>CM019829.1:114752183-116050375 GCA_009763385.1 Coix lacryma-jobi var. lacryma-jobi
CGACAGAGGGGGGGTGAATGGGAGCTTCAAAATTTCCTTACGGAAACTAGATGCCACTGTCCCAAAATCGACCCCAAGAGCGAACCCTAGAACTTGCTAATGTCCACGACCCTATATGTAGGGTGGATGCTTCCTAGAAGCACAGCGAGACACTAGACAGCTCTAGAAAGCCAACGCAAAAAGACGGAAATCAATCCGACAACGAACGAGCGAACCCGGACGAACGTGCGAAACCAGTCGCATCGGACGCTGGCCTGCGTCCGATGCCGACCACCGACGCGTCCGATGCAGACTGGGCGGTTCTGGAACCTTATTGTTCCACCATCGGACGCTGTACAGTGATCACCCAGCGTCCGATGCAAAGACTCCGGCGCGTCCGATGGACAACGGACGCGTCCGATGCCTAGCGTCCGATGCAAACTAAAACGCTGAAAACGTGACACGCGTCACCGGACGTCCGATGCTAGGAACCCTAGCGTCCGATGCTCCCGTGATAGCGTCCGATGCCCCGAAAACACAAGCGCTGTTCTTCACGATTCAAACCGATCTCCTTCGAATCAATTGCCCTAGGCCTAGGATTCGATTTGAGGAGTCACAAGTGTTGTGAGCTATCTCTAAGAGATCATGGCTCGAACCTAACTCCAAATCGGTGAATCAAGAAATTTCGGGCATGGAGGCAAGAACGCAATCCAAAATGAAAATCGATCGATCTCCTAACCGTGAGGTTAGAGTTTAATTCCTTCGGTGGAAAGGAGAGCCTCACGATCTAGAAAACTTGGTTCAAACGGTTTTGCAAAAGATGAACCGAGCAAAGAGATCAAGCGACGGGAAAATCGTGGAGAAAAGGATTCCGCGAAGAACACAAAGAAAACGCGAATCACAGCCACGAACTCGAATTAAGGACCAAATCAAGCCATCGATCTGTGCTCCAAAGTGAGGATACGGCCTCACTTCCTCAAGTCAACAGTACACAGAGTGGAGTCTCTCTGCGGATCTCACTAGCTAGAGCAGGGGATGGGAGAGTGGAAACCCTAGGTGCTAGAAGCAAATGACTGCGCTAACTGATTTTAGATCCGGGAGGAGGGTGTCTCCCCTAGACTACTTATACTACCTAGCCTAAGTCTATTCCTACTACTCTACTCTACCTCTCTCTACTCTAATTACAGAGCGGACCAGCCTAACCCTAAGGCTATTCAGTCCACCCGCTGGTCGTAGGTAGATCCGACGGCACGCGCCGCACGGTCTTCCGCGTCGCCTCCACGCAACCTTCAGATCGCCGCCACGTGCCGCACCACTCTGCACCCCCGGTTTTGCGGCCCCAAACCGGGAGAACCAGCCTTTTCCATCAGCCCCCGGTTTTGAGGCCCAAACGGGAAACCAGCCTCACAGCCCGAGTTTTGTGGCCAAACTCGGAAACCGTCCGCGCCCGAGTTTTGAGGCCCAAACTCGGAAACACGGCCCACGCCCAGGTTTTGAGGCTCAACCTGGAAACCGTCGCGCCCAGGTTTTGTGGCTCAACCTGGAAACCCAGCACCCAGGTTTTGAGCCCAAACCTGGAAACCGTCCACCGTTGGTTTTTCTCCCCGCTTTCGGTTAGCTTCTCGGTCCTTCAGAGCGAGAGCACATGGGGATGTGCGGTGCATTGGCCGAGTCGGGACGAAGACGATAGCATCGCGGCACTTGGTGGGAGGTCGGACACGGGCTTGCGTGCGGCGCAAGTGCCGTCGGCCAAATCAAGAAGGAAGGCGAAGGCGTTGTGCCCGGCGTGGAGGCTGGACATGCATCGGCATCGGTGCCGGTGGTCGGGGTGTGCGAACCACATCCCGTCTACGGCGCGGGTTCGGTAGCTGAGCCTCAAAAAGCTACCATCGACGGTTTCCGAGTTTGGGCCTCAAAACTCGGGTGGTCGGTTTCCGAGTTTGGGCCTCAAAACTCGGGGTTGACGGTTTCCAGGTTTGGGCCTCAAAACCTGGGCTGGCAGGTTTCCCGGTTTGGGCCTCAAAACCGGGGGAAGGTCCAAAAGGACGGTCGACACATGGCGGCGTGGAGAGGCTGGCGCGGCGGCGAAGCTATCCACGAGGAAGGCGCGGTGGTCGACATGACGGCACGTGGCGGCATCAGGTGAGGTCGCGTCGAGGCGAAGCTACCGGATATGCGGGCGTGGCCGTCGGATGAAAACTGCTAGGGTTGGACAGGTTTACCCCTGGGGGGTATTTGGGTTAGTACTTCATGTTAGGGCGTTTGTGTCATTTGGACGTGCGCCTATATATAGATGAAGGGGGCTGCTAGGGCAGTTGTATCCTTGGTGGTGTCACTCTCATTTTGTTTAGGTGAGAGGAGGCTAGGGTTAGAGGAGAGACCGGCTCTTGTACTTGAGCTTTTCGCCATCCAAGCTTTGTGTTGCTAGGAGTGGCTTATAGCCTAACACCGAGTGCTTAATCAACCATCAATTCCTTTGAATCCAAGGATCAAATTCGTGCTTTAATTTGTCTTGCGATTTTGTTCTTCGCGTTTGCACGTTTTCCCCTCTTTCGATCTTCACGAGAATTCTTGTTTCGAGGGAAGATTGGCAAATCCGTTTGAACCATCTTGTGTAGCTTCGTAAGGGTCTTCTTTCTACTGAAGGAATTTATCCAATACCTCACGAACTCACAGATCGGGCGAATTTAGTTTTGGGATCGAGTTCTTGCCCGTTCTTCACCGTTTTCTTCGATTCACCGATTTGGAGTTAGGTTCGAGCCATGATCTCTTAGGAGTAGCTCACTAACATCCTTGTGACCCCTCACACGAAATTTGAGGCCTAGTGCTATTGATTTGAGGGAGATCGGGTCGATTTGGTGGACGGAGAGAGGGCTGATCGGGGTGACCGGACGCTGCATCAAAGCGACCGGACGCACCTTGACAGAGTCCGGTCATTGAACACCCGCGTTGTCTAGTTCGCGCGTGGTGACCGAACGCTGACTGGGAATCGACCGGACTCACTTGGTCTAGAGTCCGGTCAGTACCAGAGACCGTTTTTAGTGGCCGGACGCACCTGCTGTGCCGTGACCGGACGCGCTGCTCGCACTGTTCATCGCATTGCTTGTGATCGGACGCTCCACTGTGTATTGACCGGACGCTCTAAGTTCTTGAGTCCGGTCCAACACAGAGAAGGTCCAGAGACGATTTTGACTGACCGGACACGTCGGGTCCCTGTTGATCGGACGCTGCCCAGAGTCCGGTCCGTCCTGACAGCGCGCGTTTTTGTTTGTGTCTTTTTGCGTTCGAGCTCCAATTTGAGATCCGCTTTTTGCGTTGGATTCCCGACTTCGTGCTCTACTGAAATCGGGCTTCCCGCTTTGCGAGATAGCCTGAATCCCCCTCGCGTTGCTCGGGGGAGGTTGAGGTTACCCAAAGTCCATCCTGTCATTAGTTGACTCGCGTGGATTTGGGTGAGGGAGCTTTTGTGGTGTCCCGCTGTGTTCCTAGGGAACATCCACCCATTCTCTTGGGTCGTGGACATCACACATGTCGGCTTTGCTCTTGGGGTTGATTTTGTTAGGACAGAGGCCGGAATTTCGGAAGAAATTTTTAGGCTCCCATTCACCCCCCCTTTGGTCGCCTTGCTTTAGCATTTTCGGTCCTTCAATTGGTATCGGAGCCAGTTAAGGATCTCTATACCTTAACTGGTTTCGGATCCGCGAAGGCGGCCTTTTGAGAGCGGTTGTGTTTCCGACTTTGCTTGTCGAGGTGTTGAGTTTGTGTTTTGGCTAACACTAACGGTGCTTTTGGAAATGGCACCAAGTTCTTCTTCCAGTGTGTCTTTGTCCTTAGGTTTGAGTCTTGGACATGCGATTGAGGGCGACACTTTGACAAGAAGAAGGAGTATGGCTCTTGAGGCAGAACGTGAGGTGGAAGCTTTGTTGGACTTCCTAGGAGATGATGAGCATTCAACGGAGGATCGTATACGTGAACTTGGCAAGGCCAAGAAAGGTACACTTCTCGCTAGTCTTGGGATTTCGTCCCAATGATTTGAAGCTTGTTGTGATGATAACCTCAGATATGATGAGCTTTGTGATACCTTGCATAGAAAGATCAAGAAATTGAAATGCTCCATCACTAGGTTAAAATGTGGCCTTTTTCATTGGAAGTCTAGTGCATCTTTACCTTGCACCTCTTGAAGTGACATGGTTAGGAAGAATGATGAGCTATGCTTTTCTCTTGCTAGCTTAAAATCTGAGAATGAAATATTGAAATCAAATGCTTCCATACCATGTCTTGTTTGCTTTGACTTGCGCAAGGATCTTGTTTATGCTAAATCTGAAATAGCCTTGCTTAGGTCAAAAGCTTCTTTACCATGTGTTTCTTGTGAGTCTCTACAGGCTGAAATTAATGAACTAAAATTGACTCACACCACATGTGTAGATGAACTTGAGCATGCTAGGGCTAAAATTGTTGAGATAAATGCTAGGCCTTGTAGCTCATGCTCTTTGAATAAAAATGATTGCCTTACTTCTTGTGTTAATCATGATTCATTGCTTGATGTGAATGGTGATGTTTCTTCCACCGATTTCATGTGCACATCATGCATTGATTTGGAAAAAGAAGTTTTGGCTTTGAAAGTTTTGCGCGATGATATGAGCGCCAAGTTGGTTGAGCACAATGATATGAGTGCCCACCTTGAAAAAGAAAATGAACTCTTGCGTACCACATATGCCGAGTGCATTAGAAAGGAGATGGACAATCTGAAAAATGCTCCTTGTGGTACTTGTGATCACCTCATGTTTGAAAATGAGGTTTTAGCCAAAAGATGCAAGAATCTTTGTGCTAAGTCTTTTGAGTCGCGCATTTCTTGCAACTCCAATGTTGATATCTCTAAGCTTGCATCTTTGCAACCGGAATTGAGTTCTTGTGCTGCGCGTGAGTCTTTTGACGATAGCACTTGTGCCAAGGTTTCGGATAGCTCTTTCATAGCTACTCCTAACCTTGTTGGTTCTTCGAGTGATGTCCAAGGGACTTCTCTTGACAAGGGTGCTTCTCACATTTTTGGGACTCGTGCTCCCAATCCGATTTTCCATTGCACCTTTTGCAAGAAGGATGGACATTCATTCGATTTTTGTTTCCGCCGTGTCAAACACGAGCGACGTATTCGAGCTAAGGCTTTTAGGAAGCCACGTAGCCTTTCCCATGGCACGTGTGCTCCGAGTGTTGGCACCAAGTTGGTTGTTGATGCTTCTTGTTCTAAGACCCAAGGGACTTCTCACGTGTCGGAGAATGGTGTGCCTTCCAGTAGGCCTTTGTACCATTGCTCTTTTTGTGAGAAAGATGGGAATCAAGAAAGCTTTTGCTAT
The DNA here is from genome assembly GCA_009763385.1 of Coix lacryma-jobi var. lacryma-jobi. Classification (NCBI taxonomy): domain Eukaryota; kingdom Viridiplantae; phylum Streptophyta; class Magnoliopsida; order Poales; family Poaceae; genus Coix; species Coix lacryma-jobi. Next base: position 114,757,514 of record CM019829.1, read on the forward strand.
CAGCGTGCCAAACGTTTGCGCCAAGCTCGCTCTTCTAGGAAGACGGTGGTTCATAGCCCTTCCCATGGTATGAACGCTTGTGCTCCTAGTAAGAAGCCCCTCTTTGTTGATGGGTTTTATGACTCCTTTTCTAGTGAGTTAGGTCATGCTCATGGACATACTTCTAATGCTTCTTGTGTTGGTCCACGACATACTTCTCATGGTGCTTCCATTGGTTCTTCTCAGAAAACCTTGGAAAGTGTTTGCCTCTTTTCCCGTGGTACGACTCGTTCTTCTCCTCGAGTTATCCATTTGATGAATGCTTCCAAGGGTGTTTCACAATTGCATTTGAACCAACATTTGCATCATGCTAACCCACAAGATAATTTGAGTTTTGTAACCAAGTCTTGGGTTCCCAAGTATATGCTTGCTAACCCTTCGGGATCCAAGACTCGGGTTACTTTGTCCTCATGTGTGTAGATATGAGGACGCGGGGTGGAGAACAAGCGCCTGATGGAGCTTGATCTTTTAGATGTGATCAAGATTTGATGGTTCTCTACACCCCGCTTAGATTTGCCTCCAAAGAGGCTTTTACAGCTTGGTGAGCTTTCTGTATACACTCATACCTTGTACATTCATAGTTTATGTTCTGGTGGTATGAGATGGACTTTCATATGCTCACTTGTATAGTTCTTGCATGTACATTTTCCCTTGTATCATGTTTTGCTTTGGTCTAGCATGTGTTTTCTTTTGTATCATATGTCATGCTACCTTTATGTATAGTTTTGTGGAGTAGCCACTTTTCATGCTAGTCTGTGATCCTCGTGAACATTATGCCATGCTTTACCGTATTTCTTCATGATGTAGAGGTATGATGTTCATTAGGTATCACTTTTCAGGTGCTAGTTTTGGTTAGCTACATGTACCCTGTTGATATGATTAGTTCGAGCACTATACTTTCCACAATTTTATCATGTTACATGCTTTTGGATCTGTTGCTATCATTATCTGGCATTGTAGCATGTGTTGAGGTTTAGGCTGTGTTTGGGTTGATCATGTCTCTAGGCTGCATTTTGCTCCATAGTGCTTTATCCTGTTGCATGGTAGTTTTGACTAGTTTGAGTTCAGTTCTCCTTGCGGTATCATTCATAGGTAGATCTCTTTTTGTTGAGAGTTCACCTTATGCTTATTATGTGACTAACCGTTTTGTGGAGACCTCGAGGTCACACTGGACAAGACAATGCCTTGTGTTTCTTCTGCTTTTGAGTGTGTAGGAGAACAAGAGCCTGGAGAGAGCATTTCGGCTCACGGACCCGATCCCACTTCTTCCATGACTTGGGGTTCCGTTCGAGCAGTTCTCTAGCGAGCACTAGCTGCACCTGTGGGAGCGACAACATCAAGCGAGGGGGAGACGACTTCGGCGAGGCAGGCGCCCCGGAGTTTAGCAGATTCAGGCGTCCCCTCGGGTATCACACCAGCAGGCGGTCATGCGCTTCATGAGGTACCTCTGACACACTTCTGAGTTCAGGTTTTGGTACTCTTCTTCCTTGACCTCTTTTTGTTGTGTGGTCTTTTCGATGTGGATTTTGCTGGCTGTCGCTTGAGCGTTTCCTGGCTCTTCGCTTGTGAGTTTGATGTGTGTTTCCCTTTTAGTTGGGGAAGCATTTTGCCTGTTGTATCTTAGTTTGACTTCTCCAATACCCTTTTGTTTTGGGTTTTCCTTTTTAGGCTAGTTTTGTTTTGTCTTTGATAGACTAGCTTTTGCATGCATTTCATCATGTATTCTAGTGCATTTTAGAGCTTCATGTTTAGAGCAATGAGAATGAGATTATGCTCTTTTTGGTATGCCTTGTTTATTCATGATGATGCTTGTAGCCTAGGCTCTTTTTGATCACCTGATACATGTTATGAGCTAAGCTATTTTTGCAAATGGTGAACTTGATTAATCAACTATGAAACCTTTTAAATTTGATCACCATTGAGATTGGAAACTAGCATAGATAGGATGTGTTGAGATCACTTGTGCTATCTTTTGTATGCTAGGTTGCTATGTCTCTTGCACTGAGTCATTCACTTGCTTGGATTGTTCATATTTACCTTGTGCTTCAAATTTGATCCAAGTCTAGTGAAATGAAAAGATCAAGATAGGATTGCATGTGTTAGCACCTCACGGTATCGAGGTTGTTTCTCATTGCACAATTGAGTTAAACTTGAGCCGTGTAGTGTAAGACCGAAACCGGTGCTTTAAGCTTCCGATTGCTTTTGTTGCATAGGCTTAGCCCGGTTGAAAAGTTAGACAATGACCATGCTTTCAACCTCTCGCAGTCACATGCTTTTAATTTGAACTTGTGTTAATACCGCTGCAATCTCCGATAAAATTTGATAATAACACAAGTAAATGCTTCATTCGATGGCATGATGATTGAACTTTGCTAGGGGTAGTTCACCTTTTATACTTGAGTTAGCACTTGCTCGTTTTCCTCTCTATTCATGCTTAGTGCTATTTTAGTAGTGAACACCTTTTGAAATGGCTTAGAACTGCTCATATGCTTAATGGTTCATATCTCGTATTCATTTGATCAGTTTGAGCCTTTGCTAGCATTTGTATTGATTGCTACATTTTCAGGGCAGCACCCTTTTGAACATCTTTTCATTCTGATTGCTATACACTTGAAGCGGTTTCATTGTGCATATCATGCATTTTTAGCTTAGTGTACATACCCCCAGCTCCGATACACTTTGTGGTCATTTTCAATGCTTTTCATTACCCCCATATGCTTTTGGTTGATGACTTGTCTTGTGTTTGTGTCAACTTTGTGAGAAATGTTAAAACCCCTCAGCATGTTCCCTTTTGTCAAGGGGGAGAAGCTGTTTGCAAGGGGGAGCCTGTGTGTTGGTACAAATGGGAAAGTCATGCATTTTGGGGAGAGCTTTGAGCTAGGGGGAGTTTAGCTCTTTTATGTGTTTCAATTGATATCCTTTTATGTCCTTCTTCAATTGGTATCATTCATAGTGAGTTTAGTTGCTTTGTTGCATAGCCTTTGTGTTTAGGCTTGCTTTCAGGGGGAGTCGCTTTTGCTTTGCTGCTTCTCTGCGTGCTCCGAGTGTTTGCGCTCCATTTAGTTTTGAGCTTCTCTTTGTGTTTTTCTCAATCGGTATCGAGCCTGCTAGTCGTGTTGAGCTGTTATGCCTCTATCTTGAGGGACTAGCAGTTTTTGCTTGGTATTTTCGATTTGTATGGAGCCTTCAGCTAGTTGTGTCGAGCCACTTTTGCCTCTATCTTGAGGAACTAGCTGTCTTCACCAATTTTTGGCTGTTTGTGATTGATATCGAGTCTGCTAGTTGTGTTGCGCTTTTGTGCCTCTATCTTGAGGGACTAGCAGTTTTGCATTCTAATGCGTTGTTTCAGCCTCAATTGGTATCGAGCCTTGAGCTAGTGGTGTTGAGCCTTTTCTGCCTCTTCTTGAGGACTAGCTCATTTTTTGACTTGGTTGCATCGAGCCATTGCCCATGCCTTTGGGAACCAAGTTTTTTGCTCTATGTGATCGAGTTTTGCTCTTTGTTGAGTTGTTGCTCCAATCCTTTGCTTGGTTGCGTTGAGCCGTTGCCCATGTCTTTGGGGACCAAGTTTTCGGTTTTGGTATCTCAAACCATCTCTTGTGCCTAGTTTTTGTCAATTCAATCATCAAGGGGGAGAAATTTCGACCCAAGTGAACCCAAGTGGATAAGTACCTTGGTTTCTTTTGTGATGATTGTTTGACAATTTATTTGAGATTGGTTTTCAAGTACCTTTTGGGATTTCATGAAACTCTTGTTTTATCTTGACTCTTCGGTTGTGTGGAGGCTTTGCCCGCTTTTTCTGTTTCTTTCAGAACCGAGAGCTTTTATTTGGAGTTTTCATGACCCTTCCTCATATCAAGTGGCCTTGTGTTTGCTTTTGCTTGGCTTTTGTGCACTTGAATGAGGCTTGCCTTCAAACCCTTCCTTTGTGGTTTTATTTTTAGTCAATGCATTCATCAAGGGGGAGATTGAGAACATATATGATGAATGATTGACTTTGTGAGGAAGGTTTGAGGCTTTACCCGGTTGAGTCTATATCTAGCTATGCGCTTATTGTTTATGACTAACCGGAGGCGTTGAGTTGTGGTGTTTCTGTGTTGGCGTGTGTGTGCAACATGTGTCTCTTGGTTGTGTTGATGTGCAGGTGTTGAGCTCAGATACAGTGGTCGATGGCGAGGTGAAGGTCAAGTAGAGACGTGTCATGCCGACGGACCGGGAGCGGTGAAGGATGGGCGTGCCGTGCGGCGGACGTGCCATGCCGATGTACCCAAAGCGGTGAAGGGCGGACGTGAGGCTTGGACTGACGGACCAGAGGGCCAGAGGACCAGTTGTGGTAGCTGGCACGTGGCATCGGCGAGCGAGAGCACATGGGGATGTGCGGTGCATTGGCCGAGTCGGGACGAAGACGATGGCATCGTGGCACTTGGTGGGAGGTCGGACACGGGCTTGCGTGCGGCGCAAGTGCTGTCGGCCAAATCAAGAAGGAAGGCGAAGGCGTTGTGCCCGGCGTGGAGGCTGGACATGCATCGGCATCGGTGCCGGTGGTCGGGTTGTGCGAACCACATCCCGTCTACGGCGCGGGTTCGGTAGCTGAGCCTCAAAAAGCTACCATCGACGGTTTCCGAGTTTGGGCCTCAAAACTCGGGTGGCCGGTTTCCGAGTTTGGGCCTCAAAACTCGGGGTGGACGGTTTCCAGGTTTGGGCCTCAAAACCTGGGCTGGCAGGTTTCCCGGTTTGGGCCTCAAAACCGGGGGAAGGTCCAAAAGGACGGTCGACGCCTGGCGGCGTGGAGAGGCTGGCGCGGCGGCGAAGCTATCCACGAGGAAGGCGCGGTGGTCGACATGACGGCACGTGGTGGCATCAGGTGAGGTCGCGTCGAGGCGAAGCTACCGGATATGCGGGCGTGGCCGTCGGATGAAAACTGCTAGGGTTGGACAGGTTTACCCCTGAGGGGTATTTGGGTTAGTACTTCATGTTAGAGCGTTTGTGTCATTTGGACGTGCGCCTATATATAGATGAAGGGGGCTGCTAGGGCAGTTGTATCCTTGGTGGTGTCACTCTCATTTTGTTTAGGTGAGAGGAGGCTAGGGTTAGAGGAGAGACCGGCTCTTGTTCTTGAGCTTTTCGCCATCCAAGCTTTGTGTTGCTAAGAGTGGCTTGTAGCCTAACACCGAGTGCTTAATCAACTATCAATTCCTTTGAATCCAAGGATCAAATTCGTGCTTTAATTTGTCTTGCGATTTTGTTCTTCGCGTTTGCACGTTTTCCCCTCTTTCGATCTTCACGAGAATTCTTGTTTCGAGGGAAGATTGGCAAATCTGTTTGAACCATCTTGTGTAGCTTCGTAAGAGTCTTCTTTCTACCGAAGGAATTTATCCAATACCTCACGAACTCACAGATCGGGCGGATTTAGTTTTGGGATCGAGTTCTTGCCCGTTCTTCACCGTTTTCTTTGATTCACCAATTTGGAGTTAGGTTCGAGCCATGATCTCTTAGGAGTAGCTCACTAACATCCTTGTGACCCCTCACACGAAATTTGAGGCCTAGTGCTATTGATTTGAGGGAGATCGGGTCGATTTGGTGGACGAAGAGAGGGCTGATCGGGGTGACCGGACGCTGCATCAAAGCGACCGGACGCACCTTGACAGAGTCCGGTCGTTAAACACCCGTGTTGTCCAGTTCGCGCTTGGTGACCGGACGCTGACTGGGAATCGACCGGACGCACTTGGTCTAGAGTCCGGTCAGTACCAGAGACCGTTTTTAGTGACCGGACGCACCTGCTGTGCCGTGACCGGACGCGCTGCTCGCACTGTTCATCGCGTTGCTTGTGATCGGACGCTCCACTGTGTATTGACCGGACGCTCTAAGTTCTTGAGTCCTGTCCAACACAGAGAAGGTCCAGAGAGGATTTTGACTAACCGGACGCGTCCGGTCCCTGTTGATCGGACGCTGCCCAGAGTCCGGTCAGTCCTGACAGCGCGCGTTTTTGTCCGTGTCTTTTTGCGTTCGAGCTCCAATTTGAGATCCGCTTTTTGCGTTGGATTCCCGACTTCGTGCTCTACTGAAATTGGGCTTCCCGCTTTGCGAGATAGCCTGAATCCCCCTCGCATTGCTCGGGAGAGGTTGAGGTTACCCAAAGTCCATCCTGTCACTAGTTGACTCGCGTGGATTTGGGTGAGGGAGCTTTTGTGGTGTCCCGGTGTGTTCCTACGGAACATCCACCCATTCTCTTGGGTCGTGGACATCACGTGTGTCGGCTTTGCTCTTGGGGTTGATTTTGTTGGGACAGAGGCCGGAATTTCGGAAGAAATTTTTAGGCTCCCATTCACCCCCCCCCCCCCTCTGGTCGCCTTGCTTTAGCATTTTTGGTCCTTCAGTGCCTCGCTGTGATCCTAGGGATCACCCACCCTCTTCCAAGGATCGTGGGCATCACGGTTTCGATCGAAGCTTTTGGGGGTTGATTTTGGGAACAAAAGGCCAAAGTTTCGAGAGAAATTTTTGAGCTCCCATTCACCCCCCCCCCCCCTCTGGTCGCCTTGCTATTGCTTTCTCGGTCCTTCATAGTGATGGTGAATTTGAGGCACCCTCTTATGATGAACTTGTTGCTTTGCTTAACAACTATTCTAAAATCATAAGAAAGACTAGAGCCAAGAATGATAGGCTTGTTAGTGACAATGAAGCTCTTGTTGAAAAATATAACAATGCTACACATGCTAGTGATGAGCTAAAAGATGAACTTGCTACTATGTCATCTTCTATCAAGGAGCTCAAGTCCTTTAACAAAGAGCTCAAAGCTAAAAATGAAAAATTTGATAAGATTCATAGTGATCTTACCACTAGTTATACTTTGCTCAAAGAAAAATATACTCAAGTCAAAGTAGATCATGATACACTTAGTGTTGCGTATGATATGCTTTCTCATGAGACACATGATGCTCCTAACCTTGTTGTTAAGTGTGAATAGCAACATCTTGTGAGGACTTGGTTAGTGAGCATGATGAGCAAAGAGCTAGTGGCAAGGGCAAGAAAGTGGTTGTGGCCGATCACTATGATGACTTCATCATGATCAAGGATGAGAATGCAAAGCTCAAGAGTGATCTAGAGAAGCTTGCAACCACAAAGCAAGTCATTGTTGAGACTCATGATGATGATGATTATAGCATGTCACTTGAGCTAGACATGCTAAAAGAAGAAAACAAGAGATTGAAGATGGAGAGGGATTACAAAATGACACCATCCCAATTGGAACTCCAACAAGAGAATGACAAGCTCAAGAAGGAAAAAGAGCACCTCACCACCGGATTGAAGAAATTCACCAAGGGTCAATGTCTTCAAAGTGAGCTACTCATGAACACCGTAATGAAGACCAATAGAAATGGTATTGGCTTTCTTGAAGAGAAGATGAAGCAACGCAAGAGCATCACAAAGCCAAAGAAGAAGAAGATTAGGAGATGCTATGAGTGTGGAAAGGAAGGACACTTTGCTCATGATTGTGAAGAGCCTAAACCCACACCCTTGCCCAAGCATGCTAGGCCCTTTGCTTTCAATGCTCACTACATGCTTAGTCAAGACTCTAGTGGCAAGATGAAAGTCATGTTCATGGGGCCTCCTAACAAGAATAGGCCAAAGCAAATATGGGTAGCAAAGTCACTAGTTGAGAAGGTTAAGGGACCTCAACATGTTTGGCTCCCAAAAGCTCAAGCTTGATTTCTTGTGTGTGTAGGTGAACTACAAGACCGGTGGATCTCATTGGGTGATTGATAGTGGTTGCACACAACATATGACCAGTGATCCCCGGATGTTCACCTCACTAGAAGAGAATGTCGATGACCAAGAAAAGATAACATTTGGTGACAACTTAAAGGGCAATGTCAAGGGATTGGGCAAAGTGGCAATATCAAATGATTATACCATCTCCAATGTGCTTCTTGTTGCATCATTGAGCTTCAACTTGCTATTCGTTGGGCAACTTTGTGATCTTGGCTTTCAATGTTTGTTCACCGACAAAGAAGTGGTTGTGACCAAGAAAGATGATACACAAGTGATCTTCAAAGGCTTTAGATACAACAATCTCTATCTAGTGGATTTCACCTCCGAAGATGCCAACTTGAAAACATGTTTGTTCACTAAGCAATCACTTGGTTGGCTATGGCATAGAAGATTGGCACATGTGGGAATGAACACTCTCAACAAGCTATTGAAGAAGGATTTGGTTAGAGGCTTGAAGGATGTCAAATTTGAGAAGGACAAATTGTGTAGTGCATGTCAAGCCGACAAGCAAATTGCAAATACTCATCCAACCAAAGCCTTTGTCTCAACATCAAGAGAGATAGAGCTACTTCACATGGATCTATTTGGGCCAACAACATATGCTAGCTTGGGTGGAAACCTCTATTACCTAGTGATTGTTGATGACTATTCTAGATACACTTGGGTATTCTTTCTTCATGACAAATCCGAAGCAACCCCTTCATTCAATAAGTTTGCCAAGAGAACCCAAAATGAATTTGACTTAAAGATCAAAAAGATTAGAAGTGACAATGGAAGGGAATTTGACAACACCCACATTGAGGAATATTGTGATGAAGTTGGGATCAAGCATGAAGTCTCCGCAACCTACACACCACAACAAAATGGGGTAGTTGAGAGGAAGAACTGGACTCTAATCACCCTAGCAAGGACAATGTTAGATGAGTACTCTACACCGGAAAGATTTTGGGCGGAAGCAATCAACACCGTTTGTTATGCATCAAACTGATTGTTCCCTCATCGTCTCCTTGGCAAGACCCCCTATGAGCTACTCAACAACAAGAAGTCGGATGTATCATCCTTTAGAGTGTTTGGGTGCAAATGCTACATCTACAAGAAGCGCCAACACCTAGGGAAGTTTCAACGCTGATGTGATATTGGTTTTCTTGTTGGTTATTCATTGAAGTCCAAAGCATATCGAGTATTCAACCATGCCACCGGGATGGTAGAAGAAACATATGATGTGGAATTCGATGAATCTAATGGCTCTCAAGGAGAGCATGAGAATCTTGATGATGTAGGTGATGAACCATTGAGGGAAGCGATGAAGAACATGTCGGTTGGAGCCATCAAGCCTAAAGATGATGATGATGATGTGCAAGTCATTGACAAGCCATCCTCATCGAATGTACCACAAGATGATGATAAAGATGGGAGAGATCCATTTGAAGACACTCATGTCTCCCATGATCAAATGATGGTACAAGCTCAAGATGTTGATGCTCCTCAAGCGGCCCCTCAAGTTGTTGATCAAAGGACTACTCCTCTACTACAAGCTCATCCTCAAGATCTCATCATAGGGAGTCCAACAAGGGGTGTAATGACTCGATCTCAAAAACTTGCTCTTTTATTGAACATCACTCCATTGTGTCTCTTGTTGAGCCTACCATTGTAGATGAAGCTCTAGGTGATCCGGATTGGGTGAATGCTATGCATGAAGAATTAAACAACTTCACCCGCAACCAAGTTTGGACACTAGAAGAGCGACCAAAAGGCGCAAGAGTCATAGGAACAAAATGGGTGTTTAGGAACAAGCAAGATGATCAAGGCAAGGTTGTTAGAAACAAGGCAAGGCTAGTTGCAAAGGGGTTCTCTCAAGTAGAAGGCTTGGACTTTGGAGAGACCTTTGCACCGGTTGCAAGACTTGAAGCCATTCATATCCTCCTTGCATAAGCATCACATCATGACATTAAATTATATCAAATGGATGTGAAAAGTGCAATTTTAAATGGCTTCATAAATGAACTAGTCTATGTTGATCAACCTCCCGGGTTTGAAGACCCTAGTTATCCTAATCATGTTTATAGGTTGTCCAAGGCGCTATACGGGCTCAAGCAAGCCCTAAGAGCATGGTACGAGCGCCTCCGAGACTTCCTCATTGAGAAGGGCTTCATCATTGGGAAGGTCGACACCACACTATTCACCAAGAAGCTTGATGGAGCTTATTGCAAGGAATTTGGTGACTTGATGTCGAAGGATTTCGAAATGTCCATGATTGGAGAGCTCACATTCTTCCTAGGCTTCCAAGTCAAGCAATTGAAGGAGGGGACTTTTATATCTCAAGAGAAGTACACAAAAGACCTCCTCACGCGCTTCAATATGGATGATTGCAAGCCTATCGAGACTCCAATGCCAACAAATGGACATCTCGACCTAGATGTGGGAGGTAACCCGGTTGATCAAGCTCTCTACCGTTCTATGATTGGTAGCATGTTATACTTGACCGCATCTAGGCCCGACATCATGTTTAGTGTGTGCATGTGTGCTCATTTTCAAGCCGATCCTAGGCAATCACATCTCATAGTCGTGAAAAGAATCCTTAGTTATCTAAAGCACACCCCAAGCATTGGCCTTTGGTATCCCAAAGGAGCTAATTTCCAACTCGTTGGGTATTCCGATTTGAATTACGCGGGTTGCAAAGTAGATAGAAAAAGCACATCCGGAGGGTGTCATTTGCTTGGGAGGTCACTAGTTTCATGGAGTTCGAAAAAGCAAAATAGTGTGGCCTTGTCAACAGCCGAGGCGGAATACATAGCCGCGGGTGCTTGTTGTGCACAAATCCTTTACATGAAACAAACCCTTTTAGACTATGGTGTAGTTCTAGAAAGGGTACCTTTGTTGTGTGACAATGAGAGCACGGTTAAGCTTGCTAACAACCCGGTTCAACACTCTCGCACAAAGCACATAGATATTCGCCATCACTTTCTTAGAGACCATGTTTCAAAGAAAGACAAATCCTTAGAGGCGTTAGAACCGAAGATCAATTGGCGGATATCTTCACAAAACCCCTAGATGAAAACACTCTTTGTAGATTGCGAAGTGAGCTTAATGTGCTTGATCTAAGTAACTTTGTCAAAAGGTGAAAGAGGGTTGTCTTTGCATTGCATTGTATCATATGCCATGTTTAATTTATGCTATGCACATGGGCTTGTCAGACGTGGTCAAGATAACCGCCCTAAAAAGCGTGTGAAGAAGCTTACTCATGAGCAAACTTTACAAGCAACCTAGATTCAAATTCCGTATTGCATTGCATATGCATGTGTGTTGCTTTGTCGTTCCTTTTTTGGTTAAGCTTTAAGCAACCGCTGTGTTCGTCCACCGCTAGGGGGAGCATTTGAGGCTCCTAATGGTTGAGACCCCTAGTTTTGGTGGCCACATGTTGTTTCCTTGGGATTTATCGACTATTTTACCTAAAAATGATATGTAGCCTACGGCAAAATATTTATAAAATTAAGGGGTTTTGCGAGGATGCTAATACTAGGTTCCAACTGGTGTTTATTTGCCTCTTATTTGACTTGTAACTTGGTTGGGAGAGGGAGCTGCAACGGAGATCTTTGAAACTGCCCAAAATGCAGCATCGGACGCTGCATCGAACGCTGGCCCCAGCGTCCGATGCCTGCACTGTAGGCAGCCCTGGCTGAAACAGTGATCTGTCAGCGTCCGTTGTGTCACCAACGGAGCGTCCGATGACCCATCGGACGCTAAGGACGCGTCCGTTGTGTTTTTGGCCGTTTTGAACCTCTCTGAGTGGATATATGAGCGTCCGATGTGATCACATCGGTGCGTCCGATGCCCTTTTAAGCGGCGCAATGAGTTCTTCTATTGACAGACAGGTCCCACGTGTCACTCTTCACTCGTCTTCCTCCGTGCCTCGCCACCCGAGCTCCCCTAACCCTAGCTCCGCCGTGCGACGCCGAGCTCTCCCTCGCCGGCCGCCGTGCTCGCCAGCACCCCTCTCGCCACCGGGCCCTCGCTCCGCCGCCGCGATTCCCCCCGCCGCGCTCAGCGCTCAACCCAGCCGCACGCGCGCCTCGCCGTGCCATCGCCTCATGCTCGCCGAAGCCGAGCCACCCTCGCCGGACCTCCTCGCCGGCACTCGGTTCCTGCTCGCCGGAGCTTCTCCCATGCATCCTCGACCCTCCCGGCGACCCCCCCCCCCCCCCCGGCGACCCCCCCCCCCAGCCGGCACACCTCGCAGTGAGCACCACCACCACCCTCCATATCAATGCACGCCAGGTGCTCGGTGAAATGTCCCAAAGACTGTCCTTCGCCGTTTAACCCGCTTTTCGCCTCAACCTTCCTGTAGATTTCCTTGGCGTGACTCGTGGGACGTCGACCGTCGGTTCTTACCTTCTCTTGGGTTCGGTTCGTCGTTCGTCAGGTAGCAAAGCCCCTTTCCCTTCTTATCCACTTTCTTTGCTTCCTATAGGACTTCTCGTCTCTAGACTATATGTGCTTATGTATACTCCCATCTATTCTTGCAGCGAGTCAGTGCAGTTGGCAGCTTGGCAGTTGGCCAGTGTCAGTGTCAGTTGGTTGTCCTAGTCAGGGGGAGTAACTGTCAGTAGTGTTTCTTGTCAGCTGGTTGTTAGAGGATCTCAGTGTCAGTTGATCTTTTCAGCGGCAGTATTTCTCTGTTCTTGTCAGCTATGCGCTGCAAGAACGTCGGAGGTGCTCCAGGGGACTCTCCTCCCCGTCCCCCTCCTTCCGGTCAGAGGCCTGGGAAGGGGAAGTTGATCACGCGCCGGAAGCGCACCAGAGAGCAGCGAGAGGCCGATCAGGCCCGTGAGGTTGCAGCCGCGGCAGAGCGTGCAGAGCAGGGTGGCTGTGGTGGCGGTTTGAGGATCGAGGATCAGTTGTCGCCAGAGCAACAGCGAGCAGTTGAGGAGGTCGAGCGGTTTCACCACTCGCCGACTGGTACGCTCATGGCTGCCGGTCGTCGGACGACCTTCACCTCCCTAGGTGTGGAGCCCCAGAGCTCAGGGCAGGGCCAGGCAGAGGCCGAGATAGTTGAGGCAGAGGCAGAGGCCAAGGTAGAGGAGGAGGTCCCTAAGGAGGTACCCCAGTGCCGGTATACTCGTCACAGGACTGCGGTGCCACCCCGGCCCGACGTCCCTCTGCGGGGAGCACGTGCTCCGTTGAGGCGTGCGCCCCCGCCGATTCCGCGACTGGACCTCCGGGCGGCTACCTGTTTGCAGATCCAGATGCTCCGGCTCATTCCAGTGGAGCAGTGGTTCTCCAGGGAGTGGCAGCAGCAGGCAGGGCCCGAGTTCTATACTGTCCTTCAGGAGGATTTTTATCAGGGATACAGGAACATCGGCATCTGCTTGCGTTCGCAACGCGTCTATCCCCTCGAGGCAGTGGTTACAGCAGCTAGAGAGCAGATCTGCCCCATACTCACATATCTACCCGGTTTGGCAGACCTTCTGGGGTGGTCTGGCTCGTATATCGAGGACTAGGTCTTCCAGTTTTACATGTCACTATGGGTGCACCCTGACAGAGAGACCATCGAGTTTGCATTTCGCGGGGAGCACTACAGACTCTTTTCCTCTGAGATCCGGGATTGGTTTGGACTGCGGCACTCTCATACCCGGATCTAGGACCTGTGCTACGACAGGACGGAGCCACCCCGCCGCCCTCACGGTGGTGCACAGCCGACGACAGACTTGGTCCGCTCTTGTTTCACTGAGCCTTTCAGCGAGGGTTCGAGTCGCGCGCCTAGGGATCTCACCCCTACGACTCGGATCCTCAATGAGGTTCTTCGGCGGACCCTGCTTCCTAGGGTGGGCTTCTGAGAGGGGCTATCTCGTCTTCAGCTCTGGTTACTAGCTCACATGGTCAGACAACAGGAGTTCGACGTCTAGGACATCATTTTGTGCGAGATGGAGGACAGCGTAGCATAGGGCATCAAAGCCCGCAGGCAGCTACCGTATGCCCACTAGATTTCGTATATACTTTGGAAGGTAGCTGCCACCACTGGATCTGACCCCGGGCAGACTCTCACCAGCTCCGCGACCATCTTCCCTGAGTATAACATGAGTCAGCTGTTGGGACACGGTCGGGACCGCAGGCAGCAGGGGCAGCAGCGTCCGTCTAGCTTGAGGCAGCGTCCAGAGGTGCCAGAGTCCGCACAGGAGCAGGACGCGGCCGTTCGAGTCCTCGCAGAGCAGGAGCTCGCCGACCTAGAGGGTGAGGATGCCTACATGGCTGAGGACCCCACAGACAGCTCAGACGAGGACTACCAGCTCCCGCCTCGCCTTCAGCCTCATTCTCACGACACTGAGGCCGGGTCGTCTGGTACTGCTTCCTCCGATCCAGCGCTTCTTGCGATTCTCTCTCGGATGGAGGAGCAGCAGCGGACCGTGACACAGGATGTCCAGTGCCTAGCCCAGGAGCAGCAGCGGTTAGCTTAGCAGCAGGCTCTTGCACAACAGCAGGCACAGGAGCGGTCAGATGCCCTGCAGCGCCAGATGATGGAGCTTCCGCAGCAGACCCTGAGTTTCATGGAGAGGATCATGAGTGCTCCGCCTCAGTGACAGTGGCAGCAGCCTCCTCCGCAGCAGCAGCAGCTTCAGTGGTAGCACTCGGTCCCACCGCCACCTCAGCAGTTCAGTCAGCCACAGCAGTCATTTGGCCCCAGCTCTTCAAAGTTCACAAGCTTCACTACACCACCAGGCGGGGCCCCGCTTTTAAGTCCACTGCGTACTGGCTTCACTCCCCGACCGACAGAGTCCTTGTATGCGACGACCACCACAGTGACGGGACTTGTCGGCTAGCTTCAGTGAGCTCACTGGGTTTCCCACGCCTGATCTTCAGGATCCAGTGCAGACGTCGACGGCTCCAGTGACTTCTACTACTGAGACTCTTCCGAGTTCCGTCGTGTCCTCAGAGCAGACCGAGCCTGTCCAGTCAGAGACGACCACGACTGTGCACCCTGAGTTATCTACGATACACGAGCTTCCGCACTCCGACACTCAGGTTGACACAGCTACAGAGACTGCGACAGAGCCAGAGCAGACAGAGCAGGCAGAGCAGTCAGTGCCAGAGCCGACCCAGACTGCTTCACCGCAGCTTCCAGCTCCAGAGGGTCAGCAGGCTACCGGTGACTCTTCTTCAGACTTTGAGGCTCTCTTACAGCAGTTCGAGTTCACCCAGCGCTCTCTAGAGACTGCTCCTGATTCGTCTGCACCACCTCCGCTCTCTGACACTTAGTTTGGCGCTTGATGCCAAAGGGGGAGAGTGGGTTGAGTATAGCGATAGGGGGAGCGATGTGAGAGGGATTTGCTTCTTTTGTTATGTGTTGTTTCACATACGCTCTTTTCATATCGCATCTTTTGCACATTATTATGTTATTTATGTGTGCTATGGATCTTATGACATGTATGTGCTCACTATGATATATTATATGACATGTCATTTCGTTTCACTCGATTACTTGCGCTTAATTCTCACTTGTCATGTATTCGAGCTCTTTACTTTTGCACTTGTTATTCACTCTATCTTGTTGAGTGCAGGATGTTGGCATGATATGTATGAGCTAGCCTCTAATCATTTTCTCTTATTCATCGCAAGTTCATACATGTCATGATTTGAAAACCTCTTCTCTCTATACTCGAGGTCGTGTTGTCATCAATCACCAAAAAGGGGGAGATTGAACGCATCTTGGCCCCTAGTGGGTTTCGGTGATTGGATGAAACACAAGATTACTGTGACTAACGTGTGTTTTGCAGAAACAAGGATGAGTTAGGTCATGTAATGACGACGATACAGGCAAATGGAGTTCATGTCCCCTGGCGATGGAAATCGTTTCGGTTTTCAAAGGACGGACGACGAAGACGGTGTGTTGGCGCAAAACGTGACACCTCGCGCCAAGCACACAGCAAGCCGAAAAAGCTGGCTTCAATCGGGTGCTCGGAGTGTGTTGAATCCGGAGACGTGCCAGTTGGTTTGACCTGAAAACCAACAAGGGATAAAACTGTGAGAATACCAATGGAACATGCCGGGTGAGACCAGACAGTTCCATATGTACGGCTTTGAAAGCCAATCACAACGGCACACAGCTATAGAAGCTGTCTGTGAGAGCATGTTTATAAAGTCATTCGGCTAGTATGAGAACAGGGTATGTAAAGCATATTAACTGCCGAATGCACATGTAAAGAAAGACATGCTTGAACAAATTAAAGATATTATGAACAGGTAACTTGCAAATATAGATCTATTCAAATAACACATGCATAGGCTAATCCAACTAATCTGTCGCACGTTTAGTCTTCATAAACCGATCAGGTATAAACTTAAGCAAAGCTAATCCACCACATGATACCACTTGCTATAAGTCTACACCACTTCTTATAATTAGATTAATCCACCGCATGATACAATCTAATTATAACAAGCTAAAAGCATGCATGTATTTGAACAGATCTATAAAGGCTCATTACTCGTGTAAGCTTAACCAAGATCGGCAAACTAGCCGAGTTGGGGTCCATGAAGAAGGAACAAACAAGCACGCACGATCGGGCCAATCTAAAATCTGCATCTGCCGCACGATACCTAGTCTTATCAAAGTCTAATCGTAACCAACATGCATGAACCCGCAACATGTAACAATCTAGATTGGAAGTTGATTCGGCCATCATGATCTTATGATTAACAAAAAAAACACAAGCAAGCTTGTAAAACAGGGCCGAACAAAGATCAATCTAGATTGGGCAAAAGAGTGTTACAAGAATTAAATAAATAAAACATATAACACATGATAACTTAATGAATCTATTAGATCTGCCAAATCTAATAGAGCCGATAACTATTTTCACTCATGACTTAATCCGCCGCACGATACAAGGCATAAGCAAAAACTTCCCGTCATAAGCTTAAATCCGCCACACGATACTAAGCTTAACATACGAGACTACTTGCATCATATCTAAATCCACCGCATGATACTAGACATGATAGCAAGGTTGCCGGTACTTACGGAGGTCGACGGATCGATGATTCCTCTCAAAGAACTCGACGACACGACTAACGACTCGAAGGTGGAACGGGGCCGGTTTGTATTGATATGGTTGTGGACAATTTTACAATGGCCGAGGGTTTATATTTATACCCTGGACGAAACACGAGTCCTAGACGATTACGATTTACATAATAAAATATGGAAAGATACAAATCCTATTCCTAATTTCTTCGGCGTCCTCCATTGTCACGTGTCTTTTCATGCAAACCGGCTTTATTCGCAACATCCATCTCCCAAATGGAGCCACCGCTCTGTAAAATAGCCGACCGCACAGGCATTCACCGAGACCCTAAGGACCAAATAGTCGTCTGACTGCTTGCCGAATCCTTTCCTCTCTGCTGGCTGGACCCACTTGTCATATCCTCGTGCGTGCGAAAATCTGGTGTCAACACATGCCCCCTAATTTTGGGACAAATATTTGTTCCAAAATTCCTTTTCTCCATATACATACGTGGAATCCCCGGAAGCATCCACCTCTGTAGAAAACTTGAATGTCATAATTACTTCGCCCACCGAGTCATCTCCGATGCACCTCTTGGGATCCTTTAAAATCTCCCTTTACTTTGTTTTGACTTGTGCATCCCGAACTCCCCTGCTTTGACTCAAAAAACCCTCTTTTCCTCCTGTTTAACATTCGTTCCAATCTAGAGGATGTCTTCCATAACGAGCCGACACAGCTCTGAGCTCGGTGCTTCCAGCACTTCTAAGAAGAGGTTGCTCCTTTCTTCCTTCTCTTGATTGCTCCAAAAAACGAAGCAGCAGTTCTTACATCGTTGCTTCCTTCAGGAGAACCGGTGACGACCTCCCCGAGGACCTGACTCAGAAGCTTGCAGATCTTCAATTTGATTTGGAAGGAAAGGATCGGGAGATTACCCGAATTTCTCGAGAGCGTGACGTTGCTCGGGAACGAGCCATCGGTAAGTATTTTTTCTTCATTTCTTTCCCTATTCTCTTTTTTCGCCTTTATTCATTCTTCCTCCTTTCAGCTCTGGTAGCCAAACTCCACGCCCTTGAAGCTGCCGTCACCAAGCTCGCTGTCACGGCTGATGTAGCGAGTACGACACCTCTGAAGCGGGTGAATGAGGTTAACCGAATCCTCCCCATCATCTCTAGGGCCGGCATGGGGTACGGTGCGGCACTTGCTTTCAACGCTGTGAGGATACATTTTGGCGTGGATTACCGCAGATTTGATGTCTGTGAGCAAGAACTAGAAGATAGAGTAGAACACTCTGTGGATGATATGAAGGAAGCCGGAACAGATCTAGCCGACTCCTTTGATCACTTCCTCCCGATTAGGCATAGGATGGAGTGGACGAACTAACTTACTGTAATCTTATTTCCTTCTTTTGTAAATAAGAAGTTCTTATGTCCGCCTTTTTGAAATCAGTCTGTGATTGATCCCTCGAGATCAATGTGTGCCCTGTTTCTGCGCATTAGTCACTAACTCTCATTTTTACTCTAGCGGCGATGTACATTACATCGGCTATCGCTGATAATCATGTTAACTATCCCCATCCTAGCAAGTAATTGTTGTAACTGATTATTCTAAATCCAAAGTTTTTAGTCTCCCCAATTTTCCGATTTATGATGACACCAAGACAGTATTTCTTAAGGGACTTCCCGTCTCTGCTCCCAGTGTCAATCGACAATATAAGTTACCAAACAACCAGTTGAAACCGAACAACCCTCAGCCGAATCCTATCAGCTTTCTGATTCTGGATTTATGACCTCTTCCAATCGTTAAAAACCTGGCCTGGCCCAATAACGGCCCATAAGCCATGAAAACCCTACTCCAATGCTTGGTCTTTCAGTGTGCGAGTCATGGTTCTATAAATATGACCTTATACAAGCTGTTACTCTTATCCCCAGTTAAACAATTTGACTCGCAAAAAGTCCACTCCACGGCTTTTAGCTCAAGCCAGAGAAAATCCTCTGCTTGCGTCTCCAATGGCAGGCAATGGTGACCACAGCAAGCACCCTGTTGGAGATGAAGCGGGAAGAAGTCGGGCATTAAATCACCGGCGCCATTGGTAAGAAATTAGTCTCTTGCCCCCTTGCGACAGTTCTTCTTGCTTTATCTTTGTTCATCTACCCTTGATCTGTTGTCCATTCCACTTTCAGGGTAGGGTCTTCCTCCAGCCAAATTTGGGCTCCTTCTCTAGAAACGGTAGCTTCAGTAGCCCCTTTCAAATTCTTCCCTAAGCCACCAGATTCTGAGTTTGATGACTCAACTTCAGTAGACTCGTTTGGACGCTCTTCGGTACCGCGAGGAAAAGGATAAAGCCCAGAAAAAATTGGAGGATATATCCCAGAAGCATGATATTGAGGAAGCTGAATGGGCAATCCAACGGAAACAACTCTGCAGCATCATTACAGGTTAGCAGAGTCTTGGCCCTCTTCTCCTGATTGAACTCATCCTGTTGACGTACCCCTTCTTTTATAAGCTCTTTCTGCAGAAAATGACTGTCTGAAAGCAGCAGCAAACAGAGTCGCCCTCAAGGTAAATGCTCGTGGGGATTCAGCTGAAGCCCGTCTTGACGCCGTGGATGGCCGCATAGATCAGGCCGTCATCCAAGGTGTGCATGCTGGGGTTTTCCTTCGGGCTAGCGGCAATGAGCTCTCGGACCAAATAGGATTACTTCTCCCTATCAGTTGGTTTCGCAGGGGATCCAAACGAATTTGAAGACCTTGAAATTTATGATAACCATGCCGCTGCTATTGCCGAGATCACTGATCTGCAATCCATTGTAAACAAATTATTCCAAGGGTAGTTCGTATTAGGACGGATCTATGAATGAGGCTTGCAATATATGAAACTCGTTCTCCTCTGAATAATGTCTATTTGCATTTCTCAATTCCTCAGTGATTTTCTCTGATTGCAACATTTCTTCAGAAGAACGTTTGCCGAATGTATGACGTCATTTTAGCCAACTAGATCTCATTCTTGACATGTCATGTCACTCGGCATTGCACTTACTGCGTTTCACCTTTCTCTTCCCCCGATAAACCTGCTAACTTGGAAAATGCTAGGGTCACCAGGGTCATGAATATTCTTGTGCTAAAGGCGATATAAAAAATACCGGCTATAACTTGAATTTCTTGGAACATTTTTTCTGCTAAAGGCGATGCTTTACATCGGCTGTATACAAATACTCTTGAATCCGTTCCACATATGACTACCACGCTTTCGGATTTCAACAAGTGGTGTCAAAGCTCAATCCACGAGTGACGCATATATGAACAAAATTTCTTTACAGCCGAATACCCTTCTCTGGGTCTAACATTTTCGGCTAAAGGGCCGATCCTATTACAAGGCTATCGGCCGCCATGTACAACTTGAAACGATCACCAAGTTGCAGAAACACCTTCATATATTCTTCAATTTCACCAAGACTTTCCGTTGTACGTCACTTCACGTGAACTCTTGATTTTTCTTTAGCTTTGGCAATGGAGAAATAGGCAGAACCTTCTCAAAAGTTTATCAACTTCAATCCATACTGGATTCAAATTGGCACATATTAATCCCGTCCTCGGCTTCATCATCAACACTTTATTTCTCGTCAGCCGACATAGAACCTGGTCCTGACTTCTCTCCATTACCCCCAGTCAGATTACTTATTAAAAATTGCTCTAAGAGCCGATTGTTCGAATCGGCTGTTGGTCCTCGTCAAAAATGTTCACAGGACCCGCTTCCCAAGCTTTTCCAGAGAAACACTCGACACCATCATATTCCCAGTAGATGGGCTCTGTATTAGCAACACTCACCGAATCATCAGCATGGACAATTTCGATGTCATCTCCAATCCACTGGATGAAGAATTGGTGCATAGTTGACGGCACACAGCAGTTTGCATGTATCCAATCCCTTCCTAATAGCAAACTGTATGCCCCTTACCATCAATGACGAAGAAGGTAGTAATCAAGGTCTTGGATTCGATCATTAATTCAACATGAACTGCCCCCCGAGTGTCAGAAGAATTACCAGCAAAGTCTCTTAGCACCATGTCAGTCTTCAATAAGTCCTCACTTGCCATCCCAAGCAGCCTGAAGGTAGTATAGGGCATAATATTTATAGCAGCCCCCCATCAATGAACATCTTGGTCAATGGCTTGCCATTAACATAGCCTCTCATATACAATGGCTTCAAGTGTCGATGCTTAGCTGGTTTATCGAATACTGCACGTTGAGCCAAAACAAGATGAGCCAACAACTCTTGGAATTCATCTTCATCAAAGTCTGAATACACCTCATCTCGGACATCCTGATTTTTGGGAGCTATAAATTCTGATGGCAGAAAGAAAGCCATGCATGCGTCAGTCGAACGATCACCTCCATCCGGCTTCTCTTTAGGTCGCCAAACTCGCTTTATCTTGGCACCTGCTTGCTCTAACTCTCTGTTCCTTAAACGCTGCACTCTCCTCTTTTGGCTTCTCCTTAATCCCGGTGGACACCAGTCCCCTCTGCCAGATGTATCCACGGTATTCTTCTTCTTTAGTGCGAGCCCACCTTCGATCGGCAAATCCTCTTCCCTGCCGATTTTCAGAATTATTAATTTTTAAGCGCCGATTGTCCTCAGGGATTCGTGCCCCAAGCCTTTCATGGACAAAATGGCGGTTGACTTGAGACTGCCTATACTCGGAGTACTGATTACTGCACTCAGGGCAGTTGTTCTTAACAGGCAGCTTCAAGCCTTCGTTCCAACAATACTGGAAGAACGAGCATTCCCAATGACATTGTTCTTGATCCCTCATATCTTCTCGTTCTTCTCGGTACATCTCTTCTTCGTACCTTCGTTGTTTCTCAACTGAACTTATGTTCTTCATAAAGTCTCTGCTTCTGGTATCGTTCCTGCTCTCGACGCCATTTATTCAACAGAATACGCATCGTGACCCTGGGTCCGGAAGTTTCACCCATCTCAGTTCGGTTATTTTGGAACCGAACCCTTTGCTGAAGCTCTTTATTTGTAATCTGTCGATCAGGGTCAACGGCACCAGCTTCCCTTGCTCTATCAGAGGTTAACACTTTCATTTTGCTCTTACCCCTGGGATCAGCTGCATTAACCATATTAATAGAGAAGGACACAGTATTCTGTCCAAAAGGGCTACCATCAACTTTCATCTTTCCATCAAACCTCAGATGCCCGTCCTGGATAGCTTTCTGGATCCGCACTCTGAACACTCGGCAATCTTTTATGGAGTGGGATCTAGTATTACGGAAACCACAATACTTCTTGTCCTTGACCCCTTCAGGATGCAGCATAGGATGACCTTTCGGCAACTTGATGCGTCCTTCCTTCAACAAGTACTCAAATAATTTATCTGACTTGGAAACATCAAAGTCATAAGTACCTTTTTGTTGCCTCAGCCATCGCTGGTTGACTTGAGTCGGCTCTTTAGCCCAGACTATTTCGGTTGTAGCTATTTCATCTTCATCATCGTACGCAGTTGCTTCTTCCAAGAAAGCCTTATACATCTCGGCAGCCACATCACCCTTCTGGAATTGATTATTCCTCTTGAATCCGTGGGCTTGACTACTCATCATTGTCAACCTTTGTGATAACTGCCCGAGGTCATCAAACTCCATGCCGAATAGTTTCTCTCTGATATTTGGCAACATGCCAGCTATGGCTATCCCCGGCAATTGGTCATCCGGCAAATTCAGAGAATAGCAAAGATTCTTGGTTTCCCTGAATCAGCGCAGATATTCTTGTGGCGTCTCGCCAGGTTTCATCCTTAGGCTCATGAGATCGACCAACTTCTTCTCACTGGTACCCGTAAAGAAATACGAGTGGAACTTCTGTTCTAGCTCTGCCCATGTATTGATAGAATTTGCTGGCAGAGAAGTGAACCACGAGAAGGCTGGTCCTGTCAATGACAACGGGAAGTACTGAATCCTCCAAGCTTCGTCTGTAGATGCTTCTCCAAGTTGCATCAAATAGCGGCCGATGTGCTCTATAGTGCTGGTGTCATCCTGGCCTGAAAGCTTGGTAAAATCAGTAGGAGGCTTTACCCTTGGAGGAAGTGCTACCCGATTGTACCATTCTGGGTAAGGGGACTTGTAAGCATATGACTGATTCTTTGACTTTAGGCCGAATTGATTCTACATCATATCAGCCATCCTATGCATGATGAGATCAATACTCGAATTAGGAGCCGCTTGCGCTTGCCCCCCAGGATGTAGTCCTACTGAACTCTTGTAGCCTGGATTTGGAAGAGCATTAATTGAGCTATAATCGATGAACTCCTGATATCCATCTCCAAACATATTCCTTTGTATCGTGTTCGCTGCAGGAGACACTTTGGAAGCAGATTGAGGAACATTCCCTGTGGTGCCGAATGTGACCTAGCCATAAGTTTGGGGAGGTTGTTGTGTCTCATGAGGAACCATCCCACCTGTGCTTGGGCCAGCTCCGCTCTCTTCGGCAATCCTTCGACGTTGTGGTACCGGGAACAACAGTGGTCCTTGCATTGGACCAGCAGCTTCTTCAAAGCGTTTATCCGCTGCTGGACCAAAAATGCTAACCATGACAGCACGAAAAGTATTCAAGAAAGCTGCCTGATGATTGGTCATGGCTTCTGATACAGCCTTGTACACTAATTTGGTCATCTTCCGAATAGCTTCCTCTTCATCGCTGTCAGACGGCTCAGATTGGTGATGAGGAATGATCTTTGGGAACGCCTGCTTCTGGAAGACCTTGCCGCTCTTGTTATTGGAGAAAGACGCCAAGCATTTGCGCTGGAATTCATTACAAGCTTGTTGTACTAAATCTCTTGAGTCTGGCAGCAACTCATCCATGGTCACATCTAGAATTTGATCATCGCTGATTTCAGGCATCTTGAAACGAAGTTGTCCCACCGGACGTGCCAAAAAAGTGTGTTGGCGCAAAACGTGACACCTCGCGCCAAGCACACAGCAAGCCGAAAAAGCTGGCTTCAATCGGGTGCCCGGAGTGTGTTGAATCCGGAGACGTGCCAGTCGGTTTGACCTGAAAACCAACAAGGGATAAAACTGTGAGAATACCAATGGAACATGTTGGGTGAGACCAGACAGTTCCATATGTACGGCTTTGAAAGCCAATCACAACGGCACATAGCTATAGAAGCTGTCTGTGAGAGCATGTTTATAAAGTCATTCGGCTAGTATGAGAACAGGGTATGTAAAGCATATTAACTGCCGAATGCACATGTAAAGAAAGACATGCTTGAACAAATTAAAGATATTATGAACAGGTAACTTGCAAATATAGATCTATTCAAATAACACATGCATAGGCTAATCCAACTAATCTGCCGCACGTTTAGTCTTCATAAACCGATCAGGTATAAACTTAAGCAAAGCTAATCCACCGCATGATACCACTTGCTATAAGTCTACACCACTTCTTATAATTAGATTAATCCACCGCATGATACAATCTAATTATAACAAGCTAAAAGCATGCATGTATTTGAACAGGTCTATAAAGGCTCATTACTCGTGTAAGCTTAACCAAGATCGGCAAACTAGCCGAGTTGGGGTCCATGAAGAAGGAACAAACAAGCACGCACGATCGGGCCAATCTAAAATCTGCATCTGCCGCACGATACCTAGTCTTATCAAAGTCTAATCGTAACCAACATGCATGAACCCGCAACATGTAACAATCTAGATTGGAAGTTGATTCGGCCATCATGATCTTATGATTAACAAAAAAACACAAGCAAGCTTGTAAAACAGGGCCGAACAAAGATCAATCTAGATTGGGCAAAAGAGTGTTACAAGAATTAAATAAATAAAACATATAACACATGATAACTTAATGAATCTATTAGATCTGCCAAATCTAATAGAGCCGATAACTATTTTCACTCATGACTTAATCCGTTGCACGATACAAGGCATAAGCAAAAACTTCCCGTCATAAGCTTAAATCCGCCGCACGATACTAAGCTTAACATACGAGACTACTTGCATCATATCTAAATCCACCGCATGATACTAGACATGATAGCAAGGTTGCCGGTACTTACGGAGGTCGACGGATCGATGATTCCTCTCAAAGAACTCGATGACACGACTAAGGACTCGAAGGTGGCACGGGGCCGGTTTGTATTGATATGGTTGTGAACAATTTTACAATGGCCGAGGGTTTATATTTATACCCTGGACGAAACACGAGTCCTAGATGATTACGATTTACATAATAAAATATGGAAAGATACAAATCCTATTCCTAATTTCTTCGGCGTCCTCCATTGTCACGTGTCTTTTCATGCAAACCGGCTTTATTCGCAACATCCATCTCCCAAATGGAGCCACCGCTCTCTAAAATAGCCGACCGCACAGGCATTCACCGAGACCCTAAGGACCAAATAGCCGCCTGATTGCTTGCCGAATCCTTTCCTCTCTGCTGGCTGGACCCACTTGTCATATCCTCGTGCGTGCGAAAATCTGGTGTCAACACGGTGGTAGACTAGGCTAAGTGTCATATGGTGTTGAAGGACACTTAGGTAGTCTTAGGTCTTTGTTTTTCCTTTGGCCGTACTATAAAGGGGAGCGTGAATCGGTAGCTTGACCTAGATGAGTCTATTGAGGTAGGTGTGGTGCACACTTGTTATTTCATTACCCTAGGTAGCTTAGAGAGATGCCTTATGTCGTGAGGATGAAAAGTTATTAAGGCCGCGTCACGATCCGAGTTGGTTTTGCCCTTGAAAAGGGCATCAGACGCTGGTCGACATAGGGTTCAGTCTGGTGCGTGGCATCGGACGCACCTGTGCCACTGTTCACTTGCGAGTGAATTTGGGCTAGCACCAGACGCTGGCATCGGACGCTGAGGGCCGGCGTCCAATGTCCATGCAGAGAGGTTCCAGAGAGGGTAAAACCACATCGGACGCATCCGTTGTGGTGGCATCGGACGCTGCCCAACGTCCGATGCTCCTTTAAGTTGTCTGACAGGTTGTATAGTCGACCGTTGGTCAAGGTCATCGGAGCGTCCGATGCTAGGCATCAGAGCGTCTGATGCCCCCGCAGAAGCACCTGTTCAGTGCTCTATTCGATGGCCGGTTGGGGGAGTATTTATACTCCTCCTCCATTAGAGTGTTCTTGCCACTTCCATCTGTTGAGAGACACATTGTGAGTGTGAGAAAGTGCAAGAGCCCTAGTGAGGTTGAGAGAATTGCTAATTGAGAGAATTAGTGACCTCCTAGTGAGAATTGAGTAGCAAGTGTGCATCCATCCATCCATATCCTTGGCCTTGTCTTGGTCAAGTGAGAGTTCTAGCTTGTTACTCTTGGTGATCGGGATCACCTAGACGGCTTGGTGGTGATCGAAGAGCTTGGTGATCATCCGGAGGCTTTGTGGATGACCCAAGTCAAGTTGTGACCGGTAGCGAGCGATTCACTGGGTCGGAGTGGCGAAGAATCAGCTCGTAGTGAGCACCTGATCCTTACGCGGATCAAGGGGGAGCGATACCCTTACGCGGGTTCTCCAACGAGGACTAGGGGGTGTGCCGACACCTCGATACCTCGGCAAAAAGATCGTCTCGTCATCTCTACTCCTTTACTTACGCATTTACCTTTGAGCAATTCAATTCCGCAATATATTTGTTGTTCATTCACTATTCATTGCTTTGCTAGAGTAGGAGTGGCATAGACTTGGTCTTTTGTGCGGTAGAATAGAAAGAAACACCTTCTAGGCACAAGGGGGTTAATTGGGCTTAATAGGTTTTAATTATTGCTAAAGATTTAGAAAAGCCCAATTCACCCCCCCCCCCCCTCTTGGGCATCTTGATCCTTTCACAGTTTTCTAATCCAAGATCCATCGCTTCTCTTTTTCAACCAAAGTTTTCTCCAAAACTTCTCTGAGTTGATCCAAATCAACTCCAACACCTTCTCCTTTGCAAATGTGCCAACACCACCATGTGTACACCATCATGTGGATGTGTGTTAGCATTTTCACAATCATTTTTCAAAGGATTAGCACTTTCATTCACCACACTACTCGATCCTAGTAACATCGCAAAGTTAGATCGCTCAAGTGGCACTAGATGATCGATATGCAAACAAGTTTGCTCCTCTTGATAATACGGCCATCTATCCTAAACCCGGTCATAAACTTCTCTACACACCTATGACTGGTGAAATGAAATGCCCTATAATTATACCTTTGCCTTGTGCATTCCATTCCATCTCCTTCGGTGTTGATGCAACACATGCACCAACCTATCATCAAATGATATGATCCACTTCATATCATCACATGGCCTCCATGGTCCATCGATCTTGACCTCACTTGCTCTTCACCATTGCTTCGGTCCTTCGGCGCCAAGTCTTGCTTAAGCCTCCTGACACTCGGTACCAACGGCTTCAAAGCCTCCAACTTGCCCTTCACCTTCGCAACCGGTCCGTCAAGCCAAGTATTGCCTTGATCTTCACCATCTTAGCCACATGACTCCATGTCATGTTTCATGTGCATTAAGCTCCTCCATGATCATCACATGTGTGAGCTTCACATCAAGTCCAAGTCATTCACCTTCATGGCTCAAGTGCTCACACACATGTACCTGTGGACTAATCTCCTGTGTATCTCACATAAACACAATTAGTCCACCTAAAGTTGTCACTCAATTACCAAAACCAAACTAGGACCTTTCAATGGGGCAACACGTGGTGGTACCATGAGGCTTGCGTTGAGGCGAAGCTAGCGGTGAGAAGACTCGTGGTCGTCGAAGTGGCACGTAGCGTCATCATGAGGTTTGCGTTGTAGCGAAGCTAATGATTAGGAAGGTGTGTGACCGTCGATGAAGGAAACCTACAGAGTTGGACTGGAATACTCCCGGGCTAGCTAGTTCGGTTTCTTGTATCCTATGGGTAGAAGGGGTATTATGTAATAGGCTATAAATAAGGGATGGCACCCATCTCTCCTTATCTTTTCAGTTAGACTATTTTGTAGTAGTCTTGTTAGGGTATCAGTACTCTTGTTAAGGTATCCCTCTCCCGTAGCTGTTGTTGAGATCCGTAGAGTATTATTTCCTCACGTTTTGCTCGGATTCCAGGAAAGGTGACCTCAATCCTTGTAACCTTATTGGCTATTTTGCTGAAATCTTTTGTCTCGCATTTTGTTTTTCGTGTTCTTGTGTTTTCCCCTCTCTTGGCTTCACAAGATCTTTTGATTCGAGGGATGGATTACGATTCCGTTTTTAATTCATAGGAAAGTATAGCATGGGATCATCCTTTGTGATGAGGACATTGCCACGCTGGACACACCGACGTCATGGTCTTCTCCAAGTTGCAATCCGTCTCCAACTCAGCTACCACATCACCCTCGAAATTCTAGGAGCAGTCCCGGGTAAAATCAACGCCCCGGACGCATACGGACTCCGTTTTTGACAAACCAGATATGCTTGGAAAGATAATTTGATAAGCTAACCAATGGATTTAGAATCACGTCAAAATTCATTTGGAGTCAAAAGGAATCGTCGAAACAAGCCAGCATCCAGAATCTGCCACGGTGCTGCAACACTGTCTTTTGGTCCGTTGGGCCATGTATCGTCTTAGACCCCATTAGGGGGCGCGTCCAGCAGGGGCGACGACCTAGACACTATAATTAGCCATCGCCGCCGTCGTTAGGGTTGGGTTTTGTTTAGTGTTTAGTTTTCCATCGAGGAACTAAATCGTTCATTGTAACTGTAGTGTCGAATTCTTTTACAGTGATCCAGGGCCCCCGTTCTTGATCTCCTCCACTGTGTCGATTAGTCCTTTGGAACCGAGTTCTTGAACCCTCCATTGACATTCGCATCAATTCATATCTGCAATTTCAGATTGCGTGTTTTTACCTTCTTGCTTGTGTTCTTCCATTCGATTGCAGGAATAGCCTTCTTGGCGAGGTCAATCAAGTTGTGCTTGGTTGATAACCAACGAAGCTGTGGTGTAATAGTTGCAGGGTTCGAATCGTGTCTGATATGAAACTGGATCGCCAACGTCGAGATCTCCACAAATCGAATTTACCAGCTACCTCACGGAAGATCGGCCAGACCCTCATCAATTGTTATCAGATATTTCAGGTTTCCCACGAGGTATAATCTCGTTTGCCCTTAGATTCATATTTGTTCATTACCTAGAGTCCATAAAAAGCCTAAAAAATATTTCAATTTCCGTTGTCCCATCGCCCTTTGTGCTTTTGCAATTTAGTTTCAGATTCGCTTTGTTGACTTTGTGTACGTGGTCGAGTCTTGTTGCTGGTTTAGGTTGTGTTCGTCGTCGTAGTTCAACGTGCCCGTTGCTGTTTCTTTGTTTCTGCCGCTATCCCATCCACTATTCCAAACAACAAGTCGAAGCCAATATGAATTCGGGAAAATAAAGAAAAAAATTGTCAAGCTTTCTGCACACTTTTCAGAGAACTTGTTGTTTTTCTGTAGACCACATCCCACATCAGTTGCAGGTGCCAATTTTTGTGGTTGCATCTTTTGTGATCCTTGTTCAGAGAAAAATATAAAAAATAGTGAAAAAATAAAAAAGTTTGATTCCTACTAGTACCTTTTGGAAAATGAGGAAAAAAATTCAGGAAAAAGAAAAATTCGAGCTAGTTGCTGGTTCTGTGAGTTCTTTCCATCGTGCTGTGTTTTCACCTTGTTGCGCTACGTCTTGACACGTCTTAGCCAGCACCTATGACTTGTACTTTGGATACTTATTGAACTTTGCTAATCTGCATTCGTTAATTGCTAATCCTTGCTGTCATATTGTGCCTACCAATAGCTACACATATACTTCTGTCAGCACAGGTTCATCTTGCAACTATTACCCACGCTCAACAACAGATTGCTTCGTCACTTTGGTTTGCTCTTATTTGGCATTGGTAAGAATACACGCAAGACGGTGGTAAGTCGCTTGTGATTTTGCATTCCACTTTCACCACCACCACCACCACTTGGTTCCTTTTAGTTGATAGGGATAATACTTTGTTGTAGTCTTTTTCTATCTTCTAACAATGGCAGGAATTCCAACAGACTTCAATGAGTGCATGTCCAAGGGCGAGCTTACAACATTCATGAATGAACAACGCAACCTTATAACCGCGCTGACGCGCAATGTGAACAATATGGTCAACCGCATGGAACAGCTTGAGCAACGCCCTCAACCTCATCGTGATGACGAAGATGCGGATGATTTTGGTGATGAAGATGCGGATGCTAACGCTGGTCCCCGTCGCCCTTGTGGAGTGATCTTTGCAATGCTAATAATGTTGTTGTTGTGCCTCAAACTTGGAATGGCTTAAAGCAATGTATGAAATCTCATTTTATTCCTCCTTATTACCAACATGATTTACGTTTGAAACTGCAAACTTTAAAACAAGGTGATAAACGGGTAGAGGCATATTATCAAGAATTGCTTATTGGTTTAGCACGTTGTGGTATACATGAAGATGATAATGATGCTAGTGTTAGATTCTTTGGTGGTTTGAATCGTGATATCCAGGATATTCTTGATTACAAAGATTGGAATAGGTTCAGCCAATTATATCATTTTGCTCTTAAAGCTGAACACGAAGTATAGGGACGCAAACAACATCAACAATCTTTCAGGTCGAACAATGGGAGGAATTTTCAGCATCGTTCCGAGCCGGAGACGCCCAAGTTTCCTGTTGCTCCACAGCTATCTACACCTTCCGTTTCTTCCGGGGTAAGTAAATTGTCTAATGTGCGGTTTCCACAGCTGAAGAAAGGTGCCACTCCGGGCGCTTCTACTAGCTCTTCCTCATCCAGCTCTAAAATCATTGCCACCGATGCAAAGGCATAGGACATGTCATGAAGGATTGCCTCAGTCATCGCGCTTTAATTGCTACCGAGGATGGATATGTAAGTACTAGTGATGTTGAAGATGATTTAGCCGTTGTTGCTAACATTGATGCAGATTGCACCGAGGACGATCAAGACAAAGAGACCATCACCATTGACTTTATGGCTACTGTCGTGGACTACCCTAGTCTTCTTGTGCAGCGTGTGTTGAGTACACGTGTGGGACATGAAGAAGAAGAGATGAAGATCCAACGCCATAATTTGTTCCACATGTATCTCATTGTGCAAGGTTGTCGTGTTCTCACTATCGTTGATGGCAGGAGTTGCAACAACTTGGTGAGTTCAGATTTGGTTGAGAAGCTTGGCTTGACCACATGACAACATTCATATCCATACAAACTCCAATGGTTCAATAATAATGGTATGACTAAGGTAACTAAATCAGCACACATTAGCTTTTTCACATGCTCTTATCATCATACTGCTGATTTTGATGTTGTTCCTATGCAAGCTTGTTCTATTTTGTTAGGTCGCCCATGGGAATTTGATAATGATGCTTTACACCATGGTAGAACTAATACATACACTATCATACATAAGGACAAGAAAATTACTTTGTTGCCTTTGTCTCCTATGGATATTATTAAACATGCTAAAGAGATTAAAAATAAAAATAAACCCCCAAGAGACATTGCTAAAAATAATGAGATTAAGTTAAAAGGAGGTGCTTTTCTTGCTACAACTGCTTCTACTAATGAGTTATGTGATACTAATGATGCTTCTTGTTATACTATGTTTTGTCGACATGTTAGTGTTGCTGCACATGATCCTATACCTTGCGTTTCGCATTGTGCGGTCACTAACCTTTTGCAGGAGCTTGGAGATGACATGGAGTCGCAGACGACTCCAATTCTACAAGGAGGGGATGATGAGGACATCGCCAAGATGGAGTCGAGGACGACTCCGATTCAAGAAGGGGGGATGATGAGGACATCGCCACGCTGAACACACCAACGCCATGGCCTTCCCTAGGTTGCAATCCGTCTCCAACACAGCTACCACGTCACCCTCGGAATTCTAGGAGCAGTCCCGGGTAAAATCAACGCCCCGGACGCATACGGACTCCATTTTTGACGAACCAGATATGCTTGGAAAGATAATTTGATAAGCTAACCAATGGCTTTGGAATCACGTCAAAATTCATTCGGAGTCAACAGGAATCATCAAAACAAGCCAGCATCCAGAATCTGCCAGGGTGCTGCGACACCGTCTTTTGGTTCGTTGGGCCATGTATCGTCTTAGACCCCATTAGGGGGCACGTCCAGCAGGGGCGACGACCTAGACACTATAATTAGCCGCTGCCACCGTCGTTAGGGTTGGCTTTTGTTTAGTGTTTAGTTTTCCATCGATGAACTGAATCGTTCATTGTAACTGTGGTGTCGAATCCTTTTACAGTGATTCAGGGCCCCCATTCTTGATCTCCTCCACTGTGTCGATTATTCCTTTGGAACCGAGTTCTTGAACCCTCCATTGATATTCGCATCAATTCATATTGTGGATACATGGGTGTATGCCGAGTCTCTGAGTGATGAGTGATTGTCAACTGGGATAATGCGCATGTTCTTTGGCTTGTGTTGTGTAGGTGTCGAGCACGAATACAGTGATCAAAGGCAAGGTGAAGGTCAAGTAAAGACGTGCCATGCCGATGGACCGAGAGTGGCGAAGGACGGACATGAGGCTTGGACTGAGGGACCAGTGGCCCGAGGATCAGCTGTGGTGGCTGACAGCCTGGGACAGCGACGAGCGAAGACTTGCGGGCATGGTGTTGCTTGGGTCGAGGACCTAGGGACACGTGTCGGTAGACGGGGTGCACAGGAGGTGCATCCCCTCTACGGCTCGGTTTGGTGGTTGAGCCACAGAAAAACCACCGAGTGAGGACGGTTTCCAGGTTTGGGCCTCAAAACCTGGGTGCTGCGGGTTTCTGAGTTTGGGCCACAAAACTCAGGCGATGGTCGGCTGGTTTCCCGGTTTGGGACTCAAAACCGGGGGTTCGTCGTGAAGGCTGGTTTTCCGGTTTGGGCCTCAAAACCGGGGGCGAAGTCCAGGAAAAGGACGAGCGGAGCGGTGGCGGCACGTGGCGGCAATCGTTGAGGTTGCGTCGAGGCAACGCTACCAGTTGTGTGGGCGTGGCCGTCGGATCACCAGCATCTTCAAGTTGGTCCAGAATAACCCTAGGGTTTAGCTGGTTCGCTCTGTAATTAGAGAGGGGTAGAGTAGGAATTAGAATTAGGATAAGTAGAGGGAGACACCCTCCTCCCTGTTGATCTCAGTCATTTGCTATTTGCCTTCTAGGTTTTCCTGCTCTCCCAATCCCCTGTTGTAGCAACTGAGATCCGCAGAGAACCATACCTCTGTGTACTGGAGATTTTGAGGAAGTGAGACCGTAATCTCACTGTTGTAGCGTGTGGTAGCCACACGGTTGCAGATCGATGACTTGATTTGAGTTTTGTTCGTGTTCTTCGCGTTCTTTGTTTCTCCGCGTTTTTCCCGTCACTCGATCTCCCTCTCTACTGCGTCTTTGCGAAATCCGTTTGAATCAACTTGTTCTTTATAGTGAGGAGATCATTTCCATCGAAGGAATTCATCTAACTCCTCACGAACAAGTAGATCGGGTTGATTTCGTTTTCGTGGCGCTTTTTCGTTCATACTCCTCCCCTTTCGATTTCCCAGTGTTTGAGTCGATTTGAGCGGATGATTTCTTGGGGATAGTCTCCTAACTACCTCGTGATCATCTTCTCCAAGTTTGGGAACGTGGGATTGAGTTTTGATTCGGATTTGGGAAGATTCGTGAGAGGGGCGACCAAATTTGCCCTCTCTGTTCATCCGCGGACAGTCCGCCGTTTGGGTCGCGGACAGTCCGCGCGTCGGGGTCGGTCAGACCAGTGGCCTGACTCTGCGCTATTGGGCAAGTGATTTTTGAATCGCGGACAGGCCGTCGTTGGGACTCGCGGACAGTCCGGGAACATCCAGGGACTGTTCAGCAGCCTTGCTGTTTCTGGTGTTTGGCCGGCGGACAGTCCGCCAACCCCTCGCGGACAGTCCGGGACTTCAAGTTCGGACAGTCCGGGAATCGGCTGAAGCCTCCGGTTTAGTACGTTTGCTCTCCTGCCTTCCTCGGTTGGTTTCCGGAGTTTTCATTTGGCCCTAGAGTTGACCAAGGAACCTCTCTAGGTATCTTTGCTACTTGTTAGCATTGGTATTTGGGGATTTCTCGACGTAGCCCTCCATCTACGTTCGGGACTTGGTTTTTTAGGGTCGAACTTGTTCTGGTGTTTTGGTCGATTGGTTTGCTATCGCTTTGTGGTGCTTCGCTGTGATCCTAGGGATCATCCACCCTATTCCAAGGGTCGTGAGCATCACGGTTTCGATCGAAGCTTTTGGGGGTTGATTTGTGGACAAAGGCCAAAGTTTTGAGAGAAATTTTTGAGCTCCCATTCACCCCCCCCCCCTCTGGTCGCCTTGCTATTGCATTCTCGGTCCTTCAATTGGTATCGGAGCGGGTTAAGTATCTTCCACCTTAGCCGGTTCCAGATCCACAGAAGGCGACATGGATCGCGGCGTGGGCAAACCGCCGTTTTTTGATGGGACGAACTATGCGTATTGGAAGATACGCATGTCGGCCTATCTGTAGAGTTTGGGTGCTTCCATCTGGGATATTTGCAACTCTGCCGATTACGTGGTTTTGGCTGCTCGTGTCTCTTAGCTTCAGATTGATGAGCACGATGCCAATAGCTGAGCCAGTAATGCTCTTTTCTCATGCTTGAGCATGAGTGAGTTTGATCGCGTTTCTCACCTCGCTACGGCTCGGGAGATTTGGGCTACCCTCATGCGTTTTCATGAGGGAACCTCGCAAGTCAAAACCTGTCTCTATGAGTCGTTCAAGCGAGAGTATGAGAACTTTCGACATATGCCTGGCGAGAGCATAGAAAGTTTATTCGCTCGCTTTTAGGTGATTGTCAACAGGATGAGGGCTAACAAGGAGTTGTTGCCTTTCGACAATCATGAGAGAGCTCTCAAGCTACTCCATACTCTTGATCGATCGGTGTGGGATTCCAAGGTTCAGGCGATCATCGAATCGCCTAACTATGAGACCCTCACGTGCGACGAGCTCTTCAGTAAGCTCAAGTCCAGTGAGATCGATGCCATGGCGAGGGCTTCTTATGAAAATCCTTCTGGCCCGTCGATGGCTTTGGTTTCTGGTTCTTCTGCTAACCCCTCTGGAGGCTTTGCACTCTCTTCTCTTCTTTCTGTCACAGAGGAGCAGTTGGAGTTCATGGGGGATGACGAGCTGGCGTTGCTCGCCAACCGGTTCTTGCGGTTCCACAACAACCGCATGAACCGTCGCCGCGGAGGAGGACGCTCAGGATGCTTTGAGTGTGGCGACCCCAACCACTTCATCACCAATTGCTCGAAGAAGAACAAGCAGACCTTCGGCAAGGCGGATCATGGGCACAAGTACGACTTCGACAAGCGCAAGGAGAAGTACGTCCCCGCGAAGCACAAGCGGAAGGGCGGCTTCAACAAGGAGTACATCAAGACGAAGTACTTGGAGAAGGCCCAGGCTGAGCAGCGTGCATTCTTCGCCACGCTCAGCGACGTCGACGACTCGGATGACGACTCCGCTTCCTCAAGCGACGACGAGTCCGAGAAGAAGAAGAGGATCGAGGACAAGCTCAACGGCCTCTGCTTCTTCGCCGACGACGAGGGCTTCTGCACCATGGCCCTCGGCAAGGAGGTCGACGGCGAGCTGGAGGACTCCCCTCGGAACAACGACGACGACGACACCTCCCAGGTATCTCTGACCCCCGACGAGCTTTCTGCTTAGGTCGAGAAACTTACTGCCGCGCTCTTTAGTCAAGATAAGTTGCTTAGGCGTGCTGCTAGAGAGCGCAAGGAGTTTAGGCAGAAGTGTGAGGATACGGTGAAGGAACTTGAGTTTGCCAAGTCCACTGTGGTCGTTTCTGAGGAGGGCGAGTGTGAGATGTGCACCACGCACATGACTGACCTTCTCACTTTGAGAGGTAAGTATGTGGCATTGGTAGGAGAAGTGGATGAGCTTAAGGCTAGATCCTCGCTGTTGGGTGCGTGCAAGTCATGTGCTATCTTGCAAACCGAGTTGGCAGAGAAGAATGCCAAGATTGTGTCTCTTGAGAAGGCCAGCTCGGGTAGCACTTGTGTGACTAGGTGCGTTCTGTGTGAGGGCTTGGAGATGGAGATAGCCAACTTGAAGCATGACAAGATGCAAATCGAGGAGGAAAACACATACCTTCGGACCATCTTGTCATGGGTGTCAAGTGGTGAGCCGCAGCTTGGGATGATGATCTCCCAGTTCAAGCGTGCTGCCGAAGGTCCTGGTGTAGGTTTCGCTCAGGGTGTTGATGTGTCATCTTTTGGCAAGATTGGAGAGTCGAGTGGTCTGAACCCATGTGAGAAGCCCAACTCCACCACTACTCCCAAGCTTACAAAGATTCCACCCAAAGAGCCTCTCAAGCCCAACACCAAGGATGGTGTGTTCGTTGAACCTCCGAGAGCTCCACCCAAGAAACAGACGTGGCATCCCAAGCCCAACCACCTGAAAAACAAGCTTGACATGATGCCACCTATCCAGGAGGAGCTTATGCCACAGAAGGGCAAAGTGATCCACACCCACTACCATGAGTACCAACAACCCCCTTTGAGAGTGGTGAGGTACAATTGTGAGCACTGTGAGAGAGATGGACACTTGAGTGAGTTTTGCTTTCGGCGCAAGAGAGAGGCGTGCCGTGCAAAGGAGATGAACAACCCGGACATGTACCATCCTTTCCATGATGTACATGTGCCGAATGTTCAGAGGCGTGCTGCTAGGCCTAGAGGTCCAAAACCTCAAGTTCCTAGGCCTAGGCCGCGAGGAGGTCGTGCCCGGCGGGAGCCTGCAGTTGTAGGCTATGGACCCCGTGGCGGTGGCTTTGTAGTCGAGCGTTTCCCTCCACCGCGTTTTGAGTATCGCGATGGATGCTCCTCCCTTAGTGGACCACGTTTTCCTCTACGTGGTGATCGCTCTTTCCATAGGCGTGCTAGGAATGGTTTTTCTGCTAACCGTTCTTTTGAGCAACCGGCACAACACTGGTATTCTTCCTACTTCACTAGCCAATGCCCGTGCGTTGCTACGGGTGAAAAAAAATACTTTGATGTTAATAATAAAGTTAAAGCAACACATGATCTATTAGTTTACATGGTATAAGTAAAAATAAAATATCAAACTATATGGCAGTTGGTGGCATTGCTTTACGGCAGCAACAACAACACTAATCAGTGTTCCACTGAGTGCACCATTCGCGAGCTCCTGAACCTCGGCTAGTGTAGTCGCTGCAGGAGAAGTGACCTGATCTTAAAGTTGTCCTGGATTTTTTCCTCTCCGGTTTCACCCATGATTGCAGTACCATAAACTTAAACAACATATATAAATTACACAAAAAAATGTCTATGAGAAAGTGCTGCTTACAGTTCTTACATATCAGAATTCTAGATGGCATGTTCAGAGCACAAGCAGTCCCAGTTACCAACATAAAGCTAGAAGTGTAACTTCTGTCAAGAGCAATATTCCACTAATAAATTGTTATGCCCAATTAGATAAAGCTAGAAGTGTAACTTCTGTCAAGAGCAATATTCCACTAATAAATTGTTATGCCCAATTAGTATTACACCATCTGCGGTGTTACTAAATAGCTGATTTGTACAATCCACGTAATTCTATGCTTAAATGCAAAATGAAAATATGCAAGGGGCTGCATTATGATTTCAATAACTCCATGCATGTCACATGCAACAAAAGGAAGTTCTGCGAGAATCCGTAAGATTAAATTTGATATTGGTATATTCATCACTGTACTTGTACTGCTCGGCAAGATGTTTCCATATAGAGAAATTTGAAAAATAATAAGCAATCAATGCATTTACAATTCTGCAAATAGGATCACCCAAATAGCACGCCACCATCAAGGTTGCAAGGCCTATATTTATGTATACTCCCTCTGTCCACGAAAGAATCAATTCCTAGAATCTGTGCCGGTCAAACTTTTTTAACTTTGACTAACTTTATAGAAAAGAGTAATAACATCTATAATATAAAATGGACATATAATGAAAATATATTCTATGATATATCTAATGATGTGAATTTGGTACCATCAATCTTGATAGTTTTTTCTAGAAATTTGGTCAAAGTTTAAAAAGTTTGACTTAGGACAACTCTAGAAATTGATTCTTTCGTGGACGGAGGGAGTATATAGCAAAGAGATAAATTTATTGAACTTAAATTAACACATGATCATATCCAAATGTGACATGTGTTTCCAGAATGACAGCAGGTGTTGAGTCATTCTGGAAGCATTTTTTATATATCAATTACTTCATCAAACAATGGACTTTATGAATAAAATCCATTCAATATTTATTGGCCTCCTTTTAACTGCTTGAAATCAGTACTATGCTAGCTGCATAGTCCCGTAGCTTTGGAAAATCAGGGCACAGGGAATGTGGCTACCTAGATTTTCCAATGCATGGTGTGTGATTATAAGAATAAAAGATACAACTACTGATGCTAATTATATCAAGTTCCACACAAACATTTCTGATGAAAAAACATAGGTAATATTTTTAATCATAATTCTATGCAATTGATTTAAAATGCTTATATTAAAACCTAATAGCCCAAAGAGCCTAGCTGAATAAAACCCCAACCATCTACCTAACACATATAAATTGAAGTCATACCAAGGTAAATTATTAGGAGCAGAATAGAAGAATAAAGAAAACATGCACCTCCATTCCATTGTAGGGAAATGGTCTCTCTCATCATATAGGCAGCAGGTACTACATATCCTCACTCATTTCTATCTTGGTTTGGATAGTCCAAGTGAACCAGTTGCATTATCTATGAATGCCCTGAACATCACAAGACATTGGCGTCAACCAGTGGATTATAGAAACAAATAAGTAAATAGGGGAGCTGATAGTGGATAACACAATGTAAATAAAATGGCAAATCAAGCACCTACCACAAGAACACATAAAAAAACACTTCATTTGTTCTAAGTTATGGCAAATGCTCAGGGAACCAAACATGAATGGAATTTAACTATTGAAAGTTAGTTATTTAATTTGTTTCGGATGACACTCATGGTGATAGACATGGTTGATATTTATAAAATCATAAACTCCTACTCCTGCTGGTACCTAGTATAATAGTATGGGCCAGACATGGCTGGAATTTATATGCTGTAAAATTTTAAACAACTCATATTTCTTCACTGAAGAAGGAAAGTAAAGTTGAAAAAAGTGTATAGACGGTTCGGCTAACCTTGGTGTGGCAACGCCGTCGATGAAGGCAAATTAGGACCCCCTACTCTATTATAAGTAGATGATACAGGCAAGCGTTGGTTGAAAATTACTCTGCTTGGAATGCTACAGGCAAGCGTTTGCAAACTATGATACTTGTGCTGGATTTGATTTCCTTTTGATAATAAACCCAGCAGAGAATTGCCACTGGCTAAAGAGGAAAGCAAAGGGAAATGACAAATGCATGTACCCCTGATACTCATTTAGGACCACAAACCGATCCTTGTCAAAATCAGCATTGCTTTATTTTTCTAGCACTGATCAAATCTTTTAGTGTTGATCTATAACAAGTATCTTTTAGCCACAGTGACTTGATGAGACCTAATTTAGCACTAAACATTATGTGCAGAAAGTTGTCTTATAGCTCTGAACAACCTAATTTAGCTCAAGCAGAAAGTATTTTGCGGAAACCTTTGTTGTATGACCTGACATGTTCGTTTTTCCATGTGCTCCACCACTACAAGATGGCATGCCCTAAGGGTTGGTGCCATCATTCAACCAGACCACCAGATTATCCACAATTATGATGGAAGTGAATTCAATTCATCTTTGTTGTTTACCATCTTGTTAAAGACAGTAAAGTCTTTTTTCCTTTCTCATTATATGATTTGATCATTATATATGGTCCTTCTTTTCTAGATAATAATAGACAAACAGGAGGTGAGTCATACAAGGATCAGGTATCTAACTTGCGACTGAACAAAGCACTTGAAATATCAAGGTTTACTTATACCTATTAAAGTTAGATGATTGAATTATAGAACAAGGCACTTTGCTCCAGTAGGTGCAGAAAGAACACTCATACTCTATAACTGAAATAATTGTAGCCATGATTCCTACTACTTACTAATGGAAAGGATAGGCTAAATCGTTTCTGCACCTCTATAACAGGTGAAACAAGAACACATGTGGAAAAAAGATGTGTCCGTAAGAACACTCTTATCGCAGCAATCACAAGTGTCACCTAATAGGGGTGGAATAGAAGGCTAACAGCAAAGCAATAATGCAATGTCTATATGCACTTGCCTGGGGACGAGAGGCACGGAGCAGGGGTGACGTTCGGGGACCAGCCGGTGTCTGGACTTGAGCGAAGGACAACGAATCGACGGCGAACATCGACAAATCGGCACCCAACGAGTTTGAAGCTGCCAGCAATCGGATGGGAGGTGCCCTGGGCGGTGGCCGAATGGAGGCTCCCGGGCAGAGTGGAGGGTGCCAGCCGGATGGAGGCGCTCGAGCGGCCAGGGGCGGCGCAGAGGAATTCGCGACGGCAAATGGCGGCACGCGGGCGGGAGACTGCTCGAAGGCCGGCAGCTTGAGGGCGCAGACTTCCGGCGGCGGCTCCGTGCGGCCCCGAGGGAGGAGCTCTATGCCTCTTGGGCAGCGGCTTGGTGGCACGGCCGTCTAGCGCCGCTTGGTCGGCGCGGGCAGACGGCAGCAGATCCGTGTGCCGCCGTGTGAGGAGGCCGGTGGCTTGGGGACGCGGACTTCCGGTGGCGATCGAGAGTCGCGGACGGACGGCAGGGCCTCCGAGCGGCGCTGAAGGGGAATTTTTTTGGATGGCTGGGCGGGTTGGGAGCGTACGCGGGGAGGACTCACCAGTGCCGACGAGCTCCCTGCAGGCGGACCCCGAGGGAGGAGCTCGACGCGTAGATCCGGACGGTCGGCGGTGGAACCCGAGGGAGGGCGAACGGCGGCGGCAGATCCGGCGGGGCCGGCGGATTGGGGGCGCGACGTCCGGAGGAGCCAGCGGCGCGGAGGGGAGGGCTTTTTGCGGCACGCGTGCGGAGCGGACACGGCGGCGGCAGCGGCGGTGGAGGAGAGGAGCGAGGGTGTAGGGGAGGCCGGGGTGCGGATGGTGGTCGAGGAGGAGAACCGGTACCGACCGCTTACGCGGGGCGGCGTCGGCGGTGGCGGCGCCGGCTCCGAGGGCGGCGCGGGAGGCCGTGGTGAGGGAGTGACGAGAGGCGAACGCGGGGAGTGGGGAGACACGCCGAATGCGGGGCAGGCCGAAAGCGGTGTGTACGATTCCTGTTTCAACGTTTTAGTGGTATAGGGACTAACCCCAGTGTATGTGTTTTTATTGATGTAGATAAAACGATTGGAGAACGTTTGGTTGGTGGATTTCGGTTGCTCAAGGCACATGACCGGAAACGCCAAGTGGTTCTCCAGTCTTAGTCCGGTCGCCGGAAAGGAGTTTATCACCTTCGGCGACAATAGCAAAGGTAAAGTGTTGTCTCATGGGTCGGTGCGAGTTAATGAGCACTTTGTGTTGCGCGATGTTGCTCTTGTTTCTAACTTGCATTTTAACCTTCTTTCTGTTTCGCAACTCTTTGATGATGACTATGAGATTCGTTTTAAACCGAATCTCAGTCGTATTTTGGATCCTCAGGACAATCTTGTGTGTTTGATTTCGCCCTTTGGAAAAGTCTTTCGTGCGAATTTCTCGGAGTCTTTTGGCACTTCTCGTTGTCTTGTGGTTGGACCTTCCTCCTCTGACCTTTGGAAGTGGCATAGGAGACTAGGACATTTGAGCTTCGACTTGCTTGCAAGACTTAGTTCACTTGGCCTAATCCGATGATTGCCCAAGTTATCCATGGAGAAGGATCTTGTTTGCCACACTTGTAGACATGGGAAGATGGTTGCCGCTCCCCACCATCCAGTGACTCAGGTCATGACCAAGCGCCCTGGAGAGCTTTTGCACATGGACCTTGTTGGTCCGGCTCGGGTGAGCTCGGTTGGAGGGAAGTGGTATGTGCTTGTTGTTGTTGACGACTTTTCGAGATATTCGTGGGTCTTCTTTTTAGCTGAGAAGACCGAGACTTTCTCATTTGCTCGCAATCTGATTTTGCGTCTTCAGAACGAGTTCCCTTTGAACTCGATGCGAGCAATTCAGAGTGATAATGGTTCCGAATTCAAGAATTCAGATTTTGAGAAGTTTTGTAACTCTTTGGGTTTAGAGCATCAGTTTTCTTCCCCCTACACACCACCACAGAATGGTGTTGTAGAGAGGAAGAATCGGACCCTTGTAGAGATGGCCAGGACGATGCTTGATGAGCATAGGACTCCTAGGCGATATTGGGCCGAAGCGATGAGCACTGGATGCTATATTTCCAATCGCATTTTTCTCCGAGCTTTCTTGAAAAAGACGTCTTATGAGTTGCGTTTTGGAAAACTGCCCAAGGTGAGTTATTTTCGAGTTTTTGGTTGCCATTGTTTTATACTCAAAAAGGGCAACCTGGACAAATTTGAGTCTCGTTCTTCTGATGGAGTATTTTTGGGTTATGGCACTCATACTCGTGCATATCGTGTACTTAACCTTGATACTAACTGAGTCATGGAGACATCAGAAGCCTCTTTTTGATGATGAGGAAGAGGGTGCTGAAGGGATGGACGACTCAGCACCACCTCCACCTGTTGTGCCGCAAAGAGCAGCTTCTACTACGACTCACGGCCCCGATCCCTCTTCTTCGACTTGGGGGCCGTGGGATCCGCAACCTCGAATGGTACCTTTTGTACCCGAGGAGGCGCCAGCTGCTGTTGAGGGGGAGGCTACATCAGTTCGGGAGGCGCCACGACACATCCAGCGCCAACATCCGCCTCAACAGATGATCGGCAACATCGGCGAACGTGTCACTCGGTCAAGGTCACAACAAATCTCTCACTTTGCTCATTCTGCATTTGTTGCTGATTTTGAACCCCGAGATGTTGGACACGCTTTATCTGATCCAGATTGGGTCAATGTCATGCATGAGGAGTTAGAAAATTTTGAAAGAAATCGGGTTTGGGTTTTGGTTTCTCTTCCTCCTGAGTGTCACCCTATTGGGACAAAATGGGTTTTCAAAAACAAACAAGGAGAGGATGGCCATGTTGTGAGAAACAAGGCCAGACTTGTAGCCCAGGGGTATAGTCAGAAGGAGGGCATAGACTATGAGGATACTTTTGCTCCTGTAGCTCGTTTGGAGGCAATTAGGATACTCTTGGCTTTTGCTGCATCCAAAGGGTTTAAACTTTTTCAAATGGATGTCAAGAGTGCCTTCTTAAACGGCTACATAGAAGAAGAAGTATATGTGAGGCAACCCCATGGTTTCGAAAATCCCAAGTTTCCAAACCATGTTTTTTAACTTCACAAAGCTTTATATGGTTTGAAACAAGCCCCTAGAGCCTGGTATGATAGGTTGAAAACCTTTTTGCTTGCTAAGGGTTTTAAAATGGGATGTGTGGATAAAACGCTTTTTCTCCTCAAGCAAGGCAATGACACTCTCTTGGTCCAGATTTACGTGGATGATATCATTTTCGGTGGTTCTTCTCACGCTTTGGTTGCCAAGTTTGCAGACACTATGAGCAGGGAGTTTGAGATGAGCATGATGGGCGAGTTGACATTCTTTCTCGGGTTGCAAATCAAGCAATCCCGAGAGGGGATGTTCGTGCACCAAGGCAAGTACACTAAGGACATCCTGAAGAAGTTCGACATGGGTGAGGCCAAGCCTCTTCCAACACCCATGCCGACCACGGCGACCCTGGATGAGGATGTGGATGGAGAAGCAGTGGACCAGAAGGAGTACCGGAGTATGATCGGGTCGGTGCTATACCTGACGGCGACACGCGCCGGACATCTAGTTCGCGGTGTGTCTGTGCGCGCGATTTCAGTCGTCGCCGCGCACTTCTCACCGTCAGGCGGTCAAGCGCATTTTGAGGTACTTATGCTTCACTCCTGAGTTTGGGATTTGGTATTCTGCTTCCTCCACTCTCTCCCTTTGTGGATACTCTGATGCTGATTTTGTTGGTTGCCGTATTGATCGCAAGTCCACTTCTGGGACTTGCCAGATTATTGGTTCTTCTCTTGTATCATGGTCTTCTCGCAAGCAGTCTAGTGTCGCCCAGTCTACCACGGAGGCTGAGTATGTTGCTACGGCTAGTTGTTGTTCCCAGTTGCTTTGGATGATGGCCACTTTGCATGATTTTGGTCTGAGCTTTTCTCGCGTTCCTTTGCTTTGTGACAGCACGAGTGCTATTAGCGTTGCTAAGAACCCCGTGCTGCACTCTAAGACCAAACACATTGATGTGCGCTTCCATTTTCTGCGAGAC
Organism: Coix lacryma-jobi var. lacryma-jobi; assembly: GCA_009763385.1. Lineage (NCBI taxonomy): Eukaryota > Viridiplantae > Streptophyta > Magnoliopsida > Poales > Poaceae > Coix > Coix lacryma-jobi. The sequence continues at coordinate 114,801,676 of CM019829.1, forward strand.
CACTATGAGAAGGGTGATATCGACCTTCACCATGTCGATACTCATCATCAGTTGCCTGATATTTTCACCAAGCCTTTGGACCAATCAACTTTTGCTAGGTTGAGAGGTGAGCTTGGTGTGTGTTTCCCCTTTTAGATGGGGGAAACATTTTGGTTCTTGTATCATAAACTGATCTTTTGTTTTTCAATTGGTTTCTTTTTGCATCTCTTCTGCATTTCATTTTGCATATTTACATTCAGAGCTTCATGTATATAATCTTTAGAATGTGACTATGCTCTATGTAGTATACGCTCCGATGCTTTACTTATAGCTTATGCTCTTTCTGATCACTAATGCATGTTGTGAGCTGAGCTATTTTTGAATGGTGAACCTGCTTAACGAATATAAAACTTGAAAATGTTCACCATTGAGATATGCAACTAGCATGTGTAGGATGTGTAGAATTCACTCGTGCTTTTCATATATGCTAGGTTGCTATGTCTCTAGTTTTGAGTCATTCACTTATCTCTAGTTCTGAGTCATTCACTTGCTTGGTATGTTTATATTCTGGAATAAAAATTTGAACCAAGTTAAGTGATTTGGAAAGATCGAGACGGGACTGCTTGTCAGCACATCACAGTTTTGAGACTGTTTCTCATTGCACTTTGAGTTAAACATGAGTTGTGTAGTGTATGACCGAAACTGTTGCTTTAAGCTTCTGATTGCTTCTGCATAGGCTTCGCACAGTTGAAAAGTTAGGCGATGACAAGCTTTCAACCTCTCGCAATCATATGCTGAAATTTAAACTTGTGTAATTTAACCGCTGCAACTCCGATAAAATTTGAATACACAAGTCTATGTCTCATTCTATAGCATGATGGTTGAACTGTGCTAGGGGTAGTTCACCTGGTATACATGTTTAGCACTTGTTTGACTTCCTGTCTATACATGTTTGTTGCTATTTTGTTGGTGAATACCTTTTTGGCTAAAAACTGCTCACTTTGCTTACATATTCATATTTTGCATTTGATGATCAGTTTGAGCCTTTGCTAGCATTCTGTGCATTTTATGAGTCATCGGATCAGCACTCTGTCGAGCATCTTCATATTCTATCGACTATATTCCTGAAGCTGCTAACTTGCATTTTTGACTCATATGCATTTTGGAAGGGGGAGTTATTCTGTCAAGGGGGAGAAATTTGCTTGCTGGTGCATTTTCAACTAAGGGGGAGAAATTGCAAATCATATGTTCTCCGAGTGTTCAACTAAGGGGGAGAAAAAGAAAAACATTTTCAAATTCTTGTGCTTTCCGAGTTGAACTTAAGGGGAGATTTCTTGGTTGTGTGCACCACTCGAAGGGGAGTTTGCTCGCTGCTGTGTTTTGCTGTTAACAGTTGGTTCGGAGCATTTTTGTTGGCTACTTGTTGTGAGCCTTTGCCTCGCCTTTGCCTCTTTCTTGAGGAACTAGCACCTTCGCTTTTATGCTCTACAGCTGATGTCTAGCCTTCTTCAGTTGGTATCGAGCTTCCTCGCTAGCGGTGTTGAGCCCGTTCTGCCTCTTCTTGAGGGCTAGCTCTGTTTTGCTTGATTTTCAGTTGATTTCCAATTGGTATCGAGCTTTCTCGCTAGCGGTGTTAAGCCTGTTCTGCCTCTTCTTCAGGGCTAGCTTTGCTTTGCTTGGTTCCGTCGAGCCATTGCCCATGTCTTTGGGAACCAAGTTGCCTTGCTCTTTCCACTTGACCTTCTTCGGCTTTGCTATGCTTTTGGGTCATTTGGTCGAGTTCTCTCTCTTTCTTCTTTCCTTCCTCTATTTCTTTATGATTTGTGTTGGTAGTTGACAATGCACTCATCAAGAGGGAGATTGCGGATACATGGGTGTATGCCGAGTCTCTGAGTGATGAGTGATTGTCAACTGGGATAATGCGCATGTTCTTTGGCTTGTGTTGTGCAGGTGTCGAGCATGGATACAGTGATCAAACGCAAGGTCAAGGTCAAGTAGAGACGTGCCGTATCGATGGACCGAGAGTGGCGAAGGGCGGACGTGAGGCTTGGACTGAGGGACCGGTGGCCCGAGGATCAGCTGTGGTGGCTGACAGCCTGGGACAGCGACGAGCGAAGACTTGCGAGCACGGTGTTGCTTGGGTCGAAGACCTGGGGACACGTGTCGGTGCACGGGGTGCATAGGAGGTGCATCCCCTCTACGGCTCGGTTTGGTGGTTGAGCCACAGAAAATCCACCGAGTGAGGACGGTTTCCAGGTTTGGGCCTCAAAACCTGGGTGCTGCGGGTTTCTGAGTTTGGGCCACAAAACTCAGGCGATGGTCGGCTGGATTCCCGGTTTGGGCCTCAAAACCGGGGGTTGGTTGTGAAGGCTGGTTTCCCGGTTTGGGCCTCAAAACCGGGGGCGAAGTCCAGGAAAAGGACGAGCGGAGCGGTGGCGGCACGTGGCGGCAATCGGTGAGGTTGCGTCGAGGCAACGCTACCAGTTGTGCGGGCGTGGCCGTCGGATCACCAGCATCTTCGAGTTGGTCCAGAATAACCCTAGGGTTTAGCTGGTTCGCTCTGTAATTAGGGAGGGGTAGAGTAGGAATTAGAATTGGGATAAGTAGAGGGAGACACCCTCCTCCCTATTGATCTCCGCCATTTGCTCTTTGCCTTCTAGGTTTTCCTGCTCTCCCAATCCCCAGCTGTAGCAACTGAGATCCGCAGAGAACCATACCTCTGTGTACTGGAGATTTTGAGGAAGTGAGACCGTAATCTCACTGTTGTAGCATGTGGTAGCCACACGGTTGCAGATTGATGACTCGATTCGCGTTTTGTTCGTGTTCTTCGCGTTCTTTGTTTCTCCGCGTTTTTCCCGTCACTCGATCTCCCTCTCTACTGCGTCTTTGCGAAATCCGTTTGAATCAACTTGTTCTTTATAGTGAGGAGATCATTTCCATCGAAGGAATTCATCTAACTCCTCACGAACAAGTAGATCGGGTTGATTTTGTTTTCGTGGCGCTTTTTCGTTCATACTCCTCCCCTTTCGATTTCCCAGTGTTTGAGTCGATTTGAGCGGATGATTTCTTGGGGATAGTCTCCTAACTACCTCATGATCATCTTCTCCAAGTTTGGGAACGTGGGATTGAGTTTTGATTCGGATTTGGGAAGATTCGTGAGAGGGGCGACCAAATTCGCCCTCTCTGTTCATCCGCGGACAGTCCGCCGTTTGGGTCGCGGATAGTCCGCGCGTCGGGGTCGGTCAGACCAGTAGCCTGACTCCGCGCTGTTGGGCAAGTGATTTTTGAACCGCGGACAGTCCGCCGTTGGGACTCGCGGACAGTCCGAGAACGTCCAGGGACTGTTCAGCAGCCTTGCTGTTTCTGGTGTTTGGCCGGCGGACAGTCCGCCAACCCCTCGCGGACAGTCCGCAGTAGGGGCGGACAGTCCGGGAATCGGCTGAAGCCTCCGGTTTAGTACGTTTGCTCTCCCGCCTTCCTCGGTTGGTTTTCGGAGTTTTCGTTTGGCCCTAGAGTTGACCAAGGAACCTCTCTAGGTATCTTTGCTACTTGTTAGCATCGGTATTTGGGGATTTCTCAACGTAGCCCTCCATCTACGTTCGGGACTTGGTTTTTGAGGGTCGAACTTGTTCCGGTGTTTTTGCCGATTGGTTTGCTATCGCTTTGTGGTGCTTCGCTGTGATCCTAGGGATCATCCACCCTCTTCCAAGGGTCGTGAGCATCACGGTTTCGATCGAAGCTTTTGGGGGTTGATTTGTGGGACAAAGGCCAAAGTTTCGAGAGAAATTTTTGAGCTCCCATTCACCCCCCCCCCCCCTCTGGTCGTCTTGCTATTGCATTCTCGGTCCTTCACATATCTGCAATTTCAGATTGCGTGTTTTTACCTTCTTGCTTGTGTTCTTCGATTCGCTTGCAGAAATAGACTTCTTGGCAAGGTCAATCAAGTTGTGCTTGGTTGATAACCAATGGAGCTGTGGTGTAACGGTTGCATGGTTCGAATCGTGTCTGATTTGAAGCCAAATTGCCAACGTCGAGATCTCCACAAATCGAATTTACCAGCTACCTCACGGAAGATCGGGCCGCCCCTCATCACTTTGTTACCCATACATCTTTGATATCACCTTTAATTCATATTGCATGTGTCTAATTTGATAGCCTTTAAGGTTGATCTAGTCTTTGTTATCATGTACCTTGTCACCTATGGGTTTACTTGCATTGGGCAGTATATTGCTAGTGCTCAAATTTAATAACCATAATTTGTAACTTGACTAATGGCATATGCAATGATGTAAAAGATGTTTTTATCAACATGGACTCAGAGGCTAGAGCAGTGGGTTGTTTTCATGGTGCTCTAGGTTCCCCTCTCTAAGGACCTATGTGTCGACAAAAGCTGGAACATACAATACAACTGTGAGGGGCTACATGGCTCTGGTTTTAGTTCAGTATAAGGACCTTTTCTCGCTTGCTAGAGGTTTCCACAAGGACGCATGAGGGGCCTGACAAGACGGTTATAGCCTTATAGGACGACCTCTGGTCTCATGTGTATAACCGAGAAGAAATGTGACATTGAAAAGGGGTTTCCTATATCCGCTTGTTGGTTAGAAACCTCGTGGCCCTAACTTGTTAGATGAACCTTTGAAAAACTTCATAATGAACTATATGTCGGCCTTCCTCGGAAGTGGGCTAAGAGGCTAGCTACCTCGGACGAAAGGGTAAATCACAGCTCACGGATAAAGATATACAACCTCTGCACAATGTTAAAAACTGTTATAACAGTCGTGCTCACAGTCACGAGGGCAAGGAAAACTCATAGAATAGTAATGAACAAGTATGATTTACGGAACATGGATAAAGATGTACGACCTCTATAAAGTGTTAAAAATTGTTATAAAAGTCGTGTCATGAGCGGCTTGGAAAACTGATAGAATAGTAATGAACAAATATGATAAACGAAACATGTGTTGAACGGATTTAATGACAGTTATTATGATTACTCATTTTTATATTGTCATTACTCGTAATCATGTGGTTATTTGGGGCTTATGCCAAACTTGCTACTACTCTAATGTTAAAACTTGACTCACTAAAATGTTGACCGCGGTAAACCAGGTGTCAAACATTTTGAGCTTTATAACCCTATGTTGTATTTGTTGAGTACGATATGTGCTCACTCTTGCTATTCCCCTCACACCCCAGTTTTCAGCAAAACTTGCTCAGAAGATTGGTGAAAACACAGATGAGTCCCCAGAAGACATACAAAAGTGGTAGGTGCTCTAGTCAGCTGTCCCTGCGAAGAATAGAGCATTAAGAGAAGATTAGTATATGTTCCCCTTAACTTTGATGTAAGTATTAGTTATAACTATATTTTTGATATATATATATACAACACTGTTTTTTGATATTTTTTCTCTGTAGTTATTGTGAACTTACTGGACACACATATGACCTACTTAGTTTTATTCTTTTAAAACCGAGTGTGACACTGTATCATCGTGTGCCACAGTGGCCAGCAAACGAGCAATATCCTCTTATTAGCTTGTTCTCTTTCAGGGTTTCCATATGGATGATGAGCATAGACCGAAGAATTGCAGCACTAGTATAAGTTCTTATGCCCCAAGATGGCGGTTTACTTCTCTGTCTAAAAACTTTTCACCTATCACATCAAATATTTGGAAATATACATAAAATATTAAAAATAGACTAAAATAATTAATTACGTAGATTACGGTAATTTTGTGAGACGTTTTTTAAACCTAATTAGTCTACAATTTGATAATGTTATGCTACAGTAAACATGTGCTAATGACAGGTTAATTAGTCTTAATAAATTTATCTCATGGTTTCGTGGCAAAATATGTAATTTGTTTATTTATTAGTATATTTTTAATAAACTAAATTAGTATCGTAACATTCTACGTAACACACAAAAACTTTTCATCATCAACTAAACACCCTCTAGCTCATCTAACAATAATGACAAATCTTAATTCCTGGAGGTGGCAGGTGGCAGGTGCGGTGATGCGAGCAGCGCCCGCAATGCAAATCGAACGAGTCCTATGCATATGCGAGGAGCTCCCGCGGAGACGCCCCTCCCTGGGAAGTTTGATTTTCTCACGTGTGATGCATCAGCTATTAGACTATCCGCACTCACGTTCCTCTATTTTTATCTTCTATATTGTCTGGTCATCAAAATTTCTTCCTCTATACTCATTTCTCCCGTATTCATCCATCTTTTATATCATCCTCTATCCACTGTGGACTCACTTATCACTTTATCTAAATATATCCACGAGAGATCTAGTTTTTAAGAATTAATTGCAACAAATTCCATGATGCAATCAAAATTAAATTTGAGTTTTCGGTTTGTGAGATATAACATTTTTTTAAACGAAATTGGATGGGACCCACGTCATACTCTCTCCCCTCTCTCTCCTCTCCCTCTCATGCGGCGCTCTCCAGCCTTCCGCTAAATGCTGCAGCTCCCTCTAGATTTACCGCACACGCATGTATAGAGTTCTGGTTACCGGCTCCCGCTGCAGGTCTGGTTTCCTGTAAAAGCGTTTAGAGGACGGTGCAGAGGATGCCGGTGCAGGTGGTCTTAGGGCTGGGATCATACGGGTTTTGGCGTGGACCTATCGTCCACTGGATTTTCTTGAGCCCGTTCGTTTGAGTTATAAACTGATTTTAATCCGTATAAAGTAACTATAAAATTTATAGTATTTTTTTTTACTCATAAGAAATCAGTTATTTTCTCTTATCATGGTCGCACCCTGTCAGGACAAGCATATTAAATGTGTCAGGACTTCCTTGGACAGTTGGACCTATCCGCTCACCTTGGTCTGGACCATGGACGTTGGTCGGCGGCCTGCTGAGCTGCCCAAATCATGTCTTTCTACGTCATAGCCCTTTCTAGTTTCCACCCCGTAAGCTGAATTAAAACTTCAAAAATATGACTACAGCCCAAACCTATCATGGACTCTGCGAGTGTGCAAAGCTGAGTTTCCAGATTAGAATAGGTATAAAAGGGCGGGCTGGAAACACAGTTTTTTGAGAGGCTGGAAACACAGTTCCAGTCAACACAACACATTACTCCGTATTACGGAGTATATGGCCTTGTTTAGATGTCTCTATTTTGTAAAAAAAATTAGGGACTGAAATGTTGGGACACATTTGGCATTGTTGTTTTGGGTTAGTGTTTAGATGTTGTCCCCAATTTTTTGTTAGCATGTCAAATTTGGAGCAGCAGCATTTAATGTCTCTTATGTAACCACATTTGCAATAATGGTAAGGCATGCAAGGCATGCAGCCTACCATGCAAGATATACAAAAACCGTACATACCATACACAAAAACTGTCCTCAACAATACAAAATTGTTATCAACATTACAAAACTGTTATCAACAATACAAAAATGTCATGAGAAATAGAAAACTGTCCTCAACAATACAAAAATGTTATCAACATAACAAAACTGATCTCAACGTTACAACATGCACAACGAAACATCATTGTTTACTTAACAAACCATTCGCAATTTTGTCGCGGAAAGCATTCATAACAGTGGCATCAGCTCTTGTCGAGCCGCCTGTAGCACGAGGCATACTAGTGGAAGCCTCAGTTGGCATATATGTGTCATCAGGATCACATAGATCGAAATCCCGATCAACCAAACCACATGACCGAACAAAATTGTGCAGTTTCATGCAAGCAACAATAATTTGTGTTTGCTTTGCTGGTGGATAACTAGGCATTTTTTTCAAAATCTGTCACTTCTGTTTTAGAACCCCGAATGACCTTTCAATCACATTTCTAAGAGAGGAATGGGCATAGTTGAATATCTCCTTTTTACCTTGTGGTTCTGGACCTTGGAGTAACTCGGACACATGGTATTTGGTGCCCCTGTATGGTGCAAGGTATCCTGGCCGGTTTGGATACCCAGAGTCCACCAGATAAAATTTGCCTGACGACACAGAACTTATATTAATTGCAACCTCACAGCTATTAGGGCTCAAATTGACTATAGACAGATACTAACCTTCTGGTGGATGTGGGAAGACGTGACCGAACTTTGTGGTAGCATCATTGAACACCCTCATGTCATGCACAGACCCATGCCAGCCAGCAAGAACAAATGTAAATCTCACATCAAAGTCGCAAACAGCCATGAAATTCTCTGTGGTCATGCCCTTCCTGCACATGTGTTGTATTATCTTGCCTTTGGGCACTACACAAGGGATGTGGGTGCCATCTATTGCTCCTATGCAATTGTTGAAGAAGGGGTAGAACCTAGCATTTCTAAGTCTTGGGTGCATTGTCCTGAACTCTGGATCTACTGGCTTAATGATATCTTCAGCTAGCCTGACCACACATTGCAGAATCTTATCAAACATGTTATGTACTGTACCTAAGGATCTCTCAAATCTATCCTCAGCTTGTATAACAGACTGCTTGGACCCAACAATCCATAAGAACATGCCTAATGCCTCCAATGAAGTACTTTTACTGCTGTCCTTTAGCCCATAAGATTGAACCAACACATCATGGAGTCTATGAAAAACACAGGGGCTGACCCTACACATATTATAGCATTTAGTCCTATCTCCCAGATGCCTTTGCACCCACTCTAGTCCAGTAATCATAGGTTGCCTATACTCCCCCCTACTATAGTATTTCTCAAAGTGGAGGGCAGTCATGATCATACCATTCATCAATTCTAAGTCGTCGTCCTCAAGCTCTGCCATGAAGATGTCATCATCAATTGACTTAGACTCACTTGAGTCAGACTTTGTGTTCACATCCATTTGTACACTTGGATCCTGGAACATGTGCATGTAAGTGTGTTATAAAATCATGAAAAAATGTGCACATGCTAACTTGTATGGCATACATCATGAAAAAGCATAGATGATCCAATTCATTTAGATCTTACTTCACATGCACTACCAACACAACATCGCATTCATAAGTCATTCCAGTTCAAATAACATACAACAAAAGACAAATGACTAAATAGTTCCAACAACACTGCTGACAGACAATACAGAAATGACACTAGGTGCAAATGATATGATAATGCCATGGTAGGTCTAGTTGTTGACCCTTGCAAATGCCTTGAGGTAGGCAAGCCTTGCTTCTGGAGTCTTAGTACCAATGAAGAAGTTGTCCTTCGTTTCATTTTCGCACAGTTGGCTCACAGCATACAACATGTTGTGTCCGTCGTGGACTCCGCATTCTCTGGCTAGCTCTTGAACTTTTTCCACGAATCGCGCCTTGGAATTCTCTTTCCCCATCCTGGACTCCAATGCTTGCCTAAGCACGACATTTCGTTCTGCCATGTGCCTACTGTTATCATTCAGGCACTGGGTGATCATGCGCACTGCTGGACTCTTTGGTTTCTTGCTTGGACTAGAGCCAGTGGTACTGGTGCTGCTTGCCCTCTTGTGCCCTCCGCTGACGGGAGTGCGCTGGCCACTGGGGTCATCAGTTGTGTCATCATCATCATCAGCATCATCTACAAGATTGTAGTAACCAGGCACAAAAGCAGTTGACCCATCAACCCCAGTACCCGCAAACATGTCGTCCAAATGGTCGGCATATACTGGGTACCCATCCCTCAGTTTCATCCATTCCGATTTGCCTTGCAAGCAGTAACAAAACTAAGGAATTGTATTGTAGCATAATATTGTAGACAATAATTGTGCATGACTGAGATGACAATGTACCTTTGCATTATCTTCCCACCACTGTTTTGAAGCATTCACGGTACCATCAGGGTTACGGCCTAACCCTGTGTCTTGATGTAGATTTTGCATAAACCCCCACAGACCTTTAAGTTGTGTAATCCTACCACTTATTTTGGTTCTATCATGATACAAATTAGTTGCAGCATAAAACCTGTTAATTATCTCTTGCATGCCAGTTTTGCTCGTACGATTGTTTGTGAATTGACCATTACTCATTTGTTCTAACCACAGCTCACACAAGAGCTTGGTATTGTCCTCAGACCACTGGCACTTGTGCAGCTAATCCAGGAGTTGCACAATACACATACAAACATCAAGAAAACTGAAAAAGAGGCATTGAGCAAAACAGCTGTGATTGAGAAATAACTTGGCCTTGCGCATCGGGGAATACTTCCTCAACCCCATGGTCATCTTCGTTGTTGGAGTTGGTGGCATACGGTGGAACGGACTGCGTCACGGCTCGTCATCGTTGTAAACCTCGGTTCCTGGGTCGTCCGGACTGCCCTGATGCAGCTGGACGCGGTGCGCACCCGCCGGAGAGCGCTTGCCGCGGCGGCGGAACCCTGAACCCACCGTCGGCCGCTCCTAGTCCACCACCACCGCTAGCAGGCTCTCCACCCGCACGAGGCGAGCGGAAACCGAGCGTACGGTAAGCAGTAGGCACCCGCACCGGTGGGGGGCATGGAAGCATAGGCCGACATTGCGGACCAACCTGGGGCACCGGAGTTGAGATCCAGTTGGTCCATGCCCGTCGGAGGAGCATAGGCCGCGCTGGTTCCGCCATAGGCGGCGCTGGATCCGCCATAGGCCGCGCTGGATCCACCATAGGCCGAGCTGGATCCGGCAAAGGCGACGCTTGATCCGGCATAGCCCACGCTGGATCCGCCATAGGCGGGTCTGGATCCGGCATAAGCGGCGCTAGATCCAGCGTAGGGGGCGGTCGTTGAAGATGTCGAAGTCGGGCTCCTCGGCGAACGGAGCTGGCTGGCTGAGGAAGTTCCTGGTACGCTCGTCGTTCTGCTCGTCTCCGTGGAAGCCGTTCATGTCCGAAGAGGAACCGACTGAGGACGACGAGGAAGGAGGCGACGTCAGGATAGGAGGCTGGATCTTCGTGGCGATAGATCTAGGGATGGATTCGGAGGTGGGGAATCAAGCGAGAGCGGGGAAGGAGGCGACAGCGGGGAAAGAGGCGAAGAAACCTAGGGTTCGAGAGTGGATGGTGAGGGAGCGGAGTGGCCGGTGTCGGCGGAGTGAGTGGGTCCGACGGCTATGAGTAATGAGTGGGTGAGTGATGAGTGGGTCGTGCAGAGCCTGACTGCACACAGCCCAATGGACTGGCCCAACATTGCAAATTTTGTGGGCTTGGGTGTTTAGTTTCTTTGGCAAAATTGCAGCCCAAAACACCAAAAAAAATTTGCAAAATTGAGAATCTAAACAAGCCCTATATTATATGATCTGGACAGCAAAAAAGAACCGATGCTCAAAATGTTGACAGGTGTCTACAAACATTATTCTCCAATAAATAGGAATAGCATCTCATAAAAGTCATGGACGCTTTTCACGAGATAATATAGGCTGCGTTGTGTCCACACATGCATTCCGGTTAAAATCTTGACTCGACTCGAGCACATACAGCTTTACCAAACAACTGAAATGCCCAGTTTTATTTTCTATAAAAAGCAAGCAGCAACTTCGAAGGCTTTGGCCCCCCTAGCTAACTTTAATAAGCAATGCTACACGAAATGATTGAACAAGATGCCAACACAGCGAACACAGGTTGCTATTGTTGTTAGCTCCCGCCAGGAGGAAAAACATTCTGCTGCCCTCTCAATGTATAGGTGAACAAAAAAAGATTCCAGAGTCAAAAACATTGTGGTAACATTCACTGCTTAGAGAACGTGGCCCTGTATGCACTAAAAAAATTAGCTAAAAAGGTGTTCCATCCATTAGTTTTCCCAAATCAACACCCTGTAACTTTGACCAAATTTTATAGCAAAACAAACCATCACCTATCACACCAAATTAGTTCTATCAAAAATTTCCACCACAAATATAAAATATAATATTTCTTGATCGTGCATTTGTTTAGTACTGTAATATATTTTTATTAGACAAATTTGATTTATGACAAAAGTCAAACTGACGTACATAGAGAAACCGTCGGTCGGAGTACACATTATCACACATATCAAACCAGCTGGGTGCAGAAGAAGAGTTCCAAGTCGATGCTGGAGAAATCAATACCTTCAAAAGAGCAGGTGCTTCCAGCAGCACTGGTGGAAAAAATCCAGACGATAACAAGATCAACCAACCCCCATTGGACAACAAGGGAATAACCTTTACGACAGTACCTTCAAAAAGAGCAGGTGCTTCCAGCACCTCTGGTAAAAAACATCAAGACGATAACAAGATCAACCAACCCCCATTGGACAATAAGGGAATAACCTTTACGAAAGTACCTTCAAAAAGAGCAGGTGCTTCCAGCACCTCTGGTAAAAAAAATCAAGACGATAACAAGATCAACCAACCCCCATTGGACAAGGGACCTTTACAACAGTCAAATAGTAAAATGGAGTGCCTTTTACATTTTATAAGGAATAACTGAATCTGATTCTTCAAAACTTTATTACAAATCCTAAATGCCAAGAAATTGTCCCATATACAGAATAAAAAAAAAGAGTTTCAGTATATTGTAACAAAGGAAAGCAGGAAATATCTTGACATCGGAGAAAAGAAGCCTAAGCCTCAGACTATGGCTAGCTTCATCAATCAACTACTAGACACTTAGCAAATATCTAGAATTTGCATGCTCGTCACAAACAAGTCCCCACTTCAAACTTAATCACCATAAATATTTTTCAAGTACTTGAAAGGCTCCAGTTCTTACTTCCATGCACAAGCAAGTTATAAAAAAAACAATGAATGGGGTCTGGGGCTGCTCAATCAGATAGTGCTCGGTCAAGCTTCAAAAACCCAGACAGAGATTAAGTTGAGGAACTCAAGATTATGCCTAGTTGCAAACTATTCAAGGGTCTCAAGTACATGTCCATTAGTCATATATGTTAGCCCATTGCACAAGAAAAACTACTGGCCGCTTCCAGCATTAATATTTGAAAGGATGGTAGTAAAAAGAACTACAAATCATGACAAATACAAGAGATCTTTTGTCAAGAATTTGTAATCAAACACAAAAAGTTCCAACATTTTTAATTTATTAAGACTGATTTGATCAAGTGCTCCTATGGTAGATGACTAGGGCAGGCAAATACCAATCAAATACACCAGTGTGATATAGATTTATCAGATAAATCCAGTGTGAACCCTGGACAAAAGAATGATTAACAGTTTTGGAATATGTCATCTAAAAATAAGTCCTAAAGCTGGCACAGTATCATGGAGAAAAGAGCTTGAACCCTAAACTTCTACTTCTTCATCCACTTCTGACAGCTAGATTCTTATTACAGTACAGGAACTTGTTCTACCACAGAAACAGAAAACAGGGTTAAGAGTAGATCTTACACAAGAAAGGATGACTATTAAACATCAAATGTACCAACATGGCAACATGTCATTATGTTCAAGGTAAGCAATAACAACAAATTCTCCTTACACACAGAACAGCAGAGCAGGATATTACAAGATGAGTTAACTTAATCATAACATAAATATACAAACTATATCATATTACAATATTAATGAGAATTTACAAGAGCATAAATAAAGATGTACAGTGACCTGCGAGGTGCTTTCAAGTGGCCCACAGCGATGCAACCAATACTGCCCAAAGGTCATATTCCCCTCAAGGTGGATTGCTATATAAAAGCAGGCTGTGTCAATGCATGTGTATTCGGCTTGAGAGGAAAGCAAAGTCAGTGTGTGTTTGCCATGAGTACCATCTCTGCAACTTGAATCTGCAAGGCCAGTCAAAACTGTAGGTGCAGTCAGTGAGAAAACAATGGTCAGAGGGAAGGTGCAAATGGGACGAATTGAGAACCCTGTCCACAGAAGGGTAACCTTCTCGAAGCGCCAGGAAGGACTGCTCAAGAAGGCAAGAGAACTCTCAGTACTTTGTGGTGCAGATGTAGGTGTAATCATATTTTCCTCTACTGGGAAAGTCCATGAACTAGCGACTAACGGGTGCGTTCTACAAAATTCATGTTGTTATATAGTGAATCTTAAGTGCAACAGAACTTCTGAGATGTTTTCCTTTACACTCAAAATGCAAGAAATATGGAAAGCTTGGTTGAGAGGTACCAGAGCATCACAGCAAGAGGTCAAATGGAAATAAAAAATCTACAAAGCCAGGTCTACCTTTCACTTTGCATATTTTGAGGAATTCTGTAACTACTTGACAGAGACATGAATCTTTTAGCGCTGTTATACTACCTCTTCAAGTGAGTACATCGCATTGAGATGTAAAAAGGATAGCATGAGTTTGTAATTTGAGCATGGGTGGGGGGAGTGAGAGAACGGATTAGCCTTTTTTAAGTAAAAAAACAAATCCCAACTTCTGATCTAATACTAAAACAAATAGCATTTTTCCTTTATAATGATAGCAAATATAACTGATAATATTTCTATGCTTAACAGGTAACGGAGCATTGGGTTTCGTTGTTGAAGGAAGAGATATGTCTACTGCAGCATGGTTTAAGGTAAGGTTCATGTTCAAGATGACAAACCCATGAATGGCTTGCATTGTAGATGAGCAGCCGTGGCTTAAGGAGATATCATGTGTAGCTAAGAGCCTAAGATATGCAGCTTCTGCTGCTCAGCCCCAAAATATGACCTGTGGGTTGTGAAACTTCAACAAATGCTGTTCTTGCTTTCTAATCTAACATGAACTATTCACTGTGATCTAAGTACAACTGCAACATGGCATGACCAACATAAGACATACAAAATGCTGACAAAGCTGTCTGAATCCTTTAGTTGTTGGCACTTTGTTATCAATCTCTTAATTTCTGCACAAATAATTGAAACAGCAAAATCTATAAGTGACTGTTAGGAATATAGGGCCTGACTGGTATACTACTGTCTGCTATTGTAGCCAAGTATTTCAACTTTCAATGGGTAATGAAAGAGTTATGAAACACTTCCTACATTGTAAAGCCAAGTAAACTACTAGTAAACATCAGTACATCATCAAGACACTAACAACAGGAAGCTAGTACTAGATAAATGAAATAACATCCAAGCTTGTGTATTAGCTTTAAGTGTAATAACAATCACGAAACTTTCTATTCTAATAATCAAGAAATGGTTGAATGAGGCATTCAGACTACCAGACATGATGAATCATCTAATAACATATAAAACAGCTGACGAATGAATCAAAGCAGATCCACTGGAGGGGGAGCAGAGGACATGAGACTGGATAGACTGCACACGCTTGAGAAAGGTCTTGAACTCTGGTATTATCGGACACGCTCAATAAAGGCAACACAACTTTATCCCCCTTCTTATTTCTAAACTCATTCAGATTAGGCAACAAACTAATGTGATACATCTTTTATCAGATGCAGATCATGCAGCAAGAAATTCACTTTCTTAAAAATAAGGTCAGTATCAATGGTCTCATAATCTTCCCTGATAACAAAAAGGGAGTCTGACAGCAGAAGTAAAACAATACATTTTCTTGATGTGCAGGAAAGCATACTTAAATCAGCAAATGAAATTCTTCAACAGAAGGTAATAACATGCAGGTATTTTTGCAATATTTATTTGGAAATGAAATCCTCAGCCTTACATAATGGCATAAATTGCAAGCACAAATTTAAAGTGCATATTTAGGCAGCAAAATATGTTACTTATATTAAAATGCAATTCCAAAATTTTGAGCTTTCAATGTTAGATAATATTTTTTATGTATACAGGAAAGTATCCTGAAAGCAGCAAATGAAGTTCTCCAACAGAAGGTAAAATAGATAGATAGATAGTGTGCAGTATTTCCATGGGAAAATGGTGATCGCCTGCCTTACATATTATTGCTTCTATACACAGCTAGCATGAACTGCAAATTAAAATTTTAAACCTACAATTAGGAGAAGTGATAAATAACAAACTTAAATCCTAAATTCAGTCTTTAGTGAAAACCACCCCAACTTCACAAGGTAGTAACTACCAAAAGAAACTCCACATTTATAAGAGAAGTTAGATCAAACTCTCCATTTCATTGCAAATATAGGATATACTTTCAGTAGAAAGGTACAAGATGCTAATAGTACAGCTAACTGACTAGCTCATTTCCTACTGCCAGGTGAATGAACAGAATGAATTTATAAACAACTGCTCAGCCTTTTATGGGTCTTCATATTCGATGCATTACAACACAAATGAGAGTTGCTTATTTAGGACATAGTCGTTCTGAAATAACTGTTGTCGATGTTATTTGGTGTGTTTAGGACACACATATAATGATATTTTCACCATTCAGGTTTCAGACAGCACGTTTGTATTGAATAAACATTTGAATTGAATGGTACTGTATTCTGGTTGTTCTTCTCAGGTATCCCCTGTTTTCTGAGACGCAATCCAATTATCTTATCTCAGCGTGCAGAAAAACTTTAAGCACCTGGCAGGCAAATATTTTTACTGCTCCATACAAAACAGAAAACATTTGAAATCCTCTGTTTAGCCCTCTCCCTGATCTCCCATCGGAATGCTTCGTGCGAATTTACAGCTTTGTGATATTGACGAAAATTCTAAGGTATATGTTAAGAAGCAGTAAGACAGGTGCGAGGAATACAGAAAAAAACAGGTGCAAATTCAGAGGAGATGTGGCACCTTTGGCGGGTCGATCACAGCAGCGCGATAAGGACGAATAGCAGGAGCGCGGCAACAAACGAGTACTTGACGGCGGCGGCGAAGATTGCCGCGGAGATGAGCGCGAGCTGCAGCAGCAGCGAGGCGCCAGCCCATGCGAGCGCGCCCGTGAGCACCACCGCCGCGGCGTTGGCGGGGTCCGGGGACAGCAGCTCCCCCCAGCGGATCTCCGACAGCGCTGGGAGGGACGAAGCTCGCCGCTCCTTCTCCCCCTCCGCGGGGGGCTCGCCGTCGCCGTCACCGTTGCCGCGGGAGGCCGCACGGGCTACCGCGAGTCGCGGGATGCGCGGGCGGAGGGAGCAGGAAGCCGGGGTCAAGAATCTGGGGTGGCCAACCGCGAGGCGGACGGGGAGGTTGTGTGGAACTAGGGTTCCGGCGTGTGCCGCCATGGAAAGGGAAGAGGAGCACAAGCGAACAGAGCGGAGCAGCAGAGGGGAAGGGAATGGGTGGGCGGATGACACGTGCGTATCTGGAGGCTCGTTTCAGCCGTTGGATCTGTAATTGACGTTTTGGGATCGAAAGCCGTTTGATCGAGGGAAAACTGTTTAAAAAAAAAAAACTGAGGGAAGACCGTTAGCAGACTGTCTTTGTGAGCAGATAGGCTGTTAGGGCATCCAAGAAAAATATATTTATTATTACACAAACTACTAAGGGATCCCAACTACTAATTGGTTTATTCGTTTTTTGGTGTGACCCGATCACAGCGATATCGGGTTATGTTAGTTTCTACTCTGAATTTGTTAGGCGCATGATGCCAATGATTGTTCCGGGAAAAGGTTTGAGCCTTCAGCCATGTGTTCACGCCCGATGGTCGGTGTTACACAATTCCACTCTCCTTTAGACTCTCAATTCCAATAAAAACATCACAATTTACAAAATTAATAGTAAATTTATCAAAACTAGCTACATGATGAGTATTATTGAGTTTGGATTTTGCGGTAGTGACTTTGGATTTAGAATTTCTATAAATTGAATCAAGTTCAATTTACCCATGGGTTAACGAGTATGGGCAATGCAGTCTCATATTCTTACCCGCATTACCTGCTGAGTAAGACTCTTCTTTCTCATTAAATTACTTATGAATAAAAAATAATAATTATACCCTTACCTTAATAGGTTTTTACTCATCGGTTTTCGGATAGAAATTGTCATCTTTATTCAAGCCTGTCATTAGTGGTATGGATAGCTGCATGCGCTACGTGGTGCTATCTCATACTCCCTCCGTCCCGTAATAAATGACTCTTTAGCCTCTCTAGTTAAAGGGTCACTTATTTTGGAACGCTTCTGCTCGTGCAGACTGCTGCTGAGTGCTGACAAGACATTGCTCCGGTGTACGCGGTATGCCGGCCGCGCGCCGTCGTCGTCGTGCTGACGAGACAAGAATGCGGAGTTGGTTGGGCACCCGGCGGCCGGCGCGCGCGGAGAGGAGCGGAGCGGGAATTGAAGGCAAGCAGCGATGGCCGATGAGCTGGCCAGCCGGTGAGGACTGAGGCCATGTTCAGTGTCACCAGCTTCCCCCAAATATTTTTAGATTTCCCGTCACATCAATCTTTAGCTGCATGCATGGAGTATTAAATGTAGGTAAAAATAATAATTAATTGTACTTTTAGTATCTACATGTCGAGACGAATTTTTTAAGTCTAGTTAGTCCATGTTTGGACAAAGTTTATTAAATAACAACGAAAGTGCTACAGTGTAAATCTCAAATATTCCTGGGAACTAAACAAGACCTGAGATTGATGGTGCACATGGTGGAGTCTGGAGTGGAGGTCACGTCGGCGGATTTCATGGATGGTGGCTCTCGCTCTTCTATCACTCGTTGATTGGATCTGGAGTCTGGTTTTTTTAGACGAAGGAAGAATTGTATTAAATTATAGTTGGGTACATCATCGTATTACAGGTACTTTGGAAAAAACATGTATCCAGAAACTGATTCTCATCTATATTATATCCACGCTGTGAAAGACTCAAACTCTCAAAACCAAACTTGATTGACGTTTCGTGTAGATGACCGCACAGGCAAATACTCGGCTGCTCATTGGGCATTTGTTCTCAAACCGTTGATGACTGGGTTGCGCGGGCTAGAGAGGGCCTACGTGAGACGATGATGTGGGCTGACATAGCTTTTCGGCAGATGAGTCCTCGTCCAGACAAGACAGTTGAACTTGGCTGATTTCACAAAATGTCAATGTTACCCATCACTAATTAATCACAGTAACGTGCCACAATGACTCGTCACTTATTCACTTAGATAGAAGTTAGAATTGGGTCGCACTATTGATGTGATACTTTTTCAATCTCAAACCATCAAAGAGGGAGAGAATGAGGAGTTCAAGCAACCCAACTACCCAAGGGATACACAAAGTTAGGCTTTCCGCACCGCGTACGGTACAGCGTCCGCGTCAGCGTCCTAAAGGACAAATATAGCGCTCAACCGCCTGCACCGCGTTCCGTTACGAGGTCTGTTACCCCGCCCGGTCCGGTATAGCTAGCGTACTCCCGTTCCTACGGTATCCGCTCTCCTCTCGCTCCCGTAACGGCCCCCGCCCAAATCTTCTTCCTGAAGAAGCCGCCCCGCCGTCGCGCCCAAGCCCCTCCCCGCCCCGCGCCGGCATCGCGGTCGTCCGCCGCCGGTCCCCTCCCTGTGCGCCTTCGTTGGTAGACGTCGCCTCGGTGCTGGATCCGGCGGTCTAGAGAGGATGGACTTGTTCCACCCGCCGGAGTAGGGCGCCGCGGCTAGTTCGTCCGGCCGGATCTGCCGGGTGTCGCGAGCCGTCACGAAAGGCGCCTGCTAGGGGCTGGATCTGTTGCCGGCCGGCAGCCCGAAGCTCGGAGGTCCCGACGGCGTGGAGGAAGTCGCAACCCCATTTGCTCTGGTTGAGACGTCGACAGACCCAACCCTATCTTCTCCGATTCACCACTCCCTCCCGCGCGTGACGACCTCCGCCCGGACCACTGGGCCGCCACCCCACCCGCCTCCCTCCGCCTGAACCGACCTCGTCTGACACCTCACGTCGACAGCAGTGCAGAGGCCGCCTCTAGTGGCACCGGCGCACGGGCGACACTCTGGACAAGGAACGTGCCCCCCTACATCAGGGGGGCTCAGAGTTGGGGCTGACAAGGAGGAGGGCTGCGGCAAAAGGCTTGTGGCCAAGCGACGGCGGGCAAGTTCATGAGTCGAAGCAACAACATCTGAGTACAGCTCTACCGCGCGCTCGAGCCGGCGTCTTGCCCAACTCAGGTGTGTCTCATTGAAGCTAGTAGGTACCAGTAGCAATTTGCTATTCTAACTTGAGTAGGAGTATATATATTGTGCATGTTATATTAATTTTTTAGCTATCTGCTCCTACGGTCTTATATAAGAGAGTCATATATACAAGAATAATGCAATCTGGCAGCATGTACTATATATGTTTATTGGGGTTATGCATGATTTTTTCCTTGAATGTCTCAATTTCGATGGATTGGAACAAAATTAGAATTGCAAAGATTTTTAATGCTATTGATCAGTACTTCACAGAACCAATAAACATGTAACAAGTAAAAGAAATAGAGTAGTCAAAGGCTGTGGGCAATGTGTGTTGCAAGATACTATTATAAACCATGAATATTTTTACAAATCTGTGTTGAATAGCATCTCATTTAACATTCACTGGTAAAAACGGCGGTACCGCCAGAGCTATCTATTTGTCTGCCAGGATTTCAATTGCAACTCAGATGGTACCAGGGAGATCTCAACTCCAGGCATCACTAACACATTAACAAAGTAGTTTGTTTGTCTTTAGGGCACACTGGACAGCAAACACTTCAATGAAAATTAACCATAATGGCATATCGCATCACATGTTGATTCGGTGTACTAAAAAAAGCTTGCAAACACCATGAAGTACTGTTAGTATGGTCTATTATGCACCAGCGTAGGCATAAATAGTACCTCTGCACACAATCTTCTGTATAAACAGTGGTAACCACCTGGATAAACACATATGCGGTCGTCTAAATTCTAAACAGCTAAAAGCAAGAGAGGACTTGCTCTGGCCTCTGAGCCTGGTTTAGGCACTCAAAAAAATGCAATGTTCCTAGTGCAGAGTGCTTGCTAGCTGCAGGTTCCAATGTGACATTTCGGTTTATATCCTTTTGTTTGCAATTGACAAAAAAGTTAACACATGTTACATCTGCCTAATGAGATACGATTTTATTACAAAATAAACAAGTGCTTCTAAACAAAGGAATCACAAATGGAGCTGTGGGTGCATTTGTTTGTATTACGTGTGATACACTTGTTTTAGCTTGAGAAAGGTGCAATTCTACAAATACTAAATATTTCATGGTCAATGTTGGCCCCTCTAGGTAAATATTCAGTACTATTATTTTGGTCAGAAATATCACAGAACAGTTCATTTTTGGACAAAGACAAACAATATAGGTCTAGATACCCATGGAGGATTACTTTGGCTTTTGACAGAAAAGATTAACTAGTATTTACTAGCATTTGAAGATGGATGTGATATGCAAATAAACAATTTTGCATCCCAACAAATTGAACAGCTTAAACTATAAGTGGCAAATGTCATGGTTAGCAATTCCCAGTTAGTCACTACTCCACTAATGAAGTTTTCTGACTTGTGCACTTTAGTTGAACTTAGAATGCCTAAAAAAGTGGTTTGATAATTTTTTTCAAGTGCATGTGTGTGTGCCAGCAGAACACACCAGGTTTATTGCACAATGGTTGTTTGCTTCTTCCTTCTGATTTTTGCATCTGTAGTTATTTCTTTTTTCTCTGAATGGAGAATTGATTTCTGCCTTTTTAAGTCTTTTTTACAAGTTGTTGAGTATGATGGTTCGTTTAATAGCTCCCTATGACCACTAAAAATCCTCTAAAATCCTCTAAACCTTGTACTTTTTAGGTGTCTCTCATGCTTGTGCAGGATGGACCCTAGGCAGTCCAATGCTGGTGAAGGATCACATGGCTTTATTCCTGGTGCCAACAATGGTGCGTACCCGCCTCCCTGGAACCCATACACGTATGGGTACCAAGGTCCTTCAGGCCGGTTCTCCCAAGGTTTCCAACCCATTACACCCCATGTTCCAATGATGAATCCAAGCAGCTATGGTCCAGAAGGTGTCCATCCGATTCAAATACCAGAAGCATCTAATCATAACTCTGAGGCAGATGTGGAAGAAGTGGCTGCCCCTCCAGCACGCCAAGGTAAAAAAAGAAACCAAACTTCAGGCACTAGGACAAAGTTGGGTAACTTCAATGCAGACGAAGATGTAAACCTTGTGAAGTCATGGCTTGAAATAAGTTGTGACCCAATTATGAGTACCGGACAAAAAAGAGATCGCATGTGGGAGAGGATCCTTAATCGGTACAACTTGAGAGGATCTGACCCAGAGAGGAGTGTGAGGTCTCTACAGAGCCGTTGGGACCTAATCAAGGCTGAAGTAGGCCTGTTTGCATCGTACTATGCAGACAGCATTCGAGAGAATCATAGCGGGATGTTCGATGCTTGTATGGTATGTATTTTCTGCGGAGTTGATTAAATTCAGTTTGTTCACTATGAATCAATGCTAACACATTTACTTTTGGGATAGACCACTCATGCAGTCGGTAACTTTGCTGCTGTCCTCAAACGGAAGTTTAGTTTCCTACATTGTTGGGAGCTTATGAAGGATGAGCCCAAATGACAGGATCCTCATCTCAGAGATATTACAACAGCTGCCCGAGGAGAAGGATTTGGGGATGAAAATACCCAAGGGCCTGACACCGTGGACAATGTTGAGGGGCAGTCCAGCGCTGTTCGGTCCGGAGCTCAAGCAATGAGGCCTATGGGCAGGGATTCAGCTAAAGGAGCGAAGAAGAAAGCAAAATCTGATGCTGGTTCAACGTCTTCTGCAGAGTACGCAGCGAGAATGCAAGACCTATTATTGCAAAAAATTTCTATCATGCAAGAGGAAGCTACGCGTAAAAATGATCGTTTCCAGCAGCTTGCCTCCATCGATGAGAAGCGTTTTGAGGAAATGCGCAGACACAATGATAACTGGTTAAAGATTGAGCAGGAGAAGATTCGGTTGATGCGTGAGAAGCAAGAGGATGAAAGGATGAAAGAGGAGAAGAAAGAAGATGAAAGGATCCTTGCGATTGATCTTGATGCATGCACACCACAATTGCGAATGTACTATCAGACTCTTCAAGAGGAAATATTGGAGAAGGTTGCAACAAGGCGCCAAAGGAGCCAAGCGCCCTAATCTTTCGGATTGAGCAGGAATGCGTGGCTGAAGAAAAAATACTAGTAGGTGGTAGTGTCAGCCGTATATTTGTCTTGTGACTGTAACGCATTTGCTAGGATGTTGTCTTGTGTAATATGACTGTAATGCATTTGGTAGAAGAACAATAGCTTTGTGTAATGTTGAACTAGTACTGGAATTTACTAGTCCAGTTTGTCAATGGTCTACTAAGTGCAGTTGCCAAATCTCTTTACAGTTCTATATGATCTGCAGGGTGTTCCTGTACAGTTACAATATTTTTCATTATTCCTTTTGGTTTTGTTATGTTTTCAAATAACTCGGAAGATTTGGGATAGCCAAGTATGGTTCAGGCTGTCAGACATCACTTCGTTGGGCTAAGGAATGCTAGGAGAATTATCCTGTGCTGCTGCATAATGAATGCCATTCCTGTTTTTTCTTGTTCCTTTCAATAAAAGAGAATAAAAAAGATTATATACAACTGAACATTTCATATTCACCTTAAAAAAGCTTCGAATATGATTGGTGTGTATAGCTTGCTAGTTTGGATTAGCATAGGTTTCCTCATTTTGATTATATGCATTTTTTCCCCCTTGATTCAATCCCTCTTCCATGTCTGAAACTGAAACGTCCCTCAGCTTATCACCACCTGCTTTAGAACATACTGAATTTCAGCATGCAGGGCACGTTAAGTTATTCATTTCGACAACTCAATTCAGTGACAACATTCAGTTATTCAGTTTGCTAGATTCAGTAATGTACTCATGATATTCAGTCATTTTGTCATATTCAGTTATTCGCTTCGAGTTTTTTACAATTCAGTGACCACACATCCTCAGATATTTCGTATTTACTCATAACCTCACTTCACAATCCCATCTTATCTCCATCTCTGAACCTCAACAATCACACATTGCCTTTTCTCTGAGCATAACCTCACTTCACAATCCCATCTTATCTCCATCTCTGAACCTCAACAATCACACATTGCCTTTTCTCTGAGCATAACCTCACTTCACAATCCCATCTTATCTCCATCTCTGAACCTCAACAATCACACATTGCCTTTTCTCTGAGCATAACCTCACTTCACAATCCCATCTTATCTCCATCTCTGAACCTCAACAATCACACATTGCCTTTTCTCTGAACCTGAAGAAGCACCAACGGGTGCAGACTGTAGAACCGGTTCCTGTCTCAATCCTTTCATGCTTTTGGGATTAATCTACAAGCACCAGATGCACAAGAGCAAGAATTCCTTTGATGAACCTGTGGAGGCAGCTGAGAGCGTGGGTTCAGCGCTATCAGTGTCAGCCAGTGTCTCGCTTTTGGCAAAAGGACAAATAGAGAACGCAGACACAAGTGCATTTCCTTACTACATTTAAAAATAAAAGAAAAATAAAACAAACAATGTTATAATCAGGAAATTTTAGTAATATATATCGGATGAAAGATAGTGTTGATCCAAACCAGGTAATAGAAATACATTGAATGACTCATAAAAGGTTTGCTGCAACTTCGAAGAAGCTTAATGGAAATTTTAGTACAGACATACTAGCAGTACCAAGAGGTTCTAAGGAACAGCATGGCTATGCATCTTGAGCCCTAACGCTTGATTTTCTGGCAACCAGCACTCTTCCCCTACCAAGGTTACACCATCCATTTGATGTGATACCATTGTAGGTTCTTGTTTTGTAGCCACACACGCACCCAGTTTATATGACAGACCCATCCTTGATGGTTGCATTGTTCAAGATCACCACAATTTCAGGGTGATAAGCCTCTTGGATGCCCTGTCATAGAGTGGAACAACCCAGAGTCACAACACCAGCGTTGGAATGGATAGATGAGCACACAAGTTTCTGCACCTATGTAGGTGCGCTCGCTGACCTTACTGTTTGCGATGACCACGTTCTTCCTGATCCTAGCATTCATGTCAATGATACAGTTCCTGAAAATCATCAGGGGATACCATCATCACAGAGTCCTGTTATTAGAATGTGCAATAACAAAATGAAAAAGCCACTTCTGTCTGATTCTTGAATGGTATGAATTTAATTCACCTTGTCATCAATAATAAACTTAGAATATGCCAAAAAAAATAGATGAAAAATATGCAGACTTGAGAAAATTAGTACCACAAATTACTTGCTAAGTGGGTATGAACTATATAGAATTCAGGAAAAAAATATAATCTGATGAGGGATCAAAAGTAGTACCTACTGCTGCTGAGATCCCCACCTCAACTACTGCCGCGCTGCCTCGTTTGCCCTGTGCGCCGCTTGCTCGCCTTGCGCACCGTCTGCGTGCCCTGCTCGGCGGCAACGGCGCCTGCTCGCCCTGCCCGACGCCTGCGCGCCCCGCGCGGCGGCCGCGCCGCCTAGCTTGCCCTGCACGCTTTGGCCACCGAAGCTTCGAAGGGATTGAGAGGAGGCAACCGTCGGGGCGTCGTGCCCTTGCCGTGCGCGCTTCGGCCGCCAAATTTCCAGGGGATCGAGAGGAGGCAGCCGCCGGCGCGTCGCGGCCTTGCCCTGCGCGAGCTTCCGGTGGATCGAGAGGAGGCAGCCGCCGGCGCAAAGTGCTCCAGGATGGGGAAAGAGACCTGACGTGTGGGACCTATAGAGAGGTAGTTAGTTTAGAGGAAGAAATAGAGTATGTACGACTCCGGAGAATTGTAGTGCGAGAGACGGTATGCGACCAATAAAGGAGGATTTTACCGTGTGGCCGGTGCGGTCAGTCTTATAGTGTAAGGGCTTGTTTAGTTCCGAGAAATATTTGGAATCTGCATTGTAGCAATTTCGTTGTTATTTGACAAACTTTGTTCAAACATGGACTAACTAGACTCAAAAGATTCGTCTCGACATGTAGATACTAAAAGTACAATTTGTTATTTTTTTATCTATATTTAATGCTTCTTGCATGCAGCTAAAGATTGATGTGACGGGGAATCTAGAAATATTTGGGGGAAGTTGGGGAAACTAAACAAGGCCTAAGCTCAGTGAACTGTATAAAGGAGATTCATTGGAGAATATTGTAGTACATGATAACAATGACTTTGACGAAGAGTTTATATAGGACTCTTGGTACACTCCCTCCATTGCAAAATAAATGTCAATCTTGCTTCATGACAAGTCAACCACTTTTATATATTCAATAAAACATTAATATTTATAGTATACAATTAGTATCATTAGATAGCTCATGGATGTTGATGTTCTAAAACTATTTCATTTTCAAATTTGGATCAATCACCCCACACTATTTTATATTGCCAAAATATTGAACTGGATAACTGCTCATGAGTGCAAATACATAACATGGTGACCTTATATTTCTTTAGGTTAGGCTTTGTTTAGTTCACGGGTGAAAAGTTTTTTTTTTATCATATCAGATGTTTCAGTAGTAATGTAGTTTATTAAAAAATAGACTAATAAGAAAACAAATTACATATTCTATCTGAAAATCGTGAGACGAATTTATTAAGACTAATTAATCCATCATTAGCACATGTTCATTGCAGCACAATATTATCAAATTAAAGAATAATTAGGCTTAAAAATAGTCAATAATCACAAATAATTTGTCATGCATGCACAGACATTTAACTAACTAAACCACAAATATTGGAAACCATAGATCCATTACAACACATGCCAGCTTAAACATCAATTGTTGTGTTGACGTACAAAATCGATCGCACGGCAACACACTTGATTTCTAGATCAAGACAGCAACCTGGCCCATCTTCTCTTTTGCCTGTGCAAAAGATAGAACGTACGGCCGTCTTCTTGCTGACTTTAAAGAATTGACGAACTGAACCTAAGTAGCGTCTAGGTTCTACTTGATGGACACAGCAACGTAGGACAGGCCTAGTGCTGCAATGATCTCTGAACTCACGGGCAAGAACAGAGAACGAAGAAAACAAACGGAAAAAGAAAAGTGCGAGAAAATAAATGTGAGAAATAGTAGATTGTTTTTTTTGACGATGTTGGGCGAACCCTCTACCGGCCTTAACCCCACACTTATATAGGGTGATCTGGACTTAGATCTTGTCATCGAGAAATCCAATCTGTTTACAACTCATTTTTCCTAATATAATATGGTACTTGACCTCAACATACAAGTTTTCTATTTTCTCACAAAAGAATCATCACGGAAAATACAGCACCGCTGTCCACGTCGGAAAACTAAAGCCTCCTAAAAATACGCTCCTTTTCAACCCTTGCGTGAACAATATTATAGCACTTTTACATGCAAATCAACAGGACCTGCACCAGAACCTGCATGCTGAATAAAAAATTGCTAATTATAGCACGACGCCGGCTAATTACCAGGACTTCTATTTCTGACCTCTATTCCTGTCCAGGCAACACCAGAACTAGCATCTTTACGGCCGAATAAACCGAACTTAACCAAATAACTCATCATTCTGCCAGTACTTTATATGATCCATACTTTATTATAATTTGTCAAATTTAGCTATCAACATGTTGTTCAATAATCTTTCTTGGTGTTTTACATTTGCACATGGTTGTGCAAACATCTACAGTGTCACGGAAGGAGATGTGGTACCAGCAACAGAAGGAAATCCAACAATGGCGGGTAGAGTAAGCACTATCTGTCACACGAACGATAAAAAACAGAAAATGAGTTAGATGGGGCGCACGACCATAGGGAAATAGCAAGGATGTATCAAGGTGCTGACGTCGTGTAACGGTCGCTGGCCAGACAGTGTAGCGCAGAGGAGAGAGACGAACCAGAAAAAAGAATGTGATGTTTAGGGAGAGAAAGAGAGAGAGGGAGAAGAGAGATGAACCAACTGAGAGAAAATAGTCGAGGAGACCGGGAGAGTGAGAGAAGGTGGGTGAGGAAAGGAGTGACATACGGAAGGATAAAAAAACATGTGTCAGAACTTGCTTATTATCATATCACGAGAAAGAGCACGGGGGAAAACTCAGTAAGTGAAAGGTGCTAAATGGTTAGAAGTGTGAATAGCCTAATAAAAATTTTACAACAACACTAAACAAATTTGTTAGAAGACTAAATGGCGAAGCTCAATTTTGCGCTAGCTCTAGATAAAAAAGCAAGTCACCTATTTACAATGCTAGTTAGCTATTATCTCTATGTCACATAAACTGTATGTTACTAATCTACAACTAGGTGAGCAACTAAGCAATAGTATTCACTATTACACAAGATAAATAATCTAGCTATCAACAAAAGATACAAATATCACTTGCTCAAAAATAAGAATGAATATACAAGTGATAGAGTGGATATACCGTCGTGATAAGAGATGAATGCAATCAATACCAAATGAAATCCTTATGACATAATGAATTTTCCACTGAAGTTCACTTGCTTGTCGGCAAGTTACGTCCTTGTTGTAGCGATTCACCCATTTGGAGGTTCACGAGCTAATTTGCATCACACGCCAAACCCTCAATAGGGTGTCGCACAACGACATCACAAGATGGAGATCCACAAGCTACGAGCAATCCACTAGAGTTACCTTTCGTGATCTCCCGCGGGGAAGGCATAAGAAACCCCTCACAAATCATCGATCGGAGCCAGAAACAATCACCACCTTTCGCTCAATGATCCTTGCTGCTCCAAGTTGTCTAGGTGTCGTCAAACACCAAGAGTAACAAGAGAAATTCGTAGTGAAACACAATCACCAAGTGCCTCTAGATGCACACACTCATGCAATGCACTTGGCTCTCCCAATCTCTCTCAATATGATGAACAATCGATCAAATAGAGTGGGGGATTAATGGCTAGGCTCACAATGAAGTTTAGGCAATCAAAATGTCTAAGAGAGAGAGAGCTCAAGCCGGCCAACACACTTATATAACCACCACACAAAGTGGCTAGTCGTTGGGCTGAAAACAGGACCGACAAGATGCGCCTGTCGAGGTAACCAGATGCACAAACCCAACGTCCGGTCGCTCGATGAGCGCCACGCGTCCCGGCCGTATGAACTCGGTCGCTCGATCCCAACGGCTATCTCACTAAGTCAGCTTGTTTACGTTCGACTGGACGCACCAGTCAAACTGACCAGATGCACCGGTCACTGTGTCCGGTCACACGCAGCCTTCAACGGCTCTATCTGACCACTGACTGGATGTGCTCTTAGAAAATGATCGGACGCTCCAGCCCTAGCGTCTGATCACGAACAGAGAGGTTCCAGAGAGCATTTTTCTTGACCGGACGCGTCCGATCAACCTTGATCAGACGCACCAAGTGTCCGGTCAGCCCCTGCTGACACTCAACCTTCCTGATGAGTCCGGTCAGCACTGAAATCACTGCTCTCGCTAGGGTTTAGTACTGGACGCGTTCGATCACTACTAGGACAGCGTCCGGTCATCACTGATGTGACCCTAGAATCTTCCCCTTTTTCTTACTCTTGTGCAAACGTGTTAACTCCACTAAGTTTCCACCACTTGTGTACGTGAGTTAGCATTTGTCAAGCACTTTTTTCAAGGATAGTTAGCACATACTAGAATCTAAATGCATATGCAGAGTGTAGATCATCTAGTGGCACTTTGATAATTGTATTTCACATACGAGTTTCACTTCTCTTAATAGTATGGCTATCAATTCTAAATGTGATCACACTCTCTGTAGTGTCTTAATCACCAAAACAAAATGACCCTATGGTTATACCTTTGCCTTGAGCTCATTTTGTTTTTCTCTTTCTTCTTTTCCAAGCTTTGGAGCACTCAATCACCATCATGTGGACATCACCATCCATCTAGCTCCATTACTTGGTGTTGGACCAACCTATCTCCTAATTACACTTGAGCAAAAGGTTAGTCCAATAGGTTTCATCAATTATCTAAAACCAAACTAGGGCTTTCAGCATGCAAAGCATCGTTGACTTGCACAAATCCTTAAACGAAACATTGTCGTAGGATAGTGAATGGCTGGCTAGGCCGTTGTGGAAAAATCAAGTTGGCGTGCGGACCCTCTTCTTGGCAGATACTTGGCTGCCGTGGTCACTTGGTTTTAGATGGTGAATCCTTTGCTGCAATTGTTGCTAGATATTCTTCTCTAGGTGGATACTTTGCCACTGTGGCTTCATCTTTGTTGTAGTAAGCCTTTGCATATTCCTCTTATTACAGGCTAAGCTGTAGGTTGGATATTAAGGGCAATCGCTCGTAATGAGGACAATTGGTCTTTCTTCTTTATCTTTTTGTTCTTATGTTTATTTTAGGTCGCTCTCTCATAGTTGTGTCATGCAGTTCACTCCTCTTAATAAAACAATGGGTTATATTCTTCAATCACAAAGACAAAACATGTCGCGAGCAACTCTCCAAGATCAGAAAAACCAATCTACAGATCGATTTAGAGGCCGTCCTTTGCCACAAGAACTCAGGAACACCTCCTAGTCGGACCTGTCGGGAAGATGCACATGTGAGGTTATCCTCCCCAAGGCCACCTAGCTCAAATATCGTTGGATCTCGCGAAAAGACGCAACAAACAAGAAAAGATTGGGAAAAGAGCAAAAAAGGAGGTGTAATAGATGTAAAAAAGTCAATTGGATGTTGGATACCTTAATCGATTGTGATTTTCTGATATATACAGAGGTGTGGTATTACCAAAGTAGGAAGCATAATCTCTATATTTCATATACCAAAAATAGATCCAAAATCGATTTAGAAACAAATTGGTTCAGACTAGGACAGAAAATTTGGCTTCGTCGGGTGAAAGCCCTAGTTTGTTTTTGGTTAATTGATGAAACCTATTTGGTCAAAATCCTATTGCTAAGCATGTGTGTATCTTATGAGAAGGGATTGGGACCATGCCAAGTGGTGGAGCTAGCAACGTGGCAACCATGGAAGATGGCGATGGCCACATGAATCTAAGTGATCAAGTGTTCTGTCATTGGTGAAACATGAGAAGAAAAGAAGAGATGGAGCAAAGAGGCCCGAAGGCAAAGGTATAACCTATAGGGCTCTTTGTTTTGGTGATCAAGACACTTAGCGAGTGTGATCACATTTAGGATACATAGCCGTACTATTAAGAGGAGTTAATTCACGGCTTATGCGGTGTCCAAGTGCCACTAGGAGTTCTCTAACATATTAATGCTATAGACCTAGCGAGTGACTAACTAAACCCTTGGAAAATGCTTTGTAAAATGCTAACACACGTGCACAAATGTTGAAACACTTTGGTGCACTACTACAGAACAGGGTCATAGGCCGATCTAACAATTGAGCTATAGTCTCGGCAACAAATTGCGTCCAGGACTAAAGACTTTTAGTCCCGGTGGGTAAAACCAACCGGGACTAAAGGTTCACCTTTAGTCCCAGTTGGTATTACCAACCCGGACTAAAGGTCCCCCAACCTTTAGTCGCGGTTGGTAATACCAACCGGGGCTAAAGGGTGAACCTTTAGCCCCGGTTGGTGTTACCAACCGAGACTAAAGGTCCTTTTAGCCCCGGTTGGTGTTACCAACCGGGGCTAAAGGTCCTTCCCGAGTGGATTCAAAAGGAAAACATCCAGAACTACATCACGTGGGTTGTGTAGCTCAGTTGGTAAGCGTGCCTGAGGCAAGAGGTGTTGAGTTCAAAGCTCACAAACGCAAATTTATTTTTTCTCGTGGAAGCCTTTAGCCCCGGTTCGGAGCAACCGGGGCTAAAGGTGGGAGCCTTTAGTCCCGGATTGGTAGTCCCGGTTGGGAAACCGGGGCTAAAGCCCCTTCCCAACCGGGGCTAAAGGCCTATTTCTGTAGTAGTGGTGTTGGCGCATGGGAGCAAGGGTAGAAGTTAGAAAGCGAAAGGTGCTGAGTTATCAGCATCGGACGCTGGAGGCAGGAGCATCAGACGCTGGGCCGAGCGTCCAATGGCTAAGCCTAGCTACAGACTGATGCTGAAGGAGCATCAGACGCTGGCAACGGACACTGAGGAAGCACTGTTGCAGAGTTCGATGGAGATGACGTGACGCAAGCAAGCTTTGCAGGGAGCATCAGACGCTGGCCTGCGTCCGATGCCAAACCATCGGTCGCGTCTGATGTGTTTGGGAGCGTTCTGGAACCTCTCTGCATGGTCATCGGGCGCAGGGGTTGAGCGTCCGATGTAACAGTGTCGGCGCGTCCGATGTGGCGCAGAAAAGAGCTGAAAGGAGTAGTGGCATCGGAGCGTCCGATGCCTGGCATCGCGCGTCCGATGTCACTTTAACCGTGGCGCGAAAGAATATGACCGTTGGGATCGGGCGGCTCGAATTCGTATCAGGAGGACACGTGGTGCTCATCGGAGCATCAGACGCTGGGCGGCCCCGACACCTGCGCGTCCGATGGCCGCGTTTCTGGCCCAAACGGCTAGGCCGTTTTGAGGTGGCTTTATAAGGAGCTTGGCCGTCTCACATGAGTTCTCTCTTGCACATTTTGATCCCTAAGCATTCTTGTGAGCATAACCAAGCCTCCCAACTCATCCCTAATGTTGATTTGATCAAACTAAGCGAGATTGGGTGATTAGTGCTAAGATTTGAAAGAGTTCATTCTAGTGGCACTAGTTCTTCGCATCGGTATTGAGTTGCTTGTTACTTTTGGCATTTGTCGGTGCCTAGACAGCTTGGAGGCGTTGAGGTGGTTGATTGGCAAGATTGGTGATTGTTCTTGGCCACCACCATTCGAGATTGTGAGGTTTTGGAGCCTCACCTCGCCGGAGCGGCAAGAGGCATCCTTAGTGGATTGCTCGTGTCATTGAGCTACCTCACTAGCGGTAGATTCTTGTGGCGCTTTTTTGTGAGCTTGGCTTGGTGCCAATTAGCCACCGGGTCACCTAGTGTTGGTCGACACAACGGGGAGTAGCGTGCCGTTAAGCACGTGAACCTCGGGATAAATATTGGTGTATCGTGTGTTTATTGTGATTGTGCATCCTTCTTGGTGATTGGCTTCACAAGTGAATTTCACCGGTGATTGGCTCTCTACTAGGCGATCCCGAAGGCTCAGTGAAACCACCTCTATCTAGCTCATTTACTTTGTGTATTTACTTTGAGCTATTTCATTTGTGTAGATTCTATTACTTGGTGTATATCTTTTGTCATATACCTTGTGTAGCTAGTTGTAATTGGTTTACATAAGTTCATTGTTTGCACACACTTGTTTAACTTAGATCATCTTGATCATAGTTGTGCTAGAGCTAGTTTGTTTATTCCGCATTAGTTTCTAGCTCTAATTGTTTGTGTGACATAGTTTTATTAGGTAGAATTGTTGAATAGGTGGCTTGCAACAAGCTAGCACAAATAGCTTCACCATTTATTATACTAACAGTGTTTGCCTAAGTGATTTTGTAGATTTTTAATTAGGCTATTCACCCAATTTGGACCTTTCACCGGGTCACAACGCATGCAGGCCCAACGAGTTTTAGAGAGACGGGCCTACCGGTTTTGGCAGGCTACGCGCCCTTTTTTTCTTCTTCGCTATTCGGACTTCAAATGCAACGTTTCAATATCTTTTCTGTGATCGTCTTAGTACCAGGAACATTGTCACAAAGCTTTTTAGCCCTTTGTCAATTTTATTAGTCATCAACATATCTCGTCATTGATAAACAAAGAATTACATGTGTCGCTTGTTTCTATATAATTATTCATTGGGTCGGTATTGTCCTGTAGATCGATGCTCGGTGTGTACTCATGAAGGACCGAGAATGCAATAGCAAGGCGACCAGAGGAGGGGTGAATGGGAGCTCAAAAATTTCTCTCGAAACTTTGGTCTTAGTCCCACAAATCAACCCCCAAAAGCTTCGATTGAAACCGTGATGCCCACGACCCTTGGAAGAGGGTGGATGATCCCTAGGATCACAGCGAGGCACCACAAAGCGATAGCAAGTCAAACGACAAAAGCACAGGCACAAGTTCGATCCCTAGAAACCGAGTCCCAAACGTAGATTGAAGGCTACGTCGGAAAATCCCCAAATACCAATGCCAATAAGTAGCAAAGATACTTAGAGAGGTTTCTAGGTGAACTAAAAGGCCAACCGAGAAGTCCGAAAACCAAGCGAAGAAGCCGGGAGAACAAATGCACAAAACCGGAGGCTTCAGCCAAATCCCGGACTGTCCGGCCCTAGAGTCCCGGACTGTCCGCGGCTACTGCGGACTGTCCGCCAGCCGATCCCGGACTGTCCGCCGGTCAAATGGACAAAACAGCAAGGTTGCTGAACAGTCCCTGGACGACTCCCGGACTGTCCGCGAGTTCCTACGACGGACTGTCCGCCGGTCAACCGAGACCCAAACAGCAAGGACCCGCGGCCACTGGTCTGGCCAAGTCCCCGACGCGCGGACTATCCGCGGGAGGAACGACGGACTGTCCGCGACCACCCAGTGAGGGCGATTTCGGTCGCCCCTCACACAACTCTACCCAAAACCGAATCAAAACTCAATCTCACGTTCCCAAACTTGGAGAGGATGATCACGAGGTAGTTAGGAGACTATCCCCAAGAAATCATCCGCTCAAATCGATCCAATCACCGGGAAATCGAAAGCGGAGGAGTATGAACAAAAAAGCGCCACGAAAACGAAATCAATCCGATCTACTTGCTCGTGAGGAGTTAGATGAATTCCTTCGATGGAAATGATCTCCTCACTATAAAGAACAAGTTGATTCAAACGGATTTCGCAAAGACGCAGTAGAAAGGGAGATCGAGTGACGGGAAAATCATGGAGAAACGAAGAACGCGAAGAACACGAACAAAACACGAATCAAGTCATTGATCTGCAACAGTGTGGCTACCACACGCTACAACAGTGAGATTACGGTGTCACTTCCTCAAAATCTCCAGTACACAGAGGTATGGTTCTCTGCGGATCTCAGCTAGCTACAGCAGGGGATTGGGAGAGCAGGAAACCCTAGAAGCAAAGAGCAAATGACTAAGATAGAATGGGAGGAGGGTGTCTTCCTCTAATTATCCTAATTCTATTTCCTACTCTACCCCTCTCTAATTAGGGAGCGAACCAGCTAAACCCTAGAGTTATTCTGGACCAACTCAAGATAGCTGGTGGTCCGACGGCCACGCCCGCACAACTGGTAGCGTTGCCTTGACGCAACCTCACCGATTGCCGCCACGTGCCGCCACCGCTCTGCTTGTCATTTTCCCGGACTTCGCCCCCGGTTTTGAGGCCCAAACCGGGAAACCAGCCGACCTTAGCCTGAGTTTTGTGGCCCAAACTCAGCAAACCCACAGCACCCAGGTTTTGAGGCCCAAACCTGGAAACCGTCCTCAGCCCGAGTTTTGTGACCCAAACTCGGAAACCATCCGCGCCCAGGTTTTGAGGCCCAAACCTGGAAACCATCCACTCGGTGGTTTTTCTGTGGCTCAACCACCAAACCGAGCCATAGAGGGGATGCACCACCCGTGCACCCCGTCCACCGACACGTGTCCCCAGGTCCTTGACCCAAGCAACACCATGCCCGCAAGTCTTCGCTCGTCGCTGTCCCAGGCTGTTAGCCACCACAGCTGATACTCGGGCCACCGGTCCCTCAGTCTAAGCCTCACGTCCGCCCTTCGCCACTCTCGGTCCATCGGCACGACACATCTCTACTTGACCTTCACCTTGCCTCTGATCACTGTATCCGTGCTCGACACCTGCACAACACAAGCCAAAGAACATGCGCATTATCCCAGTTGACAATCACTCATCACTTAGAGACTCGGCATACACACATGTATCCGCAATCTCCCCCTTGATGAGTGCATTGTCAACTACCAACACAAATCATAATAGAATAGAGGAAGGAAGGAAGAAGGAGAGAGAACTTGACCAAATGACCCAAAAGCATAGCAAAGCCGAAGAAGGTCAAGTGGAAAGAGCAAAACAACTTGGTTCCCAAAGACATGGGCAACGGCTCGACGCAACCAAGCAAAGCAAAGCTAGCCCTCAAGAAGAGGTAGAACAGGCTCAACACCGCTAGAAGGAAAGCTCGACACCAATTGGAAAAACAACTGAACATCAAGCAAAACAGAGCTAGCCCTCAAGAAGAGGTAGAACGGGCTCAACACCACTAGCGAGGAAGCTCAAAACCAACTGAAGAAAGCTAGAAATCAGCTGAAGAGCATTAAAAGCAAAAGTGCTAGTCCCTCAAGAAAGAGGCAAAGGCTCAACACAACTAGCTATCAAAAATGCTCCAAACCAACTGAAGATGCTCAAACACTCAGCAGCAAGCAAAACAAGCAAACTCCCCCTTAGTTGAACACTCGGAGGACATATGATTTGCAATTTCTCCCCCTTAGTTGAAAATGCACCATCAAGCAAAAATGCACCAACAAGCAAATTTCTCCGCCTTGACAGAAGAACTCCCCTTCCAAAATGCATGAGTCAAAAATGCAAGTAAGCAGCTTCAGGAATATAGTCGATAGAATATGAAGATACTCGATAGAGTGTTGATCCGATGACTCATAAAATGCACAGAATGCTAGCAAAGGCTCAAACTGATCACTAAATACGAAATCTGAACATTTGAGCAATAAGAGCAGTTTTCAGCCGAAAAGGTATTCACCATCAAAATAGCACGAAGCATGTATAGACAGGAAGTCAAGCAAGTGCTAAACATGTATACAAGGTGAACTACCCCTAGCACAGTTCAATCATCATGCTATAGAATGACACATAGACTTGTGTATTCAAATTTTATCGGAGTTGCAGCGGTTAAATTACACAAGTTTAAATATCAGCATATGATTGCGAGAGGTTGAAAGCTTGTCATCGCCTAACTTTTCAACTGTGCGAAGCCTATGCAGAAGCAATCAGAAGCTTAAAGCAACAGTTTCGGTCATACACTACACAACTCAAGTTTAACTCAAAGTGCAATGAGAAACAGTCTCGAAACTGTGATGTGCTGACAAGCAATCCCATCTCGATCTTTCCAATTCACTTAACTTGGTTCAAA
The DNA here is from genome assembly GCA_009763385.1 of Coix lacryma-jobi var. lacryma-jobi. Taxonomy (NCBI): domain Eukaryota; kingdom Viridiplantae; phylum Streptophyta; class Magnoliopsida; order Poales; family Poaceae; genus Coix; species Coix lacryma-jobi. Next base: position 114,838,355 of record CM019829.1, read on the forward strand.
TTTTATCTCAGAATATGAACATACCAAGCAAGTGAATGACTCAGAACTAGAGACATAGCAACCTAGCATATATGAGAAGCACGAGTGAATTCTACATATCCTACACATGCTAGTTGCATATCTCAATGGTGAACATTTTCAGATTATAGGTTTGTTACACAAGTTCACCGTTCATAAAATAGCTCAGCTCACAACATGTATCAGTGATCAGAAAGAGCATAAGCTACAAGTAAAGCATCGGAGCATATACTACATAGAGCATAGTCACATTTTTAATATTATATACATGAAGCTCTGAAAGTAAATATGCAAAATGAAATGCAGAAAAGATGCAAGAAGATACCAATTGAAAAACAGAGAGTCAGTTTGTGATACAAGAGTCAAAATGTTTCCCCCATCTGAAAGGGGAAACACACACCAAGCTCACCTCTCAACCTAGCAAAAGTTGATTGGTCCAAAGGCTTGGTAAAAATATCAACCAACTGATGATGAGTATCGACATGGCGAAGGTCGATATCACCCTTCTCATAGTGGTCTCGCAGAAATGAAAGCGCACATCAATGTGTTTGGTCTTAGAGTGCAGCACGGGGTTCTTAGCAACACTAATCGCACTCGTGCTGTCACAAAGCAAAGGAACACGAGAAAAACTCAGACCAAAATCACGCAAAGTGGCCATCATCCAAAGCAACTGGGAACAGCAGCTAGCCGCAGCAACATACTCAGCCTCTGTGGTAGACTAGGCGACACTAGACTGCTTGCGAGAAGACCACGATACAAGAGAAGAACCAATAAACTGACAAGTCCCAGAAGTGGACTTGCGCTCAATCCGGCAACCAGCAAAATCGGCATCGGAATAACCACAAAGGGAGAGGGTGGAGGAAGCAGAATACCAAATCCCCAACTCAGGAGTGAAGCATAAGTACCTCATAATGCGCTTGACCGCCTGACGGTGAGAAGTGCGCAGCGACGACTGAAATCGCACGCATAGACACACCGCGAACTGAATGTCCGGGCATGTCGCCGTCAGGTACAACAGCGACTCAATCATACTCCGGTACTCCTTCGGGTCCACTGCTTCTCCATCCACATCCGCATCCAGGGCCGTTGTGGTCGGCATGGGTGTTGGAAGAGGCTTGGCCTCACCCATGTCGAACTTCTTCAGGATGTCCTTGGTGTACTTGCCCTGGTGCACGAACGTCCCTTCTCGGGATTGCTTGATTTGCAACCCGAGGAAAAACATCAACTCGCCCATCATGCTCATCTCAAACTCCCTGCTCATAGTGTCTGCAAACTTGGCAACCAAAGCGTGAGAAGAACCACCGAAAATGATATCATCCACGTAAATCTGGACCAAGAGTGTGTCATTGCCTTGCTTGAGGAGAAAAAGCGTTTTATCCACACATCCCATTTTAAAACCCTTAGCAAGCAAAAAGGTTTTCAACCTATCATACCAGGCTCTAGGGGCTTGTTTCAATCCATATAAAGCTTTGTGAAGTTTAAAAACATGGTTTGGAAACTTGGGATTTTCGAAACCGGGGTGTTGTCTCACATACACTTCCTCTTCTATGTATCCGTTTAAGAAGGCACTCTTGACATCCATTTGAAAAAGTTTAAACCCTTTGGATGCAACAAAAGCCAAGAGTATTCTAATTGCCTCCAAACGAGCTACAGGAGAAAAAGTCTCCTCATAGTCTATCCCCTCCTTCTGACTATACCCCTGGGCTACAAGTCTGGCCTTGTTTCTCACAACATGGCCATCCTCTCCTTGTTTGTTTTTGAAAACCCATTTTGTCCCAATAGGATGACACTCAGGAGGAAGAGGAACAAGAGCCCAACCCCGATTTCTTTCAAAGTTTTCAAGCTCCTCATGCATGGCATTGACCCAATCTGGATCAGATAAAGCGTGTCCAACATCTCGGGGTTCAAAATCAGCAACAAACGTAGAATGAGCAAAGTGAGAGATTTGTTGTGACCTTGACCAAGTGACACGTTCGCCGATGCTGCCGATCATCTGTTGAGGCGGGTGTTGGCGCTAGATGTGTCGTGGCGCCTCCCGAACTAATGTAGCCTCCCCCTCAACAGCAGCTGGCGTCTCCTCGGGTACAAAGGGTACCGCTCGAGGTGGTCGATCCCACGGCCCCCAAGATGAAGAAGTGTCGGGGCCGTGAATCGTAGTAGAAGCCGCTCTTTGCGGCACAGCAGGTGGAGGAGGTGCTGGGTCATCCATCCCTTCAGCACCCTCTTCCTCATCATCAAAAAGAGGCTCGCCAACCTCATGATCACCTGCACGCTCAAAACGAGAAGAAGGACAAACCATGGTCTCGTCAAAGGTGACATTTGATGTCTCCATGACTCAGTTAGTGTCAAGGTTAAGTACACGATAAGCGCGAGTATGAGTGCCATAACCCAAAAACACACCGTCAAAAGAACGAGACTCAAACTTGTCCAGATTGCCTTTTTTGAGTATAAAACAATGGCAACCAAAAACTCGAAAATAACTCACCTTGGGCAGTTTTCCAAAACGCAACTCATAAGACGTCTTTTTCAAGAAGGCTCGGAGAAAAATGCGATTGGAAATGTAGCATGCAGTGTTCATTGCTTCGGCCCAATATCGCCTAGGAGTCCTATGCTCATCGAGCATCGTCCTGGCCATCTCTACAAGGGTCCGATTCTTCCTCTCTACAACACCATTCTGAGGGGGTGTGTAGGGGGAAGAAAACTGATGCTCTAAACCCAAAGAGTTACAAAACTTCTCAAAATCCGAATTCTTGAATTCGGAACCATTATCACTCCTAATAGCTCGCATCGAGTTCAAAGGGAACTCGTTCTGAAGACGCAAAATCAGTTTGCAAGCAAAGGAGAAAGTCTCGGTCTTCTCTGCTAAAAAGAAGACCCACGAATATCTTGAAAAGTCGTCAACAACAACAAGCACATACCACTTTCCTCCAACCGAGCTCACCCGAGCCGGACCAACAAGGTCCATGTGCAAAAGCTCTCCAGGGCGCTTGGTCATGACCCGAGTCACTAGATGGTGGGGAGCGGCAACCATCTTCCCATGTCTACAATAATGGCAAACAAGATCCTTCTCCATGGATAACTTGGGCAATCCTCGGATTAGGCCAAGTGAACTGTTGACACTTGCTAACGTCGTCACTAGGAGTAGACTATGAAATCTATCCCCGGCAACGGCGCCAGAAATGCTTGTTGGTAGTTCTTAGCTACACCTAGGATAAGGTAACTAAAGTAGCTATCTACTAATGCCAAGCGGGGTTGTCAGTCCCGACACTAGTAGGAGCTAGCTAGCGAGAATGCAATCTACCAGGAGGAGATTCTGCAAGCGTACAGAACTATCGTAGTAGCACTTCGCCTAGGAGTACCAGGTGTCGATTTATTTGATCCCAAGGGAAGGCTAGGGTGGTGTATGAGTTGAGTCAAGGAGGGGATGAGAGTCGAAGAAAAGAGAAAAGGGAAAAGGGGAGAAGAGAGGCTAGAAAGAATATATGGATGGCTAGGTAAGGATGAACTGGATGGCTAAGGTAAGGTGGAATGGATAGGTAGATAGAGGGTAACTAAGGATAACTAACTAACTACTAACTTCTAACTACTAACTACTCCTAGATAACTACAAAGCAAGATAACTACGAAGCGAGATAGTTATGAAGGAAGGCAGGCAAAAGACAATAAAGCAACTAAGTTGAGTATAGTTTTATTTCTATCTTGTCAAGTATCGAGGCGTACTAGCCTTTACCACTTACTTAGGTTGAACGCTAGCACAACGAGCCTTACTATTAAACTGGGCCAACTACGTGGTGGAATTCAAGGCGCACAGGGCTGTCACCACCTGCTTGCTACCACAGCTATCCGGGGGTCCAACCGTATCTGAAGGTAAGTCTATAACTAAGCACCACGCTTAACTATATTCTAACTATCTCTACCCTAGCTTTGAATAGAGACACCCTTGCGGACATCAGAGCAAACACTTGACTTAATAAGATAAACACTAAACTAACTAAGCAACCTATTGGCAAAGATCAAACACTAAGCTCACTAGAGATTAACTACTATGGCTAAGTGAATTGATGTGTAGGATAACTAGGCACTCAAGCAATCAATCAAGTATACCACTCAATACGGATAAGTAGAATAAAGTAATACTTGAAATGATGAACTAGAATATAGTAAATGCTTGAGTAACAAGAACAAAACCTGAACTGGAGATGAAGGAAGACTCTTCCCAGCTCCAGAACCGATCACTCGCACGCCTCTACTCTTGAGCTAAGCCTTGAGCAGCGCTTCCGCGAGGGCAAGAATGCCTTGCTCTACTAGCTACCTACTTGCCTAAGCTCTCTAAGCTTCTAACCTAACTCTCACTTGCTTCTCTTGCTTTGCTTCTCTTAGAATTGTGATGGTGTAAGGTACAAATGAAGAGGTGCCTCCAGGGGGGTATTTATAGCCCAAATGAGTGAGGGGGGGTACTTATAGGGGGCAGCCAGCCGACCTAGGGCTAACCCTAGTGGCGGGCGCCAGCCCTAGGTGGCGGCCGCCACCTCCCTCACCGTTGGATGGATCGCCTTGGCTTCAACGACATCCAGGTGGTTGTCCAAGGCGGTTTGGAGGTCGGTTGCATGTCCTAGCAACCGACATTCAGCCTTGATCCATGCCACTTCGTCCTGAGCCGTCCGATGCCACTGACCTAGTGACCAAGGGCCAAGATTTGGCCCTGGGGAGGTCACACGGATCAGTGACGTGGCAGGGGGGCCAGCCCAAGTGGCGGGCGCCACCTAGGGGTGGTGGGCGCCACCCCCCTTAGGCCCATTTGGGCCTTGCTGAGTGGGCTTGGCTCCTGGTGGGTCCAAATGTCCAAATTTGGTTCAAATCCTGCATTCAAATAAAATTCTATGGACATGTGGAATTCGGTTAGTTTGAAACCTATTTGACTGTATTTCATGCATTTTTGGTGGACTTCAGGGTCAAATGTTGATGGTAAAACATGTGTTTAAGGACCGTCAACATGAACTAAGTCTTGTAAGCAAGTCAAAGCTCAAATGTCCAAGTCTTCTATGCCACTTCCAAAGATCAGAGGAGGAAGGTCCAGCCACAAGACAACGAAAAATGCCAAAAGACTCCGAGAAATTCGCACGAAAGATTTTTCCAAAGGGCGAAATCAAACACACAAGATTGCCCTGAGGATCCAAAATACGACTGAGATTCCGCCTAAAACGAATCTCATAGTCGTCATCAAAGAGTTGCGAAATAGAAAGAAGGTTAAAATGCAAGTTAGAAACTAGAGCAACATCGCGCAACACAAAGTGCTCATTAACTCGCACCGACCCACGAGACAACACTTTACCTTTGCTATTGTCGCCGAAGGTAATAAACTCCTTTCTGGCGACTGGACTAAGACTGGAGAACCACTTGGCGTTTCTGGTCATGTGCCTCGAGCAACCGGAATCCACCAACCAAACGTTCTCCAATCGTTTTACCTACATCAATAAAAAGACATAGGGTGAGCATACGGTCCAACACTGGGGTTAGTGAAGTAGGGAGAATACCAGTGTTGGGCCGGCTGCTCAAAAGAACGGTTAGCAGAAAAACCATTCCTAGCACGCCTACGGGAAGAGTGTCCATCGCGATACTCAAAACACGGTGGTGGAAAACGCTCAACTACAAAGCCACCGCCACGGGGTCCATAGCCTACAACTGCAGGCTCCCGCCGGGCACGACCTCTCCGCTGCCTAGGCCTAGGAACTTGAGGTTTTGGACCTCTAGGCCTAGCAACACGCCTCTGAACATTTGGCACATGTACATCATGGAAAGGATGATACATGTCCGTGTTGTTCATCTCCTTTGCACGGCGTGCCTCTCTCTTGCGCCGAAAGCAAAACTCACTCAAGTGTCCATCTCTCCCACAATGCTCACAATGGTACCTCACCGCTCTCAAAGGGGGTTGTTGGTACTCACGGTAGTGGGTGTGGATCACTTTGCCCTTCTGTGGCATAAGCTCCTCTTGGATGGGTGGCATGGTGTCAAGCTTGTTATTGAGGTGGTTTGGTTTTGGAGCCCATGATTGTTTCTTGGGTGGAGCTCTCGGAGGTTCAATAAAGACCCCATCCTTGGTGTTAGGCTTGAGAGGCTCTTTGGGTGGAATCTTGGTAAGCTTGGGAGTAGTGGTGGAGTTGGGCTTCTCACATTGGTTAAGACCACTCGACTCTCCAATCTTCCCAAAAGACGAAACATCAACACCCGGAGCAAAACCTACACCAGGACCTCCAGCAGCTCGCTTGAATTGGGAGATCATCATCCCGAACTGTGGCTCACCACTAGACACCCATGACAAGATGGTCCGAAGGTATGTGTTTTCCTCCTCGGTTTGCATCTTGTCATGCTTCACGTTCGCAATCTCTATCTCCAAACCCTCACAAAGAACACATCTAGACACGCATGTGCTACCCGAGCTGGCCTTCTCAAGAGACACAATCTTGGCATTCTTCTCTGCCAACTCGGATTGCAAGCCCGCACAGGACTTGCACGCACCCAACAGCAAGGATCTAGCCTTCAGCTCATCCACCTCGCCTACCAACGCCACATACTTACCTCTCAAAGGGAGAAGGTCAGTCATGTGCGTGGTGCACATCTCACACTCCTCCTCCTCGATGACAACAATGGTGGACTTGACAGATTCAAGTTCCTTCACTGTATCCTCTCACTTCTGCCTAAACTCCTTGCACTCTCTAGCGGCACGCCTAAGCAACTTGTCTTGACTAAGGAGAGCGGCAGTAAGTTTCTCGACCTCAGCAGAAAGTTCATCGGGGGTCAGAGATACCTGGGAGGTGTCGTCGTTCCGAGGGGTCTCCTCCAACTCGTTGTTGACCTCCTTGCCGAGGGCCATGGTGCAGAAGCCCTCGTCGTCGGCGAAGAAGCAGAGGCCGTTGAGCTTGTCCTCGATCCTCTTCTTCTTCTCGGACTCGTCGTCGCTTGAAGAAGCGGAGTCATCGTCCGAGTTGTTGACGTCGCTGAGCGTGGCAAAGAACGCACGCTGCTCAGCCTGGGCCTTCTCCAAGTACTTCATCTTGATGTACTCCTTGTTGAAGCCGCCCTTCCGCTTGTGCTTCGCGGGGACGTACTTCTCCATGCGCTTGCCGGAGTCGTACTTGTGCCCATGTTCTGCCTTGCCAAAGACTTGCTTGTTCTTCTTCGGGCAATTGGCAATGAAGTGGTTGGGGTCGCCGCACTCAAAGCATCCTGAGCATCTTCCTCCACGGCGACGGTTCATGCGATTGTTGTGGAACCGCAAGAACCGGTTGGCGAGCAATGCCAGCTCGTCATCCCCCATGAACTCCAACTGCTCCTCTGTGACGGAAAGAAGAGAGGAAAGTGCAAACCCTCCAGAGGTGTTAGCAGAAGAGCTAGAAAGCAAAGCCATCGACGGGCCAGAAGGATTTTCATAAGAAGCCCTCGCCATGGCATCAATCTCACTGGACTTGAGCTTACTAAAGAGCTCGTCGCACGTGAGGGTCTCATAGTTAGGCGATTCGATGATCGCCTGAACTTTGGAAACCCACACCGACCGATCAAGAGTATGCAAAAGCTTCAAAGCCCTCTCATGATCGTCGAAAGGCAACAACTCCTTGTTAGCCCTCATCCTGTTGACAATCACCTGAAAGCGAGTGAATAAACTTTCTATGCTCTCGCCAGGCATATGTCAAAAGTTCTCGTACTCTCGCTTGAACGACTCGTAGAGACAGGTTTTGACTTGAGAGGTTCCCTTATGGAAACGCATGAGGGTAGCCCAAATCTCCCGAGCCGTAGCGAGGTGAGAAACGCGATCAAACTCACTCATGCTTAGGCATGAGAAAAGAGCATTACGGGCTCGGCTATTGGCATCGTGCTCATCGATCTGAAGCTGAGAGACACGAGCAGCCAAGACCACATAATCGGCAGAGTTGCAAATATCCCAGATGGAAGCACCCAAACTCTGCAAATAGGCCGATATGTGTATCTTCCAATACACATAGTTCGTCCCATCGAAAAATGGCGGTTTGCCCACGCCGCGATCCATGTCGCCTTTTGTGGATCTAGAACCGGCTAAGGTGGAAGATCCTTAACTCGCTCTGATACCAATTGAAGGACCGAGAATGCAATAGCAAGGCAACCAGAGGGGGGTGAATGGGAGCTCAAAAATTTCTCTCAAAACTTTGGTCTTAGTTCCACAAATCAACCCCCAAAAGCTTCGATTGAAACCGTGATGCCCACGACCCTTGGAAGAGGGTGGATGATCCCTAGGATCACAACGAGGCACCACAAAGCGATAGCAAGTCAAACGACAAAAGCACAGGCACAAGTTCGATCCCTAGAAACCGAGTCCCAAACGTAGATTGAACGCTACGTCGGGAAATCCCCAAATACCAATGCCAACAAGTAGCAAAGATACTTAGAGAGGTTTCTCGGTGAACTAAAAGGCCAACCGAGAAGTCCGGAAACCAAGCGAAGAAGCCAGGAGAACAAATGCACAAAAACGGAGGCTTCAGCCAAATCCCGGACTATCCGGCCCTGGAGTCCCGGACTGTCCGCGGCTACTGCGGACTGTCCGCCAGCCGATCCCGGACTGTCCGCCGGTCAAATGGACAAAACAGCAAGGTTGCTGAACAGTCCCTGGACGACTCCCAGACTGTCCGCGAGTTCCTACGGCGGACTGTCCGCTGGTCAACCGAGACCCAAATAGCAAGGACCCACGGCCACTGGTCTGGCCAAGTCCCCGACGCGCGGACTGTCCGCGGGAGGAACGGCGGACTGTCCGCGACCTCCCAGTGAGGGCGATTTCGGTCGCCCCCCACACAACTCTACCCAAAACCGAATCAAAACTCAATCCCACGTTCCCAAACTTGGAGAGGATGATCACGAGGTAGTTAGGAGACTATCCCCAAGAAATCATCCGCTCAAATCGATCCAATCACCGGGAAATCGAAAGGGGAGGAGTATGAACGAAAAAGCGCCACGAAAACGAAATCAACCCGATCTACTTGCTCATGAGGAGTTAGATGAATTCCTTCGGTGGAAATGATCTCCTCACTATAAATAACAAGTTGATTCAAACTTATTTTGCAAAGACGCAGTAGAGAGGGAGATCGAGTGACGGGAAAATCGCGGAGAAACGAAGAACGCGAAGAACATGAACAAAACACGAATCAAGTCATCGATCTGCAACCGTGTGGCTACCACACGCTACAATAGTGAGATTACGGTCTCACTTCCTCAAAATCTCCAGTACACAGAGGTATGGTTCTCTGCGGATCTCAGCTAGCTACAGCAGGGGATTGGGAGAGCAGGAAACCCTAGAAGCAAAGAGCAAATGACTGAGATAGAATGGGAGGAGGGTGTCTCTCTCTACTTATCCTAATTCTATTTCCTACTCTACCCCTCTCTAATTACAGAGCGAACCAGCTAAACCCTAGGGTTATTCTGGACCAACTCAAGATAGCTGGTGATCCGACGGCCACGCCCGCACAACTGGTAGCGTTGCCTTGACGCAACCTCACCGATTGCCGCCACGTGCCGCCACCGCTCCGCTTGTCCTTTTCCCGGACTTCGCCCCTGGTTTTGAGGCCCAAACCGGGAAACCAGCCGACCGTAGCCTGAGTTTTGTGGCCCAAACTCAGCATACCCGCAGCACCCAGGTTTTGAGGCCTAAACCTGGAAACCGTCCTTAGCCCGAGTTTTGTGGCCCAAACTCGGAAACCATCCGCGCCCAGGTTTTGAGGCCCAAACCTGGAAACCATCCACTCGGTGGTTTTTCTGTGGCTCAACCACCAAACAGAGCCGTAGAGGGGATGCACCGCCCGTGCACCCCGTCCACCGACACGTGTCCCCAGGTCCTCGACCCAAACAACACCATGCCCGCAAGTCTTCGCTCGTCGCTGTCCCAGGCTGTCAGCCACCACAGCTGATCCTCGGGCCACCGGTCCCTCAGTCCAAGCCTCACGTCCGCCCTTCGCCACTCTCGGTCCATTGGCACGACACGTCTCTACTTGACCTTCACCTTGCCTCTGATCACTGTATCCGTGCTCGACACCTGCACAACACAAGCCAAAGAACATGTGCATTATCCCAGTTGACAATCACTCATCACTCAGAGACTCGGCATACACCCATGTATCCGCAACTCACTCACGCATGACACATAGAAAAGAGTGTAGTGTTTAGATTAAGAGTGTGTTTCGTTCCACCCCTCTAAACTTTAGTCACATAGAAGTGTAGTGTTTAGATTAAGAGTGTGTTTCGTTCCACCCTTCTAAACTTTAGTCAGCAAACTTTAGTCACTTTTAGTAGCAACACCCTTACTAAAATGGGCTAAAATGAACTAAAAATATTTTTTAGTCCCTTTTAGTGGAGGGTGTTCGACATTTTAGCTACTAAAAGTGACTAAGTTTAGTGACTAAAGTTTAGAGGGGTGGAACTAAACATACCCTAAGTCCCACCTGTTAGAGAGCCCATGGGCTATGGGCCTATCGTGTATGGCTCCCCATCTAAGCCTATATGTACTCATGATTGTCCCTAATCAACGACATTGAGCATTACCTAAAACCCTAATACTCTTTCATGGTATCAATGAGCTGGATCGCTCATGCGATCTTCGTTCACTTCCGCTACCTCTAACCACATTGCCAGTTCCTCCCGCACCGTCGTTGAGCCTACCCCGCTTGCTGGCCCGGCAGCCTTCTCCCTCACGCTGGGCATCCGCTCGTCGGCCCCATGCTTCATATCGCGTCGACCTGTTGTTGATCCCGCTGACGCTGCTGCCATCCGCGTCGCCGTTGTCGTGATCCCCGTCGCTGTTGTGATCTCCCTCCATGACTGAAACCGAGGAAGAACGTCAGGAGCGTGAGGCGCGCGAGCAGGCTGCACGCGACGCCGCAGCTGCTGCCAAGGCTGCCACTGATCGTGCTGCTGCCCTCGATGCGGCTGAGGCCAAGCACGCTGCTGTGCATGCTCAGGCCCTCGCGGTCCTCAACATCAAGGTATTCATCCCTATCACGCTGGATCGCGCCGCCAACAACTACACTCACTGGCGCAACCTTTTCCTAGTGATCCTCGACAAGTATGCCCTTACAGATCATATGCTCTCCGACACCGCCAACTCCGACCGTGACGCGTGGGTGCAGATGGACTGCACCGTCCTCACCTGGATTTACGGCACCATCGCCGTCGATCTCCAACAAAGTGTGATGCTTTGTGATCCCAACGCCCGTGTCGCGTGGACTGTTCTGGAGAACGAGTTCCTCAGCCAGCGAGAATCATGTGCTCTCCTTCTCTCTACCCGTTCTTCCCACCTACTACCAGCACTCCTGCTCTCGCTGCCAGCGTTTCCTCCACAACTCTTTGGCATCGTCGTCTCGGTCATCTCGGGCCTGCAACTTTGTCCAAGCTTGTTAGCTCCAATGCTATTTCTTAATAACCGCACTATAGTTCACACTTGTCATGTCTGTCAATTAGGTCGTCATGTTCGTCTTCCTTTTGGTGTGTCCAACACTCGTGCATCTAAACCTTTTGATTTAATATATTGTGATTTTTGGACGTCTTCGGTTGTTAGTGCATCGGGCTATAAGTATTATCTTATTATTCTTGATGACTGCACTCATTATACTTGGATTTTTCCGTTGTGCCTTAAATCCGAGACTTTCGACCAACTGTCCCATTTTTTCGCTTATGCACGCACTCAGTTTACTCTTTCACCGCCAAACATTGCCTTTGGCCAGCCTTAACTGTTGAAAATCAGACGCGTGGAAGTCACCTAGTCCGGACAGATTCTTCAATCAGCAACCTAAACGTACTGGTCCATGGAGTTTTCTTTGTAAAATCATGGTGCCCACATTGGATTGGATTGGCCAGATCGCACTGTCACCCGGCTTACTGATCATCAATCGCTCACCATGTGGCCTAAGCAAGCTTTTTGGCCTTTATAATCCGGCTCCGGCTTGGCAAAAGCACAAGTAGTTAACCAACCGCGCGCACCAGGACACGCGCGCGTAGGCCACAGATGACAGCAGTGACAATGAGATTCTTTGCCGGAGCGCCTGCGGTGATGCGTCGTCCCACCATAGGCCGCTGGAGCGTGGAGCTGCTAGTAGCACGTACGTACAGCTGACAGCTCCGACCAATGCCCAGTCCGGCCGGCGCGCGCGGCCAATCATGGCTGCCGCGCCGCGCGTGCATGCGTCGCCGGAGTTGGTTGAGGAGTCTACTGCGGCGTGCTGCCGTACGTGTATAGCAGCAGGTGGCACCCGGCCTCTCGATCGACGGTGGACGTGGATCGGCCGGCGGGCGGGCGGCGATCATTATTGAAAACCCCGCGCCGCTGGTTGGTTGCGCTGGGTACGTACGACGTGCAGTGCGTGCATGCGTGGCTCGACCGGCCTTTTGCCGCCTCGTCGCTGGCCGATCGGCGCGCGTTAGCTGACCTACCGCGCCATGTGACGTGACGAAGACGACCTCACACCTCATGTACGTGGCATGTGCTGTGCTGGCCTCGCTAGCTCGCGCGCTCACCGGCGGCGTCGACACTGCATGCACAGACACGCCGAGGCGGTACGATGCTAAATAGAAGCGCCATAGATGGATACATCGTCCTTTATTGCCTATATGCATGACTTGGATCGCAGTGTAACATGCATGCGATGCGACCCTATATATTTGTATGCCAGTTTGCCGTGATGGTTCCATCCTAACCAAAACGTTTGTTTATATGTAACACCAGACTAAACTCAGTTGGTTTTACTAACCCGGACTAAAGGTCCCCAACCTTTAGTCTGGTGTTACCAACCGGGACTAAAGGTCTCTTTAGCCCCGGTTGGTGTTATCAACCGGGACTAAAGGCCCTTCGCGAGTGAATTCAAAAGGAAAACGTTCAAAACTGTCACGTGAGTTGTGTAGTTCAGTTGGTAAGTGTGCCTGAGGCGAGATGTGCTGAGTTCGAATCTCACACAACACACATTTATTTTTTTCTCCTAGAACCAATTCTTAGTCCCGAGCGGGATACCCGGGGCTAAAGGCCTGTTTGAATCGGGGCTAAAAGCCCCTTCTATAGTAGTGTGTGGTGGGAACTAAGGGCCTGTTTGGTTGAGTTGTGACTGTGAGAAAAAGCTGTTGTGACTGTGAACAGTGGAAAAGGTGTTGTGAGCTGTGAAAAAGCTGAAAGCTGTTTGGTTAAACAAATATACAGTATATCTTCTAGTTTTGGTTTTTTAAAATAATTATAAAAATATTTTTTATTTTACTTATTTTGAAAAGCCAAAAGCCAAAAGCAGGGTCAAATCAGCTATCAAAAATGTACTACGGAAAAGCTCCTACTTATGCAAAAGCTATCTCCCACGACACCCCTTTGGTTGAGCTTTTGGCTTTTGGGGCCAAAAGTCAAAGCCAAAACCCAACCAAACAGGGCCTAAGCAACTAGCTAGCTTGACAGGGACCTGGCACAGGTAATTTCAGCCGCGAGATCAACTAATGATTGTGTTTGGCACGTTACTACAGAAATACTTTTCGAGGTAGACATTTTTAATTAACCGAGGCGGGCATTCCAACCGTCTCGGTGAGAAGGCCTGAGTTATAACCAAGGCGGGTATTTATAAGGTGTCTGCCTCGGTTAATGATTAACGGAGGCGGATATTTATAAGATGCCCGTCTCGGTTAATGATCTTTAGAAAACATAAGAACAAAAAAACTGTAACTTCTGGGAATCAAACCTAGAACCTCACACTTAACACTACCATGTCTTTACCACCACACCTCACACTTGGTCATGGCTATATATAATACGTTATTGTTTCATATTAATATTTCGTAATCTTATATTGAATATTTGGGCTACTAAATGAACTCAAATGAAAAAACTTATGACTACAAAGTTTTAAATCTTGTTAAGTACTATAACTTTGGTATAGGATGTATCTCCATCAGAGATAGTTTGAAAAGTTCAAAAAGTTGAGTCTCAAAACATGTGAATTCAAATACATATTTGAGACTCTAGATAATTTTAAAATAAAAACTTGTCAATATCAAAGATGTACCTTAGGTCGGTCACTACAACTTTGGTATTAATTAACTATATGAATGTTTGAGATCGTTTAGGAATTTAAATTTAAAATTTCAAAATCTATACCTTCGAACATATTTTTGGGACTCTAAATAACTTCAAATTAAAAAAATTTCAACTACAAAGTTGTAGATTCTATTGTGAACTGTAACTTTTGTGCAGACTATGTCAACAAATGAGATCGTTTGATAAGTTTAAATTTTAAATTTCAAAATCTATGCATTATAACCATATTTTGGGACCCTAAACAGTTTCAATTTAAAAACTTTTCAACTACAAAGTTGTAGATCTCATCGAGGGCTACAATTTTGATATAAAATTTGTCTTCATCCAAGTTCATATTAAAGAAATTATGAATCATTTTCTATTGCAGTCATTAACCGAGGCAGACATCTTAAGATGACTGCCTCAGTTAATGGATTTACCGAGGCGGACGCTTAAAACGACCGTCTCGGAAAATAGTTGATTAACCGAGACGATTGTCTTATGGTGATCGCCTCGGTTAATCAATTAACGGAGGCGGACACCGGATGCCCGCCTCGGTAAATATTAACCGAGGCAGGCATTGGACGGCTGCCTCGGTTAATTCAAGGCAGTGTCTCGAAAAATCATTTGTGTAGTAGTGGCAGTAGTACTCCGACGCAAATTGAACATATGTATCACACATTGACCAATGCAACAACGACCTTGTACCCACGCAGGGGCGGATCTAGCACCAGGGCTCCAGCCTCCCCTACAACGGTCGCATCTATAGAACCTCTCCTTAGTCTGTTCATAAAATTTTAGCTATAGAAAAATGTTACAAAGAGCTTGAAGTGAAAGATGATAACATAAAAAGGTGATTTAGACCTTAATTTTGCTAAAATAGTTTGGATTTAACTCCTCCTAAACTTTTATACTAGATCGACCATTGTACCTACGATTAAGCACCCCTCCAGCTTAGCACATGTAGTTAATATAGTAAAGATGACGCAACAATGCATGATTTGGTATGTAGAGTATGTAAGTAGTAAATTTAATTTCCTTGCAATTGCGAAACCGACAGGGTTAACCCATCCTGTTTAATTAGACTAATGGCGAATGGGAAGAAGAAGAAGATGACGACGACGACGACACACTAGCTAGGCTAGACCACCGTCGTCTGACTAGGTTTGAAAGGAACGGTGGTATCTAGAAGAAAGACGACATTCCACAACGAAAACCCGCTTTTTATTTTGGAACATGCTTTGCGCCCTTCTTTTTGCCAATAGATAGATCTACTTTGTTTCTCAACCACAACCACTCTACTCTAGCCGAATCATTGTCTTTGATGTTCGTTTCACTACTCCTTTGCTCCAAAGAAAAGATAACCCGTCCATAGGCAGTACTCTCTTCGTCCCATTCAAACTGACGTTTTAGATTTTCAGACTTCTCATTTGACTATTTGTCTTATTCAAAAAAAATTGTATATATATCATTTATTTTGTTATAATTTATTTTATCACTAGAGATACTTTAATATTAATCTATTTATTTTATTATTTGTATAAATTTTTTGAATAAAATGAACGGTCAAACGAGAAGTTAAAAAGTCAAAAACGTCATTTTTATTGGAACGGAGGGAGTACTAGCTTAGGCCATGTTGTGTTCCCCACATTTGTCCAAAAATGTTGCATATTAACTGTCACATCGAATCTTTAAACGCATGCATGAAGTATTAAATGTAAGTAAAAAAATAACTAATTGTACTTTTAGTCTGTTCATGTCGAGACAAATCTTTTAAGCCTAGTTAGTCGATGTTTGAACAAAGTTTGTTAAATAACAACGAAAGTACTATAGTAACTTTTCGCCAAATATTTCGCGAACTGAACATGACCTTATTTAATTTTACTAGTAAATAATAACTTCAAATCGCCAGTCTAATCAAAGTGTCAGCAGACACACCATCAGCTGCCAACTACTCCGTACCTTGTGGGAAAAAAGCAGTAGGCACTCTGATTGATTAAAATTCCAATCCAACGACGTCAAGCTCAGGTCACCTCCTGCCGGTGATCTCTAATTATTTTTATGTCCCTAATTCATCAATTTTGCTAGTAGATTATGGCAATTGCTGGCCTTCACATTTCTCCAACAATGCAAATTCTGGAGACGACCATACCCTTGCTACTCATAAGAAATATACATTTGAGAATAAAAATACTCCCCCCCCCCCCCTTCCCAAAATAAATCAACTAGTAAAATAAGACGATTTTAAAGATATATTTCAAGTTTGATGATACCAAATAAGACGATTTTAAAGATATACTCCCTCCATCCCAAATTATAAGACATTCCAAGAATCTTGGAGAGTCAAAGTTTTTCAACTTTGACCAAATTTATATAATAAGATAATAATATTTATGATATCAACTAAGTGCAATTAGATTCTCCATTGGTTATATTTCCATAATATGTATATTTGATGGTATAAATCTTTATATTTTTCTCTATAATTTTGGTCAAAGTTGAAAAACTTTGACTCTCCAAGATTCTTGGAACGTCTTATAATTTGGAATGGAGGGAGTATTTCATAGTGTATCTGTACTATCTTGATATTGTAAATATTGGTGTTCTTTTCTATAGTCTGGGAGCAGTGTACCTCTTTTGGCGCTGCATGCAACCGATCGAGCCGAGTCGACTATCAGAACTTTCTGCACGGATCCTAGAGAGCGCATGATAAAACTGCGAAATTGAATTTCAAAATTCTATACACAAATCCTAAATAACATAATAAACTGCGAAATTAAATTTGGATGGGCCGGCGCGGCAATTGGCACGGTACCGTGTCCACGTCTAAAGATGAATGAACATCGCGTCAACTTCTTGAAAGCCCCTACCATACCAATCTGCTACGCACAGTGCACCGAGATTCGCTTCGTCCCCAATGCAAGGTCGTTTCGTTTGGTTCCCTATCCCTAGCAAAGCAAGCAGATCCGCCGCATGCAGATGGTCGGTCGCACTCACAGTCAAAGCGTAGCATCTGCTCTGCTCATCCGTGGCATGCAGTTTCGCAGCAGTTGCCGAGAGGACACAAACTTTTCGATTTCGATCGCCCCAACGTCCTGGCCGGCCAGCTGATGATAGCACAAAGATTCACCAATTAGTAATTCATTCACTCTCTGGGTGCCCCAACTGAAACTGATAGATAGTGCAATCATACATTTTACAAAGGTGGGTGTGGTTGTACCTCATCTCAACTGCATGCATTGTTCACATTGAGCTTCGCTGCACTGCTGCGGATCTAGATTTTATTCGGTAGGATTTATAAGCCGATTGATAAGCTGAAACGGCTGATTTATTGTGAGAGAAAAATAGATTTGAGTTCCGCTGCGGATCTATGCTCTATTAGGCAGGACTTATAAGCCATTTGATAAGTTGAAACGGCTGATTCATTGTGAGAGAAAAATACTGTTCCACGGCTGATTTATACGGATTAGAGTTGGATTATAGCTCAAGCGAACGGAGCCTAGTTTATCTATCACCCAGGCTGGTTGAAATTTCCGTTGGATTGTTCGACTTGCATCTTGCGGGCCTGTTTAGATGTTGAATTTTTTTTTCAACTTTGCCACTGTAACACTTTCGTTTATATATGATAAATATTGTTCAATCATGTGCTAACTAGGCTCAAAAGATCTGTCTTGTGATTTACAACTAATCTATGCAATTAGTTATTTATATTACTAATATTTAATACTCCATGCATGCATCCAAATATTGATGCGATGAAGAGAAAACCAAAAAAGTTAAAAGTTAAAAGAAATCTAAACAAGGCCGATCATGCATGCATTTATAGCTCCTATATTTTGGCTTGGATTCTTGCGCAGCCAGCCAAGACAAGACTGCGTGCCTTTGATCGATCTGCCCTGCTCATAGGCCGGCCGGCCATAGGAGCACAGATCCAGAGGGAAAACGGGGTTGCCTGGAATCTTCACAGCTAGCCTGGATCAAAAAAAAAAAAAAATTAAACCACGGCTCACGGGGATAAATTTTTTCTTTGTGTGCCTTGGATGGAGGAGACCAGCAATGTCTATGACATCGCAGTACAATAATATACTTCATCCGTACCTAAATATATAAAAATATATTAATATTTATAATACATAATTAGTATCACTAGATAGATCGTTAAATACATTTTTTAGTAAATTTATTTGAAGACACAAATATTACATATATTTTCTATAAATCTAATTTTCTTGAAAAAAAGTGAACTTACATGTAACCCACAGTGACTTCTATAGGACGAAGGGTAAGTACTGGAAGTGATGTCTCCTGCTGTGGCAAAACAGCCTATGCCAGTTGTCTAGTGTCGGACTCAAAACTTTTTTGGGTATTTGGAGTAGCCACTGGAAAAACCACAAGTCCTGCTTGCGGCCGTTTTTACGACCGATCATTTTCACGACTGATTTTAATTATTTCAATAGTATTTTTTAAGAAAAAATAAACTAAAATACGGCTAATAAATCAACTAATAAAGGCAAACGAATAGGACACATAGGGTCTGTTTGGTTGGAAGCTTGGATGACTTGCCTGGTAAAAATTGTTGCCTGAAAGTTGCCTGAGATTTTAATAGAATCTGCCTCGCCAGGCAAGTAGAGAGATAGTCCGTTTGGTTGGAAGTCTGTGCCTGAAAGGTTCAATAAAAAAACAAAATATGTTTTCTTGTATTTATAACCTTATTTAATATCAATACAATAATATGCCACACTTAAATAAAGGCAAAATAAATCAATGATTTTATGAAGCAATAATATTAAAAAGATATAATTCATTATTTTACTAGATAACTATTTACACGTATAATATAATTATTAAGGGATGGATATTATATATATATAAGGAAACATATAAAGGTGTTTCGGCCACACCTTTTTGTCCTGGTGTCGACAGAAAAAAAAAACAGAAAATTAAATGACTATACAACAAAAAACATAACAGAGAAAAAGTGTACTCGCTGCAGTGCGCTGCAGCCAGGCGGTCGTTTTCGATTGCCTACGAGAATATGTCTCGCCTGGTCCAGAGACGATTTCAGGGCTCCAACCAAATGCACCTCAGACAACATCCAGGCAGCTATTTATCGAGGCGGTCATTTTCTTAGCTGAGGCATGTCCAGATGCCTGGCGGGCGGCTGGGACGCGTGGCTGCAGCATGCATGCACACAGGTCGTCGTAGGCTGGGCAGCACCCGACATTAGTCTTGATTCTCAAATACGTCTTAGGTTATATATTTAGTTTTCAAAAAATTTTAAGATATCACATTGAATCTTTAGACACATGCATCAAACATTAAATATAGATAAAAAATAACTAATTACACAATTTGAATGAAACTCTCCATTGAGAGCGAGAGTTTCATTATAAGTTTCATAGACATTAAATTTCATGACTCATAGAGAGTTGGTATTCGTGCCAAGAGAGTTTCATTTAGATGAAACTTATTTCTTCTCTCACTTCTTAAATACACCATCATGTCATCAACAATGCCTATGTGGCAACCTATTTAATGCAAATAAAACTCAAATGAAACTCCTAATAAAATTGGTCTAAATATCAAGACAAAAAAATTTAGCCTAGTTAATCCATGTTTGGACAAAATTTGTCAAATAACAACGAAAGTGTTATGAGAACTTTTCACCAAATTTTTTGCAAACTAAACATGGCCTTAGAGCAAGGTTATCGTATTAGTGAATGCCCTTTATTGTACTTGCTCTTTAATTAGGATTCTAATCGTCTGCAGCTCTGCTCATCTTTGCTTTTGCTCTCCTTCCGCTTCACTCTACTCCTACGTAGTATATGTTGTATTAATGTATGCGATATTTCTGAACTCCATAATAGACAGGAGATAATAAAAACAGTATAAATCAGTTGAAAGATTGTTGGGGGAAGGGACCCTCGGCAGTGGCACCACGCAGGCTGGCTCATCAAAACGGCCCTCGCGCGTCCCACGCACTTTCGCCTAAACCCGCCTTTTCATTTGTTAAGTCCTTCAAGTCACCGTTCAGGCCCCCGAATACTGACCCAACCTTCGGAATGTTTAGCAAGTCTTTACAGGCAAGGGGCATGAAGAGCGCTGGAAGCAACCCTCGCGCATCCTGCACACGTTCGCCAAGAGGCTCAGGCCCAACAGGTGGCGAAGGGACTCGGACAACGGGACTGGACGGGTATCTTCGCAAGATGGAGGTCAACCCTCGCATTTCCGCGAGGGTGAGCGCGAGCCGAGCGGCGGCGGGCGCATGGAAGGCTGGCTAGGGTTCGTGCGCCTCTCGTGTTTGTACGATCCTGCCCTTCCATTGTACAGCGGGAAGGAATTTTTCTTGTGCCCTTTTGTAATTTGGTCGACGCCCCCTGGTGTCCCCTATAAATACCGGGAGGTGAACAGTGTAAACGCGATGATTTTTTGGAATAGAGCTACAGCATCACTGTTCCAGTTTCCCTTTTTACCTTCGCTCTCGGTTCTGACGATTGGCCACCTTCGCCACTCCCCTGCACGTGTGCGGAGGTAGGGCAAGTGTGTCGCGACAGTTTGGCGCCGGCCGTGGGGGCCGGAGTTCGAAATGGCAGGAAACAGAAGAGCGCCCACTACCAGAGACCCTCGCATGACCAGAGAGGCCACGACGATAATCCAGCCTGTGGAAGAGAATGTAGTACCCTCGGAAACAGAAGAAGTTGCTCCAAGGACGGAGGTCCCGGGCCCTCACACTCGGCCAGTATCACAGCCACACCCGCATACCTCCGGAGGAGATGGGGAAGGAGATGAGGAGGAGTTGGGCCTCGAGGCTTTAGAAAGACTTCAAGCTGAGTTACAGGAAAAGAAGAGGCGCCTGGACCATCTTGAAAGGCACAACCGGCTGCGCCTTATCAGGCAAAAGGCGGATGAAGCAAGAGAGCAGCTTCGCCGAATGGAGGAGTCCTTCGCAGCAGCTGAGGCCGAAGCCGAGGACTGGAATGACAGGCAAATGCCGCCGCTTCGAGAGGAGAATGTTGGGCAGGGACAGGGCAACGCTCATCAGCCACCACCACCCCCACCACCACCAAATTTTCGCCAGCTCTACCCAGAAGAGCGAGAGCCAAACCTTCGTATACAGTGAAGGGCCCAACAACACCAGATGCCCTACGACCCAAGATCACCACTCTCCCAAATACTACAAACCCAACCCTGGCCACCATGCTACAATCCACAAAATCTCCCCCGTTACGATGGACTCACTGACCCTCGCCAATTCATAATGAGCTACTAGGCGGCAGTCGCTGCAGCAGGAGGGGATGAGTCAACAATGGCGAAGTCCTTCGTAATCATCCTTCGTGACATCGCGCAGACTTGGTACAGCAACCTTCGCCCCGGAATGGTGGATTCCTGGGCCAACCTCAGAGACAGACTCTGCACAAACTTCAAGGGCATCACAACAGCCCCATCAAACCCCATCGAACTATTCAACTGCAAACAAGAAGAGCGCGAACCGTTACAAGACTATTGGCGAAGGTTCATCCAGATTAGAGCAAGAACTTCGGAAATATCCGATGAGGCCGTGATCCTCGCTGCAGTCAGCGGCTTACGCCCAGGCCCATGTTCCTCAAAGTTCGCTAGAAAACCAGCAAACACAATCGAAGAGCTGCATGATACAATGGAAAGGTACTGTAGAGCGGACATGGATTTCCGGGCAAAGTCCGATGCTCGAAGGTCGCAGTAGAAACCACAGCCGAGGCCCCAAGCGAGAGAAAACAACCCTCGCCAAGATTAAAGCAACGTTGGAGCGATCAACAAGGCAAATCCAATCGAAGACCAGAGAAGAAGCACTCAGCCTTCGGGCAACCAAAACCCACATGGATTTCCACCCCCGCCTGACCAAAGAAACCAACAGAGGGACCCAGCCAAAATGTATTGTCATTTCTGTGGCCTAGGAAAGGGGCACACAACAAAGCAATGCGAGTGCTTCGCCAGAGGGAAAGAGTACCAGGAGTCCAAAAGAGCCTCTTCAACAGAAAACAGAACCATCAATCACACCAGAGAAGCCAAACTTCAACCCAACCCAACCTCCCTACCAGTACACCCCCATAAACTATGGCTTACCCTCGCACCAACCTTTCTACTCTCAACACCCACATTACAACCACACCTCATTTCAACCAACCTCTTTTCCTCAACGCCAAAATATGCCATACACTGTCACATTCCCAACAACCCCTCAAGCCCAAACCAACCAACAAGTGAGCAACACTCTACCACCACCACCACCAATACCGGCCCTGCAGCCCCCCAACCTGTCAAATCTGAAGCCCAATCCCAGACAACCATCAACAACCCAACATCAACCTTCGGTGTGATACTAGCTATCACCGGAGGCTCCAACGAAGATCATGGCAACAAGAGGCAAAAGAAAGAACATGCTCGAAGAGTACATCATGTAGCCGTCGAAGGACCGCACAAATTCGGCCGATGGTCTCACATCCCAATAACCTTCGATTCCAGTGACATGAAGTTAAGGGATTACCCTCACACCGATGCAATGGTGATCGAGACTAACTTAGCAGGGTGGACAGTCACCAAAATTCTCGTCGATACAGGAAGCTCCGCTGACATCCTGTTCGCCACAACCTTCGACAGCATGAAGCTTGACAGAAACCTCTTGCAACCCTCCGACAACCCACTATACGGTTTCGGCGGGCAAAAAGTAAGAGCTATTGGAAAAATATCTCTGCCCATTACCTTCGAAGATCAGCTGAACTGCAGAACTAAGCACATAACCTTCGACGTGGTTGACATGTTCTATCCTTACAATGCAATTTTCGGCCGAGGCATCACCAACGCATTCAACGCTGTAATCCACCCTGCATACCTTTGCATGAAGCTTCCTGCTCCGAAGGGGGTCGTTGCAGTATACGGAGATCAAGATATTGCAAGAGCAGCCGAAGGAACAGTAGCACCGGGGCAACGCAATGTCCACAATTTGTCAAAGCCTCGAGCCACAAACCTTAGCGACGAGGGTGAAGAATGCATCGACAGAGCAAAAGCATCACCCAAAGAAGAGACTAAACAAGTCCAACTCTTCGAGGGCAATTCAGAAAGGAAAGTGTTCATCTCAGCCAACCTAGACCCCTAGTCAGAAGACAACCTTATTCGTTTCCTCAAGGAAAGCTCTGATACCTTCGCTTGGTCTACGGAGGATCTCAAGGGAGTAAACAGAACTTTGATCGAGCACAGCCTAAACATCAAACCAGGCTATCGCCCAGTTAAGCAGAAACTTCGCAAAATGTCAGAAGAGAGGAAAGAGGCAGCGAAGGCAGAGGTAAAAAGACTTCTGGACGCAGGCGTCATCCGTCCAGTCAAATATCCAACATGGCTCTCAAACGTGGTACTAGTTCAGAAAAGAACAAGAAATGGAGAATGTGTGTTGATTTCACATGCGTGAACAAAGCCTGTCCGAAGGATGACTTTCCTCTGCCTAACATAAGCATCTTGGTCGACAGAGCAGCTGGTTGCCAAATGCTCTCTCTCGTCGATTGCTTCTCAGGGTACCACCAGATTTGGATGAATGCGGAAGATGAGGAAAAAACAAGCTTCATTACACCTTCGGGCACATTTTGCTTTCGAAGAATGGCAGAAGGCCTCAGAAATGCAGGATCAACCTTCGCTCGCATGAGATCTAAAGTCTTCAAAGATGAACACGCCATTTTTGCCTACGTCGATGACTTGATTGTACAAAGCGAGCTAAAAGAAAATCACATAACAGACTTAGAAAGAGTGTTCAAAAGCCTTCGGTCCGCTGGACTCAAATTAAACCCCGAAAAATGTGTTTTCGGGGTAAACGAAGGAAAACTGCTAGGTTGCATCGTCTCAGTAAGGGGAATTGAAGCCAACCCCGAAAAAATTGATGCCATCATCAATATGGAACCCCCGACAACCAAAAAAGCAGCTCAGCGTTTGACAGGTCGTCTAGCAGCACTCAGCAGATTCATCTCCAGATCAGCCGAGCGAGGGTTACCTTTTTTCGAAACTCTGAGAAGCACAACCCCATTCAATTGGGGACCTCGGCAGCAGAAAGCTTTCGAGGATTTGAAAAACTACCTCACCAACTTGACCATTTTAACCAGTCCAAGCAAAGGTGATCTTCTACTACTGTATGTCGCAGCCTCGCCCCATGCGACCAGCGCAGTGCTAATCAAAGAGTTGCATGAAAACAACAAAATTAAGCAGGCCCCGGTCTACTACGTGTCTGAAACACTCGAAGGTCCAAAACGGAACTACTCAGAGCTAGAGAAGATAGCATATGCCATGGTAATGGCTTCAAGAAAGCTAAAACACTACTTCCAGGCACATGAAATCCAAGTGCCTTCATCATACCCTCTCGAGAACATTTTCAAGAACAACGAGGCAGTCGGCAGAGTAGCAAAATGGTCAGTTGAATTGAACAGCTACGCTATAACCTTCGTGGGAAGAACAACAATCAAATCGCAGGCACTAGCAGATTTCATAGCTGAATGGACCCCAGACCCTCGCAGAGACGGAGCCCAACTAGACCCGTTTTGGACAGCGTATGTTGATGGAGCTTGGGGAGCAGCCGGAGCAGGAGCCTCGACGATCCTAGTCTCGCCATCTGGGTCGAAGCTAAGGTACACAAAAAGATTCGACTCCAAATGCACAAACAACTCGGCAGAATACGAAGCCGTGATACTAGCACTCTCAAGGCTTCGATCATTGTCAGTCCGAAGGGCAGTCATTAACACAGACTCTCAAGTCATCGTGTGGCACATCGAGAAAAATTATAAAGGAAAAGATCCAGAGCTACAAAAGTACCTACAGTATGTTCGAAGGTTAGAATCTTTCTTCCTCGACATAACAGTGAAAGCAATACTGAGGTCAGATAACAGCGAGGCAGACAATCTGGCCAAAGCGGCAGCTCAACAACTTCAGTTGCCCCCAGACGTCTTCTATGAAGCTGCGACACAATCAGCCATCGAAGTTTCTGAGAAAACAGCAAAGCTGATCAATGCAATTCAGAGCGAAGATTGGAGAGCACTCATCATGGCCTATATCAACGGGCTGCATGAACCCGAGACCAAAGAGGAAGAAAACAGACTTAAACAAAGAGTTCGAGGGTACAAAATTGTGGACAACATTCTGTTCAAAGCTTCGGTAACCTCGCCATGGCTCAAATGCGTGTCACAGATTGAAGGAAATGACATTCTCAAGCTTATTCATGAAGGTATCTGCGGTTCACACAACGGCCCGAGGGCGCTAGTTGGCAAAGCTTTCCGACAAGGCTTCTACTGGTCAACGACATTAAAAGATGCAGAAGGCTTCGTCAAACGCTGCGAAGGTTGTCAACTAACGGCAAAAACACGAAACGCCCCAGGGGCTCCAACAACTCTGATTTGTCCAACTTGGCCTTTGCAAAGATGGGCAATGGATCTCGTTGGTCCACTACCAACAGCTCCAGGAAACCTCCGCTACGCGGTGGTAGCTGTGGAATACTTCACAAAGTGGATTGAAACTAGACCGCTGGCTTCCATCACCTCCCTGGCCGTGAAGAAGTTTTTCTGGCAGCAATTAGTGTGTCGGTTCGGGGTCCCCAAATACCTAACTGTCGACAATGGCACTCAGTTTGACAGCGAGGTCTTCAAAGAATTTTGCGCACAAATCGGAACAGTTTTGTGCTTCGCCTCAGTCCGCCACCCTCAGTCCAACGGCTTAGTTGAAAGAGCCAACGCAATAATTTTCCAAGCCATATCCAAAAAATTGCAAGGCAGGCCCAAGGGAAAGTGGGCGGAAGAACTAACCTCGGTCACCTGGTCCCATAACACCTCGGAATGCAGAGCCACAAAATTCACCCCTTTCAGGCTCCTGTTTGGGGAAGAAGTTGTGCTACCAGAAGAGTTGAAGCACGGATCAATCAGAACAACCCTCGAAACAAATGAACAAAACCAACTGCTAGACAAAGATCTACTTGAAGAAACAAGATGCAACGCAGTGCACAACCTCCGCAAGTATCAGGAAGAAACAAAAAATGGAGAGACAAAAAGGTGAGATTCAAAGAACTAAAGAAGGGTGACCTCGTTCTCATTCGAAAGCAAAACGCCAACATGGCGGGAAAGTTTCAGCCAAAGTGGACGGGTCCATACTTAATAGCAGAATGCAATCGTCCCGGCTCTTTTCACCTCTCTGACAGCGAGGGAAACATCCTGCCTCACACCTGGAATGTCGACGACCTTCGCAAATACTACCCATAGCGGAGCCTTAGCGAGCTCTCGCAACTTGTAATATGCCTTGAGTCAACTCTTCTTCTTAGCATCATACTTGTAACCAAAACAAAGGCGCTGCACTCTTTTTCCTTACGAAGGGGCGTAAGGTTTTTTAACGAGGCAGTTGTCAAGTCCTTAATAAAGCATCAACCCCCAAAAAACAAAACCCCAAAGTCCTTTCTTTCAGTTTTTCCTTAAGCATCGATAAAAGCAGCCCTTATCCAAGAGCGCTTATAATCGATGAAAAACACCAAAGATTGCTTCGAAGCACAATTTTTTTTCGAAGCAAACTTGGGAAAAGCAAACTTCACCTCCACCTAAGACAAGGGGAGGCGCGAAGTCCAAAAAAGTCAAGCACCCTCGCAAAAAACGCTAGGGGCTCGCAAAGCAAACTTCACCTCCACCTAAGACAAGGGGAGGCACGAAGTCCAAAAAAGTCGAGCACCCTCGCAAAAAACGCTTGGGGGCTCGCAAAGCAAACTTCACCTCCACCTAAGACAAGGGGAGGCGCGAAGTCCAAAAAAGTCGAGCACCCTCGCAAAAAACGCTAGGGGCTCGCAAAGCAAACTTCACCTCCACCTAAGACAAGGGGAGGCGCGAAGTCCAAAGTCAAGTACCCCCGCAAAAGAAAAAGGACGTTAAGCGAGCCTCGCTAAAAGAAAAAGGGGGCGTCGCTGTTTTCCTAATCAGCTTTCAAAAATGTTAAGCGAGCCTCGCTAAAAGAAAAAGGGGGCGTCGCTGTTTTCCTAATCAGCTTTCAAAAACGTTAAGCGAGCCTCACTAAAAGAAAAAGGACGTTAAGCGAGCCCCGCTAAAAGAAAAAGGGAGCGTCGCTGTTTTCCTAATCAGCTTTCAAAAACGTTAAGCGAGCCTCGCTAAAAGAAAAAGGGGGCGTCACTGTTTTCCTAATCAGCTTTCAAAAACGTTAAGCGAGCCTCGCTAAAAGAAAAAGGATGTTAAGCGAGCCTCGCTAAAAGAAAAAGGGAGCGTCGCTGTTTTCCTAATCAGCTTTCAAAAACGTTAAGCGAGCCTCGCTAAAAGAAAAAGGGGGCGTCGCTGGTTTCCTAATCAGCTTTCAAAAACGTTAAGCGAGCCTCGCTGAAAGAAAAAGAGGGCGTCGATGTTTTCCTAATCAGCTTTCAAAAAACGTTAAGCGAGCCTCGCTAAAAGAAAAGGGGGGCGTCGTTGTTTTCAAAATCACCTCTCTTAAACGAAAAGAGAGCCTCGAGAGTCAAGTATTATTTCAATCAAATTGCAAAAAATGAATAGCACCTCCACAGAGCAACATCACAAGTTGTTCGCTTCTGACGACAGTGTGATATACAATCAATAAAAAGAATAAAATTACAAGGAACCATCATTACCCTCAATCAATATCAAATCATCCAAACCTCCGACACCCTCCTCAAATCCTATATCCACCGGAACTATGGGTCCCCACAACAAAGGAGCTGCAGGAACAATTGGCAGCTCCCCGGACAAAACCCTCGCCCTATACATATATCTACGATTTACTTCACTAACTTCCGAAGGTTCCTCTTTCGGAACCACAAGCGATCCATCCGAACCTAAATCTAGTGCGCTTCGCCCAAACAAATAATCCAGAGCTGTCTTCTCATCAATATCATCATCAACAACAGCTTGCGAGGATGAAGATGAACCAAACAAATACCGTGTGGCCTATCGATTAGTATAATCAGCCTCGCGCCAAAAACAACTCGATCTGCTGTTTTTCAAATCATACCTCCGCACCTTCGACCACCAAAATCGTTCAAAGGACAACGAAGGGTGTTTAAGCCTAGCCCGAGCCCACGACTCACCAATTATAAAAATATCTTGATAATTTAGCATCAACGGCGTCACATCAAACACTTCTAGCACGGTTCCATTAGGAACCTGCATTTTCACAGAATTAAAAAGTATCTCAGTGTCATCAAGTCATGCCAACTACCCAATATATTACAAAATAGCCCCCTCGTTCGAGCGATCCTAAGTTTTCACACCTGCTCGGCTCCTCCCTGCTCATCCGCCCTAGCTTCGCCAGTCACAGCAACCAAACCTTCACCAGTGGCAACATCCAAGCTCTCAGCAGGTGCCTCATCTTTAGTCGCCTCCTCTTCTACGTTAGTTTCTCTAATCATCGGAGCATCCTCTGTCGAGGGTACCTCCTCCGCTGGTGGAACCTCCGCAGGATTGGGCGCAGGAGCAGACTTGGTGCTTCCGGCAACGTTCTCAGTCGCGCCCGGCGAAGGCAGTGCATCTTTCCGAGCCTGCAAAAACAAACCACCAAATTAAAATACCAACATGATCGTCCATTAAAAAGTGACATCGAACGAACATCTCTCGCAAGCTGATACCTGTCGGGTAGCTTCCGCTGCCTCCTCGAAGGCGAGGGCGCGTCCACCCCCGCTGATCCAAAACTTCCGGAGCAAGCGCATCGCGCAGTTCCGAACCTCCGCATCATCAACCTTCATATGACGAACCTCGTCAACAGTTGGGAAGACGTGGTTCGGCTTCCTGATTTTCTGAAGGTGCTCACAGTCAGCTTGGCGAAGTGTCCCTACCATGGCCAAAGCCCCGGCATAACATCCGAAGTCGGCTGCTTTATCAACCAAAGAGCTGAAAACATCCAGCTCATTTTTTAGCCAAGCTTCGAAGGCCATAGCATCAACGGCAGGTAGCGGCTCCCCAGCAGAACCGCTGGCTTCGGTCAAGCCGGTGTCAATTTTATTTTTAACCTCCCCCATGCTCTTCCGCCAAGCCTCGGAATGAGAAGCCAGCTCAGTGGACAGCTCTTCTATGCGATTGTTTGCAGCTAATAAATCCTTGTCTTTTTGCCGGCAAGCAGCCAGCAGTTCAGCATTGCTATTTGCAACCTCTTGTGTCTCCTCTCGGGATTTCTTAACTTTCTCTAGAGCAGCTTTGAGCTCAATCTCTTTATTCTCCAAGCTCTGGCGAAGGTCCTTATTAGCCTTTTCAACTTCAATCAACCGATCATTCAGATGGTGAAGATTATAACTCGCCCTCCGGCGCGCCGACCGGTTAAGGAGCATCAACTCAGCCACTTTGACATCGATGTCATCGTGAAGGTTGTCCAAAGGCTCGTTGGCCAGTCGAAGCTCCGCTTCCGGCACACAAATACGGTTAAACACCCGTCCAAGAAAACGCCTTTCCTCCGGAGCACACTGTAAGTGACAGTCTCGAAGATCCGGACTCGTGAAAAGCTCTGTTGCCGGATCGGAGACTCCAATTTTCTTGGCAAAATAAGGAAGGCTTGATCGGCTAGCCTCGCCATACGGCCTCTTCCCGGGGGTCCGGTCAGATTCAAGATCACCAGTAAACTCAAAGCCATCGACCCAAATGTGCGAGCCAACAAACTCGGGGAACGACCCTCGTGGAGGACTCTCTGGCTCTAAGTCCCGTATGATGTCATCAATACTTCGGGTAGCCGCAGCACCAGCACTAGACGAGGCTATCCCTTTTCCTCGATCATCCTCAATGGACACATCTTCATCAGAGTTACCTTCACTACTAGAGGTATCACTAACCTCATCGGATGAGTCCTCTTCAGTACCCCCTCCTTTTCGTCTTCTTTCTCCTCCTCCTTTTCATCATCGGAGACACCTTCGTCATCCGAGATCTGGATTAAAGCAATAATCCCGCCTACGCGGGGCACCCGTCCTCCAACCTTACCAACGCCTCGGCCGCTCGAAACAATGGCCGAGGAAGAGGAAGCACCAACGGCACCTGAACCTACCGCGACCTTCGTCGCAAGCGATTTCACCCGGTCGCCGATGCCGCCGCGACCACGACCCCTCTTCGGTCGCGAAACAATCTCCTTACCTTCTGCAGCTGCACGTTTCCGTTTCTTCGGCGCATCTTCGCTCGAAGGAGCGGGCCAGTCAGCGTACTGGATCCCAAGGATGTCAAATAGCCTATTGACCCGACCTCCGCTGCCCACCGAGCTATGGATTGCTTTAACCTCTAGCGTGGACAGCTTCCCAACAAGTTCCTCCGCCCACTGCTGAACACGCTTGTAGACAGCCTCGACTCCATCCTCTCGCCTGGGAAACTTCTTGAGGGTATTTTCCCAGACCTTGTTCAGGTCCACCTTCGGCTTCTTCAAACCCCTACCCTCGTACTTGGGGTCATCCTCAACCTTGAACCATGCCTGTCTCCGGCTGAGAGGCCAAATCTTGGCACAGCAGTATTCCTCTACCAAATCACGAGCACACTGAGAGCGTGCAACGACCCTCAAACAGTCAACAACAGTATGAGCCTCGGTGCTCATCTTAGCTTCGGCGCTCACGTCACCAAGCAACGGAAGCTCGCCGCAAAGCTCGGTATTATCACTGAGCTTATAGTAAAACCAAAACTCCTGTCATCCGCTGGTCCACTTGTTCTTCTGGGCCTGTACCGGCAACTCCGATCCGGCGCGATGACAGAAAGTGTACACCGCGAACTGGCCAAGGCTGGCGTTACCTCCGTTGTCAACAACCTTGCGAGGCTGCATGTGCACACGATGGGTTCGAACAAATCCCTCGACATGAGGAACAATACCCTGAGAACGGCACGCCCAGACATAAATAGACATCTTCGTGAAGCACGAAGGTGTCAGCTGATGGAAACACAAATTCAACCTTCGCAGAACCGAGTTCACGAAGGAATCAGCAGGGAAGCGCAGACCAGCTGAAAAGAACTCCTCAAATAAAACAACCTCGTCTGCGTCCGGCTTCGGCACTGTCTCCCCAGCACTGGTCCTAGCCTTCCCATCCTCTATCCAACCTCGCTTGACGTAAGCAGACAACTCCGAACTGCAAACCCGGCTGAGCCCGAACTCAAAGGTTACCCCCTCATCTGCTGCGGAGGGAGAAACAACTCGAGCCGTCTGCTTAGACCTAGCCATCTCTCAGACTACCACCTTCGAAGGACGCAAAACTCACAACCTTCGAACACAGGCAAAAACAACCTTCGCAACAAGAAATGCGCAGCAGCAGGATGGCTAGGGCAAAGGAGGGCACGAACTCAAACCCCCCACAAACCCCAACTATTTATAGGCCGTAAGGCAAGTCACCCCACTCGACAAAACCGGCGCGACAACCGAAATCCACGACGCAAAAAACGAAACGGACTTCTACAGTACAAATACAATACAACGGTCCGACCCAAAAGCAGCCGCGGGCGTCGCTGCCAAGGGTCTCGTCACATTTCACGTCAAAGAGCGCTGCTTGGGCCTAAATACTGTTCTTTAGATCCAACGCAACGAGGGGCTACTGTTGGGGGAAGGACCTTCGGTAGTGGCACCACGCAGGCTGGCTCATCAAAACAGCCCTCGCGCGTCCCGAGCACCTTCGCCTAAACCCGCCTTTTTATTTGTTAAGTCCTTCAAGTCACCGTTCAGGCCCCCGAATACTGACCCAACCTTCGAAATGTTTAGCAAGTCTTTACAGGCAAGGGGCATGAAGAGCGTTGGAAGCAACCCTCGCGCATCCCGCACACCTTCGCCAAGAGGCTCAGGCCCAACGGGTGGCGAAGGGATTCGGACCACGCGACTGGACGGGTATCTTCGCAAGATGGAGGTCAACCCTCGCATTTCCGCGAGGGTGAGCGCGAGCCGAGCGGCGGCGGGCGCATGGAAGGCTGGCTAGGGTTCCTGTGCCTCTCGTGTTTGTACGATCTTGCCCTTCCGTTGTACAGCTGGAAGGAATTTTTCTTGTGCCCTTTTGTAATTTGGTCAACGCCCCCTGGTGTCCCCTATAAGTACCGGGAGGTGAACAGTGTAAACACGACGATTTTTTGGAATAGAGCTGTAGCATCACTGTTCCAGTTTCCCTTTTTACCTTCGCTCTCGGTTCTGACGATTGGCCACCTTCGCCACTCCTCTGCACGTGTGCGGAGGCAGGTCAAGTGTGTCACAACAAAGATTATAACTACAAGTCAAAGGGTTCATGCACGTACATCTTTCTTTGTGTGCTTTGTACCAATTGATTTCATGAGAAAAGGAATGATTTGTAAATAGCTAGGGGCGGAAAAATTCCGGCAAGGATGATTTTAACCCGGTTGCATTAAAAAATGAGAAAATTTGTTGAATGCCATCCAAATCTATACTCTCATGTTATATGCCATTGAAATCTACAATATTGCTTCATTGCCATCGGTTTAAAATTTTACTTCTCGTACATGCCATTGCCGTTACTTTTCACACACTACCGTTAAAACTTGTGGCCGGTTCGTCTCCTCGCGCTCAGTGCCCACGTGTGCCGCGATCTTTGGGCTGTCTCGCCTCCCCGGCGCTCGCCCGAAATATCTCCCCAGTGCTCGCTGCCATTGAGCGCTCGTCGCCATGCGTGCCGCGGCTGCCGGCACGCTCTCATCCCCCGCGCACGTGCACGATCGCGAGCACTTCGCCTCCCGCGCTTACCGCCAGTGCACGGTCACCAACCTGCACTTGTCGTCAGCGCACACTCATCATCGCCAGTTCTCTTGCCTTCCTCGTGCTTGCAACTCTCAAGAGTTTGCACGCGCGGCACGTTTACTGCTGCTGCTGATCTACTCCCGGAGCCTTCACGTGTACCAGAGCGTAGAACTCAATGTCTCAACGTGTGTCTTGACGACCACTCAACGTGTGTGCGCACTCCACTATTATGTTTAAAACGCATATTACGGACGCGCGTTAAGGTGATACACAGACACACGTCTGTAGTTAGTTACTATGGCAGACGCGCGTACAAAAGTGCGTCTGTAATTTAGTGCGCGTCTGTGATAGTTGATATTACAGACGCGTGTTAAGAACAGTACCATTGGCAATCCATCTGTCGGGTTATTACAGACGGGTGTTCTTAAAGGTCGTCTGAGGTACGTCTACTACAGACACGTTTTAAGGGTGTGTCTGTGATTGGGTGTTCGATTTGCCAAACTTTTACATAGTAGCTCCGTGCATGGGCTCCATGTGGGGAACTCGTTGTCGCTGTCTCGCTGCGTGGGTGACCGGTGACATCGACTATGGCTGTGAGCCTGTGACTCGCACACGCACGGCAGCTCGCGCCAATATGCGTTGCTGAGCGAGCAGACGACGAGGTGAACGGATCAGCTCGCTGCCCGCGCATACCGCAAACACCGGCGTACACACTCACCACAACCTCAGTTCGTTGTCTGCACGCGCGTGAGACTGACGCCATGCGTTCGCCGCACACGTTTTGACTCATGGCCACGCATGTCTCGCCGGCACCTGCCTAGCTTGCTCGCGCGGCCATTCCACCATGGCACCATGCATGTCGTGCCCGCACGTGGATTTTTTGCATTTTTTCCCTTTTTTAAACTTTTTTTTTGCAAATAGACCCCGTAGAAAACTTTGTCCAGAAATGGGACAAAAGCTCGGCGTCACGGCACTTGACGCCGAGGTACAATGGCTCGGCGTCATTTCAGATGACGCCGAAGTGTGCCACGTCAACGACGACTACGGTCGTCGTTGCATCGTGGCGTTGCGGGACCCACGGGGCTCGGCGTCAAAGGGAATGACGCCGAGATGCAGGACCACGGCGTCGCTTCCTTTGACGCCGAGCCTTGACACATCAGCCCTAACCGGGGTCGAACTGACAAGGCGGGCCCAGAGCTCGGCGTCACGCCCCTTAACGCCGAGGTATGTTACCTCGACGTCACTCGACGTGACGCCGAGCTTTGGCGCCATAAAGGCCGCGCGGCCGCGCCCAGCTTCTCCTGCTCTCTTTTCCCCCTCTCTCTCTTCCCTCTCTCTTTTGGTGTGAAAAGGTGAGCTACAGTGCTACAGTGCCATGCAGATAAAAGGGTGTGCAAGTGCATGAACCAAAAAACAGTATAACAGTATAACCGGTAACAAAAATTTAACAGTACAACCAACAAAAGCAGTATATATTATGCATAATATCTTAGAAGAAAAGAGATAAATGAAGTATCCGATGTACATTTCCAATCAACAGTAAAAAAATTACACTGAAACCCTAGAACAGTACAACTGCTAACAGTAAAATCAACGGTTCAATAGGTAAAACAGTACATAATACGCACAACATATTACAAGAAAATACATAGATGAACAATACGATGATTATTTCAAAAGAAAAATGAACACAACACTGTAAAAATACTACCAACCAACACAGTCTAGAAAATATAACAAAAAAAATGAACATAGAGTAAACGAATCATAGATCAGGTATAAACTGATGAACAGAAACACTAACAAAATTAAAACAAGATCAAAGAGAGAGAGGGGAAAAAAGAGAGAAATGAGGGAGAACTCACCTTTTCACGCCAAAAGAGAGGGAAGAGAGAGAGAGGGGGGGGGGGAAGAGAGAGCAGGAGAAGCTGGGCGCGGCTGCGCGGCCTTTATGGCGCCAAAGCTCGGCGTCACATCGGGTGACGCCGAGGTAACATACCTCGGCGTTAAGGGGCGTGACGCCGAGCTCTGGGCCCGCCGTGTCAGTTCGACCCTGGTTAGGGCTGATGTGTCAAGGCTCGACGTCAAAGGAAGCGACGCCGTGGTCCTGCATCTCGGCGTCATTCCCTTTGACGCCGAGCCCCATGGGTCCCGCAACGCCACGATGCAACGACGACCCACGTGGCACACCTCGGCGTCATCTGAAATGACGCCGAGCCATTGTACCTCGGCGTCAAGTACCGTGACGCCAAACTTTTGTCCCATTTCTGGACAAAGTTTTCTATGTGGTCTATTTGCAAAAAAAAATTAAAAAAAAGAGCCAAAATGCAAAAATTCCACTGCCCGCACCAACAACCATGTGCATGCAGCATGCCTCGCCTACGCACTCATCGACGCCCTCATGGACGCTCCCCAATTTTCTCTGCGCATGCGCCGCGCCAGTGGCCCCCACGTGCGCCCCGTCCACGCGGCCACGCATACCTCGTCGACTCGTCGCATAGCGCGCATGAGCACCTCCCCATGCGGCAGCGGCACAGCACGCCTCGACAGCGCCGTCTTGCCAATGCGTCCGCCTCCAGCTGCTAGCAGAGCCACACTGAGGTGTGGAAGGTGAGGTGACTAACGGTCGCCGCTTTGGACGGAGAGACTGATGTTGCGGAGAAAAAACCATGTTTAACGGTGCAAGCATGCAGATTCTAACGGCAATGGCACATACGGGAACTAAAATTTAAACTAATGGCAACCAGGCAAACACGTAATTTCCAATGGCATAGAAGAGATCGTTATAGCTTTCAATGGCACACAACGAATTTTCTCTTAAAAAATAGCGATCACTTAAGGGTTTGCTGGTTTAATACGTGCAAATTATTACTCGAGACTGTAGCTCTTATTTTAATGAAAAATGATTCTTTTTACAACAACGAGAAAAAATTAATTAATTATTGCCAGTGCCACATGTAGTACTCCGTACTCTGTATATAGTAGTATCACCAATTCATCATCCTCCAGCTGTGCAGCAGATAAAGCAGAGGATTAGCCGAATCAGATACCCATCGCGAACGGACACGGATGGAAAAATGATTGTTGAGAAACCTAACCTATATAACGACGACCATCGGGCAGGCTGGCAGTGGCAAAGTTTACTAGAGTAGGTTGCGACAGTGCTGTACTGCCACTCATCTGTCAGTAACCTCAGATCGCTAAACCTGTTTAATCAAATTGACTAGTACGGTATAGCACCTCGTCAACTCCCAAAAGTTTACTACAGTAGGTACTACTCCGTAGGTTGCTCACATCGAACGAGAGTAGCACTGAAGCAACAGAAAATAAAATACACGCTTCCTATGGAAGTTTCATATCAGTGGCAGGTGATTAATCGCCGATCAGAGGGGGGCACCACCTCTTGTTGCTTCATCTTCATCCGTGGCGATTTTCGTTTCCCCATGGCGGCGACAGATCTGGAGCTGTTCTGTATATCATCCTACTTTCTGAACAGAGGAGATAGATGCATCTATATAATATAATATAATTGATTGACGCATTGGGTGCCCGAACTTGAAACTGATGGTGCAATCATGCATTGTGTGACTGTATTTGTTATACGCCGTATGTGTCGATTTCATTCTCATCAGAGTGACCTTTCATTGCAACCTATACTCCTCTTCAAAAGATTTGCCTTGATTGTTAGGCAATCAGAGCCCAATTAACCTTTGCAGCACAAGGTCCCGCATGAAATGCAATAGTACTACGTACTATACGTATTTTTATTCGACTGTATATGTATTTGATTGACGTAGTGAGGATCTATTCAATCCCACACATTTGTTTTTTTATCTAGACTAGAGGCTCATCATTTTTGTCCCTTAGAGCATCCGCAACAATAAGAGCTAGTATCTAGCTCTAAGCACTCTAAGAGACAACCCTTCAAATGACCTATCTCTTAGCACATAGCTCTTAATATAAATGACCCCACTTATCATTCTCACATAATCTCGAAGTGTGTGTATAAGACTATCTCTTAGACAAAGGATAGTTCTCTTCTCTCTCCTATTAAAATATGAGAAAATATTCTATAAGCTAGCCAAGAGCTAATCACTGGAGACGCCCTTAGCTTAGCTTAGCTTTAGACTATGGAACGACCGGTCTAGTCTAGTCCCTAAGAGCATCTCCAAGAGCTTTTCTAAAATCTACTCTCTAAATCATTATTTGAAGAGTCATTTGAGTAAAAACCATTTTCTATATTTTTATAATCTCCAACAGCTTTTTTATATCTTGTACACAGTCTAGAGAGCTATTCTCGCTCTCCATCTTTGGCTAGCAAGAAATATGGAATAGAGAATATCTATATTTAGATATTCAATTGAAGAGACTGTTAGAGAGTGTTTTTTCATCAAAATCTCTATTCCTATAAGTTAGGGAAGATATAACTCTAAGTTGGGTGGACTTGGTGCACCTAAGACCGATTTAAGTTTGGGGAGTGCTGGAGTGCGGCCGTTCAGCCAGATACTGTGCGCCGGCCGCTGTTCATCTTCCCGCGCCCATCAGTCGGCTGACTCGGCCCCCATCACGCATGGCCTACCTCGTGCACGGCCCACCAGGTACTCCCTCCAGTATAGTAAAAGAAGTCGTTTTGGACAACGATACGGTCTCCAAAACGTAACTTTGACCAATTGTTTTTTAAAAATATTTATTGGAAAGTGATATATGTATATTTTTATGTAAGTACTTTTTAAGACAAATTTCTTTATATGATTTTCACATCTCTAAACTCAATAATTTAAAAGTTATTCATGATTTATATTCGTAATGTTTGATCCCAAACCTTGTCCAAAATGACTTCTTTTGCCATACGGGAGGGAGTACTATTTATTTTTCTTCCCTCAGCCTCGTCCCAGTCCAACCCTCGTTGCCCTTGTCGCGGGCACGATTCTTCCGTCCTGTAGACCTGGTTCGACCGCTGTCAGTACCGTCAGGGCCCCTAATCTTCCGACGCGACCATCCCCATCGTCTGTCGTTCCTTGTCTCCCCACTCCCCAGACCCCTTTCCTTCTAGGTCCGCCGAAGATAGAGGAGCAATGGTGCGGTGGTGGTGGCCGGTGGGTCGTGGGCCGCATCACGCCGAGGAAGAAAAACAGTGGCGCCGGGAGCTTGCCTATATATCTCAATTCGGACGACGGCTCCCGTCTGAACGTTCGTTTGGTAAGATTTCCGTTTATGCTAAGTGAGTTTAGTGCGCATGAGACCTATCCAGCTAATTTGGATGGCGCATTGTGTGAGCAGAAGCAGAGGCAGAGTTTCAAAAGCAGGTTGTAACTCCAGACCCTTACGTGTCCTGCGGGACAAGCTTACTCCCTCCGTCCCTGAATGGATGATATTTTTTGCTTCCCGAGAAACAACTACCGGCAATGTTTATAAATAACAAGTATCATCTATTAGTTTCATATAATTGATATCATTGGAAAGATCTTTGAATCTAGTTTTTTAACAAAATTATTTGAAAATATAAATATTGCACATATTTTCTACAAATCCAGTCAAACTTATGACACGAACACCGAAAACGTCATCTATTCCCGGACGGAGTAGTACCTACCTTTCTTTCTTCATTCATACCAATCCACTCATCAGTTTCCACAGCTACTAGTATACATTTTCCTCAACAGTAGAGCATCAAATTATAAATATAAAAAATACAGTAGGTATATATGTATATTACCCATCTCACATGCATATGAATGACGCATCACCATCTCCAAAGGCATCCGCACCATCCACTGGAAGCAGCTAACCGATCGAAAGCAACCTGCCCACCGCGACACCAAAGTTATAGCTTGGAGGTGCAGCTCCCTGCTCCAGAGTCGTCCTCCATCCTCGTCGTCGTCCCCTCCCTACCAAATTCGCCACCACCTCCCCATCCTCATCTATCATCTTTGGTTTGCCTCTCCTTCACTTCACTCAACTTCCACTCCACCCGCGCCGGCCATCATCACCAGCTCGCTCACCTTCGCCCGCGGCAGAGTAGATTAGATCGGTCTTTGCAGTTGCAGCGGCGGCAGAGTAGATTAGATCGGTCTGACAGGCGGCGGAGGAAGCGAGCGCCATGTCCAGCCCTATGCACGTCCGCAAGGCCATGCACTTGGCCTCCCTGCGCGCCAAGCTCGCGCAGCAGGGGAAGGCCGGCCTGGCGCTGCGCCTGCTCCTCGCCGCCGCGCTCGCGGGCTTCCTCCTCGTCTTCGCCGCGCGCACCCTGATGGTGTCCTCCCCTGCCCCGATCTCTCCATCTTCCTCCTCCTCTTTCTCCACGTCCCAGCGGCAGCAGCAGCAGCAGCAGGACGACGGCGTCGACGCGGCCGAGTGCGCCAAGGCGGCGGCGGGGGGCCTGCCGC
This sequence comes from Coix lacryma-jobi var. lacryma-jobi, assembly GCA_009763385.1. NCBI lineage: Eukaryota > Viridiplantae > Streptophyta > Magnoliopsida > Poales > Poaceae > Coix > Coix lacryma-jobi. Next base: position 114,877,496 of record CM019829.1, read on the forward strand.
TGCCGCTGCCGGTGGCGGAGGCGCTGGTGCACTACACGACCTCGAACGTGACGCCGCAGCAGACGGCCGACGAGATCGGGGTGTCGCTCCGCGTGCTGCAGCGCCGCGCGCCCTGCAACTTCCTCGTCTTCGGCCTGGGCCACGACAGCCCCATGTGGGCGGCGCTCAACCACGGGGGGCGGACCGTGTTCCTGGAGGAGGACGCGTCGTGGATCGCCAGCGTGCGCGCCAGGCACCCGGCGCTCGAGTCCTACCACGTCGCCTACGACACCGTGCTCACCGACGCCGACGCGCTCCTGCAGCTCCGCGACCATCCGGCCTGCGTCGCGCAGCCGGACCTCGCCTCCGCCGCGGCGGCGGCGTGCCGGCTCGCGCTCAGGGGCCTGCCCGCGGTGTTCCACGAGGTGGAGTGGGACCTCGTCATGGTCGACGCGCCCACCGGGTGGACGCCACAGGCGCCCGGGCGGATGGGCGCCATCTACACCGCCGGCATGGCGGCGCGCGCGCGCAGGCCCGGGGACGGTCCCACCGACGTGTTCGTGCACGACGTCGACCGCCCCGTCGAGGACGCCTTCTCCAAGGCCTTCCTCTGCGAGGGCTACCTCGCCGAGCAGGTCGGCCGGATCAGGCACTTCGTCATCCCGTCTCACCGCGAGAAAGACGGCACGCCGTTCTGCCCTTGACAACTTTAGAGCTATCCATCCATGCATCCATCGATCGATCCTTTCCTTTTTTTTTTGGTTTTGCATACATATATAAAAGAGGATAACCATCAGCCGCCTTCAGGATCTGGAGCTCCTTGATTCATTTTTTTTTCTGTACTACTAGTACCGTTACTATTACTCCGTACAGCATGCAGCTGTTGCCAAAAATCAAAATGTTTCCTGATAGAATATTGGGGCGACACCGCACAACAACACCATGCGGGAATCTGGAGGCGGGTTTGCGCGCGCCGTCCGATTGGGAAATGGACGCGCCAGATTCGAGCACCATCGGAGCTGCGTTGTTCTTTCCTCTTCTTGTTGTTCTGCTTTGGATGGGATTGAACGGTCCACAGCACATTTGCTATGAGATCTATGTGGGTGTACCCAAACTATTAATTAATTATAGCTGGGGTTTATGATAGATGCTGCTTGCATTTTTTTATTCTAGGGTTCGTGCCAACTGCTAGCAATGCAAGGAGATATCTACACTGAGTGGCTGAGAGTTGGGCAGGAAGAACAAGACACTCCTGTCACACCTACGATGTTGATTTAAGATTTTTGTTTTCTTTTTCGAATGCAACTAACACAAAAGGACGAATATACAATGTACGTGAAGTTGAGAACTTTGCATTGTCTGCTGCTCCAAAATTTCAGGGTACAAATTAATCTAGGTACAGATTGGAGAGGAACTGAGAAAACGAGAGAGGCGATAGCTAGAAGCCATGGCTCTCTGTCCAGATGCTGCTGCCTGGAGTGCACTGCAGTGCAATTAGCCAATTACTCCTACTGCCCTAGTGGTGTCTGGTGACTGGGACCTTGGAATGTTCCTGCAGGCGCATGGCCTTTTGCTGTGAACAACAGAACTCCTACTAGTGCCATGCTTGGTTGGGCGTTTTGTGAGCAGGGCTTTGATTTCCATGGCACTGTGGCCAATGAACAAAGGAAATCACCTTGTGAGTCGTACCTAGCTAGTTCATTCATGGCAGGTTACCATCCTAGTATGTGGTTCCACCACAAGTACGAGCGAGTTTCACTGGAGAAGAGAATCATGTTTGGCCCTACAAGTTGCTCTACACACTAGAGGGTTAAAGTTTTTAGAAGTGGACTGCATGCATGAATCTCTCTGCTGTTTACGTCTGGTGACAGAGAAGATTTTGCCGAACAAACATTTCATTCTGAGATTTTGCAGGTCAGGAGATGTTACCATCTCCAGAGAGTGCAGAGAATTGGGTATAGATGTGACAGTTTTGATGGTAGTGCTGCCATCTGAGATACGGAGTACTCCCTCCGTCCCTAAAAGAATGTCGCTGTGGGATGCGTGCCACAGGTTTGACTTAATTTATAGAAAATGCGTGTAACATTTAAATCTTCAAAAAATTTGTTAAAAAAATAGATTCAAAGATCTTTCTAATGATACTAATTATGTATCATAACTACTAATATTTTTTAATATATAATTAGTCAAAATCATTTCTCGGGAAGCGAAGCGACACTCTTCTAGGGACGGAGCCAGTATTTCTTTTCTGACTGCAACAACTAGCGTTAAGATGAATTATGTGAACGTACATACTTGGGATGAGATATTCAGGTTGGAAAATATGAGTTGGCACCCGTGATCCGTGAAGGCAGGATTCCAGGTACTCTGATGGATGAGCTCAATCACTGATAGTACCCTACTTGTCTGTGATGTGTTGTCTCTGCCTCATTGGCCAACTGGTGACTGTGACCTGGATTTGATGTCTTTAGAATGTTGCTGCAGTGCATCACTGAAAAAAGTGACAAGCTCGGTTGGGCATTTTGTAATCAACACACGATGGCTAGAGAGGAAAGAATCGCCTGGGGAGTTCTACCTGTTTTTTTTTTTTTTAATTCTACCTAGTAGTTCATTGAGGAAATAATCCTATTCACTAGTAGTGTAGTACGGAGTGTCAGTGGATTATCCCTTTGGTAGAGGCAGGTATCAAGTGATTTACAACTGTGAAATAACATGCCCCAAGATAAATGCAAATTTTAAAAGCTTGGCCGCATGGATCTCTCTGCAGTTTATGTTTAGAGAGTAAGAATGTGCAGGTTTTGCCAAAGAATCAAAGATACACTTAGGTAGCGTTTGGTTGAGAGTCAAAGTGAAGTGGGATGGTCCCGTCTCTGATTTTAGGGATGGGACGGGGACGGGATGACTCCATTTTCTGTTTGGTTGACAAGGGACGCGATGAATCTATTTTACGTTTGGTCGGAGGGATAAATAGGAAAGAGGTGATGCTAGATTTGACACCGTTTATTTACTGTATAGTGGGACCCACATGTCAATATATTTTTTATATAAAAAAATCCTTCCACTCCCACGCCCTCATTTCTCACGCGGCCCTCATCTTCTCCCCCACACCGCCGCCGTACGACTTGTGTGCCCATGGCCCCTCCCTGGCCATGTCCTCTGCCCAGCACTGGTAGTCGAAGATGGCCCTGCGCGCGCCTAAGGCCGACCACGTCTGCCGTTGCCCGCTCCTCCGCCTGCTGTTCCTCCGCTTGTATCCGCCCGCTGCGCCGTCGCTGCTCCTCTGCCCGCCGCACTTGAGGCCGCCCAGCGAGCCGCTTCTACTCAGTTCGACGTCGTCGCTGCCCCGTCCGTCACCGCGAGCAAACCGCCCTCCTGATCTCGGCAGATGGAGCCCGACCTCGCCTGCTGCTCGACCTCGCCGGAAGAAGAAGGTTGCCGGTTGCTCGTCCTCGCCGGAGAGAAGAAGGGCGCCGGTGAAGAGGAAGAAGAACAACGCCAGCCCCGGGGAAAGAGAAAAGCGCCAGCGCCACGGAGAAGACGGCGTCGAGGTGGGATGTCCCCGTCCGCGCTTTTCTGTGGGACGAGGTTGCTCCTCTTTTAGGCGAATATTCCAGGCATCTTCACAGGTAGGACGTCCCTGTTCTCTCGTGACTCTGAACCAAACGCTTCAAAATGAGGACTCATCTCATCCCATCCCACTCCATCCTCACAACCAAACACATAAAAGGGTTGCTGCATTGTTATTTGAGAATCTGTGTGATTGTTGTGGATATGTTACCATGATTGGAGTGAGTCGAGTTGGTGTTAGCGACCCGCTCGCCGGCGAGCCAGCCGGAGAGGATGACCAGGTCCGTCGGCCAACGTGGCCCGACGAAGAACTCTTCCCCTTCCTCTCGAAAGCACAATATTCTTACAAGTTGTTCGATGAGTCCTGTCCTACTCTTACGCTCCCTAGATATTACTCTCCCTTGGGCTTACAACGAATACAAGCCCATTACAGGCCTCCCACCCGAACATTCTTGGCCCGAGCTCGACTGCCTCTCCTGGGCTTGGGCTCATCTGGATGCAGGCCCAGGTGAGGAGTGGTAACATCCCCCTCCCCTTGGGAACCGACATGTCCCCATGCCGGAGCAGCTGGAAACCTTTGGCGGAGAGCTTCTTCGTCTTCCCAAGTGGTGAAAGTCTTGTCGAGGCCGGACCACTGGATAAGGACTTGAGGGACGGCGCCAAGTCTGCGCCGGTGGAGGCGGTGTTGAAGGACCAGCTCGGGCACCTGCAAATAGTCGTCGACGTCGGGCAGCGCGCCTGAAGGAACGATGTTGGCCGCTGACGCTGGCTTCAACAGCGAGACGTGGAAGACGGGATGGACCGAAGCAGCGGGTGGAAGCTCCAGCTTGTAGGCAACAGACCCAATCCGTTCGATCACCTTGAACAGGCCGAAGTAGCGGAAGGAGAGCTTCTGGTGGGCGCGGGGAGCAACCGAAGATTGGATATACGGTTGGAGCTGCAGGTAGACGAAATCGCCGACTTCAAAGGTGCGGTCAGATCGGCGCTTGTCCGCTTGTGCTTTCATGCGTTGTTGAGCCCGATGAAGATGTTCTCGGATGGCCGCGCGCATACCAACGCGCTCAGACAACATCATGTCAACATCAACGACAGGGGAAGTAGAAGCCTCAGAAATGCCAAAATGACGAGGAGGGTGACCATAGAGTACCTCGAATGGGGAGCGACAGAGAGAGGAATGCTCGCAAGTATTGTACCAGAACTCAGCCAGGGGAATCCATTTGAGCCATTGGCGAGGATAGGAATGCACAAAGCAGCGAGTCTCGAGGCACTGGTTGACCCGCTCAGTCTGGCCATCAGATTGCGGATGATACGCCGAACTCATACAGAGTTGAGTCTATGCTAGACGGAATAACTCGTGCCAGAAAGTACTTGTAAAAATCCGGTCGCGATCCGACACTATGTGAGTAGGCATCCCATGTAAGCGGTAGATATTGTCGAGGAATAATTGTGCAACCTGCTGAGCTGTGAAGGGATGCGCAAGTGGAATGAAGTGGGCATATTTGCTAAACTTGTCAACAACCACCAATAAGCAGTCAGCATGGCCAGAACAAGGAAGCCATTCAATAAAATCCATGGAGATGACTTGCCAAGACTCGGACGGAACTGGCAAGGGAGAAAGAAGCCCTGGGTAGCTAGAACGATCTGGCTTTGCTTGTGCGCAGACTGAACAGGAAGCAACAAACGACTTCACCATGGTCTTCATACCGCGCCGGATGAACAACTTCTTAATCCGGCTGAAAGTTACTGGAAACCCGGAGTGTCCACCCACATCACTGCTGTGAAAAGCTGCGATAATGTGTTGCTGCAGATTGTGGTTAGTACCCAGTCAGATGTGGCCCTTCAGGAGGATTACGCCATCCATCAGAGAGTATGGGGGATGGCTGTCCGGGTTAACAGCCAACTCCTGCAAGAGCTTGACGGCCACGAGATCACTGTTGTAACCAGCAACCACATCAGATAACCAGGTTGGCCGAGAATACGACAAAGCTTGGAGCTGAACAGGAGGAGCCGGATGCCTCGACAAGGCGTCGGCCGCCAAGTTTGAAGCACCAGGCTTATAAATGATGCGGTACTGCAGGCCAATCAACTTGGTATAGAGCTTCAACTGCCAAGGAGTGTGCAGTCGCTGGTCAGTCAATTGCATCAGAGTGCGTTGATCTGTGAATATCACGAACTCCCCATGCTGTAAATATGATCGCCACTGTTCCACGACCACCAAAATAGCCAAGTACTCCTTCTCGTAAGTCCACATGCCTTGAGTACGCAGGCCCAAGGCCTTGCTAATGAAGGTAAGAGGATGACCATCTTGTAAGAGGACAACACCGATTCCCATCTCACCAGCGTCTGTCTGAATCTGAAACTGTTTACTGAAGTCAGGCAGAGCTAGCACTGGGGCCGAGGAGAGGGACTGCTTGAGAACTGAAAATGCTTCGGAGTGCTGTGGTGTCCACACAAACATGGTGCCCTTCTTCAACAGGTCATTCAGGGGCCTAGCGATAACAGCAAAGTGGCGAACGAATTTGCAGTAGTAACCGGCATGGCCAAGAAAGCTACGAAGTTGCTTGATATCTTTAGGCTCAGGCGAGTCACGGATTGCCTGGATCTTGGAGGGATCAGTAGCGACTCCCTCAGCACTGACAACATGTCCCAAATAAGCTATACTATGGCTGGCAAACTTGCATTTAGACTGTTTGAGCTGCCAACAATCTCGGGACAGCAAGGCGAACACCTAACGAAGGTGCATAACATGATCTTCAAGGGTCGGGCTGTAGATGAGGATATTCGTCAAAGAATACTAGCACACCACGACGCAACAAGGGCTGCAGAGTCGTATTCATGGCGCCTTGGAAGGTGTTCGGGGCGCCAATCAACCCAAAAGCCATGACATTGAACTCGAAGTGGCCCCAGTGCGTCTGAAAGGCTGTTTTATGTTCCTCCCTAGGTGCCAGCCGAATTTGGCTAAACCCTGCACGAAGATCCAGAGTAGAGAACCACTGAGCGCCAGCAATTTCATCGAGCAGCTTGTCTATGACGGAAATGGGAAACTTGCTTTTGACCGTGAGGGCATTGAGCATCATGTAGTCAACACAAAATTGCTAGGAGTCATCTTTCTTACGAACCAGAAGCACCAGGGAAGAGAAAGAGCTTGTGCTGGGCTTAATGAGGCCTGACTGAAGCATTTCAGAGACTTATTTCTCAATTTCAGACTTGAGGCGAGGAGCGTAGCGATACAGCCTGACATAAACTAGCTGCGCTCCTGGAATCAACGGAATAGAATGGTCACAAGCATGTTTGGGAGGCAATTCCTTCGGCTCAACAAAGAGAGACGCAAACTCGACGAGCATATCTTGGACTGCCGCCGGAGGGGAAGCGTTGGACTGGGTAGAGTCAGCAGCCAAATGGAACAGCCGAACGACTGAACAAGAAGGAGCTTCAGGTAGAATACCCTGCAACACAATCTGGAGTCCACCATAAGGAATAATCATCCAACGTTGTTCCCAGTGAACCTTCATTGGAGAAAAAGCAGACAACCAATCCATGCCGACAATCATATCATATAAGCCAATATCGAGCACTTTCAAGGTGAAGTGGAAATGATAACCCTGAACTTCCCACTCGGTCATAGGAATCTCTCGGTCGCAGACAACCGATTTACCATCAACGACCTGAACTTGTACCGAAGCAGACAAGGGGCGAACACCCTGAACGAACTGAGCCACCCTGGAATTGATGAAAGAGTGAGTGCTGCCGGAGTCGACCAAAATGAGGAGATCTTAACCCACAATAGAACCACAGAGCTGCAGGGTACGAGCGGATGGACAGACAGAAGAAGCAGCTACTGAGATCATCATGAACAACTTACTGTCATCCGTAGAAGGTGCAGAGTCAGGCACTTCAGAGTCAGAAAACTGATCTTGATAAAGATTCCAGACTTCTTGGAGAGCATGGACCTGTAACACCAGAGCGCACTTGTGGCCCGGCTGCCATTTTTCTACACAGCGAACACACAGCCTGCACGCACGACGATAAGCGCGCAGATACTGAAGTTTGTCATCCATAGAGACGGACTTGGGGTTGGGACGACCGTCAGATGGAGACTTCTTCTCCTCCTTCGCCCCGGAGGACAGGGGTAACCTGGCACTGGAAGACGGAAGTGACTAGGACCCTTTGGCACCGGAAGCTTTAGCAAACGGAAACCCGTCAGACTTTCGGAAATCCTTCCGACGTCCTGGCTCGGCAGCTTCCTCCTGCAAAAGTGCCAAAGTACAAGCAGTATCCAGGTCTGGAGGTCGCTGAACAAAAATTATAGAATGAATATCATCGCGAAGGCCATCAATGAAGCGTGTTGTGTAGGCTAAAGTATCTGGGTTGGGAGTGTATGCAGAGAGGTTTTCAACTAGTTCAGTGAAACGGTCCACATAATCATGGATAGTGGATGTTTGTCGGATGTGGAACATCTGTCGAAGGAGAATTTCATGTTGATCACGGCTAAAACGCTCAAGGATCAAGCTACAGAAGGACGATCAATCTTGACCCTCGACACGACGCTCAACAGACTGCAACCTTCTTGACCATATCATACATAATCTTTAACTCCTCAATTCTAACAATACGACCTTCTTGTCTAGGAAAGAGAGTGAAACCTAGCCACTTGTGCATCACCCTTAATGTGGGGTTGTGTACATCATTAGTGCAAGGGTGATGATCTGTTTTCTTGACAGTAATGTCCTCCCAAAAGCTTTCTCTGTCAAAGTTTCTTAGGGCAACATCTAAATCTACGGTGCAGTTTTCAGGAAAACCCAAATTTAGACTGAACTGTTTCCATGTGAGAGTGAAAGGTTCATTATACAGCCTAAAGTAGACATATGTGTCATCCGAAGAGAGAGTGCAAAGAAATTCTAGAGTGAGCAATCTACAACCCTCTTCGGAGAGCTCCCAAGTTTTCTCCCACCCAATATTATGAAAGACTAGATCGAACTCAGAGTCCATACCTCTGTCTCGGAGAAATTGTGAATCAAAGGTAGGAGTATGGGTGTACTCTTTATCGTGGTAATGCCTGAACAGGTCCTTCTCGTAGGCTGTCTGGAGCTTGATGTGCCTTTCATGAAGAAGATCACGTGGCTTGGACCGGCTCATGGTAGAGGATCGAGGCAGGGATGAGGTATCCATGTCTGAGCCTCCTTGTGATGAGCCAGCTCATGAACGGCTTCTCGTTGATCGGAAAGTGAGCGTGTTCTTCGCCTTTCTCAAGAAGTTGCTCATCTTTGCTGCAAAAACAAGAGAGCACACAGACAAAACTAGTGGAACACGTGAGGGTTAGAGCAAATAAATGTCAGAGAGTTAGCGGTCCAAAAGTAAGTAGTCCAGGAGTCAGTCGTTCAAGTTGACATTTTTATTTCAACTTCTCCTAGCTTATTAAGTAATTGGGCATCACTTCCCTTCTCTTATTGATTTCTCTTGCTTGCTTTCACTATCCCTTTCTATTTGCTACTAGCTCAAAGCTTCCTCCTCTCTACTTTTGTATCTTCACTCACTCGGAAACTACCCAAATGAAGTGTTAAGTGAACTCGAAATTGGAATTTTGAATTTCAAAGTGAGGCTGGTGTTTCTGAAGAGTGGAGTGTGTGGAGAGTGTGAAGAATGCTTGCCATTTTATAGAGGGAGAGTGGTGAGGTCGGTCGGTCTAGTGGTGGGACCGACCGGTCCCCCATGGGGCCCACTTCTCTCCAACTTGCTCCCTCACCTACCTTGCTCAAGTTCCCACTCTTTGGAATATATGCCAACGGTTGCATGTGGTGGTAGGTGAGATGAGTGGTTGTGAGTGCATGTGATAATTTGAAGTGATGTGATGTGGGTCCCAGGTGTCTGTGGGTCCGTATGTCTCCCGTATTTGTACAATGCAAAAAGAAAATTGCTTTTATGAAACTATAGAAAACAAGGATTCTAATGATGAAATTCTCATATGTTTTTGTTGCCGTAGTAAATAATACTTACGGGGTTCGTAAATATTAATTACATGGGGCTAATTTTATGATGCAATGTTGATGCTAATTTTTATTTTGTTTTCCTATGCATGAGAAAATAAAAATGAAATGCAAAAAGGAAATGCTGATAACTACCGAGTTACCTCCGGCGAAGGTTCGGGGTTTAAAGTCCACCGAATTGGACTCTCCAGTCTTCTTTATTCTTCCTGATGGGTCTCCACTACCGGAGACAATAGTTTTGTTTCTTGAGCTTTATGGTCTATTAGAGTTGAGCATTGTTCGAGCCGTGGTTTGAATGAGAACTTTTCTTCCTTTCCATTTATGGTGAATTTGATCTCTCCAGCTCAAACATCAATGTGGGCCTTGGCGGTGCTCAAAAATGGTCTTCCGAGAATGAGTGATACTTTTGAATTCGGGTGCATCTCTAGTACTACAAAGTCCACTGGTACGAAGAACTCTCTAATCTTGACTGGGATGTTCTCAGCAATTCCTATTGGGTATCTGAGTGATTGATCAGCTAGCTGAAGACACATTGGTGTTGACACAAGTGCTGAATGGTTGAGCTTATAGTAGACTGATGCGGGCATCACGCTAACACTAGCTCCAAGATCACACAGTGCATTACTAAACCGTTGATTTCCAATTGAGCATTCAATAGTGGGGCATCCTGGGTCCTTCTTCTTCTCTGGTATGTGATTGAGGATAGCCGCACTACATTCTTCTGTCAGCTCGATTACTTCAGTAGTTGGCAGTGGTCGTTTGTTGTTAAGTATATCCCTTACATACTTAGCATAGGTAGGTACCTGTAATGCATCTAGCAGAGGAATATTGATATATAGTTTCTGAATTACTTCAACAAACTTACTGAACTGCGCATCTAGCTTGGCGTTACGATTTCTGCGTGGGAATGGTAGAACATTGGTGTCTTGAAAGTCCATCGGTATTTCTTCATTTTGCACTTGAGTTTCTCGAACTTCATCATCTCTTTCTTCTGCCCTCGCGGGTGTTACTGGTGCTATCTGTCTTCTTTGTGCTCCTTCTGGGTATGGCGGATCTCGAGTGGTACTCCCACGTCTAGTGGTGATCCCCTTAATCTGCTCATGTTTAGTGGTAACAAGCAAAACAACAACCAATTGTGATAGTTGGGTTTCTATTCTTTTATTATAATTGAGTTGATTCTTAATGGCAGAAGAAAATTCATCCATCTTAGCATTTATATTTTCAAGAGTCTTATCATTTAAAGAAAGTCTTTTATTAATGCTATCATTTATCTTGGCTTGTTCTAAAATTAGATTTCTTAAAGTAGGTTGCTTAAAATTGGAAGAACTGAAATTACTGGTGTACTTATCTGGTTTGGAAGGTTGTTGTTGACGCAATCCTTGCTTGTGTAGAGTGGTAGAGTTGTTGATGATGTTAGCTTCTTCTTGATCTTCGAGAAATTGTATTCCCAAATACTCTCCACTTCTAGTTTGAGCATCAAATGCGTCTTGAATAGCTTAACGTTCTTCCTTGTAATTGACTCTCTGAATGAGTCGATCCATAAGTACATCCATCTTGGTTGACAGTGCACACACTTCTTCTGGAATTTCTTCAATCTGGCGACAGCGTTGAGTAGTAACTTGTTTCCAGCCCTGATTCTCAACTATCTTATCCATTAAACATTCCGCTTTTCCAATAGTGAGTGACATAAATGATCCTTCAGCAGTGGCATCGAGTTGCTCTCATGTTCTTGGTAATAATCCGTGATAAAATAGTTGCATGAGCAATTCGTTCCCTATTCCATGATGTGGGCATCTTAAGATTTGTTCCTGAAAACGCTCCCAAGTTTCTAGAATGGTTTCTCCTTTTTGTTGCTGAAAGTTGTAAATCTTTCCCCTTAAGATATTGATTTTGCTAATCGGGAAAAATCTTGATAGAAAGGCCTCTGAACATTTCTCCCATGTCTTGATGTTGTCCATGTTTGAATAGAACCACTGCTTCGCTTTTCCTTTCAGTGAGAAGGGAAAAAGACGAAGAAGTATAATGTCCTAGGGAACGTCCTTGATGATGATGGTGCTTCCAATTTCCAAGAAATCTTGTAGATGAACGGTTGCATCTTCTTCTTCCTTTCCACCAAATGTAGTAGCTTGCACCATGTTGATAAGACTTGGCTTGAGCTTGAACTCAAGGTTGTTCGTTTGGAGTGTAGGGCCGGTACGAATGTTCCTGACACTTGGAGTAGAGAACTCCAGCGGAGTCTTGTTGGCCATGGCTTGACTACTGATGTTGATCTTCCAGACGATCTAGTTGATTTTTTGATTTGTAAGTTATGAATTACAACTGAACCTGTGTTACCCTGTATATGATTTAAACAAAGAAAGACAAGGGTAAGCCTACCAAGACAGAGGTACAAGTTAATGAATGAATAGTAATAATCTCCTTTGCTAAAATCCTAATAAGTTTTGTTTCCACTGATTTACTGGTTTCCATTTGGTTCTCGGTGGCTTCCGCTGTTTATCCCCGGCAACGGCGCCAGAAATGCTTGTTGACACTTCTTAAAGCAATTGCCCATAATAAGCTTTAATGAACTGAATCTAACAAAAGCCCTCAGAAATATACATGACACTCCTAGCATCACTTAATGTCAAGTTGTCATCCCCAACATGATACTAGGAATGTAATTCATCTGTGACACTAGCTCAAAAAGATATAAACAAATATTTATCCGCAAGCGCACAGATAAATATAGCTGTTGTAGGAGCATTTCACCCAGGTTGTCTAGGTATCGTTATTTATATTTTCCCGAAGGGAACAATGAAGCAGGGACCAAAAGAATATAAATGTGATTAAGGTAGTGGAGATTACTATTCATTCATTACTACTCACATGTCTAAACAGGGGTAAGACAAGATAAAGATAAATAATGAATAATGATAATGATAACAATAACGGGAATTCTAGAGATAGAGCGAACTACATGAATCAAGTAGAGAGTCAGGAGATTAATTAAGAGATTCGAATCCTAAGTTACTTCATATTTATTAAGCCTAGTGGTTACTCTAGTTAATATACAATCATTTATAGATAATTAATCTATCATCCATGATCAAGGGACATTACTAAATTAGAATCAAGAACAAAGTAATGAATTCTAATTTGCAACCGCGTCCTACTAAGATCTACACTCGGGGGGAGGACTACAAAGGACTCAACAAGACTGTCACTCCTACGATCTACCTCTCAACCCGGAGCATAGGATGTATTCGCAGGTAAACTTAGCCTAAACACCATGTTTACACCAGTTTGACCACTTAACTCTATCCGGAATAAAGCTAAGTACTTTACGAACATGATCATAAATTCTATCATAATCAGATCTATATTAAATATATAACTAGAATAAACTCCAAAATTTAATAAACTGAAATATATTAAAGTAGCACAAAGTTGAATAAAGATACAAATTACCGAGTCTTCGACAATGATCCGGAGACTCAGACAAAGCTTCTAGCCGGATATGCCGACGAAGTCGCCTGCCTCTACTTGAATCTAGCTAGACTAAACTCTAATCTTGATGTAGAGCTTTAACTCTCTCTCTACAAACTCTAATTCTCTGTCTTCTGTCTTGTCTTCTCTTCTTCTGATCTTGATTGATTATTAGGAGGGGGGTCAGGGGTCTGGTTATATAGCCCTGGGCGTGGAACCGTGGCCATTGGATCAAACCGACTTAAGGTACGGTTGAGATGCATCCAGGAGGTCGGTGGAGGAAGGTTCCGGAAGGGGGAGTCGTGGGGGCCCTAGCCAGGACCGACCGGTGGGCCCAGGGGACCGGTCGTCCCACAGGTCATCCTCCCATGGTGCCTCGCCTCGTGGTGTCTTCTGGTGTCCTCTGGAGTCTTCTAGAAACTTCCTGACTTGGCGGTGGAGTAATCTGCGTCGGGTTCCTTCTTGGGGAAGCAATGTAGTTGGTTTTCCTGTTTAATCCCTAGAAAATGTAGAATCACCAAAACTCATAGAATTTGTTAGTTTAAACCTCCTATTTCTAAGTTGGAAATCCTTTTTGACATTTATTCAAGTATTATTGACGGTAAATAATGATAGTTAATGGACGTCAACATGGTGCCCCTGGGGATTCTCCTCCACGCCCTCCTCCTTCCGGTGCAGCGAAGGGGAAGGCGAAGCTCTTCACGCGCAAGAAGCGGTCTAGGGCACCGAGAGAGGCCGATCATGCACTTGCAGTTGCTGAGGCAGCAGAGGGGAGGCCGTGGTGGTGGCTTACGTATTGAGGACCAGTTTACACCCGAGCAGAGGCGTGCTATTGAGGCGACAGAGGGCTTTCATGGTTCACCGACCGGGACTCTTATGGCTGCCGGTCGCCGGACGACTTTCACAGCTCCAAGTGTCGAGTCACAGAGCTCAGGACAGGGTTCCGGACAGGGCCAGGCAGAGGCCGAGACAGCTGAGCTAGTTGAGCCAGAGCCAGAGGCAGAGGAGGAGGTGCCCAGGCGCTGGTCGTCTCGTCGCAGGACTGAGGTGCCACCCAGGCCCGACGTCCCTCTGCGTGGTGCACGTGCTCCGCCGAGGCGTGTGTTGATGCTCACTAAGTGTTATATTCTTAGCATCAACAAGGTCATATAACGCAACACAAGGACTTAAAATCAACCAAAACCCTTTTATAAACTAACGATTTCCACTTGTCCTTGAGTTTTATTTGAATGTAGGTAATTACAGGGCTTTTGAGCAAAATGACCAAGAGGACCCACCAGGAGGCAAGCACACTCACCTGGGCTCACTTTGGGCCAAGGTGGGGTGGCGCCCGCCACCCCTAGCTGGCGGCCGCCAGGGGAGTGAGGCCCAAACCCCTCCCCTGCCACGTCACTGATCCAGGGGAGGCGTGCCACACTCATTTGCAGCCATTGATCACTTAGGTCGTTGCATCCAAGGGCTAAGAAGAGATGTCACATGGAGCATGACCTAATTGCCCATGTGACGGTTATTTGGACATGCAACCGACCTTGGAACCGCCTCCCTGGAGCTCCTGGATGCCGTTGAAGCAATGACGGTGGATCCAACGGTCAGGGGCCTGGCGGCCGCCACCTAGGGCTAGCGCCCGCCACCTCACTCACCCCCTGACCTAACCCTAGGTCCCTTAGGCTATAAATAGGACCCCCCGAGCTCATTTGTACTCAGACCTCGCCTCATTAGTCCCACTCTCTTGTAAGCGAAGCTCTGGTGAAGTAACACTCTAGTTGAGAGACTTAGAATGAGAGCGAGAGTGTAGAAGAGAAGAGCTGGAGTTGTAATAGAGGATCTTTCAGAGTCTCAGGTATAATTCCAAGTCTTTCTTCATTTATCTTAGTGTTCTTCTACTTTCAACATTTACTTTAAGTTCTTTACTTATTGTTCTTGTTGAGTGCTTTCGATCATAGATAACTTAGTATTTAGTTTGTATCTAGTTTGGGTTCTTCGCTGAGTAATCAGTGCTCTAGTTTTGGACGCAAGATTAGAGTAGTATATATTAGTGTAAGCGCGGTGCTTAGACTAATTATACCTTAATTTGTGGCTAGCCCCCCGGATAGCTGTGGTAGCAAACAGGTGGTGACAGCCCTGGGAGCCTTGAATTCCACCACGTAGTTGGGCTAGTTTTTAAATCATAAACCTCGTTGTGCACGTCTGAGGTAAATAGTCCAGAGGGTGTGTACGGTTCGAAGAACTAGATAAAATCTTTATTGCTAAGTTAGTTGTGTTTGTAAGTGTGTAGGAAAACATTAATCTGTTCATCGGCCAGACCCCGCCAATTTAGTTTAGTAGTAGTTAGTCTTTCTTTCTTTTTATTTTAGTAGTAGTAGAAATCAACCCCCATTCATACATTTCGATCAACCTTGCTAGAATCACTAGTTGTTCATAGCAGTCCTAGTGTTAGTTCTGCCATAGTAGCTTCCCTGTGGAAATAAATACGATACTCGGTTACTCCCGAGTGAAGTGCTACAATTGACTTATTCTGTGCGCTTGCGGAATTTACCAGTAGTCATAAGAATAGTTAGTTATACTTCTTACATTAAGAAGTACCAACAAGCCTTTCTGGCGCCGTTGCCGGGATAGATTCCATAGTCTACTCCTAGTGACGATGTTAGCAAGTGTCAACAAGCATTTCTGGCGCCGTTGCCGGGGAAGCAATTGGCTAGAATTAATTCTTTGTGATTTCTATTGAATTAACCCCGTAGTTCTAGCGGGTATATATATTGTTCGTTGTTTGTGATCGTTCAAGTAGCCATGGTCGGATTCAATCTTCCGAGCAACTATCAAGAAGATCCCGAGGCCATTCTTAGGAGAGCGAGAGCTAATCTCACTCCTTCGAGGAAGAACCTGGAGTTTCGCGAGAGGAGTTCGTCAAGACAAGAATCCCAGTCAAAAGTGACTGACGAACCAAGCTGCTCCACCGATCGATCAACATCGACGTCAACCAAAACACTCCGTGAGTATTCCATGCCTACTCTTGCTCACATTCCAGTGTTACCTTCTACTAGTAATGTAGATTTTGAGCTTAAACCTCACATAATACGTATGGCTCAAGCTATTGCATTTAATGGCAAACCTTCCGAGGATGCCAATGCTCATCTCCAGAATTTTCTGGAGATATGTAGTACAATTTCTGTGCAGGGAGTTTCGCAGGATGCCATTAGACTTCGTGTTTTTCCATTTGCATTAGTGGAAAAAGCGAAGCAGTGGTTCCTCTTCAACTCTGGACACCTGCTGACATGGGTGAGATGCGCGGATCAATTCCTCAACAAGTTCTGCCCGATAAGTCGATCTATTCTTTTCCGTAGCAAGATTTCTAACTTTGGACAGGGAGACGAAGAAACAATCACTGAATCTTGGGAGAGACTACAAGAGTATGTTGAAGACTGTCCCCACCATGGTATGCAAGACTGGTACTTGATCCAGAGCTTCTACCATGGACTCCAGCAAGAATCTCGACAACACATTGATGGTGCCGCCGGAGGTGCATACCTCTCTCTCACTGTAGAGAAGGCAACCAAACTGATCGAGACAATGGTGGCGAATCAAGGATGGACAGAAAAATGTGCTAGAGGTATGTCTGAAATTAAGCAAGTTGATTCTCTTACCCTGCAAACTTTGGTAAAATTGCTAGAGCAAAGAATAAATGAGAAGAGAGATCGTGCTGCAATGGAGTACTACGCCAAGCAAAGAGCCGCTTCGTCAAGTGAAGGTCAAGGAGAAATTAAGAAAGAGGATGCAAAATCCCTTCTTAATAATGGTGGCTACGGAGAACCTCCAATTCCAATGATCCAACAATGGAATAATAAAGGTATGCCTCAAACCTCCGTAGTTTCTAATCAAGGTAGAATTAATGATAGCATAAATAATAAATTAATGGAACATGATAAAATGTTAGAAGGAATTTATGCTAAACTGAAAGATTTTTTGAAGCATTTAAGGAACAAATTAATTTGAATAAGAGATTAGAGCAAAAAGTTGATAACATTAAATCTCAAATTAAATACTATGAGGAATTAAAAACTGTAACCACGAGAGGTGGTAAATATACTCATGATCCACCTCATCCTAATTTAGTTCCTAGTAGTAATTCTGCTGCAAAGAAAAATATTGTTAATGTTGAAAAAGACAAAGAAGAGGAGACCCCAGCTAAACCTTCATCCAAGGTACGAACTGCTCCTCATGAATTCTACGATACACATGTATTACCTTTTCCAGATCGAAACAGAAATCTGACGGAAGACGACCAATTCAAGAAATTCATCGAGGTAATTCAAAAATTATATATACATGTGCCATTTATTGACGCTATGCAGGTTCCAACTTATGCAAAATATTTGAGAGACATGCTCAATAAGAAAAAACCAATTCCAAGTAGGGATGTGGTTAAATTGACCGAAGATTGCAGTGCGGTCATTTTAAACCAACTCCCAGAAAAGAAGAAGGACCCAGGAAACCCAACAATCGCATGTTCAATTGGAGAGCAGCACTTCGAGCATGCACTCTGTGATCTGGGAGCAAGCATCAGCGTCATGCCCAAGGTAATATATGATAAATTAAATCATCATACCTTGTCCCCTACTTCTATGTGTCTGCAGCTAGCCGATCAATCGCTCCGATATCCCGTGGGAATAACAGAGAATATTCCGGTGAAAATCCGGAATCTCTTTGTTCCAGTGGATTTTGTGGTTCTGGATATTAATCCCGACCACCGGACGCCATTGATCTTGGGACGACCATTTTTGAGCACTGCAAAAGCCACCATTGATGTAGGAGCTGGAGAAATTCAGCTCCACATCAGTGGAAAGGAGGAGAAATTCCAGTTCACGCCGCGATCGGAAAAACACCCGTCATCAAAGTTCGTCGGTGCCGACACTCCTCCAAACAAAGCCAGTGAAGGAAATATTCAGCCACAACCACCGTGAAGGCGACACTAATCGGGAATCCAAAGCGGCTAACCAAGGTAAGTTAGGCTAAGGTAAGTCTTTATCCCCCATTTAAATTTTCGTTTTTACTTAAGCAAATTAATTTTCTGCAAAATAGATGCTTAGTAGGGAGATTAGGTGAAGCCTATGGGGCTTATGGCAGCCTTAGGGGTGGCGCCCGCGACCCCATGCTGGCGCCCGCCACCCTTTAGGCCTTTTCTTTCTCTTAGCCAATCAAGTAGACTATTATCCCTAGCTCATAGGCTCAAATAACACCAGGAGAGACCCATGCCTTTGCTCTTTTCAATGCACTCATTTACTCCCATGTCTCATCCTCTCTCTTCAACTTCACTCCATCTTTTGGCCTCTTCTCCACTCAAAAATTCTGGTGAGGAGTGATGAGGAGAGCACAAAGTGAAAGAAGGAGTGGCTTTGAGTGGGAATTACCCATAAAGGGGCGGCGCCCGCCACTTTTTCCTGGCGCCCGCCACCTCAATTTCCACACTTCTGCACGAAGCTGCACCCGAGTAAGTTTCCCACCATCCTTGGTATAAAGTATGGCCAGGATGAAGAAGTGGTCTTTGAAATTTTCAGCCCACTCACTCCATTTAGAAGGTTACACTCTTTGCACTTTGCACCGACACTACCACTTTATTCCCCACTTAGAATTTCAGTGAACATTACAAGGGAAACCTCATGTGTTGGTTGCAGACAGAAATGGGCAAGTAGGGGTGGCGCCCGCCACTTATTGGTGGCGCCCGCCAGGTGGGTGAGGCTCTCAGCCTTCCCCCTTCCATCCTCAGCCTATAAATACTACCCACACCCCAAGGAAGCTCCTACACCTCACTCAAAACACAAAAACACCAGCCACCTCGAGCACTAGCGAGGAGGTCATGGGCCCTCTCAAGAACTTCACCGGCAAGAAGAAGAAGAGTAAGGGTGAGGGAAGTTCGTCGTGGTCAAACACTCACATTCACTTTGCTGGGAGTGATGAGGAGAGTGCCGGGAGGGGTACTCCATCCACCAATGAAATGTCGGTGGATCGGAACTCTCCGCCCACACACCAGGCTGGACCAACCATCCACCACCTGAATTCCGTCGATGATATCGTCTGGCAGAGTGATCGGGAACGACAGGCCCAGAACATCCTCAGTGAGAGGGAGTTCGTTCACACCTGCCACATCGACGATGACTTGCTAAGTCGCACTGGTATGGACAATGAGTTTCTCTATATTTTTCGAACCTTGGGATGGGAAGATGCATGGAAAGTTAATGAAGAGGGAATCCTTCCCCTCATAATGGAATTTCTGTCCACAATGCAAACATCTGCTAATCACATAAAATTTTGGCTTTTTAATGAAGAACATGCTTTAACATGGAAGCAGTTCAGCAAGAATTTAAACTTTGATGATTCATGCTTGCTGAGCTTGGAATCTGCCTGTACGGGATTCAATAGAAATGAATTTTGGAAAAGTATTACTGGGAATAGAAACCCAGGCTTGCCCCGTACAAGTAATATCCACAACCCCACGCTCAGGTTTTTTCACAAATATATTAGTATCACACTCTTTCCAAGGCCTGACTTAAGACCAATTAAAAAGCCCGAAATGCTGCTGCTTTATGCTCTAGTAAACCACATAAAAGTATCACCCGCCAAAGCCATGGCGGACTACTGGTCTAAATTTGATCAACGCACTGGAAATATCAAAATGACATCATGGATAACTAGACTGGCTTTAAACATGGGTCTGCTGAACACCGTTGTATACTCTTACATTCCTGGTGACCGAGACCTTTTGACCATGGAACACTTCTCGCAAGGACACCTCTTGCATGAGAACCAGGAGACCGGTGAGATTCACATGATCTACCAAGATTATGTGAATAAAATCGCTCTTCCTGTCATGTCACCTTGGTTGGTGAATGCACCAACGTTACTTTTGGCCCTGGAGACCGAGGCAGAACGAAACCGCAAGTTGGCTCGAGAGAACATCATGCAGGTTCCCAGGAGGAGGACGCGAGCGCAGACCCGTGCAGCAGAAGAGGCAGCAAGAGCTGCAGCAGAGGCACAGGAGTTTGACCCTTTTCATGCAGAGCAGTATGGAGGAGCAGCACTGTCGACGAAATACGGTTGATAGCCCACCTAGGGGTATGCCCGAGGTGGTAGATTAGCGGGGAAGGCACGTAGAATGATGATCAGGACGTGACACAGGAATGAAACTAGATGAACACCGGGGTTTATCCAGGTCCGGGCCGCCGAGTTTCAGCGTAATACCCTACGTCCTGCGTCGAGTTATCTACTCTTTATATTGATGAATGTCTTTTTTAGAGGGGGTCCCTGCTCGCCTTATATAGCCACGGGGAGCAGGGTTACAGATCTTTAGAAGATCGGATCTCATGATACAATAAGGAAACCTAGTCGATTACAAGTCCATATCGTGAAGGACACGATATCTTTCCTAACCGACTACACTTCCTTGCTTTCCGACCCTGAGGAGGCTCCCGTGCCGTCATCCGACCAGCTGGGCCGCCTGCCTGACCAGCTGGGCCTTAACGCCATGAACCTTCACAGTGAGTTGGGCCGGCCTTCGTGAAGCAGCCCAAGTATAGCCGTGAGGGTACCTGGGTTTATACCCCCACAGCTAGTCCCCGAGCACATTGAATCTTGAAGTGGTGAAAAAAGATCTTGACAGCATCTTCGAGCAGCTTCATCCATACTTCAAAACCTGATCTCTGACCTGGTTATATTCTGTTGATTGCCATATCATGAACCCACAAGATGCGATGTGCTCTTAAAAAAGAAAAAATGACTTCTGGGAGTCTGGTGAAGTGTGCCCACTTTATGGTTACATAACAGTAACAACCATCCTGTCTTGAGGTCGATCATGTTGAAATTTACCTGCATACTCACCGACCAGGTGAAGTGTGCCCACTTAGTCCCCGAGCTTGGCAACAGATGACTCGGTCGTGTGATGCCAAGGTCAACAATTTGAGACAAAAGTAAACATATACATGCGCTACCAAGCGCCATGTATACACGGTAGTCCCCAAGCTTGGCAATAGATGACTCAGTCATGTGATACCAAGGTCAGAAAATAAAGGCAAAAATAAAAATATACATGCACGACCAAGCGCCATGTATACATGGTAGTCCCCGAGCTTGGCAATAGATGACTTGGTCATGTGATGCCAAGGTCAGAAAATAAAGGCAAAAATAAAAATATACATGCACGACCAAGCGCCATGTATACACAGTAGTCCCCGAGCTTGGCAATAGATGACTTGGTCATGTGATGCCAAGGTCAGAAAAATAAACTGTATGCCCGTGATAGAATAACAACACCATATGCCATCAGATGCAGACAAAACCATCAGCTTTTTATTGTCACGCTTCCCTGTAAAGTGTACCTTTCCCGTCCCTGCTGCAACTTTGACCGTACGTCGTCACATAAAGTAACCTTTACTCTGTTGAACCCGTGACATAGTTTGATCTTCTTTTATAATGAACATGGTCCATGAGCCGAAGCAACTCGGCTATAAATATAGTATCGTAGAACCTTTGTTTTGCCCATCAGCCAAGGAGCCAAAGCTTCCACCATCCGATAGACCGACGATGAGTGTTGCTGAACTAGTGAACCCGCCTGGGTTAGTCTTTAAAGAATAGTGCGAAGTTCCTGGTAGGATTCTTGTGAGGGGATAGTCTGTTAGAACTGTTCCCAACTGGTTGTCAATAGATAGGGATGACGGAGTTCCTGGGAGGATTCTTGTGACGCCGGCAATAACTCTAAGCCATCTTGTCATATATTGAATCCTCCAAGGTTCTCCGAGCTTGATCTTGTTGCCCAGGCAACCAACCCAGTTTCCAGAGAAACTCGAGGGTGCCAGGGTGATAGTCTTGCCGGTTACGGGCTGCCAGAATGTTGCTTGGAACGTCTTCCAATATCCTTTATGTTTATCTGTAACTTGGTCGCCTAACCAGTCCCTAGCTTTGCTGAGAAGGCTGGCGGAGGAGCCAACCAGTCCCCAGTATCACTGGTGGAGCTGGTCCTGAAGCCAACGCAGCTCTGCTACGTGTGTGCCTGTAACTGGTCGTCTGACCAGTCCCCAGCTTTGATGAGAAGGCTAGCGGAGGAGCCGACCAGTCCCCAGTATCACTGGTGGAGCCGGTCTTGAAGCCAACGCAGCTCTGCTACGTGTGTGCCTGTAACTGGTCGTCTGACCAGTCCCCAGCTTTGCTGAGAAGGCTGGCGGAGGAGCCAACCAGTCCCCAGTATCACTGGTAGACCTGGTCCTGAAGCCAACGCAGCTCTGCCACGTGTGTGCCTGTAACTAGTCGTCTGACCAGTCCCCAGCTTTGCTAAGAAGGCTGACGGAGGAGCCGACCAGTCCCTAGTATCACTGGTGGAGCTGGTCCTAAAGCCAATGCAGCTCTGCCACATGTGTGCCTGTAACTAGTCGTCTGACCAGTCCCCAGCTTTGCTGAGAAGGCTGGCGGAGGAGCCGACCAGTCCCTAGTATCACTGGTGGAGCTGTTCCTAAAGCCAACGCAGCTCTGCCACGTGTGTGCCTGTAACTGGTTGTCTGACCAGTCCCCAGCTTTGCTGAGAAGGCTGGCGGAGGAGCCGACCAGTCCCCAGTATCACTGGTGGAGCTGGTCATGAAGCCAACGCAGCTCTGCCACGTGTGTGCCTGTAACTGGTCGTCTGACCAGTCCCCAGCTTTGCTGAGAAGGCTGGCGGAGGAGCCGACCAGTCCCTAGTATCACTGGTGGAGCTGGTCCTGAAGCCAACGCAGCTCTGCCACGTGTATGCCTGTAACTAATCGTCTGACCAGTCCCCAGCTTTGCTGAGAAGGCTGGGGGAGGAGCCGACTAGTCCCCAGTATCATTGGTGGAGCTGGTCCTGAAGCCAACGCAGCTCTGCCACGTGTGTGCCTGTAACTGGTCATCTGACCAGTCCCCAGCTTTGCTGAGAAGGCTGGCGGAGGAGTCGATCAGTCCCCAGTATCACTGGTGGAGCTGGTCCTGAAGCCAACGCAGCTCTGCCACGTGTGTGCCTGTAACTGGTCGTCTGACCAGTCCCCAACTTTGCCGAGAAGGCTGGCGGAGGAGCTGACCAGTCCCTAGTATCACTGGTGGAGCTGGTCCTGAAGCCAACGCAGCTCTGCCACGTGTGTGCCTGTAACTGGTCGTCTGACCAGTCCCCAGCTTTGCTGAGAAGGCTGGCGCTTATTATTATTAATATTAAAAGGAAAATTTGTTGATTCATAGAAGGCTTGACTCTTGGGCCGGTAAAATGGGCCGTAATGATTGTTATCGTATGAATAGCCTTTTTCGCGGCGAATGAAAATCCCGAAGAGTCACGTAGTAGGTTATAAAGACAAATGCCGCATAGTCATCACTTACCCTGACCGTTGCCATTCCCCATTTCCTTGCCTCCCGCCGAATCTTGCACTGTAGCCCTAGATCCAGAACAGCGGAGGCGGCGGCGAAGCTCGCACTTTTCCGGCGAATCTGATGGCGCAGAAGGCGAGAAAATCTACGGGGGCGACGGCTGTGAGATTGGATCAGGAATGGGTTCCGTCTAGGAGCACGGAGGAGAGTATCGGCCGTCTTGCCGCCGGCGGACTTCTGCCGGACAAGGCGACTGACGGGTGGAGAGCGCCGACTGGTGAGACTTATCATCGACCCAATGCTGATGAGATAGTTGTCTTCGAAGATTATTTCATTAGAGGATTTGGTCTGCCGTGCCATGCGTTCCTCCGTGGATTGCTTGATTTTTGGGGGATTGGTCTTTGTAATCTCGGCCCGAATTCCATCCTGTCCGTGTCCATTTTCATTCACTTGTGTGAGGCGTTTCTCGGAATACAGCCGCACTTCAATTTGTTTCGTTACTTCTTCCAACTGAAGAAGAACAGTCGCGGATCACGCATTGCGGGTAGCGCATACATCCTGCTGCGCGAGGGGATGGCGTCCGAGTATATCAACGTCCCTTTGCAGAGTAATGTGAGCGGCTGGCAAGAGAAGTGGTTCTACATGACGTAGTGCCAGACGCCCGCCTTAAGTTGTGACGTGGGGAAGGTAGTTGAATCGAGTTGGACCTGGTCGTCGAAGCCTTCCACAAGTGACATGGACCAGGTCCAGGAGCTGCTTAGTTTGATGAGGGAGATGACTGCTGATGGAATCCAAATTACTGCCAATTTTATGCACTGTCGGGTACAGCCGTGCAAAGAAAGGGTGCATCCTGGCTTTGAATATGCTGGATGGCCTGACGCGACTCGTGAGTGCACCGAATATTTGGAATCTAAGGAGCTGGAGAGGCGTGTTCACGTGGTGCTCCAATTCTCTGATTGGAAAGCACCAAAGAGGGTTACACAACCATTCCGCCTGGCACGGTCTGTTAAGGATGTGAGTTGCCTCTTAATTTGTTGTGCAGATTTTGCTCTGTTGCAGTGTTCAAGATACCAGTCTACGTTATTTTGTAGGATCGCTCCAGTGTGTACGTCTCGGGCGTGCCGTCGGCCGAGTGGTCGGAAGGTGTGGACACGAGGCCACGAGCTGGCCGTTCTCCACACTACCAAGCTGATGAAGCAGCCACTGAGGATACGAGGAAGGATAAGGGGCCGCGGACGCAACTGACCCGCGAGCTGCGAAAGCTGCGGGTAAGCGCGTGGCTTCTGGTCGTAGGGCCGCCACGAGGTCGTCGACGCGGGCTGAAGGCCCTTTGGAGATTCCGGGCGGTGCGGCTCCCAATACTTTCGGGTCCATTCGTGACTGGGATGATGAAGAAGAAGAAGAGCCGCCAATGCCCAAACGCATCCGGGCCGAGGAGCCGACCAGGACCGTTCGGACCTCGCAGAAGCCCAAGGGGCTGAAGCTGACGGGTGGTCCGCGGGTCAGCGACCTGTAAGTATTCGACTATCTTTGTCATGAGTTTATGGGTACTACCATGTTCTTGACTTCTCGTGCTTTGTTCATGTCAGCGATCCCGTGCCGGAGGTTGATGCTGTCGAAGATGTCAGGGCCCCTGAGCCGACCAGTGCCCTGGATGCAGGGTCCGAGCAGGTTTGGGAGGGGCAACCCGCGGACGGAGCACCGAATGATGGAGGTGATGAGCAGCCGACGTCGACCAGCGCTCAGGGGACCAGGTCAGGTAGCGGGAGGTCCCCCGACCAGGGGTTGCTGGATGGTCATGGGCCATCTGACTCAACCCAAATACCCCCGGATGCTCCGCTTCCTCCTCCGGAGGCAAACGTGCTTGGCGCGGTTGGTCGTGTCGCGGATCCCGTGGGAGCTGAGGAAGTGCCTGTGGCACCGGAGGAGGATGTCGTGGAGATTACTCGCCCGCCGAGATCTCCAGAGCGGATAATCAGAGTGGCACGCCAGCGAGCTGGCGAGTGGGTGTTTCATGAGGAGAACACTGACAACCATCCGATGAAGAATTTTGACCGGATGCTTGGCCAGCTCCGTAACTACGCACAGGTAATCCACCAAAGGGTGTAATTCTGGGAAGACGAGTCGCGTGAGTACTGAATGTTGAGTACTTATATTTAACTTGCAGGGGTTGTCGGATTTATCGGAGGAGTGCCGCAAATGCTTCGAGTCCATCGGCCCTTTGCTTGATGCAAAGGAAAAACTTGAAGAGGTGTGCGCACGGTACCGAGCAGACCTTGACAGTGCCCGGCAAACTGAGGTCGAACTGCGCGGAGCTATAGATAGGCAGTCGTCCAAAATCGCGCGGCTTCATCGTGAAAATGAGGGTGAGAACCACAAGCTACCGATATATTTGATGACTCATGTTTGACAAATTTTGTTGGAACAAAGCTTGCGTCGCAGGTCGCTGTGGAAAAGCTCAAGGTACTAGATGGTGAGGCTATGGCTGCCAGGGAGAAAACACGAGCCGATGAGCTGGAGAAGGAGCTTGAAGGTAGCCCGTCTAATCCTTTTTGTTTCAGTGCGTATTGCTTTCTGGTTGTCCGTGACCGGTTGTTATTGTTGATTGTTGTAGGGAGACGTCGTTCTTGGCAAAACCAAATTGCAATGGTTTGCTAGGACGTGAAGACCTGGGAGGCGCGATGCCACGCCATGGTCCGAGGGATTGCTCCAGTTCTGAATGCCGTATATGCGACTGGTCAGTCCGGAGGTCTTCTGCCTTGACCAGATGGTATGCTAGAGCAGTGTGCTGGATCGTGGGCAGCCATGAAAAAATTTGTAGCTGATGCTGGCGAGCAGGTTGCTGCATATGTCTTGGCTGTTGCGCGGGCCCATTATCCTGGCATCGACATGAAGAGGCTGGAAAGTGGCTTTCCCCGGAATACTTCGGAAGCCCAGGCGTCTGAGCTTAATGAACAATCCTGGGAGACGGCCGTCATTCTTGTGAAGGACCTGGACCTGTTCGAGGAGCCTGGGGAGCCCAGCGCTCCATAGGACCATGAATGTATTAAGTTAGTTCTTGTAGACAACTAATCGTTCTGGACTATCAAAAATTATGTTGTATCTTGGTATGTTTTTACTTTATTCTGTTGGCTGAAGTAGCGTGTGACGGAAAGAAAAATGAAAACTTTGGGCAAAAGGACGATGATGTTTATTCATAATATACTATGGAAGTACAGAAGCAGGTACATATCTTTTAATCCCCATGTAGCTATGCATAAAAATGCCGGAGCTGGTCGATATGCCAGGAGTTTGGGACGTTAGTCCCATTTAGATCAGTTAGCCTGCAAGAGGTAGGTCTTGTAACTTGTTTGACGAGATAGGGGCCCTCCTAGTGAGATGAGAGTTTGTGTAGTCCGGCGGTATTTTGTATTCTTCGCAGGACCAGATCTCTGACGGCAAAGAATCTTTCTTTGACATTTCGGTTGAAGTATCTTCGCAGCCCTTCGATGTATTTTGCGGTTCGGACGCACGAGTCCATTCTTCGTTCCTCAATACAGTTGACTTCTAGTTCTCTGGCCTGGTTGGACCTGTCCTCGTCGTATTGCTCTACTCTGGGTGACCTGAACGCGATATCTGCTGGTAGGACTGCTTCAGCTCCGAATACCATATAATACGGCGAAACGCCCGTGTTTCTGCTGGGTTGTGTTCGGAGGCCCCATACTACCGCTGGTAGTTCTTTCAACCATCGACCAGCCTTTTGGTCCTGGTTGTTGGCTCTGAATAATCTTTTCTTTAGTGCATCGAGGATCATTCCATTTGCTTGCTCCACCTGGCCGTTGGCTCTTGGATGAGCTACGGAGACATACTTGACAACTATGCTTCTTTCGTCGCAAAAGTCCCAAAAATCCGAGCCGGTGAACGTTGAGCCGAGGTCGGTAATGATACAGTTAGGTAGACCAAAACGATGGATAACATCATCCAGCAGCTCTGCTGCCTTTTGGGCTGTAGATTTGATCAACGGCTTGTACTCGATCCATTTAGAGAATTTCTCGATTATGACATAGATATATCTGAAACCGCCTGGTGCTGTTTTGAATGGTCCGATCATGTCTAGACCCCAGCACGATAATGTCCAGGATGCTGGTATGGCCTGGAGATCATGTGCCGGAACATGTATTTGTTTGGCAAAGAACTGGCACCCTTCGCAATACTTGACCAGCTTTTCTGCATCTGCAACGGCAGAAGGCCAATAGAAACCTGCCCAGAATGCTTTGCTGACCAGCGTTCGGGAGGCGGCGTGGTTACCACATGTGCCAGCATGAATGTCTGCTAGGATGCGTGTAATAGAACCGACCAATTTATAAGAGCACAAGTGCGAAAACCTCCGCCGAAGCAGCTGAATTAGCACACTTGAGCCCATATAAACCCGGTAGTCCGGAAATCTCGAAGGATTTCAAACATTTCAACATTCAGCCAAGATCGCATGGTCAAGCAAATACAAATCATGTCCACGGAGCTTTGCAGCGGAAATAATATTACAATAGAGTTCACAAATAATAATACAAGTTGAGTTCCACTTAATTTAGAAGAACAACATAGCTTTGGAAAGAATATCATAACATAAGTCGAAATACTTTGCTAGCTTGAGTGACATCCTCCAACAACAGCATAAGAGAAGAAGTATGGAACTGCCGAGCCCACCGGCACTAGCCATCACCTCTCGGCAGGCCTAACCTTCACCTGCAACAAGGTGGGATAAACCCTGAGTACTCGAATGTACTCAGCTAGACTTACCCGCCAAAAACCAGAAATAAACGACACCAAGGAGTATGCAAGGCTATATCTGGGGTTGGCCATACTTACCTTTTTGCATAAAAGCATTTTCATTATTAAATAATCCTCATTAGAGTATTAGCAGTCAATTTTATGTAAATTACCTGATTAACTAGATTTGCACCTGATCTAGAGCAATCACTTGGCTAATTAATCAAGCAAGAGTGACTATTTCATCAATAGCCTTTCAGATTCAGTACCATAACCATCTTTAGTTCCATAAGTTACTACGGTAACACATGCTCAGTCAAGTTACTCACTAACCAGGAGCGATGGCGATTATAATCGATTCCTACCAGCTGGGGATAAAAATGCCGCACACTCGCCCGACACACCCTGCCAGGTGGCCGTTGGCGACCACTTCAGGAGGTTCGAGAACACAACACGCGGGACGGTCATGGGCCCTTCTACACCGGGGGTTATCTCAATGCCAGGTCGCTCAAGCTATTAACTGCCCACGGTCATGCCAGGTCGATCAGGCCCTGCCTGCCCTCGGACCATGCCAGGTCGATCAGAATAGTTGCCCACGGTACATCTGAGGCCCTGGGTGTTAGGCGTCAACATCTCCGTCTCCGGCTCGAAAAACCTTACTCGGCTTCACGGGAGGTACCCGCACCTGCTCCGTTAAGTGATTGACGCGTTCAAAATGACTGAGGTGTGCCTTCGTCGGTTCCTGATCGACACAGACGGGAGACTACTAGCACACAGAACCCATGTCCTGCTGCTCCTACATCCCGCCCGGTCGCAAATTAATTATCACATGGTTATCTCCATGATAGCACAAGGCTAAACATGATCAGTATCCACCTATATGCGGGAGACAGGAAATCACCCGACTTTTACCGGTCTAAGCAGGCTAAGCATAAACGAGCCTAGACTTATCAGGGATAACAAGGTAATATTTGCAGGTGGACAAGGATAAGTAATAATGGATCAACGGTAGCAATCAATTCCTATAACCTAATGCAACATCCATCATCAGGTTAATTAGAGAACATTTGCAAACCGTAGGAGTTAGAATGCTCCGGGGCTTGCCTGGGAAACAGCACTTAAGCTAGTGTTAGATGGCACCACTTCGGGATCATCGCTGCTCCAGGAACTTGCGGAGTTCGCCAACACCTTCTTCGGGATGGCCACCCAACACCATCTTCGTGTTGAGTCTCATCATCACGTCCGTCACTTGACGTTCTTCCATCTAGCGAACCTAGATATGCGATGCACAATGCATATGTATGAATGCTCATGAAGTAATACATTGATCACATAGCACAAGTAACTACTAGCAAGCACTGAGCACAAGAACTAATAACAAGCATCCATCATAGTTTTATATAAGCAATCGGGATAACTTGACTTAATTACTTCGTACCAAAGCACATTACAAATCTGGACAGCAGACAGCAGTCCACTAATTTAAACATAACTCAAGCTACAGACATCCAAACAGGGCAAACTAAGACTTTATGGAAAGCTAACGTAATTGTCTACAACTTTGTTATTTACCACAAGAGCTAATTCAAAGGTTATCTAACTCAAAAACAGATAACTATGCAGCTCTGTCCAGCTGTTGGACAGCAGGACAGACAGAGCTTCAGAGAAGCATAACTCAAGATACAAACATCACATGAGCATGCAATTAGACATTCTAGAAAGCTTACAAGATTATCTAAATCTTTCTTATTATTATCTCAAGGTGAATCAATCATTAACAAGGTCAAACAATATGATTAGTGCAGCACTGTCCACACTTGGGTAGAACTAGCCACACATCACAACAGTAACTTAAGACAATCATAACTAAAGATATATAATACCTGGGAACTTGCCCCTAGACTTTTTAGAAAGGTTATTAAGTTTTCTACAAATCATCTATAATCATCTTAAGATGATTCACAAGTTAACAAGGTCTAATTAACATAAATAGGCATCTCTGTCCAGACTTGCACAGATTTAGCCATCTGTACTAAAACAGCTATAACTCAAGTTATATATATCCAGTGAACATGACCCAAGACAATTTAGAAAGCTTATGAAAAGCACTACAACTCTTTTATAAGCACCCAAGCATGAATCACAAGTTAACTAGGTGAAACAATCCAAACATTCAGATCTGGACAGAATGTAGGAAAAACTCGACAGCAATCTTACAATAACCATATCTCTTAAACTATTAATCCTATGGCCATGAAATTTGGTGACAAGCTAGATTAAGATGTTATCTACAACTTTGATATAGGACACTTTTACAGCAAACATCATTAATTTAGTGAAACCATGCCCACCACAGAGACTGCACATGGATGATAATATTAACACTGTTTATCCTTTGCTTTGTATATGTATAGCCTAGGTATATGTTTAGGTGGTGTCATGCACACATGAATCATGGCTCCAACTTTCAGAGATGGATCCTAACATTAATATGTGAGCAAAGGTTGGAAAGTTACATGCATGCAAACAATAGTTTGCTAACTATGTGTTAAGCCAGTTTCTATTTCTAATTAACTAGGTGAGAGCAAGATAAATAGGAATCTTCATATTTTATATGAACACATGACAATATTAGACATACACTGGTTACTACAACATATTAGCAAAGCCAGGGAACCATCTCTTCTGTTTTTACACACATGCAGTCCATTAGCATATTGACATATTAATCTAGACTGCAACAACAGCTGGTTACTTGGACCATAACTGAAGTTATACTCATCCAAAAGATATGAAACAAGATAATCTAGAAAGCTTACAAAATTGCCTACCAATCATCTTTAAACATATCTACATGAATCTCAAGTTGACATGGTCAAATTAATGCATTTCTCAAATCTGGTCCAGAGATTTCAGAGAACACCTATTTCTGAAACTGAACTTTGCACAGCCATAACTCCTAATCCATTTTACCAAAAATCATGGAAATTTAACACAAGCTAGATATGTAAGTTATCTACAACTTTTATATTATGCCCATCTACATAAAACATGGTTTATATCACGAAAGCATTATCACAACAGGGACTGCTTCAGCAGCCATTCAGCATAGCTAGACATACACTCAACTGCTGAGTAATTAAATCATAACTAGAGCTACATAACTCCAACAAACATGCAACAAGACATTTTGGAAAGCTTATGAAATTATATACCTTTCATATTTAATCACCAAAACATGATTCATAAATTACAAGGGTCAAACATACACCTTTACAGAATCTGCTCTAGGAATTTCAGAGAGCGACTATTTCTGAACCCAACTTTAAACAGCCGTAACTCCTAAACTACTAAGCCAAAAATCACGAAATTTTAACAGAAGCTAGATCATGCAATCCTCTACAACTTTTGTATTGACCAAACCTACAGAAAACAAGATTTCATTTACGAAATTATCACACCAACAGAAACTGCGCATGCAACCGAATTTCAGCAGATTAGTAAATTGATTCATCACTTGTTTGATTTACATTTGAACACAGCCATGCCATAGATATACATAGGACACTTATGAACAGAGCACATTATTAACAACATGAGCCACATATTAAACATTAAGGGAAAACAAAATCCACAACCATCTCCAACGAAGACCCTTGCCGGCGTTGTTGCTGCTCATGGGAAGGAGAGGGGACAGGGCGCCATAGTTAGGGTTTGGGGGCTAGGGATTTTAGGGCTCGCTGCTGGCCTGCTGCTGGTCGCCATGGCTAGGGTTAGGGTTAGGGGCTTGCTACAGGCCTGCAAGAGGAAGGCAAAGGCAGGGAAGAGGAGGAGCAGGAAGGGAAGGCGTCCATGGGGGAAAGCAGCTCTGCTGCTGCTGCTTCGCTGAGGGGGGGGGGGGGGAGGTGCAGGGAGAGGCAGAGAGCTGCTGCCTGCGCTCTGCTCGCCATGGAGCGGAGGAGGAGCGCCAGGAAGACGGCAGCTGCTCACCGGAGTTCCTGCTGGTCAGCCATGGAGGGAAGAAGCTGCTGCCATGGCTGAGAGGATCGAGCAGGAAGGGACGAGAGGGAGGAGAAGAGCGACAAAATAGAGGAGGAAGAAAGACCGAGGAAGAAGAGGAGGGAGACGCTCGGTCTTTTTGACGGAGGAGAGAGGGGCGCGCCCATCTGGTCAGCCACGCGGGAAAAAGCCCGTGAAATTTTTTCCAAAATTTCTTTCCCAAAATGGCAAGTTTCCGGAAACTTTTGGTCAAATTCCAAAATTGCAAACACTGCTTAAACGGACTCCGATTTCAACGAAACCAATTTTGTTGTCGCCATCTTGCCGAATACTCCGACTTTTGTTTAAGGCACTTGGTCAGATTCCCAATGGTTTGCCCGGTAACGATCGTCGACGGCAGCTTTGCGGTGACCGAAATTCCAATTTTGCAGTACAGACTTAACCATATTCCGGAACCTGAAAACTGCGTTGTACTCCATCTTGCGAGCTCGTTTTCACCATTTTCGGCAACGATCCAGGTCTCGGCCATAACACGAAATTTGTTCCTCTCGATCTGTACTACAACTTTCGTTTAGGGCACAACGACATGCAAACATCCGAAAATACCGTTCAACGCCGGTCAAAGTAGTCGCCCGGTAGGATCCGAATCAGGGTTTCTCGTCGGTCGGAATATCTTCCGATCGTCTGCTCAACACGGAACTTTCATAACTTTTGATCGTAGGTCCATATATAGTTGACTGGGCATAATTGTGACGCTTGGTTGAATTCAAATAATTTCCTTCATTGTCACTCGACATACCATATTTGTGTTGAACTGACTGCTTAACCGACGGCGAACACCTGGGGTGTTACAATGCGAGTGCCTTCTTCTTGAGAAACACACTTCAGGAGTAGTTTTTCTTTTGCATTTTTGCGCATAAGCTTGCCATCTACCAAAATGTACTGCTTACTGCGCCGAATGAGTCGTTCGGCTTCAATCTTATCCTGAGGAACATCCGCCCTAGTGAGATATCGTATAAACTGCTCCCTCCAATCGTCAACTGTTTGCTGTACCAAGGCGATTGTCTGGTCGGTCGGGGTCTGCTCAGCAGTCCCTAATGTTTCCTGTTCGATGGATGGCTTGACCAGGTCCTGGACAAATACACCATGAGGGATCTGAGCCCTGGATGAACCTATTTTGGAGAGAGCATCGGCGGCTTGATTGTCTGCTCTTACGACGTGCTGGAATTGAAGACCAAAAAACTTTCCCTCGAGTTTTCTTATCTGGGCAACGTAGGCGTCCACCTTTTCGTTGGTGACATCCCAATCTTTGTTGACTTGGTTTATGACCAGGGCAGAGTCGCCAAAGACTTCTAGCCTTTTAACTCCGAGCTCGATCGCAATTCGAAGGCCATGCAGGCAGGCTTCGTATTCTGCTGCGTTGTTGGATGCTGTAAAATGGATCCGGAGGACATAGCTCAGCTTGTCTCCGGAAGGTGAAATAAAGTATACCCCGGCTCCTGCGCCCTCGAGGTTTAACGACCCATCGAAGTACATTACCCATTGCTCAGTGCTGGTCGGAAGGATTGGGGTTGTCATGTCGGTCCATTCGACGACGAAGTCAACGAGCGCCTGGGATTTAATGGAGGTGCGACTGCGAAACTCAAGGGAAAAAGGGGCTAACTCCAGAGCCCATTTTACTATACGGCCATTGGCATCCTTGTTACGCAAAATATCTCCCAGTGGGTACTCAGTAGCCACTGCGATAGAGTAATAGTCAAAATAATGTCGCAGTTTGCGGGAGGTGATTAATATTGCATATAACAATTTTTGCACCTGTGGATACCTTGATTTTGAATCGTTGAGTACCTCACTGATGTAATAGACCTGACGTTGCACGTTATATGCGTGCCCTTCTTCTTCTCATTCCACGACCACGACGGTGCTTACAACCCGGTCAGTAGCCGCTATATAAACTAGCAAAGTTTCACCGTCAATTGGTGCGGCTAGCAGAGGTGGTGTTGTAAGAAATTGCTTGAGCCCTTGAAAGGCGATTTTGGCTTCTTCCGACCACTCAAACTTCTCGAAAGCTTTGAGTAACCTAAAAAATGGAAGGCCTTTTTCTCCTAGACGTGAGATGTAACGGCTTAGAGCAGCCATGCATCCAGTCAACTTTTAGACATCTTTGACATTTTTTGGAGGCTTCATTTTTAGTACAGCCTGGATTTTTTCCGGGTTAGGCCTCAGGCCGTCTTTGCTTACTATGTTGCCTAGCAGGATACCAGACAGGACCCCGAAGGTACATTTTTTAGGGTTGAGCTTCCACCGGAATTTATTCAGCGCTGCGAAAGTTGCGCGTTGGTCGTTTACTAATGTAGGGGTCCGCTTTGTTTTTACGACGATATCGTCGACATAAGCCGCTACGAGCTCCGCTCGAATTTCCTCGTCTAGGCATTTTTGAATCGCCCTTTGGTACGTGGCCCCTGCGTTTTTGTGGCCGAAAGACATCGTTGTGTAGCAATATGTCCCAAAAGGGGTAATGAACGACGTTTTGGGCTAGTCTTTTTCTCTCAGAGAAATTTGGTGGTATCCGGAATAACAATCTAGCAAGGACAGAAGCTCGCACCTAGCCGTGGAGTCGACGAGCTCGTCGATGCGGGGTAAAGCAAAGGAGTCTTTAGGGCAGTGTTTGTTAAGATCGGTATAATCAACGCACATTCTCCATTCTTTATTCTTCTTTTGGACTAAAACTGGGTTGGCAAGCCACTCTGGATGATACACATCTTTTATAAATCCGGCAGCTAAAAGCCGGGTGATTTCTACCCTAATAGCCTCCTTTTTGTCACGAGCGAACCGTCGTAACTTCTGCTTGACTGGCTTGGCGGTCTTCGAAACGTCTAAGGAGTGCTCGACCAGCTCTCGAGGTACACCGGGCATATCCGCGGGTTTCCACGCGAAAACGCTTACGTTCTCCCTCCGGAAGCTGACAAGCGTGTCTTCCTATTTGGGGTCGTGGTCGACCCCAATGCGTGTCGTTTTGCTTGTATCTCCTTCGACCAGCTCCACCTCCTTGAAATCCTTGCTCCTGGTTGCCGCGCGCTTAGCTTCTTTGATTGGGATAGACTGGTCTTCTAGAGCCACTTTTACCGCGTCCACGCGTGTTTCCTCCATGCGGATTGAGAGGTCATGAGCTTGAGCAGTAGCGAAGCTTTCCTTCTCACATTCATAAGCCATGGAGATGCCTCCCCTTATGCTTAAAATGCCGTTCTCAGATGGCATTTTGAGCAGTAAGTAGGTGTAATGCGGAACCGCCATGAACTTTGCCAGGGCCGGTCGGCCTAACAATGCATGATAAGACCCTTCAAAGTCTGCTACGATAAAATTGATGTAGCAGATGCGGTGGCATTCCTTCGTGCTGAACTAGACTGGTAGGGTGATTTGACCCAAAGGCTGGGAAGCCTGGGACGGTAGGATCCCCCAAAAAGGAGCGTCATAAGGTTCTAAGTCACTTATCTTGATGCCAAGCTCAGGTAGCGCATGTTTGAATAATATGTCAAGGGAGCTGCCACCATCGACCAACACTCTCTCGAATCGTACCCCGTCAATAGTCGGGTCAACAACAAGCGGGAAACGACCAGGCTCAGGCACTCTGGCCCACTGATCAGCTCTGCTGAACGAAATTTCTTGTTGTGACCAGGCCAGGTAGTTGGGATCTGATATCCTTTCGTCAACTCGGTCAACGGAGTAGACTGCACGCTCAATTAGCTTGCGGACCCTTTTGTCGGCCAGGATTGCCTTCCCACCGAATATGGTTCGCACAGACTTCTTGGCTTCTCTGAAGCCTCCGTGCTTCGGGTTTCTTCTTGGGTCCTGGTCGTCTTCATCATCTTCGTGAGGACCATTTCCCTCGCGTCGCTTCGGAGGGTCATCCTCGGTGTCGGGGCGTTGTTTCTTCGAGCCATTGCGGAATATGGCTTTGAACCCCCTGCATTCCTCCATCGTATGTCCTACGCCAGGGTGTGCCGGGCAATCCTGCTTCAAGATCTTGGAGTAAGCTGAATCATAGTTGCGCTTGCCTCCAGTCTTGGCGTTATTAACCTCGTTACCCGGTGCTCGACTAGGGTTTGGCTGTCTTCTTCTTTCATCTCGGCTGTCGAACCTTCGGTTAGGGTGGCGGTTATCCCTGAACCTTTTGCGATGATCGTCGTGGGCTTCGTCGCAGCGGTCGCTATGGTAATTATTTCGTTGGAGGTCATCGTGCCGAGGCCTCTGGTCTCGGCGGTCGTCCGCAAGCTGTGTATTATATTCTTCCGCCCGAGCCCAACTCTGAGCTATATTAAGTAGTTCTTCGACCGTTCTTGGTTCCTTGCGCAACAACTTATTCCTAAGCCCTTCATGATGATGTAATCCTCTGATGAAAGCCGAGATAGATTCGTCGTCAGTAACGTTGGCTACCCGGATTCGAGCATCAGAGAAACGACGGATGTATTCTCGTAACAGCTCGCCAGGGCGGTCTTTGACGTGCTCTAGGTCATATTTGCTGGCAGGCTGCTGACAAGTAGCTTTGAAGTTAGATATGAATGCCTTTTTCAGGTCGGACCAACTGTCAATGGAGTCGGGAGAGAGGCTCAGGAGCCACTAGCTTGCAGCTTGATTAAGGACCACGGGCAAATAGTTGGCCATGACGTCTCCTCCTCCTCCGGCTGCCCGTACTGCAGTTTCATATAGCATGATCCATTGACGAGGATCTGCCTTTCCATCGTACGACCTGAGGTCGTGGATCTTGAAGCCCCTTGGCCAAATGACAGAGCGGAGCCTTTTCGTAAACTGTCTAGGACCAGTGAGGGTTTGGTCTAGGAGGCCGTGCTCGCGATACCATAGGTTACGTCTTTCCATCTCTTGACGGAGCCTTGTGTCTTTAGAACCCTCGATGTGGTTGCATAGATCGGACCTTTCAGTGATGTGGTCGCGCAAGTCCCGGGGCCCGGCACTTGGATTATTCCTGGCACGCTGGTCGGCTCCGTCGTCTTGGCCGCCTCTTCGATTATTGCGATTGTTGCGGCGATCCTGATTACTGATAGCTGTTGACGGAAGTTATAGCATGTTTTACCTTATCAAAATACCGTCAACAGGCCTCGGTTTCAAGGAAGTATAGCATATCATGAGAATATTTATCACTAATAAGTTCCACTTGTACTCTTAGCTTGTGAACT
Source organism: Coix lacryma-jobi var. lacryma-jobi (assembly GCA_009763385.1). Lineage (NCBI taxonomy): Eukaryota > Viridiplantae > Streptophyta > Magnoliopsida > Poales > Poaceae > Coix > Coix lacryma-jobi. The sequence goes on from CM019829.1 coordinate 114,914,778, forward strand.
TGTAGGAGATGGCAAAATGAACAAAATGAGGCCAGGTGGGCCCACCAAGGGGGTCGGCCAACCCCCCCTTGGTGGCCACCTCGGCCAGGGTGACATGGAACAATCCAAGAGAAGCATGCTCAGGCCAATATCAACCCTTGGATCAAACATGTGCTTTTACTCAATGTTGCAAGATGAGAAGCACATGGATTCATGGGTCCACGCCGAAACCAAGTGCAACCATCACCACAAGACTTGCTCCATGACATGTAGGGTCACCAATGGAGAGAAGATGGTGGGCCAGCCCTGTCATAGGGGGGTCAGCCGACCCCCCCTTGGTGGGCCCTGGCTACACTGTTCAGCCTGGTGACATCAGCACCTTCTAGAAGCAAAGTGGTGGGCCCACCTGTCATTGGCTGCGGTCGGCCGACCCCCGGGTGAACCCCATCCAATGTCGGTTGCTTGCACATGTTTCACACGTGAAGAAATCAAGGCCATCCATCCATGACGGTTACTATGGCAGTTTGATCCAATGGCCAAGGAAGGAGAGCACGCGGATCGCTGACGTGGCACCGGAGTAGCCGCTACTCCACCTCCAAGCTATAAATACCCCCTAGAGCTCTTCATTTGTATGCATCCAAGGAGAGAAAGCCTACTTAGTAGCTTTAGTGTTAGAAGAGAGGGAAGGGAGTGAGGAGTTCCACGGAGGAGTCCCGGCCTGTCGGGAATCTTCTCCAAGGTGCGCCTCAACGGATGCGATTCTTCTTCAAAGTGTTACATCTGAGTCCTTCTAGTATTTAATATTCTGGTCTGGTAATTTGAGTTTACAGTTCTTTTACTTGGCACATTGCTTTACTTTGTTGAAGTGCTCTAGGCCTATTAAGCTTAGCTTTAGAGTAGTAAGATTAGTGTAGACGTGGTGTCTAGGCTATATCTTGCCAGTGTGGACTCCTTGTCGCACTTGTGTAGACGCCTGGTGGTAGGGTGACAGACACAGCCAGTGCTTGGAGTTTCTCTCAAGTGTTGTAGGCAAGTTGAAAATAATAGTTGGGTAGCAGCATTGCCGCCTCAGTAGTTGTCAGGTGGAGAACCTTTTAATCAACTACTGTTTCGTCCTTTGCCCCTAGTAAGGAATGAGGTGGTAAACCTCAGTACTCTTAGAAAACCAGTACCAGATATTGATATTAGGAAGACCTCTCTATCCTAGTTATCATATACCCTTTGATCATCCTTTGACGACCCTACCTCTAGTTAATCCACTTCACGTTCCCTGTAGAAATACGATACCTGGAATACTCCCGGTGAAAAGCTACAATTGACTACCGTGCGCTTGCGGTATATCCGTTTGCCACTTCTGGTGTCAACAAGCATCTCTGGTGCCGCTGCCGGGGATTAGGCTCCATAGTCTAGTTCTAGTGGTTGCATTAAGAAGTGTCAACACTAGCCTCTGGGCAAGGGTCCGGATCCCTGCGACTTCTTCTAGATCCGGTGGGAGCGGCGTGAGATGGTCCTACCGCCTGGTCTTGGACTTGTACCAGAGACGCCTTTAAATACGCACCGAGTTGCTCGAGCTGTGGTGTCATCGGGAGATTATCGACCAGGTTCATCGCCATGGGAAGATTAGCTTGAGGGGTTCTGTGGACTTGATGGTTATCGCACATGTCGAATGCATCGTATAGGTTTCGGTGTAAGCGTTGTCCACCATTAGCCTCAGCTGCTCTCCGAGTAGCTCTATCAGCATTTCTGGCTAAACGCTGGGTTTTGACCTCATCTGTTTCCCCATCCACGGCCGGCTCATCATGGCTTATAGCGAATACTGAGCCCCCATAACGTGGGAGGGGCCCGAAACCCGGAGGATAATCCAGCGACCGATCTGGTGAGTTGGATCTGGTCGATCCATCATTTGATGCAGGAGCGGAGGTTAAAATTGCCATGCAAACATTGCCGCCAGATTGCTTGAGATTGGACGACTGCTTATCCGGAGTACGCCGGTTCTTGGTACGACTCTGGAAGAGTCCCATGACTTGCTCCTCATATGTCGAGGCCGAGTTTGTCAATCCATGAGGAAAGACAGACGTGAAAAAACCATGCTTCATCCTGCTCGGTTTAGACTTCTGGGGAGGGCAAAACAGGGCGGAACGACCCGCAGGGGTGGAAGTGATGACCAGACCGGTTTGAGGTTGTGCATGTCTCCTAGCACGAGCCGATCGTCGAGGTTGTTGCCACTCTTCTTCGTTGTACTCATGCTGAAGCAAACGATCTCCGATCGAGTCTGCCAAAGCGAGAGTTTCGGCGATGCCCACCGTGACCCGATCGATGGATTCGATCAGGTCGGAGTTGTCGATGCGCCGCCTTCGGTAGCGGGGAAGCGCCATTTTGTTCGGGCGCTCCGATCTCGACGTCGGTGCTCCCAGTAGTTGGGATGCTTGGGGCGTCTCCATGCTTTCGACGATTAGGTCACCTCCGGTGACCCACGAAAAAGACCCGACGGTGAACGTCAAGCCCGCCGGAAGATCCATGGAAATCGGGAAAGAAACCATCTGAGTCGTCATGACGTTCGCACGCACACTCCCCACGGTGGGTGCAAGCTGTCGACGAAATACGGTCGATAGCCCACCTAGGGGTATGCCCGAGGTGGTAGATTAGCGGGGAAGGCGCGTAGAACGACGATCCGGACGTGACACATGAACGGAACTAGATGAACACCGAGGTTTATCCAGGTTCGGGCCGCCGAGTTTCAGCGTAATACCCTATGTCCTGCGTCGAGTTATCTACTCTGTATATTGATGAATGTCTTTTTTAGAGGGGGTCCCTGCTCGCCTTATATAGCCACGGGGAGCAGGGTTACAGATCTTTAGAAGATCAGATCTCATGATACAATAAGGAAACCTAGTCGATTACAAGTCCATATCGTGAAGGACACGATATCTTTCCTAACCGACTATGCTTCCTTGCTTTCCGACCCTGAGGAGGCTTTCGTGCCGTCATCCGACCAGCTGGGCCGCCTGCCCGACCAGCTGGGCCTTAACGCCACGAACCTTCACAGTGAGTTGGGCCGACCTTCATGAAGCAGCCCAAGTCTAGCCGTGAGGGTACCTGGGTTTATACCCCCACAAGCACTCTATGGTCATTTGACACCCCTGGCTCACACCAAGCAGGGGGGTCGAACTGGCAACAACCGCAACATCCGCAGTGGGGATATGGCCATGAGGCGTCCCTTCACTCATCCCAGTTAGGGAGTTCATCCCACTCTTTGGGAGGATCCACCGTGGTGATGAGTTCTTCCCTGGAGGAATCTCACCACAGGCAGTTCACCATTCGTCCTTTCATCAGGACGAGTGGATGCGCGATATGGGATATCTTCAGCACCAAATGAATAGACTCACCACGGATACTGCCAAAATCCGTCAGGACTTGAACGAAATGAACCAAAATTTCCAGGTATTCCGCCAGGAAACTGGTGGAGAACTGGGTAATATTTCTTCTCTCCTGCAGCAGAACCAGCAGAACTGGGATGAGATGTACCATCGTCAGGGATGGATGTAACCCAACCACGCGAACAGCCAGCTTGGGGGAGGACCCCCGCCAAAGAGGTAAGTATCACAACCGTCTTTATTACTGTCAATTTTTTTAATTTCAGTAATTTAAATTTGAGTTTTATCTTAGTTAATTTGCAGCTTAATTAAGTAAAATATATATATATATAATAATAATAATAAATAAATAGCAATAAATGAAACGCTCTCATCATAAGTCTTTTTAATGAATAAAAATAATGTATGCCATGCATTAGAGTTACCATGGGAGAACGTATGCTAGAACTAAACTTGAGACATGAGCATTAGACTAAGTAAAGGGGAAGTAAGTTTCTACTTTGACATGAGCAAGAGTTTGTGGATAGTTATTTTGAAAAATGATGAATTTAAAAACTTGCTCTAAGTATTTATGTGGCAAAGAAAGTCCTACCAAAGCCAAATAATTTTTACTCTTAGAGTAGGAGCTTCCACTTGCTGCATGTTAGTGTTGAGCTAGTTAGACCTTTGTTGATAGACATGGTAGAGAAACTTGTCATATTTTTAGACCAAGGAATTCACTTGCATCCACCTATATAGTGCTATTCTTACACTAAGAATAAGCACACAACATGTCGTTATTTCCATTCATTGTTAGAAATACTACGTGGCAAAATATCATGCTCCATAATGAAATCTCGGGGACATGGCTATAGCATTAAAAAAAAGAGCAAGTGCTCTAGAAAAAAAAGAATATTCAAAAGAGCAAGTGCTCTCATTCATAGCCATGATCCCACAAATGAGATAAAAAGGAGTAGTGCCATGAAAGTATTAGCCACAATAAATACCACACACTTGCACATTCCTGGTCTAAACCTATGACTTGTTGCTCCTTCCATTTGTCTAACTTAGCAAAATTATGCTAGCATTGCATGCTCATTTTTATCCTACCCATTGCACCCCACATAAAGTCTTAGTGAGAGGATAATTCTTCCATTTCCACATACAAATATGAGTGATTGAGTGAGCCACAAAAGTTACTAAGCATGCTTTCTTTTGAACAAAACTTGCAAAAACTCCACATATCTTGATTAGCAAAATAGGCAAGGGAAAGACAAACCTTCTTTCTTGCTGGTCTTTTGTTCTAATCTTGAGCGCAGGGAAGGCTACCAATTCCATGGTGATGAAAATAATATGGGCATACACAACAAAAACACAGAGTTTCCAAGATTCAAGTCCATGCTTGCTCGAGGATGAGCAAGAGGTAAGCTTGGGGGAGCTTGTTGATGCTCACTAAGTGTTATATTCTTAGCATCAACAAGGTCATATAACGCAACACAAGGACTTAAAATCAACCAAAAACCTTTTATAAACTAACGATTTCCACTTGTCCTTGAGTTTTATTTGAATGTAGGTAATTGCAGGGTTTTTGAGCAAAATGACCAAGAGGACCCACCAGGAGGCAAGCACACTCACTTGGGCTCACTTTGGGCCAAGGTGGGGTGGCGCCCGCCACCCCTAGCTGGCGGCCGCCAGGGGAGTGAGGCCCAAACCCCTCCCCTGCCACGTCACTGATCCAGGGGAGGCGTGCCACACTCATTTGCAGCCATTGATCACTTAGGTCGTTGCATCCAAGGGCTAAGAAGAGATGTCACGTGGACCATGACCTAATTGCCCATGTGACGGTTATTTGGACATGCAACCGACCTTGGAACCGCCTCCCTGGAGCTCCTGGATGCCGTTGAAGCAATGACGGTGGATCCAACGGTCAGGGGCCTGGCGGCTGCCACCTAGGGCTAGCGCCCGCCACCTCACTCACCCCCCTGACCTAACCCTAGGTCCCTTAGGCTATAAATAGGAGCCCTGAGCTCATTTGTACTCAGACCTCACCTCATTAGTCCCACTCTCTTGTAAGCGAAGCTCTGGTGAAGTAACACTCTAGTTGAGAGACTTAGAATGAGAGCGAGAGTGTAGAAGAGAAGAGCTGGAGTTGTAATAGAGGATCTTTCAGAGTCTCAGGTATAATTCCAAGTCTTTCTTCATTATTCTTAGTGTTCTTCTACTTTCAACATTTACTTTAAGTTCTTTACTTATTGTTCTTGTTGAGTGCTTTCGATCATAGATAACTTAGTATTTAGTTTGTATCTAGTTTGGGTTCTTCGCTGAGTAATCAGTGCTCTAGTTTTGGACGCAAGATTAGAGTAGTATATATTAGTGTAAGAGCGATGCTTAGACTAATTATACCTTAGTTTGTGGCTAGCCCCCCGGATAGCTGTGGTAGCAAACAGGTGGTGACAACCCTGGGAGCCTTGAATTCCACCACGTAGTTGGGTTAGTTTTTAAATCATAAACCTCGTTGTGCACGTCTGAGGTAAATAGTCCAGAGGGTGTGTATGGTTCGAAGAACTAGATAAAATCTTTATTGCTAAGTTAGTTGTGTTCGTAAGTGTGTAGGAAAACATTAATCTGTCCATCGGCCAGACCCCGCCGATTTAGTTTAGTAGTAGTTAGTCTTTCTTTCTTTTTATTTTAGTAGTAGTAGAAATCAACCCCCATTCATACATTTCGATCAACCTTGCTAGAATCACTAGTTGTTCATAGCAGTCCTAGTGTTAGTTCTGCCATAGTAGCTTCCCTGTGGAAATAAATACGATACTCGGTTACTCCTGGGTGAAGTGCTACAATTGACTTATTCTGTGCGCTTGCAGAATTTCCCAATAGTCATACGAATAGTTAGTTATACTTCTTACATTAAGAAGTACCAACAAGCCTTTCTGGCGCTGTTGCCGGGATAGATTCCATAGTCTAATCCTAGTGACGACATTAGCAAGTGTCAACAACGTGCACTCCCGCCGATTCCGCGGCTTGACCTCCGTGCGGCCACTTGCTCCTAGATTCAGACACTCAAACTTGTGCCAGTGGAGCATTGGTTTCCCAGGGAGAGGTAGCCACAGGCAGGTCCAGAGTTCTACACTGTCCTCCAGGAGGATTTCTATCAGGGTTACAGGAACGCCGACATCTGTGTGCGTTCACAGAGGCTCTGCCCCCTAGAGTTAGTGGTAGCTGCAGCTGGAGAGCAGATTCATCCCATTCTCACCTTTCTACTTGGTCTGGCAGACCTGTTGGGGCGGTCTGGCTCGTATATTGAGGACCGGGTCTTTCAGTTCTACGCTTCACTGTGGGTGCACCCAGACAGAGAGACGGTAGAGTTTGCCTTCAGAGGGGAGCACTACAGGTTGTTCTCGTCAAAGATCCGGGATTGGTTTGGACTTCGCCACTCTCAGACCCGGATCCACGACCTGTGCTACGACAGGACAGAGCCACCCCAACGCCCTCACGGCAGTGCACAGCCAACGACAAATTTGATTCGCCTGTGCTTCAGAGAGCCCTTCGACGAGGGTTCGAGTCGTGTGCCTAAGGATCTTACTCCTTCGACTCCGATCCTCAATGAGGTCTTGCGTCGGACTTTGCTTCCGCGGGTTGGTTTCAAGGAGGGCCTCTCATGACTTCAGCTGTGGCTTCTCGCTTATATGGTTAGACAACAGGAGTTCGATATTTGGGATGTGATCCTTTGTGAGATGGAGGACACCGTGGCAGAGGGCATCAAGGCCCGCAGGCAGCTACCGTACGCACACTGGATCTCTTACATCCTATGGAAGGTAGCTGTCACCACAGGGACCGCACTAGAGCAGTCTCTCACCAGCTCAGTGAACGTGTTCCCTAAGTACAACATGAGTCAGCTTTTGGGACACGGTCGGGACCGCAGACAGCAGCAGGAGGCAGGGTCAGCACCGTCCAGCTCCAGACGCTGTCCCGACGTGCCAGTGTCAGCACAGGAGCAGGACGAGATGGTCCGAGTTCTCGCCAAGCAGGAGCTAGCAGACTTAGAGGGCGAAGGACAGTTTGTCGCCGAGGACCCCACCAATAGCCCTAACGAGGACTACCAGCTCCCGCCTCACGCTCGTCCTCATGACACTGAGGCCGGGGTGTCTGGTACAGCCTCCTCCGATCCCGCACCACCTGCTATACTATCCAGGATGGAGGAGCAACAAAGGACAGTCATCCAGGATGTCCAGAGGCTTGCACATGAGCAGCAGCGACTTGCTCAATCTCTCGCTCAGCATTAGGCTCAGGAGAGGTCAGACGCACTTCAGCAGCAGATGCTCTAGCTTCAGCAGTAGACTCTGAGCTTCATGGAGAGGATTATGGGTGGACCTCCTTAGTGGCAGTGGCAACAGCCTCCACCTCAGTAGCAGCTTCAGTGGCCGCCACCTGTCCCACCTTAGTCGTAGTCGTCTCAGCAGCAGCAGCCACAGTTCTCGGGTCCCTCCCAGTCCACCTGGTTCTCTACTCCACCTGGAAGGGCCCCGCTGTTCAGTCCGCTCCAAACTGGCTTCACTCCACGTCCGACAGAGTCCCTGTTCATGATGACCACTACAGTGACACACGACTTGTCAGCTACGTTCAGTGAGCTTACCGGGCTATCCACTCCAGACTTGCCCGTTTCAGTTTAGACGTCGACGGCTCCTGTCACCTCTACGATAGAGACACTTCCAATCTCTGTCGCGTCCTTCGAGCAGACTGAGCAAGTCTAGTCCGAGACCACTACGACAATGCAGCCTGAGCTTTCTACTATACACGAGCTTCCGCACTCCGATACTCAGGTTAACACCACTACAGTGACTGTGACAGAGACTGCGGGCACTGAGCAGACAGAGTATCTTGAGCATTCAGCGCAGCTAGAGCAGACCCGAACCGCTTCACCAGAGCTTCCAGCTACAGAGGGTCAGACTACCGGCTCTTCTTCGTCAGACTCTAAGGCGATTTTGCGGCAGTTTGAGTTCACTCAGCGTTCCCCAGAGGCTCCTGATTCGTCTGCGCCACCTCCGCCCTCCGACGCTTAGTTTGGTGTTTGACAACAAAGGGGGAGAGTGGTCGAGTATAGTGATAGGGGGAGTGATGTGAGAGGGATTTGACTCTTATGTTTGTTATATTTCACATACGCTCTTCATATTGCATATCTTTCGCACTATGCTTAATCAACATTGTGTATAGATGTATACTTGTTTATCACCTTGAGTATGTTTACATACTTATTTTAAGATACTCAAAATCTTACTGCTTGAAAAAAAATTAACATAGCCTATATTTTTTAATATATTACCATAAATAACATTACAGTACTATATAAAATAAGTATAATTATATACTCTATGTATACATACATACTCAACATAAATATTGCTGTAAATATTTTAGTATGATTATATACTCCGCGTACATATACTTCATTAGGCTATATACATCATAAATCTAGAGATATACCACATGGGAGTAACTACTCCCTAGGAGTACAGAATAATTACCCTATATATATATATGTGTGTGTGTGTGTGTGTGATATGGACCTTGTGACATGTTTGTGCTCACTATCATATCATATATGACATGTCATTTCATTTTGCTCGATTACTTGTGCTTAATTCATATTCAGTTGATATTCGAGCTCTATTACTCTTGCACTTGCTTTTCACTCTAACTCGTTGAGTGCAGGTCATTGACATGATATATATGAGCTTACCCCTAACCATTTTCTCTTATTTATCGCAAGTTCATACATGTCGTAGTATTGAAAACCTCTTCTCTCTATACTCGAGGTCATGGTGTCATCAATCACCAAAAAGGGGGAGATTGAACGCATCTTGGCCTCTAGTGGGTTTCAGAGATTGGATGAAACACAAGATTACTATGACTAACGTGTATTTTGCAGAAACAGGGATAAGTTAGGTCATGGTAATAGCGACGATACGGGCATATGGAGTTCATGTCCCCTGGCGATGGAAATCGTTTCGGTTTTCAAAGAACGGACGACGAAGACGGTGGTAGACTAGGCTAAGTGTCATATGGTGTTGGAGGACACTTAGGTAGTCTTAGGCCTTTGTTTTTCCTTTGGCCGTACTATAAAGGGGAGCGTGAATCAGTAGCTTGACCTAGATGAGTCTATTGAGGTAGATGTGGTGCACACTTGTTATTTCATAGCCCTAGGTACCTTTAAGAGAGCCCTTATGTCGTAAGGATGAAAAGTCGTTAAGGCAGCGTCGCGTTCCGAAGTCGTTTTGGCCCTGAAATGGGCATCAGACGCTGGCCTTAGTGGCATCGGACGTGCGTCCGATGTCCACCAGGCTTGAGTGTGCTGACGACGTGGCATCGAACGCTCCGATGTTGTTACATCGGACGCGCCTGTGCCACTGTTCCTGAGTGAGTGTCCTGAGGAGCACATCGGACGCTGGGGGTCAGCGTCCGATGTCCATGCAGAGAGGTTCCAGAGAGGTCAGATTTGCATCGAACGCGTCCTATGTGATAGCATGGGACGCTGCCCAGCGTCCGATGCTCCTTTAAACAGTCTGACAGAAAGTACAGTTGACCGTTGGGTTGAGGGCATCGGAGTGTCCGATGCTAGGCATCGGAGCGTCCGATGCCCCCGAAAAACGTGTTGTGCAATGCTCTTTTGGATGGCCGGTTGGGGGAGTATTTATACTGCTCCCCCTCCTTCATTAGAGTGTTCTTGTCATTTCATTCTGCTGAGAAACACCTTGAGAGAGCAAGGGAGAGCAAGAGCCCTAGTGAGGTTGAGAGATTTCCTAATTGTGAGAATTAGTAACCTAATTAGTGAAAGAGAGTAGCAAGTGTGCATCCATCCATCTCTTTGGCCTTGGCTTGGTCAAGTGAGAGTTCTAGCTTGTTACTCTTGGTGATCGGCATCACCTAGACGACTTGGTGGTGATCGTGAAGCTTGGAGAGCATCCGGAGGCATTGTGGATGACCCAAGCAAGATTGTGACCGGTAATGAGCGATTCACCGGGCTGAAGTGTCGAAGAATCAGCTCATAGTGAGCACTTGATCCTTGCGCGGATCAAGGGGGAGCGATACCCTTGCGCGGGTGCTCCAACGAGGACTAGGGGGTGTGCCGACACCTTGATACCTCGGCAAAAAGATCGTCGAGTCATTTCTACTCCCTTTACATATGCATTTACATTTGAGCAATTCAATTTGCATTTACCTGTTGTTCATTCATAATTTAATTACCTTGCTAGAGTAGGAATGGAATAGGTGTAGTCTTTTGTGCGGTAGAGTATAGAGAAACACACTTCTCGACACAAGGGGTTAATTGGGCTTGATAGGTTTTAATTGTCGTAAGAATTTTTAGAAAAGCCCAATTCACCCCCCTCTTGGGCATCTTGATCCTTTCAGTTTCGGTATCCATATTTTACATTAACAGAAAGAGATTGAAGTCTAGATTCCAACAAATAAAACAATGCATCTTTTGGACTTCTAAGCTAGGAGTTATGGCTATTTTAGTGGATGTTGCACATGCTGTTGGTGGCTGCGCGAGAATGAAAGAAGACCCTTGAGTTTCTCCACCAAGATGATCTTCCACTTGCTTTTATGTCACACCCAACTAGGAGGGTTGTTCCTAGTACAAATACACCATGTAATCCATCATTTCAAGGGAGTTATTTTGAGATATACAGCCATCGTGTGTGTGTGTTCTTCTCCTCTCATGGAGAGAATATTTGGAATCCTTCGTAAGGCATGAGTGCTTTGCAACATTCGACTCCTGAGGGGGCTATAGAACACCAAACTTCGGTTCACCCAGTTTGTGCCTTCAGGTCTATATGGCGTGATTGCGTGGGCTGGTTTTGTCGGTGCATGGAAGGGTGGATGTCTCGGCAGTTCGTCGCGGGTTCAAGATCTCGTGGTGCGCTACATCTCCATCAGGTCTTGCAATGATAGTTATCAAGTTCTCTTATGCTACACCATGAAGATTCAGCCATCATCGTGTCTTCCATACACATACGCGCGTATCAAGATATCAATGTTCTTCTTTTAGAGTATCTGACACAACACATCAGTAATCTTCATAATGTTTTCTATTAGGAGTTGAATAAAGACGAAATCAAATGTGACAATGATTCATATGGCACCACAAGTATCTCCCCGAGAATGCTTTGAATTGAAACTGAATGATCATTAGCAATGCTGTGTAGGACTGAAATTGAGGCACCAAATATTTTCTTTAAGCTTAGAATAGACCTGTAGTGGGAGCTCCATCTCGTGTCCCCTGGCCTTTGTATGGAGGATGTCTAATTTGCTCCTCGCCCTGTGTCTAGCTCTCCCAATTCAATTTCACGGGAAATTTTCTCTGCTTGATTTGCTAGCAACTCATCCTTGCATTTAGTTGCAAATAAAACAAGTTAAATTAAATACTCAAGCACATATAACTCTAGTTGCAAAAAGAAAAAAGTGACTTGTGAAATTTTCTTATTACCTAATGCAATCAATTGTAGTTGCAAACCTTAGTCTTCTTGTTTCAAGCATTCTCTCTTTTTGTTTAAGAATAATACTGTCAGTTTGAGCCATTGAGTTCTTAAGATTATTAAAGCACCCAACTGAATAATTATGAGCTGAGCTGGCATCCCCATGTGTTTTAGTAAAGAACATTCATTTCCATTATTAACTTTCTTCCAGTTCTGAAACCCCTTACTATGAATGCATCTTATCCTGATTTTCCAAAACATGGCAACCAGTAAGCACGATTTGCGTGAGGAGAATATTCTAGCCAAGGAATTGCTTGAACCAGCTGCTCTGAAATTGACGACGATGAGCTAATTCACTGAGTGGGTATTTTGTCAATATTGGTTGATATGGGTCCTCTGAAATATAAAGTCTTTGAGCTTCGCCTTGTTGATCAGTTGGTAGTTCCAATATTTAAACATGTTTACCAGGATCTCTCTCAAATCTCGTAGCTACAATTGGTTCATTCTCAGGCTCAGTATCCTTGGCTTCCATTGGGTCAACGACAGGCACAGACCGCATGGTAGCACAACTCAGATTATTAGGATTTTCTACATGATCATTAGTAGTTTTGTCGGTGTTCGAAACCCGGGGGTCTACACCAACGAGTAAATTTATAAGTGCGTGCTCCCAAATCCGGATGGTGATGCAAGAAGAACACAACAATTTATCCTAGTTCGGGCAAGAGAAGGCCCTACGTCCAGCGGGGGGGGGGGGAGTCTGTATTATCTTGCACCAAAGTGCTTGAACAGGAGCGAGTACAAGCGTGATCGAGAGCGGGGGATATGAAGAAGGGTGACTAGAACTAGAGGGCTGGGCTCTGGAGTTCTAGGCTACTGTGGTGTGGCAGAACCTCCTAAATTAAGTGGCCCACATGCACCCATCATTGGCCTAAAGACCTCTGATTGGCGTGCATGAGTTCCAAATGACTCAAGAGATCTGTCGGGTGTCCTCGGGAAACCCGAATCATCCACGTTACATTCTTTTCAGGACTTCCCTCATCAAGCATCACAGTATTACAACAGTTTTATAGATAAGATAAATTAGAGTAAAGTGGAAAGATTATATAACATAGATCGAAGCTTAGATTTTAAAGTTTACAACCCATAAGTACTTATTACACAAAAGGTTCGGAACTTCATATTACATATACCACACAAATTTTTGTTACTTGCCCAAGGTCAAACATCAGAGTCATTATCACTCTCCTCCACAAGAGTGAAGAAACATTGACCACCAAAGGGATGATCAATGAACTCACCTGCAACAAAGGTTAACAAACCCTGAGTACAAAAGTACTCAACAAGACTTAACCGTCTAGAAAAGAGGAGAAGACTCAGGTATGAAGGCTATAAGTATTCAAGGTAAGGCTTTAACAAGATCAAAACATTTCTTTTGCAAAAAAACTTACTAAAAGTAAAGCCTATTTTCAAGTTTTAACTCAAGATTAAACTTTATAACTATCCAAAGATTCTCAAACCTTTATAAGCATACCACTTCTTTCGTTCTCATCTCATCAAGATTCCATTCATTACTACGGTGTGGGTCAGTGGATTGAGGTTCCATATCCGAGGAAACACGGCGATTCGAATCGTTTAAACCCAGCTGGGGATTCAGTACCACACGACATATGTAGAACTTAATCTTGCATACATCAACCCTATCTATAGATCCTCCCATACAAGACCGGGTTCACGCCACCCGAGAGTACAGTACACCTCGAACCCGACTATCTCATAGCCCTGAGGGTACACACTACTCCCGCCATCTCTCCACTCCCAGTGCACGATTAGCCGTTCTCAAGTATCGGAATAGCTATAGACGAGGCTTACCACCGCATGTGGGCTGTACTCAAAGGTCTCAATCACAGCAGGCCAACAACGATAAGGTCCTATGTTGAGCAACATTACAACAAGACTCCATTCTTGATGTAAGTTACTATTGTTATCATGTTATCTCAAGATTCATGATTTCCAAAGCATAGCAACCATTTTCAAAAGCACCTACTATTATGAAGTAGTAAAGCATGGCTAAGCATACTAAGCATTTTTATAAAACGGGTATCAAGGTTAAGTATTGGAATCATCAAGGTTGGTAATGCATCAAATAAGGCTCACATACTCCTATTCACTTAATGCATCATATTAACTCAAGTGATATAAATAACTTTATCAAAATACAAGGATAGGTTTAATGTCCGGGGCTTGCCTTGTTGATTAGCGAAGTCCGAAGATTCTGAAAAAGTAGAAGGATCCACACACTCAGGAGAAACCCACTGAGGATCCGGTCCTTCCGAAACGAGATCTACAGGTAGAAGTGCATATGTATGATCAATGAGATGCTTATGACATGATCATGGTAAAGATGGAAATTTTCTAAGCTGTAGACATTTATTCATACAATCTTTTATCACGGTAAAGTTGCAAATCAACAAAACCAAATTAGCTATTAAACTACATATTATTACTTAAACAAATTTTATTATCTCTATTAACCAAAGCAAGGTTAGGTAACTAACAAGCAACAAAAGGTCATTAGCATAAAGGAATCCATAACCAGGGAGCAAATCATGCTAACGTTACCCTGGTTGTCAAACAATTCCAAAAGTCACACAAATCCAAAGTGATTAACTATTTCTTTTTACTCTATAAACCATTTTAATTAACCCTTTATTTATACACAAATCATACTTATTCAAATAGAGCTGAAATTAATCATGAAGATCAATATAAGTGACATAAACTCACATGTCAAATTTCATGATTTTTGGAGAAACACAGAAAATCACATAATTCATCAAAGTTGCATTTATTAATTAAAGCACAGATTTTATTGGCATAGAAAAAGTGCTCCAAACACAAGTTTCATAATTTTTATATTAGCACAGACATGCTATCATCTATCATGTCAAATTTCACAATTAACAGAGCTATAGAAAAATTATAGCAAAAAGAACAAAACTAGCTACTGTGCATAAAGCCAGAAAAAGAAAAACTTGAATCTAGCCCAAACTGGGCTTTCGGCCCAAGCCAGCTCGGCCCGACACGCGCGAAAGCCAGCCCGGCCTGGCTCCCGCCCGCGCGCCCTGGCAACTTTGCAGAAAAGTCCTCCGACTTAAACGAAACTAACCCGCAGTCCATGGCGCTATTCACCTGAGTCTTGGACTTTGCAACCAACACCCTGTAAGAAGTCGTCTTCGCAAACGGGAGGTCCCCGACCCTGGCCCGAGCGAACGGCGGCGCACCGAGCGACGACGAGCCTTACGCCGGCCATCTCCGACCAGTAGAGACTCGGATGACAAGAGCATCAACACCAGCAAGTCAACCGCAGTCGATTGAGCCCCCAACCCTAAACGCTACCGCTCTGGTTAAGCCTGGCCACGCACGGCGGCGGATCGGATCTCGGCGAGACTGTTCCGGCGAACTCAGGCCGGTAGCAAAAGAACGGAGGGGCTAGGAAGCTTCAGTAGCTCACCCTGGTGCTGCTTGTGTAGTTGGTTCGAGTGGAGAAGGAACGGGAAGGTGGAGTCCACGGAGCAGTGACTTGCGGCGGCGAACTCCGGCGAGGCGAGCGGTGTTCTGGCGAGACCTGAGCACAAAAAGAAAAACCACCGAGCCGATGAGCACCCTGGGGTCAAGGTGAAACGGAAACAAAAGACTGGGAGAGAAGAGGAGTGCCCGGTGGAGCTGGCCACGGTGAGGTAGAGCGCGGCGGTGATTTTGCCCGGCGGAAAGAAGAACGGCGAGCTCTTGCTCTCTGAGGCAGTAGAGTTTGAAGTGAGAGTTTCTGGAGGTGCGCAAGGAAGTAAGGAACTTATATCCACGGTAAATTTTGGATGAGGATGTTCGGTTTGCCGTGAATTCGAGATTGGGACAGAGGGGAGCTCGTCTGTGCTTTGGTGGCGCGACAACGATGACGAGCTCGGGAGAAGACGCCACGGAGCAGGGAGAGCGCCAGCAGCTGGTTAACTTCGCCACGGAGACCAGCACGCGCTCGTTCGAGAAGAAATGGTGCCCATCGCGCTGGCGTTGCCGACCCTAGCTCGGTCGGTCACCGCCATGAACAGGGAAGAAAGCTTATCCCCCCTTCACCTTTAAACCTTTTCGGAAATTTTAAAATTACTTGAGATTTTTGAATATAAGTTGAAAATATGTTAAAATATCAAATGCTCAGAATTCAAAACTAAACATCTTTTATTTTTGCAACATAAATAGAAAATGCTTAGATTTTGAATTAGGGTTTGCAAATCAAAAGGGGACAATTAGGGCAAAAGGGTATTTTCACAATGGCTTTTGATTTCACATGAAAACTTGAAAAACTGTGTACATCAAAGTTGATCCTTATAAAAAATGGAGCAACTTTGCTTTTTGAAGTATACTCAAATTCTTTTTAGAGGTTGATTTATAAGAAAGGGGATAAAATAGGATTTTTAAGTTAATAACATTACTTAAATGAATTCCAACCAAAATTTGAATTATACCTCAAGGGTGATTTGGAACATGATCCCAATACACCTTTGAGACATAATACCAAGATTTGGTAAAGATTCCATTACTATATTAGAAATTACCATAATACCCTTATAGAGCATAAAAGCATTATTCACACATAAGAAAACATAAACTAGGGTTTTCAACTTAAGCACTTCTTATCAACTAAGCACAAGCATGATGAAATAAACTTGTTTTTAATGAATGCATAATTCGGTTATCAATTCAGATGAAATGCCAGTGCATATGATGACATGACAGGTTTTAGTTTTCTTAACACCAGAGTGTTACATGTGGAGAGCAGGTGAGTTTGTGCGTGCGTCTGTTCTACCTTGTAGGAGTCTTGCCCTATCCTGAGCCCTGTCGTCCCCTTTTATATGCGAAGGGGAGGCTCAGGGTTACATGAGTTTAGGGCTAGCATAAGTGATGACGTGGGTGATGACCTTGCCGGTCATATCGGCGCCGCTATAGAGACATACTCGACTCTGTGGATGACGTCGCCCATGCGCGGTCTTGCGAAGGAGTGTCGCGTCGGGAGCTGTTGGAGTGTTGACTGGGCACGGTGGGGTAGCTCTCGAGGGGATGGCCGTGATAGTCGAGGCCCGCGTCGATGAGGTCGAGCCATGCCTGAGCGGAGTCGAGCTCCGGAAAATATGGAAAACATGTTGACAATTTGGACCTCGAGGAGATACCTGACGAGGGGCGGTGCGCGGTATGGAGCTACAACGTCGTACGAGTCACCCCCTTTCCCGGAGATGGGTGGTTAAAGTTCGATTTAACCGGGGTACGATTCACTACGGTATACACTATAGCCACGCGACTCAGACATGAGTAGGTGGAGCGCATTTAATGCTTCTGGGGTTGCGCAAGAGTCCTTCGAGGGGTACCTGAAGGACCGAGAATGCTAAAGCAAGGTGACCAGAGGGGAGGGGTGAATGGGAGCTTCAAATTTCTTTCGAAATGTTGAGGCCTCTATCCCAGAAAAAAAAGCCAAAGAGCAAAGCCGAGACGCGTGATGTCCACGACCCAGAGAGTGGGTGGATGTTCCCTAGGAACACAGCGGGACACCACAAGAACTTCATCACCCAAGTTCACGCAAGTCAACTAGTGACAGGATTCAGGCTATTCCGCAAAGTGGGAAGCACAATTTCTGTAGAGCACAGATGCCGGAAATCCAACGCAAAACCCACAACCAAATCCGAAGTCGAGTGAACAAACTGGAGACGAAACAATGCAGAACTTAGAGCATCAGACGCTGGCCTGCGTCCGATGTGATCCTAGCGGACGCGTCCGATGCAAATCAGGCCGAAACAAACCTTACTGTGTAGCCATCAGACGCTGCTACAGTGACAGCTCAGCGTCCGATGCTAAGGCCTCGGAGCGTCCGATGACAATGGAGCATCTGATGCCAACACACATGTTGCGTCCGATGCAAAAAGAGCGTTTCCAAAAACTCACTGCATGACCATCGGACGCTGCACTGCAGCGTCCGATGTCTGCGTCCGATGCCCCTTTAAAAGCACAGAATCTGACATGTGGCAACGACGCGTCTGATGTGATGAACACAGCGTCCGATGCCCTCGTGCTCAGTGTCCAATGCCCCTGAAACAACACAGTTCTTCCACGGATTCAACCCGATCTCCTCTGAATCAAAAGCTATAAATCTTAGACTTGGTATGATGAGTTCCAAGGGTGTTAGTGAGCTACTCCTAAGAGATCATGGATCGAACGTAACTCCTAATCGGTGAATCAGAAGAATTGGTGGGCAAAGGAGAGAAAACTGATCCAAATGCAAAAACCAACGGATCTACTTGTACGTGAGGATAGAGTTGAATTCCTTCGGTGGAAATGATCCCCTCATAGTAAAGAACAAGTAGCAACAAATGGAATGAGAAACCAACAACCGTAGAGAGAGATCCATCGACGGGAAAAACATGGAGAAAAAGTGAACGTGAAAAACAACTCAAGAACACGAATCACCACCACGATTTCCAGCCAAAAATCGTCCGCACGAGGAGACAACGGGAATCCGGTCCCGTTTCCGCAAAATCCAAATACAGAGAGGTATGATTCACCGTCTCTGCGGATCTCAGCAGCTACAGCAGGGATTGGGAGAGCAGGAACCCTAGAATGAAAATAGCAATGGCTGAGATAGTCTAGAGGGAGGGGTGGCCTCTCCTTATATAGCCTAATACGATTATTCCCCTTCTACCCTTACAGCTAATGAGCGAGCAGGCTAACCCTAAGGGTATTCCTGACCAACTCGAGGTTGATGTTGATCCGACGGCCATGCCCGCACATCAGGTAGCTTCGCCTCGATGTGACCTCACCGGATGCCGCCACGTGCCACCACTGCGCCGCTCGTCCTTTTCACGGACCTCCCCTTGTTTTGAGGCCGAAACCGGGAAACCTGGGCCATCCCCCAGTTTTGAGGCCGAAACCGGAAACCTGTCATCCGTCGCCTGAGTTTTGTGGCCCAAACTCAGAAACCCGCCAGCGCCTAGGTTTTTAGGCCCAAACCTGGAAACCGTCTCCATCCCGAGTTTTGTGGCCCAAACTCGGAAACCGGACGCACCCAGGTTTTGAGGCCCAAACCTAGAAACCGTCCACTCGGTGTTTTTTCTATGGCTCAACCACCAAACCGACACCATAGAGGGATGCACCGCCCGTGCACCCTGTCCACCCGCAAGTCTTCACTTGTCGCTGTCCCAGGCTGTCAGCCACCACGGCCGATCCTCAGACCACAGGTCCATCAGTCCAAGCCTCACGCCTGCCCTTCACCGCTCCGGGTCCATCGGCATGGCATGTCTCTACTTGACCTTCACATTGCCTTCGATCACCGTCTCTGTGCTCGACACCTGCACAACACAAGCCAAAGAACATGCACATCATACCAGTTGACAATCACTCATCATCTCAAGATCCGGCATACACCCATGTATCCGCAATCTCCCTCTTGATGAGTGCATTGTCAACTACCAACACAAATCATATGAAGGTAGAGGAAAGAAGGAAGAAGAAGTAAGCGAACTCAACCAATCGACCAAAAGCGAAGCAAAGCTAGAAGAGGTCGAATGGAATGAGCGAGACAACTTGGTTCCCAAAGACATAGGCAATGGCTCGACGCAACCAAGCAAAGCAAGGCTAGCCCTCAAGAAGAGGTAGAACAGACTCAACACCGCTAGCAAGAAAGTAGTCGGAGCAAAAGAGACAAAGACAGGCTAGTCCCTCCAGAAAGAGGCAAAGGCTCAACACAACTAGCAGAACTAGCAGAAACGCTCCAAACCAATTGAAAAATGCTCCGAACCAATTGACCAACAAAACTTGTCAAATAAAACCAGTGAGCAAACTCCCCATTCAATAGTGCACACAACTAGGGACATGATTTGTCAAATTTCTCCCCCTTAGTTGAAAATGCACACACCAAAGAAAAATGCATATGAATCACAAATACAGGTTAGCAGCTTCAGGTATATAGTCGACACAAAGAATAGATGCTCTAAAAAGTGCTGATCAATGATTCAACAACAAGCATAAATGCCAGCAAAGGCTCAAACTGATCACAAAATACGGAATATGAACATATGAGCAATGTGAGCAGATTTAAGCCATTTAGAAAAGGTTTCACCATTAAAATAGCACTAAAAATGTATAGACAGGAAGTTATGCAAGTGCTAAACATGTATACAAGGTGAACTACCCCTAGCAAAGTTCAATCATCATGCTATAGAATGAAACATAGACTTGTGCTTTCAAAATTTTATCGGAATTGCAGCGGTGATTACACAAGTTTGAAATTTCAGCATGTGATTGCGAGAGGTTGAAAACTTGGCATTGCCTAACTTTTCAACCGAGCTAAGCCTATGCATAAGCAATCAGAAGCTTGAAGCAACAGTTTTGGTCCTACACTACATGACTCAAGTTTGACTCAATGTGCAATGAGAAACAGTCTCGATACCATGATGTGCTGACAAGTAATCCCATCTCGATCTTTTCAATTTACTTAGACTTGGTTCAAAATTTAACAGAATATGAACACACCAAGCAAGTGAAGCACTTAGAACTAGAGACATAGCAACCTAGCATATATGAAAAACACAAGTAACTTCAACATATTCTACACATGCTAGTTGCCAATCTCAATGGTGAACATGTCTCAAATATTATGTTTGATTAAGCATATTCATAGTTCTGAAAAGTAGCTCAGCTCACAACATGTATCAGTGATCAAGAAGAGCCTAAGCTACAAGCATCATCATATATTATCGGAGCAAACACTAATCAGAGCATAGATTCATTCTACAGATTATAGACATGAAGCTCGAAAAGATAAAGATGCAAATATGATGAAATGCAAAAACTAAACAAAAACAAGATAAAAGAAGTCAGTCTATGATACAAGAACCAAAATGTTTCCCCCAACTAAAAAGGGAAACGCACACCAAGCTCACCTCTCAACCTAGCAAAGGTTGATTGGTCCAAAGGCTTGGTGAAAATATCTGCCAACTGAAGATGAGTATCGACATGGTGAAGGTCGATATCACCCTTCTCATAGTTGTCTCGCAAGAAATGAAAGCGCACATCAATGTGTTTGGTCTTAGAATGTAGCACGGGGTTCTTAGCAACACTAATCGCACTTGTGCTGTCACAAAGCAATGGAACTCGAGAAAAGCTCAGACCAAAATCACGCAAAGTGGCCATCATCCACAACAACTGGGAACAGCTGCTAGCCACAGCAATATATTCAGCCTCTGTGGTAGACTGTGCGACGCTAGACTACGTGCGAGAAGACCAAGATACAAGAGAAGAACCCAAAAACTGACAAGTCCCAGAAGTGGACTTGCGCTCAAGTCGGCAACCAGCAAAATCTGCATCCGAGTAACCGCAAAGGGAGAGGGTGGAAGAAGCAGAATACCAAATCCCGAACTCAGGTGTGAAACATAAGTACCTCATAATGCGCTTGACCGCTTGACGATGAGAAGTACGTGGCGACGCCTGAAAGCGCGCGCAGAGGCACACCGCGAACTGAATGTCTGGGCGTGTCACTGTCAGGTACATCAGCGACCCGATCATACTCCGGTACTCCTTCTGGTCCACAGCTTCTCCATCCTTGTCCGCATCCAGGTCCGTCGTGGTCGACATTGGTGTTGGAAGAGGCTTGGCCTCACCCATATCAAACTTCTTCATTATGTCCTTGGTGTGCTTGCCCTGGTGCACAAACGTCCCTTCTCGGGATGGCTTGATTTGCACCCCGAGGAAAAACATCAACTCGCCCATCATGCTCATCTCAAATTCCTTGCTCATAATATCTGCAAACTTGGCAACCAAAGCATGAGAAGAACCACCGAAAATGATATCATCCACGTAAATCTGAACCAAGAGAGTGTCATTGCCTTGCTTGAGGAGAAAGAGCGTTTTATGTACACATCCCATTTTAAAGCCCTTAGCACGCAAAAAGGTTTTTAACCTATCATACCAGGCTCTAGGGGCTTGTTTCAAACCATACAAAGCTTTGTGAAGTTTAAAAATATGGTTTGGAAACTTGGGATTTTCAAAATCGGGGGGTTGTTTCACATACACCTCTTCTTCTATGTAGCCGTTTAGGAAGGCACTCTTGACATCCATTTGAAAAAGTTTGAAACCCTTGGATGCAGCAAAAGCCAAGAGGATCCTAATTGCCTCCAAACGAGCTACAGGAGCAAAAGTCTCCTCATAGACTATCCCCACCTTCTGACTATACCCCTGGGCTACAAGTCTGGCCTTGTTTCTAACAATGTGGCCATCCTCTCCTTGTTTGTTTTTGAAAACCCATTTTGTACCAATAGGGTGACACTCAGGAGGAGGTGGAACAAGAACCCAAACCCAATTTCTCTCAAAGTTTTCTAACTCCTCATGCATGACATTAACCCAGTCTGGATCAGATAAAGCGTGTCCAACATCTCGGGGTTCAAAATCTGCAACAAATGCAGAATGAGCAAAGTGAGAGATTTGTTGTGACCTTGACCGAGTGACATGTTCGTGGATGTCGCTGATCAACTGTTGAGGTGGGTGTTGGCGCTGAATGTGTCATGGTGCCTCCCTTGCTGAAGTAACCTCCCCCTCAACAGTAGCTGGTGCCTCCTCGGGTACAAGTGGTACAACCTGAGGTAGTGGATCATACGGCCCCCATGTAGTGGAAGTAGACGGGTTGGGGCCGCGAGCAGTCGTGGTCGAAGTCGACCCAATCGGCACAGCAGGTGGAGGAAGTGCTGGATCATCAATCCCTTCAGCACCCTCTTCCTCGTCATCAAAAAGAGGTTCTCCAACCTCATGATCACCTGCACGCTCAAATCTAGAAGAAGGACAATGCACGCTCAAACTTGGAACCATTATCGCTATGAATAGCTCTCATCGAGTTCTTAGGGAACTCGTTCTGAAGTCGCAAAATCAGATTGCGAGTAAAAGCAAAAGTCTCAGTTTTCTCAGCTAAAAAGTAAACCCACGAATATCTCGAAAAGTCATCGACAACAACAAGCACATACCACTTCCCCCCAATTGAGCTCACCCGAGCCGGACCAACAAGGTCCATGTGTAAAAGCTCTCCAGGGCACTTAGTCATAACCTGATTCACCGGATGGTGGGGAGCGGCTACCATTTTCCCATGTCTACAAGAATGGCAAATAAGATCCTTCTCCATGCACAACTTGGGCAATCCTCGGATTAAGCCAAGTGAACTAAGCCTTGCAAGCAAGTCAAAGCTTAGATGACCTAGTCTCCTATGCCACTTCCAAAGATCAGAGGAAGAAGGTCCAGCCAAAAGACAACGAGAAATTCCAAATGACTCCGAGAAATTCGCACGAAAGACTTTCCCAAACGGCGAAATCAAACATACAAGATTGCCCTGAGGATCCAAAATACGACTGAGATTCGGCTTAAAACGATTCTCATAGTCATCATCAAAGAGTTGCGAAATAGAAAGAAGGTTAAAATGCAAGTTAGAGACAAGAGCAACATCACGCAACACAAAGTGCTCATTAACTCGCACGGATCCACGAGACAACACTTTACCTTTGCTATTGTCGCCGAAGGTGATAAACTCCTTTCCAGCAACTGGACTAAGACTGGAGAACCACTTGGCGTTTCTGGTCATATGCCTTGAGCACCCGGAATCCACCAACCAAATGTCCTCCAATCGTTTTACCTACATCAATAAAAAGACATAGGGTGAGCATACTATCCAACACTGGGGTGAGTAAAATGGGAAGTGTACCAGTGTTGTGCCGGCTACTCAAAAGAACGGTTAGTAGCACAACCATTCCTAGCACGCCTACAAGGAAAGCGATCACCACGTATAGGAAAACGTGGTCCGCTAAGGGAAGAGCGTCCATCACGATACTCAAAACGCGGTGGGGGGTAACGCTCAACAATAAAGCCACTGCCACGGGGTCCATAGCCTACAAAAGCAGGATCCCATCGGGCACGTACTCCTTGCGGCCTAGGACCTTGAGGCATTGGACCTCTAGGCCTAGCAACCCTCCTTTGAACCTTCGGCGCATGTACATCATGGAAAGGATGGTACATGTCCAAGTTGTTCATCTCCTTTGCACGACGCTCCTCTCTCTTGCGCCGAAAGCAAAACTCCCTCAAGTGTCCATCTCTCCCACAGTGCTCACAATGGTACCTCACCGCTCTCATAGGGGGTTGTTGGTACTCACGGTACTGGGTGTGGATCACTTGGGTCTTTTGTGGCATGAGCTCCTCATGGATTGGTGGCATAGTGTCTAGCTTGTTCCTGAGGTGGTTTAGTTTTGGAGCCCATGTCTGTTTCTTGGGTGGAGCTCGTGGAGGTTCCACAAACACTCCATCCTTGGTGTTCGGTTTGAGAGGTTCTTTGGGTGGAATCTTGGTTAGTTTGGGAGT
This sequence comes from Coix lacryma-jobi var. lacryma-jobi, assembly GCA_009763385.1. NCBI lineage: Eukaryota > Viridiplantae > Streptophyta > Magnoliopsida > Poales > Poaceae > Coix > Coix lacryma-jobi. The sequence goes on from CM019829.1 coordinate 114,939,013, forward strand.
AGTGGTGGAGTTGGGCTTCTCACTTGTCTTAAGACCACTAAACTCTCCAACCTTCCCGAAAGATGTAACACTCTCGACACCCTGAGCAAAACCAACACCAGGACCTCCAGCAGCACGTTTGAATTGGGCAATCATCATCCCAAGATGTGGCTCACCACTAGACACCCATGACAAGATGGTCCGAAGGTATGTGTTTTCTTCCTCGGTTTGCATCTTGTCATGCTTCACATTCGCAATCTCCATCTCCAAACCCTCACACAGAGCGCATCTACACACACAAGTGCTATCCGAGCTGGCCTTCTCAAGAGACACCATCTTGGCATTCTTCTCTGCCAACTCGGATTGCAAGCCTGCACAAGACTTGCACGCACCCAGCAACACGGGTCTAGCCCTAAGCTCATCCACCTCTCCAACCAAAGCAACATACTTCCCCCTCAAGGTGAGAAGGTCAGTCATGTGCTTGGAGCACATCTCACACTCATCATCCTCAATCACGACAACAGTGGACTTGACAGACTCTAGCTCCTTCACCGCATCCTCCCACTTCTGCCTAAACTCCTTCCTCTCTCTAGCAGCACGCCTAAGCATCTTATCTTGACTAAGGAGGGCAGCAGTAAGTTTATCGACCTCAATAGAAAGCTCATCGGGGGTCTGTGATACCTGGGAGGTGTCGTCGTCGTCGTCGTCATTCTGAGGGATCTCTTCCAGCTCGCCGTTGACCTCATCGACGAGGGCCATGGTGCAGAAGCCCTCGTTGTCAGCAAAGAAGCAGAGACCGTTCAGCTTGTCTTTAATCTTCTTCTTCTTCTCGGACTCGTCATCGCTTGATGTAGCGGAGTCATCATCCGAGTCGTCGACGTCGCTGTGCGTGGCGAAGAAGGCACGCTGCTCGGCCTGGGTCTTCTCCAAGTACTTCTCCTTGATGTACTCCTTGTTGAAGCCGCCCCTCCGCTTGTGCTTGGCGGGGACGTACTTCTCCTTGCGCTTGCCGGAGTCGTACTTGTGGCCATGATCTGCCTTGCCGAATGCTTGCTTGTTCTTCTTCGGGCAATTGGCGATGAAGTGGTCCGAGCCTCCACACTCGTAGCAGCCACCTCGTCCTCCTCCGCAGTGACGGTTCATGCGGATGTTGTGGAACCGCGAGAACTAGTTGGCAAGCAGGTGAAGGGTCCAGATGGCGGACTAGAGGGGGGGGGGGTTGAATAGTCTTTTCTAAAATTAATCTCACCTGCTAACCGAAACAAATGCGGAATTAAAACTATCGGTCTAGCCAAGACTACACCCCTCTACCTATTAACTTTAGCACCTTACAAAAGATCCTAAACAAAGCAAATAAGGTGCTAGGCTAGCTAGAGCTCACCTAATCAATCTAGCTTGCAAGGTCACACAAACCTATGCAACTAGTACTCTAATCAAACCGGGGAGCTCCTAATCAATCTAGTGATGCAAAGCGCATAAAGCCTAAGCTCACTAGCAATGCTCAATAACAAGGCTACACAAGCCAAATTAGAGAGCTCAAAATACTTAGCTACACAAACTAAGCAATGTGACTAACAAGGCTACTCAAGCCAATTAGTCACGCAAGAGATCTACATCTAAGCTATACAAGCAAAGAAGGTAACTAGCAACCTACACAAGCTAACTAATTACAAGAGCAACTATTTAAGCTACACAAGCTAGATAGCTACACAAGAGCAACAACTAAACACTAGCACAAGTATGAGTATGGAAATACAAGCTAGTGAATGGAGATAGCAAACCACCGAGAAGATGAAGACAATGTTGACACGGTGATTTTATCCCAAGGTTCACTTGGTTGCCACCAAGCTAGTCCCCGTTGAGACAAGCTCAAGGTTGTCGCCGGTCCTCTTGCTAGTGGTGACTACACTAGTCACACTCTCCCCAAGGAGTGCTTACCACAAGCTCTAGCACTCGACCCGGCCAAACCACTTGACGCTCTTCACGTCTCTCTTTTACTAGAGTTGCTGTTCGCGATCTCCCGCGGGGTGAGCACAACACCCCTCACAAAACGGTCGCCTCCGGAGCACCACTCAATCTCCGAGCGTGCTACCACGGAGCACACACAAGCCTCCAAGTCGTCTAGGAGGTGGCAACCTCCAAGAGTACCAAGCACCACCGGCTTGCAACTCGATCACCTAGTGCCACACTTGCAATCTCTCATGCACTGCACTAGAATCGCTCTCTCACTTAGCGGATATGATTAGCACTAATCCCAAGTGAGTTGGAGGACTCCGAAGCACTCTCACACAAGGACACTAAGTCCCCAAGGTGCCCAACCTGTCAAATGGCCGGCCACCACCTCTATTTATAGAGGGAAGCCTCAAACTAGCCGTTTGAAATCGTGCTGAAATTTGAACTGCGGACAGTCCGCCCTTATAGCCCCGGACAGTCCGCCCTTATAATGAAACTACCCATTAGGAGCTGCAACGATCACCCCGGACAGTCCGCCGTTGAAAATTGACAGCCTACACAGAACCTGTCCAGCAACCTTGTTCTCCGAAAAATTAGCCGGCGGACAGTCCGCCCTTATAGGCCCGGACAGTCCGCCGTTCACCTGTCAACCCAAGAACAGTGCGACCATTGTGTCTGATGCATCCCCATTGGTGCGTCCGAGGCCCGCGGACAGTCTGCCACGAAAATGGCAGACAGTCCGCCACTCTCCAGAAAGCCTCCCACGAGAACGGCCATAACTCTTAGCTCCCAACTCGGAATTCGATGATCTTGGACATTTTGGAAAGCTTATTCAGAGGGCTACATAACCCACAAGAACACATGATCCAAAACACAAAGGATCAATACAGTTTTCCATTCCAAGATCAATCACTTCTTCTCTTTCAACTCACAAACAACGCCACATCAGACGCACCGGTCCCTATGCATCGAACTCTCGATCCTAGCGTCTGATGACACACAAGAGAGGATCCAGAGAGGGCGGAAACACATCGGAGGCGTCCGATGGTTCCTCATCGGACGCAGGCCAGCATTCGATGCTCCCTACAGAACAAACAGACTCTCTAGGGTTTGCCATCGGACGCTTGGCCTAGCGTCCGATGCTCATCGAACCAGCGTCCGATGCCCCTAGAGCACAACACTTCATCTCCTTTTGCAAATGTGCCAACACCACCAAGTGAATGCCACCTTGTGCATGTGTGTTAGCATTTTCACAATCAATTTCAAAGGATTTTCACTTGCTCTCACCACGCCACTCAATCCTAGTAACAACGCAATGTTAGATCGCTCAAGTGGCACTAGATGACCAATATGCAAACAAGTTTGCTCCTCTTGATAGTACGGCCATCTATCCTAAACCCGGTCATCAACTTCTCTACACACCTATGACCGGTGAAATGAAATGCCCTACAAATATACCTTTGCCTTGCGCATTCCATTCCAACTCCATCGGTGTTGATGCAACACATGCACTAACCTATATCAAATGATATGATCCACTTCATATCATCACATGACCTCCATTGTCCATCGATCTTGACTTCACTTGCTCTTCACCATTGCTTCGGTCCTTCGGCGCCAAGTCTTTGCTCAAGCCTCCCGACACTCGGTACCAACGGCTTCAAAGCCTCCAACTTGCCCTTCACTTCCGCAACCGGTCCGTCAAGCCAAGCCTTGCCTTGATCTTCACCATCTTAGCCATATGACCACATGTCATGTCACATATTCAATAAGCTCATTCTTCATCACATGCATGAGCATTACAACATCCTTTAAGCCATTACACCTCTATGGCATATGTTGCTCATACATGATCACCTGTGGACTTATCACCTGTGTATCTCACATAAACACCATTAGTCCACCTAAAGTTGTCACTCAATTGCCAAAACCAAACTAGGACCTTTCAATCTCCCCTTTTTTGGTAATTGATGACAACTCTACAAAGATATGGAAATTAAGCTTATTTGGATTCTATGTTACTTATCCAACATTAAGGCCATATGAGAGAATTTGGATAAGCACCATATAACCCGACTTGGTAGTGATAACTCCCCCTACATGTGTGCTCAAATGGTTTGGTTTCAAGCTTGCACACATGCATAAATATGAAATTTGTGGGAGTGTTAGCACTACTAAGTGGTATGCTAAGGTATACAAGATAGAATTGTACCTTTGTAGCGCGTATACCACATTTTAATTCATCCTTAACATCAACCTTGCTTGAAATAAGTGAAACTAGATACCACGTGAGATCAACATTATAAGCAAGGTTCTAGTTACCACTTGTTACACTAAGACTATGCTATAAATATCAATAGAAGAAAAACAATCATCATCCAAGTCTTAGCTCTAGCAAATATTGCACACAAGCATATATATCAAATGTAAAACATATGCATTATGCAAGCAAGTCACATGAATATGCACATATCAAAATGCAATCAACCAAGTATTCATGAGCTTGCTCCCCCTACTTGTGTGTTCTCTTTGTCCAAGAATTTTGATCCTTTTCCATTCTCCAATCTTGCTCCCTCTTGATCCATGTCCATCTTTGGTTTTCTCCCCTTTGTCCTTGACATATTTTTGCCACAAATTCTCGCCCTATCATATCTTTGGCACTTTCTCCCCCTTTGTCATCAATGACCATAAAAGGTATGCTCTTTTCTCACAAAGGGTGACACTAGGGTAGATGGTTGACACTTGAGTCTTCATTTTTTATGGACACCACCATATGTGTAGGATCTTTGACCTTGATACCAATAGGTGGGGCACCTCCCCTATGTCATAGCATGGGTCATCCAAATGATAAACTTGAGCTCTTGTTTGTGAGGGAAGCTTTGCTTGATTTGATCACTTAGAGTTGAGGATAACTTGAAGTCTTGTAGGATACCACTTTGAATGAAAGTTTAACCTTGATATCCATTTGCATTATTGTCTTCTTCTTGAACTCTTGTCATCTTCATGAGCTTCTCATTTGTGACTTGAACTATCAAATTTGCACAAGATATCTAACTCGGTTTGCTCTAGAGTAAGCTTCTTCACACATCTTTTAATGGTTATCTTACTCACGTTGAATTAGACACTTGAATGCTCATCTTCTAGATCAAGTACTTGGGTTTACTAGCTCATGAACAAACTCATATACTAACCACTAGATCATATAATCAAACAAGCAATAGTGGTAGGCTATGAATTTAAACTTTTCATTTGTTATGCATGATCCTATTAAGCATGTACTATATGCACTAACCGCATACTAGTAAGGGATGAAATGGTCATGCACATTACAATGATACCTTTGCTATCTTGGAGTAGAGGATAGTCATTAGATTCCAATTGAGCTCCGCAATAGCAATGTGAAGTCCATGGTGAAGACCAATAGATACCAATTGATAGAACAAATCTTCACCCATATGATCAAGTGCACTATCTTGTTGTGGTTGACTTGCTTCTTCAATTGATCATAGCTTGCATTTGAATACCACTTGAGTTGGCATGATTTGCTTGTCTATCTTGGGTGTTGCTTGCTTCTTTAGATCAACCCTTTTTATTTCTTCAACTAAGCATCTCAAATGACACTTTAGATCACCACTTCCATGTTAGCCTTCCAAGCCTTGCTTGGTTAACCTACCAAAGGCGGCAAGCCCCTACAAAAGGGAGAAGTGACCTCTCTCCAAAGAATCATCCTTGATACTCATTTAAATTGACTTTGTTTGATTAACCCAATTGAACTCTTCTTGAAATGTGACTTTGAATCCATCTTTGAGTCCTTTTATTTCTTCTAAAATGATCTTCATTTGAGACTAGAACTTGAGCTTTATCTTCATTTTTGATGTTTGTCTTGATCTCCAATTTGAGTACCAAATTGTGTGTCAAAAACACTCCATAATCAAATGAACCTGTACTCATCTTTGTCATGCTTCTAGCTCATTTGAAAACCAAACATAGGTCCCTCAACCACTTATAAACATGATTCCAACCTGGGGGCCTTTCAATCAAAGTGACTCTAGACCAATCCAATATTTGTCACTTTTCTGGCAGATTCTGTTCTTCTCAAGGAAATATGCATATCTCCCAAAATATAAGTCCAATAACTATGAAATTTTGTGGAGATGTGCTTCTCTAAGTGTTCTAGCAGCCATAAAAATTTGAGCTTCATTGTCTTTCTAGATTGCTACCAGATTTCAATTCTTTCCATAGTACTACATGCTGAAAACTGTTGCACTATAGTTGACAAGATCCAGTCCAAAACCGAAGCATCACTTATCCAATTATCATGAATTTTGCACAGCAACTAATACCATAAGTGTAGAGCATGTGTACCAAATTTCAAGCCAATCCAAATAGATTTGATCATCCAAACATGGCTATCATCACAGCTCACTCAGATTTTGCAATATTGGACAACATTGAGCAATTGGGATATACTCTACCAATTTGAATCTAAATTGAAGCTAACTTGTTTGAACACACTCACAAGACAAATATACATTCAAAACCACTTACTAAAGAAAGTCTCATGAACATATTCATTCAAACTAACTCAAACTTGATCACTAATCATCAAATCCATTCAATCATCTTATAGCAAACAACATATGCATATATATCCAATTCAATCAACTCATATGCACCCAAATGAACATGATCAACAAGAGATATATCTTGGTAGCTGATGATCATCAAAATAGCAAGCTTCTACTCAAATTAATTGCAAGCCATCAAATATTTCCAATCAACCACCACAACTAGAATGTGACACTTGCATGTTGTAGCACAATTGGACTTCACTTCACTTGACTTGGCATTGGGTTTGGATGTACACTAAGATTCTTTACTTGACTAAATCATATAATAATCATCATTATTCCACTTGAATCAAGCCTCCAATGCCATGGTACCTACACACATTCATCCATTTTTTGATGGTACCCAAACTTGTTTGGTTCCTCTCAAGTTAGGCGCAACATACTTTGGCATAGCCTTAGTATGAGTAGCGGGATGAGTTGCAATAGTAGCCTTAGAGGTACCATTTTCATCCTTTCTAAGCATAATATTATCATCAATTGAAATAGGCTTAGAAGTTTTACCTAGGGGACATGAATTTGCCATGTGTCCCCTTTCTCGGCATGAGTAGCAAACTCTCTTTGATTGAGCCTTCTCTTCCTTGCTCATTTGTTGCTTCTCATTGCCTTGCCTCTCATGAGTTGCTTGAGCCTTCTTCTCAAGCTTGGTAGGACACTTCAAGGCAAAGTGTCCCATATCATGACACTTGTAGCACTTGATGTGAGCCAAATATTTCTTCTCATCTTGATTCTTGCTCATCATCATCTTGGCATCTTGGATATGAATTGGATGCCTTGCTCTTCCACCCCTTCTTGTTTTCTTCTTAATCATCATCAAGTCACCACCATCACGGTTGATCTTGACTTGATCTTGGGGCTTCTCTTTTTGCTCAACTTGTGGCTTCGGTTGAGGCTCTTCTTGTTGCTTCACCAATTGCTTGGTTGGGCACATAGAGGTGAGATGTCCCCTAGTGCGGCACTTGAAGCACTTGACATGCTTGAGTCTCTCTTCTTCCTTCTTCAACTTGAGCTTCTCCTTGTTGGGGCAAGCATTTGCAAGATGTCCCATCTCATGGCACCGATAGCACATGAAATGAGATAGCTTCTCTTGTTCTTGCTTCTTCATCTCTCTTTCGTACTTCTTCTTTCCCCATCTTTTGCCTTTGATCTTGCTCTTGTTGAAGCCAATGCCACTCTTGTCACCATAGCTCTTTTGATTCTTCAACATGTGCTCAAAGGTGACTTTGGACTTGTAGCACCTCTCTAACTTGTTGCTCAAATTCTTCACTTCACTTTTGAGCTCATTGTTCTCCTTTAAAATGTTAGTCTCACAAGACATAGAAGTAGAACAAGCATCTATATGTGAAGAACATGACATAGATAATAAATCATCACAAGAGGTGGATACATGCTTCTTCTCTACATCACATGGGTTAGCACAAATATGTGATTGATCATTTGACCCAAATGATGAGCTCTCACTAGTTTTAGTTTCTTCATTAGAAAGCTTATTAGTGAGAAAAGCATGGTCTTGTACCAAGTTGTCATGAGCAACACTAAGTTCCTCATGAGTCAATTTAAGCTCCTCATGTGAACAAGTAGTAACATAAAGTAGATGTTTTTGTTGTTCACATGTGTTCTTTAGAAATGAGTTTTCTTTTGTCAATTTCATTGTTTTAGCCATCTCATTTTCTAAAGCCTTAGTGAGTCTACATACAAGCTCAAAATTTGGATCATCACAATCAACAACCACATTTGCAATTGATACCTTAGTGTCACCGTGTGACATGAAGCAATGTGGTGTAGTAGAAGAGCTTGTGGAGACATCACTCTCATAGCCATCATCATCATCATCAAGTGTGCATGAGGTAGCATCATCTTTTGCACCACTTGAGCTTCGGCTATGGTCACCATCATCCTTGTCAAGTGATCTTGTGAATTGATCATCATCACCATCATCACTTGACCATGAGGTGGAGCAATCCTCCACAACCACCATGTTGTGGTCATGCTCAACATCCTCATGTACCATCTCTATGTGATCCTTCTCCTTGAATTTGCCATCATCCCAAATAGATAAATTACCATAGAGATGTTTGAGTGCCGTCCACATATCATGTGCACTCCCCGAAGTCATCACCCTACCAAATATGTCATCTTGCAAAGCATTTGTTAGAAAACATTGGGCTTGTGCATCGAGTGTTAGGCAATCCTCTTGCGCTTGGGTTAGATTACTCTCATCCAAGGCATGAGTAAAACCAACAACAACGATCCACCAAAACTTCAGACCAAAAGCACGGAAATGATCAAGCATATGAAGTTTCCACCATGCATAGTGTGTGCCATCAAAAATATGTGTGTCACACTCAAGATCTAGCCAACTAGTTGCCATCCTCTCGGGTCGGTAAAGACCACAAATGAGAGACCTCGGCTCTGATACCACTTGAAGGGTCGAGATGGCGGACTAGAGGGGAGGTGAATAGTCTTTTCTAAAATTAATCTCACCGGCTAACCGAAACAAATGCAGAATTAAAACTATCGATCTAGCCAAGACTACACCCCTCTACCTATTAACTTTGGGAATGTATCTAGTGCAAACCACATCCTTCGTGAAAACCCGTGCAAACCACAACAAAAAAGTTGTTTTAATTCACCAAAAAAATCACACATGTAGATGATATGATGATACACAACCTTATAAAATATCTTGTCCAAAATCAATTTTTTTTGTGAGATATAAAAATAACAAATTTCTAACAAATCATGTGGAAAACTTTATGGCTTAAAATTTGTTATTTTTATAACTCACAAATTAAGTCGATTTTGGACAAGATATTTTACAAGGTTGTGTATCATCATACCATCTACATGTGTGATTTTTTTGGTGAATTTAGACGATTTTTTAACGTGGTTTGCACAGATTTTCACAAAGGCTGTGGTTTGCACTAGATACGTTCCCATTAACTTTAGCACCTTACAAAAGATCCTAAACAAAGCAAATAAGGTGCTAGGCTAGCTAGAGCTCACCTAATCAATCTAGCTTGCAAGGTCACACAAACCTATGCAACTAGTACTCTAATCAAACCGGGGAGCTCCTAATCAATCTAGTGATGCAAAGCGCATAAAGCCTAAGCTCACTAGCAATACTCAATAACAAGGCTACACAAGCCAAATTAGAGAGCTCAAAATACTTAGCTACACAAACTAAGCAATGTGACTAACAAGGCTACTCAAGCCAATTAGTCACGCAAGAGATCTACTTCTAAGCTATACAAGCAAAGAAGGTAACTAGCAAGCTACACAAGCTAACTAATTACAAGAGCAACTATTTAAGCTACACAAGCTAGATAGCTACACAAGAGCAACAACTAAACACTAGCACAAGTATGAGTATGGAAATACAAGCTAGTGAATGGAGATAGCAAACCACCGAGAAGATGAAGACAATGTTGACACGGTGATTTTATCCCGAGGTTCACTTGGTTGCGACCAAGCTAGTCCCCGTTGAGACAAGCTCAAGGTTGTCGCCGGTCCTCTTGCTAGTGGTGACTACACTAGTCACACTCTCCCCAAGGAGTGCTTACCACAAGCTCTAGCACTCGACCCGGCCGAACCACTTGACGCTCTTCACGTCTCTCTTTTACTAGAGTTGCTCTTCGCGATCTCCCACGGGGTGAGCACAACACCCCTCACAAAGCGGTCGCCTCCGGAGCACCACTCAATCTCCGAGCGTGCTACCACGGAGCACACACAAGCCTCCAAGCCGTCTAGGACACTAAGTCCCCAAGGTGCCCAACCTGTCAAATGGCCAGCCACCACCTCTATTTATAGAGGGAAGCCTCAAACTAGCCGTTTGAAATCGTGCTGAAATTTGAACTGCGGACAGTCCGTCCTTATAGCCCCAGATAGTCCGCCCTTATAACGAAACTAGTCGTTAGGAGCTGCAACGGTCACCCCGAACAGTCTGCCCCATGGGCCCGGACAGTCCGCCGTTGAAAATCGACAGCCTACATAGAACCTGTCCAGCAACCTTGTTCTTCGAAAAATTAGCCGGCGGACATTCCGCCCTTATAGGCCCGGACAGTCAGTCGTTCACCTGTCAACCCGAGAACAGTGCGACCATTGCATCCGATGCATCCCCATCGGTGCGTCCGAGGCCCGCGGACAGTCCACCACGAAAATGGCAGACAGTCTGCCACTCTCCAGAAAGCCTCCCACGAGGACGACCATAACTCTTACCTCCCAACTCGGAATTCGATGATGTTGGACATTTTGGAAAGCTTATTCAGAGGGCTACACAACCCACAAGAACACATGATCCAAAACACAAACGATTAATACAGTTTTCCATTCCAAGATCAATCACTTCTTCTCTTTCAACTCACAAACAGCGCCACATCGGACGCACCAGTCCATTTGCATCGGACTCTCGATCCTAGCATCCGATGACACACCAGAGAGGGTCCAGAGAGGGCGGAAACACATCGGACGCATCCTTTGGTTCCTCATCGGACGCAGGCCAGCATCCGATGCTCCCTACTGAACAAACAGACTCTCTAGGGTTTGCCATCGGACGCTTGGCCCAGCGTCCGATGCTCATTGGACCAGCGTCTGATGCCCCTAGAGCACAACACTTCATCTCCTTTTGCAAATGTGCCAACACCACCAAGTGAACGCCACCTTGTGTTTGTGTGTTAGCATTTTCACAATCAATTTCAAAGGATTTTCACTTGCTCTCACCACGCCACTCAATCCTAGTAACAACGCAATGTTAGATCGCTCAAGTGGCACTAGATGACCGATATGCAAACAAGTTTGCTCCTCTTGATAGTACGGCAATCTATCCTAAACCTGGTCATCAACTTCTCTACACACTTATGACCGGTGAAATGAAATGCCCAACAAATATACCTTTGCCTTGCGCATTCCATTTGAACTCCATCGGTGTTGATGCAACACATGCACCAACCTATATCAAATGATATGATCCACTTCATATCATCACATGACCTCCATGGTCCATCGATCTTGACCTCACTTTCTCTTCACCATTGCTTCGGTCCTTCGGCGCCAAGTCTTTGCTCAAGCCTCCCGACACTCGGTACCAACGGCTTCAAAGCCTCCAACTTGCCCTTCACTTCCGCAACCGGTCCATCAAGCCAAGCCTTGCCTTGATCTTCACCATCTTAGCCATATGACCACATGTCATGTCACATATTCAATAAGCTCATTCTTCATCACATGCATGAGCATTACAACATCCTTTAAGCCATTACACCTCTATGGCATATGTTGCTCATACATGATCACCTGTGGACTTATCACCTGTGTATCTCACATAAACACCATTAATCCACCTAAAGTTGTCACTCAATTACCAAAACCAAACTAGGACCTTTCAATCTCCCCTTTTTTGGTAATTGACGACAACTCTACAAAGATATGGAAATTAAGCTTGTTTGGATTCTATGTTACTTATCCGACATTAAGACCATATGAGATAATTTGGATAAGCACCATATAACCCGACTTGGTAGTGATAACTCCCCCTACATGTGTGCTCAAATGGTTTGGTTTCAAGCTTGCACACATGCATAAATATGAAATTTGTGGGAGTGTTAGCACTACTAAGTGATGCTAAGGTATACAAGATAGAATTGTACCTTTGTAGCGTGTATACCACATTTTAATTCATCCTTAACATCAACATTGCTTGAAACAAGTGAAACTAGATACCACGTGAGATCAACATTATAAGCAAGGTTCTAGTTACCACTTGTTACACTAAGACTATGCTATAAATATCAATAGAAGGAAAACAATCATCATCCAAGTCTTAGCTCTAGCAAATATTGCACACAAGCATATATATCAAATGTAAAACATATGCATTATGCAAGCAAGTCACATGAATATGCACATATCAAAATGCAATCAACAAGTATTCATGAGCTTGCTCCCCCTACTTGTGTGTTCTCTTTGTCCAAGAATTTTGATCCTTTTCCATTCTCCAATCTTGCTCCCTCTTGATCCATGTCCATCTTTGGTTTTCTCCCCTTTGTCCTTGACATATTTTTGCCACAAATTCTTGCCCTATCATATCTTTGGCACTTTCTCCCCCTTTGTCATCAATGACCATAAAAGGTATGCTCTTTTCTCACAAAGCGGGAAGCACAATTTCTGTAGAGCACGGATGCCGGAAATGCAACGCAAAAACCCACAACCAAATCCGAAGTTGAGTGAACAAACTACAGACGAAACAGTGCAGAACTCAGAGCATCGGATGCTGGCCTGCGTCCGATGTGATCCTGGCGGACGCGTACGATGCAAATCAGGCCGAAACAAAACCTTACTATGTAGCCATCGGACGCTGCTACAGTGACAACCCACGTCCGATGCTAAGGCCTCGGAGTGTCCGATGCCAACACACCTGCTGCGTCTAATGCAACAAGAGCGTTTCCAAAAACTCACTGCATGACCATCGGACGCTGCACTGTAGCGTCCGATGTCAGCGTCTGATGCCCCTTTAAAAGCACAAAATCTAACACGTGGCAACGACGCGTCCGATGTGATGAACACAGCGTCTGATGCCCTTGTGCTCAGCGTCTGATGCCCCCGAAACAGCACAGTTCTTCCGCGGATTCAACCCGATCTCCTCCGAATCAAAAGCTATAAAGCTTAGACTTGGTATGAGGAGTTCCTAGGGTGTTAGTGAGCTACTCCTAAGAGATCATGGCTCGAACCTAACTCCTAATCGATGAATCGGAAGAATTGGGGGCAAAGGAGAGAAAACCGATCCAAATGCAAAAACCAACGGATCTACTTGTACGTGAGGATAGAGTTGAATTCCTTCGGTGGAAATGATCCCCTCACAGTAAAGAACATGTAGCAACAAACGGAATCAGAAACGAACAACAGTAGAGAGAGATCGATCGACGGGAAAAACGTGGAGAAAAAGTGAACGCGAAGAACAACTCAAGAACACGAATCACCACCACGATTTCTAGCCGAAAATCGTCCCCACGAGGAGACAACGGGAATCGGTCCCGTTTTCGCAAAATCCAAATACAGAGAGGTATGATTCACCGTCTCTACGGATCTCAGTAGCTACAGAAGGGATTGGGAGAGCAGGAACCCTAGAATGAAAATAGCAATGACTGAGATAGTCTCTACTCTTACAGCTAATGAGCGAGCAGGCTAACCCTAAGGGTATTCCTGACCAACTCGAGGTTGATGTTGATCTGATGGCCACGCCCGCACATCAGGTAGCTTTGCCTTGACGCGACCTCATCGGATGCCGCCACGTGCCGCCACTGTGCCGCTCGTCCTTTTCATGGACCTCCCCCGGTTTTGAGGCCGAAACCGGGAAACCTGTCGTCCGTCGCCTGAGTTTTGTGGCCCAAACTCAGAATTCCGCCAGCGCCCAGGTTTTGAGGCCCAAACCTGGAAACCGTCCCCAGCCCGAGTTTTGTGGCCCAAACTCGGAAACCAGACACACCCAGGTTTGAGGCCCAAACTTGGAAACCGTCCACTCGGTGGTTTTTCTGTGGCTCAACCACCAAACCGACGCCATAGAGGGATGCACCGCCCGTGCACCCCGTCCACCCGCAAGTCTTCACTTGTCGCTGTCCCAGGCTGTCAGCCACCACGACCGATCCTCAGGCCACAGGTCCGTCAGTCCAAGCCTCATGTCCGCCCTTCACCGCTCTGGGTCCATCGGCATGGCACGTCTCTACTTGACCTTCACCTTGCCTTCGATCACCATCTCTGTGCTCGACACCTGCACAACACAAGCCAAAGAACATGTGCATCATACCAGTTGACAATCACTCATCATCTCAAGATCCGGCATACACCCATGTATCCGCAGTACCTCGAGGAGGCATAAGGCGGTCGAGGCCTACGCGGGTGAAGCGAGCCCCGGGAGCTGTGGGAAAAGTGTTTGACAAACGTGCCTCGAGGAGGCGCCTAACGAGACACAGCGTGCGACATGGAGCCACTGCGCTGCGCGTTGTGTCCTTTTCCCGGGCGTAGGCAGTTAAAGTGGATTTAACCGGGGTTCGGCCCTCTGCGGCATATGCTGTGGCCACGCGACTCAGAAGGGAGTAGGTGGAGAGCATTAAATGCTTCTTGGGCCGTACCGGATGTAGGTATGGGGCGGTCGAGGCTTGCTTCCTTCACTGGTAAGGTTTTGCAGTCGGGGCTAGCTTTCTTCACTCGGAAGGTTTGGCGGTCGAGGTCTACTTCCTTCGCTCGGAAGGTTTGGCGGTCGAGGCCTTCCCTGGGGAATTTGAGGAGTGACGGGGATATACGGTGAGGCGGTCGAGGCCTGCTCCGTTCGCTCGGGGTTTTTCCGTCACCGTGCCTCGAGGGTGTGCCGGTGTAGCCTTGATGTGGAATCCTCCGTGGGTTTGATGGGTTGTTAAGGTTTGTTCATGGGCCGGCCCATCTCGGATTGGGACTTGGGCCGATTTTGGTATGGTGGTTGAAGGCTAGTCGTGGGCCTTTCTATGGATTAGTTTTTCAAAGCGGAGGTTTTGGGGTACCCCTTTTCCATGTAATCAACAGTAGCCCCCGAGCCCCGGCTTGAGCGTTGGCGCTCGAGCTGGGGGTCACGAGAACGTAAGGTACTCCGAAACCGCTCTACGGGGGACGCACGAGCGTTCCCCGCGGGGGTAGCCCCCCCAGCCCTGGTTTGAGCGCTGGCGCTCGAGCGGAGGGTTAGAGATCGAGTCGTGAGTCGAGAGTGGTGACTCGTGATTTTTCTGCGGGGGACGCGCGAGCATTCCCTACGGGGGTAGTCCCCGTGGCTTTTGGAGGAGTGGTGAGACTCTTCCGAGGCCTTTGATTCGAATGGTTTGTCGTGTGTGAAATGAAGTGCAGTTGATGCTTTTGTAAGATTAGGTCAACTTAAGTCGAGTGACGGTACTTACTTGCGATGACTTTTGGTCCGTGGAGCTTTTGAGTGAATCCGACCTTCTTTCGTCGAGGGTTGTGGGGTGTAGTCGAGCCCCTGAATGGATTAGGGTGTTGCTAGCTCCGGCGTCCTTCCCACGAGCCCTTTCGATCGGGTGTGAGGTGAAGAGCGTCGTACTACCCTCAACAGGGCAGAGTCTCGACGTCCTCGGTGAGCTGATACGGGGGAATCCAAGTGAGAGCTCGTGCCCCATTCAATAGGGGTCGACTAGTGGCCCGGAGGCAGTCTCATTATAGCAAGACGCGCGATCGCCCGGATACCGCTGCATTCGATAGGAGCTGGCAGCTTGATGCCTCTCATCGAAGAGATTCTGTGGTGACTCATTTGCCCTGCCTTGGATACACGTGAAGGGGTCTTGAGAGTTCGTTCTCGAGCTAGGCTCCGAGTAAGCTCTGCTTGTGCGTCCCTGACTCGGTTACTCGAGGCCAGCTGTTCAAACCTTTCGAGGGTCAGCCTTCGTTACCTCGAGATTTTTGTATGGGCCGGGGCCTGGTTTTACTTCTCGAGGAAGGCTCCTTCGCGGATACGATTCTGTCTGTTGGGTGCGTCTGTTTAGGCAAGGACTATTACGAAGCAGCGAGAACGCCGGTCCATGCGAGAAAGAAACCGAAGGGGCGACGCGTGTTCCTGTTGCGTGTTTGGAGAAGCGGTTAGGTGAACACATTTAATGCTGGGCGTTACCTTTTTTCTCGCGCTGTCGCCCGTTGTGCTTTCGCCCCTATAAATACGAGGGGTGAGGGAAGCGGCCCCCCTATGCTTTTCGCCTTCCTGCCGTTGTCGTTGAGAGCCCGTGTGTTCGCTTTGTCTGCGAAGAAAAGAGAGAGAGAAAAAGATTGGGAACCTTCCTCGCCGTGCTTCCACCGCACAGACCCGAACTGCTGTGATGGCGACCGTTGTGCAGTCTGCTGACGAGTGGCGCCTTTCGATGGTGACGGCGGAGAAGCTGCAGGAGTTAGTTGATGCGGGGCTCCTCCGCCCTGTTACTTCTCATGAGAAGCCGGAGTGGATGGCGCCGCTGCGGCCGAATCGGGATCCGAATCCGCCGGAGGGCTACGTTGTTAGCTTTCTAAAGTTCCACGGGATGGGGCTCGGATGACCCCCGAGCCAGTTTATGCGGGCACTCCTTAATCATTATGGCGTCGAACTTCACAACCTTTCCCCCAACACGGTTTCTGAGGCCGCTGTTGGTAGTTCTTAACTTCACTAAAGATAGAGCAAGGCACTATCCCTGGTAACGGCCCAGAAATGCTTGTTGACACTTACCAACGTCGTGACTAGGAGTAGACTATGGAGTCTATTCCTGGCAACGGCGCCAGAAATGCTTGAAGTAAGTCCAGTCACTATACCTAAAGGAGTGAATCTAAAGCAGCTATCTACTAATGTCAAGTGGGGTTGTCAATCCCGACACTAGTAGGAGCTAGCTAGAGAGATTGCAATCTACCAAGAGGAGATTCTGCAAGCGCACAGAACTATCATAGTAGCACTTCGCCTGGAGTACCAAGTTTCGATTTATTTGATCCCAAGGGAAGGCTAGGGTGGTGTATGAGTCGAGTCAAGGAGGGGATGAGAGTCGAAGAAATAAGAAAAAGGAAAAGGGGAGAAGAGAGGAGATGAAAGACTAGAAAGAATATATGGGTGGATAGGTAAGGATGAAATGGATGGTAAGGTAAGGTGGACAACTAGGTAGATAGATAGAATGGGATAACTAAGGATAACTAACTACTAACTAATAACTACTCCTAGATAACCACAAAGCAAGATAACTACGAAGCAAGATAGGCAAATGTCAAACAAGCAACCAAGTTAAGTAAACTTTTATTCCTATCTTATTAAGTATCGAGGCGTACTAGCCTTTACCACTGACTTAGGTTGAACGCTAGCACAACGGGCCTTACTGTTAAACTGGGCCAACTACGTGGTGGAATTCAAGGCGCACAGGGGTGTCACCACCTGCTTGCTACCATAGCTATCCGGGGGTCCAGCCGTATCTGAAGGTAAGTCTATAACTAAGCACCACGCTTAATTGTATTCTAACTATCTCTACCCTAGCTTTGAATAGAGACACCCTTGCGGATGTCAGAGCAAATACTTGACTTAATAAGATAAACACTAAACTAACTAAGCCACCTATTGGCAAAGATCAAACACTAAGCTCACTAGAGATTAACTACTATGGCTAAGTGAATTGATCTGTAGGATAGCTAGGTACTCAAGCAATCAATCAAGTATACTACTCAATACTGGTAAGTAGAATAAAGTAATACTTGAAATGATGAACTAGAATATAGTAAAGTGCTTGAGTAACAAGAACAAAACCTAAACTAGAGATGAAGGAAGACTCTTCCCAGCTCCAGGACCGATCACTCGCACGCCTCTACTCTTGAGCTAAGCCTTGAGCAGCGCTTCCACGAGGGCAAAGATGCCTTGCTCTACTAGCTACCTACTTGCCTAAGCTTGGCTTAACCCTAAGCTATAAACACTCTGGCTCTAGCCTTGCTTTCTTTCCTTCCTTGCTTCTCTTGCTTGTGTGTTGCTTGTGTTGCTATGGTGTGAAGTGATGCCTCAGGGGGGTATTTATAGCCTTGAGGAGTGAGGGGGGTACTTATAGGGGGCAGCCAGCTGACCTAGGGCTAACCCTAGTGGCGGGCGCCAGCCCTAGGTGGCGGCCGCCACCCTCATAACCGTTGGATGCACCGCCTTTGCTTCAACGGCATCCAGGAGCTCCAGAGAGGCGGTGGTTAGGTCGGTTGCATGTCTGAGTAACCGCCATTCAGTCTTGATCCACGCCACTCCCTCCTGAGCCGTCCGATGCCACTGACCTAATGACCAAGGGCCAAGATTTGGCCTTGGGGTGGTCACACAGATCAGTGACGTGGCAGGGGGGATTGTGGGCTTCACCCTTGTGGCGGGCGCCACCCCACTAGGGCCCAAATGGGTCCTGGTGCGTGGGCTCGTCTTCTGGTGGGTTCATTCTTCAAATTTGGTCCAAATCCTGCATTCAAATAAAAATCTATGGACATGTGAAATTTGGTTAGTTTGAAACCTATTTGACTACATTTCATGCCTTTTTGGTGGACTTTAGGGTCAATTGTTGATCGTAATACAGGTGTTTAAGGACCATCAACAGCCGCTATCTTTGCGGTGGTTGCAAAGGGTACATTGGGATGGAGGCCCACTGGGAGTTGTGGCTTCATCTCTTCAGCGGGTGTCACTTCAACTCCCCAGTGGAGAAAGGCAAGAGGAAGGTTGTTCGCGCCGGGTGCCTTAACTTCGCACTGAAGACCGGCAAGTCGGATGTGCCACGTGAGTACATCCATATGGGGCTGACAACCAATCACGCCCAGTGGGACACTCAATGGTTTTACCTTCGCAATGATGAGGGGTACTTTCCTGAGTACACCGGGCGTGTCTTTCCAGAGCGCCCGGCTCACTGGTCGTGGGGCGTCATGGCGGACCGGAAGCCGCGGCTGGTGCCACTTTTGGAGGCGATGCAGAAGCTTCACGAGGCGGGGCTGATGGCGGCAATTGTCGTTTCGGCTTTCCAACGACGGAGGGTGCTTCCCCTGATGGACCGCCCCTTGCGAATGGACAAGATGGGTCCCCCTGTTGCGCTGGAGCTACTCAAGGCGAGCCAGATGTCCAGGGAGGTGCTGTCGAAGGCGGAGGTCGCGGCGAGGGTGAGGGGAGCGGTCTCTGGTCCCTTCGATTGGAGGACAACAAACTTCTCCCCATGCTGCCTGACGAGGGTCACCTCGATTTGGTCAGTACCTAGAGTCATGTCCTTTGGATTTCGTGAGGGGTCCTTCTTCCTTTCCCTCCTTCTTTCATCCTGGTTCTTTACCCCGCACATTTCCTTGCAGGGGAGAATCAACTTCCAGACCTCGACGTCCCCGGTGAAGGAGGACGCCACCGACTGATAGGTGAGATGCCTCGCTGCTCAAGAAGATAAAAGGGGAAAGGACAGGAACAAAGAGAAGAAAAAGAAAAAGAACATCACACGCCAGGAGCGGGAATGGCTTCGGTCGAGGAAGAGGCGTAACAGGTCGCCCGGGAGGAAGTCATCGACGGAAGAATCCTTGACCGAACAGGATGATGAGGATGATGACGACGATGATGATGAGGGGATGGATGCGCGCCTCAATCGCATATTGGGCCCCGGACCGTGAGCTGACGTTCGACTTGCGCAGGAGGACGTCCTGGAGCGCCCAAGGGAGAAGAAGCATGGCGGCTCGTCATCGCGACAGCCGTCCGGCGGTGCTACGTCGGGCTTGTCCCGAAGACAACCTAGTTCATCGCTGACCCGGCCCCAGGCCTCGAAGGAGTAAGCGGCGCCCCCTTGAGCAAGGGTGCCTGTCTCGAAAGGGCCTCGGGGAGCCATTTGGGGCATCGCACGCCTTGGACACATCGCGGGGGCTCTGCATCCGAATAGAGCCCTAGTGGCGGAGCGGCCATGAAGCCACTGAGCGGGTCGGGCGGCTCTGCTAAGAGGGTCCCCCTTCCTTAGGGGTAAGTATTCATATCTCGAGCTTCCCCCCTTTTTATGTCCTTGTGATCTAATTCGGTAATTACGCGTCTTGTCTATTCTTGGCAGCTTTAGGAGGAAGCACCGTGTGGAGGAGGCGAACAACGCCCCTGCCAAGAAGCTCAAGGCGGAGGTGGCTGCCAAGATGTCAGCTGACTCGGGAAAAGGTGGAGTTCTCCTACCTCCTCACGCGCTGGCTTGGGCTGCGGCGGCCCAGGAGGCTATGGCTCGGGGCAAGCTGACGGGCGCCGGTTTGGATGCAGGCACACCGATGCCGAAGCCGAGTACCGGGGGCGACGCTACCCCGACCCAGGCTCCCAAAGCCATTACACCCAAGGCCTTGGCGTCGATGGCCCCACCTCAAGCCAAGCGAAGGGTCCCTTCCCTCGACCCGAGGATAAGACCCCCAAGACCCTTGGGGTGGGGATCGAGGTCTGCCTTGGTCGATGTCGGGGCCGAGGAAGGGCAAGTCGACCCCGCCCAGCCTAAAGGGTCGAAGGCGTGGCCCACGGGGCTCCACGAGGTGGAGCAAAAGAAGAAAGAGGAGGAAGAAAGGGAGCTTCAACAAAAGCAGCGGCAACAGCAACAGCAGGAGCTGCCGCAACAACAACAACAGCAGGGGGAGAAGGCTACGTCGGTCTCAAGCCACCCGCCACCGCAGTCAGGCGTGGTGCCAAAACTAGCGAAGACGCCCATCTCGCCCCGTCGTCAACAGGACAGGGACCAGTCAGCATCGAGCCGGTTGGGGGATGCGGAGATGAAGGACACTAACACCCATCAACCACATGGGGAGGCAGCGGTCCACAGCCCCTCGACACGGCGTCGGCTAGACGCGGATGAGGCCCTTGCACGTGCCAGGGCGTCGGCCACTCGAGGCGCCCCCAGCACGTCGAGGTGGTCTGCCCCCGAGCTCGGGAGAGGGTGGGCCGATGCCGCGCCGTACTTCACCCTGGCCGACCGGGTGGAACAATGCGGCGGCTCGCGCGAGGTGGCGGAGGGCGTTCGGGACCTGGTGCGGGACAGGTTGGCCATGGCTCTTCCGCACTGGGGCCAGGAGCGTATTTCACTTCGGGAGCCCGGAGATCAATTCGGCCCCGCCCTGGTGTTGGACGACCCTGCGAAGGTGAAGCACTGGGAGAACGCGGAGGAATTCCACGCATGGATGGAGAGCTCCCTGAAGCTGGCTTGCGAGGTCGTCTCCAAGGACCTCGGTCGATGCCTAGCGGTGAGTAGTTTTCCAACGCGTTTATTTTTGCCTTTTTCCTTGGTCTTTCGTTTGAAGGCTCTGAGGATGCGCTCCCACTCGAAGTCCTACTTCCTCCACGCGACACAGGGCACTCGCGAGGAGGTGGTACGCCAAATTGAGGTCGGTTGGGCCGCCCAGGAAGCCCTGGCTCAAGCTGACGAGGAGGCAAGGAAGGCGAAGGAGGAGGCTGCAGCGACGAAGGTGGAGGCGGCGAAAGCCCTCGAGGCCCTGAGGGGTAAGCTCGAGGGGGCCGAGGGTCGCACCAAGTCCCTCGAGGACGACGTGGCCCGCCTCTCCAGCGCTCGTGATGCCCTCAACACATCAGTGGGAGAGGAAAGTGCGCGAGTTCAAAATTTGTCCTCCGAGCTGGAGACGTCGAGGGCAGCCCTTATCAACAAGGACCTCGCCCTTGCGGCCGCTGGCAAGGAGATGGAGGAGCTAAGGGTCAGGGCGACGGAAGCGGCCCGCGCCCTGGATCAAGCGGAAAAGAGGCTCGCCGACGCGGAGGGCCAGAACACGGCCCTTGAGACCCGTTGTATCGGTAAGGTTTTGTTTCTTGATTTCAACTTTTTTGGTCCTCAGATGTCGCTAGCTGTGACAAACTTCTATTCTGATTTTCAGCCCTTGAGGAGGATCTGTTGGCCGCAAAAATGGCTAACTCGACGCTCCGACAGAGAGTTCAAGCAGAGGGGGCCATGACCAGCCGCCTTCGTGGTGCCATGAACAACCTCTGTGCTACCTGGAGCCTCGGGTCGTCAAACGAGGCTGAAGACGAGGTGCGGGGGGATGATCTCTATGACCAGCTCAACTGCCTTAATGCCACCCTGAAGGATCGTGTCAAGGTGGCACTCCACCTTGGCGTGAAG
The DNA here is from genome assembly GCA_009763385.1 of Coix lacryma-jobi var. lacryma-jobi. NCBI lineage: Eukaryota > Viridiplantae > Streptophyta > Magnoliopsida > Poales > Poaceae > Coix > Coix lacryma-jobi. Next base: position 114,961,163 of record CM019829.1, read on the forward strand.
CGGGCGATGGCTGTGGTCTGCTCTGGCTATATCTACGACATGGAGGTGGTCTCTGCTGGCTTCATCTGTGACATCTGCAAGACTGATACCGAGAATGAGGATCAACACCACGCCCTTGTCGCTAAAGCCGAAGAGCCCGGGGCCAGGCTGGCTAAGCTGTTCGAGCCTGAGGTCCTTCCCCCCGACGTCGAGGGTGATGCCGGTGACTTGGAGGACTATGACCTTGATGTTGCTGGGGAAGACTTAGGCGACAAAAATAAAGGAGGCGCCGAAAATTAAGGCCTGCGAGTCATACCTGGGCAAAAAGGCCCATGTAAATATTTATCGTTTGGTGATGTTGTGACCTTTTTCAAACATTTTACACGATGGCTCGAGATGATGGTGACTCGAGACTTATCATTTCTTAAGCTTGAGTACCTTTACTTTTCTCTGCCTATGTTTTGCTTTGACTAAGTTTTCAACACGGGCTCGAGTCCTCCGAGGGGGGAAGTGAGCGGAAGTACCGTAGCCCGGGGGCATAGGGGAGTTCCTGTCTCGACATCCTTTGGCCCTTAGGGAGCTCGAGGTGTTTTCTACTTAGCCGCGAAGCGCATTCGAGGTGTAGAGAGAAAAAGCAATGTCAAGTTTTTAGAAAAAACGTGCGAGTTTTTAGGAGCTTAGGGGGTTACCCCCGGCCAGCCCCTGAGGGAGTCTTGACTCTGGTGAGACAGAGTCGAGGCTACCTTTGCTTTGAATGAAATAAAGTCTTTGGAATCAAGAACTTTTATTCATCCGTAGTGCGATATTTGTACAAGATACGAGGAAAGTACAAGGCCTCGAGGCCCTAGGGGTAGAAATGACGTAGCTGTTCAATATTCCAAGCATTGGTGAAGATTTCTCCTTTTTCGTTCGAGAGCTTGTATGTCCCGGGCTTTAGTACTTCAACTATGGTGTATGGTCCCTTCCAAGGTGGAGTTTGCTTGTGTCGTCCCACGTTGCTTTGTCGTCGACGGAGTACAAGGTTGCCAACTTGTAGATCCCTCCTTCGTACATGCTTGTCGTGGTAGCGTTGAAGTGTCTGTTGGTATCTTGCGGAGTGAAGGAGGGCCATGTCGCGGGCCTCCTCGAGCTGGTCGACGGCATTCGTGAGGTCCTCTTTGTTTGTCTACTCGTTGTAGGCCTTTAATCGAGGGGAACTGTATTTGAGGTCAGTGGGGAGGACAGCCTCGGACCCGTAGACCAAGAAAAATAGAGTAAACCCTGTGGCTTGACTAGGCGTTGTTCTCAGGCTCCATGGGACTGAGGGTAGCTCTGCAGCCCACTTCCTCCCGAACTTCTTCAACCGATTGTAAATCCTTGGCTTGTGGCCTTGGAGGATTATACCGTTGGCGCGTTCCACTTGGCCATTGGTTCGAGGGTGGGCAACTACTGACCAATTCACACGGATGTGATAATGGTCATAGAAGTCCAAGAACTTTTTGCCAGTGAACTGGGTGCCATTGTCAGTGATGATGACGTTCGGGATCCCAAATCGGTGGATGATGTTGGTGAAGAACTCGACCGCTCGCTCGGAGCGGACGTTGCCGATGGGCCAAGCCTTGATCTACTTGGTGAATTTGTCGATTCCTATGAGCACGTGTGTGTAACCTCCGGTTGTTCTCTGGAGAGGCCCTACAAGGTCAATTCCCCAGACCGCGAATGGCCAGGTGATGGGGATCATTTGTAGGGCGTGTGCTGGGAGGTGTGTTTGCTTGGCATAGAATTGGCATCCCTCATAGGAGCGTACGAGGTTGGTGGCGTTGGAGGCTGTGGTTGGCCAGTAAAAACCTTGCCGGAATGCGTTGCCGACGAGGGTCCTTGGGGCCACGTGGTGGCCGCAAGCCCCCGAGTGGATGTCCTCAAGGAGACTTTTGCCTTCTTCGATGGTGATGCATCGCTGTAGTATTCCTGATGGGCTCCGTTGGTAGAGTTCCTTGCTGTTGCCGTAGATGACGTAGGTCTTGGCTCGTCGAGCAATTCGACGGGCTTTGGCTCGGTCTATCGGCAGTTCTCTTTGAGTCAGCCAGTCAAGGTAAGGAGTTTGTCAGTCCTGTGGAGGGCTCGAGGAGGGAGCAGGTGCCTCAACATTCGATGGAGGCTTGGTCGAAGGGTCGGGGTCGGGCGTTGGTGTCGATGCGCCAGCCCCCGAGCTTAGGTTGATGGAAGGCTCGATGAGATCCCTCGAGAAGATGTCTGGAGGGACGGCCCCTTGAGTAGATGCGATCTTGGCGAGCTCGTCCGCAGCTTCGTTGTAGCGTCGAGCGACGTGGTTGAGCTCAAGGGCATAGAACTTGTCCTCCAGCTTCCGGACTTCGCTGCAGTAGGCTTCCATCTTGGGGTCGTCACAGCTTGACGCTTTCATCAATTGGTTGATGATGAGTTGCAAGTCACCTCGGACGTCGAGGTGCCGAACCCCGAGATCAAGGGCGATGCACAAGCTGTTGACGAGAGCCTCATACTATGCGACGTTGTTGGAGGCGACGAAGTGGATGCAGATGACGCAGCGCATATGTACTCCGAGGGGCGAGATGAAGAGCAAGCCTGCACCTGCCCCTGATTTCATGAGAGATCCATCGAAGTACATCATCCAAAGCTCAGCTTGGATCTATACCAGCGGTAGCTGGGTATCAGTGCATTCTGCGACAAAATTCGCCAGCACTTGAGACTTGATCGCCTTTCGAGGCAAGTGGGTGATAGCTTCGCTCATAAGCTCGGGCGACCATTTTGCGACTTTTCCTGCTGCTTCCCAGTTTTGGATGATCTCCCCCAGCGGGAAGGATGACACAACCGTAACCGGGTGGCTGAGGATGAGAACATATATGATGAATGATTGACTTTGATGGGGAAGGTTTGAGGCTTTTCCTGGTTTAGTCCATATCTTGATACGCGCTTAATGTTTATGACTAACCGGTAGCGTTGAGTTGTGGTGTTTCGGTGTTGGTGTGCGTGTGCAACATATGTCTCTTGGCTGTGTTGATGTGCAGGTGTTGAGCTCGGATACAGTGGTCGATGGCGAGGTGAAGGTCAAGTAGAGACGTGTCGTGCCGACGGACCGGGAGCGGTGAAGGATGGGCGTGCCGTGCGGCGGACGTGCCATGCCGATGTACCCAGAGCGGTGAAGGGCGGACGTGAGGCTTGGACCGACGGACCAGAGGGCCAGAGGACCAGCTGTGGTAGCTGGCACATGGCATCGGCGAGCGAGAGCACATGGGGATGTGCGGTGCATCGGCCGAGTTGGGACGAAAACGATGACGTCGTGGCACTTGGCGGGAGGTCGGACACGGGCTTGTGTGCGGCGCAAGGGCCGTCGGCCGAGTCAAGAAGGATGGTGAAGGTGTTGTGCCCGGCGTGGAGGATGGACATGCATCGGCATCGGTGCCGGTGGTCGGGGTGTGCGAACCACATCCCGTCTACGGCGCGGGTTCGGTAGTTGAGCCTCAAAAAGCTACCTTGACGGTTTCCGAGTTTGGGCCTCAAAACTTGGGTGGCCGGTTTCTGAGTTTGGGCCTCAAAACTCGGGATGGACGGTTTCCAGGTTTGGGCCTCAAAACCTGGGCTTGCGGGTTTCTGAGTTTGGGCCTCAAAACTCAGGGTGGACGGTTTCCAGGTTTGGGCCTCAAAACCTGGGCTGGCAGGTTTCCCGGTTTGGCCCTCAAAACTGGGGGAAGGTCCAAAAGGACGGTCGACGCGTGGCGGCACCGAGAGGCTTGCGTTGCGGCCAAGCTATCGGTGAGAAGGCGCGGCGGTCGACGGTGACGACACGTGGCGGCATCCTGGAGCTTGCGTCGAGGTGAAGTGAAGGATGAGAATGCGCGTGGCCGTCGGATGAAAACTGCTAGGGTTGGACAGTTTTACCCCTGGGGGGTATTTGGGTTGAGTACTTCATGAGAGGGCGTTTTGGTCTTCGGACGTGCGCCTATATATATGAAGGGGGCTGGTTAGGGCAGCCCATCCTTGGGGAAGTGTCACTCTCATTTTGTTCATTTGAGAGGAGGCTAGGGTTAGAAAGAGGAGTGACTCTTGTTCTTGAGCTTTTCGCCATCCACACTTTGTGTTGCGAGGAGTAGCTTGTAACCCTACACAGTGTGCTACACAATTCATCATTCCATAGCAATCCAAGGATCAATTTCTTACTCCTCTTGTGTTGACTGAAATTTGGATCGATTCGCGTTTTTGTTCTTCGCGTTCTTCGTTTCCTCCCTTCGATTCTTTCGCGAGATTTTCCGTTTGAAGGGATGGATTGAAAATCCGTTTGAACCATCTTGTGTAGCATCGTGAGAGACATCTTTCCACCGAAGGAATTCATCTAATTCCTCACGGGCACATAGATCGGGCGGATTTTATTTTCGGTTCTAAACTTTTCCCTTTTGCATGAGATCTGCAATTCATGAATTTCTAGTTGGGTTCGAGCCATGATCTCTTAGAGATAGCCCACTAACATAGTTGTGATCATCTGTGCAAAATTTGGTGAAGTTTGGAGTTGATTTGACTGAGTTTCGGGTCGATTTGGTGTTTGAACAGCGCTGTTTTCGGGCTGACCGAACGCTGCTACAGTTCGACCGGATGCTACAGTAATTTGCTACAGTGCGTTCGGTGCTACAGTAACTGCTACAGTGACGACCGGTCTCAATGTTGTTTTCGACCGGACGCTACACTGTTACTGTTCATGCGTCCGGTGCTACAGTAACCTGCTCCAGTACAGTGCCCGGACGCTACAGTACTGCTGCATTGCGTCCTGTGCTACAGTGACTGGACGCTACAGTGCATCGACCGGACGCTACAGTACCAGCGTCCGGTCAGTGCTGTTTTCGCGCTATTTCGTCCGTAGTTTTTGCGTTTGAGCTCCGATTTGAGTTTCGTTTGTTGCGTTGGTTTCCTAACTTTGTAAGGAACTTTCTAAAGTACTTTTGTCACCAGTTGGCTTAAGTATTTTTGGTTGGGCACTTGCTTTTTCCTCCATAGGAGTGCAGTGCTTCTTTTCGGAGCTCCGATTTCGGTGGTGTGCTTGGTTGATTGCGTGTGTGTTGTCCCGCTGTGTTCTTAGGGAACATCCACCCAATATTTTGGGTCGTGGACATCACGGTTTGTGATCTTTGCTCTTGGGGTTGTGGAATTGGGACAAAGGTCTAATATTTCTGAAAAGAAATTTGAGGCTCCCATTCACCCCCCCCCCTCTGGTCGCCAATTCGGTCCTTCTGAGGAAGTAGTGCTGGAGCTTGCGGCGCGTAAGGACGATGGAATAGAGTAGTTTTTGGATGTGTGGGTAGCAAATTTTGGTCTCCGAGAGCACCTCACTGATAAAGTATACCGGGCGTTGGACGAGTAATGTGTGTCCTTCAACTTGCCTCTCGACCACTATGACCGCGTTGACCACCTGGGTGGTCGTGGCGACATAGAGGAGGAGTGGCTCAGGCGGCTCGGTCGACATGGCAGGTCAAGGTGGGACGAGGATCGGAGCGGAGGTCAGCATGCTTTTAAGCTTGCCGAGGGCCACTTCGGCCTCCTCGGTCCATGTGTAGTGTTCGGATTTCTTCAAGAGGCGGTACAAGGGAAGTGCTTTCTCCCCTGGCCGCGAGATGAAGCGACTGAGGGCAGCGAGATAGCCTGTAACCTTTTGTACACCTTTTAGGTCTTGAATCGGCCCCATTCTCATGACGATCGTGACCTTCTCGGGGTTAGCCTCGATACCACGCTGAGAGACAATGTATCCTAGGAGCATGCCTCGAGGCACGCCAAAGACACACTTCTTGGGGTTGAGCTTGATGTTCTTGGCTTAAAGGCATCCGAACGCGATTTTTAGATCCTCGACGAGGTCATCGACTTTTTTGGTTTTGACTACGATGTCGTCGACTTAGGCCTCGATAGTTTTGCCTATATGCTCCTCGAAAACGTGAAGCAAACACCATTGGTACGTTGCCCCGGCGTTTCGGAGGCCGAAAGGCATGGTAACATAGCAAAACATGCCAAAAGGTGTGATGAAGGAAGTCACGAGCTGATCGGACTCCTTCATTTTGATTTGGTGGTAACCAGAATAAGCATCAAGGAACGAAAGGGTTTAACATCTCGTAGTAGAGTCCACAATTTGATCAATGCACGGTAAAGGAAATGGAACTTTTGGACATGCTTTATTTAAACCCGTGTAATCCACGCACATCCTCATCTTTCCATTTTTCTTTTTTACAAGCACTGGATTTGCTATCCACTAAGGATGGTGAACCTCCTTGATGAATCCGACCGCCAAAAGCTTGTGCACTTCCTCCCCGATGATTCTGCGCTTCTCCTCGTCGAAGCGGTGCAGGTGTTGCTTCACCGGTCGGGACCCAGCTCGGATATCCAAGGCGTGCTCGGTGACTTCCCTCGATATGCTTGACATGTCCGAGGGACTCCATGCAAACATATCGGCGTTTGCGCAGAGAAAGTCGACAAGCAGAACTACCTATTTCGGATCAAGGGTAGCGCTGATCGTCAACGTCTTGTCCTCAGATGAGCTTGGGTCGAGCCAGGTCTTTTTGGTGTGCTCTGCTACCTCGAAGCTACCGGCGTGGAACTTAGGCTCGACAACCTCGGCGGTGAGGTCGTCGAGGGTCGAGGCTAGCTGGGCCGTCTGAACATCGGCTTCTCCTTTTTCGACGCATTCGACGTCGCAAGAGTATGCGTGCTCGTAGGAGGCTTCGACGGTGATGACCCCTTTGGACCCTGGCATATTTAGCTTGAGGTAGACGTAATTGGGGACCGCCATGAATCGAGCATAGCCAGGGCTGCCAATGATGGCATGATATGTGCCGTGGAACCCGACCACCTCGAAGGTGAGGGTTTCCCATCTGAAGTTTGTGGTGGTGCCAAAGCAAACCGGGAGGTCGACGGGTCCGATGGGCAATGCCTTTTTTCCTGGCACCACGCCATGGAAACCCCGGCGCTTGGTTGGAGTTGTGCCTTCTTTATTCCGAGGAGTGCCAAGGTGTTGATGTAGATTATGTTGAGGCTACTGCCTCCATCCATGAGCACCTTTAAGAGTTGGGTGTTGATGATCACAGGGTCGACAACAAGCGGATAGGCTCCCGGGTTAACGATGCGATCCGGATGGTCATCACGGGCGAACGTGATAGGCTCATCGGACCAGTCGAGGTATTGAGGGGTAGCGGCTCAGACAGAAAAAACCTCTCGACGCTCCTTCTTGCGTTGTCCAGGAGTGAGCTGAGTCGAGGGTCCGCCATAGATCATATAGCAGTCATAGACCTCAGGGAACTCCTCGTCGTTCCCTTGGTGTCCTTATCGCCACCCTTGTGAAGGACCGAGAATGCAAAAGCAAGGCGACCAGAGGGGGGGTGAATGGGAGCCTAAAATATTCTCTCGAAACTTTAGCCTTTGTCCCAAAAATCAACCCCCAAAAGCTTCGACCGAAACTTGATGCCCACAACCCTTGGAAGAGGGTGGATGATCTCTAGGATCACAGCGAGGCACCACAAGACAAGAGCAAGTCAAACGCCAAAAGCTTCGGCTTAAGTTCAACCCTAAAAACCGACCCTCGAACGTAGATGGAAGGCTACGTCGAGAAATCTCCAAATACCTATGCTAACAAGTAGCAAAGATACCTAGAGAAGTTTCTTGGTTAACTTTAGGGCCAAACGAGAAGTCCGAAAACCAAGCCGAAAAGCCGGGAGAGCAAACACACTAAAAATCAGCACACAGCCAAGTCCCGGACTGTCCGCGGGTACGGTCCCGGTGAAGGACCGAGAATGCACTAGCAAGGCGACCAGAGGGGGGTGAATGGGAGCACAAATATTTCTTTCAAAACTTTGGCCGATTGTCCCAAAATCAACCCCCAAAAGCTACGACCGAGAACGTGATGCCCACGACCCTTGGAAGAGGGTGGATGATCCCTAGGATCACAGCGAGGCACCACAAAGCGATAGCAAATCAAACCGCAAAAGCACCAGATCAAGTTCGACCCTCAAAAACTAAGTCCCGGACGTAGATAGACGGCTACGTCAAGAAATCCCCAAATACCGATGCTAACAAGTAGCAAAGATACCTAGAGAGGTTCCTTGGTCAACTACAAGGCCAAACGAGAAGTCCGGAAACCAAGCGAAGCCGGGAGACCAAACGCACTAAACCGGAGGCTACAGCAGGATCTCGGACTGTCCGCCGGTACGGTCGCGGACTGTCTGCCCTGTGGCGGACTGTTCGGGCTCAGGTCGCGGACTGTCCGCCAGCCAAAAGAGCAAAAACCGCACTGTTGCTGAAGTCCCCTGGACAGTTCCCGGACTGTCCGCGAAAACCAACGGCGGACTGTCCGCCGGTCAAAAGAAGACAAGACAGCCGAAGAACACGGCCACTGATCTGGCTCGTCCCCGACGCGCGGACTGTCTGCGGTGGCACTGGCGGACTGTCCGCGAGTGCCCAGAAAGGGGGATTTTGGTCGCCCTCAACTCAAATCTTCTCCAAATCATTTCAAACCAAAATCTCTTGATCCCAAACTTGGAGAGGATGATCACAAGGTAGTTGGGAGACTATCCCCAAGAAATCATCCTCTCAAATCGATTCAATCACCGGGAAATCGAAAGGGGAAGATCAAGAACGAAAAAGCACCACGAAAATGAAATCAACCCGATCTACTTGTTCGTGAGGAGTTAGATGAATTCCTTCGGTGGAAATGATCTCCTTTCAAAAATGAACAAGTTGATTCAAATGGATTTCGCAAAGACACGGTAGGGAGAGAGATCGACTGACGGGAAAATCGCGGGGAAACGAAGAACGCGAAGAACACGAACCAAAACGCGAATCAAGTCATCGATCTGCAACCGTGTGGCTACCACACGCTACAACAGTGAGGTTACGGCCTCACTTCCTCAAAATCTTCAGTACACAGAGGTATGGTTCTCTGCGGATCTCAGCTAGCTACAGTAGGGGATTGGGAGAGCAGGAAACCCTAGAAGCAAAGAGCAAATGACTGAGATAGATGGGGTGGTGGGTGTCTCCCCCTACTTATCCTAATTCTAACTATTCCTAATTCCAACTCTACCCCTAACTACTTACAGAGCGATCCAGCTAAACCCTAAGGTTATTCTGGACCAACTCGATGGTAGGTGGATCCGACGGCCACGCCCGCACAACTCGTAGCGTTGCCTCGACGCAACCTCCCGATTGCCGCCACGTGCCGCCACCGCTCTGCGTCCTTTTCTTGGACGTCGCACCCCCGGTTTTGAGGCCCAAACCAGGAAACTAGCCTTCACGACCAACCCCCGGTTTTGAGGCCCGAACCGGGAAACCAGCCCACGTAGCCTGAGTTTTGTGGCCCAAACTCAGCAAACCCGCAGCACCCAGGTTTTGAGGCCTAAACCTGGAAACCGTCCTTAGCCCGAGTTTTGTGGCCAAACTCGGAAACCAGCAGCGCCCAGGTTTTGAGGCCCAAACCCGGAAACCGTCCACCCGATGGTTTTTCTCTGGATCGACCACCAAACCGAAGCTGTAGAGGGGATGCACCGCTTGTGCACCCCGTCCACCGACACGTGTCCCTAGGTCCTCGACCCGAGCAACACCATGCCCCGCAAGTCTTCGCTCGTCGCTGTCCCAGGCTGCCAGCCACCACAGCTGATCCTCGGGCCACCGGTCCCTCAGTCCAAGCCTCACGTCCGCCCTTCGCCACTCTCGGCCCATCGACACGGAACGTCTCTACTTGACCTTCACCTTGCCTCTGATCACTGTATCCGTGCTCGACACCTGCACAACAGAAGCCAAAGAACATGCGCATTATCCCAGTTGACAATCACTCATCACTCAGAGACTCGGCATACACCCATGTATCCGCACCCGGACTGTCCGCCCTATGCCGGACTGTCCGCGAGTCTGTGCCGCACTGTCCGCCGGCCAAAGAAGAAAAACAACACGGCTGCTGAAGTCCCCCTGCTCGGTCCCGGACTGTCCGCGCCTTTGAACTGCGGACTATCCGCTGGTATCCCGAGCCCAAAACACTGAAGCGCCCAGCCACTGGTCTGGCTCAGCCCCGACGCGCGGACTGTCCGCCGGTGGAACCGCGGACTGTCCGCGACCACCCAGTGAAGGCGAATTCGGTCGCCCTTCACCAAAATCTCCCCAAATCCGATCCAAATCAAAATCCCTCGATCCCAAACTTGGAGAGGATGATCACAAGATAGTTAGGAGACTATCCCCAAGAAATCATCCGCTCAAATCAACTCAATCAACAAGAAATCGAAAGGGAAGGTGTATGAACCAAAAAAGCGCCACGAAACTTGAATCGACCCGATCTACTTGTTCGTGAGGAGTTAGATGAATTCCTTTGGTAGAAATGATCTCCTCACATCAAAGAACAAGTTGGTTCAGGTGGATTCGAAAAAGACGCAGCGTAGAGAGAGATCGAGTGACGGGAAAATCGTGGAGAAACGAAGAACGCGAAGAACAAATTCAAAACGCGAATCCAAACCATGAATTTGCAACCGTGTGGCTACCACGCGCTACAATAGTGAGATTACGGTCTCACTTCCTCAAAATCTCATGAACACAGAGGTATGGTTCTCTGCGGATCTTAGTAGCAACAGCAGGGATGTGGGAGAGCAGGAAACCCTAAGTGGAGAATAGCAAATGACTGAGATAGTTTTGGAGGTGGGTGTCTCCCCCTACTTAACCTAATTCTAGTTCCCACTCTACCCCTACTAATTACAGAGCGAACCAGCTAAACCCTAAGGTTATTCTGGACCAACTCGAAGTAGATGCTGATCTGACGGCCACGCCCGCACAATAGGTAACTTCGCCTTGACGCGACCTCACCGATTGCCGCCACGTGTCGCCACCGCTCTGCTCGTCCTTTTCACGGACCTCGCCCCTGGTTTTGAGGCCGAAACCGGGAAACCTGTCTTCACGACCAACCTCCGGTTTTGAGGCCCAAACCGGGAAACCCGCCATCCATCGCCTGAGTTTTGTGGTCCAAACTCAGAAACCTGCCAGCTCCCAGGTTTTGAGGCCCAAACCTGGAAACCGTCCTCAGCCCGAGTTTTGTGGCCCAAACTCGGCAAACCCGCAGCACCCAGGTTTTGGGGCCCAAACCTGGAAACCGTCCACCAGATGGTTTTTCTATGGCCCAACCATCAAATCGATGCCGTAGAGGGGATGCACCGCCCGTGCACCCCGTCCACTGACACACTGTATCCCGCAAGTCTTCGCTCATCGCTGTCCCAGGCTGTCAGCCACCACAGCTAATCCTCAGGCCACCGGTCCCTCAGTCCAAGCCTCACGTCCGCCCTTCACCGCTCCCGGTCCATCGGCACGACAAGTCTCTACTTGACCTTCACCTTGCCTTCGATCACTGTCTTCGTGCTCGACACCTGCACAACACAAGCCAAAGAACATGCGCATCAAACCAGTTGACAATCACTCATCACTCAAGATCCGGCATACACCCATGTATCTGCACCTTGCCCTTCTTCTCGTCGTCCTTCTTGACTCCCGAGTTATCGTAGTGCCTTTTGAGCATGCGGCAGTCCTCGAGCGTGTGGTTCACTTCTCCTTGGTGAAAGGGGCAGGGCGCCTTCAGCATCTTGTCAAAGACGGCCCTGTCGGGGGGCCTCGAGGCTTCTTGCGTTCGGCTGCGGCGATGAGATCATCTTCCTCGGCCTCGCGCTTGTCTTGTTGTGCCCTCTTTTTCTTCTTTTTGTTGTCGTTGTTCTTCTTCGACCTTTTGCTCGAGCCCTCACCGTCGGCAATCTGGGGTTTGCCCTTCTCGCTGGCATCATCGAAGAAAGCCCCGACCGCTTCTTCACCGGCAGCGTAGTTTGCGACTACGTCCATCAGCTCGTCGACGGTTTTGGGGCAATCACATACTAACTCCCTTACCAAATCTTTGCAGGTGGTGCCCGATACGAATGCCATGATGACGTCATGATCGGAGATATGTAGGAGTTCGGTACGCTGCTTCGAGAAGTGTCGAGCATAATCACGTAGGGACTGCTTGGCGCGTTGTTTGCACCGGCTGAGGTCCCAGGAATTTCCTGGGTGAACGTAAGTCCCCTTGAAATTCCCCTCGAAGACCCGAACCAGGTTGGCCCAGTCATGGATCTGATTTGGTGGGAGAGCTTCCAACCACCGTCGGGCAGTGTCGAAGAGGAACAACGGTAGTTGACGGATGATGGCTCGATCGTCGCCCCGGGCGCCACCCAGCTGATTGGCCAGGTGGAAATCGGCTAGCCAGAGCCTAGGCTCGGTTTTGCCATTATATTTGATGAGGCTCATGGGGGGACAGAACGATTCTGGTAGTGGCATGTTGCGGATTGTCCTACTGAAGACTTGAGGGTCGGGCGGCTCTAGAGCCACCTGGTCCTCTTCGCTGTCGTAGCGCCTCCCTTGATGGGCACTGACACCACGCTCCTCGGCTCCCTTGTACTTGCAGCGCTGTCCCCTGATGATTTCGTGGTGGACGTCATCAGGGTCGCGGGGCTCGCGAGGGTCGGCGATGCGGTCCCAGACGTTTTTGGTTTGAGGAGCAGCTGGCTGGTGGACCGAGGCCTCCCTTTTGCGGCGAGGAGGCTCGTCCGATCGTTCTGAGGCTGGACCACGATGCTTCGAGGCTGAACTCTCAGCTTGCTGCACGGCTGCAGCTTGGAACAGGTCCTATACATCGTCCCGAATGCGCTGACCCTCGGGGGTCGACGGCTCGGGCATGTTGCGTAGCAGCATGGTTGCGGCTATGACATTCTGCCCCGCTCGGGGAAGCAGTAAGTAGGAAGCTCGGGCACTTCGTCCTTGATGATCTGCCAGCACACTTCTCGGGCTCTCCTTCGAGCGCGTTCGCCACGCGGTGGGGCGTGGCTGTGCTCTAGGGCTTGTTCCATCTGGTCTAGTCGCTAGCGATCCTCTTCAAGCTGGGCCTTCAACTCCTGGATTTGCACAATCTGCACGATCTGTTTGTTGCGCGGGTGAAGGGGATCTACGGGATCCTCTGGCTCAACCCCCTGTCTTGGGGGTGTTCCGTGAGCTTGCGCTGCAGCTGCTGCTGCGGCCGCTGTAGCGTCCGCATTGCGTCCGGCCTCACTGTCCGAGGTAGTGGCTCCATCACGCTCGAGTTGGAAGCACTGCCTTGTGGGGTCGTAGTCGTCGTCGTCGAGGAGATGGTCCTCGTCTGCGTTGAAGTCATCGAGGCAGTAGTCACTGACTGCAAGGAAACGACGCAACGCCTCTGCATCGTGAAGCCCGGTAAAGTCCCACGCATCGTCTTCGTCCGGGGAGTCGTCGTATATGGGCATAGGCAGCGCGACCATAGGGCTGAGCATTGGGCCCAGGTGTCACCCTGGGAGATCTGTAGTGACACTGAAGCGGGCGCCTACCATTGCGGAGTAGGCTCGAGCAGTATTGTCAAAACCGAATGGGAGCGGTGGCGGGTAGCCCGGCGTTTCCACAGGCGACGATGTCGCTGTGTTTGTTGCCGGGGTTCGCGGTGGATTCGTCGGCGCTCCCGTCCATGCCTGACCAGCTAAACCCCTCACGGGGGGGTCCCGCCAGGGTGGCAGGGTGGGGAGCTTTCCCGAGACGCAACGCACTGTCCCTGGTCCACACGGACGAGCCGGGAGCGATCGGTTCCCGACGCACCCATCGGGTGCGTCGATAACTGCCGGACGCTTAGAGCGTCCAGGCTGGCGTGGAAGAGCCTCCACCGCAGGGAGTGGAGCAGATGGGAGGAGGGCCATGTCGTAGCCGTTGCCCAGAGTGATGAACTCCAGGCTCCCAAAGTGCATTACTACGCCGCGGGGGAGGGGAGATGCGGAATATGCCATCCGGAAAAAAATGGTGGGAAATCAAAAGTGACACGCGAAGCCCCTACCTGGCGCGCCAACTGTCGGTGTTTGGAACCCGGGGGTCTACACCAACGAGTAAATTTATAAGTGTGTGCTCCCAAATCCGGATGGTGATGCAAGAAGAACACACCAATTTATCCTGGTTCGGACAAGAGAAGGCCCTACGTCCAGCGAGGGGGAGTCTGTATTATCTTGCACCGAAGTGCTTGAACAGGGGCGAGTACAAGCGTGATCGAGAGCGGGGGATATGAAGAAGGGTGACTAGAACTAGAGGGCTGGGCTCTGGAGTACTAGGCTATTGTGGAGAGTAGGTGAGTTTGTGCGTGCGTCCGTTCTCCCTTGTAGGAGTCTTGCCCTATCCTAAGCCCCAGCGTCCCCTTTTATATGCGAAGGGGAGGCTCAGGGTTACATGAGTTTAGGGCTAGCGTAAGTGATGACGTGGGTGATGTCGCCAGTGATGACGTTGTCGGTCATGTCGGCGCCGCTGTAGAGACGTACTCGACTCTGTTGATGACGGCGCCCATGCGCGGTCTTGCAAAGGAGCGTCACGTCGGGGGTTGTTGGAGTGTTGACTGGGCACGATGGGGTAGCTCTCGAGGGGATGGTCATGACAGTCGAGGCCCGCGTCGATGAGGTCGAGCCATGCCTGAGCGGAGTCGAGCTTCGGAAAATATGGAAAACATGTTGACAATTTGGACCTCGAGGAGATACCTGACGAGGCGCGGTGCGCGGTATGGAGCTACAGCGTCGTATGAATCGCCCCCTTTCCCAGGGATGGGCGGTTAAAGTTCGATTTAACCGGGGTATGATTCACTGCGGTATATACTGTAGCCTCACGACTCAGACAGGAGTAGGTGGAGCGCATTTAATGCTTCTGGGTTGCGCAGGAGTCCATCAAGGGGTACCTCGAGGAGGCGTAAGGCGGTCGAGGCCTACGCGGGTGAAGCGAGCGCCGGGAGCTGTGGGAAAAGTGTTTGACAAATGTGCCTCGAGGAGGCGCATGACGAGACACAGCATGCGGCATGGAGCCACTGCGGTGCGCGTTGTGTCCGTTTCCCGAGCGTGGGCAGTCAAAGTGGATTTAACCGGGGTATGGCCCTCTGCGCCGCATGCTGTGGCCACGCGACTCAGACGGCAGTAGATGGAGAGCATTAAATGCTTCTTGGGTCGTACCGGAAGTTGGTGTGGGGCGGTCGAGGCTTGCTTCCTTCACTAGGAAGGTTTGGCGGTCGAGGCCAGCTTCCTTCACTCGGAAGGTTTGGCGTTCGAGGCCTGCTTCCTTCGCTCGGAAGGTTTGGCAGTCGAGGCCTTCCCTGGGGAATTTGAGGAGTGATGGGGATATATAGTGAGGCGATCGAGGCCGGCTCCATTCGCTCGGGGTTTTTCCGTCACCGTGCCTCGAGGGTGTGCTGGTGTAGCCTTGAAGTGGAATCTTTCGTGGGTTTGATGGGTTGTTGAGGTTTGTTCGTAGCCGGCCCATCTCGGATTGGGACTTGGGCCGACTTTGGTATGGTGGTTAAAGGCTAGTCGTGGGCCTTGCCATGGATTAGTTTTCCGATGCAGAGGGTTTGGGGTACCCCTTTTCCATGTAATCGACAAGTTTCCCCTTTCACATTAGGCCTTGTTTGGCTGCACATAAATACACCCTAATTCATGTGAGTTGAAGTGGATTAGAGTATAAATTGAACTAAATTACACCCCCAATCTTTTCCAACATGTTGACGTCGGAAGAGATCCGAATCAAACAACAGCGGGGCTAGAACGCCCGAAGAGGTTGCGAACCAACCAGAGACAGCAAGGAACCTGGCTAAACTAATGAAAACCAATCTAGAGACCGGTTTAGATCAGTTTAGGGTTTGATCCCTTGTGTTGATAACTCTAGAACTCCTCCTGGGAAGACTCGTTGGGGAGAAGCACGCAGAGGTTGCTCTAGGACCAGTAAGGCCGCCTAGAACGCCGCCGAATCTCACCGGGAGATGCGTCGAATAGTAAGATAGAGGGAAAAAGGAGTAAGGGGTTTAGTAGATTGATTTTGATCGATTAGGGTTGGAT
This sequence comes from Coix lacryma-jobi var. lacryma-jobi, assembly GCA_009763385.1. Taxonomy (NCBI): domain Eukaryota; kingdom Viridiplantae; phylum Streptophyta; class Magnoliopsida; order Poales; family Poaceae; genus Coix; species Coix lacryma-jobi. The sequence goes on from CM019829.1 coordinate 114,977,035, forward strand.
GCTTCAATCAGCCATAATCCTCTCATATATATAGAGGCGGTTGGTCTTATCCGAATAGGAAACATCTCCAAATACGATCTCCAAGTTTCCTATCCAGACTCCATCAAAATATGGAATCCAAGAGTCCAATTCGGACTAGAAAAGGTAAACCTGATTCGGCCAATTCTCAAACCGACTAAACCGGTTTAAAGGACTTTGTATATCACACCGATTAATAGACCTTCATAACTCCGTCGTAGAGAAAAGACCCTTAGATCGGTATCTGGATTGGCATTCATCGATATTCCAATACTTTCGACCAGTATCACCTGGTCGGAAGTCATGTAACTGGTCGAAGGACACTTATGATGGATCAAGCGACAAGACCAATTCTACTTAGAATATTCAACTTCATAAACACAAATTATTTGAAGATGAATTCGGCTTCAATATGTAACCCGAATATATCCTCCGGCCTTTATTATGTGCTCATGACACTTTTGAGTGTCAACATATGCCCCCCTATTTTTAGGTGATCTTTAGTAGAACCTAAAAACAAATCGAACAACAACGATGTCCAACTCATCGGTTATTCAGCAACATACACATTATTTTTGTTCTAAGGGCGATACATGTATCGGCCATTGTTTGAAAGGCACTTAAGCTTCCTGCCAAACACTTGGAAAATAATTTTTTAAATATCTTCCGTTTATTGCTCTTGGGAAACTTTCACCTTCTAACGTCTCCAGCATGTATGCATTCCCGAATATCACTTTGATCACCTTATAAGAACCTTCCCAACTGGGCGACCATTTGCCAAACTTATTGCTCTTTGATCCAAGCGGTAGTATAGTTTTCCATACTAATTCACCCACCTGAAACAATTTACTCTTTACTTTCTTGTTGTAAGCTTTGGCAACTCGGGCTTTGTCTTTCTCCATCTCCTTGAGAGCCTTTAATCTTTTGTCGGTCACCTCATCAATGTTGTCCATCATGGCGTCATGATACATAATAGCGGATAAATCATTTTGTTTAGCAAGACTATATGCATCTAGATTCACCTCAATAGGCAACACTGCTTCTTGACCATACACCAACTCGAAAGGGGTAACTTTAGTGGCGCCATGTCTTGATATACGATGAGCCCACAGAGCTTCAGACAAAACTTCATGCCATCTCCTCGGGTTATGCTCAATCTTCTTCTTGATAAGCTTGATCAAAGTCTTGTTACTGGACTTAGCTTGGCCATTAGCTTGAGCGTAATATGGAGATGAATTGAGTATTTTTATCTTATATAATTCGGTAAAATCCTGCACCTCTTTAGAAATAAAAGATGTTCCTTGATCTATAGTTAGTGTTTGAGGGATGTCGAACCTATGTATAATATGCTCAGTAATAAACTCAATTACCTCCTTGTGTGTCATGTTCTTCAAAGGTACCGCTTCGGTCCACTTAGTGAAGTAATCAGTGGCGACCAAAACAAAACGATGCCCTTTTGAAGATGGGGGATGAATTTAGCCAATGAAGTCTAGCCCCCAACCATGAAAAGGCCACGGTTTGATGATAGGATGAAGCATAGTAGCAGGTGCAAGCTGCATATTTCCAAACCATTGACACTCTTCACATCCTTTGTAGTAACGAAAACAATCGACCATCATAGTAGGCCAATAAAAACCGGCTCTACGCAGCAGCCAATTCATTTTTGGGGCCGATTGATGTGTACCACAAATACCTTCATGAACCTCTCCCATAGCCGTTCTCGCTTGTTCAGATCTCAAACACTTAGGCAGTAAATCTTCGGTGGTTCTCCGGTAAAGCTCATCATTATGCAATACATATTTGAACGCACTCCGCCAAACACTTTGATCAACTCTAGTATTTGGATCACGAAGATATTTCAACAACGGAGTCCTCCAATCTTCTAAATTGATCCTGTTCTCCTTAACAATTGACTCAGACCGATTTACAAGTTCTACAGACGAATCAACTGGACCAATCGTTCCAAGATCGACCAGGTCAATCGGATGAACTGGCTGGTTTAATCCACAATAAACTTGGTCGGTCGAGCCACTTAACCAAGTATATTTTAAAACTAACCTGGTCGCCTGGTTCAAAATTAGTCTGATCGGCAAGGCGAGCCGATTGAACCGATTCCTTGTGACCGGTACACAAAATCTCTGAACAGTGATGCATCGGCTTCTCTTTTATATGAATGTTACGCCTACTGACGCTATAACCGGATGCTTGTTGAGCTAGCATGTTAGCTTTTTGATTTTCATGCCTTGGTATATGCCGAATTTGAAATTTGGTAAAGTAAGTGATGACATCAAGGCACATATTAAGATAAACATTTAGTGACCCTTCTAGACATTGAAATTCACCAGCAACTTGTTGCACTATTAATAAGGAATCGCCATAAGCCTCAACATTTTTAGCTCCTATGGAACACAATATTTCTAAACCGAATAATAGAGCTTCATATTCGGCTTGATTATTAGTGCAAAAATAATCTAATCGGCTTAACATTTCAAATTCAGCGCCATTAGGAGAAATAATGACCACACCAACACCTTGGTCCTCTTTTCAAGCCGATCCATCGAAATAAAGTTTTCATGGCATAAAAGTAAGATAACTGATCTCATCTTCTAAATTAATATCATGCTCAACAATGAAATCAACAAGAACTTGACCCCTCAATGTTTTCAATGGTTCATAAGTCAAGTCATATTCAATTAATGTGTACGCCCATTTACCTATCCTTCCACTAAGGATTGGCCGATATAACATGTGTTTCATCACATCGGCCTCGCATGCAACAACACATGTACTAGACAATAAATAATGTCTCATCTTAGCACAAGCATAATTCAAAGACAAACATAACTTTTCAATATGGGCGTACCTTGTCTCGGGATCAAGAAGACGGCGACCACATATTCTTTATCTTCGTCTTCTTGTGTCAAAACAGCTCCGATAATCTTCTCTTCGGCAACAATATATAATCTGAAAGGAACTCCTCTCCTAGGCGCTCGAAGAATCGGTGGAGACGACAAATATTCCTTTATCTTCTCAAATGCCTTTTGTTGCTCTGCCCCCCAAGTGAATTCAGATTCGTTTTTCAACTTCAAGATGGGGGTAAAAGGAATAATCTTCCCGGACAAGTTTGTAATAAATCTTCTCAAATAGTTCACCTTCCCTAGGAACTTTTGCAAGTCCTTCTTGCATGTAGGCGTGTTGGTATAAATTAACGCACACTCTACTTTATCTGCAAGCGCACAGATAAAATCTACCGATGTAGCACTTCACCGGAGTAACCCAGTTTTAATATCGAACCCAAAGGAACGCATAGTGTTAAGTCTTAAAGTCTAACCCCTGTGTAGCTAACAAGGACGGAGAATCTAGAAGTATAGAGGGGATCATTAAGGCTGTCTAATACCAATTTAAGAGTGATATGTTTATATTATTCTTAGTGGGGAAGTTGCCATAAAATGTCACAAACAGAGTATGAGTCTTTTATGCAAATGTATAATCCTACCGAGCCTACACACGGGTAAGTGGACTATAGAAGAATCAACAAGGCTATAAGAGTCACTCTTGCAAATAACCACTACTACTGGCTTTATAGGAGGCAATTATGAGCTATCAAGTCTAAGCACCACGCTTACACTATCCAACTACTCTAACTCTAGCGCGATTAGAATTAAAGTACTCAAAAGAGAGTCATAAACCTTAAGAATAATAAGAACAATGGCTCAAACTGAAATATAGACGTTGATTACCGAAACAATCGCTGACGCAAGTTGAAGATGAACTTGAATCTGCAGGTACAAGATGAAGAAGTGGATCCGACAGGCCAGAGCTCCTTCCTGATCTCTTCCTCTCTCTCTCTATCTTCTAAATCTAATATAAGACTAGGTTCTAAACCTAAACTACAGGGGTAACTAGTCTTCTACTTGAAAGCTGGCTCTTGAAGTCTTCTTCTAGGGTTTCTGAATGAGGCGTAGTCTTTTCTGAAGAGAGACTTGTTCTATCCTTGGGCCTGGGGGCCTGTATATATAGCCCTGAGGGATCAACCGCGGCTGTTAGATCAAACTGACTTCACGTAGGGCTCAGATGGATCCTCAAAGGCGGTAGAGGAAGGTTCCAGAAGACAGAGGCCATCGGGCCCAGGGGGTGACCGACCGGTCATAGGGTGGGACTGGTCGGTCTCACCTAGCGGCCTCTCGTGGTGTCCCGCCTCATGGTGTTTTCTGGTGTCCTCTAGGTCCTTCTGGAGTATTCCGGATGTGTCGGTTACGTAATCTTCCGTCAGTTTCCTTCTAGGAGAAGTAATGAGTGCTGATTTTCCTGTTTAGTCCCTACAGAATCACAATTCACCAAAACTCGTGAAATATTGTCAATTAAAACCCTAAACCTTTATTGGTGATTGAATTCATGCCCTTTTCATATTTATTTATCCTTTAGTTTTGATAGATAACCAGTGTCAACAATTCCCCCAAGCTTACCCTTTGCTAGTCCCTTAGCAAAACCAAAAATTAACAATGGATCAAGAGTTGCTACAATATCTTCACTTCCAAAAAGTATACCTGCTGTTAAACAAAAATTCTCCAAAAATTATGTTATTCTTCATGGGGCTTATTACTTTTACCTTAGATCTTGAGTAATTGAAAGATTGAATGATCAAATCAAGCATTATGTCTCTAGTTCCTTCACTTCATCTTTATCCCGGAATTTTAATTATTTTTTTTAAAGCTTTAATACATATGTTGTCAAATTAAACAATGGATCCAAAGAGAAAGTCAACCAACCATTGAATAAAGAAGTGCATTTGTATGGAAAAATGGAGTCGGATGCTCTTTTAAATATATTCACTCTCTTCTATTTATCAGAGACATATGGCTATTAGGCTAATTCTACTGTCAGGCACGTGTCTATTTTTTCTGATATATATATTTTTTATGAGGTTCCGGACACTTGTCCCTTTTTATTTTCTCGGGATCTATATTTTCGAGGTTTTGGACACTTGTCCCTTTTTATTTCCTCTGATCTTTCTCTCTTTTTTTCTTTTTTTTAATAGCCACATGCTTCCAACAAACTTCTGAGAGGGTAGCAACAGATAACTATGAGCATTTATGCAAAAGATGAATGAAATGTGTCAGTGATCTCAATTTAATGGCATGATAAACTACTCATAGGGTCAACAAAGCTTAATTTAACTCAATGCAATTATTAGTCATGTTTATATTTAGAAATCTCTGAAACTCTAGTCTTGTTTAGAACAAGATAATAGTAGCTTAGATCATCACATGTCATATCCCAAATACCTAGACCTTAGATTAAGTATTTGCCAACCATGCATTTAATTTTATTTTAAGGCATCATTATTAATTAGGAGAACTCATGCTTTGAAGACTAGGTACTTGAAAGAAATTAGATAGAGCAACTATTCATCATTTCCTTGTAAAAGATTAGAGAGAGAGAGGGTTCTCTTTTAGTCATCAACTTCTTAAAACACACTATTTTATTTATTTAATCTAACACACTTTAAGATAAAAGCTAATAATAATAGTAGTAGTAGTAGTAGTAATAATAAAGACATACCTGAATCGCGAAGATAACGGGGGTGCGTCTCCCCCAAGCTCGTTCCCTTAATAGCATTGAGCCTTCATGTACCCATATATTTTTGTCTTTTTTAATTAATGGTAAGCCTTCCTGTGCTCACATTTTTCTTTGTTCTTTTTTAATTAATGGTGAGCCTTCATGTGCCCACATATTTTTGTTCTTTTCTTTTTTGGGGTGAGCCTTCATGTGCTCACATTTTTTTGAATTTGTTTATAGAATGAAAAACTTAATAGGATAAAGATATTTACGTGGATACATGGGGGTGCCTTCCCCCAAGCTGAATGTTGGCGTAGTTGTTCGATCTTGCAATGTAGTAGACTGGCAGTGGATATGTCCTTCCTCTATAAGAGCTTTGATTGATGTTGATGTTTGTTGAGACAGTGCTCCAACAGTGGATGGAGCATTCACTTGCTCGTCAGCTTTTCTTGGCCTTTCAAATCCTTTTGGCGAAGGTTCGGATATTTAGGTCGGACGAACCGGACCTTCCCTTGGTTCAGACCTTCCAAGGTATGTCAGACGTTTGGAAAGTTGTTATTGATTGTACCTCTTAGATGCAGACATTTTCTCCCATGCTTTCTTGGTCTGAGTCTTCACTTCCTGTGGTTCACTGTCTTGAGGTTTCTCTCCTTTCTTTTCTGGGACAGTGTCGATAACTTCATCTTCGTGATTAGCCTCTCTATTCGTGATAGTTTGTCTTATTTGGCTTTGAGAGTTCTTTGGCTTTGAGAGCAGCGTCTTTTACTTCTATTCTTCTTGGGTGCTTCATTGGGCATGTAGTTGATGAAGTTGCATCGTGCCTTTTCTCCAGGAAAGTGAAAATGGATTTCCTCTTGTAGATGATTGTACTTGTAGCGTAGAGGAATGGTCTTCCTTGGATGAGGTGGACATCATCGTCTTCTCATGTCGAGGATCAAGAAGTCTGTGGGGACTTCATGACCTCTAATTCTGACTACGACGTCTTCCATCATTCCTTCTTGTTTATGCCTCTTGATATGGTGTCACTCATGTCATTTGTTCGTCCAGCAGTTTGAAGTGAAGCGTTAATTTTGGACGCTGGCAGCATCTTGCTCAGTGTGCATGTTCTTGTAGATCTAGGACTTCACTCTGTAGAATTTGGGAGTGACAAACTTCTCCATGTTTTGCTCAAGAGTGTGTCCTGCTCATAAAGACAAGGTAGAGATCAAGTGCATGGGCTCTGTTGGTGGAAAAACACCAATAGAACCAAAAGTTTTGTTTATTCCCCTCTAACCTTAGGCACATTGCACAAGACAAACTTGTTGTTTATGTGTTCGATCTTAACATGAGTGATAGGATCAGAGGATGAGCATGAAAGTAGCATCTTAAAATATTTAACAGATCAAATTACTTAACCCAAGGAAGGATAATCTATGCATAAATTGTCGATCTTTTCATGATTGAGATATATCATCTTCCAAAGGTTAGATGCACAACATTTTAGCTCATTTAGTTAAGACAGTGAGATTCAAGAGAGTAAAGCTAAGATCAAAGGACTAAACATGTTAAGTTGATTAGGTTGGATCAAGTGAGGTGCAACTTAAACATGTTTTGTTCTTTATTTATGTTTATACTAGAATCAAGAAGAAGCTTTTAAAGTGATGGTCACTTACCTTGAAATGTTACTTTGTCATTGAAGAGTGATGTGTCGAAACACCTTGTGGAGGCTTCACTTGTCTAGCTAGCTTGTCTTCTCTTGCTTGTCTCACAGTGTGCTTGAGAGGAAGAAGATCACAGTGGAATCATCTTTATAGGTATCGACCTTCCTTCTCTATGTGTCGACTTATCAGTGAAGGCACATTGTTCCTTGAGTATGCTGTCTAGGATCCTCTCTCTTTCTTGTATCAATTTTGTACTATGAGGATGTAGGGACAGTTCCGCATTCTTCTCTTGTCAACCTTTCTTGTTTTTTCTTTAATTATTGGGTTGATAAGAGACTTGAAGTTAGAACTGTTACTCGAGTGCCTCCATGATAGTCTTTGTCTTTTAGTGTCACAACTGAGACTTGTCCTCTCAATAGTGTCTAGATGATGGAGATCTTATCAGCTGTTCTTCCTAATTTGCTGGCTCAGGTATTATCTCTCCATCTTCTAACTCATGTGGTGCAGTGGCTTCATCCTTCATGATGCCCTCCTCAATTCTTGGTAGTTGGTTCTTCCTTCGACGTCTTGGTTCTCTTTGGCTGCTCATAAGTGATGTAGATGTTGAAGATGCAGCAAAAGATCCAAAAGTTGACTTCTCTAGGTCCGGCAAAGATGATAACATTGATGGTGTTGAAGAACGATCTTCCAAGAATGAGTGGTGGATCATACTCCTCTTCTTGACTGGGGCAGCATCTAGTGGTTTGTACTGATCAATGTGTTGAGTAAGAGATCAATATGTCTTGAAGCTAAGTTTCTCCTTCATCCCTTTGATTGTGAAACACATCTAGACAACAGAATTCTCTCCCAGGCTGGCTTGTGATGCAGATGGATTCCCAAATAACATGTTCATGTGTTGGATTTGTAGATCTTATTATTGTTGTAGTGGTACCATCTTATCTCCCAAGCTAGCTCTTGATTAGAAGAGAAGATAACTCCCCACTTCTTGTCTTGATGTCTTGGACAATGATGGTTGCAGGCATAGGTTGTCTCATACGAGGTAAGTTGCATCGTGTTTGTCATCAGTGCCCAAGCAAGACTCAAAGCTAGGCAAGCACCATTTGTGATCTCAGAGTAGGTTTGTGTGTCTATGGTTTGGATTTTGGATCTTCAATGTTTAGACCAAACCATGGATGAACAAAATCTCTCTCCTGCATAATGTTAGTGGATATATACCCAGAAGTATTGCAAGAATTTGAAGCATGGGTTGTTATCCATAACTTATGTATTTTGCATCTATGCTAATAAAAAGATGTTTTTAGAATTATTTTAGCATAGACTAGTATTTTATGTGTTGGCTGCACTTTAACATGATTCAAGGCAAAAGATAACTTGCAGTAGAAGACAAAATAAATAAACTTTGATACTCATAGTTCTTTCATCCATGATGAATGAGATGAGTCTTAATTGTGCAAAGTTGTTGAAGTTCATGTGTCTCTTCTGAAGGACCGAGAATGCTACCAGAAAGCAACCAGAGGGGGGTGAATGGGAGCCTAATAATTTCTTTTGAAACTTCGGCCTTTGTCCTAACAAATCAACCCCCAAAGCTTCAGACCCAAATGTGATGCCCACGACCCTCGGAAAGAGGGTGGATGATCCCTAGGATCACAGCGAGGCACCACCAAACGAGAGCAAGCCAAACTCTGAAAACTCCGACTCAAGTTCAACCCTCAAAACCGACTCTCGAACATAGATGGACGGCTACGTCGAGAAATCTCCAAATATCGATGCCAACAAGTAGCAAAGATACCTAGAGAGGTTACTTGATGAACTCTAGGGCCAAACGAGAAATCCAGAAACCAAGCGGAAAAATCGGGAGGACAGTCGCAATAAAACGCAACCTTCAGCCAAGTCCCGGACAATCAGCGGGGTATGGTGCAGGACTGTCCGCGCCTGTGCCGGACTGTCCGCGGTCTGGTGGCGGACTGTCCGCCGGCCAAAGTGCCAAAAACGCAGTGTTGCTGAAAGTCCCCTGGACGTTCCCGAACTGTCCGCGAGTCCCAACGGCGGACTGTCCGCCGGTCAAATCTAGGCACTATGCACCGCAACGAACAGCCACTGCTCGGCTGAGTCTCGATGCCCGGACTGTCCGCGCCCCAAACGGCGGACTGTCTGCGGGTGTGCAGAGAGGGCGATTTCGGTCGCCCCTCTCCCAAATCTCCTCAAATCCTAACCAAATCAAAATCTTTTGATCTCAAACTTGGAGGAAATGATCCTTAGGTAGTTGGAAGACTATCCCTAAGAAATCATCCGCTCAAATCAATTCAAACTTCGGGAAATCGAAAGGGAAGGTGTAGGAACGAAAAAGTCACCACGAAACTTGAATCGACCCGATCTACTTGTTCGTGAGGGTAGAGATAAATTCCTTCGGTGGAAATGTTCTCCTCACATCAAATAACAAGTTGATTCAAGTGGATTCGAAAAAGACGTAGTGAGGAGGGAGATCGAGTGATGGGAAAATTGTGAAAAAAGAAGAACGTGAAGAACAAGTTCAAAACGCGAATCACAATCACGATTGCCAGCTGAAATTCGTCCCCACGAGGAGACAACGGGAATCTGGTCCCGTTTCCACAAAATCCAAATACACAGAGGTATGATTCACCGTCTCTGCGGATCTCAGTACCTACAACAGGGATTGGGAGAGCAGGAAACCCTAGAATGAAAATAGCAATGGCTGAGATAGATTGGAGGGAGGGGCTGCCTCTCCTAATATAGCCTAATACAATTATTCCCCTTCTACCCCTACTGCTAATGAGCGAGCAGGCTAACCCTAAAGGTATTCCTGACCAACTCGAAGTGTAGTCGATCCGACGGCCACGCCCGCACATCAGGTAGCTTCGGCTCAACGCGACCTCACCGGATGCCGCCATGTGCCGCCTCATGCCTTCCGTCCTTTTCACGGACCTCCCCCTGGTTTTGAGGCCGAAACCGAGAAACCTGGGCCTTCCTCTGGTTTTGAGGCCGAAACTGGGAAACCTGTCGTCCATCGCCTGAGTTTTGTGGCCCAAACTCAGAAATCCCGCCAGCGCCCAGGTTTTGAGGCCCAAACATGGAAACTGTCCTCAGCCCGAGTTTTGAGGCCCAAACTCGGAAACCGGCCGCACCCAGGTTTTGAGGCCCAAACCTAGAAACCGTCCACTCGGTGGATTTTCTGAAATAATGTCTCATCTTAGCACAAGCATAATACAAAGACAAACATAACTTTTCAATATGGGCGTACCTTGTCTCGGGATCAAGAAGACGGCGAACAATATAAGGGACCACATATTCTTTATCTTCGTCTTCTTGTGTCAAAACGGCTCCGATAATCTTCTCTTCGGCAACAATATATAATCTGAAAGGAACTCCTCTCCTAGGTGCTCGAAGAATCGGTGGAGACGACAAATATTCCTTTATCTTCTCAAATGCCTTTTGTTGCTCTGCCCCCCAAGTGAATTCAGATTCGTTTTTCAACTTCAAGATGGGGGTAAAAGGAATAATCTTCTCGGACAAGTTTGCAATAAATCTTCTCAAATAGTTCACCTTCCCTAGGAACTTTTGCAAGTCCTTCTTGCATGTAGGCGTGTTGGTATAAATTAACGCACACTCTACTTTATCCGCAAGCGCACAAATAAAATCTACCGATGTAGCACTTCACCGGAGTAACCCAGTTTTAATATCGAACCAAAAGGAATGGATAGTGTTAAGTCTTAAAGTCTAACCCCTGAGTAGCTAACAATGACGGAGAATCTAGAAGTATAGAGGGGATCATTAAGGCTGTCTAATTCCAATTTAAGAGTGATATGTTTATATTATTCTTAGTGGGAAAGTTGCCATAAAAGGTCACCAACAGAGTATGAGTCTTTTATGCAAATGTATAATCCTACCGAGCCTACACACGGGTAAGTGGTGAAGGACCGATAATGCAATATCAAGGCGACCAGAGGGGGGGTGAATGGGAGCCACAAAAATTTCTCTCGAAACTTTGGCCAAATGTCACGAATTCAACCTCCGAAAGCTACGACCGAAACCGTGATGCCCACGACCCTTGGAAGAGGGTGGATGATCCCTAGGATCACAGCGAGGCACCACAAAGTGATAGCGAACCAAAAACCAAAAGCACCGGCACATGTTTAACCCTTGAAAACCGAGTCCCAAACGTAGATGGAAGGCTACGTCGAGAAATCCCAAATACCGATGCTAACAAGTAGCAAAGATACTTAGAGATGTTTCTTGGTTAACTACAAGGTCAAATGAGAAGTCCGAAAACCAAGCGGAAAAGCCGGGAGAGCAAACGCACTAAAACGCAACCTTCAGCAGGAACCCGGACTGTCCGCCGGTACGGTCCCGGACTGTCCGGCCCTACTGCGGACTGTCCGCGAGTAGGTGGCGGACTGTCCGCCGGCTGAAAGTGCAAAACTGCACAGCTGCTGAAGTCCCCTGAACAGTTCATGGACTGTCCGCGAAAACCAACAGCGGACTGTCCGTCGGTCAAGGAACAGTAAAACAACCGAAGAACACAGCCACTGATCTGGCCTGCCCCCGACGCGCGGACTGTCCGCGGCTGGGATGGCGGACTGTCCGCCAACTATCAGTGAGGGTGATTTTGGTCGCCCTTCACCCAAATCTTCTGCAAATCGATTCAAACCAAAATCCCTTGATCCCAAACTTGGAGAGAATGATCACGAGGTAGTTAGGAGACTATCCCCAAGAAATTATCCGCTCAAATCAACTCAATCAACGGGAAATCGAAGGGGAAGGTGTATGAACCGAAAAAGCGTCACGAAAACGAAATCGACCCGATCTACTTGTTCGTGAGGAGTTAGATGAATTCCTTCGATGGAAATGATCTCCTCACTATAAAGAACAAGTTGATTGAAACAGATTTCGCAAAGACGCACTAGATAGGGAGATCGAGTGACGGGAAAATCGCGGAGAAACAAAGAACGCGAAGAACACGGACAAAATGTGAATCAAGTCATCGATCTGCAACCGTGCGGCTACCACACGCTACAACAGTGAGGTTACGGCCTCACTTCCTCAAAATCTCCAGTACACAGAGGTATGGTTCTCTGCGGATCTCAGCTAGCTACAACAGGGGATTGGGAGAGCAGGAAACCCTAGAAGCAAAGAGCAAATGACTGAGATAGTTGGGGAGGTGGGTGTCTCCCCCTACTTATCCTAATTCTAACTATTAATAATTCCCACTCTACCCCTAACTAATTACAGAGCGAACCAGCTAAACCCTAGGGTTATTCTGGACCAACTCATGGTAGGTGGTGATCCGACGGTCACGCCCGCACAACTGGTAGCGTTGCCTCGACGCAACCTCACCGATTGCCGCCACGTGCCGCCACCGCTCTGCTTGTCCTTTCCCGGACGTCGCACCCCCGGTTTTGTGGCCCAAACCGAGAAACCAGCCTTCACAGCCGACCCCCGGTTTTGAGACCCAAACCGGGAAACCAGCCGACCAGCACCTGAGTTTTGTGGCCCAAACTCAGCAAACCCGCAGCACCCAGGTTTTGAGGCCCAAACCTGGAAACCGTCCTCAGCCCGAGGCCCAAACTCGGAAACCATCAGCGCCCAGGTTTTGAGGCCCAAACCAGGAAACCGTCCACTCGGTGGTTTTTCTGTGGCTCAACCATCAAACCGAGCCGTAGATGGGATGCACCGCCCGTGCACCCCGTCCACTGACATGTGTCCCCAAGTCCTCGACTCAGGCAACACCGTGACCGCAAGTCTTCGCTCGTCGCTGTCCCAGGCTGTCAGCCACCACAGCTGATCCTCGGGCCACCGGTCCCTCAGTCCAAGCCTCACGTCCGCCCTTCGCCACTCTCGGTCCATCGGCACAGCACGTCTCTACTTGACCTTCACCTTGCCTTTGATCACTGTATTCGTGCTCAACACCTGCACAACACAAGCCAAAGAACATGCGCATCATCCCAGTTGACAATCACTCATCACTCAGAGACTCGGCATACACCCATGTATCCGCAATCTCCCCCTTGATGAGTGCATTGTCAACTACCAACACAAATCATAATGGAAGCAGAAGAAGGGAGGAAGAAAGAGAGAGAACTCAACCAAATGACCCAAAAGCTAGCAAAGCCGAAAAAGGTCAAGTGGAAAGAGCAAAATAACTTGGTCCCCAAAGACATGGGCAACGGCTCGACGCAACCAAGCAAAGCAAAGCTAGCCCTCAAGAAGAGGTAGAACAGGCTCAACACCGCTAGCAGGAAAGCTCGAAACCAACTGTTACCAGCTTAAGAAAAAGAGATCGACACCAATTGAAAATCTAAAAGGCGAATGCTAGTCCCTCAAGAAAGAGGCAAAGGCTCAACACAACTAGCAAAAACGCTCCGAACCAATTGGAAATTTCAAAACTCATCACGAGCAAACTCCCCCTCAAATAGTGCACACAATTAGGAAAACTCTCAGTTGAACACCCAGAGAGCATATGATTTGCAATATCTCCCCCTTAGTTGAAAATGCACTAATCAAGTAAAAATTCTCCCCCTTCGAAAATGCATATGAGTCAAAATGCAAGTTAGCAGCTTCAGGAATATGGTCAAGAGAATGCCAAGAATGCTCTACACAGTTTTGATCCGATGACTCAACAACATACATAAGAAGCTAGCAAAGGCTCAAACTGATCACCAGATACGAAATATGAACATGAGAGCAGAAGGAGTAGTTTTCAGCCAAAAAGGTATTCACCATCAAAATAGCACGAGACATGTATAGACAGGAAGTTAAACAGGTGCTAAACATGTATACAAGGTGAACTACCCCTAGCACAGTTCAATCATCATGCTATAGAATGAAACATAGACTTGTGTATCCAAAGTTTATCGGAGTTGCAGCGGTTAAACTACACAAGTTTAAATTTCAGCATGTGATTGCGAGAGGTTGAAAGCTTGTCATTGCCTAACTTTTCAACTATGCGAAGCCTATGTAGAAGCAATCAGAAGCTTAAAGCAACAGTTTTGGTCATACACTACACAGCTCAAGTTTAACTCAAAGTGCAATGAGAAACAGTCTCGAAACTGTGATGTGCTGACAAGCAATCCCATCTCGATCTTTCCAATTCACTTAACTTGGTTCCGATTTTAATCAGAATATGAACATACCAAGCAAGTGAATGACTCAACACTAGAGACATAGCAACCTAGCATATATGAAGAGCACTAGTGATTTCAAAACCATTCTACACATGCTAGTTGCAAATCTCAATGATGAATATTTTCAAGTTTTATGATCATTAGTCAGATTCACCATTCGTAAAATAGCTCCGCTCACAACAAGTAACAGTGATCAGAAAGAGCATAAGCTACAACATCATCATAAAGCATCGGAGCAAATACTATACAGAGCATAGTTACATTCTTCAGACTATATACATGAAGCTCAGAATGTAAAAGCGTATGCTGAAATGCAAAAGACTAAACTGAAAGAAAACAAGACAAACGAAAAATAGTCAGTCTATGATACAAGAACCAAAATGTTTCCCCCATCTAAAAGGGGGAACACACACCAAGCTCACCCCTCAACCGATTAAAGGTTGATTCGTCCAAAGGCTTGGTGAAAATATCAGCCAACTGATGATGAGTATCGACATGGCGAAGGTTGATATCACCCTTCTCATAATGGTCTCGCAGAAAATGAAAGCGCGCATCAATGTGTTTGGTCTTCGAGTGAAGCACGGGGTTCTTAGCAACGCTAATCGCACTCGTGCTGTCACAAAGCAAAGGCACGCGAGAAAAGCTCAGACCAAAATCACGCAAAGTGGCCATCATCCAAAGCAACTCAGAACAGCAGCTAGCCACAGCAACAAATTCAGCCTCTGTGGTAGACTGGGTGACACTAGACTGCTTGCGAGAAGACCACGATACAAGAGAAGAACCAATAAACTGACAAGTCCCAGAAGTGGACTTGCGCTCAACTCGGCAACCAGCAAAATCGGCATCGGAATAACCGCAAAGGGAGAGGGTGGAGGAAGCTGAATACCAAATCCCGAACTCAGGTGTGAAATGAAGGTACCTCATAATGCGCTTCACCGCCTAACGGTGTGAAGTGCGCGGCGACGCCTGAAAGCGCGCACACAGACACACCGCGAACTGGATGTCCGGGCGTGTCGCCGTCAGGTAGAGCAGCGACCCGATCATGCTTTGGTACTCCTTCTGGTCCACAGCTTCTCCATCCTTGTCCGCATCCAGGGCCATCGTGGTCGACATGGGTGTTGGAAGAGGCTTGGCCTCACCCATATCGAACCTCTTCAGCAAGTCTTTGGTGTACTTGCCCTGGTGCACAAACGTCCCTTCTTGGGATTGCTTAATTTGCAACCCAAGAAAGAATGTCAGCTCGCCCATCATACTCATCTCGAACTCCCTGCTCATAGTATCTGCAAACTTGGCAACCAAAGCGTGAGAAGAACCACCGAAAATGATATCATCCACGTAAATCTGGACCAAGAGAGTGTCTTTGCCTTGCATGAGGAGAAAGAGCGTTTTATCCACACATCCCATTTTGAAACCCTTAGCAAGCAAAAAGGTTTTCAACCTATCATACCAGGCTCTAGGGGCTTGTTTCAAACCATACAAAGGTTTGTGAAGTTTAAAGACGTGGTTTGGAAACTTGGGATTTTCAAAACCGGGGGGTTGTTTTACATACACCTCCTCTTCTATGTAGCCGTTCAAGAAGGCACTCTTGACATCCATTTGAAAAAGTTTAAACCCTTTGGATGCAGCAAAAGCCAAGAGTATCCTAATTGCCTCCAAACGAGCTATAGGACCAAACGTCTCCTCATAGTCTATCCCCTCCTTCTGACTGTACCCCTGGGCTACAAGTCTGGCCTTGTTTCTCACAACATGGCCATCTTCTCCCTGTTTGTTTTTGAAAACCCATTTTGTCCCAATAGGATGACACTCAGGAGGAAGAGGAACAAGAACCCAAACCCGATTTCTCTCAAAGTTTTCTAACTCCTCATGCATGGCATTGACCCAATCTGGATCCGTCAAAGTGTGTCCAACATCTCGGGGTTCAAAATCAGCAACAAATGCAGAATGAGCAAAGTGAGAGATTTGTTGTGACCTTGACCGAGTGACACGTTCGTCGATGCTGCCGATCATCTATTGAGGCGGGTGTTGGCGCTGGATGTGTCGTGGCGCCTCCCGAGCTGATGTAGCCTCCCCCTCAACAGCATCTGGTGTCTCCTCGGGTACAAATGGTACCGCTCGAGGTGGCGGATCCCACGGCCCCCAAGTCGAAGAAGAGGGATCGGGGCCGTGAGTCATAGTAGAAGCCGCTCTTTGCGGCACAGAAGGTGGAGGAGGTGCTGGGTCATCCATCCCTTCAGCACCTTCTTCTTCATCATCGAAAAGAGGCTCACCAACCTCATGATCACCTGCACGCTCAAAACGAGAAGAAGGACAAACCATGATCTCGTCGAAGGTGACATCTGATGTCTCCATGACTCGGTTAGTATCAAGGTTAAGTACACGATAAGCGAGAGTGTGAGTGCCATAACCCAAAAATACACCGTCTGAAGAACGAGACTCAAATTTGTCCAGGTTGCCTTTCTTCAATATAAAACAGTGGCAACCAAAAACTCGAAAGTAGCTTACTTTGGGCTGTCTTCCAAAATGCAACTCATAAGAAGTCTTTTTCAAGAAAGCTCGGAGAAAAATGCGATTGAAAATATAGCATGCAGTGCTCATAGCTTCGGCCCAATATCGCCTAGGAGTCCTATGCTCATCGAGCATCGTCCTGGACATCTCTACAAGTGTCTGATTCTTCCTCTCTACAACACCATTCTGTGGTGGTGTGTAGGGGGAAGAAAACTGATGCTCCAAACCCAAAGAGTTATAAAACTTCTCAAAATCCGAATTCTTGAATTCAGAACCATTATCACTCCAAATTGCTCGCATTGAGTTCAAAGGGAACTCATTCTGAAGACGCAAAATCAGATTGCGAGCAAAGGAGAAAGTCTCAGTTTTCTCAGCTAAAAAGAAAACCCATGAATATCTCAAAAAATCGTCGACAACAACAAGCACGTACCACTTCCCCCCAACCGAGATCACCCGAGCCGGACCAACGAGGTCCATGTGCAAAAGCTCTCCAGGGCGCTTAGTCATGACCTGAGTCACTGGATGGTGGGGAGCGGCGACCATCTTCCCATGTCTACAAGAATGGCAAACAAGATCCTTCTCCATGGACAACTTGGGCAATCCTCGGATTAGGCCAAGTGAACTAAGGCTTGCAAGCAAGTCGAAGCTCAGGTGACCGAGTCTCCTATGCCACTTCCAAAGATCAGAGGAGGAAGGTCTAGCCAAAAGACAACGAGAAACTCCAAACGACTCCGAGAAATCCGCACGAAAGACTTTTCCAAAGGGCGAAATCCCACAAACAAGGTTGCCCTGAGGATCCAAAATGCGACTGAGATTCGGTTTAAAACGAATCTCATAGTCATCATCGAAAAGTTGCGAAACAGAAAGAAGGTTAAAATGCAAGTTAGAAACAAGAGCAACATCGCGCAACACAAAGTGCTCATTAACTCGCACAGACCCACGAGACAACACCTTACCTTTGTTGTTGTCGCCGAAGGTGATAAACTCCTTTCCGGCGACCGGACTAAGACTGGAGAACCACTTGGCGTTTCCGGCCATGTGCCTCGAACACCCGGAATCCACCAACCAAACGTTCTCCAATCATTTTACCTACACCAATAAAAAGACATAGGGTGAGCATACGGGCCAACACTAGGGTTAGTGAAGTAGGAGGAATACCAGTGTTGGGCCGGCTGCTCAAAAGAACGGTTAGCAGAAAAACCATTCCTAGCACGCCTACGAGAAGAGCGATCACCACGCACAGGAAAATGTGGTCCGCTAAGGGAATAGAGTCCATCGCGATACTCAAAGCGCGGTGGAGGAAAACGCTCAACAAAGCCTCCGCCACGGGGTCCGTATCCTGCAAAAACAGGACCCTGTCGGGCAACACCTTCCTGACGCCTAGGACCTTGAGGCACTGCACCTCTAGGCCTAGCAGCTCTCCTCGGAGCTCTCCTCTGAACATTCGACACATGTACATCATGGAAAGGATGGTACATGTCTGCATTGTTCATCTCCCTTGCACGACGCGCCTCTCTCTTGCGCCGAAAGCAAAACTCGCTCAAGTGTCCATCTCTCCCACAGTGCTCACAATGGTACCTCACCGCTCTCAAAGGGGGTTGTTGGTACTCACGGTAGTGGGTGTGGATCACTTTGCCCTTCTTTGGCATAAGCTCCTCCTGGATAGGTGGCATTGTGTCCAGCTTGTTTTTCAGGTGGTTGGGTTTGGGAGCCCATTGCTGGTTCTTGGGTGGAGCTCGTGGAGGTTCTTCAAACACTCCATCCTTGGTGTTAGGCTTGAAGGGCTCTTTGGGTGGAAGCTTGGTAAGTTTGGGAGTAGTGGTGGAGTTTGGCTTCTCACATGGGTTCAGGCCACTCGACTCCCCAATCTTCCCAAAAGAAGAGATATCAACACCCGGAGCAAAACCAACACCAGGACCTCCAGCAGCTCGCTTAAACTGAGCAATCATCATCCCAAGCTGCGGCTCATTGCAAGACACCCATGACAAGATGGTCCGAAGGTATGTGTTTTCCTCCTCGGTTTGCATCTTGCCATGCTTCACGTTCGCGATCTCCATCTCCAAACCCTCACACAAAGCGCACCTAGACACAGAAGTGCTGCCCGAGCTGGCCTTCTCAAGAGACACAATCTTGGCATTCTTCTCTGCCAACTCGGATTGCAAGCCTGCACAAGACTTGCACGCACCCAACAACGAGGATTTAGCCTTCAGCTCATCCACCTCTCCAACCAAAGCAGCATACTTACCTCTCAAAGTGAGAAGGTCAGTCATGTGCTTGGTGCACATCTCGCACTCAACCTCCTCAGACACGACCACGGTGGACTTTGCAAACTCAAGCTCCTTCACCGTGTCCTCCCACTTCTGCCTAAACTCCTTGCGTTCTCTAGCGGCACGCCTAAGCAGCTTATCCTGACTAAGCAAGGCGGCAGTAAGCTTCTCGACCTCAGCAGAAAGCTCGTCGGGGGTCTGAGATACCTGGGAGGTGTCGTCATCGTCATCGTTCTGAGGAGTGTCCTCCAGCTCGCCGTCGACCTCCTTGCCGAGGGCCATGGTGCAGAAGCCGTCGTCGTCGGCGAAGAAGTAGAGGACGTTCAGCTTGTCCTCGATCCTCTTCTTCTTCTCGGACTCATCGTCGCTTGAGGCAGCGGAGTCGTCATCCGAGTCGTCGATGTCGCTGAGCGTGGCGAAGAAAGCACGCTGCTCAGCCTGGGCATTCTCCAAGTACTTGGTCTTGATGTACTCCTTGTCGAAGCCGCCCTTCCGCTTGTGCCTCGCGGGGACGTACTTCTCCTTGCGCTTGCCGGAGTCGTACTTGTGCCCATGATCCGCCTTGCCGAGGGTCTGCTTGTTCTTCTTCGGGCAATTGGCGATGAAGTGGTTGGGGTCGCCGCACTCGAAACAGCCCGAGCGTCCTCCTCCGCGGCGACGGTTCATGCGGTTATTGTGAAACCGCGAGAACCGGTTGGCGAGCAAAGCCAACTCGTCATCCCCCATGAACTCCAGCTGCTCCTCTGTGACAGAATGAAGAGAAGAGAGTGCAAAGCCTCAGAGGGGTTAGCAGAAGAGCCAGAAACCAAAGCCATCGACGGGCCAGAAGGATTTTCATAAGAAGCCCTTGCCATGACGTCAATCTCACTGGACTTGAGCTTACTGAAGAGCTCGTCGCATGTGAGGGTCTCATAGTTAGGCGATTCAATGATCGCCTAAACCTTGGAATCCCACACCGATCGATCGAGAGTATGCAAAAGCTTCAAAGCTCTCTCATGATTGTCGAAAGGCAACAGCTCCTTGTTAGCCCTCATCATGTTGACAATCACCTGAAAGCGAGCGAATAAACTTTCTATGCTCTCGCCAGGCATATGTCGAAAGTTCTCATACTCTCGCTTGAACGACTCGTAGAGATGGGTTTTGACTTGAGAGGTTCCCTCATGGAAACACATGAGGGTGGCCCAAATCTCCCGAGCCGTAGCGAGGTGAGAAACGCGATCAAACTCAGACATGCTCAAACAAGAGAAAAGAGCATTACGGGCTCGACTATTGGCATCGTGCTCATCGATCTGTCGCTGAGTGACACGAGCAGCCAAGACCACGTAATCGGCAGAGTTGCAAATATCCCAAATGGAAGCACAAATACTCTGCAGATAGGCCGACATGCGTATCTTCCAATACGCATAGTTCGTCCCATCGAAAAACGGCGGTTTGCCAACGCCGCGATCCATGTCGTCTTCTGTGGATCTGGAACCGGCTAAGGTGGAAGATCCTTAACCTGCTCTGATACCAATTGAAGGACCGATAATGCAATATCAAGGCGACCAGAGGGGGGGTGAATGGGAGCCACAAAAATTTATCTCGAAACTTTGGCCAAATGTCCCGAAATCAACCCCCGAAAGCTACGATCGAAACCGTGATGCCCACGACCCTTGGAAGAGGGTGGATGATCCCTAGGATCACAGCGAGGCACCTCAAAGTGATAGCGAACCAAAAACCAAAAGCACCGGCACAAGTTTAACCCTTGAAAATCGAGTCCCAAATGTAGATGGAAGGCTACGTCGAGAAATCCCCAAACACAGATGCTAACAACTAGCAAAGATACTTAGAGATGTTTCTTGGTTAACTACAAGGTCAAACGAGAAGTCCGAAAACCAAGCGAAAAAGCCGGGAGAGCAAACGCACTAAAACGCAACCTTTAGCAGGAACCTGGACTGTCCACCGGTACGGTCCCGGACTGTCCGGCCCTATTGCGGACTGTCCGTGAGCAGGTGGCGGACTGTCCGCCGGCTGAAAGTGCAAAACTGCACCGCTGCTGAAGTCCCCTGAACAGTTCCCGGACTGTCCGCGAAAACCAACGGCGGACTGTCCGCCGGTCAAGGAACAGTAAAACAGCCGAAGAACACATCCACTGATCTGGCCTGCCCCTGACGCGCGGACTGTCCACGGCTGGGATGGCGGACTGTCCGCCAACTCCCAGTGAGGGCGATTTTTGTCGCCCTTCACCCAAATCTTCTGCAAATCGATTCAAACCAAAATCCCTTGATCCCAAACTTGGAGAGAATGATCACGGGGTAGTTAGGAGACTGTCCCCAAGAAATCATCCGCTCAAATCAACTCAATCAACGGGAAATCGAAGGGGAAGGTGTATGTACCGAAAAAGCGTCACGAAAACGAAATCAACCTGATCTACTTGTTCGTGAGGAGTTAGATGAATTCCTTCGATGGAAATGATCTCCTCACTATAAAGAACAAGTTGATTCAAACGGATTTCGCAAAGACGCACTAGAGAGGGAGATCGAGTGACGGGAAAATCACGGAGAAACGAAGAACGCGAAGAACACGAACAAAACGCGAATCAAGTCATCGATCTGCAACCGTGCGGCTACCACACGCTACAACAGTGAGGTTACAGCCTCACTTCCTCAAAATCTCCAGTACACAGAGGTATGGTTCTCTGCGGATCTCAGCTAGCTACAGCAGGGGATTGGGAGAGCAGGAAACCCTAGAAGCAAAGAGCAAATGACTGAGATAGTTGGGGAGGTGGGTGTCTCCCCCCTACTTATCCTAATTCTAACTATTAATAATTCCCACTCTACCCCTAACTAATTACAGAGCGAACCAGCTAAACCCTAGGGTTATTCTGGACCAACTCGTGGTAGGTGGTGATCCGACGGCCACGCCCGCACAACTGGTAGTGTTGCCTCGACGCAACCTCATCGATTGCCGCCACGTGCCGCCACCGCCCTGCTTATCCTTTCCTGGACGTCGCACCCCCGGTTTTGTGGCCCAAACTGGGAAACGAGCCTTCACAGCCAACCCCCGGTTTTGAGGCCCAAACCGAGAAACCAGCCGACCAGCACCTGAGTTTTGTGGCCCAAACTCAGCAAACCCGCAGCACCCAGGTTTTGAGGCCCAAACCTGGAAACCGTCCTCAGCCCGAGTTTTGTGGCCCAAACTCGGAAACCATCAGCGCCCAGGTTTTGAGGCCCAAACCTGGAAACCATCCACTCGGTGGTTTTTCTATGGCTCAACCACCAAACCGAGCCGTAGATGGGATGCACCGCCCGTGCACCCCGTCCACCGACATGTGTCCCCAAGTCCTCGACTCACGCAACACCATGACCGCAAGTCTTCGCTCGTCGCTGTCCCAGGCTGTCAGCCACCACAGCTGATCCTCGGGCCACCGGTCCCTCAGTCCAAGCCTCACGTCCGCCCTTCGCCACTC
Source organism: Coix lacryma-jobi var. lacryma-jobi (assembly GCA_009763385.1). Lineage (NCBI taxonomy): Eukaryota > Viridiplantae > Streptophyta > Magnoliopsida > Poales > Poaceae > Coix > Coix lacryma-jobi. The sequence continues at coordinate 114,999,611 of CM019829.1, forward strand.
TCGGTCCATCGGCATGACACGTCTCTTCTTGACCTTCACCTTGCCTCTGATCACTGTATCTGTGCTCGACACCTGCACAACACAAGCCAAAGAACATGCGCATCATCCCAGTTGACAATCACTCATCACTCAGAGACTCGGTATACACCCATGTATCCGCATGTGGACTATAGAAGAATCAACAAGGCTATAAGAGTCACCCTTGCGAACAACCACTACTATCGGCGTTATAGGAGGCAATTATGAACTATCAAGTCTAAGCACCATGCTTACACTATCCAACTACTCTAACTCTAGCGCGATTAGAATTAAAGTACTCAAAAAAAGAGTCATAAACCTTAAGAATAATAAGAACAATGGCTCAAACTTAAATATAGACGTTGATTACCGAAACAATCGCAGAAGCAAGTTGAAGATGAACTTGAATCTGCAGGTACAAGATGAAGAAGTGGATCCGACAGGCCGGAGCTCCTTCTTGATCTCTTCCTCTCTCTCTATCTTCTAAATCTAATATAAGACTAGGTTCTAAACCTAAACTAGAGGGGTAACTAGTCTTCTACTTGAAAGCTGGCTCTTGAAGTCTTCTTCTAGGGTTTCTGAATGAGGCGTAGTCTTTTCTAAAGAGAGACTTGTTCCACCCTGGTGCCTGGGGGCCTGTATATATAGCCCTGAGGGATCAACCGTGTTCGTTAGATCAAACCGACTTCACGTAGGGCTGAGATGGATCCTCAAAGGCGGTAGAGGAAGGTTCCAGAAGACGGAGGCCCAGGGGGTCATAGGGTGGGACCGGTCGGTCCCACTTGGCGGCCTCTCGGGGTGTCCCGCCTCGTGGTGTCCTCTGGTGTCCTCTAGGTCCTTCTGGAGTATTCCTGACGTGCCGGTTCCGTAATCTTCCGTCGATTTCCTTCTAGGAGAAGTAATCAGTGCTGATTTTCCAATTTAGTCCCTGCAAAATCACAATTTACCAAAACTCGTGGAATATTGTCAATTAAAACCCTAAACCTTTATTGGTGATTGAATTCATGCCCTTTTCATATTTATTTATCCTTTAGTTTGATAGATAACCAGTGTCAACAAGGCGCCTGAACTTTCTTAATCTTCTCTATCCTCTTAGGATCAATCTCTATGCCCTTATCATGAATAATAAATCCTAAGAACTTTCCAGCCGACACACCAAAAACACATTTTAGTGGGTTCATCTTCAATCCATAGCGGCGCATCCTTACAAATGCTAGACGTAAATCGGCTAAATGAGACACATGAGCAGCCGATTTGATCACAATATCATCAATATACACTTCCATGATTACACCAATTAAATTATGAAAGATCAAATTCATAGCACGTTGATAAATAGCACCTGCATTCTTCAAACCGAATGTCATCACAACCCACTCAAAGGGACCAACAAACCCAGGACAAATGCAAGCCGTTTTAGACATGTCTTCTTCGACCATAAATATATGATTATCTATCGTTGCCATCAAGAAAACTAACAATCTAGTGTCCTGAAGCATCATTGATAAGCATATCGGCTATGGGCATAGGATACTCATCTTTGGGAGTAGCCCTATTTAGGTCTCTAAAATCAATACAAACTCTGATCTTACCAGTGTCCTTTTTCTCAACAGGCACAATATTAGAGACCCATTCTGCATATCTACATGGCTGAATAAACCCCACTTGTAATAACCGATTAATTTCTTCTTTAATCCGGTCATATATTGTAGAGTTAAAACGGCGAGGATACTGTTTGAAAGGTCTAAACCTCGGTTTAATGGGGAGCCGATGTTCAACAAGTTCTCGGCTCAATCCAGGCATCTTCGTATAATTCCATGCAAAATAATCAACATACTCTTTTAAAAGCGCGATCAACTTCAGTTTATAATCGGCTTCTAAGTTTTGATTCACAAATGTCGGACTAGGTATAGAACCATCCCCAATATCGACTTGTTCTAAGGGGTCGGCCGACGTGAAACCTTGGCCCCAACTTATTGAGCTCATCAAAATCATCAATAGCCTCACAAGCATCGGTCTTGGAAGTCTGATATTGTTCAACATGATGTTTTAACCAATCAATATTAGCATCCATTAAAATAATTACATGATAATGTTGAGCCGATTATCAATCGGCTTTAGAGGTACCGGTACAAAACCTTTCTTAGTGACACTAATGAATTGGAAATCAGAAAGGTCCCGACCAGATAAGCAAGCAATAGCATCATGCCCCCCGAGCAAAGGAGCATCGGTCGCAGCAACATAGGCCGATGAATCTGAGTGCACAACTTCTACATCGTTTCCCATCCACTGAATAAGAAACTGATGAAGACTAGAAGGAATGCACCAATTAGCATGAATCCAATCACGCCCAAGTATAAGGTTATAGCTACCTTGTATATCAACGACGAAGAAAGCAGTAGCCAAAGTCTTGCTCCCAATAGTAAGCTCCATGGACGCAACTCCTTTGGCCAGGATAGGATCTCCTCCTCCAACTCTAGTAATAGTCATGTTGGTCTTGACTAGCTCTTCATCAGTGCCACCAAGCTTCTAGTAAAGCGAGTATGGCATCAGGTTCACAATGGCTCTGCTATCTACCAACATCCTGTGGACCGGTGTACCATTGGTATGGCCCTTTAAATGTAATGGCTTGAGATGGTTGACAGAGTCATCTGGCTTCTGGAATACAGCATTCTGCGTAACAAAGTTGAACTCTATTGCCTTTGAATCATCTCCGACCACATAGTAATCAGTGGATAAATAAACTACATTAAACTCTGCCCTTTCTGGAGAAGGTTCATAGTCCATCTCCTCATCTTGTCCTTCGGGTAAATCTTCACTAGTCATGGTAACACCAGTGGAGGAAACAAGATCACCAGGATACACATCGGCTCCCACCGGAACATTGGGAATCGATTCAGTCAGCTCTGAACCTGGTCGGGCCGGCTCACCTCTCAATTCAGTAGTGGCCGACTTAGCCTACTCGAGTTCTGAACTGGTCGGCGCATAACCTGACCTGGTCAGATTAGGATCCGACCTTATCGGCTCCGAAGCCAACCTAACAGGTTCGGTATCCAGACTGGCCGGCTTGGGATCCGACCTGTTTGGTTCCATAATTGTCGAAGTCGGCTTTTGATTAAAAGCCGACTCTTCTCCTCCTCGCTTGCCTTGAGGAAACATGGGATGTGTTGAGTTAAATATGTCTTCCCTCATTTTCTCAAGCTGCTCCCGCCTTTGCTTGTTACATCGAGCCCTCTGCAACTTCCTCCGTTGAGTTTTACTCAGGCCAGGGGGACACCACCTAGGCTGAGCAAATCTGGGATCACGCTCAACAGGCTTTTCTTCCTCTACTCCAGCTAAAACATCTTGATCATCTTGAACCTTTACTAGAGTTGATTCCTCGATCACCATCGGCTCAGCTTCATCAACAACGGGAGCCTCCATATAACCGATTGTGATTATGGGGATAGGATTGTTGGTAGTTCTTAACTTCACTAAAGATAGAGCTAGGCACTATCCCCGGTATAGGCCCAGAAATGCTTGTTGAAACTTACCAACGTTCTCAAGCATTTTATCATTTGACATTAATTTCTTATTCAAAAATTTAGTAGTCCTACCTTGAGAGTAGACTAGATTCTTTAAGAACGAGAAATTATCAGTACTTTGGAAATTAGAGCGAGGGAATGAATTATTACATTGAGAGTTGGAGTGTTGATTCCATCCTTGATTTTGTTGACGGAAACCGTTGTTGTTGTTGTTGTTGATGAAGTTCAAATCTTCATGTAACTCGGGGTAGTGGTTCCCAGAATGTCCAGTTTCTCCACAGACTTCACAAGTCATGTAGGATTCCAGAGATTGGACACTCTCTTGTTGGTTCATCTTCTCACAGCTGTCCAGCTTCTTTGCCAGCAGGTCCATCTTGGCCACGATCATGTCGGCCTCCTTAAGGGAATGTATACCTCGCTTACGGGGCTGCAGTCTGTCGTCATTCCATCCTTGGTTCGACACCATCTTCTCAATGAGAGCCTTAGCATCTGCAACATTCAGAGAAAAGAATGCACTGCCGGCGGCGGCATCCAAATGGCTTCTAGAGAGTGGGGTTAGGCCATGGTAGAAGTTCTGGATCAATAGCCAGTCCTCCATACCATGGTGCGGACAAGCAGCGACGTACTCTTGCATTCTCTCCCAAGCCTCGGGAATAGACTCCTCGGCTTGTTGCGTAAAGCTGGAGATTTTGTTGCGAAGAGCATTCGTCTTGCCCATCGGAAAGAATTTGGCGAGAAAAGCATTGGAACACTTGTCCCATGTGTCTACAGCATTGCGATCGGTATAGAACCATTGCTTCGCTTTTCCTAGCAAAGAGAAAGGAAAGAGACGAAGACGGATGGCTTCTTGTGTTATCCTCTTAATGGTGATAGTGCCGCAAATCTCCAAGAATTGTTGGAGATGAGCATTGGCATCCTCATGAGCTTTGCCATAGAACGGGCTAGCTTGGACCATCGTGATCAAAGCCGGTTTCAACTCAAAATTGAGGTTGGCATCGATCACGTCTGGTCCTATCGCTACATTAGCGGCAGAAGGAGCAGAAAACTCATGAATGGCCTTGTTGGCCATCGTGAAGATAGAACGAGATAAGAAAGAAAAAAGTTGAAGAAGATGAAGGAAAAAGATAAGAAGGACTAAGGAAAGAAAGAAGGGGGTAAGATGGGATTCGCTAAGTGGGAGCTTAAGCGAAGATAAATTCGACACGGACTCAACCGATACACCGATTGCCTTCCCCGGCAACGGCTCTAGAAATGCTTGTTGGTAGTTCTTAACTTCACTAAAGATAGAGCTAGGCACTATCCCCGGTAACGGCCCAGAAATGCTTGTTGACACTTACCAACGTCGTGACTAGGAGTAGACTATGGAGTCTATTCATGGCAATGGCGCCAGAAATGCTTGAAGCAAGTCCAGTCACTATACCTAAAGGAGTGAAGCTAAAGCAGCTATCTACTAATGCCAAATGGGGTTGTCAATCCCGACACTAGTAGGAGCTAGCTAGCGAGAATGCAATCTACCAGGAGGAGATTCTGCAAGCGCACAGAACTATCATAGTAGCACTTCGCCTGGGAGTACAAGGTGTTGATTTATTTGATTCCAAGGGAAGGCTAGGGTGGTGTATGAGTCGAGTCAAGGAGGGGATGAGAGTCGAAGAAATAAGAAAAAGGAAAAGGGGAAAAGAGGAGATGAAAGGCTAGAAACAATATGTGGGTGGATAGGTAAGGATGAATGAAATGGCTAAGGTAAGGTGGATAAATAGGTAGAATGGGATAACTAAGGATAACTAACTACTAACTAATAACTACTCCTATATAACCACAACGCAAGATAACTACGACGCAAGATAGGCAAATGTCAAACAAGCAACCAAGTTAAGTAAAGTTTTATTCATATCTTATCATGTATTGAGGCGTACTAGCCTTTACCACTGACTTAGGTTGAACGCTAGCACAACGAGCCTTACTGTTAAACTGGGCCAACTACGTGGTGAAATTCAAGGCGCACAGGGCTGTCACCACCTGCTTGCTACCACAGCTATCCAGGGGTCCAGCCGTATCTGAAGGTAAGTCTATAACTAAGCACCACGCTTAACTATATTCTAACTATCTCTACCCTAGCTTTGAATAGAGACACCCTTGCGGACGTCAAAGCAAATACTTGACTTAATAAGATAAACACTAAACTAACTAAGCAACCTATTGGCAAAGATCAAACACTAAGCTCACTAGAGATTAACTACTATGGCTAAGTGAATTGAACTGTAGGATAGCTAGGCACTCAAGCAATCAATCAAGTATACCACTCAATACTGGTAAGTAGAATAAAGTAATACTTGAAATGATGAACTAGAATATAGTAAAGTGCTTGAGATACAAGAGCAAAACCTGAACTGGAGATGAAGGAAGACTCTTCCCGACTCCAGGACCGATCACTCGCACGCTTCTACTCTTGAGCTAAGCCTTGAGCAGCGCTCCCGCGAGGGCAAAGATGCCTTGCTCTACTAGCTACCTACTTGCCTAAGCTAGGCTAAACCCTAAGCTATTAGCTCTCTGGCTCTAGCCTTGCTTCTCTTGCTTGTGTTGCTTCTTGTTGTTGTTGTGGTGTGATATGAAGTGATGCCTCAAGGGGGTATTTATAGCCTTGTGGAGTGAGGGGGGTACTTATAGGGGGCAGCCAGCCGACCTAGGGCTAACCATAGTGGCGGGCGCCAGCCCTAGGTGGTGGCCGCCACCCTCACAACCGATGGATGCACCGCCTTTGCTTCAACGGCATCCAGGAGCGTGGCAGGGGGGAATGTGGGCTTCACCCTTGTGGCGGGCGCCACCCCACTAGGGCCCAAATGGGTCCTGGTGCGTGGGCTCGTCTCCTGGTGGGTTTATTCTTCAAATTTTGTCCAAATCCTACATTCATATAAAAATCTATGGACATGTGGAATTTGGTTAGTTTGAAACCTATTTGACTACATTTCATGCCTTTTTGGTGGACTTTAGGGTCAATTGTTGATGGTAAAACAGGTGTTTAAGTACCATCAACAAGGATCAGATTTGGCCGAGGAAGCAACGGGAGCATGTTGTACCCTCTTAGGTACATAGATTTGTCGTACTCGTGCCTTCCCTGTTTCTTGAGCAGTCCAAGTTCTTGACGTGATCAGCCGATTCTGATTTATACCAGAGCTCGGTTGACCACCCAGTTGATCAAATACTGATACCCTCGGGGGTTGACTAACAGGCGCTCCCCAACCTTGTTGGTAATACATGGGTGCTGGCATGGGGCAAGGTACCCACAGTACTTGACGACCCCATTGTGGAGGTGACGAGATAGGAGGAGCCACTAAGGTCTATAGGGCACAATTCTTGGCGCTGGGGATGCTACTTGAGCTACCACCAGCTGCTTAGACTTCCCATCTTCTCGCTTCGGAGGGGTAGATTCTCTTTTTTTTTAATGGTCGATTCTGAGAATTGACCTTTTGTTGCTTGTATTTAGCCATGAGTTTATCCAAAGTGCATGGCTCCCTGACAACCTTCCCCTTATTCTTCTCCATATTAGTTTTCCAGGTACCAACTTCGGGTTTTCGTGGGACAAATGTGCGTAAGACATGCACTCTAGAAGGGGTAGAACTGCTGGAACCAGTTAACCCGACTGTGCTTGTCTGTTTTAGTCGAACCGAAAGAGGCCAGACTGGCCTGGTCGGTCCTTCTATCTGATTGAGCCAACTGTTCTGAAGAAGGACCAGACTGGTCGGCTTGAGAGCCTGACCTGGTCGGTCTCTGCCGCGCTACCCTGGTCTCAAACCACCTTTGCTTGTTCAGGTGTTTCACTGATCCGGCAGTAATTGTGAGTTTACTCTTGCCATCATCACCCTTCTCGAGCACCACCTTTCGCCCCGAATTATCAGTATTTGGTGCAACCCGTGGCTCGCCGATAACAACATTCTTGCCTTTAGTTGTATCGGCCTGCTCTGGACGAATTAAAACAGCAGGATTCCCTACTTCCAACATATGGACTGGAAAGGGAGTAGTATCGACTTGCATCTCAGTGAGACTCAATCATCCTTCATTAAGGGCCGATTGGACCTGTCGATGGAAAACATTGCAGTCGTTAGCGGCATGAGAAAAAGAATTATGATATTTACAATAAGCCCTTCTCTTTAACTCATCGGGTGATGGCAATGTATAATTAACTTTAAGATAACCGAATTTAAGCAATTCATCAAAGATTCGGTCACATTTAGAGAAATCAAAGGTAAATTTCACTTCTTCACCCCGATTTTTCTGAATCAGCTTGAGAGAAGGAAACCTGACTAGTTTATTTTGTGCTAGCCATAAAAATTCAGCAGCATAGCAATCTTTAGACTCATCGTCTGAACTATCGGAATATGTTTCAACAATATGCACGTTCGGTCGGTGAGATTTGTGGGGATCATGGGGTTCTTTAAGGCGTGACTCAATTGACACAGCCTTTTGCAAATGTTGATTTACATTAAAGAACTCATAATGCTCTAGTTTATCTTTAATCTCACGATGTAATCCAGCAAAGCATAGATCTGTTAGGTCTTTGTCGGAGATCATTAAATGGAAGCATCGGCTCTTAATTTCCTTAAAGCGCTTAAAGAAATCAACTACAGGCTCACTACGCCCTTGTCGAACCGACGCGAGATGTGACAGTCTAGTTTCTTGGACTCCATCATAAAAGTGATTATGAAATTCCTCTTCTAATTCGGCCCAAGAACTAATAGAATATGATGGCAGTGATTGTTCGTAGTTCTTAACTTCACTAAAGATAGAGCTAGGCAACTATCCCCGGTAACGGCCCAGAAATGCTTGTTGACACTTACTAACGTCGTTACTAGGAGTAGACTATGGAATCTATCCCTGGCAACGACGCCAGAAATGCTTGTAGCAAGTCCAGTCACTATACCTAAAGGAGTGAAGCTAAAGCAACTATCTACTAATGTCAAATGGGGTTGTCAATCCTGATACTAGTAGGAGCTAGCTAGAGAGATTGCAATCTACCTAGAGGAGATTCTGCAAGCGCACAGAACTATCGTAGTAGCACTTCGCCTGGGAGTACCAGGTGTCGATTTATTTGATCCCAAAGGAAGGCTAGGGTGGTGTATGAGTCGAGTCAAGGAGGGGACGAGAGTCGAAGAATAAGAAAGGGAAAAGGAGAGAAGAGAAGAGAGGAGATGAAAGGCTAGAAAGAATTTATGAGTGGATAGGTAAGGATGAAATGAATGGTTAAGGTAAGGTGGATGGATAGGTAGATATGGGAAAAGATAACTAAGGATAACTAATATAACTAACTAATAACTAATAACTACTCCTAGATAACTACGAAGCAAGATAGGCAAATGTCAAATAAGCAACCAAGTTAAGTATAGTTTTATTCCTATCTTGTCAAGTACCGAGGCGTACTAGCCTTTACCACTGAATTAGGTTGAACGCTAGCACAACGAGCCTTACTGTTAAACTAGACCAACTACGCGGTGGAATTCAAGGCGCACAGGGCTGTCACCACCTGCTTGCTACCACAGCTATCCGGGGGTCTAGCCGTATCTAAAGGTAAGTCTATAACTAAGCACCACGCCTAATTATATTCTAACTATCTCTATCCTGGCCTAGAATAGAGACACCCTTGCGGACGTCAGAGCAAATACTTGACTTAATAAGATAAACACTAAACTAACTAAGCAACCTTTTGGCAAAGATGAAACACTAAGCACACTAGAGATTAACTACTATGGCTAAGTGAATTGAAATGTAGGATAGCTAGGTACTCAAGCAATCAATCAAGTATACTACTCAATACTGGTAAGTAGAATAAAGTAATACTTGAAATGATGAACTAGAATATAGTAAAGTGCTTGAGTTACAAGAGCAAAACCTGAACCGGATATGAAGGAAGACTCTTCCCAACTCCAGGACCGATTACTCGCACGCTTCTACTCTTGAGCTAAGCCTTGAGAAGCGCTTCCGCAAGGGCAATGAGGCAAGGATGCCTTGCTTTACTAGCTACCTACTTGCCTAAGCTTGGCTACATCCTAAGCTATTAGCTCTATAGCTTTAGCCTTGCTTTCTTTTTTGCTTCTCCTTGCTTTTCTTGCTCCCAGTGAAGTGACACCTCCAGGGGGGTATTAATAGCCCAAGTGAGTGAGGGGGGTACTTATAGGGGGCAGCCAACCGACCTAGGGAAAACCCTAGTGGCGGGCGCCAGCCCTAGGTGGCGACCGCCACCCCCTAGGCCCTTGGATGCACCGTCATTGATCCTGCGGTCTCCAGGGACTCCTCCAAGGCGGTTCCAAGGTCGGTTGCATGTCCAAATAACCGTCACATGGGCAATTAGGTCATGATCCACGTGACATCTCTTCTTAGCCCTCCGATGCCACCGACCTAGTGACCAAGGGCTAAGATTTGGCCCTAGGGTGGTCACACGGATCAGTGACGTGGCAGGGGAGAGTTTGGGCCTCTCCTTGGTGGCGGGCGCCACCTAGTGGTGGCGGGCGCCACCCCACTAGGGCCCAAATGGGCCCTGGTGAGTGGACTCGGCCCCTGGTGGGTCCATTCTCCAAATTTGGTCCAAATCCTGCATTCAAATAAAAATCTATGGACATGTGGAATTTGGTTAGTTTGAAACCTATTTGACTACTTTTCATGCCTTTTTGTTGAATTTTTGGGTAAAATGTTGATGGTAAAACAAGTGTTTAAGGACCATCAACAAGCTCCCCCAAGCTAACCTGTTGCTCGTCCTCGAGCAACAATGCAGTTTAAGCATTGAGCATGAAATAGATAGCAACTTAAGATGTATACAAGTGCATATTGTATAGTGAGAAATAACTTAGTGTATATCATTAATCATAGCAATGTGGGGCTTATAGCTTTTCACTTCAAATATGCAAGAGTGAAATAAAGCAGTAGATAGGAAACTTTTATCTTGCTTAGGTTTGACTAGGATTCTATCTGGAGGTTTTTTAAGGTTTTCAAAAGATAAAAACTTGCTTAAGTCCTCCAAGATTCACTCAATCACTCGATGGTGTTTAAATCCTCACATAGGCCAAAATGTAGCCTCTCCTATTTCTAAAGAATGATATGTGGAGTTATAGGTAGGCTAAGAATCATGAGCAAATTGCATAATGTTTATTGCTAAGCTAGACACTCAGATCATAAGGAGCAGCAAATCATAAATATTGATCAAGATGTGCATGTGTGGTTATGTGGAAGTGTATAGAGAGATATTTCATAATCCTTCCTAGTTAATTTCTGGGGTCTAGAGCTAATGATAACTCTCTCTCTCTCGTTTTTTTACTCGATACATAGTGAGTAGACAAAAATGTGTCCTCACATTTTCTTAGGACATAGTCCTCTTTTGAGCTACTTTGCTCACTTTTTTTCATATCTCTCTTTTTTAGCTCTAGATTTCCCCAGATTGTCTATAGGAAAGGATTTTAGAAATGAAAAGGGGGAAGAGAGAGAAGTGCTTATTCCCAGTGTTGGAATAGCATAAGGCTAGCAATGGAACGTTTGGCAAGGTATTGCATATCTCCAGTGTAGAGAATGAGCAATTTATTTGGTGGTTGCAAACTTCCAAAGTGGAGAGTAAGCAATTTATGGTGGGTGTGTGTATCTTGATCAAAAGAAATGATAAGCTTCTCTACTAAGATCTATGAGGTCAAACAAAGCTCAACACAAACAAAGCTCTTTGTGGTTTTGACTAACAAATATTTGGCTAGTGGTGGGATGGGATAAAATCCAGGAGGAACTTTTAGCAAGGTTTTCATGATTTTTAAAAGAAATCCTCCAAATTAGGTCCTAATTTCACCTTAGCAAGTTTAAAGAATTACTCCATTTCTAACTAACTTTATTCACTAAGCATGATTTTAGTTAAAACATGTGCAACCCACAAAAGCTACAACTTAGATAAAACTAGTTATTCTAACTATAACAATAGCATTTGCATGGCATATTTTATTTCTTATTCAGGTTCCAACATTTTTAAGCAGATTTTATCATTTTTACTCATGGGATAATTACTTAGGCAAGTATATAACATTCAAAAAATTTCAAAAGATATAGAATTTAAGAACCGAACATAAAGAGTAAGGTTGAAACATACCTTATTGGCGCGAGGATCTCCCCCAAGCTGGCTTCTTGCTTGGTGAAGGGTCTTCATCTTTCTCGGTCGGAGCTCTTATTCTTATTTTATTAAAAAGGAAACTATCTAATGTTGTGAAAAAAGGAAACTATCCTATTATGATATTTTATTATTCTAGCTAAGTTAACATATACTTATGCATATAACTAATGATAACTGATTTTTTTAGTTACATGCATGACATATGTTATTTATTTAAAAAAGGGAAATTTGAAGGGAAATTTAAAAGTAAATCCATACCTTAGATTCATGGAATTTCATCCTTATTAGGTGGATCTTCTTCCTTGGGTGCTTCTTCTTTAAGTACTTCATCGGGTTCTTCTTCTTTTGGCACCTCTCCTTTGTTATGTGAATTACACAACTCAGGAGAAGGTGGTTCTTTCTTTCTGTTCCACCTTGTTCTTGGGCGCCTCTTCTTGGTACGAACGGGTTTTGCTTTCTGCATATTAGCGACATATGCGGGACCATGGGAAAAGGAGAATATTTCCTTCCTCCCTCCTAATGTCATTTGCATTTTACCACTCCCCACATATATGCAAGCATCAACAGTGTTCAAGAAAGGTCTACCTAAGATTAGAGGCACATCTTTCCTATTTCCCATATCTAGTATTATGAAATCAGCAGGAACATATGATCCTCTAATATGAACAGGTAAATCAGTGACTATTCCTTCTACATAGCATGTTGATTGATCAACTAGCACGACATAGACAAATGTGGATGACATGGGTGGAAAGAACGAGTTTTCATAGAAATCCTTAGATAAAATGTTCACACTCGATCCTAAATCACACATGACATTTTTAAAGACTTCACCAAAGATTGAGCATCTAATTATGGGACTACCAGGATCACCTTTTTTAACAGTCATGGTTTGATCTTCATAATAGTTAAAATATTTTATTTCAACCATATTTGCAGTTTCCATGTTAGGTTTAGCCGGAATTTTGCCAGTTTGAAAAGATGGTATGATCGCAGCAAGTTGAGCTAATTGGGTTTCTAACATCTTATTAAAGCTAAGTTGATTTTTCAGAGCAGATTAGAAATCTTCCAATTTAGCATTTATGTTCTCAAGCATTTTATCATTTGACATTAATTTCTTATTCAAAAATTCAGTAGTTCTACCTTGAGAGTAGACTAGATTCTTTAAGAACGAGAAATTATCAGTACTTTGGAAATTAGAGCGAGGGAATGAATTATTACCTTGAGAGTTGGAGTGCTGATTCCATCCTTGATTTTGTTGACGGAAACCGTTGTTGTTGTTGTTGTTGATGAAGTTCAAATCTTCATGTAACTCGGGGTAGTGGTTCCCAAAATGTCTGGTTTCTCCACAGACTTCACAAGTCATGTAGGATTCCAGAGATTGGACACTCTCTTGTTGATTCATCTTCTCACAGCTGTCCAGCTTCTTGGCCAGTAGGTCCATCTTGGCCACGATCATGTCGGCCTCCTTAACGGAATGCATACCACGCTTACGGGGCTGCAGTCTCTCGTCATTCCATCCTTGGTTCGACACCATCTTCTCTATGAGAGCCTTAGCATCTGCAACATTCAGAGAAAAGAATGCACCCCCGGCGGCGGCATCCAAATGGCTTCTAGAGAGTGGGGTTAGGTCATGGTAGAAGTTCTGGATCAACAGCCAGTCCTCCATACCATGGTGTGGACAAGCAGTGACGTACTCTTGCATTCTCTCCTAAGCCTCGGTAATAGATACCTCGGCTTGTTGCGTAAAGCTGGAGATTTTGTTGCAAAGAGCGTTCGTCTTGCCCGTCGGAAAGAATTTGGCGAGAAAAGCATTGGAACACTTGTCCCATGTGTCTACAGCGTTGCGATTGGTATAGAACCATTGCTTCGCTTTTCCTAGGAGAGAAAAGGGAAAGAGACGAAGACGGATGGCTTCTTTGGTTATCCCCTTAATGGTGAAGGTGCCGTAAATCTCCAAAAATTGTTGGAGGTGAGCATTGGCATCCTCATGAGCTTTGCTACAGAACGGGCTAGCTTGGACCATCGTGATCAGGGCCGGTTTCAACTCGAAATTGAGGTTGCCATCGATCACGGCTGGTCCTATCGCTATATTGGCGGCAGAAGGAGCAGAAAACTCACGAATAGTCTTGTTGTCCATCGTGAAGGTAGAACGAGATAAGAAAGAAAGAAGTTGAAGAAGATGAAGGAAAAAGATAAGAAGGACTAAGGAAAGAAAGAATGGGGAAAGATGGGATTCGCTAAGCGGGAGCTTAAGCGAAGATAAATTCGACAAGGACTCAAAGGATACACCGATTGCCTTCCCCGGCAACGGCGCCAGAAATGCTTGTTGGTAGTTCTTAACTTCACTAAAGATAGAGCTAGGCAACTATCCCCGGTAACGGCCCAGAAATGCTTGTTGACACTTGCTAACGTCGTTACTAGGAGTATACTATGGAATCTATCCCTGGCAACGACGCCAGAAATGCTTGTAGCAAGTCCAGTCACTATACCTAAAGGAGTGAAGCTAAAGCAACTATCTACTAATGTCAAATGGGGTTGTCAATCCCGACACTAGTAGGAGCTAGCTAGAGAGATTGCAATCTACCTAGAGGAGATTCTGCAAGCGCACAGAACTATCGTAGTAGCACTTCCCCTGGGAGTACCAGGTGTCGATTTATTTGATCCCAAAGGAAGGCTAGGGTGGTGTATGAGTCGAGTCAAGGAGGGGATGAGAGTCGAAGAATAAGAAAGGGAAAAGGAGAGAAGAGAAGAGAGGAGATGAAAGGCTAGAAAGAATTTATGAGTGGATAGGTAAGGATGAAATGAATGGTTAAGGTAAGGTGGATGGATAGGTAGATAGGGGAAAAGATAACTAAGGATAACTAATATAACTAACTAATAACTAATAACTACTCCAAGATAACTACGAAGCAAGAAAGGCAAATGCCAAATTATATTCTAACTATCTCTATCCTGGCCTAGAATAGAGACACCCTTGCGGACGTCAGTGCAAATACTTGACTTAATAAGATAAATACTAAACTAACTAAGCAACCTATTGGCAAAGATGAAACACTAAGCACACTAGAGATTAACTACTATGGCTAAGTGAATTGAAATGTAGGATAGCTAGGTACTCAAGCAATCAATCAAGTATACTACTCAATACTGGTAAGTAGAATAAAGTAATACTTGAAATGATGAACTAGAATATAGTAAAGTGCTTGAGTTACAAGAGCAAAACCTGAACCGGATATGAAGGAAGACTCTTCCCAACTCCAGGACCGATTACTCGCAAGCTTCTACTCTTGAGCTAAGCCTTGAGCAGCGCTTCCGCGAGGGCAATGAGGTAAGGATGCCTCGCTCTACTAGCTACCTACTTGCCTAAGCTTGGCTACATCCTAAGCTATTAGCTCTCTAGCTTTAGCCTTGCTTTCTTCGTTGCTTCTCCTTGCTTCCAGTGAAGTGACACCTCCAGTGGGGTATTTATAGCCCAAGTGAGTGAGGGGGTACTTATAGGGGGCAGCCAACCGACCTAGGGCAAACCCTAGTGGTGGGTGCCAGCCCTAGGTGGCGGTCGCCACCCCTCTGGCCCTTGGATGCAACGTCATTGATCCTGCAGTCTCTAGGGACTCCTCCAATGCGGTTCCAAGGTCGGTTGCATGTCCAAATAACCGTCACATGGGCAATTAGGTCATGATCAACGTGACATCTCTTCTTAGCCCTCCGATGCCACCGACCTAGTGACCAAGGGCTAAGATTTGACCCTGGGGTGGTCACACGGATCAGTGACGTGGCAGGGGAGAGTTTGGGCCTCTCCTTGGTGGCGGGCGCCACCCCACTAGGGCCCAAATGGGCCCTGGTGAGTGGGCTCGGCCCCTGGTGGTCCATTCTCCAAATTTGGTCCAAATCCTGCATTCAAATAAAAATCTATGGACATGTGAAATTTGGGTAGTTTGAAACCTATTTGACTACTTTTCATGCCTTTTTGTTGAATTTTTGGGTAAAATGTTGATGGTAAAACAAGTGTTTAAGGACCATCAACAGTGATGTAAACCAAGCAAAAGCTATACCAGTAAGAGATAGAGGAAAATGTCGCACATTCATAAAATCTAGGGTACTAGCTTCGCCCATCTATGCAAGGAACATACTAACATGTTCCATGGTTGATTTACTACCATCACCACTAAATTTATAAAATTTTGGTACCCTCCAACCATCAGGTGCTTTCATAAAATCAAAGTATGGTGGGTACGGTTTAAAGTAGGTAGTCCTACTAGGTTTGATTTGAACTCCCAAGCTAGTCTCGAGAGATCTGGTTATTTCTTCTTTGAACCGATTTAAGGCTCGGCCGAAATCGGTTGCGGCAGGGTTAGGAGCACCGCCGGGCATGGGAATCTGACTTGGAGACTTCGGTGGATTGGGTAATACAACACCCTATCCTCCTGAAGTTCTATTCATTGTCGCTCCCTGGTCGGTCCGTGCTGTCCGACCAGGATTAGGGTAGATGTTATTGGTATGTGTCGATGTACTAATTCCACCATGACTAGTTCTACCAGTTTCATTTGCCGATGATCCTGATTGTAATTGGCCAAAATCGGTGTGTGAGGTTTGGCCTTCAAAGAAATTAAAAGGCATGCCGAACTGTGGCTATTCGGCTGGACGATCAGGTTCGACAGTTTTACCCTCTAACTTATCGATGCGAGTGCTAAGTAATTTAAATGAATGTTGGATGGTGTTGGTAAGAGTTTTCGTAGCGCCATCTAGCATTGCTGAATAATTAAGATAGGGGGGTAAGGATCATCATTTACCTCAGCGTTTACCTTTTCAGTAGTATCTTCAGTGGTTTTTGAAGAGGTAGGAATTATCTCGCTGAAGTCCGGCTCCTTATCTTGGATGACCTTGCCGTGCCGGTCCTTAGAACAACTTTCAAGGAAAGCCTTCAGGACGACGTCGAGTTTGGCCTGCGCTTGCTGCTTTAATTCATCGGGAAGCTCGTCAATACCTGAAGGACGGATGATGTTATCCTTGTCTGTGGCGCCATCTTTACCGCCCATCTTGGTGGTAGACGAGATTTGATTATGCTCGATCTTCCTCAGTGGAGTCGCCAAAAAGTGTGTTGACGTCGAAAGTGATCCGAATCAAACACCAGCAGGGCTAGAACGCCCGAAGAGGTTGCGAACCAACCTGAGATAGCATGGAACCTGGCTAAACTAATGAAAACCGATCTAGAGACCGGTTTAGATCAGTTTAGGGTTTGATCCCTTGTGTTGATAACTTTAGAACTCCTCCCGAGAAGACCCGTCGGGGAGAAGCACGTAGAGGATGCTCTAGGACCAGCAAGGCCGCCTAGAACGCCGTCGAATATCACCGGGAGATGCGTCGAACAATAAGATAGAGGGAAAAAGGGGTAAGGGGTATAGTAGATTGATTTTGATCGATTAGGGTTGGATGCCTCAATCGGCCATAATCCTCTCATATATATAGAGACGGTTGGTCTTATCCCAATAGAAAACATTTCCAGATACGATCTCCAAGTTTCCTATCCAGACTCCATCAAAATATGGAATCCAAGAGTCCAATCCGGACTAGAAAAGGTAAACCTGATTTGGCCAATTCTCAAACCGACTAAACCGGTTTAAAGGACTTTGTATATCACACCGATTAATAGACCTTCATAACTCCGTCATAGAGAAAAGACTCTTAGATCGGTATCTGGATTGGCATTCATCGCTATTCCAATACTTCCGACCAGTATCACCTGGTCGGAAGTCACGTAACTGGTCGGAGGACACTTATGATGGATCAAGCGACCAGGCCAATTCTACCTAGAATATTCAACTTGATAAACACAAATTATTTGAAGACGAATTCGGCTTCAATATGTAACCCGAATATATCCTCCAGCCTTTATTATGTGCTCATGACATTTTTGAGTGTCAACACAACCCATGTAGATTAGAGTATATTTGTGTGTAGTCAAACGAAGTCTTGGGAGCATCTCCTTCCACGTTACCTTGGCAGCCTCGGCTTGTAATAGATTCAATACAATTAGCAGTTGAACCAACCGACTTGAAAAAACTATGGATAGTCTTTCTTTTCTTCGTATCATCTAAAATCAAAAACGGGGAATTTATAAAAGGATTATTGATTAGATAAGAAACAAGGGAAGGGAGTAGCACTAGTGATGAGGACACACCTACGATGCCAAAAAATTACCCAATCTTTCACGATAATATGAGTTCAAACTCCCTTTAAATTCTCATGTAGATTTTTTTGGCTAATAAATAACATCCAGCAACTAAAATCCCTTCTCAGACTAACGTGAGCAGCAGCAAGGCAAAACCATAATAAACAATTAGTTTCTTCAGCCGAAAACAATAATATTAGCACCAAAGATGCGTAGCCCTGTAGCACAATATATCTACCTACTAAAACATCGTCTCTTCTTTATTTGGTGTAAAAAAAAATCTCCCCTGCTGAGATGGCCTCACTAAATCCATATCACAAAATGTACCCACGAAATTGACTCTATAAAAATGAACCATCCAGATTTATTTAAAAACCTTCTCTCTCCTTACTCACTCGCATCTAAGAGCAACTTCAACAGTATGGCAAAACCACTTGGCATCCTAGGCTTTTTGCCAAAACTATAAAAAACCTCCTCCAACAACTTGGCAAAAGTGTTTGACAATTTGGCAAAATTTCCCCTTCACTTGCCAAATATGCCAAGTCCTTCATCGCTTGACATCACGTGTATCCCAATTTGCCAACTAGTTTTGCCAACTGGTTGGAGACTCAATTTTATGATTTTTGCAAAAATTCTAGGATATCAAGTTCTTTTGCCAAGCACAAATAACAAAATGTTGTAGTAGGCCTTTTTTTCACTTGACATTTGGTTTATGGACTTGGCAAAACTATAGATATATCAAGTGAGTTTTAACAAACTGTTGGAGTTGCTCTAACGACCAAATTAAGTGTATGTCTCATCTCTCGCATCTTCCACACCCGCCTCCAGTCCCCAAGCCGGCTCGCATCAACCAAGGTTCGATTCCTCCACCCGTCTAATTTTCTCTGATTTTTTTAAAAAATGTCATCCTCACATTGCGTAACGACCATGACCTTCCCGTACCATGTCTGGGTTCCTTGCCGCCGCCCCATCGGTGCCATCCTCACGCCGGCCGCCGTTTGGCTGTCTAGCACGGGGGGCACCGATTCTGCGCACTCTTCTCCCTCGCAGCTCCCTCTGCATCCACTGCCGCCGCTCTATTGTGCCCCCTCCGCCTCCACCACGCAGCCAAATCTCCGTGCAAGATCTGTTGGAGTCGCTAGCACGTCCCATCGAATGCCATCGCGGATGAGCGCGGCCAGCCCCCAATCGCCAGCGGACACCGTACGCCACCGTGGTTGCCTGCATTGGTGCGGGCCCAGGAGACGGACAACGCGGGCACGAGATGTGGGGAGCAGTCTCGGGTTGCAGCAACCGAATCCATTCCATCCCACCTCTGACGTCGCTCACTTCGTACGAACGACCGTTGCCAGTATCCTCCCAGCATCCTCCCGTTGCCAGTACTACTTTTCTCATCTATTTGTTACGAACGATATTTGCCTGAATAGTTTCGTGGCCAGTTAAAGTAGATTTTTCTAATTTGTATATTGGTAAACCACCCATCCTTCTTTTTTCTTTACTAAAATTGTTATGACTTGATAATTTTGATTCGCTTGGTTTCTGTTGAACTGACACACTAGCAATATTCATGTTTGTATCTGCGATATCCTTTTGGTATGTCGTAGGCTATCACAAATCTTGGAGAAGTACCAAACCAACTATGGGAAAATACCGTGGGATGAGAAACGCAAGGTAATATTTCATTTCCAGACAGAATGGGAACCCCTTTTTCAGAGCTTAACTATTATATAATATACATTTTGCTAGCCTCCGAGAATTAGTTGAACAATATTGACTAACTGTTTGATGCGCACACATGAACCATTTCAGAGCCTTAGTACAGAGGCTGATCATATAAATCAAGAGAACGACCATGCAGATTGAGCTCAGGTAAACACTTAAACATCAATAAATTGACTTTGTTTTGGAATTTCCATCTTCATATCAAGTTTTAATTTAAAGAGAGTGTGGTCTCATAGTAATCTTTTAATCTAGAATAGGACGTCTTTTGTTTTTGGGAATTTGCCTCTTCGGTTTCAGGATGATATTTATGGAGAATTGATATCCTATGTGATGGTACAGGCACCTGAAATGTGAAGATCTAAACTCACTGCAACCCAAACACCTGATCATGATCGAGGAGGCACGTGAAAATGGACTGACGAATCTGAATGAGAAACTGGTAACAAACCTACTTAATTAGTCGATCTCAATGTGATTGATGTTGCATGTATTGTCATCTGTGTAATAAATTCTAATATTGGTTGTTTGTGTTGGGTTGATGTAGATGGAGCACTGGGACAGGCATGTGACTAACGTATGAGCTTAATCTGATCAATGATTCTGTATTATGAATTTTATTTGAGCATGTGGTTCTTTTTAATTCTTTCCCTCATCCACTATTTTATTGGTTGATTGTAGAATAATATGATGCAAGAGAGAACAAATTGTTGGCCTTTTCAACTTGTAAGTGTCCTTGCAGCCTGACATTTTAAAATTGTAATTTTTTTTTAACTTTTTTTATTAGTTTTGTAAAGTAACTGCAGCAGTTGGCGCTCCATCTTGGTATATGTATCAATGTACATGAGTAGATTGGCTGAGATGTGCCTTTGCACTAACCTCTATTTTCATTCTTTAGTAATTTGACCATTAGTTTGCAATTTTTTCTCTAAACAGTTTGCTGCATCTAAAATATTTTGACGTTCCCACTGGAGGCTGCCCATAGCGTGTACAGCTCCACGACAACGGTGCGGACGACTGACTTCATTAAGGTGTGATATATTCTGATGTTTCCGCTTCCTACTACATGCTTATGCTTATTAGGTGCCCGGTAGATTTTCTGACAAAGACTAATGGATTTTTTATGATACAAAAACGCTGATAGGATAGAGCTTATTGAAAATCCTGTCAAGTGAGTGGCAATGCAATAAAATGCTTGTCTTTTCCTTGATCTATTATTCCTTACTTCTTTTGGTTAGAAAATTGCTTACTGCAGTCTATATATCTAATGGGAAATCATTTTCTTTGATTTTTAGTAATCGAACAATATAATGGAGGAGTAAGTGGCCCTTGAGCAAAAAATAATCCTAAAAACAGCACAAGGCCAATACAGGGGTACACCTTCAAAAAAAAAATTGGCAAGGATGCGGACCGGGTGGTCCTCAATGCCACCACTCCTGAAATCCAAGTGATGAACATCGGCACGCATGAGCATGGTGATGAGCACATTGGAAAATCGTGGTGTGGACCTGTTGAATACACTGCCATCACGCTGCATGTGGTCGCCGTGTAGCATATGCATGTATGCACCATGGCCTCCCTGCATTAGATACATACTATCTCAGAGCTGGTTAGGATTCTTGTCATAATGTTTTTGGATTGATGTTTGCTCTTCTCTAGCAAGTACTCCCTCCATCTCAAATTGTAAATCATTCCAAGAATCTTGAAAAGTCAAACTTTTTTAAATTTGACCAAATTGATATGCCTAAAATATTTGTTTACTCTGCAAGTTAGAGGTTATTATCATGTCAAGAATTTCATCTTTCAGAAGTGCATGAATCAACTTATTCTGTTTTTTTTTTCAATTTAGTGATTAGAATGCATCGCAAATACATCAAATATCCTTGTTTACTTGACTCAATGAGGTAAATATATATAACCAAAGAACATATATTCCTTTCTAAAATTACCTTTGGGAAATAAAAAGTACTAATCAATATGTGGGTTATTGAGTTACATGAAGTGAGAATGCAATTTGTAGCTAATTTTAATGAACTGATCGATTGCTTTATTAATTATAAATTTCATCTTGTTTTATTCTTTACCGTGACTGCCACGGGCATACTACTATTTTGGTCTTGCCAGTGTTTTTTTAAAACACTTAATTGTTTGTAACAAACAATTGTGTGAAACTTAAACTATGAAAAAAATATCATCATTTATTTATTTTCATGTGCATCTTAAAATACAGCCATAGCGTTAGCACGGGCACTCTACTAGTATTGTTAATAAATTATTATAGCTGAACAGTTGGTTTAATCAACTAGCAGCTTAAGCAGTCCGGTACCTTCAGTACACATCAACAATGTAAACAGTCCTAGATAAAGACACGGTCAGGTAACCTGGCTCCACGGAACCAGCGCTGGACCCCAGGCCAATGAGACAAGTCCAAACCTGGTTCCAAGACATGCATGCTTGTCTACGTACTCCGTCTCTATATAGTAAATAGATGATACATTAGAAATATAAATCATGAATAACTTTTAAGTTGTTGAGTTTGAAAATATAAAAACCATATGAATGGATTTGTCTTGAAAAATACTTTCATAAAAATATACAACATTTTTTGATAAATATTTTTTTAGTATAAAGATAGTTAAAGTTATACTTGTTATACTTTGGAGACCATATCGATGTTCAAATATGGAGTGAGTATGTTTAGTAAATAAATACGTAAGTACTCCCTCTGTCTCAAATTATAAGTCATTCCAAGAATCTTGGAGAGTCAAACTTATATAAGTTTGACCAAATTTATATAATAAGATAATTATATTTATAAGACCAACTAAGTATTATTAGATTTTTCATTAGTTATATTTTCATGATATACTTATTTGATGTCATAAATCTTTATATTTTTCTCTATAATTTTGGTCAAATCTTGAGATGATTTGACTCTTCAAGATTTTTGGAATGACTTATAATCTGGAACGGAGGGAGTAATTAAATCTGGCAATAATGTAATTATTTATATATTACTATAATAACCAGTTGGGCATTGCCAACGTGACTGCTGCTAGCCTGCTGCACCCATGCTGTCGTCATTCATAGAGCCAATAATATGGATATTCCTTCTTTGCTCTTTTTCTTCTATATTTTTGTGAAAATTATTTCCTTCAAATATTAGCTTGGTTGCCATAATACCAGTATACGTACATATAAAACGAGCCAAGCTTGATGAAAGATTTTTTTTCATATTATTATCTAATAATAAATTAACCGGAGCTTAAATATTAACTCAAGGTGCTCATTAACTGGCACCTTAGCTCTTGTCTGATTAATCGGCAGATCGTCAAGACGGCCACGTAGTCGTGTCCGTCTGGTGGTCCCCGTCTAGCAGTGGATTCTGAGCTAGTTGACAGAGCATGCAGGAGCAGAGCAGAGGCATGGAGGTGGAGATGTGAAGCGAAGCCAAAAATCGAAGACGACAAACAGACGAGCCGCGAGCAGCCATGTTTGGCATTCCGATCATGAGACAGGCAGATAGCCGAACGGCCGGAGATAGCTAAAGCTAAATGGGCTATTGCTCACGGGCAGATAGCCGAACGGACGGAGATAGCGAAAGCTAAATGGGCTATTGGGCTGTATATGTAACTAGAGATTTTTTCTAATCTTGCTAAAAACAAAGATTAGGAGGAAATTTAGAAAACTCTCGGAGATGGTCTTACTACGACGATGTTGTCTATTACTCCCTCCGTCCACGAATAAATAGATTTCTAGAATTGTCCTAAGTCAAACTTTTTAAACTTTAACTGATTTTTTAGAAAAAACTATCAAGATTGATGATCTCAAATTCATATCATTAGATATACCATAGAGTATATTTTCATAATGTGTCCATTTTATATCATAGATGTTATTACTCTTTTCTATAAAGTTAGTCAAAGTTTAAAAAGTTTGACTGACACGGATTCTAGGAATTGATTCTTTTGTAGATAGAGGGAGTACAAATTAGGCCTAAAAAGGAAAAAGCTGCATTAAGGAACAAATAATATTTTTAGCTCTATGAAGGACAAAGGGAAATGGCAAGGAAAAATTAATATTGCATATGTGTTTACCAAAAGTTCCACGAATCAATTATTGTCGGTTGCCTGCACCTGGAACAGTTGACTGCTTTATAGGTACGGAGAAGAAGCAGTAAAACACACACAAAAAGTTATGTCCAGTATTTGGAATAGTAGGGCTGTTATAACATCCTGATTTAAAATTTTCAGTATTTATTAAAATTAATTAGAAATTAAATAGGAATGACTAAATAATTAGAAGAGGTAAATAAAATTTATTCATTTCATATTGCATTCATGTCATTACATATTTTATTAGGTGAAAAAAATTATTAAACCCGAAATAGGACGAATCGATATTATTCTATTTAAAAAATAAATAAAAGATTTATAAAAAATTTTACAAAAATTAAACTCAAAATTTATTTGCAAAACCTAGAGAAAATATTTTGAAAAAAATTTGCAAACCAGTTTTGATTTCAAAAGGATTTGAAATTTGAATTCAAAAAAAATTGCAAAAAAAAGAAAAGAAAAAGGAAAGGAAAAAATCCCACATCCCTCCAATTTAGCCCAGTCCAGCCGGCCTCACCCTTTCCCTCTCCCCTCCCCTCTTTCGCGCAGCCGAGTCCACCTCCCCGACCCAGCTCCTGCCTCGCCCTCACTCTCCTCCCCGCGGCCCAGCCGCAACACCGACGGCCCAGAAAGTCCCAACCCACAACGTCGCAGCCGCTGCACCCCTCCCCTGTCACACTAACTAGCAGGGCCCGCTGGTCAACTCCCTCTCTCACCTACTGCGTCATTTTCCCCTCTCCACCACCGAACTCACGCGAGCTTTCCGCTCCGTGCGCGATCAAGCTCCCACGACCGTGTCAGCCGCATCCGCGCGGGATAAACACCACTCCGCACTCACTGCATCACCGCTCATGCCGCCTCCCCAATCCTGATCCGAAGCACCCGTATCACGACCACCGTTACTGACCGTGCTCAGGTCTCCGCTCCACAACTCGCCTCACCCTCCCTCGTAGGCCCATCGGCACCCCGCGAGCACAACAACACCGCCCAACCTTTACCCATGACCCAGCTCTCGCTCTAGTGCCGCGTCGCTGCAACACCGAGCATCGTCGCCGCCTCTCCCCGTCGTCAGCCATCTATGGGCCAAATCAAGCACCGTCAACACCTCCATCTAGACCACAGTGAGTTTCTCATCTGATCCCATCTTTTTCTGCTATCTCTACTGCCCTCTAAGCCTCCCCCCGAGCCGTGTTGATCACCTCGGCCATGGCACCGCCGCTTGTCGTTGCACGCCGTCGCATGCAGAGCCGTCGGCGTTCACCGCGCCGTCCTCCCCCTTCTCTCTGTGGCCGTCAGATTCCGGTCGGGCGACCCCCCTCTCTCTCCATGGTCGTCTGATTCCGTTCGGGCGACCGAGATTAGAAGAAATCCAAAAGGGGTATGCACCGGGTCCGCAAACTCGTGGACCCAGTCCGCCATAGCGGCGCACCACGTGCCCACTGCCATGTGGTGCACCCTGCCAACCACAGTGCACCACACGTCGCCACATTAGCTCCATGCCAGCCGCCGCGCAACGCGACAACTTTGCAAAAGAGACCCCAACCTTTCACGGAATCTACCCGTGGTTCACCTTTCCTGTACACTGAGTCACGATTTTTCTTCCGTTTAAACCCCTCAGCTTTTGGTTAAATGAGGCCCGGTCCTCGCCCTTTTCTTTTCCAGATTTTATTTATTTAAAATGAAAAATCGAGTTCAACTAATTTAAATAATTTCCACTTAGATTCAAATGCCCATAACTTTTGTGTTTTAACTCCATTTTGACCCGTTCAAGTCGCGTTAGATTCGTATAGACAAGGCTTTCAAAAGGATTTGAAATTTGAATTCAAAAGAAATTGCAAAAAAAAAGAAAAAGGAAAGGACAAATCCCTCATCCCTCTAATTCAGCCCAGCCCAACCGGCCTCACTCTTTCCCTCTCCCCTCCCCCCATTCGCGTGGGCCCGGTGCACCTCCCCGACCCAGCTCCTGTCTCACCCTCACTCTCCTCCCCGCGGCCCAGCCGCAGCACTGACGGCCCAGCTAGCCCCGACCCACAACGTCGCAGCTGCTGCAACTCTCCCCTCTCACACTAACCAGCAGGGCCCGCTAGTCAGCTCCCTCTCCCACCTGTTGCGCCGTTTTCCCCTCTCCACCGCCGAACTCACGCGAGATTTCCACTCAACGCGCAATCAAGCTCCAGTGACCCTCGTCAGCCGCATTCGCGCCAGATAAACACCACTCTGCACTCGCTGCATCACCGCTCACGCCGCCTCCCCGATCCCAATCCAAAGCACCTGTATCACGACCGCCATTACTGACTTTTCTCGGGTCTCCGCTCTACAACTCGCTTCACCCCTCCCTCATTCCTTTAAAAGGCCCCATCGGCACCCCGCGAGCACAACAACACCGCTCAGCCTTTCCCCGTGACCCAGCTCTCGCTCTAGTGCCGCGTCGCTGCAACACCAAGCACCGTCGCCGCCTCTCCCTATTGTCGGCCATCTACGGGCCAAATCAAGCACCGTCAACACCTCTGTCTAGACCGCATTGAGTTTCTCATCTGATCCCATCTTTTTCCACTATCTCTACCGCCCTCTAGGCCTCCCCCTAGCCGTGCTGATCACCTCGGCCATGGTGTTGTCACTTGCCGTTGCCCGCCGTCTCATGCAGAGCCACCGGCGTTCACCGCGCCGTCCTCCCCCTTCTCTGTGTGGCCGTTAGATTCTATTTGGACCGAGATTAGAAGAAATCCCAAAGGGGTATGCACCGGGTCCGCAAACTCATGGACCCAGTCCACCACAACGGCGCACTGCGTCCCCACTGCCCTGTGGTGCACCCCGCCAACCATAGTGCACCACACGTCGCCACATCAGCTCCACGCCAGCCGCCGCACAACGTCACGACAACTTTGCAAAAGAGACCCCAACCTTTCTCGGAATCAACCCGGGGTCCACCTTTCCTGTGCACTGAGTCACGATTTTTCTTCTGTTTAAACCCCTCGGCTTTCGGTTAAATGAGGCTCGGTCATCGCCCTTTTCTTTTCTAGATTTTATTTATTTAAAATGCAAAATTGAGTTCAACTAATTTATAGAATTACCGCTCAGATTCAAATGCCCATAAGTTTTGTGTTTTAATCCTTTTTGACCCATTCATGTCGCGTTAGATTCGTATCGACAAGATCTACGCAGTAGTGTACTTTTTGTTATGTTTTCATACTATTTGTAATACTGTTACTTATATTTTTGTATATGTCATGTTTGATGTGTGATCTAGAGAGTGCGGAGTACGAGGACTCAGGATCAGGACTGTGCCTCCGTCGATCCTACACAACCTGAAGCTAAGTGTCCTTGAACATCTTGCACCTATATTTATTTTACATTTTGTATTAGAGTAGTTAGATCTTGTAGATGCATGCAATGTCTAATTTTGAATCCCATGTTAGGGTTTACTAGATATTATCTATACTTTCCTTGTCACCTGGTTTGATTTCTACGGGTAGATGTCATGCTTGGCCCTGCAGTCATGGTTGAGATAAGTTGATTATAATTTAATAAACCTGATTAATGATCCATGCAACAAGTGAGTTGGTAATTTTTTGTAGCAACATGGTGATTAGGTAAATCTGGCAGGATGAACCATTTTGATGGGGTTTTTGGTTGCCATGGACTTGGCAGATGATGTTGGTGGTTTGGGCCCATGCTAGTTATCCTGCTTGGATCCCTAGGACCCGGTTCTCGAAGCCTGTAACCCGACTTAATAGCGCAATCATGAGGTCTAGATAGGTTGGACCTGGCTGATTAATTAGTTTCCTCCAATTTATGCTACACAATGACAGTTTGTGTGGCTCAAGAGGGGTCCCTTGGGGTCGTTGACTTATGTACAAGGGAGAAACTTTAGAGGTACGTGTAAAACATACTTGGAGGGGCTTTGTAAAGGCCTTGTAGTATGACCCTCTTTGCACATTGGCAGTGTTTAGTGTGACAGGGAAATGCACGACTCGTGGGTAAAGATGTGCAACCTATGCAGAGTGTAAAACTGATATATCAGTCGTGCTCACGGTCACGAGCGGCTTGGACTTGTTCGGGATTAGTTGGTTGGTTCTGGTTCGGGTTTTGGTAGCCTGATGGACTTCAGGTGTGATTTGTCTGATGGACTTCAGGTGTGGGTTTGCTTGGTGTATTCCATGTGTCGGTTGCTCGGTGGATCTCCGAGTGTGATTTTGCTCGGTGGACTCCAAGTGTTGGTTTTATTTCTACGGAGATGGTGGTTAAACCTAGTAAATAGGTGCATATGAAAATAGGATTAATAGGCTTGTCACCTGTGACGTAGCGAAGATACATCCTTATTTGACATCTCTGTTGGATTAGCCCTCGCAAACGGTAATCTTCCCTCTTTCGGGTATCCCTGATTCTTATACCGACATAGTGTTTCTAGGTGCTTCCCTCACTTGCTTTGGTTTCCACTTTACTATTCTGCTGTGGAAATTTTAGTGTGAATAGAATTCTCCATGTTGTGCCATTCATTGATCAAGATTTTATAAAGAAGTTACATGACTCTTCCACTACTAAGATTCTTCATTCTAGACTCTTAACTCCTCCACTGCTAAGACTCTTCATTCTAGACTCCATAAATTTTAGGCTATTCATATTTTAATGCTCTCCCGCAGTCTCAACGGGGAGATGAACGAACATTGAGACTCGATCGAAAGTTGAGGAAGACAGCAACTGCTAATCCCTTAGTAAATATGTCAGCACATTGAAGGGATGTATCCAACAACTTGGTCTGGGTCAAGTTTTTATTTGCCTCCCATTCAACACCCCCCCCCTCCTCTGGTGTAGTCATTTGCTTGGGCCTTCACTCTATATTGGATTGCCATCCGGTACTCTTCGTTTCCTAGTGAAATATAACAACAATGCACTAGCTATAGGGTTTACGTACTAGGGACCTGTAGGGTTATGGTCTTGTCCCCCCCCCCCTTCAAACTAATGGGTGTACTGAGGAGAATCTATTTTCCTTATGGGTTTGATTCTTAGCTCAATTTTCGTTTGGATGCTTAAAAATTCTAGAGAAAAATATCATAGGGAGATACCAGCTTGAAAGGTCAAATTTTATATAGATTTCCCTTTTAACAATCATAAGCAAATCAAATTGAGAAAGGTGTGTTGGTCACTAAAAAGGATAATTTATTGTCATCCATTTGTGAGTATAGAAAAGGCATGACCGGTGGCAGTTTCCACAGCCACATCGGCATGACTACTTGCAGTTTCCACAGCCACATCCAATTGTCCTAACTGTGCAAGTGGTTGGACCACGTCCTGGTTAATGTTACTTGTTTCCAATGCTCCTGTTTATCATGCAAACAAACAGTTATACTAATTTGGGCAAAATCACAAGATAACAAGTGAAATTTCATCTCAACATATTGTACGGCTTCATTATACAAGCACTAAGCTTAGTCACATGCTACAAAAACTCTGCAAAAGAAACAATAGTGCAAATATTTATTCATAGCATTCGGACAATTACACACACCTTCAACTCCATGGCTTACGGAGAGAAAAGAAAGGATCATAACAAGAGCCAAATACATTTTCATTCTGTTCCCCATAGAGTTGTGCTGAAAGAGAACTAACTTCTTTAGTTGATACGTTTTGTTTTCTGAATTTGTGAAAATATGGACCAAGTTTGGGCAATATATAGACTATGATACTGCACAATACTAAGGAAATTATTTATTGCTTATACTA
This sequence comes from Coix lacryma-jobi var. lacryma-jobi, assembly GCA_009763385.1. Lineage (NCBI taxonomy): Eukaryota > Viridiplantae > Streptophyta > Magnoliopsida > Poales > Poaceae > Coix > Coix lacryma-jobi. Next base: position 115,029,008 of record CM019829.1, read on the forward strand.
GTTTGGTGTATATTGAATGAAATTGGACGCGTGGTTATGACTTGCTAGATATAGAAGACATGCTCAGAATTAAAAATGACAATGAGTATTCGAAACCCGAAACCCGATGAGTTTTTACTTGTCACACCCCAATTTTAAGAATAAAATTGAGACAACATGATCAACAGTACTACTGAAACAATATGACGGAAAAATTATCTGAGTTACGAAAAATAGAGAGGAGATGAGAAGTTCATACCCTCCCATCTTTAGAGCAGATCCAGATCCTTGTCCAACTTCCTTGGTCATGTCACAGTAGATGGAGACGAAGAGGACGAAGACCACCAGGAAGTCGCCGGGAAGAAGATGAACAACAGCAAGTTCGCCGGGAAGAAGACGACGACGGCGATTCTCCTGAAGAAGACGAACGGCGGTGAAGACCACCATGAAGTCGCCGGGAAGAAGATGAACGACGACGAAGACGACGACGGCGATTCTCCTGAAGAAGATGAATGGTGGCGAAGATGGTTTGGGCAGTCGCGTAGTCGCTCCCCAAAAATCTAATTGTCAATCCCCCGTGCAAGGTCTCGAGCAACACCGGCTTCGGAGGCACCTGCCCTCTCGTTCCTCCGTGCGCGCAGACGAACCAGATGGGAACGCCTTTCCTGCAGCTGCTTAGAGAATCCTGGATCGTGTGTTTGTTCTCTATGGAAAGGAATTGGGAACCGAGCATAGGAGGAGGCGCTGCTCCTTTTATTCATGTATGGGCGCAGGGAGACGGAGAGACTGCAGAAGTTAGAAGGTCAAGAGACGGGCAGCTAAAGGGATGGAAACTCCCATGATTAAGACGTGGTTAGTGCGGCGTGGTTAGTGCGTATTCAAAATAAAATTAACACGCCACGCCCACCTGCCAGCCTGCCTCGCCTCGCCACGCCACGCCACGCCACGCCACGGCCCGAGCCCGAGCCCGTGCCCGGCCCGGCCGGCCGGCGGCGGCGGTGCATGCGTGTGGCACGCCTTGGTCTGTTTCACAACTTCTCAAATTAGATGGAATAAATCCCACCATATAAGTTGAGTCAACGTCCCTTTAAATTCCAATCCGGTATAAACAATAATTCCCACAATTACACACCATAGAGTTATTGATTTATTAAATATATTAATGGGCTTGGCCCACAATAAATCTAACAATCCCCACCAAACTCTAGGGTTTGTAACTATGAAATTCCAGAATCTCAATTCTTTGATATACCAGTGTTTCGATGGAGACTGTTAAGTTGAACATCCACCTAGAGCAAGAGTTTCACCCAGTCACAACTGAACTATGCCTTGAATTGACAGTTTTGCGTGAGGTGAGATTCACTCAATTCCTTTGCTGGTACTAGGCTGCAACAAACATCCCCGTTGTTTGAAGCATATAAGTCACACTTCAGTGCCTTTCATGAGTATTTAGGGACCGCCCAAAATCCCATAGACTGTGACTAGCAGTCTGACTCATATAGATGTATTCCTCATAAGATGTTCTATAGGACAACATCTCATCTTTAAAAGACTCTCGAAAACATTAAGGTAAATACCAACCTGCCTTATAGAAGGAAAGTTATGCATCAGAGATAGGTTAAAAAGGGAACTTTCCTCTCAACTTACTCATAGCTTGTTTCACCACTCTACTTCACGGGATCTCCGATCACATAGAGCAGGTTACCACTATAGTAGATTTTCATATGGGTCTCATACCCATCTCTCTCGATGCATTTTCTATCACATTTCGTGATAATCCCTTAGTGAATTGATCTGCTAGATTATTCGACGTGTGGACATAATCCAACGTTATAACTCCGGAGGTTTTCATCTTTCTGACAGATTTCAATCTTCTCTTAACATGCCTTGTAGACTTCAAGTTACATGCCTTGTAGACTGTTAACCTTCGCAATCATAGTTTGATTGTCACAGTTCATGGAAATAGCCGGTATTGGTTTTTCAACCACCGGTAAATCCAACAAGAGTTCACGAAGCCACTCGGCCTTAGCCCCAGCAGTGTCTAACGCTGTGAGTTCTGCTTCCATGGTAGATCACGCGGCGAAATCGAGCGGGCGCGCGGGCGGCGGCGAGGTGGCCAGCGCGGGCTCGTGCGGGAATGGTGAATCTTCCGCGTGCCCTCGCTGCCGCGCGGGAAGCTGAATTCCCGCTGAATCCTTGTGCCTTTATAAGGGGTGTCGCGCCCCATCTTCTTCGTCCTGTCGGTCGTCTTTGCTCTCCACCTCATCGTGAGATACTAGCGGTGACCTGCTGTGTGTGGCGGCTACTTCCACCTCTGGCGGGTCTTCTCTCTGTTTCCCGGCTCGGAGGATCTTGGTCGCGTCGCTGCTCCAGTTGCTGCTGGGACTCCGTGGTGTTCTTCTTCATCCCCAACCCCTCTTGGCCAATCTGCTTCTTGTACCTCCAGATCTGCTTCTTCTCCGCTGCTACGACCCGTAGCCGAAGGTGAAATCTACCCCCTTTCTTTGATTTGCTCCGGTTGCGGCATATGTTAGGGTTTTCTTGATGTTGTTGTTCTTGATCTACTAGGGGTCGATTAGATCCGGTTGCGGCATATGCTAGGGTTTACTTCATGTTGTTGTTCTTGATCTGCTAGGGTTCCATTTGATCGGATGGAGGCATATGCTAGGGTTTACTTCATGATGTTGTTCTTGATCTGCTAGGGTTCCATTTGATCTGGTGGAGGCATATGTTAGGCTGTTATTAATGGTCCGATTTAAGATATGTTAGGCTTTGCTAGGTGTTCTTCTTCATCCCCAACCCCCTCTTGAACTATTATGTCTTGCTATTATAGTCTGTTCTTCATCTGTTATGTGTTGTTATTTTATTTTTTTGCTTTTCTGCTATGAATTCAGTTTTTGTGCCTTGTGTTTCTTCTTTACTGGTCAATGATGTTGTCCACATTGTGCACTGGGTGGCATCATTTGATGCAGCCGTGCATTTTCCCATTTTGAATCAATGTACATGCATGTTGATGTCTAGCAGGGTATTATAAAGTAAGTTTATGTTCCATTTTTACAAGCTTTGTAGATGGATCCCAATGTCAGTCGTGACATGCTGTGTAGACAGGCTGCTGCCTTGACTGTAGTCATGGTTTCCTTTGTCTCCTCTAGGCTTAAAAGGAAGTCCCCTGAACCTGAAACTGAATACCCTGACCCATTAGCACTATCCCTTAAGAATGAAAGTGAGCAACACAGAATGAGGACACTGAACATGATTTACAACTCCACTGACACAGAGTGTATTTCCATGATTAGGATGAAGAGAGCTTTTTTTTGAATTAGTGCAGACATTTAAAGGGAGAAGCTTGGTAAGTGATAAGGAGGTGGTGTCAGTAGAGGAACAGGTTGCCATGTTCTTGCATGTTGTAGGCCACAACCAAAGGTTTAGGGTAGTCCACCAGTCGTTTAGGAGGTCCATCCAAACTGTACACAAGCACTTCCATCATATTTTGTATGTTGTTGGTGAGCTTAGGCATGAAATGATCAAGCCTCCTAGTTCTGCCACTCCACCAAAGATAAATGCAAGCCCTAGGTGGTATCCATATTTGAAGGTAAGTGTTAAACTTGTGGTGAATTGTAAAACTTTGCCTGGTCCAATATCTTATGAAGTTTGTTTTAGGGCTGCATTGGAGCCATAGATGGTACCCATTTTCTGGCCAGGGTCCCTAGCTGGTTGGGAGGGATCTGCCCATGATGCCACTATCTTGGCTGATGCAGTTCAGAGGGCAGATGCGTTCAATGTGCCTCAAGGTAATTGCACACTAAGTCATTTAAAACTTGATGCACTAATGAATGTCACAGCCTCACAATAGATGTAACATTGTAGGTAAATACTATTTGGTAGATGTTGGGTATGCTTGCAAGACTGGCTTCCTACCTCCCTACAGGGGGGTCAGGTACCATTTGTCTGAGTATTCCAGGAGCCATAGACCCACCAATGCCAGGGAGTTGTACAACCTCAAACACTCTTCACTTAGAGTGATTGTGGAGAGGGCTATAGGAGCACTGAAGCTCAGGTTTTGAATCTTGGACAACAAGCCCTTCCACAAGTATAGAACACAAGTCAAACTTGTGTTGGCATGTGCCATTTTATATAATGGGATCCTTGGCTTTGACATTGATGAGGTGGTGCCTGAAGAGGATGGTTTCATTGGCATCCCCCAGTCATCTGGACCAAGACTCTGTTGACATGGCTGCCATTAGGGACTCCATCTGCAATGCTATGTGGGAAGGGAGAGGAACCAATAGGATTTGATGTGGCCTGTAATATGGTATCGTTATTCAGTTTGTGAACCCTGCTTAGGAACTCATGTTTGTTTGTTGATGTAATAATTTCTTGGACATGGCTGAGACCATTATTTGTTTTCAATTCAATGTTATGTTGAGCCCATTGCTATCTTTTTATCTGATTCAATGTTGATTTAGTGTCTTTTTTATCTGATTCATTGTTGAACATTCATACCAGTAATGATGGACCCAAGTTCTGGTCAAGGTGGGTTTCTTGCAGCTTTTGATGTGATTAATGAGTTGATTAATGGTGTTGGTGCTAGTGTTGCTCCAGTTGTGCCTGGGGGTCCTAGGGCAATGAGATGGACCAACAACACATCTGGTTTTGTTCTGAGGAGGATGGCTGCACTAGTTAGTGTTGGTAGCAGGTCTGACAAAGTTTTCAAGGATAAGGATGTCAACCAGGTGGCTAGACCTCTTAAGGAGTACTCTAGGGAGATACTGAGCCCAACTCAAGTGTATAACCACTTGAGGAAATGGAGGCAGAAGTGGTCTAGGGTCTCCAAGCTCAAGGACCTTAGTGGAGCACTCTGGGATAGTGACACCAATGCTATAATGCTAGAGCATGAGCACTATCTTGGTCACTGCAAGGTAGTTCATTCACATTTTTTTTGTACACATCATAACCCCACTTCTTCTCTAAAACTACAATGGTTCCAACAATGCAGGACCATCCTAAATTAAGATGCTGAGTTCCTAAACTGCCCAATTAGGTTTTACACAGAGATGGAAGCCATCTTTGGTGCTGCCTTGGCCACTGGCAGGTATGCACTTGGGTCTGATGAATCCTAGGGCACCATCAGGCTGACAGTGTGGCTGCTAAGGCTGAAGGACCCTCTATTACTCACAATGAGCTTGTGCCCACTGAGCCTGCTGAGGGAAGCAAGGCCACTACTGCTGGTGGCAAGAGGAAGAGGGGAAATTTTAGTGAGGAAGAGATCCTTATGCTCACAAACATGTCTGATGCTGTGAACAATGTGGCAAATGCCTTGAGGGAGACCGGCCCGGGTCATGTTGATGCTAACCTGTACCTTGCTGTGATGGAGATGCCTGGCTTCACTGAGGAGGCACTGATTGTTGCCTACACCTACCTCCTGGACAACCAGGCCCAAGGAAGGGGCTTTGTCAACATGAGTGATCCCCATAGGGCACTTTGGATTAGGACCTACCTGGCTAAGAACTACTACATGTAGTTCCACTCCATGTTGGTCTGGATGGACAGGAGGGGGGTTGATTGTTGAGAAGTATAGTTCCTCCACCCCCTCACCCACTCTCTCTTCTTTTGGCTACAACTGGGATTTTGTTTGCTGTAGAGCTTTTGTGCAGTTTAGGTAGCTCCTAACTTACTGTGGATGTATGACTGGGAGGGTGGTTCAGTATTTGGGGACAAGCATCACCATTTGAGCCCTGGGGGCTGAACAAGTTGTTGTAAGAACCTTATTTGTAGCCTCTGTTGGCTACTCTTATTTGAGACCATTGCTGCTATTTCTGTTATTTGTATGCTCTGTTGACTACTCTTATTTGTATGCTTTTATATATGTTCTTTTTGCCTTGGTGGTACCAGTGGGGGTTAAAATGGCCTGTGATGCAAAAAACATAAAAGGTGGCTACCATACTGCTTTTTGGTGAACTTTGTTGTCTTGCATTGTTATTTCATTTGTGTCTTGTGTTATGAAACACTTGAGCTCAGTTGAACTCCTTAGCAACAACATCTTCTTTAGATGGCTGATGGCAGTGAGTGTAGATGAGCTCAGTTGTTTCAGTCTTGTTTATTTGCCAGTTCATTTGCTTCTTCTATTTGGTAGCCACCAGTGAGTTGAAAGTAAACCACCATTTACAAAAGTTGAGGCCTGTATTGGTTCTATTTTGTTTGCCAATGATGTCAGAACAACTATTATGCTCTTGATGATGTTGCCCATAGGTGCGGTGTTGAGATCACCAATTTGTATCATATACAAACCGGAGATCTTCAATGCCGCACTCATGTGCAGGACCACACAGTTAATAGTCGACCGAGGCATGTGGAAGGTTCTTAATGCAATCAGGAGCACTTACATGATTTATATATGATTTCTTTCAGAGAGTGGCACCTTGATATGTTGTGTTCGAAGGTAAGAAACCTGGGATTTATTTTAGTTGGGCTGAGTGTGCTCAGCAAGTGCTAAAGGTTGAAGGAGCCATATATAAAAAGTACAACAAATATGATGATGCCCTTAGAGCTTACTCCGATCATGTGTCTACACAGCAATTGTTGCTACCTATTGCTTCATCACCTGAAAAGGTTAGAACAGACCAAAAGATGTTAACAAATGGGGAATATGAAACTAAACAAAATGTTGTTGGTAAGCCTGTGTGCTGGAAGAATGTGGTCATCTTGATCTTATTGATCATGGTTCTTGCTCTTTGGTGCAAGCTCTATATTTGCAGCCAATGTTAACTAGTCTATTTTGGCCAATGATGACAAACTAGATAGATGCATTAGCTGGGTACATGTCATTTTGCTGCCTCTTATTAGCTTCTGTGACCTTCTTGGTTTCTTGCCTTCAAAACTTGATTCTAGCTAATGTTGTTGTACTGCTGCTGCTGTTCTTCTTTACTGATTTAGATTATCCAAAGTACCCAATAGTGCTATGAATTGTTAAACAAGAATGTCCGCGGAGTACTTTGGATCAACTTTGATTTGTTGTTGTAATACCATCAAACAGCAAGACTGTTCTACCATCAAACATGATTGGGCAACTGATGTTTTCCTTTCATTCATATACTATTATCTGTTCAACTGTTGGGCCTGGCCAACCATAGCCAGTTGCACAAACACCACCTCGGTGTGGCTGTTGGTGGTGGTTAGCCTCTGGACCTGGCTGCTTCTCTGGTGACAAACACAGGCTCGCTTGGGCCGGGCTACCTGGGTACAAAGGCGCAAACACAGGTAGTTGCAGCACTTGGGGCAAGCTTGCCCAGCCCTGGCCCAGTTAGGTTGGCCAGGCCGGCCAGGTACAGGGTCGCAAACGCGCCCCAGATATCCAACAAATGGCCAACATTCTTGCAGGTGGAGTTGAGAAACTTCTTATTCATTGTGTCTTCCTCCATCTTCTTTCTGCCACCAAAGAATGAGGGAGACTGATTTGAAAATTATTCTCCATAGTCCTTCATCGTGGCCAGATCCGATCACAACAAAACAAAGAAGGTACTGGAGAAAATTATTCTACGGCGGCGACATCATTTCCGTCTTGATACTGCTGTCCGGAAACACAAGTCTCCATATCGTTATGTCGATGAAGATGTTGACACCGAAGTTTTCATCCTCATCTTTAATAGAGCCACTATTGGTATAAATTAACGCACACTCTACTTTATCCGCAAGCGCACAGATAAAATCTACCGATGTAGCACTTCACCGGAGTAACCCTGTTTTAATATCGAACCCAAAGGAACGGATAGTGTTAAGTCTTAAAGTCTAACCCCTGAGTAGCTAACAAGATGGAGAATCTAGAAGTATAGAGGGGATCACTAAGGCTGTCTAATTCCAATTTATGAGTGATATGTTTATATTATTTTTAGTGGGGAAGTTGCCATAAAAGGTCACAAACAAAGTATGAGTCTTTTATGCAAATGTATAATCCTACCGAGCCTACACACGGGTAAGTGGACTATAGAAGAATCAACAAGGCTATAAGAGTCACCCTTGCGAACAACCACTACTACCGGCGTTATAGGACGCAATTATGAGCTATCAAGTCTAAGCACCACACTTACACTATCCAACTACTCTAACTCTAGCGCAACTAGAATTAAAGTACTCAAAAGAGAGTCATAAACCTTAAAAATAATAAGAACAATGGCTCAAACTTAAATATAGACGTTGATTACCGAAACAATCGTTGAAGCAAGTTGAAGATAAACTTGAATCCGCAGGTACAAGATGAAGAAGTTGATCCGATAGGCCGGAGCTCCTTCTTGATTTCTTACTCTCTCTCTCTCTTCTAGTTCTAATATAAGGCTAGGTTCTAAACCTAAACTAGAGGGGTAACTAGTCTTCTACTTGAAAGCTGGCTCTTGAAGTCTTCTTCTAGGGTTTCTGAATGAGGCGTAGACTTTTCTGAAGAGAGACTTGTTCTTCCCTGGGGCCTGGGGGCCTGTATATATAGCCCAGAGGGATCAACCGTGGCTGTTAGATCAAATCGACTTCACGTAGGGCTGAGATGGATCCTCAGAGGCGGTAGAGGAAGGTTCCAGAAGGAGGAGGAGTGGGGGTCTGGGACCCAACCGACCAGTCATGGGGTGGGACCGGTCGGTCCCACCTGGAAGCCTCTCGGGGTGTCCCGCCTCGTGGTGTCCTCTGATGTCCTCTAGGTTCTTCTGGAGTATTCCTGACATGGCGGTTCCGTAATCTTCCATCGGTTTCCTTCTAGGAGAAGTAATCAGTGCTGGTTTTCCTGTTTAGTCCCTACAGAATCCCAATCCACCAAAACTCGTGGAATATTGTCAATTAAAACCCTAAACCTTTATTGGTGATTGAATTCATGCCCTTTTTATATTTATTTATCCTTTAATTTTGATAGATAACCAGTGTCAACAACTCCCCAAAGCTTACCTTTTGCTAGTCCCTTAGCAAAACCAAAAATTAACAATAGATCAGGAGTTGCTACAATATCTTCACTTCCAACAAGTATACCTGCTGTTAAACAAAACTTCTCCAAAATATATTATGTTATTCTTCATGGGGCTTATGACTTTTACCTTAGATCTTGAGTAATTGAAAGATTGAACGATCAAATCAAGCATTATGTCTCTGGTTCCTTCACTTCACCTTTATCCCGGAGTTTTAATTAATTTTTTTAAAAGCTTTAATACATATGTTGTCAAATTAAACAATGGATCCAAAGAGAAAGTCAACCAACCATTAAAAGAAGTGCATGTGTATGGAAAAATGGAGTCGGATGCTCTTTTGAATATATTCACTCTCTTCTGTTTATTAGAGACATATGGCTATTAGGCTAATTCTACTGTTAGGCACGTGCCCATTTCTTCTGATATATATATATATATATATATAGGGTCCTACTATTGGGAGCCCAGGGCTTCCAATAGTTATTGGAAGCCCCAGCCAGTCCCAGCCAAACCAACCATCCATGTGCTGATGCGCGCAGGTGGTTCGAGATCCCAACTGACTTTTTTAAAAAAGTGAAAAGCTACCCACCCCTGCCACCCCACGCAGCGGACGCGCGCATGTGGAGAATCTCTCGTGGTCCCAACCAGCCGGACGCATAAAACTCCTGGGTCAAACCTCGAACAAAAGTTCTGGTCACGACGATGCATAAAAACTAATGGATGGATGAATTAAAGTCAGTTCGTTACCGCATAAAAACCTCTCCATGAGTTGGGAACTCCACCAAACAGCACCTGACATAGGCTGACACAAGCTGACAAGGCTGACACAAGCTGGCAGACATGCATGCCATCTAAATCTCTTACGTTTTTTCGCGATAATTCCTAAACGAAGCATCCGATTCAAAAACGGGTTTCACCATTGAACTCCTGACATTTTTGTGCACGATTCAAGATCCATTGTGAATATTTTTTGAAAAAAAATTAAAATTCATATTTTTGCACATTAGGATAGAGTCTGATATGCTTCCATCTGCGCATATAATCTTGTGACCGAGTGCATAAAAACATAGTAGGCGCTCTCATCTCCTCCAAATTTTGAAGTTTGAATCATGACACTTGAATCATATCACTTGATGGCCAGTTGAATGCATATAATCATCTGTGAAAATGTGTAGAACAGTTTTTGACACCGACGTTGCGTAGAAATTTGTAGTTACATGAATAAAAGTTATATATTTTACCACGTAAAAATCTTCTTCATGAGATAAAGGATCCACATAACCATGATTCACTCCAACAACGTGCTTCCCAGCAAAAGGGAGTGTATATTTAACGTGAGAATAATGCATACAACGAGAAGACCATAAAAATCTTCTTTCGTTTTTTGCAATAACTTCTGAACGAAGCATCCAATTCAAAAACGGGTTTGATCATTGAACTCGTGACATTTTTGTGCACGATTCAAGATGGTCGTTTGGATGCATAAAAGCACTGATCAAGATGTATATAAAAGTTTTTACTGCCAACCTTGCATAAAAGTTTTTGGTTGAATGGATAAAAATTATTTTCATAAATTTTAAATTTAAATCATGTCGCGTGATGGTTGATTGGATGCGTATAAACACTCATCAAGATGAATACCGAAGTAGTGATTGGATACATAAAAACATGGAGATGATATCGTCTTCTCGAAAAAACAAAATTTAAATCATGGCTCGTATTGGCGCGATTGTATGCATAAAGCACTAGTCAAAGATGTGCATAAAAAGATCTTTTGGGCTAACATTGCGTGTCCAAGTGTGCTAGCAATGCATATAAGAGTACACCGAAAATTGTATATAATCACATTTGTGCTTCAATAAAGCATAGTTTTTATACAAATGTTACAGTTTAGTCTTTCATGAATAAAAAACCCGGGCAGCAGAGCGTAGAGTCATCCATATATCTTTCAAAATGATAAAACACATTTTCACAACGCATAGAAACCTCAAAAAACATGCATATATTATTTGCATGAGAATAAAAAAACACATGACAAAAAATGCTATACCTTCAACATCACAGTAGATCATGCATAGAAACATATTAGAATTAAGCACAAAAATCATCCAGCGTCTTCGCAATCACAATTTTAATCATACATCAAAAATATATGCTAACATGCATAAAAACTACAACACAGTTTCACTGTGCATAGAAACCTACTTACAAGGCCTAGAAGCCTATGTTATAATGTAAAAACTACCGGAGGCACGCATGCTGGTTCCACATCACACGTCAGAGAGTGTCGCTGGTCGCGGAGTCGCGGACCACACGTCGAGTGTTTGCTGTGCGACCGTGTTTGTTGTGCGACCGACGCTACACCCATGCACGAACGCTGTATCCCATGCCACCGCGAGGGGCAGCCTCCCACCCCCCGCTTCCTCCCGTTGCGGATCTATCAAACATAGAAACTAAATTACAGTTCCAAAGAAACCCCCAAAATCAATTTAACAATGCATAAAAACCATATGCTTACCAGCATAGAAGTGTGCGTCATTGTAATTATATCTCTCAACCTGCATAGGGACATATTATTCTTCGCATAAAGGGTATTATTTTCCCTGAGCATCTTCGCATAAAAACCTCCCTTTTCGTGGAAACCTCAAAATAACAAAACACAGTTTCATAATGCACAAAAACCTACAACCACAATCATTATCACCCTATCAGAAACACGTGCTCTAGAATATTTTAAAAATGTAAGCAAACGAGCATAGAAACCTAGGTAACTACACATATAAACTTAGACAAACTAAGCATATAAATCACCCCAACATTTTTTATATCACAAACACACAGTTTTCACATTGCATAGAAAGTTTGAAATCACAAAACTAGTTTCACAATGCATAGAACTATGCATATATTCCAACCCAAATAATATATAGAACAATCCATCAATGAAAAAATAAATATCCAATCTCAAAAACTATGCAATTAGTATGGTATCTCAGTAAACAAGAATCAATAATTGAACGCGGCGGGGCATCAACAAGGCTGCAAATGGCAGTGCATACTTGCTCTAACCATCTAGTAGAGAGACACAGAATCTGCAGGCTGTAAAAGAACACATAAATCAGTGAAAAGAAAAGAGAAGAAATTGGAATAGAGAGTTCATTTCAAAATGGGCATTTTTGTTACGAATTGGTATAGAATCTGTTTGCAAAATGGGCATTTTTGTTACAAATTGGTATAGAATGTTAATTATTATTTTTTATTCCATGCATGCTAACTACCGAGAGGCCCCAGGTGCTAAAACAGTTTATTTCAGCACATTCTGGCATCGATGCTACTGTCTTGGCACAAGTTACAATACCCTCACCTTTCAGAACTGCAAAATTCAGCTAGGCACTCACGCCCCAGGACTCGGGCTCGGGCGCGAGAACATCACCCACGATTTCTAGCTAGGAGCTACCAAAACCACAGGGGAGCTAATCACGAAGATGATGATTATAAAAAAACGAAGACAAGGGACGGGAAGAGCTGTGGATGGGCGGGCGGGTACTGCACCTGCTGACGCACGCGAGGCGTCCAATGTTGGCGGGCGGGAGGAGGTCGACGACGGCGCAGAGCACCTCGTCGGGGAGCATGGCGAGGACGCCCAGCGGCGCCTCCCTCCGGCCATTGTAGAGCACCAACGGCAGTCAGCGGCGGGGTCGCTCCGAGCCTCGGCAGAGAGAGCCTCGTGGTGCAGTGGCGACGTGTAACATCTCGGCTCAGGGCTTAATAGGATTAATAGAATACTCATACCAATAAGTTGCAACTTCTTTTCCGGAAGCCCATCTCCTAAAAACTCCAAAGTTAAGCGTGCTTAGCTTGGAGCGATGGGTGACCGACCGGGAAGTCTTTCCCGGGTACGCATGAGTGAGGACAAAGTGCGCAGAAAAGACTGGTGTTGGTCTGTGGGGATAGTCTAGGTCCTATGAAAGCTGCCTGATGTAAGCGGGCCCGGCCTCGAGGAGGCGGGACGTTACAGAATGGTATCAGAGCCGACTCTCGTGGTTTCACGGGCGCGTGTGTCGCAGTTGCGCAGGCATAGTGCGCATGGCTGGTGTGGATCCGGAGTGGTCACACAGCATGGCATATGCGCTGGCATTGGGCATACGGACGTGGCCAAGAGAGGACGTTCCTGGCCTGGGATTGATCGACGAGGACGTCGATCTCTTAAGGGGGTGAGATTGTAACATCTCGGCTTAGGGCTTAATAGGATTAATAGAATACTCATACCAATAAGTTGCAACTGTTTTTCCGGAAGCCCATCTCCTAAAAACTCCAAAGTTAAGCGTGCTTAGCTTGGAGCGATGGGTGACCGACCGGGAAGTCTTTCCCGGGTACGCATGAGTGAGGACAAAGTGCGCAGAAAAGACTGGTGTTGGTCTGTGGGGATAGTCTAGGTCCTATGAAAGCTGCCTGATGTAAGCGGGCCCGGCCTCGAGGAGGCGGGACGTTACACGACGCCAGTCTGATCACGCCGGACCGCGTGGGCTGGCCATGCGGCGGCGGCGGGAAGGCGCCGGGAGGGGAGGGAAAGGGATCCCAGGATCCGGGTCTGGGTCGGGGACGGGGAGGCGGCAGGCATGGATATGAGCGCACGGAGCGCACCTGCCACGAGGCGCCGGGCGTGGATCCGTCTCCGCAACCTCGCGCGGCGAGGCTGCCGCCGCCGCCCACTCCCTGGCGATCCCGCCTGACGAGAGCGCGCTCGAGAGACCGCGTGCGCCGCCTGCCGTCGTCCTCACCGCGAAGGAAGGAGGCGTCGAACATGGAGACGGTGTGGATGAAGGACCGAGAATGCACTAGCAAGGCGACCAGAGGGGGGGTGAATGGGAGCTCAAAAATTTCTTTCAAAACTTTGGCCAAATGTCCCAAAATCAACCCCCGAAAGCTATGACCGAAACCGTGATGCCCACGACCCTTGGAAGAGGGTGGATGATCCCTAGGATCACTGCAAGGCACCACAAAACGATAGCAAACCGAACGGCAAAAGAACCGGCACAAGTTCGGCCCTCAAAAACCAAGTCTCGAACGTAGATAGACGGCTACGTTGAGAAATCCCCAAATACCGATGCTAACAAGTAGCAAAGATACCTAGACAGGTTTCTTGGTCAACTACGAAGCTAAACGAGAGGTCCGAAAACCAAGCGAGGAAGTCGGGAGAGCAAACGCACAAAACCGGAAGCTTCAGCCAAATCCCGGACTGTCCGGACTGCAGGTCCCGGACTGTCCGCGGGTACTGCGGACTGTCCGCGAGGAAAGCCCGGACTGTCCGCCGGCAAAATCCTCAAAACTGCAAGTCTGCTGGAGTTCCTTGGTCGACTCCCGGACTGTCTGCGAGTTCCAATGGTGGACTGTCCGCGGTTCAAAAAGAACTCATCCGTACGAGCTGCGCAGCCACGGACTCGGCTGGAGCCCGACCCCCGGACTGTCCGCGGGTCCAACGGCGGACTGTCCGCGGATGAACAGAGAGGGCGATTTTGATCGCCCCTCTCACAAATCTATCCAAATCCAATCCAAATCAAAATCCCACGTTCCCAAGAAATCATCCGCTCAAATCGATTCAATCACCGGGAAATCGAAAGGGGAAGATCAAGAACGAAAAAGCGCCACAAAAACGAAATCAACCCGATCTACTTGTTCGTGAGGAGTTAGATGAATTCCTTTGGTCGAAATGACCTCCTCTCGAAAACGAACAAGATGATTCAAACGGATTTCGTAAGGGCGCAGTATTGAGAGAGATCGAGCGACGGGGAAAACGCGGGGAAAAGAGGAACACGAAGAACACAAACCAAAACGCGAATCAAGTCATCGATCTGCAACCGTGTGGCTACCACACGCTACAACAGTGAGGTTACGGCCTCACTTCCTCAAAATATCCAGTACACAGAGGTATGGTTCTCTGCGGATCTCAGCTAGCTACAGCAGGGGATTGGGAGAGTAGGAAACCGTAGAAGCAAAGAGCAAAATGAACTGAGATACATGGGGAGGTGGGTGTCTCCCCCTACTTATCCTAATTCTAACTATTCCTAATTCCCACTCTACCCCTAACTACTTACAGAGCGAACCAGCTAACCCTAAGGTTATTCTGGACCAACTCGATGGTAGGTGGATCCGACGGCCACGCCCGCACAACTCGTAGCGTTGCCTCGACGCAACCTCCCGATTGCCGCCACGTGCCGCCACCGCTCTGCACCCCCGGTTTTGTGGCCCAAACCGGGAAACCAGCCTTTCCAGCCAAACCCCGGTTTTGAGGCCCAAACCGGGAAACCAGCCCACCAGCATGTGAGTTTTGAGGCGCAAACTCAGCAAACCCGCAACACCCAGGTTTTGAGGCCCAAACCTGGAAACCGTCCTCAGCCCGAGTTTTGTGGCCAAACTCGGAAACCATCCGCACCCAGGTTTTGAGGCCCAAACCTGGAAACCGACCACCCGATGGTTTTCTCTGGCTCTACCACCAAACCGACGCCGTAGAGGGGATGCACCGCCCGTGCACCCCATCCACCGAGACGTGTCCCCAAGTCCACGACTTAGGCAACACATGACCGCAAGTCTTCGCTCGTCGCTGTCCCAGGCTGCCAGACACCATAGCTGATGCTCGGGCCACCGGTCCCTCAGTCCAAGCCTCACGTCCGCCCTTCGCCACTCTCGGTCCATCGGCACGGCACGTCTCTACTTGACCTTCACCTTGCCTCTGATCACTGTATCCGTGCTCGACACCTACACAACACAAGCCAAAGAACATGCGCATCATCCCAGTTGACAATCACTCATCACTCAGAGACTCGGCATACACCCATGTATCCGCAATCTCCCCCTTGATGAGTGCATTGTCAACTACCAACACAAATCATAATGGAAAAAGAAAGAAGGAAGAAGGAGAAGGAGAGAGAACTCAACCAAATGACCCAAAAACATAGCAAAGCCGAAGAAGGTCAAGTGGAAAGAGCGAAACACCTTGGTCCCCAAAGACATGGGCAACGGCTCGACGCAACCAAGCAAAGCAAAGCTAGCCCTCAAGAAGAGGTAGAACAGGCTCAACACCACTAGCAAATACCAAATGAAAAATCGAAGCAAAAATGCTAGTCCCTCAAGAAAGAGGCACAGAGGCTCAACACAACTAGCAAAGAAAGCTCGATATCAAAACCTTACGGCCAATAGGAAGCAGCAAAAACTCCCCCTCAAATAGTGCAACCAACCAGGAAAGCTCCCCCTTAGTTCAAACGGAGGGTAATTATTTGCAATTTCTCCCCCTTAGTTGAAAATGCACTTATCAAGAAACAATGCTCCCCCTCAGAAAATGCACCATCAAAAAGTGCCAACACGCAGAATTCTCCCCTTCCAAAATGCATATGAGTCAAAAATGCAAGTTAGGAGCTTCAGGAGTATACTCAAAAGAGTGCAAAATATGCTCTATAGAGTTCTAATCCGATGACTCAGAAAATGCACAGAATGCTAGCAAAGGCTCAAACTGATCACTAAGTCTAAAATGAGAGCAAAAAGAGTAGTTTTCAGCCAAAAAAGTATTCACCATCAAAATAGCACAAGACATGTATAGACAGGAAGTCAAGCAAGTGCTAAACATGTATACAAGGTGAACTACCCCTAGCACAGTTCAATCATCATGCTGATACCAATTGAAAAATGAAGCAAATACTTGTGATTTCAAATTTTAATCGGAGTTGCAGCGGTGAAATTACACAAGTTCAGAAATCAGCATGTGACTGCGAGAGGTTGAATGCTTGTTATTGCCTAACTTTCCAGCTGTGCGAAGCCTATGCATAAGCAATCAGAAGCTTAAAGCAACAGTTTCAGTCATACACTACACAACTCAAGTTTAACTCAAAGTGCAATGAGAAACAGTCTCGAAACTCTGAGGTGCTAACAAGCAAACCCATCTCGATCTTTTCAATTCACTTAACTTGGTTCAGATTTTAAACAGAATATGACATACCAAGCAAGTGAATGACTCAACACTAGAGACATAGCAACCTAGCATACATAAATAGCATAAGTGACTTCGACACATCCTACACATGCTAGTTGCATATCCGAATGGTGAACATTTGCAAGTTTTAAGTTCATTATCAAATTCACCATTCAAAAATAGCTCAGCTCACAGTATGTTTCAGTGATCAGAAAGAGCATAAGCTACAACATCTACATAAAGTATCGGAGCAAAGACTACACAGAGCATAGTTACATTCTTCAGACTATATTCATGAAGCTCAGAATGTAAAAGCGTATGCTGAAATGCAAAGATGCATGAAGAAACTAAAAGGAAGCAAAAACAACTGAAAAACACAAAGTCAGTGTATCATACAGGAGTCAAAATGTTTCCCCCATCTAAAAGGGGAAACACACACCAAGCTCACCCCTCAACCGATTAAAGGTTGATTCATCTAAAGGCTTGGTGAAAATATCAGCCAACTGATGATGGGTATGGACATGGCGAAGGTCGATATCACCCTTCTCATAGTGGTCTCGCAGAAAATGAAAGCGCACATCAATGTGTTTGGTCTTCGAGTGAAGCACAGGGTTCTTAACAACGCTAATAGCACTCGTGCTGTCACAAAGCAAAGGCACGCGAGAAAAGCTCAGACCAAAATCACGCAAAGTGGCCATCATCCAAAGCAATTGAGAACAGCAGCTAGCCGCAGCAACGTATTCAGCCTCTGTGGTAGACTGAGCGACACTAGACTGCTTGCGAGAAGACCACGATACAAGAGAAGATCCAATAAACTGGCAAGTCCCAGAAGTGGACTTGCGCTCGACACGGCAACCAGCAAAATCGACATCGGAATAACTGCAAAAGGAGAGGGTGGAGGAAGCTGAATACCAAATCCCGAGCTCAGGTGTGAAACGAAGGTA
This sequence comes from Coix lacryma-jobi var. lacryma-jobi, assembly GCA_009763385.1. Classification (NCBI taxonomy): domain Eukaryota; kingdom Viridiplantae; phylum Streptophyta; class Magnoliopsida; order Poales; family Poaceae; genus Coix; species Coix lacryma-jobi. The sequence goes on from CM019829.1 coordinate 115,046,833, forward strand.
CCTGAAAATGCGCTTCTCCGCCGGACGGTGAGAAGTGCGAGGCGACGCCTGAAAGCGCGCGCACAGACACACTGCGAACTGGATGTCCGGGCGTGTCGCCGTCAGGTAGAGCAGCGACCCGATCATGCTTCGGTACTCCTTCTGGTCCATAGCTTCTCCATCCTTGTCCGCATCCAGGGCCGTCGTGGTCGACTTGGGTGTTGGAAGAGGCTTGGCCTCACCCATATCGAACCTCTTCAGCAAGTCCTTGGTATACTTGCCCTGGTGCACAAACGTCCCTTCTCGGGATTACTTGATTTGCAACACGAGGAAAAACGTCAACTTGCCCATCATGCTCATCTCGAACTCCCTGCTCATAGTGTCTGCAAACTTGGAAACCAATGCGTGAGAAGAACCACCGAAAATGATATCATCCACGTAAATTTGGACCAAGAGAGTATCAGTGCCTTGCTTGAGGAGAAAGAGCGTTTTATCTACACATCCCATTTTAAAACCCTTAGCAAGCAAAAAGGTTTTCAACCTATCATACCAGGCTCTAGGGGCTTGTTTCAAACCATACAAAGCTTTGTGGAGTTTAAAAACATGGTTTGGAAACTTGGGATTTTCAAAACCGGGGGGTTGTCTAACATATACCTCCTCTTCTATGTAGCCATTCAAGAAGGCACTCTTGACATCCATTTGAAAAAGTTTGAAACCTTTGGATGCAGCAAAAGCCAAGAGTATCCTAATTGCCTCCAAGCGAGCTACAGGAGCAAATGTCTCCTCATAGTCTATCCTCTCCTTCTGACTATATCCCTGGGCTACGAGTCTGGCCTTGTTTCTCACAACATGGCCATCTTCTCCCTGTTTGTTTTTGAAAACCCATTTTGTCCCAATTGGGTGACACTCAGAAGGTGGAGACACTAGAACCCAAACCCGATTTCTCTCAAAATTCTCAAGCTCCTCATGCATGGCATTGACCCAATCCGGATCCGTCAAAGCGTGTCCAACATCCTGGGGTTCAAAATCAGCAACAAATGCAGAATGAGCAAAGTGAGAGATTTGCCTTGACCGGGTGACGCGTTCGTCGATGCTGCCGATCATCTGCTGAGGGGGGTGTTGGCGCTGAATGTGTCGTGGCGCCTTCCGTGCAGAGGTGATCTCCCCCTCAACAGCAGCTGGTGTCTCCCCGGGTACAAAAGGTACCGCTCGGGGTGGCGGATCCCACGACCCCCTGGAAGACGAGGTGTCAGGGCAGTGAGTCATTGTAGAAGCCGCTCCTTGCGGCACAGCAGGTGGAGGAGGAGGTGCTGGGTCATCCATGCCTTCAGCACCTTCTTCTTCATTATCGAAAAGAGGCTCGCCAACCTCATGATCACCTGCATGCTCAAAACGAGAAGAAGGACAAACCATGGTCTCGTCGAAGGTGACATCGGATGTCTCCATGACTCGGTTAGTGTCAAGGTTAAGTACACGATAAGCTCGAGTGTGAGTGCCATAACCCAAAAACATACCGTCAGAAGAACGAGACTCAAACTTGTCTAGGTTGCCCTTTTTGAGTATAAAACAATGGCAACCAAAAACTCTAAAATAACTCACCTTGGGGAGTTTTCCAAAACGCAACTCATAAGAGGTTTTTTTCAAGAAAGCTCGAAGAAAAATGCGATTGGAAATATAGCATGCAATGCTCATAGCTTCGGCCCAATATCGCCTTGGAGTCCTATGCTCATCGAGCATCGTCCTTGCCATCTCTACAAGGGTCCGATTCTTCCTCTCTACAACACCATTCTGAGGCGGTGTGTAGGGAGAAGAAAACTGATGCTCCAAGCCCAAAGAGTTAAAAAAACTTCTCAAAATCCAAATTCTTGAATTCGGAACCATTATCACTCCTAATAGCTCGCATCGAGTTCAAAGGGAACTCGTTCTGAAGACGTAAAATCAGATTGCGAGCAAAGGAGAAAGTCTCGGTTTTCTCAGCTAAAAAGAAAACCCGCAAATATCTCGAAAAGTCATCAACAACAACAAGCACATACCACTTCCCCCCAACCGAGCTCACCCGAGCCGGACCAACAAGGTCCATGTGCAAAAGCTCTCCAGGGCGCTTGGTCGTGACCTGGGTCACTGGATGGTGGGGAGCGGCAACCATCTTCCCATGTCTACAAGAATGGCAAACAAGATCCTTCTGCATTGACAACTTGGGCAATCCTCGGATTAGGCCAAGTGAGCTAAGTCTTGCAAGCAAGTCGAAGCTCAAATGTCCTAGTCTCCTATGCCACTTCCAAAGATCAGAAAAAGAATGTCTAGCCACAAGACAACGAGAAGTGCCAAAAGACTCCGAGAAATTCGCACGAAAGACTTTTCCAAAGGGCGAAATCAAACACACAAGATTGCCCTGAGGATCCAAAATACGACTAAGATTCGGTTTAAAACGAATCTCATAGTCGTCGTCAAAGAGTTGCGAAACAGAAAGAAGGTTAAAATGCAAGTTAGAAACAAGAGCAACATCGCGCAACACAAAGTGCTCATTAACTCGCACCGACCCACGAGACAAAACCTTACCTTTGCTGTTGTCGCCGAAGGTGATAAACTCCTTTCCGACGACTGGACTAAGACTGGAGAACCACTTGGCGTTTCCGGTCATGTGGCTCGAGCAACCGGAATACACCAACTAAACGTTCTCCAATCGTTTTACCTACATCAATAAAAAGACATAGGGTGAGCATACGGGCCAACACTGGGGTTAGTGAAGTAAGGGGAATACCAGTGTTGGGCCGGCTGCTCAAAAGAACGGTTAGCAGAAAAACCATTCCTAGCACGTCTACGAGGTAAGCGATCACCACGCTGAGGAAAACGTGGTCCGCTGGGGAAAGAGCACTCACCGCGATACTCAAAACATGGTGGAGGAAAGCGCTCAACTACAAAGCCACCGCCATGGGGTCCATAGCCTACAACTTCAGGCTCCCGCCGGGCACGCTCTCTACGAGGCCTAGGCCTAGGAACTTGAGGCACTGCACCTCTAGGCCTAGCAGCTCTCCTCAGAGCTCTCCTCTGAACATTCGGCGCATGTACATCATGGAAAGGATGGTACATGTCCGGATTGTTCATCTCCCTAGCACGGCGTGCCTCTCTCTTGCGCCGAAAGCAGAACTCACTCAAGTGTCCATCTCTCCCACAATGCTCACAATGGTACCTCACCGCTCTCAAAGGGGGTTGTTGGTACACACGGTTGTGGGTTTGGATCACTTTGCCCTTCTGTGGGAAACACTCCTCCTGGATAGGTGGCATTGTATCCAGCTTGTTTTTTAGGTGGTTCGGTTTGGGATGCCACACTTGGTTCTTGGGTGGAGCTCTCGGAGGTTCCTCAAACACTCCATCCATGGTGTTAGGCTTGAGAGGCTCTTTGGGTGGAAGCTTGGTAAGTTTGGGAGTAGTGGTGGAGTTGGGCTTCTCACTCGGGTTCAAACCACTTGACTCTCCAATCTTCCCAAAAGCAGAAAGATCAACACCCGGAGCAAAACCTACACCAGGACCTCCAGCAGCTCGCTTGAATTGGGAGATCATCATCCCGAGTTGTGGCTCACCACAAGACACCCACGACAAGATGGTCCGAAGGTATGTGTTTTCCTCCTCGGTTTGCATCTTGTCACACAAAGCGCGCCTAGTCACACAAGTGCTACGCGAGCTGGCCTCCTCAAGAGACACAATCTAGGCATTCTTCTCTGCCAACTTGGATTGCAAGACAGGACAAGTCTTGCACGCACCCAACAGCATGGGTCTAGCCCGGAGCTCATCCACCTCTCCTACCAACACAGCATACTTGCTCCTCAAAGTGAGAAGGTCAGTCATGTGTGTGGTGCACATCTCACACTCCTCATTAGTAACGACCACGGTGGATTTGACAGAATCAAGCTCCTTCATCGTATCCTCCCACTTCTGCCTAAACTCCTTGCGCTCTCTAGCGGCACGCCTAAGCAGCTTATCTTGACTAAGAAGCGCGGCAGTAAGTTTCTCGACCTCAGCAGAAAGTTCGTCGTGGGTCAGAGATACCTGGGAGGTGTCGTCGTCATCGTCGTTGTTCCGAGGAGTCTCCAGCTCGCCATCGAGGGCCATGGTGCAGAGGCCGTCGTCGTCGGCGTAGAAGCAGAGACCGTTCAGCTTGTCCTCGATCCTCTTCTTCTTCTCGGACTCGTCATCGCTTGAGCAAGCGGAGTCGTCATCCGAGCCGTCGACGTTGCTGAGCGTGGCGAAGAACGCACGCTGCTCAGCCTGGGCCTTCTCCAAGTACTTCTTCTTGATGTACTCCTTGTCGAAGCCGCCCCTCCGCTTGTGCCTCGCGGGGACGTACTTCTCCTTGCGCTTGCTAGAGTCGTACTTGTGCCCATGATCGCCCTTCCCAGATGAGTTCTTCTTCTTGGGACAGTTGGCGATGAAGTGATCGGGGTCGCCGCACTCATAGCATCCCGAGCGTCCTCCTCCGCGGCGACGGTTCAAGCGGTTGTTGTGGAACCGCGAGAACCGATTGGCGAGCATAGCCAACTCATCAGCCCCCAAAGACTCTAGCAGCTCCTCTGTGACAGAAAAGAGAGAAGAGAGTGCAAAACCTCCAGAGGGGTTAGCAGAAGGGCCAGACAGCAAAGCCATTGATGGGCCAGAAGGATTTTCATAAGAAGCCCTCGCCATGGCCTCGATCTCACTGGACTTGAGCTTACTGAAGAGCTCGTCGCACGTGAGGGTCTCATAGTTAGGTGATTCGATGATCGCCTGAACTTTGGAGTCCCACACCGACCGATCAAGAGTATGCAAAAGCTTCAAAGCCCTCTCATGATCGTCGAAAGGCAACAGCTCCTTGTTAGCCCTCATCATGTTGACAATCACCTGAAAGCGAGCGAATAAACTTTCTATGCTCTCGCCAGGCATATGTTGAAAGTTCTCATACTCTCGCTTGAACGACTTGTAGAGTCGGGTTTTGACTTGAGAGGTTCCCTCATGGAAACGCATGAGGGTGGCCCAAATCTCCCGAGCCGTAGCGAGGTGAGAAACGCGATCAAACTCACTCATGGTCAGGCATGAGAAAAGAGCATTACGGGCTCGGCTATTGGCATCGTGCTCATCGATCTGAAGCTGAGAGACACGAGCAGCCAAGACCACGTAATCAGCAGAGTTGCAAATATCCCAAATGGAAGCACCCAAACTCTGCAGATAGGCCGACATGCGTATCTTCCAATACGCATAGTTCGTCCCATCGAAAAACGGCGGTTTGCCCATGCCGCGATCCATGTCGCCTTCTGTGGATCTGGAACCGGCTAAGGTGGAAGATCCTTAACCTGCTCCGATACCAATTGAAGGACCGAGAATGCACTAGCAAGGCGACCAGAGGGGGGGGGGGGGGGTGAATGGGAGCTCAAAAATTTCTTTCAAAACTTTGGCCAAATATCCCAAAATCAACCCCTGAAAGCTACGACCGAAACCGTGATGCCCACGACCCTTGGAAGAGGGTGGATGATCCCTAGGATCACATCGAGGCACCACAAAATGATAGCAAACCGAACGGCAAAAGAACCGGCACAAGTTCGGCCCTCAAAAACCAAGTCTCGAACGTAGATAGACGGCTACTGAAGGACCGAGAATGCTAAAGCAAGGCGACCAGAGGGGGGGTGAATGGGAGCCAATAAAATTTCTCACGAAACTTTGGCCAAGTGTCCCAAAATCAATCCCCAAGAGCTACTACCAAAAACGTGATGCCCACGACCCTTGGAAGAGGGTGGATGATCCCTGGGATCACAGCGAGGCACCACAAAGACTTCCTCACCCAAGTTCACGCAAGTCAACTAGTGACGGGATGGGTTTTGGGTAACCTCAACCTCCCCCGAGCAACGCGAGGGGGATTCAGGCTATTTTGTAAAGCGGGAAGCCGAAATTCTGTAGAGCACGAAGTTAGGAATCCAACGCAACAAACGAATCTCGAATCGAAAGACGAACGAACAAACTGCGGACGAAAATGCGTCGAACCAGCACTGACCGGACTCTGCCTGCGTCCGGTCGCTGACCACCGGACGCGTCCGGTCGTGCAAAAACAGTTTTCGGAGCTTACTGTTTCTGACCGGACTCACCAGAGACGAGCGTCCGGTCGAGAGCAATGCGTCCGGTCACAAAATACAAGCCAAGTGAACAGTACAATGGGCGAGTCCGGTCACTTAGCGAGAGGTGCGTCCGGTCAAGTCACGAACCGAACACAGCGAAGGTGTTCATCGACCGGACTCACTGACAGCGTCCGGTCGTTGAACAAGCAGCGTCCGGTCACCCCGATTCAGGCTGTTCGTTCACCGATTCGACTCGATCTCACCCTAAACAAATCCTCTAGGGATCAAACTTGGTGAGAAGAGTCACAAAGAGTATAGTGAGCTATCTCTAAGAGATAATGGCTCGAACCTATCTCCAAATCGGCGAATCGAAGAATTTCGGGGGAAGGGAGAAAACTTGACCCGAAACTAAAAATCGATCGATCTCATAGACCGTGAGGTTAGAGGATGATTCCTTCGGTGGAAAGAAGTGCCTCATGATCTAGAACAACTTGGTTCAAACGGTTTTGCAAAAGATGAACCGAGCAAAAAGATCAAGCGACGGGAAAATCGTGGAGAAAAAGGATTCCGCAAAGAACACGAACAAAACGCAAATCACAACCACGATCTGCAAGCCGAAGCGCAAACACACGCTACGACAAGGAGGTTACGGCCTCTTTTCCTCAAAATCAACAGTACACAGAGTTCAAGTCTCTCTGCGGATCTCAGCTACAGCAGGGGATGGGAGAGCAGGAAACCCTAAGTGCAGGAGGCAAATGAAATGGCTAAAACTGAGATACAGGAGGAGGGTGTCTCCCCTGACTACTTATCCTATTCTAGACTAAGTTTATTTCCTACTCTACCCCTCTCTATTCTAATTACAGAGCGAACCAGCTAAACCCTAGGGTTATTCTGGACCAACTCGGTGGTAGGTGTATTCGACGGCCACGCCCGCACAACTCGTCCGCGTTGCCTCCACGCAACCTTCCGATTGCCACCACGTGCCGCCCTCGCTCTGCACCCCCGGTTTTGTGGCCCAAACCGGGAAGCCAGCCTTTTCCAGCAACCCCCGATTTTGAGGCCCAAACCGGGAAACCAGCCCACCAGCGTCTGAGTTTTGAGGCCAAACTCAGCAAACCATCCGCGCCCAGGTTTTGAGGCCCAAACCCGGAAACCATCCTCAGCCCGAGTTTTGTGGCCAAACTCGGAAACCCTCAGCACCCAGGTTTTGAGGCCCAAACCTGGAAACCGTCCACCGGTGGTTTTTCACTGGCTCAGCCACCAAACCGAAGCTGTAGAGGGGATGCACCGCCCGTGCACCCCGTCCACCGACATGTGTCCCCAGGTCCTCGACCCGAGCAACACCGTGCCCCGCAAGTCTCTGCTCGTCGCTGTCCCAGGCTGCCAGCCACCACAGCTGATCCTCAGGCACTCCGGTCCCTCAGTCCAAGCCTCACGTCCGCCCTTCACTGCTCGATACATCGGCATGGCATGTCCGCCGCACGGCACGCCCATCCTTCATCGCACCCAGTCCATCGGCACGGCACGTCTCAACTTGACCTTCACCTTGCCCTCGATCACTGTCTCCGTGCTCGACACCTGCACAACACAAGCCAAAGAACATGCGATCAAACCCATTGACAATCACTCATCACTCAGAGACTCGGCATACACCCATATATCTGCAATCTCCCCCTTGATGTGTGCATTGTCAACTACACACACAAATCATAATGAAAGAAGAAGGTAGGAGGAAGGAGAAGAGAGAACTCAACCAAATGACCCAAAAGCATAGCAAAGCCGAAGAAGGTCAAGTGGAAGAAGCGAGAACTTGGTCCCCAAAGACATGGGCAACGGCTCGACGCGACCAAGCAAAGCAAAGCGAGCCCTCAAGAAGAGGTAGAACAGGCTCAACACCGCTAGCAGAAAACCAATTGAAAATCGGAGCTAAAAATGGCAAAGTGCTAGTCCCTCAAGATAGAGGCACAGAGGCTCAACACAACTAGCACGAAAACCACTCCGAACCAATTGAAAAACAATCGAAAGGTCTTCGACCCAATCGAAATCAAACTCGACGCCGAATGAGGAAAATGTTTGCTAGTCCCTCAAGATAGAGGCAACGGCTCAACACAACTAGCAAACTCCCCCTCGATAGGTGCAAGCAACCAGGGACTCCCCCTTAGGTCCAATCAAGAGAAGAGCACAAGGATTTGAAAATTCGCCCCTTAGCAAAAACTCCCCCTAAGAGACATATGATTTGTCACTTCTCCCCCTTAGTTGAAAATGCACTTATCAAGAACCAGGAACCGAGCAAAGGTCTCCCCCTCAACAAAATCTCCCCCTTTTCAAAAAATGCATATTAAGTCAGAAATGCAAGTTAGGGGCTTCAGGCATATAATCAAAAGAGTGCAAAAATGCTCTAATCGGTATAGCTCCAATGGCACAACTAAGCACTCAAATAGCAAAGGCTCAAACTGATCACACATACGAAATATGAAGCATATGAGCAAGTGAGCAGTTTTTAGCCAAAAAGGTAGTCACCATCAAAATAGCACTACACATGTATAGATAGGAATCCAAACAAGTGCTAAACATGTATACAAGGTGAACCACCCCTAGCAAAGTTCAATCATCATGCATAGGAATGAAGCATATACTTGTGATTTCAGTTTTATATCGGAGTTTGCAGCGGTGAAATTACACAAGTTCAAATTTAGCATGTGATTGCGAGAGGTTGAAAGCTTGTCATTGCCTAACTTTTCAACCGAGCGAAGCCTATGCCGAAACAATCAGAAGCTTAAAGCTACGGTTTCAGTCATACACTACACGGCTCAAGTTTAACTCAAAGTGCAATGAGAAACAGTCTCGATACCGTGAGGTGTTGACAAGCAATCCCATCTCGATCTTTTCAATTCACTAAAACTTGGTTCAAATTTTAAACATGATATGAACAAACTAAGCAAGTGAATGACTCAGAACTAGAGACATAGCAACCTAGCATATATGAAAAGCAGGAATGGACTCAACACACCCTACACATGCTAGTTGCATACCTCAATGGTGATCATTTTCAGATTTATATACATTAGGCAAATTCACCATTCTGAAATAGCTCAGCTCATAACATGTACTAGTGATCAGAAGGAGCATAAGCTACAAGCATCAACATAAGCATCGGAGCATACTAAACAGAGCATAGTTACATTCTAGTGATTATAAACATGAAGCTCAGAATATAAATGCGTATGCACAAATGCAAAGAAAAGAAACTCAAAATAAAAGAGTCAGTCTATACAAGATCCAAAAGGTTTCCCCCATCTAAAAGGGGAAACACACACCAAGCTCACCCCTCAACCGATTAAAGGTTGATTCGTCTAAAGGCTTGGTGAAAATATCAGCCAGCTGGTGATGAGTATCGACATGGCGAAGGTCGATATCACCCTTCTCCTGGTGGTCTCGCAAGAAATGAAAGCGCACATCAATGTGTTTGGTTTTCGAGTGAAGCACGGGGTTCTTAGCAACGCTAATAGCACTCGTGCTGTCACAAAGCAAAGACACGTGAGAAAAGCTCAAACCAAAATCACGCAAAGTGGCCATCATCCAGAGTAACTGGGAACAGCAGCTAGCTGCAGCAACATACTCAGCCTCCGTGGTAGACTGGGCGACACTAGACTGCTTGCGAGAAGACCACGACACAAGAGAAGATCCAATAAATTGGCAAGTCCCAGAAGTGGACTTGCGCTCAATGTGACAACCAGCAAAATCGGCATCGGAATAACCGTAAAGCGAGAGGGTGGAGGAAGTAGAATACCAAATCCCAAACTCAGGGGTGAAACGAAGATACCTGAAGATGCGCTTCACCGCCTGACGGTGAGAAGTGCGCGGCGACGCCTGAAAGCGTGCGCACACACACACCGCGAACTGGATGTCCGGGCGTGTCGCCGCCAGGTAGAGCAGCGACCCGATCATGCTGCGGTACTCCTTCTGGTCCACTGTTTCTCCCTCCACATCCGCATCCAGGGCAGTCGTCGTCGACATGGGTGTTGGAAGAGGCTTGGCCTCACCCATATCGAACCGCTTCAGCAAGTCCTTCGTGTACTTGCCCTGGTGCACAAACGTCCCTTCTCGGGATTGCTTAATTTGCAATCCGAGAAAGAATGTCAGCTCGCCCATCATGCTCATCTCGAACTCCCTGCTCATAGTATCTGCAAACTTGGCAACCAACGCGTGAGAAGAACCACCGAAAATGATATCATCCACGTAAATTTGGACCAAGAGAGTGTCTTTGCCTTGCTTGAGGAGAAAGAGCGTTTTATCTACACATCCCATTTTAAAACCCTTAGCAAGCAAAAAGGTTTTTCACCTATCATACCAGGCTCTAGGGGCTTGTTTCAAACCATATAAAGCTTTGTGAAGTTTAAAGACATGGTTTGGAAACTTGGGATTTTCAAAACCGGGGGGTTGCTCAACATAAACTTCTTCTTCTATGTAGCCGTTTAAGAAGGCACTCTTGACATCCATTTGAAAAAGTTTGAAACCTTTGGATGTAGCAAAGGCCAAGAGTATCCTAATTGCCTCCAAACGAGCCACAGGAGCAAACGTCTCCTCATAGTCTATCCCCTCCTTCTGACTATAACCCTTCGCTACAAGCCTGGCCTTGTTTCTAACAACATGGCCATCCTCTCCTTGCTTGTTTTTGAAAACCCATTTTGTCCCAATAGGCTTACAGTCAGGTGGAGGTGGAACTAGAACCCAAACCCGATTTCGCTCAAAATTTTCTAACTCCTCATGCATGGCATTAACCTAATCCGGATCCGTCAAAGCGTGTCCAACATCTCGGGGCTCAAAATTAGCAACAAAAGCAGAATGAGCGAAGTGCGAGATTTGCTGTGACCTGGACCGAGTGACTCGTTCGTCGATGTTGCCGATCATCTGCTGAGGCGGGTGCTGGCGCTGGATGTGTCGTGGCGCCTCCCGAGCTGAAGTAGCCTCCCCCTCAACAGCAGCTGGTGCCTCCCCGGGTACAAATGGTACCGCTCGGGGTGGCAGATCCCACGGCCCCCAGGAAGAAGAGGTGTCGGGGCCGTGAGTCGTCGTAGAAGCCGCTCTTTGCGGCACGGCAGGTGGAGGGGGTGCTGGATCATCCATACCTTCAGCACCCTCGTCCTCGTCATCAAAAAGAGGCTCACCAACCTCATGATCACCTGCACGCTCAAAACGAGAAGAAGGACAAACCATGGTCTCGTCGAAGGTGACATCGGATGTCTCCAAGACTCGGTTAGTGTCAAGGTTAAGTACACGATAAGCTCGAGTGTGAGTGCCATAACCCAAAAACACACTGTCAGAAGAACGAGACTCAAATTTATCCAGGTTGCCTTTCTTCAAAATAAAACAATGGCAACCGAAGACTCTAAAATAACTCACCTTGGGCTGTCTACCAAAACGCAACTCATAAGAAGTCTTTTTAAAGAACGCTCTCAGAAAATGCGATTGGAAATATAGCATGCAGTGTTCATAGCTTCGGCCCAATAGCGCCTAGGAGTCCTATGCTCATCGAGCATCGTCCTGGCCATCTCAACAAGGGTCCGATTCTTCCTCTCTACAACACCATTTTGGGGCGGTGTGTAGGGGGAAGAAAACTGATGCTCCAAGCCAAGGCGGTTACAAAACTTCTCAAAATCCGAATTTTTGAATTCAGAACCATTATCACTTCTAATAGCTCGCATCGAGTTCAAAGGGAACTCATTCGGAAGACGCAAAATCAGATTGCGAGCGAAGGAGAAAGTCTCAGTCTTCTCAGTCAAAAAGAAGACCTACAAATATCTCGAAAAGTCGTCAACAACAACCAAAACATACCACTTGCCACCAACCGAGCTCACCCGAGCCGGACCAACAAGGTCCAAGTGTAAAAGCTCTCCGGGGTGCGAGGTCATGACCTTAGTCACTGGATGGTGGGGAGCGGCAACCATCTTCCCATGTGTGCAAGAGTGGCAAACTAGATCCTTCTCCATCAAAAGCTTGGGCAATCCTCGGATTAGGCCAAGTGAGCTAAGTCTTGCAAGCAAGTCGAAGCTTAAATGACCGAGCCTCCTATGCCACTTCCAGAGATCGGAGGAAGAAGGACTAGCCAAAAGACAGCGAGAAGAACCAAACGACTCCGAGAAATTCGCACGAAAGACTTTCCCAAAGGGCGAAATCAGACATAAAAGATCGCCCTAAGGATCTAAGATGCGACTAAGGTTCGGTTTAAAACGAATCTCATAGTCATCATCAAAAAGTTGCGAAACAGAAAGCAAGTTAAAATGCAGGTTAGAAACAAGAGCAACATCGCGCAACACAAAGTGCTCATTAACCCGCACCGTCCCACAGGGATAACACCTTACCTTTACTATTGTCGCCGAAGGTTATGTACTCCTTTCCGGCGACCGGGCTAAGGCTGGAGAACCACTTGGCGTTTCCGGTCATGTGCCTCGAACAACCGGAATCCACCAACCAAATGTCCTCCAACCGTCTTACCTACATCAGTAGAAAGACATGGGGTGAGCAAACGGTCCAACACTGGGGTTAGTGAAATAGGAAGGATACCAGTGTTGGGCCGGCTGCTCAAAAGAACGGTTAGTGTAAAAACCATTCCTAGTCTGTCTATGGGGGTAGCGATCACCACGCACAGGAAAACGTGGTCCGCTGGGGAAGAAGCGCTCACCGCGGTACTCACACTGCGGTGGGGGATAGCGCTCAACTACAAAGCCTCCATCACGGGGTCCAAAACCTGCAACTGCAGGCTCCCGCCGGGCACGCTCTCTACGAGGCCTACGCCTTGGCACTTGAGGCTCTGGACCTCTAGGCCTGGCCTCTCTCCTCGGAGCTCTCCTCTCCCTAGGCCTGGGAACTTGACCTCCAGACCTAGCAGCTCTCCTCTGGACATTCGGCCCATGCACTCCTTGGAAAGGGTGGTACATGTCCGGGTTGTCCATCTCCCGAGCACGGCGCGCCTCTCTCTTGCGCCGAAAGCAGAACTCGCTCAAGTGACCATCTCTCCCACAGAAGTCACACTGGTACCTCACCGCACGCACAGGGGGTTGTTGGTACGCAGGACTGTGGGTATGGGTCACTTTGCCTTTCTGTGGCAACTCCTCCTGGATAGGTGGCATTGTATCCAGCTTGTTCTTTAGGTGGTTGGGTTTGGGATGCCACACTTGGTTCTTGGGTGGAGCTCTCGGAGGTTCCTCAAACACCCCATCCTTGGTGGTAGGTTTGACGGGCTCTTTGGGTGGAAGCTTGGCATGTTTGGGAGTAGTGGTGGAGTTGGGCTTCTCACTAGGGTTCAGACCACTCGACTCTCCAATCTTCCCAAAAGCAGAAAGATCAACACCCGGAGCAAAACCTACACCAGGACCTCCAGCAGCTCGCTTAAATTGGGAGATCATCATCCCGAGCTGCGGCTCACTACAAGAGACCCATGACAAGATGGTCCGAAGGTATGTGTTTTCCTCCTCGGTTTGCATCTTGCCATGCTTGACATTCGCAATCTCCATCTCCAAACCCTCACACAAAGCACACCTAGCCACACTCGTGCTACCTGAGTTGGCCTCCTCAAGAGACACAATCTTGGCATTTTTGTCTGCCAACTCAGATTGCAAGACAGGACAAGTCTTGCACGCACCCAACAGAGAAGGTCTAGCTTTCAGCTCATCCACCTCTCCTACCAACGCAGCATACTTACCTCTCAAAGTGAGAAGGTCAGTCATGTGCGTGGTGCACATCTCACACTCAACTTCCTCCGACACGACCATGGTGGACTTGGCAAACTCAAGTTCTCTCACCGTGTCCTCCCACTTCTGCCTAAACTCCTTGCGCTCTCTAGAGGCACGCCTAAGCAACTTGTCCTGACTAAGGAGCACGGCAGTAAGCTTCTCAACCTCAGCAGAAAGCTCGTCGTGGGTGAGGAATACCTGGGAGGTGTCGTCGTCGTCGTCGTCCCGAGGGGTGTGCTCTAGCTTGCCATCGACCTCATCCCCAAGCGCCATGGTGCAGAAGCCATCGTCGTCGGCGAAGAAGCAGAGACCGTTCAGCTTGCCTCGATCCTCTTCTTCTTCTCGGACTCGTCATCGCTTGAGCAAGCGGAGTCGTCATCCGAGCCGTCGACATCGCTGAGCGTGGCGAAGAACGCACGCTGCTCAGCCTGGGCCTTCTCCAAGTACTTCTTCTTGATGTACTCCTTGTCGAAGCCGCCCCTCCGCTTGTGCCTCGCGGGGACGTACTTCTCCTTGCGCTTGCCGGAGTCGTACTTGTGCCCATGATCGCCCTTCCCAGATGAATGCTTCTTCTTGGGGCAGTTGGCGATGAAGTGGTCGGGGTCGCTGCACTCATAGCATCCTGAGTGTCCTCCACCGCGGCGACGGTTCATGCGGTTGTTGTGGAACCACGTGAACCGGTTGGCGAGCATTGCCAACTCGTCATCCCCCAACGACTCAAGCTGGTCCTCTGTGACAGAAAAGAGTGAAGAAAGTGCAAAGCCAGCAGAGGGATTAGCAGAAGAGCCAGAAACCAAAGCCATAGTCGAGCCAGAAGGATTCGCATAAGAAGCCCTCGACATGGCATCAATCTCACTGGACTTGAGCTTACTAAAGAGCTCGTCGCACGTGAGGGTCTCATAGTTAGGCGATTCGATGATCGCCTGAACTTTGGAATCCCACACCGACCGATCAAGAGTATGCAAAAGCTTCAAGGCTCTCTCATGATCGTCGAAAGGCAACTGCTCCTTGTTAGCCCTCAACCTGTTGACAATCACCTGAAATCGAGCGAATAAACTCTCTATGCTCTCGCCAGGTTGATGTCTAAAGTTCTCATACTCTCTCTTGAACGACTCGTAGAGTCGGGTTTTGACTTGAGAGGTGCCCTCATGAAAACGCATGAGGGTGGCCCAAATCTCCCGAGCCGTAGAGAGGTGAGAAACGCGATCAAACTCTCCCATGCTCAAACACGAAAAGAGAGCATTACGGGCTCGGCTATTGGCTTCGTGCTCATCGATCTGATGCTGAGTCACACGAGCAGCCAAGACCATGTAATCGGCAGAGTTGCAAATATCCCAGATGGAAGCACCCAAACTCTGCAGATAGGCTGACATGCGTATCTTCCAATACGCATAGTTCGTCCCATCGAAAAACGGCGGTTTGCCCACGCCGCGATCCATGTCGCCTTCGGTGGATCTGGAACCGGCTAAGGTGAAAGATCCTTAACCCGCTCCGATACCAATTGAAGGACTGAGAATGCTAAAGCAAGGCGACCAGAGGGGGGGGGGGTGAATGGGAGCCAATAAAATTTCTCACGAAACTTTGGCCAAGTGTCCCAAAATCAATCCCCAAGAGCTACTACCAAAAACGTGATGCCCACGACCCTTGGAAGAGGGTGGATGATCCCTGGGATCACAGCGAGGCACCACAAAGACTTCCTCACCCAAGTTCACGCAAGTCAACTAGTGACGGGATGGGTTTTGGGTAACCTCAACCTCCCCCGAGCAACGCGAGGGGGATTCAGGCTATTTTGTAAAGCGGGAAGCCGAAATTCTGTAGAGCACGAAGTTAGGAATCCAACGCAACAAACGAATCTCGAATCGAAAGACGAACGAACAAACTGCGGACGAAAACGCGTCGAACCAGCACTGACCGGACTCTGCCTGCGTCCGGTCGCTGACCACCGGACGCGTCCGGTCGTGCAAAAACAGTTTTCGGAGCTTACTGTTTCTGACCGGACTCACCAGAGACGAGCGTCCGGTCGAGACCAATGCGTCCGGTCACAAAATACAAGCCAAGTGAACAGTACAATGGGCGAGTCCGGTCACTTAGCGAGAGGTGCGTCCGGTCAAGTCACGAACCGAACACAGCGAAGGTGTTCATCGACCGGACTCACTGACAGCGTCCGGTCGTTGAACAGGCAGCGTCCGGTCACCCCGATTCAGGCTGTTCGTTCACCGATTCGACTCGATCTCACCCTAAACAAATCCTCTAGGGATCAAACTTGGTGAGAAGAGTCACAAAGAGTATAGTGAGCTATCTCTAAGAGATAATGGCTCGAACCTATCTCCAAATCGGCGAATCGAAGAATTTCGGGGGAAGGGAGAAAACTTGACCCGAAACTAAAAATCGATCGATCTCATAGACCGTGAGGTTAGAGGATGATTCCTTTGGTGGAAAGAAGTGCCTCACGATCTAGTACAACTTGGTTCAAACGGTTTTGCAAAAGATGAACCGAGCAAAAAGATCAAGCGACGGGAAAATCATGGAGAAAAAGGATTCCGCAAAGAACGCGAACAAAACGCAAATCACAACCACGATCTGCAAGCCGAAGCGCAAACACACGCTACGACAAGGAGGTTACGACCTCTTTTCCTCAAAATCAACAGTACACAGAGTTCAAGTCTCTCTGCGGATCTCAGCTACAGCAGGGGATGGGAGAGCAGGAAACCCTAAGTGCAGGAGGCAAATGAAATGGCTAAAACTGAGATACAGGAGGAGGGTGTCTCCCCTGACTACTTATCCTATTCTAGACTAAGTTTATTTCCTACTCTACCCCTCTCTATTCTAATTACAGAGCGAACCAGCTAAACCCTAGGGTTATTCTGGACCAACTCGGTGGTAGGTGTATCCGACGGCCACGCCCGCACAACTCGTCCGCGTTGCCTCCACGCAACCTTCCGATTGCCACCACGTGCCTCCCTCGCTCTGCACCCCCGGTTTTGTGGCCCAAACCGGGAAGCCAGCCTTTTCCAGCAACCCCCGGTTTTGAGGCCCAAACCGGGAAACCAGCCCACCAGCGTCTGAGTTTTGAGGCCAAACTCAGCAAACCATCCGCGCCCAGGTTTTGAGACCCAAACCTGGAAACCATCCTCAGCCCGAGTTTTGTGGCCAAACTCGGAAACCCTCAGCACCCAGGTTTTGAGGCCCAAACCTGGAAACCGTCCACCGGTGGTTTTTCACTGGCTCAACCACCAAACCGAAGCTGTAGAGGGGATGCACCGCCCGTGCACCCCGTCCACCGACATGTGTCCCCAGGTCCTCGACTTGACCTTCACCTTGCCCTCGATCACTGTCTCCGTGCTCGACACCTGCACAACACAAGCCAAAGAACATGCAATCAAACCCATTGACAATCACTCATCACTCAGAGACTCGGCATACACCCATGTATCCGCAGCTACGTTGAGAAATCCCCAAATACCGATGCTAACAAGTAGCAAAGATACCTAGAGAGGTTTCTTGGTCAACTACGAAGCTAAACGAGAGGTCCGAACACCAAGCGAGGAAGTCGGGAGAGCAAACGCACAAAACCGGAAGCTTCAGCCAAATCCCGGACTGTCCGGACTGCAGGTCCCGGACTGTCCGCGGTACTGCGGACTGTCCGCGAGGAAAGCCCGGACTGTTCGCCGGCAAAATCCTCAAAACTGCAAGTCTGCTGGAGTTCCCTGGTCGACTCCCGGACTGTCCGCGAGTTCCAATGGTGGACTGTCTGCGGTTCAAAAAGAACTCATCCGTACGAGCTGCGCAGCCACGGACTCGGCTGGAGCCCGACCCCCGGACTGTCCGCGGGTCCAACGGCGGACTTTCCGCGGATGAACAGAGAGGGCGATTTTGATCGCCCCTCTCACAAATCTATCCAAATCCAATCCAAATCAAAATCCCACGTTCCCAAACTTGGAGAAGATGATCACGGGGTAGTTAGGAGACTATCCCCAAGAAATCGTCCGCTCAAATCGATTCAATCACTGGGAAATCGAAAGGGGAAGATCAACAACGAAAAAGCGCCACGAAAACGAAATCAACCCGATCTACTTGTTCGTGAGGAGTTAGATGAATTCCTTTGGTCGAAATGACCTCCTCTCGAAAACGAACAAGATGATTCAAACGGATTTCGTAAGGGCGCAGTATTGAGAGAGATCGAGCGATGGGAAAAACGCGGAGAAAAGAGGAACACGAAGAACACGAACCAAAACGCGAATCAAGTCATCGATCTGCAACCGTGTGGCTACCACACGCTACAACAGTGAGGTTACGGCCTCACTTCCTCAAAATCTCCAGTACACAGAGGTATGGTTCTCTGCGGATCTCAGCTAGCTACAGCAGGGGATTGGGAGAGCAGGAAACCATAGAAGCAAAGAGCAAAATGAACTGAGATACATGGGGAGGTGGGTGTCTCCCCCTACTTATCCTAATTCTAACTATTACTAATTCCCACTCTACCCCTAACTACTTACAGAGCGAACCAGCTAAACCCTAAGGTTATTCTGGACCAACTCGATGGTAGGTGGATCCGATGGCCACGCCCACACAACTCGTAGCGTTGCCTCGACGCAACCTCCCGATTGCCGCCACGTGCCGCCACCGCTCTGCACCCCCGGTTTTGTGGCCCAAACTGGGAAACCAGCCTTTCCAGCCAACCCCCGGTTTTGAGGCCCAAACCGGGAAACCAGCCCACCAGCATCTGAGTTTTGAGGCCCAAACTCAGCAAACCCGCAACACCCAGGTTTGAGGCCCAAACCTAGAAACCGTCCTCAGCCCGAGTTTTGTGGCCAAACTCGGAAACCATCCGCACCCAGGTTTTGAGGCCCAAACCTGGAAACCGACCACCCGATGGTTTTTCTCTAGCTCTAACACCAAACCGACGCCGTAGAGGGGATGCACCGCCCGTGCACCCCATCCACCGACATGTGTCCCCAAGTCCACGACTTAGGCAACACATGACCGCAAGTCTTCGCTCGTCGCTGTCCCAGGCTGCCAGCCACCACAGCTGATCCTCGGGCCACCGGTCCCTCAGTCTAAGCCTCACGTCCGCCCTTCGCCACTCTCGGTCCATCAGCACGGCATATCTCTACTTGACCTTCACCTTGCCTCTGATCACTGTATCCGTGCTCGACACCTACACAACACAAGCTAAAGAACATGGGCATCATCCCAGTTGACAATCACTCATCACTCAGAGACTCGGCATACACCCATGTATCCGCAGTGGAGGCGCGCGAGCGCGAGAAGCTCGGACTCGCGGTTGCGGCGATCGAGGCCCCTGCGCAACCCTTGGAGTGTACGGATCCGCAGCCGTGACCGGCTAAGCCCCCACGCGAGGCCCTGAAGTCGAGCCACGCCGTCGACACCATGGCCGCTCAGTCCTCTGGCTAGAAGGAGGTGGCAGTCGCTGGGCTAGATCTGTTTGCTCCATGGCCTGGTGCCGCCGCCGTCGCTATCCGTAGTGGAGAGAGAAAATGTGAAATCAAAATGAATGGGAGAGAAGGGAGGGGGTTTGTGGTTTTTTTTAAAGCTCGTGTGCAACCAGCTGGTCTGCATTTTGGCTCGGTAGAACCAGGTGGTGGTAGTTTGGGTCAGGGCTTCCCCTAACTATTGGAAGCCCAGAGCTCCTAATAGTGTGTGTGTATATATATATATATATGTATATATATAGAACTGCTATTGAGCACGCTGCGCTTCAAATATTATTTAGAACGGTCAACCGTTTGTAACACCTATAACTGTAAATGGAAAATCTAGTAGTAAATTAATCCGGTTGCTAACCAGCCCAACTAGAAGCAAACCCACAATCGTAAATAGACCCACCGCAACCGTAATACAACAATGCATCCATTTACACAATATATAAATACCTAAACCGTAGTTTTTTTTCCTCATTTTCTCACAATCCTCTCTCCACCCAATCTAGATCTCGCAGGCGCAGTGCTCGTCGGGGTCGACGGTGCCCTGGCCTCTCTAGTTCCTACGATGGTGGTGACTTCCTATGTCCACCCCACCGGCAGCAGCGGCACATCCTTCCCCAGCCGGCGGCAGAGGTGCATCCTTCCCCATCCGGTGGAAGCCACTTCCACCATCCATGGTGGACTCATGAGTCCATGGTCAAGCGGGACCCAGATTTGGTTTCCATTAAAAAGAACCATTTTCACTTAACCATTTCCTGAATTATAGGCATTATGATTTACGCATACACTCATGTTCCTTACGTATATTTGTCCATAATTAAAGAAACTTTCATGGTACTAGAAAAATCTATAGACATTTACGACTAATTGAGAGAATCAAATAATCAATTTCCTTATCTATAGACATTTACGTTTAATTGAGGAGAAAAATCTACTCCTTGTGGATCCATTCATAATTAGAAATAAATAATAAATAAATATTTTAGTTCATTAGTTATAGGAATTTATGGTTCTGCCAGCTAAAGGGAACTATTTTGTTGACAAAAATCATTTACAGACTGCATGTAAAAAACTTTTATGCTTACGGGATCAACTCTTCTTTTTCTTTTACGGTTGTAGGAGTTATTGACCCTATGCTTTTATGGTCTCGAAGGATGTTTTATGGTTGTGGAAATGAGGTTGGTGCTAGGAATAAATTTAGGAAGAAAAATTATGGTTACGGTTATGGAAAGAAGAGGGAGAGTGGTGTGGCTGACTTTTATGGTTGCGGGATGAGAATTAGTTGTAACTTTTGCGGTTGCTAGAGGAAAAGAGAGAATTGTGTCACTGACTTTTATGCTTGCGGGATGAAAATTAGTAGTAACTTTTACAGTTGCGGGAATGAGGTTGTCTGATGGCTGGTGACGCTCTAAATAGTATTTAGAGCGCTGCGCTCCAAATAGCAGGGTCATATATATATATATATATATATATATATATATATATATATATATTACGAGGTTCCGGACACTTGTCCCTTTTTATTTTCTCGGGATCTATCTTTTTAACAAGCTTCTGAGAGGGTAGCAACAGATAATTATGAGTATTTATGCAGAAGATGGATGAAATGTGTAAGTGATCTTAATTCAATGGCATGATAAACTACTTATAGGGTCAACAAAGCTTTATTCAACTCAATGCAATTATCAGTCATGTTTATATTTAGAAATCTCCGGAACTCTAGTGTTGTTTAGAACAAGATAATAGCAGCTTAGAATATCACATGTCATATCCCAATTACCTAGACCTTAGATTATGTATTTGCAAACCATGCATTTAATTTTATTTTAAGGCATCATTATTAATTTGGAGAACTCATGCTTTGAAGACTAGATACTTGAAAGAAATTAGATAGAGCAACTATTCATCATTTCCATGCAAAAGATTAGAGAGAGAGGGTTCTTCTTTGGTCATCAACTTCTTAAAACAAACTAGACACACTATTTTATTTATTTAATCTAACACACTTTAAGATATAATATAAAAGCTAATAGTAGTAGTAGTAGTAATAATAATAATAATAATAATAATAATAATAATAATAATAATAAGACATACTTGAATCGCAAAGATAGCGGGGGTGCGTCTCCCCCAAGCTGGTTCTCTTAATAGTGTTGAGCCTTCATGTGCCCATATGTTAACACCAGAATTTCGCACGCATGAGGATATGACAGATGAGTCCAGCCAGTAGAGAAGAAAGGATTCGGCAAGCAATCAGATGGCTATTTGGTCCTCAAAGATTTTGATGAATGTCTGTGCGGTCGGCTATCTTGCAGAGAGATGTTTCCATTCGGGAAATGGATGTTACAGATGGAGCCGGCTTGCAAGAGAAGGCATATGGCGATGAAAGATACCGGGAAGATTAGGAATAGATTTCGTATCTTTCCATATTTTATCATTATAAATCGTAATCGTTTAGGACTCGTATTTCGTCCAGGGTATAAATGTAAGCCCTCGACCATTGTAAAATTGTTCACAACCACATCAATACAAACCGGCCCCGTGCCATCTTCGAGTCCCTAAGTCGTGTCGTCGAGTTCTTCGAGAGGAAACATCGATCCGTCGACCTCCGTAAGTACCGGCAACCTTGTTATCATGTCTAGTATCATGCGGTGGATTTAGATATGATGCAAGTAGTCTCGTATGTTAATCTTAGTATCGTGCGGCGGATTTAAGCTTATGACGGGAAGTTTTTGCTTATGCCTTGTATCGTGCGGCGGATTAAGACATGAGTAAAAATAGTTATCGGCTCTATTAGATCTGGCAGATCTAGTAGATTCATTAAGTTATCATGTGTTTTGTGTTTTATTTATTTAATTCCTGTAACACTCTTTTGCCCAATCTAGATTGATCTCTATTCGGCCTTGTTTCACAAGTTTGCTTGTGCTTTGCTTATTATAAGATCATGATGGCCGGATCAGCTTTCAATCTAGGTTGTTACATGTTGTGGGTTCATACATGTCGATCATGTTTATGCTTTGATAGAACTGGGTGTCGTGCGGCAGATGCAGGTTTTAGATTAGTTTGATCATGTTTTGCTTGTATGCTCCTTCCTCATGGACCCTAACTCGGCTAGTTTGCCGATTTTGGTTATGCTTACATGAGCAACGAGCTTTTATAGATCTATTCAAGTATACGCATGCTTTTGGCTTGTTATAATTAGATTGTATCATGCGGTGGATTAATCTGATTATAACAAGTGGTATAGACTTATAGCAAGTGGTATCATGCGGTGGATTAGCTTTGCTTAAGTTTATGCTTGACGGGTTTATGAAGATGAAATGTGCGGCAGATTAGTTGGATTAGCCTATGCACGTGTTATTTGAATAGATCTATTTTTGCAAGTTGTCTGTTTATAATATCCTTGTTTCGTTCAAGCATGTCCCCCTTTTGCATTCGACAGTTAATATGCTTCATATACTCTGTTCTCATACTTGTCGAATGACTTTGCAAACATGCTCTGACAGACAGCTTCTATAGCTGTGTGCCGTCGTGATTGGCTTCCAAAGCCGTACATATGGAACTGTCTGGTTTTACCCAACATGTTCCAGAGGTATTCTCACGCTTTATCCCTTGTTGGTTTTCAGATCAAACCGACTGGCACATCACCGGATTCAGCACACTCCGGGCACCCGACTGAAGCTAGCCTCGTTCGGCTTGCTGTGTGCCTTGGCGCAAGGTGACCCTTTTTGCGTGAACACACTTTTTGGCACACCTGGTGGGACCTTCTTGTTTTCAAGATGCCTGATATCAGCGATGATCAAGTTCTGGATGTGATCATGGATGACTTGACGCCAGAGTCAAAAAGCTTGGTACAACAGGCCTGCGATGAACTCCAACGCAAGTGCCTGGCGTCTTTCTCCAAGAACAAGAGCGGCACGGTCTTCCAGAAGCAGGAGTTCCCAAAGATTCTTCCTCACCATCAACATGACATCCCCAATGAAGAAGAAGCTATTCAGAAGATGGCTGAGATAATGTATAAGGTTGTATCAGAAGCTGTGACCAATCATCAGTCGGCTTTTCTGAACACTTTTCGCGCTATCATGGTCAATGCTTTCAGTCCAGCCATGGATAAATGCTTTGAAGAAACTGTTGGTCCGATGCAGGGACCGTTGCTGTTCCCAGTACCTCAACATCAAAGGATCGCAGGAGAGGGCGGAGCTGGCCCAAGCACAGGTGGGATGGTTCCTCATGAGACGCAGCAACTTCCTCAGACCTATGGCCAGCTCGCATTCGGCACGACAGGGAATGTCCCGCCATCTGCTTCTAAAGTGTCTCCTGCAGCGAACAGGATACAGAAGAATATGCTTGGGGGTGGATATCATGAGTTCACCGATTATAGCTCAATTAATGCTCTTCCAAATCCAGGCTATAAGAGTTTGGCAGGGCTACATCCTGGGGGGCAGGCACAAGCAGCTCCTGATCCGAATGTTGACCTTATCATGCATAAGATGGCTGATATGATGCAAAATCAATTCGGCCTGATACCTAAGAATCAAACTTACACATACAAGTCGCCTTATCCAGAGTGGTACAATTGGGTAGCTCTTCCTCCAAGGGTGAAACCTCCTACTGATTTTGCTAAGTTTTCAGGCCAGGATGACACCAGTACTATAGAGCACATCGGCCGCTACTTGATGCAACTCGGAGAAGCATCTACAGATGAGGCTTGGAGGATTCGATATTTCCCGTTGTCATTAACAGGGCCGACTTTCTCGTGGTTTTCTTCTCTGCCAGCAAATTCTATCAATACATGGGCGGAGTTAGAGCAGAAATTCCACTCGTATTTCTTTACGGGTACAAGCGAAAAAAAGTTGGTCGATCTCATGAGCCTAAGGATGAAACCTGGCGAGACGCCGCAAGAATATCTGCGACGATTCAGGGAAACCAAGAATCTTTGCTATTCTCAGAATTTGCCGGATGATCAGCTGCCGGAGATAGCCATAGCTGGCATGTTGCCGAGTATCAAAGAGAGGCTATTCGGCATGGAGTTTGATGACCTCGGGCAGTTATCATAGAGGCTGGCAATGATGAGTAATCAAGCCCAGGGGTTCAAGAGGAATAATCAATTCCAGAAGGGTGATGTGGCTGCCAAGATGTATCAAGCTTTCCTAGAGGAAGCAGTTGAGTACGATGATGAAGATGAAATAGCTGCAACCGAGATAGTCTGGGATAAGGAGCCGACTCAAGTCAACCAGCGGTGGCTGAGGCAACAGAAAGGTACTTATGACTTTGATGTTTCCAAGTCAGATAAGTTATTTGAGTACTTGTTGAAGGAAGGACGCATCAAGTTGCCGCCGAAAGGTCATCCTATGCTGCATCCTGAAGGGGTCAAGGACAAGAAATATTGTGGTTTTCACAATACTAGATCCCACTCCATAAACGATTGCCGAGTGTTCAGAGTGCGAATCCAGAAAGCTATCCAGGACGAGCATCTAAGGTTTGATGGAAAGATGAAAATTGATGGTAGCCCTTTTGTACAGAATACCGTGTCCTTCTCTGTTAACGTGATAAACGCAGCTGAACCCAAGGATAAGAGCAAAATGAGAGTTTTAACCTCTGATAGAGCAAGGGAAGCTGGTGCCGTTGACCCTGATCGGCAGATTACGAAGAGGGAGCTTCAGCAGAGGGTTCGGTTCCAACGTAGCCGAACTGAGACGGGTGAAACTTCCAGACCTAGGGTCACGACGCGCATCTTGTTGAATAAATGGCGTCGGGAGCAGGAACGGTACCAGAAGAAGAGACTTTATGAAGAACGGAAGTTCCTGGAGAAACAACGAAAGTACGAAGAAGAGATGTACCAGGAAGAACGGGAAGATACAAGGGAACAGGAACAGTCTCATTGGGAATGCTCGTTCTTCCAGTATTGTTGGAACGAAGGCTTGAAGCTGCCTGTTAAGAATAACTGCCCTGAGTGCAGTAATTAGTACTCCGAGTATAGGCAGTCTTGAGTCAACCGCCGATCTGTCCATGAGAGGCTTGGGGCACGAATCCCTGGGGACGATCGACGCATAAAAATAAATCATTTCGAAGATCGGCAGGGAAGAGGGTTTGCCGATCAAAGTTGGGCTCGCACTGAAGAAGAAGAGTACCGCGAGTATGTCTGGTAGAGAGGACAGTGGTGTCCACCAAGATTGAGGAAAAGCCAGAAATGGAGGGTGCAGCGCCTAAGAAATAAGGAGTTGGAGCAAGTAAATGCCAAAGTAAAGCGAGTTTGGCGCCCCAAAGAGAAGCCGGATAGGAGTAATCATTCGGCTGACGCGTGCATGACTTTCTTTCTTCCATCAGAATTTATAGCTCCCGAAGAACAGGATGTCCAAGACGAAGTATATTCAGATTTCGATGAAGATGAATTCCAGGAGTTGTTGGCTCATCTTGTCTTGGCTCAGAATGCAGTGTTCGATAAACCAGCTAAGCATCGACACTTGAAGCCATTGTATATGAGAGGCTGAAGGACCGAGAATGCACTAGCAAGGCGACCAGAGGGGGGGTGAATGGGAGCTCAAAAATTTCTTTCGAAACTTTGGCCGATTGTCCCAAAATCAACCCTTGAAAGCTTCGATCGAAACCGTGATGCCCACGACCCTTGGAAGAGGGTGGATGATCCCTAGGAACACAGCGAGGCACCACAAAGCGATAGCAAACCGAACGGCAAAAGTACCGGCACAATTTCGACCCTCAAAAACCAAGTCTCGAACGTAGATAGACGGCTACGTTGAGAAATCCCCAAATACCGATGCTAACATGTAGCAAAGATAACTAGAGAGGTTTCTTGGTCAACTACGAGACCAAACGAGAGGTCCGGAAACCAAGCGAGAGAGCCGGGAGAGCAAACCCACCAAAACGCAACCTTCAGGCAAATCCCGGACTGTCCGGCCCTGGGGTCCCGGACTGTCCGCGGTACTGCCGGACTGTCCGCGAGCGAGTGGCGGACTGTTCGCCGGTCAAAACACCGAAACAGTAAAGCTCCTGCAAGTCCCCTGGACAGTCCCGGACTGTCCGCGGTTTATACTGGCGGCTTGTCCGCCGGTCAACCGAGACACGAACAGCAGAGACCCATGGCCACTGGTCTGACCAAGTCCCCGATGCGCGGACTGTCCGCGCCCTGAGTGGCAGACTGTCCGTGGTCACTCAGGGAGGGTGATTTCAATCGCCCTTGTCTCAAAACTTCCCAAATCCAATCCAAATCAAAATCCCACGTTCCCAAATTTGGAGAAGATGATCACGAGATAGTTAGGAGACTATCCCCAAGAAATCATCCGCTCAAATCTATTCAATCACCGGGAAATCGAAAGGGGAAGATCAAGAACGAAACAGCACCACGAAAACGAAATCGACCTGATCTACTTGTTTGTGAGGAGTTAGTTAAATTCCTTTGGTCGAAATGACCTCCTCACTACAAAGAACAAGTTGATTCAAACGGATTTTGCAAAGACGCACTAGGGAGAGAGATCGAGTGACGGGAAAATCGCGGAGAAACGAAGAACGCGAAGAACACGAACCAAAACACGAATCAACACATGGATCTGCAACCGTGTGCTTACCACACGCTACAACAGTGAGGTTACGGCCTCACTTCCTCAAAATCTCCAGTACACAGAGGTATGGTTCTCTGCTTATCTCAGCTAGCTACAACAGGGGATTGGGAGAGTAGGAAACCCTAGAAGCAAAGAGCAAATGACTGAGATACATGGGGAGGTGGGTGTCTCCCCCTACTTATCCTAATTCTAACTATTCCTAATTCCCACTCTACCCCTAACTACTTACAGAGCGAACCAGCTAAACCCTAAGGTTATTCTGGACCAACTCGATGGTAGGTGTATCCGATGGTTGAATGGATAAAAATTATTTTCATAAATTTTAAATTTAAATCATGTCGCGTGATGGTTGATTGGATGCGTATAAACACTCATCAAGATGAATACCGAAGTAGTGATTGGATACATAAAAACATGGAGATGATATCGTCTTCTCGAAAAAACAAAATTTAAATCATGGCTCGTATTGGCGCGATTGTATGCATAAAGCACTAGTCAAAGATGTGCATAAAAAGATCTTTTGGGCTAACATTGCGTGTCCAAGTGTGCTAGCAATGCATATAAGAGTACACCGAAAATTGTATATAATCACATTTGTGCTTCAATAAAGCATAGTTTTTATACAAATGTTACAGTTTAGTCTTTCATGAATAAAAAACCCGGGCAGCAGAGCGTAGAGTCATCCATATATCTTTCAAAATGATAAAACACATTTTCACAACGCATAGAAACCTCAAAAAACATGCATATATTAT
The DNA here is from genome assembly GCA_009763385.1 of Coix lacryma-jobi var. lacryma-jobi. Classification (NCBI taxonomy): domain Eukaryota; kingdom Viridiplantae; phylum Streptophyta; class Magnoliopsida; order Poales; family Poaceae; genus Coix; species Coix lacryma-jobi. The sequence goes on from CM019829.1 coordinate 115,074,401, forward strand.
TTGCATGAGAATAAAAAAACACATGACAAAAAATGCTATACCTTCAACATCATAGTAGATCATGCATAGAAACATATTAGAACTAAGCACAAAAATCATCCAGCGTCTTCGCAATCACAATTTCAATCATACATCAAAAATATATGCTAACATGCATAAAAACTACAACACAGTTTCACTGTGCATAGAAACCTACTTACAAGGCCTAGAAGCCTATGTTATAATGCATAAAACTACCGGAGGCACGCATGCTGGTTCCACATCAAACGTCAGAGAGTGTCGCTGGTCGCGGAGTCGCGGACCACACGTCGAGTGTTTGTTGTGCGACCGTGTTTGTTGTGCGACCGACGCTACACCCATGCACGGACGCTGTATCCCATGCCACCGCGAGGGGCAGCCTCACACCCCCCGCTTCCTCCCGTTGCGGATCTATCAAACATAGAAACTAAATTACAGTTCCAAAGAAACCCCCAAAATCAATTTAACAATGCATAAAAACCATATGCTTACCAGCATAGAAGTGTGCGTCATTGTAATTATATCTCTCAACCTGCATAGGGACATATTATTCTTCGCATAAAGGGTATTATTTTCCCTGAGCATGTTCGCATAAAAACCTCCCTTTTCGTGGAAACCTCAAAATAACAAAACACAGTTTCATAATGCACAAAAACCTACAACCACAATCATTATCACCCTATCAGAAACACGTGCTCTAGAATATTTTAAAAATGTAAGCAAACGAGCATAGAAACCTAGGTAACTACACATATAAACTTAGACAAACTAAGCATATAAATCACCCCAACATTTTTTATATCACAAACACACAGTTTTCACATTGCATAGAAAGTTTGAAATCACAAAACTAGTTTCACAATGCATAGAACTATGCATATATTCCAACCCAAATAATCTATAGAAAAATCCATCAATGAAAAAATAAATATCCAATCTCAAAAACTATGCAATTAGTATGGTATCTCAGTAAACAAGAATCAATAATTGAACGCGGCGGGGCATCAACAAGGCTGCAAATGGCAGTGCATACTTGCTCTAACCATCTAGTAGAGAGACACAGAATCTGCAGGCTGTAAAAGAACACATAAATCAGTGAAAAGAAAAGAGAAGAAATTGGAATAGAGAGTTCATTTCAAAATGGGCATTTTTGTTACGAATTGGTATAGAATCTGTTTGCAAAATGGGCATTTTTGTTACAAATTGGTATAGAATGTTAATTATTATTTTTTATTCCATGCATGCTACCTACCGAGAGGCTCCAGGTGCTAAAAAAGTTTATTTCAGCACATTCTGGCATCGATGCTACTGTCTTGGCACAAGTTACAATACCCTCACCTTTCAGAACTGCAAAATTCAGCTAGGCACTCACGCCCCAGGACTCGGGCTCGGGCGTGAGAACATCACCCGCGATTTCTAGCTAGCAGCTACCAAAACCACAGGGGAGCTAATCACGAAGATGATGATTATAAAAAAACGAAGACAAGGGACGGGAAGAGCTATGGATGGGCGGGCGGGTACTGCACCTGCTGACGCACGCGAGGCGTCCAATGTTGGCGGGCGGGAGTAGGTCGACGACGGCGCAGAGCACCTCGTCAGGGAGCACGGCGAGGACGCCCAGCGGCGCCTCCCTCCGGCCATTGTAGAGCACCAACGGCAGTCAGCGGCGGGGTCGCTCCGAGCCTCGGCGGAGAGAGCCTCGTGGTGCAGTGGCGACGCCAGTCTGATCATGCCGGACCGTGTGGGCTGGCCATGCGGCGGCAGCGCGAAGGCGCCGGGAGGGGAGGGAAAGGGATCCCAGGATCCGGGTCTGGGTCGGGGACGGGGAGGCGGTGGGCATGGAGATGAGCGCACGGAGCGCACCTGCCACGAGGCGCCGGGCGTGGATCCGTCTCCGCAACCTCGCGCGGCGAGGCTGCCGCCGCCGTCCACTCCCTGGCGATCCCGCCTGACGAGAGCGCGCTCAAGAGACCGCGTGCGCCGCCTGCCGTCGTCCTCGCCGCGAAGGAAGGAGGCGTCGAACATGGAGACGGTGTGGATGAAGGACTGAGAATGCACTAGCAAGGCGACCAGAGGGGGGGTGAATGGGAGCTCAAAAATTTCTTTCAAAACTTTGGCCAAATGTCCCAAAATCAACCCCCGAAAGCTATGACCGAAACCGTGATGCCCACGACCCTTGGAAGAGGGTGGATGATCCCTAGGATCACAGCAAGGCACCACAAAATGATAGCAAACCGAACGGCAAAAGAACCGGCACAAGTTCGGCCCTCAAAAACCAAGTCTCGAACGTAGATAGACGGCTACGTTGAGAAATCCCCAAATACCGATGCTAACAAGTAGCAAAGATACCTAGAGAGGTTTCTTGGTCAACTACGAAGCCAAACGAGAGGTCCGTAAACCAAGCGAGGAAGCCGGGAGAGCAAACGCACAAAACGGGAAGCTTCAGCCAAATCCCGGACTGTCCACGGGTACTGCGGACTGTCCGCGAGGAAAGCCCGGACTGTCCGCCGGCAAAATCCTCAAAACTGCAAGTCTGCTGGAGTTCCTTGGTCGACTCCCGGACTGTCCACGAGTTCCAACGGCGGACTGTCCGCGGTTCAAAAAGAACTCATCCGTATGAGCTGCGCAGCCACGGACTCGGCTGGAGCCTGACCCCGGACTGTCCGCGGGTCCAACGGCGGACTGTCCGCGGATGAACAGAGAGGGCGATTTTGATCGCCCCTCTCACAAATCTCTCCAAATCCGATCCAAATCAAAATCCCATGTTCCCAAACTTGGAGAAGATGATCACGGGGTAGTTAGGATACTATCCCCAAGAAATCATCCGCTCAAATCGATTCAATCACCGGGAAATCGAAAGGGGAAGATCAAGAACGAAAAAGCGCCACGAAAACGAAATCAACCCGATCTACTTGTTCGTGAGGAGTTAGATGAATTCCTTTGGTCGAAATGACCTCCTCTCGAAAACGAACAAGATGATTCAAACGGATTTCGCAAGGGCGCAGTATGGAGAGAGATCGAGCGACGGGAAAAACGCGGAGAAAAAAGGAACGCGAAGAACACGAACCAAAACGCGAATCAAGTCATCGATCTGCAACCGTGTGGCTACCACATGCTACAACAGTGAGGTTACGGCCTCACTTCCTCAAAATCTCCAGTACATAGAGGTATGGTTCTCTGCGGATCTCAGCTAGCTACAGCAGGAGATTGGGAGAGCAGGAAACCCTAGAAGCAAAGAGCAAAATGAACTGAGATACTTGGGGAGGTGGGTGTCTCCCCCTACTTATCCTAATTCTAACTATTCCTAATTCCCACTCTACCCCTAACTACTTACAGAGCGAACCAGCTAAACCCTAAGGTTATTCTGGACTAACTCAAAGGTAGGTGGATCCGACGGCCACGCCCGCACAACTGGTAGCGTTGCCTCGATGCAACCTTACCGATTGCCGCCACGTGCCGCCACCGCTCTGCGTCCTCTTCTTGGACTTCGCCCCCGGTTTTGTGGTCGAAACCGGGAAACCTGGCCTTCACGTCCACCCCCGGTTTTGAGGCCCAAACCGGGAAAACAGTCAGGCAACGCCTGAGTTTTGTGGCCCAAACTCAGAAACCCGTAGCGCTCAGGTTTTGAGGCCCAAACCTGGAAACCGTCCACCCGATGGTTTTTCTCTGTCTCTACCTCCAAACCGAAGCTGTAGAGGGGATGCACCGCCCGTGCACCCCGTCCACCGACACGTGTCCCCAAGTCCATGACTCAGGCAACACATGACCGCAAGTCTTCGCTCGTCGCTGTCCCAGGCTGTCAGCCACCACAGCTGATCCTTGGGCCACCGGTCCCTCAGTCCAAGCCTCACGTCCGCCCTTCGCCACTCTCGGTCCATCGGCACGGCATGTCTCTACTTGACCTTCACCTTGCCTCTGATCACTGTATCCGTACTCGACACCTGCACAACACAAGCCAAAGAACATGCGCATCATACCAGTTGACAATCACTCATGACTCAGAGACTCAGCATACACCCATGTATCCGCAGAGGCTATGTTAATGGCAAGCCATTGACAAAGATGTTCATTGATGGAGGGGCTGCCATAAATATCATGCCGTATACCACCTTCAGAAAACTTGGGATGACAAGTGAAGATTTGTTGAAGACCGACTTGGTGTTGAGAGACTTTGCTGGCAATTCTTCTGATACTCGGGGGGCAGTCCATGTTGAGTTGACGATCGGGACTAAGACCTTGATCACTACCTTTTTCGTCATTGATGGCAAGGGGGCATATAGTTTGCTATTGGGAAGAGATTGGATACATGCAAACTGTTGTGTGCCGTCAACTATGAAGGACCGAGAAAGCACTAGCAAGGCGACCAGAGGGGGGGGGTGAATGGGAGCTCAAAAATTTCTCTCGAAACTTTGGCCAAATGTCCCAAAATCAACCCCGAGAAACTGCGACCGAAACTGTGATGCCCACGACCCTTGGAAGAGGGTGGATGATCCCTAAGATCACAGCGAGGCACCACAAGAAGATAGCAAACCAAATGCCAAAAGCTCCGGCTCGAACACAACCCCAAAAACCAAGTCCCGAACGTAGATTGTCAGCTACGTCGAGAAACTCCTAAATACCTATGCTAACAAGTAGCAAAGATATCTAGAGAGGTTTCTTGGTCAACTACGAGGCCAAACGAGAAGTTCGGAAACCAAGTGAACAAGCCAGGAGAGCAAACGCACTAAGCCAGAAGCTTCAGACGATTCCCGGATTGTCCGGCCCAGGGGTTCTGGACTGTCCGCCCCTACTGCGGACTGTCGGCGCTGTGGTGGCGGACTGTCCGCCGGTCAAGTCAGCAAAAACACACTGCTACTAAAGTCCCCCTGCTCGGTCCCGGACTGTCCGCGCTTTAGCACGGCGGACTGTCCGCCGATGACCCGAGCCAAAACCAGCAGGGACTGGCCGCGGCTGGACTGAACCAGCCCCGACGCGTGGACTGTCCGCGCCCTGAGTGGCGGACTGTCCGCGGTCCCTCAGGGAGGGCGACTTTGATCGCCCTTCACCCAAATCTTCCCCAAATTGATTCAAATCAAAATCCCATGTTCCCAAACTTGGAGAGGATGATCACGGAGTAGTTAGAAGACTATCCCCAAGAAATCATCCGCTCAAATCGAGTCAATCACCGGGAAATCAAAAGGGGTGGAGGATGAACCGAAAAGCGCCACGAAAACGAAATCAACCCGATCTACTTGTTCGTAAAGAGATAGATAAATTCCTTCGGTGGAAATGATCTCCTTTCAAATACGAACAAGATGATTCAAACGGATTTCGCAAAGACGCACGGAAGAGAGAGATCGAGTGACGGGAAAATCGCGGAGAAACGAAGAACGCAAAGAACACGAATCAAAACGCGAATCAACACATCGATCTGCAACCGTGTGGCTACCACACGCTACAACAGTGAGGTTACGGCCTCACTTCCTCAAAATCTCCAGTACACAGAGGTATGGTTCTCTGTGGATCTCAACTAGCTACAGCAGGGGATTGGGAGAGCAGGAAACCCTAGAAGCAAAGAGCAAATGACAGGGATGACTAACTGAGATGAATGGGAAGGTGGGTGTCTCCCCCTACTTATCCTAATTCTAACTATTCCTATTTCCCACTCTACCCCTAACTACTTATAGAGCGAACCAGCTAAACCCTAAGGTTATTCTGGACCAACTCGGTGGTAGGTGTATCCGACGGCCACGCTCGCACAACTCGTAGCGTTGCCTCGACGCAACCTCCCGATTGCCGCCACTCGCTCTGCACCCCCGGTTTTGTGGCCCAAACCAGGAAACCAGCCTTTTCCAGTCAACCCCCGGTTTTGAGGCCCAAACCGGGAAACCAGCCCACCAGCTTCTGAGTTTTGAGGCCAAACTCAGCAAACCCTCAGCGCCCAGGTTTTGAGGCCCAAACCTAGAAACCGTCCTCAGCCTGAGTTTTGTGGCCAAACTCGGAAACCGTCCACGCCCAGGTTTTGAGGCCCAAACCTGGAAACCGTTCACCCGATGGTTTTTCCCTGGCTCTACCACCAAACCGACGTCGTAGATGGGATGCACCTCCCGTGCACCCCGTCCACCGTCACGTGTCCCCAAGTCCACGACTCAGGCAACACATGACCTCACTTCTTCACTTGTTGTCCTCACGGGCTGCCAGCCACCACAGCTGATCCTCGGGCCTCTGGTCCCTCAGTCCAAGCCTCACGTCCGCCCTTCGCCACTCTCGGTCCATCGGCACAGCACGTCTCTACTTGACCTTCACCTCGCCTTTGATCACTGCATCCGTGCTCGACACCTGCACAACACAAACGAAAGAACATGCGCATCATCCCAGTTGACAATCACTCATCACTCAGAGACCCGGCATACACCCATGTATCCGCAAACTATGCATCTGTTCCTCATCCAGTGGGTCGGAGATGACATCGAAATCGTCCATGCTGATGATTCAGTTAGTATTGGTAATACAGAGCCTATCTACTAGGAATATGATGGCGTTCAGTGCTTTTCTGGAAGAGCTTGGGAAGCTGGTCCTGTAAACGTTTTCAACGAGGACCAACAGCCTGTTCAGACAATCGGCTCTCAGAGCAATTTTTAATGAGTAATACGATTGAGGTAATGGAGAAGAATCGGGACCAAGTTCTATATCGGCTGACAGGGAATAAAGTGTTGATGGCGAAGCCGAGGACAGGATTAATATGTGCCAATTTGAGTCCGGTATAGGTTTAAAGTTGGTAAACTCTTGAGAAATCTGCCTGTTTCTCCATTGCCAAAGCTAGAGAAGGGTCAAGAATTCACGCAAAGTGACGTACGATGAAGAGTCTTGGTGAAATTGAAAAGTATATGAAGGCACTTCCACAACTTGGTGATCATTTCAAGTTGTACGTGGCGGCCGATAGCCTTATAGCAGGATCGGCCCTTATTTTTAGAATTTTTAAGATAAATAGCAGCTAGCTTTAGCCGAAAAAATGTTAAATCCGAAGAAGGGTATTCGGCTGTAAAGAGATTTCGTCACTCGTGGATCAAGCTTCGGCACTACTTGTTAAGAGCCGAACGCATGTAACTTGAGGAATACTTATGTACAGCCGATGTAAAGCATCGCCTTTAGCAGAAAAATGTTCCAAGAATTCAAGTCATAGCCAATATTATTTATATCGCCTTTAGTACGAGATATTTATGACCCTGGTGGCCCCAATGTTTTCAAGTGAGCAGGTTTATCAAGGAATGATGAAGTGCAGTGAGGGCGATGCCGGGTGATATGACATATCGGAAATGAGATCTAGTCAGCTAAGGTGACGTCATACGTTCGGCAAAATGTCCTTCTGAGGGAAATGTTGCAGTCAGAAAGGTCACTGAAGAATCGAGGGATCCAAATGGACATTATTCAAAGAAGAACAAACTTCATTTGTTCGATTACAAATCTATCCTAATACAAACTACCCTTGAAATAATTTGTTCACAATGGATTGCGGGTCAGTAATCTCGGCAATGACAGCGGCATGGTTATCATAGATCTCGAGATCTTCAGATTCGTCCGGATCCCCGCCTGCGAAGCCAACTGGTTGGAAGGAGTAATCTTCTTTGGTCCAAGAACTTATTGCTGATAGCCCGAGGGAAACCCCGGCGTGCACACCTTGGATGATGGCCTGATCTATGCGAACATCTATGGCGTCAAGACGGGCTTCGGCTGAATCCCCATGAGCATTCACTTGGAGGGCAATTTTGTTCATTGTTGTTTTCAAACGGTCATTCTCTGCAGAAAGGGCTAACAAAAGAAGGGATGTGTCAAGTAAGGCAAACTCAACCAGAAGAAGAGGACCGAGGATCTGCTAACATGTGATGATGTTGCAGAGTTGCTTCCGTTGGTCTGCCCACTTAGATTCCTCGATACTATGCTTCTTGGATGCATTTTCTAGTTCCTTCCAGGCCTTATCCTTTTCCTCGCGGTATCGAAGAGCATCCACGGGAACTCGAGCTTGGCTGGATGAAGACCCTACCCTAAGAAGGACGAACGGATCAGGGAAGGATGAGCAAGAAGAACTATCGCAAGGGGGCAGAGGTTTAGTCTTTTACCTATGGCACCAGTGAGTTAATGCTCGACTTCCTCCTGCTTCATCTTCGTCAGGGTGCCTGCAGTGGTCACCTTTGCTTGTCATGGAAACACAAGCAAGAAGTTTTCTCTCTGACCGGACTAGAAGCCGAGGGACGAAAATTTTTGCAAGTTAAACTATTTGACTGGAGATAAGGATAACAACTTGTGTAGGGTCATATTTATAGGACCAAGGCTTGCACACTGGAAAACCAAGCATCAGATTGGGGTCTCCATGTCTTATGGGCCGTTATTGGGCTGAGCTGGGTTTCTGACGATTGGAAGAGGTTGTGACTCCAGGGTCAGAAGGCCGATGGGATTCGGTTAAGAGTTGTTCTAACTAGTAATTTGGGAACTCATGTTGCCAATTGGCATTAAGGGCAGAGAACTGAGAATCGAAAAATCCCTTGAGAAATACTACCTTGGTGTCATCATGGATAGGAAAGCTGAGGGAAAGATCGGATGCTTTGGATCCAAAATGATCGATTACAACAATTACCGGCGAGACAAAGGTATCTAATGCGATTGTCAGCAATAGCCGATGTGGTAAACATCGCCGCTAGAATAAAATGAGAGTTGATGATTGATGTGTAGAAAACAGAGCATACATTGATCTCGAGGGACCAATCACAGATTGATTTCAGAAAGACGAACATAGGAACTTCTTATTTGCAAAATAAATTACAGTGGAAGATCAGTTCATCTATTCTATCCTATTTCTAATTGGGAGATCAAAATCGAAGGAATCAGCCAGATCTATTCCAGCTTCTTTCATATCATCGACAGAATGAGCCACCCTGTATTCTAGCCCTCGTTCGCAGACGTCGAAATTACGGTAATCGGCTCCGGAGTGAATCCGTACCGCATTGAAGGTGAGTGTTGCGCCATATCCCATGCCAGCTCTAGAAATGTCAGGGAGGGCTCGGTTGACTTCGTTTACCCGCCGCAGAGCTGTCGTGCCTGGTACGTTGGCCGTGACGGCGAGGTTAGCAATAGCTGCTTCGAGAGATTGAAGCTTGGTCTCCAGAGCTAAAAAGAAAGAGGAGTCGGTAAGAACAGAAAGGGAAAATGAAAAGGAAGATGATGAGGGAATGCTTACCAATAGCCCGTTCCCGAGCGACATTGCGCTCTCGAGAGATTCATGTGATCTCCCGATCCTTCCTCTCCGAATTGAATTGAAGATCTGCAATCTTCTGAATCAGGACCTCGGGGAGGTCGTCTTCGACCCTTCTAGTGAAAGCGACGATGTAAGAACTACTACTTCATTTTTTGAACAATCAAGAAAAGGAGAAAAGGGGCAACCTCCTTTTAGAGGTGCTGGAAGCACCAAGCTCGGGGCTATGGCGACTCGCTGCGGAAGACATCCTCCAGAGTGAGATAAGAGAAAAGAGGGTTTTTTGAGTCTAAGCAAGAGGAGTTCAGAGTGCACAAGTCGAAACAGGGCGAAAGAGGGTTTTAAAGAATCCCAGAGGGTGCATCGGAAGATGAGCCGGCAGGTATAGCAATTATAGCGTGTGAAGGCGAACGCTTCTGGAGGCTCCACGTTGAGAAGGAATTTTGGAATAAATATTTATCCCAAAATTAGGGGGCATGTGTTAACACCAGAATTTCGCACGCATGAGGATATGACAGATGGGTCCAGCCAGCAGAGAAGAAAGGATTCGGCAAGCAATCAGACGGCTATTTGGTCCTCAAAGATTTCGATGAATGTCTGTGCGGTCGGCTATCTTGCAGAGAGATGTTTCCATTCGGGAAATGGATGTTACAGATGGAGCCGGCTTGCAAGAGAAGGCATATGTGAAGGACCGAGAATGCACTAGCAAGGCGACCAGAGGGGGGGGGGTGAATGGGAGCCAACAAAAATTCTTTCGAATCTTTGGCCAAGTGTCCCAAAATCAACCCCGAAAAGCTACAACCAAAACCGTGATGCCCACAACCCTTGGAAGAGGGTGGATGATCCCTAGGATCACAACGAGGCACCACAAAGCGATAGCAAACCAAACGTCTAAAGCACTGAGACAAGTTCGACCCTCAAAAACCAAGTCCCGAACGTAGATGGACGGCTACATCGAGAAACTCCTAAATACCTATGCTAACAAGTAGCAAAGATACCTAGAGAGGTTCCTTGATCAACTCTAAGATCAAACGGGAAGTCCGGAAACCAAGCGAACAAGTCGGGAGAGCAAACGCACTAAACCGGAAGCTTCAGGCAATCCGCGGACTGTCCGGCCCTGGGGTCCCGGACTGTCCGCCCCTACTACGGACTGTCCGCGAGGGGATCCCGGACTGTCCGCCGGTCAAAAACGCAAACCAACAGTGTTGCTGAAGTTCCCTGGACCCTTCCCGGACTGTCCGCGGAAAACTACTGCGGACTGTCCGCCGGTCAAACTTCGGCACTGTTCACCAAGACGCACAGCCACTGCTCGGCTGAGTCCCGACGCGCGGACTGTCCGCCGGTCAGAACCGCGGACTGTCCGCGAGTGCGCAGAGAGGGCGATTTCAGTCGCCTTCTCCCCAAATCTCTCCAAATTCGATCCAAATCAAAATCCCACGTTCCCAAACTTGGAGAAGATGATCACGGGGTAGTTAGGAGACTATCCCCAAGAAATCATCCGCTCAAATCGATTCAATCACCGGGAAATCGAAAGGGGAAGATCAAGAACGAAAAAGCGCCACGGAAACAAAATCAACCTGATCAACTTGTTCGTGAGGAGTTAGATGAATTCCTTTGGTCGAAATGACCTCCTCTCAAGAACGAACAAGTTGATTCAAACGGATTTCTCAAAGACGCAGTAGAGAGGGAGATCGAGTGACGGGAAAATCACGGAGAAACGAAGAACGCGAAGAACACGAACAAAACGCGAATCAAGTCATCGATCTGCAACTGTGTGGCTACCACACGCTACAACAGTGAGGTTACGGCCTCACTTCCTCAAAATCTCCAGTACACAGAGGTATGATTCTCTGCGGATCATAGCTAGCTACAGCAGGGGATTGGGAGAGCAGGAAACCCTAGAAGCAAAGAGCAAATGACTGAGATTAGATGGGGAGGTGGGTGTCTCCCCCTACTTATCCTAATTCTAACTATTCCTAATTCCCACTCTACCCCTAACTACTTACAGAGCGAACCAGGTAAACCCTAAGGTTATTCTGGACCAACTCGATGGTAGGTGGATCCGACGGCCACGCCCGCACAACTCGTAGCGTTGCCTCAACGCAACCTCCCGATTGCCGCCACGTGCCGCCACCGCTCTACCGTCCTTTCCCGGATGTCGCACCCCCGGTTTTGTGGCCCAAACCGGGAAACCAGCCTTCACAGCCAACCCCCGGTTTTGAGGCCTAAACCGGGAAACCAGTCCACGTAGCCTGAGTTTTGTGGCCCAAACTCAGCAAACCCGCAGCGCCCAGGTTTTGAGTCCCAAACCTGGAAACCGTCCTCAGCCCGAGTTTTGTGGCCAAACTCGGAAACCATACGCGTCCAGGTTTTGACGCCCAAACCTGGAAACCGTCCACCCGATGGTTTTTCTCTAGCTCTACCACCAAACCGAAGCTGTAGAGGGGATGCACCGCCCGTGCACCCTGTCCACTGACACGTGTCTTCAGGTCATCGACCCGAGCAACACCATGTCCCGCAAGTCTTCGCTCGTCACTGTCCCAGGCTGTCAGGCACCACAGCTGATCCTCGGGCCAACGGTCCCTCAGTCCAAGCCTCCCATCCGCCCTTCGCCACTCTCGGTCCATCGGCACGGCACGTCTCTACTTGACCTTCAGCTTGCCTCTGATCACTCTATCCGTGCTCGACACCTGCACAACACAATCAAAAGAACATGCGCATCATCCCAGTTGACAATCACTCATCACTCAGAGACTCGGCATACACCCATGTATCCGCAATATGGCGATGAAAGATACCGGGAAGATTAGGAATAGATTTCGTATTTCATCCAGGGTATAAATGTAAGCCCTCGACCATTGTAAAATTGTTCACAACCACATCAATACAAACCGGCCTCGTGCCATCTTCGAGTCCCTAAGTCGTGTCGTCGAGTTCTTCGAGTGGAAACATCGATCCGTCGACCTCCGTAAGTACCGGCAACCTTGTTATCATGTCTAGTATCATGCAGTGGATTTAGATATGTGTTGACGCAAAAAGTGACACCTTGCGCCAAGGCACACAGCAAGCCGAATGAGGCTAGCTTCAGTCGGGTGCCCGAAGTGTGCTGAATCCAGTGACGTGCTAGTCGGTTTGACCTGAAAACCAACAAGGGGTAAAGCATGAGAATACCTCTGGATCATGCTGGGTAAAACCAGACAGTTCCATATGTACGGCTTTGGAAGCCAATCATGACGACACACAGCTATAGAAGCTGTCTGTCATAGCATGTTTGCAAAGTCATTCGGCAAGTATGAGAACAGAGTATATGAAGCATATTAACTGTCGAATGCAAAAGGGGGACATGCTTGAACGAAACAAGGATATTATAAACAGACAACTTGCAAAAATAGAGCTATTCAAATAACACGTGCATAGGCTAATCCAACTAATCTGCCGCACGTTTAGTCTTCATAAACCCGTCAAGCATAAACTTAAGCAAAGCTAATCCATCGCATGATACCACTTGCTATAAGTCTATACCACTTGTTATAATCAGATTAATCCACCGCATGATACAATCTAATTATAACAAGCCAAAAGCATGCGTATACTTGAATAGATCTATAAAAGGTCGTTGCTCATGTAAGCATAACCAAAATCAGCAAACTAGCCGAGTTGGGGTCCATGAGGAAGGAGCATACAAGCAAAACATGATCAAACTAATCTAAAACCTGCATCTACCGCACGACACCCAGTTCTATCAAAGCATAAACATGATCGACATGTATGAACCCACAACATATAACAACCTAGATTGAAAGCTGATCCGGCCATCATGATCTTATGATAAGCAAAGCACAAGCAAACTTGTGAAACAAGGCCGAATAGAGATCAATCTAGATTGGGCAAAAGAGTGTTACAGGAATTAAATAAATAAAACACATAACACATGATAACTTAATGAATCTACTAGATCTGCCAGATCTAATAGAGCAGATAACTATTTTTACTCATGTCTTAATCCGCCGCACGATACAAGGCATAAGCAAAAACTTCCCGTCATAAGCTTAAATCCGCCGCACGATACTAAGCTTAACATACGAGACTACTTGCATCATATCTAAATCCACCGCATGATACTAGACATGATAACAAGGTTACCGGTACTTACGGAGGTCGACGGATCGATGTTTCCTCTCGAAGAACTCCACGACACGACTTAGGGACTCGAAGATGGCACGAGGCCGGTTTGTATTGATGTGGTTGTGAACAATTTGACAGTGGTCGAGGGTTTATATTTATACCCTGGATAAAATATGGAAAAATGCAAACATTACTTCAAATCCCTTTGGCATTCTCCATTGCCACATGCCTTCTCATGCAAGCCGGCTTCATCTGCAACATTCATCTCCCGAATGGAACTACCTCTCTGCAAGATAGCCGACCGCACAGATATTCATCGAAATCTTGAAGACCAAATAGCCGTCTGATTGCTTGCCGAATCCCTTCTTCTCTGCTGGCTGGGCCCACCTATCATATCCTCATGCGTGCGAAAATCTGGTGTCAACACATGCCCCCTCACTTTCGGGATAAAAGTCAATTTTATTTCGAAATTGTCCGCAAGCTTCTCCCTTCCTAGGTTTTCACTTTTCATCACTGTAACCGCTGCTCAAGAAATTCAAACCTCTGCATAATCGACCTTACTTCGAACCCTCGATGGCGACCCAAGATGAGATCCCAGAGGTAAACTTCACATATTCTGTAATTTCACGCTAGCTTCTTCTTTCAGTTCACCCTTTTCTCTATTCGCTATTTCTTGAAGAAACCAAATCCTGATTCCTTATGCTGCCAACCTTGGATCCTACCTCCTTGGTCCAATGGGAGATCTCGATCCAACGGAGATTATTGAGAAAGAAACCCAAAGAATTCCCTTCAAATCTGGAGTTACCTCACCGAATCACTGGCCGAACACCTTCAAGAACTGGCCTTTTCCCCCAATTGTTGGATGGCAAAATTGGTATCGGAGGATGTTTGAGAAAAGCAGCAGCCACTGGGAAAATCAAGACATTGGTCACTGTTTGGATTTATCTTTATCAGAAACACCCAGGAACGACTCTCTTCTGATAGCAGCTTCCCATTTCTGGTCCAACGCCATCAACGCTTTCATTTTTGGCCATGGTATGATGACCATTACTTTAGCCGACGTCTTCATGATGACGGGTCTGAATGTAGCACTACCAGTATATCCTTACAAATACAAGAACAAAAGTAACCAGAGAGCTGTCAATTTTGGATGTGGATGGGCCAAATACATTCAGACTTACATGGAGTCATCCAACACCGTCTCTAACAAAGAGCTGAAAGCCTTCATGAATATGTGGCTATGTAGATTCATCTTCTGTGGAAAATCCAATGAACCTACTTTGAATCATATGGTGATGGCTGAAGATTTGTCTGCAGGCACTCAAATCCCTCTAGGCAAATACCTCTTGGGGTTTGTCTGTCATATGATGCATCAGATTACTCTTCAGATGCACACAGGCAGAGAAATCTCCTGTGTGAATGGTCCCTGGTGGTTGGTCCAGATGTGGCTCCAACTATATATGCATCAGATAGTCTCTGTGAGCCTTCTCAACTTGAGTTTCCCTTCGATGAACTATGCTGAAGGCAAAACAGCAAGAGTCAAAGCCTGTCAGACTTATGGAGAAGCAGCATCATCTATCAGCATTGATATGGATATTGGTCATCTCTTCAAGCTATTCTTCAAAGGCTTCAGCAATGTACTTTGGCTTCCCTATAAAGAGAATGAAAATCTGACTCTTCCCTACAAGTTCAACTACGAATCTGGCTGTGCAGACAAAGCATCTACTGAAATTTTCAACTCTTTCATCAAACCCTGTGTTCTGCCAGCCGAATTTCACCATGGAAGACTAGTACAGTCTACCTATGAGTTCTATTATCCAAACATGGTGGCCAGACAATTAGGATGTGGCCAACTGCCCTCTAGACTCTACTTCTCAACAGCAATAAGACCCAGAGAAGTAATTATGGAGGGGATAATAGCTAAAAAAGTCTTTGAATTAGGATGGGAACTGCCAACATATGAACCATCTCCATTTGGGATAGTGGACACCACTCATCCTTTCTTTACTTCTTGGTGGGGAGAGTGGCATGCTCATCTCTTCAGTGTGCCAGTTCACCCCTTGTGTCAAAATTTGCAACCTGACTTTGCTTCTGACAGTGAGGTAATCTCATCACACCTATCATTTTCCATTCTTGATTCCAATCTTTTTCTAATACTCGGCCATACGTAGGATCCTGAGCCTACACCTCCTGTCAGAGCGATCCAGTATTACCTAGCTGGACCCAATCCTGCTCTTGGTTTCAACGCCCCAAATTTAAACACCTTCATGAAGATCCCTGCAATTTCAACCATTGTGCCTCCAGGAGGGGATAGCAAAAGAAA
Organism: Coix lacryma-jobi var. lacryma-jobi; assembly: GCA_009763385.1. NCBI lineage: Eukaryota > Viridiplantae > Streptophyta > Magnoliopsida > Poales > Poaceae > Coix > Coix lacryma-jobi. Next base: position 115,090,093 of record CM019829.1, read on the forward strand.
AGCACCTGAGAATGTTCTTTCGTCCAAGAAACCAAGGACCAAAAGGGTTAAACTATCTTCCAAGGTATGAATCTTCTATTTTGTGCTAAGCAACTTTGCTCGGTAATAAATCTGATCTAATCCATGTCGCATTACTTGTTGCAGTCACAAGCCAAAATCTTAAAATCAGGTAACACTTCAGCAACTACCAAAATATCCCCCGAGGCTTCTACAAAAGAAATTCAGGATGAAACTGAAGATCCAAAAACTCCTGAAGGTTCAAAAAACAAAGAGGCCGACGAAATCATAGGTAACGCGTTCGGCCATTCTCCCCTCTGTTATCACATACTTATGTCACTACCTGAAACAGATGAAGTTTTAAAAGAAACGTAAGCAGAGCCATCTCCTGATCATACTCCAAGCCCGTCGATTCCGAACATTGAACAAAACCCTCGAACAAGCCAAGGCACAGCGTCCTCTGACAATCAATCAGCTCAGCAGGCAAAGTTTTCATCCCTGAATTACATAGTTTTCACCAAAACGCATTCAGTCGGCTAACACTTTTCCCCCTTCTCAGAAAAATACTAAAGAGCCGACCGCGAGTTATTCTTTCCCTGCTGAAGATTATATCACCAAGAAAGGCGAAGAAAACACCTCCCAACGTACTTTGTCAACAGAAAACCAGGCTCGGTTGAGGGAAGTAATTACTCTGCTGAACAAGGACGTCGTCAGTCTGGCTCGAGACGCAGATCAGATAAGAGATATTCTTGAGCTCATCGATGAAGACATCCCTTCTGCTCTTTTGGATCACTTGGAATCTGCAGCTTGCCTCGACAACTTTCTTGGAAAGGTAAGCAGAGCAACTAAAAACATTTCATCTAAGACTGCTTTACAGAATGACAGATCTTTGAAGAAGCTGGAAATCAAAGATCTGCACTCCAATATCCAAGTTACAAAAAATTCTCTGGCAACTTTGGAAACCGAACTGAAAATCATGGAGGAAGATAAAAGCAAGCTAGAAACCCAATTAGCCAATCTGAACATCAAAATCCAATCTCATAGGGCTAACATGGCTGTCCTGCCGAAGGACATAGAAGCAGCTTCATTGAAGATAACTTCGGCTCTTAAAGAGGATCGACAAATCAAAGCTAAACTATCCAACATCCAAAAATATGAAGACGAAGATCAAAAAGTGCTTGATACTGTCAGCCGAATCAGAGCCGAGGCCATAAAGATGATCAATCAGCTTTTGCATGAGTAAACACTGATCCTGTAACAAACCAATTGTAATGTATTTCGTCTTTGTAAAACTACTTTCGTGTACCCATACCTCTACTTGTCTGAGAACGCAGCCAGCTTCTCTTCTTCAATTTTCCTGTAATGAGATATAGCCGATTGTCCTCATTTTCTGATAGCCGAAATGAATTCCAAGAAGATAACCGAGCAGTATTTGGCTTAACCGAGCCTGGCCCAACTCAGAAAACGGCCCAGCCGAATGAAAACCCTGCTCCGTCGTTTGGCATTCTTATCCCACTGCTCCGTCGTTTGGCATTCGCCACGACTCCTTTTCCGACTTATAAATGAATCCCCTTCTGCAACCTTGACTAGCACTTGCAGTTACTCATCTTCGCCTCTGTCTCCTTGCCTCCTCTTGTTGGCTCAACTCGAAAGAAAAAACCCCTAATCCTGTAGCAATGGCGAACGGCGACGCCCGTGGCAAGCGACCTGCTGAAGGAGAAGCGGAGGGCAGCCAAGCACTGCAACGCTGACGCCATGGGTGAGAATCGGCTATCCTGCCCCCTTGCAATCTGTATTCCCCTTTTCGTCCATTATTTCGATTTTGATTTTCCTCTTACTTTTAGGCTAAGATTCATCTCCAGCAGCCAAGGCCATCTCCTTCCCCAACCTGGGACTCCATCATCTGGGTCTTCCAAATCCTCCGACTCTTCAGATTCTTCTTCAAATTCCTACTACTCCGACCGGTGGACCCACCGTGACGCCTGCCGCTTCAAGGAGGAACGGGACAAGGCCTGAGAGGAGTTGAGCGAGGTCTCCAAGCAGTATGGCATCGACCAACTTGATTGGGAGGATCAGCAGAAACAATTCTGCGATGCAATCTCAGATTAGAGAAAATCTCCACTTGATTCCTATTTTCCCTAATCAGACTCGTTTGTCTGATGTATTCCCTTTTCGTTCAGCATTATCAGCAGAGGTTGCGCGCCTGAAGATTGCGGGAACCAGGGTGGCCGACAAGGTGAACGCCCAGGGGGAAACCGTGGAGGCGCGCCTTGATGATGCGGTCGGCCGTGTCGATCAAGTTGCCATTCATGGCGTACACCATGGCGTCGCCTTGGGGCTGGCGGCGATGTCCACCCAGACGCATGGGGACTTCTCCGCCATGCCGACTGGCTTCCAAGGTGGGGAGCTTCCAGAGGATATCGAAGATCTCCTGGAAAATTATGAAGATCATGCGACCGTGCTTGCCCAGGCTTCTGACGCTCAATCTGTCTTGAATAGGTTATTTGATGAGTAGTCTGTACTTAGGAGCCTTATGTGAAAACTGCTCCTTTTGTAAAACATCTGCACCCGTGAAATGCTCGTCTGTGACTCTCGTCTCCTGAATTACCAAAAGCAAAATTCTCGTATGATATCATCTTCATTAGGTTAAACCGATATTTTTGCTCTAAAGGCGACATATGTCATGTCGGCTGCTTACACATTTTTTCTGCTAAAGGCGATGTTCCTCATCGGCTATCTTACTGCATATGATTCTCATGTACCGATCTCTATGCTGGGGTGAAACTTCTTAAGAAATCTCCCATTAATTGCTCTGGAAAACTCTTCCCCCAACAAAGTTTTCAAAATATATGCGTTGCCAGGCACGTGCCTTATCACCCGAAAAGGACCTTCCCAATTTGGAGACCATTTGCCGAATGCTTTGTCTTTCGCTCCGATAGGCAACACAACCTTCCAAACCAAATCTCCCTCTTCAAAGTGTTTTTCCTTGACCTTTTTATTGTAATATCTGGCAGCACGCAATTTATTCTTCTCTATACTTTCCAATGCCTTAAGACGAGCCAGGTGCAGATCTTCTAGTTTGTTCATCACTAAACTCTCATAATCTTCTTTTCTTAACTCATTTTGCAACACAACTCACCTTGAACTCAATTGTAACTCCCAGGGTAACACAGCACAATGTCCATAAACCAACTCGTAGGGAGATACTTGAGTAGGCCCATGACATGCCATTCGGTAAGCCCATAATGCTTCACTTAAAACCGAATGCCATTTTTCGGTTTCTCGTCAATCTTCTTCTGGATGATCTTAATCATAATCTTATTTGATGCTTCGGCATGACCATTGGCTTGCGCGTAATAAGGACAAGAATTACATAGCTTGATCCCCATTTCTTCAGCAAAATCACAGAATTCGGATGATGTAAACTGGGTGCCTTGATCCGTAGTTATAGTTTGAGAAATCCCGAATCTGTGAATTATATGCTCTTTGACAAAACTGATCATGTTCTCTGATGTAACATTCTTCAAAGGCACAGCCTCAACCCATTTAGTAAAGTAGTCTATAGCCAATAGTATGAATTTGTCTCCTTTACTGGAAGGAGGATGAATCTGGCCAATCAAATCTATAGCCCATCCTCTAAATGGCCATGGCTTGATAATTGGATTCATGGCCGATGCTGGAACTCTCTGAACATTCTCGAACCTTTGACAATCTTGACATCCCTTATAATATTCAAAACAATCCTCTAGCATAGTCAGCCAAAAAAACCGGTCCCTCTTATTATCCATTTCATTCGGTAGGCCGATTGATGTGCGCCACATAACCCTTCATGTACCTCATACATCAGCTCCTTGGCTTAGGCACTTCAGGAGTACCCCATCTATGGATCTATAGTACAACTGACCGTCAAGGAGTGTAAACTTGATAGCTTTATATCTGATCTTTTGAGAGACCTTCTGTGATGGATTTCTTAAGTATTCGATAATTTCTTTCCTCCAATCATCAACCATATGATCTCCATCCAAAGCAAGAACCTCTTGATCCTCCCGATATCCCGACGCAACTTGAGCCAATTTATTTGCTTCTTCATTATGCCCCCTAGGGATATGATGTAAAGTTGCTATCCGGAAACATTTCAAAAGCTCTTGACATTCTTCATAATATTCTCTCAATATGTCACTTTTACATTCATATTGGCCAATCAACTGGTTGATGACTAACTCAGAATCCCTAAAGATTTCGACAGCAATGGCTTTTATTTCCACAAGAAGCCGAAGTCCTCTGAGTAAAGCTTCATATTCTGCTTGGTTGTTGGTGACATAGGACCCAATGGGGATAGCATACTTGAAAGTTGATCCTCGTGGAGAAATCAACAAAATACCAACACCACCACCCTTGCTGCAAGATGAGCCATCAAAAAAAAACGTCCAAGGTGCAATATTCACTATGCCAGCAGAAGGATCACGATGATGAGTAACAAAATCGGCGATAACTTGACCTTTCACTGCCTTCGCCGATTCGTATCTCAGATCAAATTCTGACAATGCTAAAATCCACTTGTCGATTCTACCATTTAGAATAGGCATTGACAGCATATGTTTTATTACGTCAAATTCAGAAATTATTATGCATTCAGCATCTAACAAGTAATGTCGAAACTTGGTGCATGAGTAATATACACACAAACAAAGCTTCTCCGTGGCCGAATATCTCGTTTCTGGATCTAGCAGTTTTCGGCTAAGGTAGGCTATTACTCTTTCTTTCCCTTCAAATTCTTGCATAAGAGCCGATCCTATTGTCAGCCCATCAGCTGCCACATACAATTTGAAAGGCTTACCAAATTGAGGAGGTATCAATACTGGTGGTGCTTTCATATATTCTTTAATTTCATCAAAAGCTTTCTGTTGCACGTCACCCCATACGAACTTTTGATTTTTCTTAAGCTTCAGCAATGGGAAAAAGGCAAAACTCTCTCGGATAAGCCAGATATGAATCTCCTTACAAAATTAATCTTGCCAAGCAACGACTGCAACTCTGTGAGGTTGGTTGGAGGGACAACCTTGTCTATTGCCTCCATGCTTTTCTTTCCTACTTCAATTCCTCCTTTATGGATCAGAAACCGTAAAAACTCCCCTGCCGAAACTCCAAAGGCACATTTGTTTGGATTCATTCTCAAACCATGCTTTCTTGTGCACTCCAAAGTTTTCCTTAAATCAGCCAAATGTCCTTCACTATTTCTGGACTTCACAACCACATCGTCAATATAAATTTCCACGATCTTGCCGATTAGCTCATGAAAAATGTAATTCTTGGCTCATTGATAAGTTTCACCGGCATTTTTCAACCCGAATGTCATAACAACCCATTCAAACAGGCCGATATGACCAGGACATCTAAAAGCTGTTTTTGAAACGTCTTCTATTGCCATAAAGATCTGGTTGTATCCAGCGTTACCGTCCATAAAGCTGATGACTTCGTAACCAGCCGCTGCGTCAATAAGCAGTTCGGCAACCGGCATCGGATAACTATCCATTGGAGTAGCTTTATTGAGATTCCTAAAATCAATGCAGACCCTCATTTTTCCATTCTTCTTGTACACCGGGACTATGTTTGAGATCCAATCTGCATATCTACACGGTCGAATGAAATTTGCTTTCAATAATCTCTCGACTTCTTTCTTTACATCGGCTAGTACTTCTTCCTTGAAAATCTTCCGAGGAGGTTGCTTGTAAGGACGATATCTAGGTTTGATCGGTAATCGATGCTCAACAATAGAGAGATCTAACCCAGGCATCTCTGTATAATCCCATGCAAAACAATCTTTGAACTCCTTTAAAAGATTTATCAATTCCAGTCTATATTCTAGATCCAAATTTGCACTGATATATATCGGCCTTGTTTCAATTCCATTACAAATATTTACTTCTTCTAACTTATCAGCCGACATGAAGCCTTGTCCCAATTTCCCTTTGTTTCCGTCAATTGGGTTGTTCTCGGTTTCAGGCATCTTGAAATGAAGTGGTCCCACCAGGCGTGCCAAAAAGTGTGTTGACGCAAAAAGTGACACCTTGCGCCAAGGCACACAGCAAGCCGAACGAGGCTAGCTTCAGTCGGGTGCCCGGAGTGTGCTGAATCCGGTGACGTGCCAGTCGGTTTGACCTGAAAACCAACAAGGGGTAAAGCGTGAGAATACCTCTGGAACATGCTGGGTAAAACCAGACAGTTCCATATGTACGGCTTTGGAAGCCAATCACGATGGCACACAGCTATAGAAGCTATCTGTCAGAGCATGTTTGCAAAGTCATTCGGCAAGTATGAGAAAAGAGTATATGAAGCATATTAACTGTCAAATGCAAAAGGGGGACATGCTTGAACGAAACAAGGATATTATAAACAGACAAATGCAAAAATAGATCTATTCAAATAACACGTGCATAGGCTAATCCAACTAATCTGCGGCACGTTTAGTCTTCATAAACCCGTCAAGCATAAACTTAAGCAAAGCTAATCCACCGCATGATACCACTTGCTATAAGTCTATACCACTTGTTATAATCAGATTAATCCACCGCATGATACAATCTAATTATAACAAGCCAAAAGCATGCGTATACTTGAATAGATCTATAAAAGCTCGTTGCTCATGTAAGCATAACCAAAATCGGCAAACTAGCCGAGTTAGGGTCCATGAGGAAGGAGCATACAAGCAAAACATGATCAAACTAATCTAAAACCTGCATCTGCCGCACGACACCCAGTTCTATCAAAGCATAAACATGATCGACATGTATGAACCCACAACATGTAACAACCTAGATTGAAAGCTGATCCGGCCATCATGATCTTATGATAAGCAAAGCACAAGCAAACTTGTGAAACAAGGCCGAATAGAGATCAATCTAGATTGGGCAAAAGAGTGTTACAGGAATTAAATAAATAAAACACATAACACATGATAACTTAATGAATCTACTAGATCTGCCAGATCTAATAGAGCCGATAACTATTTTTACTCATGCCTTAATCCGCCGCACGATACAAGGCATAAGCAAAAACTTCCCGTCACAAGCTTAAATCCGCCGCACGATACTAAGCTTAACATACGAGACTACTCTCATTTGCTATAGTATATGTTTAGATTTGAAGTACTTTCATACATCTCTTAAATGAAGCATATGCCTAGTTTAGGAGTGGTGATCTTGCTATCAAAGGCCTTTTAATTTAAGCATGGTGCTTAGGTTAAAATACCTTCCTAAATCAAATTAGACGTGGTGTCTAGGTTGGTTTTTGAGCCAATAGTATACTATAGTAGATGCTGGATATTTTGTTGGACTAACCCCTGCAGGAAAACATTCAATATCAATTTAGGAAAGTCCTGAGATGAACTCACACTGGAGATGAAGAGACACAGAAACTTTAACAACTTGCACAAGGGAGACACAACTCACTGATCATGGAGAAATGAGATCCATAGAACAAGACAGAAGATGAGTGCCACAAAATAATACCAACAATCAAAGCACTCACTCCATGGAAGTAGGTGAACAAGTCTGAGCTGGGCCACTACAAGACAAAGACCATCATGGGGGCACTCGTCTCTGAATCCTCAGATTAAACAGTACAAACACAAGCAGTGAGAACTTATCCTGTCTTCTAACACAAGAGCTAGTTTGGGGGATGAAGTGGAATGACTTCAACAACACCAAGGTCTACAAATTCAACACATGACTATGTTGTTGAAGAAATTTGGGCATCCACCTTCCTCACAAGCCAACTTGGGGGAAACACAATTCCGTTGTCTAGATCTGCTTAAAGGGGAGGCCAGAGAAATCCAGCTTCAACACTTTGATCAGTACAGGCCACTGGATGCTATCCCAATCAAGAAGAAGAATATGAGCCACCACTCATTCTTGGAAGATCGTTCTTGAAAACCTTCAATGTTGTCGGAACTAGAGAAATCCACTTTTGGATCTTTGACCAAAAGGTTCACTGCATCTTCAACAATTACACCATTTATGAGCAGCCAAAGAAAACCAAGAGAAGACGTTGACTCAACCGACAAAGGAAGAACCAACTACCAGGAATTGAGGGGATATCATAAAGGATGAAGCCACTGCACAACAAGAAGTAGAAGATGGAGAGACAGTACCTAAGCCTACAAATCAAGAAAATAGTTGACAAAGTCTCCATCATCTGGATCTGTTGAGGACAAGACTCAGCTGGCCCACTGTGAGATAAGCAAGAGAAGACAAGTTATTCATAAACAACAACCAACTAGACAAGAGAAGCTTCCACAAGGTGGTTCGACACAATCACTCTTCAATGGTAAAGCAACATTTCAAGGTAAGTGACCATCACTTTAAAAAGCTTCTCCTTAATTCTAGCCTACACATAAATAAGTACCAAACATGTTTAAGTTACACCTCACATGATCCAACCTAATCAACTCAACATGTTCAGTTCTTTACTCCTTGTTCTTAGCTTTACTCTCTTGAATCTCACTATCTTAACTAATGAGCTAAGATGTTATGCATCTAACCTTTGGAAGATGATATATCATAATCATGAAAATATCGACACTTTATGCATAGATTATCCTTTCTTGGGTTAAGTAATCTGATCTATTAAATATTTTAAGATGCTACTTTCATGCTCATCTTTTGATCCTATCACTCATGTTAAGATTGAATAGAATACATAAACAACATGTTTATCTTGCTTGATGTGCCTAAGGTTAGAGAGGAATGGACAAAACTTTTGGTTCTGTTGGTGTTTTCCACCAACAGAGCCCATGCACTTGATCTCTACCTTGTCTTTATGACCAGGACACACTCTTGAGCAAAACATGGAGGAGTTTGTGAACTCCCAAATTCTACAAAGTGAAGGTCCTAGATGTACAAGAAGATGTGCACTAATCAAGATGCTGCCAGCTTCCACAACTAATGCTTCACTTCAAATTGCTGGGCCAACGAAGAACATGGGTGACACCATATCAAGAGGTGTAGTTATCAAGGTCTACATATCTAGATCAAATGAGGCACCTCAGAATGAACATGGTGAGAAGTCTTGTTCAGAGGACTTAAAACATTGAACCCTCGCCAAAAGGTAAAAATCGGCAGTTATCCATGTTTATCTTTTCTGCATTAGTTTCACTTTTTGCATGTTTACTTTCCATCATCATCTCTCCATAGCATATTTACTTTTCTGCATTAGCTTTGCATAAAAAAAGAAAATAAAAATACTTTACTTTTTGCACTGCAAAACCTAAAGCCCCATGTGAATAATTCTATGGTGTGTAAAAACCCACAGGGATTTTCACCGTGGTGGCATAAAAATAAAAATGCATTCATTTTGTTACACTGTCATTGCATCATAAAAATAAAAATAAAAAAATATTGAGAAAGAGATCCTACTGAAACTCTGGGCAACTAAGGCTTAAGTGGCCAACCACTAACGCTTAATCTGTTCCACAAGTCTTGTTGTCTATTTGAGTTTCACAGGATTGAAAGACCAAGAAAAGCTAACGAGCAAGTGAATGTTCCATCTACTATTGGAGCACTATTTCAACAACCATCAACATCAATCAATGCTCTGATAGAGGAAGAACATTTTCACTGTCAGTCCGCTACATTGCAAGATCGAATGACTATGTCAGCATTCAGCTTGGGGGAAAGCACCCCGTGTATCCAGGTAAGTACTCTTATCCTCTTAAGTTTCCTTTCTATACATAAATATAAAATAAAATATAAAACAAAACAAAAAAAATGTAGGCACAAGAAGGCTCACCATTAATTAAAAAAATGGGGCACATGAAGGCTCAACGCTATTAAGGGAACCGACTTGGGGGAGACGCACCCCTGTTATCTTCGTAATCCAGGTATGTCTTATTTACTATCTTAGTTATTTATAATAAGTGTGTGTTAAATTAAATAAATAGTATGTTAAGTTTGTGTTAAGAAGTTAATAATAAAAGAAGAACTCTCTCTCTGATATTTTACATGGAAATGATGAATAGTTGCTCTATCTAATTTCTTCCAAGTACCTTTAAAGCATGAGTTCTCCTGATTAATAATGATGCTTAAAATGAAATTAAATATATGGGTAGTAAATGTTTGATCTAGAGTCTACGTAATTGACAGATATGATATGTGATGATCTGAGCTGCTATTATCTTGTTCTAAACAACACTGGAGTTCTGGAGATTTCTCAATATAAATATGTCTAATAATTGCATTGAGTGAAATTAAGCTTTGTTGACCCTATGAGAAGTTATCATGCTATTGAATTGAGATCACTTACACATTTCATCCATCTTCCGCATAAATGCTCATGATTATCTGTTGCTATCCTCTCAACAGTTTGTTGGAAGCATGTGGCTATTAAAAAAAGAGAGAAAAAATATATAAATTCAAGGAAATAAAAAGGGACAAGTGTCCAAAACCTCAAAATGATAGATCCCGAGGAAATAAAAAGGGACAAGTGTCCAAAACCTTGAAAAAAAGAAAAAAATGATGATGGGCATGTGCCTGCCAGTAGAATTAGCCTGATAGCCATGTGTTTCTAATAAACAAAAGAGAGTGATATATTTCAAAAGAGCATCTGACTCCATTTTCCATACACATGCACTTCTTAATTCAATGGTGTGGTTGACTTTCTCTTTGGATCCATTGTTTAATTTGACAACATATGTTTTTAATCTTTTTGAAAATTCATAAAAACTCCGGGATAATGGTGAAGTGAAAGAACTAGAGACAGTGCTTGATTTGATCATTCTATCTTTCAATTACTTAGGATTCAAGGTAAAGTACAAAGCCCCGTGATGAATAATATGATATTTTTTTCTATTCCATATGAGAACTTTTGTTTGAATACATGTGTACTTGTTGGAAGTGAAGATATTGCAGCAACTCCTGATCCATTATTGAGATTGGCTTTGCTAAGGGACTAGCAAAGGGTAAGCTTGGGGGAACTTGTTGACGGTCCTTATAGTCAATATTATACCATCAACTATTGCATGAAATGAAACTAAATGAATTACAAAGCATAGTTGTATGGTTTGAAACTAACAAGTTCCACGAGTTTTGGTGCTCTCACTTGTTTTGTAGGACATCAATATTTCACCACATAAAAGTATCTCAAGTGATGAATTGGAGACCACCATTGCGAAGGGCTCGTCGAGATGATCGAAACGGACATATCATTTGCTATATTCGGAGTCCCGGATGAAAAGATATTAATTTCGCAACGAAATCTGCAAAAGAAGGATCTAGAAGACACCACGAGGCGGGCCACCACGTGGGCCCACTGGGCCAGACCGACCAGTCCCACATGGAGACCAACCGGTCGGCCACCGAGGCCGTTTCGCCTCCGCCTTCTAGAACCTTCCTCCACCGCCTCCTAGGATGCATCTCCACCGTCCCTGAAGTCGGTTTGATCCAACGGTGGGCGATAAACGTGACGCGAATCGATGACATGGTGATTCTTTGCCCCCTACTCCACCTCGGGCTATATAAGCAACCCCAGACCCCCCTCTCCATGCATCTCCATCTTCATTATTCATCTCCACATCAGAAACTAGGGTTTCTAGTAGAAGTAGAGGTCCCTCTAGATGAATCTCTTCTAGTTCATCTAGATCTAGTTGTAGTTCTTCTAGTTCTAGTTCTTGTTCTAGTTGTCTAGTTCATCTAGTTGTAATTAGAGATCGGATTAGAGAGAAGAGGAGGAGAGAGCTGAGGAGGAGCCGGATCTGTCGGATCTTCCTCGACATTGTATTGGTGCAGCATCTGGTTTGTCTTCAAGTAATCTCAAGGTTCTTCATTTACTACTTCTAAGTATTTTATTTAATTTCAGTTCTTACTTTATTTTATTTACTGGATCTCTGCTCGTATTGAGTGCTCTAATTATGATATCTAATTAGAGTAGTAAGAGTTAGTGTAGACTTGGTGTCTAGACTAGGGTTTACCTGAGTTTGCGCCCAATCCTCCGGATAGTTGTGGTAGCTACAGGGGTGACAGCTTTGTAGATTGTTATAATCCACCACGTTAGGATTGGTGTTTTCGTAGAGCTTTTTGGCAGCCTTCTCCCGATTACCCTTTTCCCAGTCTTTTTCGAGATTCGTAAAGGTACTGTTGCTCCGAAGTAAGTAAAGTATAGTAAGCCTTTAATTAAATAGACCCGCTTAGAAAATCCTATATCCCTCTCTAACCACATTACCATTCTTTTCTTGGACGTTCTTATTTCTTCTAGCACACTTCACGTTCCCCATGGAAATCGATACCCTGGAATACTCTCGGGTGAAAGCTACATCGGTATCCGTGCGCTTGCGGATTATTCTGTGTGCGTTTAAAATACCCAACACGCATACAGCGCAATTTATCTAATGCATTCGACATGTGTGACAACCATCAGGTTTGTAAAACCCCTCAAGCCAACCTTGCCATGGCAATGAACCTGGTCGAGAACCTCCCGGTGACTCCCCAGCTCGAGCAGCTTGGTGCGTACCTAAAGGCGTCCTTGGTGCAAGTCCAAGACCACGCAGCAGGACCATCGCATGCTGCTCCTACCGGCTCCAGAAGGAGTCGTAGGGATCCAGATCCCCGTCCGGAGTCTAGCAGCAATTAGGATCGCCAAAACAACCGCAATAATCGTAGAGGCGGCCAAGGCAGCTGAGCCGACCAGCATGCTGGAAATAACCCAAGCGCCGGGCCTCGGGACTTGCACGACCACATCACCGAAAGATCCGATCTACGCAATTACATCGAGGACTCCAAGGATACAAGGCTCTGTTATGAGATGGAGAGGCGTAAGAGATGGGATCTCGAGCACAGTCTTTTAGATCAAACCCTCACTGGCCCAAGACAGTTTACAAAAAGACTCTGGTCGGTCATTTGGCCAAGAGATTTCAAGATCCACGACCTGAGGTCGTATGATGGAAAGGCAGATCCTTATCAATGGACGATGTTGTACGAGACGGCTGTACGAGCAGCTAGTGGAGGAGGAGACGTCATGGCCAACTATTTGCCCGTGGTACTCAATCAAGCAGCAAGCCAGTGGCTTCTGAGCCTCCCACCTGATTCTATCGATAACTGGTCAGACCTGAAAAAGGCATTCGTATCTAACTTCAAGGCCACCTGCTAGTAGCCTGCCAACAAATATGACCTAGAGCGCGTTAGAGACAGCCCTGGTGAACTTTTACGAGAATACATCCATCGCTTCTCCGACGCTCGAATCCGGGTAGCCAATGTCACTGACGATGAGTCCATCTCAGCTTTCATCAGAGGTTTACATGACCACGAAGGACTGAGAAATAAGCTGTTACGCAAAGAACCAAGGACGGTCGAGGAATTACTCAACATAGCTCAAAGTTGGGCCCGGGCGGAAGAATATAACACATAGCTCATAGATGATCGCCGAGACCAGAGGCCTCGGCACGACGACCGTCGCCGAAATGACCACCGCGGCGACCGACGGGATGAGGGTCATGACGACCGCCGAGATGGGTTCCGAGATGATCGCCGCTTTAACCGAAGGTATGACAGCCGAGATGAGAGAAGAAGGCAACCAAACTGAGGCCGAGCCCCGGGTAATGAGGTTAACAACGCTAAGGCTGGGGGTAAGCGCAACTTTGACTCAGCATACTCCAAGATCCTGAAACAAGATTGTCCAGCACACCCTAGCGTAGGGCACACTATGGAGGAATGTAGGGGGTTTAAAGCCATATTCCCTAAAGGCTGGAAGAAACAGCGCCCCGAGACCGAAGACGGACCACTGAGGCATCGCGAGGGGAAAGGCCCTCGGGGAGATGACGAGGACGATGAGGATCCAGGCAGGAACCCGAAGCACGGAGGCTTTAGAGAAGCCGAGAAATCCGTTTGAACCATATTCAGAGGAAAGGCGGTCCTAGCAGATAAAAGGGTCCACAAACTGATTGAGCGTGCAGTTTACTCCGTCGACCGAATTGACGAAAGGGTGGCAGACCCAAATTATCTGGCCTGGTCGCATCAAGAGATCTCGTTCAACAGAGCTGATAAGTGGGCCAAGGTCCCCGAGCCAGGTCGTTTTCCGCTTGTCGTTGACCCAACTATCGATGGAATACGATTCGAGAAGGTGTTAGTCGATGGCGGCAACACTCTTGACATATTATTCAAGCATGCGCTCCCGGAGCTCGGCATCAGGGTTGATGACTTGGAGCCATACGATGCTCCTTTCTGGGGAATCCTTCCGTCCCCGGCCTCCCAACCATTGGGCCAGATCACTCTACTAGTTCAGTTCGGCACAAAGGAGTGCCACCGCATTCGCTACGTCAACGTCGTTGTGGCAAATTTTGAAGGGTCGTACCACGCACTATTAGGTCGCCCGGCCCTGACAAAGTTCATGGCGATTCCACATTACACCTACTTACTGTTGAAAATGCCTTCTGAGAACGGTGTTTTGAGCATAAGGGGCGGCATCTCTACAGCTTACGAATGCGAGAAGGAGTGCTTTGCAACCGCTCAAGCGCACAACCTCTCGATCCGCATGGAAGAAACACACGTAGACACGGTAAAAGTTGCTCCAGAGGAGCAGACGATCCCTGTCAAGGAAACCAAGCGAGCGGCGACCAGAAGCAAGGACATCAATGAGGTGGAGCTGGTCAAGGGAGACTCAAGCAAGATGGCGCACATTGGTGTCGACCTCGATCCCAAATAGGAAAGCACGCTCGTCAGCTTCCTAAGGGAGAACGTAAGCATTTTCGTGTGGAAACCCGCAGACATGCCCGTTGTACCTCGGGAGCTGGTCGAGCACTCCTTGGACGTTTCCAAGACCACCAAGCCAATCAAACAGAAGCTACGATAGTTCGCTCGTGACAAGAAGGAGGCCATTAGGGTAGAAATCACTCGGCTTTTAGCTGCCGGTTTTATAAAAGAAGTGTATCATCCAGAGTGGCTAGCCAACCCGGTTTTAGTTCAAAAGAAGAATAAAGAATGGAGAATGTGCGTTGATTATACCGATCTTAACAAACACTGCCCTAAAGACTCCTTTGTCGGCTTACCCCGAATCGATGAGCTCGTCGACTCTACAGCCGGGTGTGAACTTCTGTCTTTTCTAGACTGCTATTCTGGCTACCATCAGATCTCTCTGAGAGAAGAAGACTAGGCCAAAACCTCCTTCATTACCCCTTTCGGGACATATTGTTACACGATGATGTCCTTCGGGCTCAAGAATGCAGGGCCACGTATCAAAGGGCGATTCAAAAGTGCTTAGATGAAGAAATACGAGCAGAGTTCATAGCCGCCTACATCGATGACATCGTTGTAAAAACCAAGCTGGCTCCTACATTAGTAGATGACCTACTTGCAACTTTCGAGGCCTTAAATAAATTCTGGTGGAAGCTCAACCCTAAAAAATGTACTTTCGAGGTCCCGTCCGGCATCCTACTAGGTAACATAGTAAGCAAAGATGGCCTGAGGCCTAACTCAGAAAAAATCCAAGCTGTTTTAAAAATGAAGCCTCCAAGATGTGTAAAAGACGTCCAGAAACTGACAGGATGCTTGGCCGCCTTAAGTCGTTATATTTCGCGCCTCGGAGAAAAAGGCCTCCCATTTTTCAGATTACTCAAAGCTTCTGAGAAGTTTGAGTGGTCGGAAGAGGCCGAAACCGCCTTTCAAGAGCTCAAGCAGCTCCTCACAATGCCACCCTTGCTAGCCGCACCAAGGGACGGCGAAACCCTGCTCATTTACATAGCGGCAACGGATCGGGTGGTCAGCACAGTCGTGGTCATGGAACAAGAAGAAGAAGGACAAGTATACAAGGTGCAACGTCCAATCTATTACGTCAGTGAAGTACTCAACGATTCAAAATCAAGGTACCCTCAGTTGCAAAAGTTGTTATACGCAATATTAATTATGTCTCGCAAGTTGCGACATTATTTTTATTATTTCCCAATTGTGGTGGTTACTGAGTACCCACTGGGCGACATTTTATGAAACAAGGATCCCAACGGACGTATAATAAAATGGGCTCTAGAGTTGAGCCCCTTTTCCCTCGAATACCGCAGTCGTAGTTCCATTAAATCCCAGGCACTGGCTGACTTCATTGTCGAATGGACAGATATGACGACCCCAATCCCTCCGACCAGTACCGAGCACTAGATGATGTATTTTGACGGATCACTAAATCTCGAAAGCGCAGGAGTCGGGGTACATTTCATCTCACCTTCCAGAGATAAGCTAAGCTATGTCCTTCGAATTCATTTTAAAGCATCCAACAACGCCGCAAAATATGAAGCCTGCCTGGACGACCTCCGAATTGCAGTCGAATTGGGAGTTAGAAGACTGGAAGTCTTCAGCGACTCTGCTTTGGTTATAAATCAAGTCAACAAGGATTGGGATGCCACCAGCGAAAAGATGGACGCGTATGTTGCCTAGATAAGAAAGCTCGTGGGAAAGTTTTATGGTCTACAATTTCAGCACGTAGTACGTGCAGACAATCAAGCCGCTGACGCCCTCTCTAAGATAGGGTCATCCAGGGCTCATATTCCACGCGGTGTGTTTGTCCAGGATCTGGTCAAACCATCCATTGAGGAAGGACCATGCAGGGCCGCCGAGCAGCCCCCACCCGACCAGACGGTCACATCAATATGAGAAACAAGCAATGATTGGAGGGAGCAGTTCCTAAAATACCTTACCCACGCAGACGTCCCTCAGGACAAGATCGAGGCTGAATGCCTTATTCGGCGAAGTAAGTAGTACGTCCTGGTAGATGGGAAGCTTATGCGCAAAAATGCAAAAGAGGAATTACTCCTAAAATGTGTTTCCCAAGAAGAAGGCATACGCATCTTGAAAGACATCCATGCCGGCATATGTGGAAACTATGCCGCTTCCCGGACGCTGGTCGGGAAAGCATTCCGAGCAGGTTTTTATTGGCCATCCGCCATCGCAGCCGTAGAAAAGCTGGTCAAATATTGCGAAGGATGCCAGTTCTTTGCCAAACAATTCCATGTTCTGGCGCATGACCTTCAGGCCATACCAGCGTCTTGGCCCTTCTCATGCTGGGGTTTAGACATGATTGGACCATTCAAGACAGCTCCAGGTGGATTCAAGTATGTTTATGTCATAATTGATAAGTTCTCCAAGTGGATCGAGTATAAATCGTTGGTCAAATCCACAGCTCAGAAGGCAGCAGAGCTGCTCGATGATATTATCCATCTTTTTGGGTTGCCTAATTGTATCATTACCGATCTTGGTTCCACTTTTACCGGCACAGATTTTTGGGATTTCTGCGAAGAAAGAAACATAGTCATAAAATATGTATCCGTAGCCCATCCAAGAGCCAATGGACAAGTGGAGCGAGCAAACGGGATGATACTCGAAGCACTAAAGAAAAGGCTGTATATGGCAAACGACCAAGATCAAAAGGCTGACCGATGGTTGAAAGAATTACCAGCGGTGGTATGGGGCCTCCGGACGCAACCCAGCAGAAACACAGGCGTCTCGCCGTACTACATGGTGTTCGGCGCTGAAGCAGTGTTACCAGCTGACATTGCATTCAAGTCGCCTAGAGTGGAGCACTACGACCAAGATAAGTCCGACTAGGCCAGAGAGCTCGAGGTCAACTGTGTTGAGGTGCGAAGGTTGGACTCGAGCGTCCGAACCGCGAAGTACATCGAGGGGCTACGAAGATATTTCAACTGAAACGTGAAAGAGAGATTTTTCGCCGTAGGAGACCTGGTCCTGAGAAGAATCCAGAATACTGCCGGACTACACAAACTCTCATCTCACTGGGAGGGTCCTTATCTCATCAAGCAAGTCACAAGACCAACCTCATATAGGTTGACTAACCTAAATGGGACTGATGTACCAAATTCTTGGCACATCGACCAGCTTCGGCGTTTCTATTCATAGTTACTTAAGAGCTAAAAGATATGTACCTATCCCTGTACTCCTCATTTCATATTATAAATAAAAGTTGCCACCATCATCCAAATTTCCATTGATTTTTTCTCTCTCTTACCAATCCGCGCGAGCTAATACAACAAAAATAAATGGAAATCCGCTATAACTTTCCATTAATAAAAAACGTTTCATTGTCAACAAATACTAACTTTGAGCGTTTAGCCTATGGATCACTGGGTTCCCTAGGCACCTCGAATAGGTCCAGGTCCTTCACAAGAACGGTAGCCGTCTCCCGGGACTATTCGAAAAGCTCGCTCACCCGGGCCTCTGAAGTCTTTCTGGGGAAGTCGCTCCCTAGCCTCCTCACATCAATCCCCAGATAATGTGTGTTGACACTAATTATCTATCATAATTAAGGGATAAATAAATATGAAAAGGGCAAGAATTTGATCACCAACAAAGGTTTAGGGTTTCAACTGACAATATTCCACGAGTTTTGGTGAACTATGATTCTGCAGGGACTAACCAGGAAATCAGCACAGATAGCTTCCCATAGAAGGAAACCGACGTGAGATAACGCCACCACCACGTCAGGATTATTCTAGAAGACTCCAGAGGACGTAAGAAGACACCAGGAGGTCGACCACCGCGAGAGGCTGCCAGGTGGGACCGGTCGGTCCCACCCTTAGACCGACCGGTCTGCCACCGGGCCCGCTGGCCTCCGTCTTCTGCAAGCTTCCTCCACCGACCTCTAGGATGCATCTTAGCCGTACCTTAAGTCGGTTTGATCTAACGGCCGCGGTTTATCCCTCAGGGCTATATAAGGAGCTCCAGACCCCCCTCTCCAGGCATCTACATCTTCATTATTCATCTCCACATCAGAAACTAGGGTTTCAATTAGAAGTAGAGGTCCCTCTAGATGAATCTCTTCTAGTTCATCTAGAATTAGATCTAGTTCATCTAGTTGTAATCAAGAGCCAGCTATCAAGTAGAAGACTAGTTACCCCTCTAGTTTAGGTTTAGAACCTAGTCTTATATTATAACTAGAAGAGAGAGAGAGAGAGAGAGAGAGAGAGAGAGAGAGAGAGAGAGAGAGGAAGAGATCAAGAAGGAGGTCCGGCCTGTCGGATCCACTTCTTCATCTTGTACCTGTGGATTCAAGTTCATCATCAACTTCAGCGATTGTTTCGGTAATCAACATCTATATTTAAGTTGGAGCTATTGTTCTTATTATTCTTAAAGATTTATGACTCTCTTTTGAGTACTTTAATTCTAGTCATTCTAGAGTTAGAGTAGTTGGATAGTGTAAGCATGGTGCTTAGACTTGATAGCTCATATATGCCTCCTATAACGCCGGTAGTAGTGATTGTTCGCAAGGGTGACTCTTATAGCCTTGTTGATTCTTCTATAGTCCACTTACCCATGTGTAGGCTTGGTAGGATTATACATTTGCATAAAAGATTCATACTCTGTTTGTGACCTTTTATAACAACTTCCCCACTAAGAATAATATAAACATATCACTCTTAAATTGGAATTAGACTGCCTTAATGATCCCCTCTATACTTATAGATTCTCCGTCCTTGTTAGCTACTCAGGGGTTAGACTTTAAGACTTAACTCTATCCGTTCCTTTGGGTTTGATATTAAAACTGGGTTACTCCGGTGAAGTGCTATATCGGTAGATTTTATCTGTGCGCTTGCGGATAAAGTAGAGTGTGCGTTAATTTATACCAACAAGTATTTCTGGCGCCGTTGCCGGGGAACGGTAGATCATCTTAAGTCTTAGTTTAACCTTGTAATCATACTTTTATCTTTTTCCTTTTTGTCCCAGTCTTTTTATTATTTTTGTTTTCATTCTTATGAATGTTGTTTTTGAATTCCACTCTTATCTTTCACTACCCCATGAGCAAGCTATAACCAGTAGAATCCTTACCTGGTTATGAGCTATGCCTACCTTTCTGCTACATTGTCCTTGTAATGAGCATAGAAATATAATTATGAAAATATTCCTTCGGGTATTCTTGTCACTAACCTTTCCAGGTCTAGAGCAGAAAAGAACGAAGGAACAACAAACACAAGGTATGTCCAACCAATCATCATGCAACATTGAATTACATTCATCCAATCTTGATTTGTGCAAAATCCAAGCTTGGGGAATAGACTTTCTAAGAACATCTTTTGCCATGTTGCTATGTTAGTTGTCCCTACCTTTAAGATATGCTCATCATGCTCTTTCATCTGAGTAAATCTCTATAATGCCTTCATGTTACCTTTATTTGCTATAGTATATGTTTAGGTTTGAAGTACTTTCATACATCTCTTAAAAAAGCATGGTGCCTAGTTTAGGAGTGGTGATCTTGCTTTCAAAGGCTTTTAATTTAAGTAATTAAGTTAAAATGCCTTCCTAGATCAAATTAGACGTGGTGTCTAGGTTGATTTTTGAGCCGATAGTATGCTATAGTGGATATTGGATATTTTGTTAGACTAACCCCTACAGAGAAACTTTCAATATCAATTCGGGAAAGTCTAGAGATGAACTCACACTAGAGATGAAGCAAGGCATACAACGAACTTCAACAACTCTTGCACAATGAAGACTCAGCTCATTCATCATGGATGAAAGAACTATGAGTATCAAAGTTTATTTATTTTGTCTTCTACTGCAAGTTATGTTTTGCTTTGAATCATGTTAAAGTGCAGCCAACACATAAAATACTAGTATATGCTAAAATAATCCTAAAAACATCTTTTTATTAGCATAGATGCAAAATACATAAGTTGTGGATAATAACCCATGCTTCAAATTTTTGCAATCCTTCGGGTATATGTCCACTAACATTACGCAGGAGAGAGATTTTGTTCATCCATGGTTTGGTCTGAACATTGAAGATCCAAAACTCAAACCATAGACACACAAACCTACTCTCAGATCGCAAATGGTGCTAGCCTAGCTTTGAGTCTTGCTTGGGCGCTGATTACAAACAGGATGCAACTTACCTCATATGAGACAACCTATGCCTGCAACTATCATTGCCCAAGACACCAAGACAAGAAGTGGGAAGTTATCCTCTTTTCTAATCAAGAGCTAGCTTGGGAGACAAGATGGTACCACTACAACAATAGCAAGATCTACAAATCCAAAACATGAACATGTTGTTTGGGAATCCATCTACATCACAAGTCAGCCTAGGAGAGACATTCCATTATCTAGATGTGTTTCACAATCAAAGGGAGAAGGAGAAAACAACTTCAAGACATATTGATCTCATACTTATCACTTTGATCAGTACAAACCACTAGATGTTGTCCCAGTCGAGAAGAAGAATATGATCCACCACTCATTCTTGGAAGATTGTTCTTAAACACCATCAATGTTATCATCTTTATCGAACCTGGAGAAGTCAACTTTTGGATCTTTCGCTACACCTTCAACATCTACATCACTTATGAGCAGCCAAAGAGAACCAAGAGAAGACGTTGAAGGGAGAACCAACTGCCAAGAATTGAGGAGGGCATCATGAAGGATGAAGCCACTGCACCACATGAGTTAGAAGATGGAGAGATAATACTTGAGCCAGTAAATCAAGAAGAACAGCCGATAAGATCTCCATCATCTAGACACTGTTGAGAGGACAAGTCTCAGTTGTGACATTACAAGACAAAGACTATCATAGAGGCACTCGAGTAGGCACTCGAGTAAAAGCTCTAAATTCAAGTCTCTTGCCAACCTAATGATTAAAGGAAAACAAGAAAGGTTGACAAGAGAAGAATACAGAACTGTCCCTACATCCTCATAGTACAAGAAAGAGAGAGGATCCTACTCAGCATACTCGAGGAACAATGTGCCTTCACTGATAAGTCGACACAAGAGAAGGAAGGTCGATACCTCTAAAGATGATTCCACTATGATCTTCCTCCTCTCAAGCATACTGTGAGACAAACAAGAGAAGACAAGCCAGCTAGACAAGAGAAGCTTCCACAAGGTGGTTCGACACATCACTCTTCAATGACAAAGTAACATTTCAAGGTAAGTAACCATCACTTTAAAAGCTTCTTCTTGATTCTACTATGAACATAGATAAGAACAAAACATGTTTAAGTTGCACCTCACTTGATCCAACCTAATCAACTCAACATGTTTAGTCCTTTGATCTTTGTTCCTAGCTTTACTCTCTTGAATCTCACTGTCTTAACTACATGAGCTAAAATGTTGTGCATCTAACCTTTGGAAGATGATATATCTCAATCATGAAAAGAACGACACTTTATGCATAGATTATCCTTCCTTGGGTTAAGTAATTTTATCTTTTAAATATTTTAAGATGCTACTTTCATGCTCATCCTCTGATCCTATCATTCATGTTAAAATTGAATAGAACACATAAACAACAAGTTTGTCTTATGCAATGTGCCCAAGGTTAGAGGGGAATAAACAAAACTTTTGGTTTTGTTGGTGTTTTTCCACCAACAGAGCCCATGCACTTGATCTCTACCTTGTCTTCATGAGCAGGATACACTCTTGAGCAAACAAGGCGAAGTTTGTCAACTCCTAAATTCTACAGAGTGAAGATCCTAGATCTATAAGAACATGCACACTAAGCAAGATGCTGCCAGCTTCCACAATTAACACTTCACTTCAAAAAGCTGGACGAACAAATGACATGAGTGACACCATATCAAAAGGCATAAACAAGAAGGAATGATGGAAGACGTCGTAGTTAGAATTAGAGGTCATGAAGTCCCCACAAACTTCTGATCCTCGACATGAGAAGACGATGATGTCCACCTCGTCCTAGGAAGACCATTCCTCTATGCTACAAGTGCAATCATTTACAAGAGGAAACCCATTTTTCACTTTCCTGGAGAAAAAGCACGATGCAACTTCATCAACTACATGCCCAATGAAGCACCCAAGAAGAATAGAAGTGAAAGACGCCGCTCTCAAAGCCAAAGAAGACAAAGCTATCGAGAATAGAGAGGTCAATCACTTAGAAGAAGCTATCGACACTGTCCCTGAAAAAGAAAGGAAAGAAATCTAAAGACAGTGAACCACAGGAAGTGAAAACTCAAACCAAGAAAGTATGAAAGAAAAAGTCTGCACCTAAGAGGTACAATCAATAACAACTTTCCAAACGTCTAGCATACCTTGGGAGGTCTGAACCAAGGAAAGGGCCGGTTCGTCGGACCTAAATATCCGAACCTTCGCCAAAAGGTAAAAAACTGGTAGTTATCCTTGTATTTACATTGCTGCATATTTCTCATATTTAATCCATAATCATTTCTTATATCATCATAGTTAATTCACAAACATTTTAATTTCTGCATTGCACTAGAAAAGAAAATAAAAATATTGCATTTGTTACACTACATCATAAACCATGAAGCCCCATGTGAATAATTCTATGGTGTGTAAAAACCCACAGGAATGTTCACCGTGGTGGCATAAAAAATATGATAATAATAATAATAATAATACTAAAAATAAATATGCATACATTTATCCTGTTGCATTTTTCTCTTGCATCATAAAGATATTAAAATACAAAAATATTGACAAAAGAGATCTTACTGAAATTCTAGACAGCTAAGGCTTGAGTGACCAACCACTAATGCTTAATCTGTTCCACAAGTTTTGTTGTCTATTTGAGTTTCACACGATTTAAAAGGCCAAGAAAAGCTGACGAGCAAGTGAATGTTCCATCCACTACTGGAGCACTGTTTCAACAACCATCAACCTCAATCAAAGCTCTGTCAGTCTGCTATATTGCAAGATCGAACGACTACGTCAACATTCAGCTTGGGGGAAGGCAACCCCATGTATCCACGTAAGTATCTTTATCCTCTTAAGTTTTTCATTCTATAAACAAAATGAAAACACCAAAAATATGTGAGCACATGAAGGTTCACTCTTAAAAATGAAAATACAAAAAATATGTGAGCACATGAAGGCTCACCATTAATTAAAAAAAAGAGACAAAATATATGGGCACATGAAGGCTCAACGCTATTAAGGGAACCAGCTTGGGGGAGACGCACCCCCGTTATCTTCGTGATCCAGGTATATCTTATTCATTATCTTAGTTATTTATAATAAAGTGTGTTAGATTAAATAAATACTATGTTAAGTTTGCTTAGATTGTTTTAAGAAGTTAATAATAAAAGAAGAACCCTCTCTCTCTAATCTTTTGCATGGAAATGATGAATAGTTGCTCTATCTAATTTCTTTCAAGTACCTAGCCTTCAAAGCATGAGTTCTCCTAATTAATAATGACGCCTTAAAATAAAATTAAATACATGGATGACAAATACTTAATCTAAGGTCTAGGTAATTGCGATATGACATGTGATGATCTGAGCTGCTATTATCTTGTTCTAAACAACACTAAAGTTCCGGAGATTTCTAAATATGAATATGACTAATAATTGCATTGAGTTAAATTAAGCTTTTTGACCCTGTGAGATGTTATCTTGCCATTGAATTGAGATCACTTACACATTGCATCCATCTTCCGCATAAATGCTCATAATTATCTGTTGCTACCCTCTTATAAGTTTGTTGGAAGCATGTGGCTATTAAAAAAAAGAGAAAAAAAAGAGAAAAAAGGGGAAAGATCTGAGGAAATAAAAAGGAACAAGTGTCCGAAACCTCAAAAAGATAGATCTCGAGGAAATAAAAAGGGGCAAGTGTCCAGAACCTCGAAAAAAATGTCAGAAGAAAAAAATGGGCACGTGCCCGACAGTAGAATTAGCTTAATAGCTATATGTCTCTGATAAAACAGAAGAGAGTGAATACATTCAAAAGAGCATCCGACTCCATTTTTTCATATACATGCACTTCTTGATTCAATGGTTGGTTGACTTTCTCTTTGAATCCATTGTTTAATTTGACAACATATGTATTAAAACTTTTAAAAATTAATTAAAACTCCGGGATAAAGGT
Organism: Coix lacryma-jobi var. lacryma-jobi; assembly: GCA_009763385.1. Classification (NCBI taxonomy): domain Eukaryota; kingdom Viridiplantae; phylum Streptophyta; class Magnoliopsida; order Poales; family Poaceae; genus Coix; species Coix lacryma-jobi. The sequence goes on from CM019829.1 coordinate 115,114,905, forward strand.
GAAGTGAAAGAACTAGAGACATAGTGCTTGATTTGATCGTTCAATCTCTCAATTATTCAAGATCTAAGGTAAGAGTAATAAGCCCCATGAAGAATTACATGATATGTTTCGGAGAATTTTCGTTTAACAGCAGGTATACGTTGGAAGTAAAGATATCGTAGCAACTCTTGATCCATTGTTAATTCTTGGTTTTGCTAAGGGACTAGCAATGGGTAAGCTTGGGGGAATTGTTGACACTAATTAGCTATCATAATTAAGGGATAAATAAATAACAAAAGGGCAAGAATTTGATCACCAACAAAGGTTTAGGGTTTCAACTGACAATATTCCATGAGTTTTGGTGAACTATGATTCTGCAGGGACTAAACCAGGAAATCAGCACCGATAGCTTCCCATAGAAGGAAACCGACGGGAGATAACGCCACCACCACGTCAGGATTATTCTAGAAGACTCCAGAGGACGTAAGAAGACACCAGGAGGTCGACCACCGTGAGAGGCCGCCAGGTGGGACCGGTCGGTCCCACCCTTAGACCGACCGGTCTGCCACCGGGCCCGCTGGCCTTTGTCTTCTGCAAGCTTCCTCCACCGACCTCTATGATGCATCTTAGCCGTACCTTAAGTCGGTTTGATCTAACGTCCGCGGTTGATCCCTCAGGGCTATATAAGGAGCCCCAGACCCCCTCTCCAGGCATCTCCATCTTCATTATTCATCTCCACATCAGAAACTAGGGTTTCAATTAGAAGTAGAGGTCCCTCTAGATGAATCTCTTCTAGTTCATCTAGTTGTAATCAAGAGCCAGCTATCAAGTAGAAGACTAGTTACCCCTCTAGTTTAGGTTTAGAACCTAGTCTTATATTATAGCTAGAAGAGAGAGAGAGAGAGAGAGAGAGAGAGAGAGAGAGGAAGAGATCAAGAAGGAGCTCCGGCCTGTCGGATCCACTTCTTCATCTTGTACCTGTGGATTCAAGTTCATCATCAACTTCAGCGATTGTTTCGGTAATCAACGTCTATATTTAAGTTTGAGCTATTGTTCTTATTATTCTTAAAGATTTATGACTCTCTTTTGAGTACTTTAATTCTAGTCATTCTTGAGTTAGAGTAGTTGGATAGTGTAAGCGTGGTGCTTAGACTTGATAGCTCATATATGCCTCCTATAACGCCGGTAGTAGTGGCTGTTCGCAAGGGTGACTCTTATAGCCTTGTTGATTCTTCTATAGTCCACTTACCCGTGTGTAGGCTCGGTAGGATTATACATTTGCATAAAAGATTAATACTCTGTTTGTGACCTTTTATGGCAACTTCCCCACTAAGAATAATATAAACATATCACTCTTAAATTGGAATTAGACCGCCTTAATGATCCCCTCTATACTTCTAGATTCTCCGTCCTTGTTAGTACTCAGGGGTTGGACTTTAAGACTTAACTCTATCCGTTCCTTTGGGTTCGATATTAAAACTGGGTTACTCCGGTGAAGTGCTACATCGGTAGATTTTATCTGTGCGCTTGCGGATAAAGTAGAGTGTGCGTTAATTTATACCAACAATGTGCTCGGGCCATGACAAGGACATATGAAGCAACCTGTTCACCAGCCCCAACCACAAATTTCTTCATAGCCGCCCACGATCTAGCACATTTTTCTAGCACACCGGCTGGTCGGGGTGGAAGCTCTCCAGACTGGCCACTTGCATACACCGCGTTTAAAACTGGGGCAATCCCTTGGACCATGGCATGACACCGTGCCTCCCAAGTTTTGCGACGAACGATGCCTCCCTAAATCAACGACAACATCAACTTATTACAGTCAATCAGAGAACAATATGCATGGATTTGACAAGTCCAACAGGTAACCGTCAAGCTCTTTTTCGAGGTCGTCGGCTCGCGTTTTCTCTGTCGCCGCCACTGTCTCGCTGTTGTGTGCTTTCAGCCTCTCAACAGCGACCTGCGAAGCAAGCTCTGTTTCCACAAGATTACAAGTAGGGAACAAGTCAAACTAGGAGCTCCACTTGTCAACAGTCAGAACCAGAAAACCAATTGTTCATTTTCACGCAGCAGCCGGTTAATTTCCGAAGTATGCCCCTGCGCGGCTTCACGCAGTTCGACTTCAACTCCGCGGGCATTGTCAATGTCCACTCGGTGGCACTCGCATGCTTCTTCAAGTTTTGTCTTTGCATCCACCAAGGGGCCAATGGACTCATAGCACCTGCGACGCTCCTCTGACAAGTCCGACAACCCCTACGAGTTAACACAATACCCAAACTCACTTTCTGGACACCACAACCACACGACATCACATTCTCGGGAAGGCTACCTGCGCATATTTGTGGAGTTGATTCAACATCCGGTCAAAGTTCCTCATCGGGCGGTTGTCAACATTCTCCTCATGGAAAACCCACTCGCCAGCCCGTTGGCGTGCTACTCTGACTATTCGCTCTGGAGATCTTGGTGGTCGAGGGATCTCCATAACCTCTTCCTCCGGGGTCGTATGTACCTCCTCAGCCTCGACTGGCTCCACAGTGCGCCCAATAGCGTCGAGTAAACTAGCCTCCGGAGGAGGAAGCGGCGCGTCCGGGGGCACCTGAGTGGAGCCGGCCGATCCATGAGAATTTGGGTTGGGCCCCTCGGGCAAGCGTTGGTCGGGGGACCCACCCCCGCTAGAACCAGTGCCTTGCTCATCAATACCAGCTCTGGTCGAGGTCGGGCGCCCATCGGTTTTAGCTTGAGCGTCACCTCCCATCCTCGGCGCTCCATCCTCGGTTGCCTCTCCACAAGCCAGGTCGGACTCTAAATTGGAGCCCTGGTCGGCTCCGGGTCTCTGTCACTAGAGACAGAGTCAACTTCAAGCATGGGATCCCTGATGAGAGTTAAATTAAAATCAAAATGTTCTCATGGATACAAAACCACGAAGAAAGCAGTCGAATACTCACAAATGGCTGACGCGTAGGCCACCCCTCAGCCTAAGGCCTTTCGCCTTCTGCACTAGCAAAACTGGCCCCGACGACTTTTCGACACGAGCACGCTTGAAGGTAGGCGGCTCATCTTCGTCATCATCGTCATCCCTGTGGCGGAACCGTCCTGATTATAAGAGCTCAAGTATTATCTTAGCCAAATCCGTCTGACTTCAACTGATACTTGAACCCATATAACCCCGGTAGTCCGGAAATCTCGAAGGATTTCTAACACCATACATCAAACAGGATCTCATCGTTCAAGGATTACATTCGTAAAGATACATCACAGCGAAAACGAAAACGAATTTAACACCAGAGTGCGGAATTTAAAACGGAGTTATTACAATACTGAATTTTGAAAGTGCGGAAGCTGAAATAGTTTAAAGCACGACCACCACACACGTGGTCCAAATAAACACTGTTTGATAAAACCAACTCACACAACTCACTCTTCCCTTTTTAGATAATGTGCCACTAGAAGTCTCAGACCATCAAAAGAAAAAGGGAAGCTTCTGGACGACCCTGCCCTGGGCCTACTCCTCATCACCTTCCACTGGGTAGAGGCAGTGCTTACAATAGCCAAAGTAGACCTGGCCATCTGCAACAAACGGGATAAACCCTGAGTACGGGAAGGTACTCAGCTAGACTTACCCGTCCAACTAAAAATAAAGACTCCAAGGGTATGCAAGGATTTTGAGGTGGAGCTGGGATCTTTCAGTTGCGAAAAGCTTAATTTTAGATAAGAGGTAATTAATGATAATGATGAGCTGTCATTTTTAGACCTATTCCTTAATTTTAGGTTTTTCACCTGTACTAGAGCACTCACTTGAATCTACTAATTAATAATATAACCATATTCAGTTGACTTATCCACATTTTAGTTGAACCTTTAAAACATCACATGGAGTTGTATCGTGGTGAAGCTCGCCATAGTTTCCCACTAACCGGGGGAGACGGCGACTCGAATCGAATTCCAAACCAGCTGGTGAAAGACCTTTAATACCAGCCCACACTTTCCCCGTCGGGTCCATGCATTGGGCAACCGCTCGATGCTTGTTTGTGGTGGTAATCGTCGCGGCTCACAGCACGGACCGCCCAATTGGAACCTGGCGATGGCCTCATGCGGCAGATCGCAATTTCCATACTAGAGGGCACGACACGGGTTGAGACCGGCCCGAACAGCTTCTAACCGGCTTTGGGGTCGATGATTACGGCACCGACATATCCCTAAGTAAAAAGGCGCGTTCAAAAATGAACGAGGGCCAACATCGATACAAACCTACACGATCCAACGGACGGACTGCCTCCAAGTTCCAACTTGGTGCCTTGCCTTCCAGTTGACCGTATTTCATTACTACTCAGGTTCTTTTCCACGATAGCAAATATAGCCAACCGTGATCCGATAACTACCCATCAGGGTATTACGGGAACATCCTCAACTATTACTTTTATTCAGCAGGCTAAGCAATTCTACATTATAAGTAAGTAACAGGATAACAAGGTAGGAGTAAACAATAATCAAGGGAGGATAATGCATCAAATAGGATTCAATCAACTCCTATACCTAATGCATCACAATATAAAAGGACTCAAGTAATTTAATTATAAAAACTGGGAGACTTAGAATGCTCCGGGGCTTGCCTTGGGTGAAGATCGAGGCCTCGTGGGAGGGACACTCGGGCAAGTTAGTGTCGCAGGCGGGGTCGGCTTCCTCAGCTTGCTGGAGCTCCGGGATCTGCTGCTCGGCGTTTGTCTCTGGCTCCTGGTCGGGCTCTGGAGGGGTCGATCCTATTGCATGCGACGATTAATAAATATTTGCAATGCGGGTGCAAGATGTGGGGTATGAGAAGAGCATTTCTTGCAAACCAACAAAACCAACTTGTTGAACCACTTTTGACATTGAGGTAAATACTTATTTAATTCATGAAACAAAATCCATTTATTCACCTTTTTCTTATTTAATAATTCAAACGAAATTCAGGTTTGAACAGCAAGTGCACTTTTCTGAACTCAGAAAAATCCACAAAATTCCAGAAGGCAAACAACAGTTGCTGGACTCCACTGAACTAATCTCAGCCAAAAATAAAATACAGAACTGCAGATACAAAAATAACAAATAAACTGCTCAAAAGGTACTTTGAACTAGCTCCTTATCCAAAAAGTGTCAAATAGCAGAGTTCATAATTTTCGTGGCTTCTTTTACTCAAAAGCATTCTACTGCAGAAAACTTGTGGCCAGAGCATAAACATACAAGCCTTCACCAAATAAACAAATCTATCCCAAAATAAACCACTTGAACTACAACCCTACTGGAAAAGGGTGATAAACTCAACTTCATATTTTTTCCAGATTCTACTTCAGATTTTCTGCTTATCAAGAAAGTTCCATGAACAGAAACATTATATTATTTCTTACATGAATTTCCAAAGAAAAACACAAAAAAGCACATTTGTAAAACAACTTCAGATTTCTTCACATAACAGATCATGCTTACATTTTTCTTAGCTTGGACATCATAAACAAAGACTATACAAATTTTTCCATATTTTATTTCAGCATATAAAACACCTTAACATTTATTCTTAAGAAATCAGCCAAAAAGGACTTTTAATCATAACAGAAACTTTTTCCACATAAACAGTGCATCATATATTTTTCACAGGTGTAAAACAGGATAATAAACTTAAACAAAATTTTCCAGGAATTAACTCAACCAGAAAACATATATAACCATTTATCTTAGCAAGAGCATATAAACTGGAATAAATAAAAATAGTAAAATAAACTTCTGCCAAAAATACGTTCATATTTTTCCATGATAGATCTGCTCATAAGAAACTAGCAAAACTGAAATTTCATAATTAACAGAGCTACAGATTAATTATAGCAAAATTAACAAACTTAGTTACTGTGCAGAAAACAACAAAAAAAGAAAAACTTTATTCTAGCCCAAACGGGGCTTTCGGTCCAGTCCAACTCGACCCAACCTGGCTCGAGCGCATGGCAGTAGGTGTGTGTTCGCTCGAGGCCCGGCTCGAACGAGACAGTGCCCGAGGGTTCGCTCGAGGCCTAGCTCGAGCGAGATGATAAAAACAAACGTCTGTCCGAGGCATGGCTCGGAGGCTCGGGCGAGACGAAAAACAATCGCCCGTCCGAGGCCTGGCTCGAGGCTTCGGGCGAGACGGAAAACAATCGCCCGTCCGAGGCCTGGCTCGAGACTCGGGCGAGACGGAAAACAATCGCCCGTCCGAGGCCTGGCTCGAGGCTTCGGGCGAGACGGAAAACAATCGCCCGTCCGAGGCCTGGCTCGAGACTCGGGCGAGACGGAAAACAATCGCCCGTCCGAGGCCTGGCTCGGGCGAGACGGAAAACAATCGCCCGTCCGAGGCCTGGCTCGGAGGCTCGGGCGAGACGGAAAACAATCGCCCGTCCGAGGTCTGGCTCGAGGCTTCGGGCGAGACGGAAAACAAGCGCCCGTCCGAGGCCTGGCTCGGAGGCTCGGGCGAGACGGAAAACAGGGGAGAGGTTTGACAGTCGATTCCTCGCCGATGGAGAGGTCGCCGGCGGGGAAGCTAGGCTTGTGGACTCGCCTCGACGAGGCGCATCGAGTGGTGTAGGTGGTTTGGCTAGCGCACGGCCGGAGCATGCCGGCGACGAGCGGCGGCGCACGGTGATGGCGGCAACGCGCGGCTACGCCGTTTCCGGTGGCGGCCGGAGAAATTGGGGGAGGCAAAAGCTCGAGTGAACCCTAAGGAGCACAGCTACGGGGTTGGTTTGGCTTGATTGGCTCCAGAGGAGCGCGACCTTGAGCATGGCCGCGGCGGCGCCCATGGCGCTCGGCCGGAGAGATAGAGTGAGATAGGGAGCGGTAGCGTTGAGGTGGATAGGTGTTCTCACCTTGCCTTGACTCGGTGAAGCTCGACGGGAGATACGAGGCTCGGCGAAGGTTCGGGTGGTGTAGAACAATGGCGTGCACTCCCGGTCGTCGATGGCGGCCGAGAAATGGCACTTCTCGTTCTGGCAGTGGTGGGGCTCCGGCGGAGTGGAAGCGGGAGCACCGTGCGGTCTAGATGATGGCGGAGTGGTGGCCGGAGTTAATCGGCCGGCGGTGGCTCAGTGAGGGCTGGAACGTGGGGAGGCGCTCTCGCGGTGGCGTGCAGTGGCCAAGGCGAGGTGAGCGCTCGGCCTTGCGTTCGCGGGCAGGAGAGGGAGTGAGAGCGAGACTGAGGGGGGCGCGAGTGAGGAGTGAAAGAGAGAGGAGTGCCGGCGCGCGGGGTTTTGGTCGTCGGAGCGGCGGACGGCCGGTCGTGGCGGGGGCCACGACGTGGCGTGCGGCGCGCGCGGGCAGCAAGGCTCGGCAGGCGAGGCGAGCGGCTACTGGCTCGCAGGGATCGTGGCGTGATCGAGCGAGCAATGATCTTGCGGTGATAGGGCGAGCGGGATACGGTGCAGGCGAAGGCGGCCACGCGGCGCTTTCGGCCGGCGTACGGCACGGGCGTCAGGCGGGCGGCGGTGCGCGGCGCGCGCGGCGCGCGGGCGAGTGCGGGAGCGGGCCGGCGCACGCGGGCGGGCGAGCTGGGCCGGCGCACGCGAGCGGCCAAAAGGCCAGATGGGCCGAAAGGTGGGGCGCGGGAGAAATCGTTTTCCTTTTTCTTTTTCCAAAATCTTTTCAAACTTTGACCATTCAAAACAGTTTCAAAAACTCCAAACTAGGTTTTGACCCAAATATGAAAGTTGCTCAAAATAATTTTCTCTACAACTTTCATGTAAGACACTTTTTCTGAAAACCATTTTTACAACCTCCACATAAATAAAGCCAGTTTTGCAACATAAACCATTTTCTTTGCCTCATTTTTATCTGATAAACTATTTTGAACTAGGTCAAAAACTCCAACTCTATTTTATAAAACTCTTTGCCCAAGCAGAGATCCACTTAAATCATCGAGTCAAATAGAAATCCAAATCCAAATAAATAAACAAAGACAAAAGCACTCTCATGCACATGAAATGATGCAATGCATTGCTTAAGCTTTCTTAGTAGCTAATTGCAATTCCTAATGCAGTGCTTGACACTAGGGTGTCACAGCCCTTCACCCCTTAAAGAAATCTCATCCCGAGATTTGAGTTACGTACCGGTCTTTATAAAAAGCGGTGTAGTTTACGCGTAAGTACTCCTCGGTTTCCCAAGTCGCATCGTTGGGTCCGTGATTGCTCCAGAGAATCTTGTGAGTCTTCACTGTTCGGTGACGCGTCTCTCGGGTCTTGGTATCCAAAATCTCCTTGGGCTGCTCGTAGTACTCCAGATCCGATCTGATGGTGACGTCTGGAATCCGAACTTCTTCTTGTTCTGGAACTCGAAGACACTTCTTTAACTGTGATACGTGGAACACTGGGAAAACTGTGCTCATCTCTGGGGGTAACTGTACTTCGTATGCCACTTCTCCCTTCTTTGCTATGATCCGGTAAGGTCCCACATATCGAGGTGCTAGCTTCTTCTTAACTCCAAAACGTTGGACTTTTCTCATGGGTGAGACCTTAAGGTATACATAGTCTCCTACTTGAAATTCCAAGGTCTTCTTCGTGTGTCGGCATAACTCTTTTGTCTGGATTGTGCTACCTTAATGTGTTGCTGTACTATTTGCACAATCTCTTCCGCATCCTTTACATAATCCGACCCATAGAATCCTCGATCTCCTGATTCTACCCAATTTACTGGGGTTCTGCATCTTCGTCCGTACAAAACTTCAAACGGTGCCATCTTTATACTTTCCTGATAGCTGTTGTTATATGAAAACTCGGCAAGGGGTAACCATTTCTCCCACGACTCTCCTGAAGATAGAACACAAGCTCTTAGGATATCTTCCAAAATCTGATTTACCCTCTCCGTCTGTCCTGCAGTCTGGGGGTGATAGGCGGAACTTCTTATCAATTTAGTTCCTAGTTCCTTGTGCAACTGTTCCCAAAAACGTGCTATGAACTGGGGTCCTCTATCAGAGACAATCCTTTTTGGAACTCCACGCAACCTCAAGATATTCTGAATATACAGGTCTGCATACTGGTGAGGGCGGTGCGTAGTCTTAACTGGTATGAAGTGAGCCACTTTAGATAACCGATCTACGATAACCCAGATAGAATCATTTCCTTTTTGAGTGGTGGGAAGACCTGTGATGAAATCCATACTAATTTCTTCCCATTTCCACTCTAGGATGGATAACGGTTGTAACAATCCGGCAGGTCTCAAGTGTATAGCTTTTATCCTGCAGCAAGTATCACATCTGGCGACATAGGCTATGACTTCTTTCTTCATCTTTGACCACCAATACCTGGTTCTCAAATCCTGGTACATCTTACTGCTTCCTGGATGGATAGATAACTTTGAATTGTGAGCTTCATTCAGAATTCTTTCTTTCAGCTCTGTGTCTTAGGAACAACCAACCTCTGATTATACCATAGAATTCCCTGCTCATCATGTCTGAAGTTCAAAGAACTACTGGTTTCCATCCTCTTCTTAATCTGACAGATCTCTTCATCGGTCCTTTGTCTCTCGATGATGTCACTTTCTAAGGTACACTGAAGAGTGATGTTGTTCAGCCATAACAGGGTGCATAAGGTTAAATCCATCTTCCAACAGTGGTTGTAGGGAGTTGCAATGAGTCTTGCGACTCAAGGCATCGGCTACAACGTTTGCTTTTCCGGGGTGGTAATGCACTTCAAGGTTATAATCCTTAATTAGCTCCAACCATCTTCTCTGCCTCATGTTCAACTCTGGCTGGGTGAAGATATATTTCAGACTTTTATGATCCGTGTACACATGACATAGATTTCCCATAAGATAATGTCTCCAAATCTTGAGGGCATGCACGACGGCTGCTAATTCCAAATCATGAGTGGGGTAATTTTCTTCGTGCGGTCTCAACTGGCGAGAAGCATAGGCGATAACTCTTCCATTCTGCATGAGTACACATCCGAGTCCAATCTTGGATGCGTCACAAAACACATCAAAAGGTTCCTCTAAGTTTGGCTGAGCCAAAACAGGTGCGGATGTCAACTACGTTCGCAGAGTGCGAAAAGCTGTTTCACACTCTGGAGTCCATTCGAACTTCTTGTTTTTCTACGTTAAACGGGTCATAGGCTTGGCTATTCTTGAAAAATTCAGAATAAACCGACGGTAGTATCCTGCCAAACCCAAAAAGCTGCGAACCTCAAAAACACTCGTGGGTGCTTCCCAATCCATAACCTCTTGTACTTTAGAAGGGTCTACAGAGATTCCTTCCTCTGAAAGGACATGACCAAGGAAAGGTACCTTCTTCAACCAAAACTCACACTTGCTGAACTTAGCATACAACTTATGCTCTCTAAGCCGGGTTAGAACGACTCGTAGATGCTCAGCATGATCCTTCTCATTTTCAGAATATACCAAGATGTCATCGATGAACACTACAACAAACTTATCCAACTCTGGCATGAAGATCGAATTCATTAGGTACATGAAATGTGCCGGTGCATTAGTCAATCCAAAAGACATAACTAGATACTCATAGAGTCCGTATCTAGTAGAGAAAGCTGTTTTCGGTATATCTTCTCTTCTGATCTTAATCTGATGGTATCCTGACCTCAGATCGATCTTAGAGAATACTTTCGCCTTTGACAACTGATCAAACAAGACATCGATTCAGGGTAAGGGATATTTGTTCTTTATAGTTACGGCATTCAACGGTCTGTAATCCACGCACATCCTTAAAGTTTTATCCTTCTTTTCACAAAGATAGCGGGACATCCCCAAGGTGACGAACTAGGGCGTATCAAACCCTTATCCAAAAGCTCTTGCAACTGAACCTTAAGCTCTGCTAACTCTTTAGCGTGCATTCTATACGGTCTCCGGGATATGGGTGCTGTTCTAGGGATTAACTCTATAGCAAACTCCACATCCCTATCTGGCGGTAGTCCAGGCAACTCATCGGGGAAAACATCCGGAAACTCACATACTATCGGAATCTCGGCTATCTGCTTTGCCGTGATATTGAATAACACTCCAGATCTCATGGGGGTTTCGGGGTAACTTGAACCGAAAAGTAGACCCACTACGAGGGCTAACCATAGAAACTACTCGTTCTGCGACATCAAGATTGACTTTCCAGAGTTTCATCCAACCCATACCCAAGATTACATCCAAACCTAGACCAGGAATGACGATGGGATCCACTATGGCCTTCTTATCCCCGAAGGTCATTTCCACTCCTTTAGCCATTTTTCGCGCGGAGAGAACAGCTCCGGCGGAACTTATCTGATATCCCCGGTCTAACTCTATCAACTCAAGGTTACTTCTCAAAACAAAGTTCTCACTTATGAAAGAATGCGATGCTCCAGAATCAAACAACACAACTGCGGGGCATTGATTAACAAGAAACGTACCAGCGGTGACAGGCTCTTCTTCTGGCACTTCTTCCACGATGGTGTGATGCACATGACCCATACGAGGTGGGGGCTGAGTGTATTGCTTCTTTGGGCGAGGGCACTGACGTGACAGGTGTCCAGTCTGACCACAGTTATAGCATGGACCAATCACATACGGGGTCTTGGGACCTCCTGCACTTCCTGCTTTGTTCTTATTCTGCATCATGGGAGCAGTGTAGGGCTTCTGATAACTAGGACGGGAACGGTTGGTGGTGATCTTCCTCTGCGGGGGTCGGTATTTTGCTCCTGTGACAGGCGGGCGATATGGGGCGCGTGCTCCGAACGGGGTCCTCTGCTGGGATGAACCTCCTTCATTTGCACGACGGCGCGTCTCTGTCGCTAGCCGGCTGTCATTGGCCTCTTGATTTAGGCAGTTGCTGACGAAGTCACTGAAGGTGGTGCGGTGACTGTTGCCCATCTTGGAAAGCATGGCGGCACTCATGCCACGTTTGAAGCTTGCGATCTTCTTGGCCTCAGTATCAACAAAGTATGGGGCGTAGCGAGCTAGGTTGTTGAAACTGTGGAGGTACTCGGACATAGACCTAGTCCCCTGGGATAACCTCATGAACTCTGCAACCTTCATTTCCATCAGACCACTAGGGATGTAGTGGTTGCGCATAGCGGTGGAGAACTGATCCCAAGTGACACGTGCATTTACTGGCAAGGATGCACGGTACTGGGCCCACCACAGACCTGCGGGTCCTTCCAACATGTGGGCGGCGTACTCCACCTTGAGCTCTTCTGTCAGACGAAGCAGATGGAACTTCTGAGTGATGGAGTTGAGCCACTCATCAGCCTCAAGCGGTTCGGTGGCTTCCTTGAACACAAGAGGGCGAGTGTCCAAGAAGTCACGATAGGAGCTGTACTGGTTGGGCTCTGGGCCTTGACGTTGATGATGCTGCTATGCAGTGTTGTTAGCGATATTGTGGAGGGTGGCCTCCATGTGCCTCTGCATTTCCTCCATATTCCGTTGGCTACCCAAGAACTGGCCAAAGAACGCTTCCGGCGTCATCGGCGGCGGTGGGGGAGGTGGCAAGTTCTCCTCCTGTCCTGCCCCCTGCCCACGCTGGCTGCGAGTGTGTGCCGGCATCTGCATATCCCATTAATAAGCAATCATTAGGTGATGTTACATCGATCATGAATAAATACAGCGCTGTACATAATTCGAAAATTTAGCACACGACCAAGTATAATTACTTATTTCCATACAACATCACAAAATAATCGCTCGAAATTAGACATGCAAACGACGGATTTCCATAAAAGATGCCGGATCAAAGTCCGGACTTTGTCCAAAAGCTTACATGCCATCAACCATTTTAAACATAAAACTAGCACATGTGTAGGGTGTTACATCACTTAGCGAGCAAGCTCAAGCTATACAAAAGAAAACGATCTCTAACAGCTAACGCTCAGGGGTCTCCAGCGGCGGGTGCAGCGTCCTCTGGTGGGGCGTCGGGACCAAGGACCTCTCCGTCCTGGGGATCCTGGGCCTCGGCGGCGGGAACCTCGGCAGCGGCTGGGGCGGCGGCCTCCTGTGCGGCGGGATGCATCTGATGGATGGCCTCGTGGAGCTGGTCGATGTAGGCCTGCTGTCCGTGGATCTGCTGTATCAACAGGTGGGCTCCCTCTCTAAGCTGGTCGAGCGCGGTGCGGGCCTCATCCCTCTGAAGAGCGGTAGTCAGGTACATCTGCTCTGCAACTGTCCTGGCAGTGGACTGTGCTGCTGCTGTGGTGCGGGCGTCGTCACGCTCCAGAGTGAGCTGCTGAATCCTCTCCTGCAGATGAGCAACCTCAGCGTCGAAGTCCTCCTGTAGCTTCCTCTTGCTCTGGTAGGTGGCTGTGAGGGTGAAGGACACGCTCTCAAGAGTGCGCTCCAAACTCTCACATACACCTAGCAAAGCTCCAGTGGCGCTCATCGCAGGTGTCTCACAGTAGAACCTCTCCTCTGGGCTTCCTGTCAAGACTGACTCCGAAGTCTGCTTCCAGCGCAATGGAAAAAGTGATCCATTGGGAAACACTCTTGCCATAGCACTTGCCAGGTCGGCGGGGAAGCGGGCGAAGATATCCTTCAGCACTAGGTATGCTGCCCTGTTGGCTCCATCCTTGGCACAGGTGCCTCTGGTGATCTCTGTCCACCCTGTCCAGTGAGGCTTGGCAGGCAAAGCCTTGACTTTGATCTCCACCATGACCAAGGAATCCTGCCCGTAGATCTCCTTCTGCCATGAGTACCTGGGCTCATGTCCTTCCTCATAGCCCACGGCCTGCAGAATCCTCCAAAGGATAGTCGGCAACCCGAAGTAGGACAAGAACGTCTTCCGGGTCAGCTTGGTGGCCAAGCGGTGACGCGGAACTCCTCTGCCTCCGGTGGCCTTGCGAGCGGTCAGCTTAGTCCGGGCCATCTGTAGAACAAAAGAGTTTCGAACTCTCGTGAGACGGATATTATGTTGGCAAATTTTATAGAAAAGAGACAACTTTTAATTTAAGGGGAGGTAATGTAAATGCATGAATATAAACATGATGCATGATCGTACTTACGTTCTCACTCACTAATATGACTCGTAAGTCCTAACGTTCTAGTCGGTGGCAAGAACGATCTCTCATGCGTTATCTACACGTTCTACTCGGTCGCACAGTTAGTGTACCTGCAGAAGATTCATTTCAGCCCAAAGCAATTCCCAATGATAAAACAATTGAGTATTGGCCAATATGCGCAAAATACATAGAAGCCAACACTAAACACCATGCACCAACATAGAAAACACCCTTGAAAATATTGATACCCTCGTATGTGTCCGCGTGGAGCTCGCACATACTTGGTATAAGAACTCTCACCTAGACCGACGGTTGGACGGTCATGCTCTCATATGTCACAAAATCATTTTATGCATGTTTTCGCGATCGACGCATTCTCTTTTTCCCGAGAATGGACCAGCAAATAAAGATCCAGCATGAAGCAAAACCCTGAACCCTGTTAGCAGTTAAGCCACCTGAATCCTAGTATAGGGCTTAAGGACGAGACTGGGCACACTTAGTAATTGAAAATAGTTTTGAAAGTAGTTTTGAAATACCCATTTTAGTTCGAAAATAGCTTTTTACGGAGGTAATCACTTGAACCATGCTCCGATACCAAGCTGTGGTGGAACCGTCCTGATTATAAGAGCTCAAGTATTATCTTAGCCAAATCCGTCTGACTTCAACTGATACTTGAACCCATATAACCCCGGTAGTCCGGAAATCTCGAAGGATTTCTAACACCATACATCATACAGGATCTCATCGTTCAAGGATTACATTCGTAAAGATACATCACAGCAAAAACGAAAACGAATTTAACACTAGAGTGCGGAATTTAAAACAGAGTTATTACAATACTGAATTTTGAAAGTCCGGAAGCTGAAATAGTTTAAAGCACGACCACCACACACGTGGTCCAAATAAACACTGTTTGATAAAACCAACTCACACAACTCACTCTTCCCTTTTTAGATAATGTGCCACTAGAAGTCTCAGACCATCAAAAGAAAAAGGGAAGCTTCTGGACGACCCTGCCCTGGGCCTACTCCTCATCACCTTCCACTGGGTAGAGGCAGTGCTTACAATAGCCAAAGTAGACCTGGCCATCTGCAACAAACGGGATAAACCCTGAGTACGGGAAGGTACTCAGCTAGACTTATCCGTCCAACTGAAAATAAAGACTCCAAGGGTATGCAAGGATTTTGAGGTGGAGCTGGGATCTTTCAGTTGCGAAAAGCTTAATTTTAGATAAGAGGTAATTAATGATAATGATGAGCTGTCATTTTTAGACCTATTCCTTAATTTTAGGTTTTTCACCTGTACTAGAGCACTCACTTGAATCTACCAATTAATAATATAACCATATCCAGTTGACTTATCCACATTTTAGTTGAACCTTTAAAACATCACATGGAGTTGTATCGTGGTGAAGCTCGCCATAGTTTCCCACTAACCGGGGGAGACGGCGACTCGAATCGAATTCCAAACCAGCTGGTGAAAGACCTTTAATACCAGCCCACACTTTCCCCGTCGGGTCCATGCATTGGGCAACCGCTCGATGCTTGTTCGTGGTGGTAATCGTCGCGGCTCACAGCACGGACCGCCCAATTGGAACCTGGCGATGGCCTCACGCGGCAGATCGCAATTTCCATACTAGAGGGCACGACACGGGTTGAGACCGGCCCGAACAGCTTCTAACCGGCTTTGGGGTCGATGATTACGGCACCGACATATCCCTAAGTAAAAGGGCGCGTTCAAAAATGAACGAGGGCCAACATCGATACAAACCTACACGATCCAACGGACGGACTGCCCCCAAGTTCCAACTTGGTGCCTTGCCTTCCAGTTGACCGTATTTCATTACTACTCAGGTTCTTTTCCACGATAGCAAATATAGCCAACCGTGATCCGGTAACTACCCATCAGGGTATTACGGGAACATCCTCAACTATTACTTTTATTCAGCAGGCTAAGCAATTCTACATTATAAGTAAGTAACAGGATAACAAGGTAGGAGTAAACAATAATCAAGGGAGGATAATGCATCAAATAGGATTCAATCAACTCTTATACCTAATGCATCACAATATAAAAGGACTCAAGTAATTTAATTATAAAACTGGGAGACTTAGAATGCTCCGGGGCTTGCCTTGGGTGAAGATCGAGGCCTCGTGGGAGGGACACTCGGGCAAGTTAGTGTCGCAGGCGGGGTCGGCTTCCTTGGCTTGTTGGAGCTCCGGGATTTGCTGCTTGGCGTTTGTCTCTGGCTCCTGGTCGGACTCCGGAGGGGTCGATCCTATTGCATGCGACGATTAATAAATATTTGCAATGCGGGTGCAAGATGTGGGGTATGAGAAGAGCATTTCTTGCAAACCAACAAAACCAACTTGTTGAACCACTTTTGACATTGAGGTAAATACTTATTTAATTCATGAAACAAAATCCATTTATTCACCTTTTTCTTATTTAATAATTCAAACGAAATTCAGGTTTGAACTGCAAGTGCACTTTTTTGAACTCAGAAAAATCCACAAAAATTTCAGAAGGCAAACAACAGTTGCTGGACACCACTGAACAAATCTCAACCAAAAATAAAATACAGAACTGCAGATACAAAAATAACAAATAAACTGCTCAAAAGGTACTTTGAACTAGCTCCTTATCCAAAAAGTGTCAAATAGCAGAGTTCATAATTTTCTGGCTTCTTTTACTCAAAAGCATTCTACTGCAGAAAACTTGTGGCCAGAGCATAAACATACAAGCCTTCACCAAATAAACAAATCTATCCCAAAATAAACCACTTGAACTACAACCCTACTGGAAAAGGGTGATAAACTCAACTTCATATTTTTCCCAGATTCTACTTCACATTTGCTGCTTATCAAGAAAGTTCCATGAACAGAAACATTATATTATTTCTTACATGAATTTCCAAAGAAAAACACAGAAAAGCACATTTGTAAAACAACTTCAGATTTCTTCACATAACAGATCATGCTTACATTTTTCTTAGCTTGGACATCATAAACAGAGACTATACAAATTTTCCCATATTTTATTTCAGCATATAAAACACCTTAACATTTATTCTTAAGAAATCAGCCAAAAAGGACTTTTAATCATAACAGAAACTTTTTCCACATAAACAGTGCATCATATATTTTTCACAGATGTAAAACAGGATAATAAACTTACACAAAATTTTCCAGGAATTAACTCAACCAGAAAACATATATAACCATTTATCTTAGCAAGAGCATATAAACTGGAATAAATGAAAACAGTAAAATAAACTTCTGCCAAAAATACGTTCATATTTTTCCATGATAGATCTGCTCATAAGCAACTAGCAAAACTGAAATTTCATAATTAACAGAGCTACAGATTAATTATAGCAAAATTAACAAACTTAGTTACTGTGCAGAAAACAACAAAAAAAAGAAAAACTTTATTCTAGCCCAAACGGGGCTTTCGGTCCAGTCCAACTCGACCCAACCTGGCTCGAGCGCATGGCGGTACGTGTGTGTTCGCTCGAGGCCCGGCTCGAACGAGACAGTGCCCGAGGGTTCGCTCGAGGCCTAGCTCGAGCGAGATGATAAAAACAAACGTCTGTCCGAGGCATGGCTCGGAGGCTCGGGCGAGACGAAAAACAATCGCCCGTCCGAGGCCTGGCTCGAGGCTTCGGGCGAGACGGAAAACAATCGCCCGTCCGAGGCCTGGCTCGAGACTCGGGCGAGACGGAAAACAATCGCCCGTCCGAGGCCTGACTCGAGGCTTCGGGCGAGACGGAAAACAATCGCCCGTCCGAGGCCTGGCTCGAGACTCGGGCGAGACGGAAAACAATCGCCCATCCGAGGCCTGGCTCGAGGCTTCGGGCGAGACGGAAAACAAGCGCCCGTCCGAGGCCTGGCTCGGAGGCTCGGGCGAGACGGAAAACAATCGCCCGTCCGAGGCTTGGCTCGGAGGCTCGGGCGAGACGGAAAACAATCGCCCGTCCGAGGTCTGGCTCGAGGCTTCGGGCGAGACGGAAAACAAGCGCCCGTCCGAGGCCTGGCTCGGAGGCTCGGGCGAGACGGAAAACAGGGGAGAGGTTTGACAGTCGATTCCTCGCCGATGGTGAGGTCGCCGGCGGGGAAGCTAGGCTTGTGGACTCGCCTCGACGAGGCGCATCGAGTGGTGTAGGTGGTTTGGCTAGCGCACGGCCGGAGCATGCCGGCGGCGAGCGGCGGCGCACGGTGATGGCGGCAACGCGCGGCTACGCCGTTTCCGGTGGCGGCCGGAGAAATTGGGGGAGGCAAAAGCTCGAGTGAACCCTAAGGAGCACAGCTACGGGGTTGGTTTGGCTTGATTGGCTCCAGAGGAGCGCGACCTTGAGCATGGCCGCGGCGGCGCCCATGGCGCTCGGCCGGAGAGATAGAGTGAGATAGGGAGCGGTAGCGTTGAGGTGATAGGTGTTCTCACCTTGCCTTGACTCGGTGAAGCTCGACGGGAGATACGAGGCTCGGCGAAGGTTCGGGTGGTGTAGAACAATGGCGTGCACTCCCGGTCGTCGATGGCGGCCGAGAAATGGCACTTCTCGTTGTGGCAGTGGTGGGGCTCCGGCGGAGTGGAAGCGGGAGCACCGTGCGGTCTAGATGATGGCGGAGTGGTGGCCGGAGTTAATCGGCCGGCGGTGGCTCAGTGAGGGCTGGAACGTGGGGAGGCGCTCTCGCGGTGGCGTGCAGTGGCCAAGGCGAGGTGAGCGCTCGGCCTTGCGTTCGCGGGCAGGAGAGGGAGTGAGAGCGAGAGTGAGGGGGGCGCGAGTGAGGAGTGAAAGAGAGAGGAGTGCGGGCGCGCGGGGTTTTGGTCGTCGGAGCGGCGGACGGCCGGTCGTGGCGGGGGCCACGACGTGGCGTGCGGCGCGCGCGGGCAGCAGGGCTCGGCAGGCGAGGCGAGCGGCTACTGGCGAGCGGGGATCGTGGCGTGATCGAGCGAGCAACGATCTTGCGGTGATAGGGCGAGCGGGATACGGTGCAGGCGAAGGCGGCCACGCGGCGCTTTCGGCCGGCGTACGGCACGGGCGTCAGGCGGGCAGCGGTGCGCGGCGCGCGCGGTGCGCGGGCGAGTGCGGGAGCGGGCCGGCGCACGCGGGCGGGCGAGCTGGGCCGGCGCACGCGAGCGGCCGAAAGGCCAGATGGGCCGAAAGGTGGGGCGCGGGAGAAATCGTTTTCCTTTTTCTTTTTCCAAAATCTTTTCAAACTTTGACCATTCAAAACAGTTTCAAGAACTCCAAACTAGGTTTTGACCCAAATATGAAAGTTGCTCAAAATAATTTTCTCTACAACTTTCATATAAGACACTTTTTCTGAAAACCATTTTTACAACCTCCACATAAATAAAGCCAGTTTTGCAACATAAACCATTTTCTTTGCCTCATTTTTATCTGATAAACTATTTTGAACTAGGTCAAAAACTCCAACTCTATTTTATAAAACTCTTTGCCCAAGCAGAGATCCACTTAAATCATCGAGTCAAATAGAAATCCAAATCCAAATAAATAAACAAAGACAAAAGCACTCTCATGCACAAGAAATGATGCAATGCATTGCTTATGCTTTCTTAGTAGCTAATTGCAATTCCTAATGCAGTGCTTGACACTAGGGTGTCACAATCCCAGTCACAAATCGACTCAGATGTTCTCGGACCTGCATCGCTCGAGGTCTTCAATAAGCCGCCAGCTCGCATTGTCCTTAACGAAGAACTCATGGAGGCTCCACGACCAGCAGCTACACGCTTACCCGCAGCCTTCACAGCTGTTGACGCTCACTAATGCTCATAATTAACCATCAACTATTGCATGAAATGACACTAAATGAATTACAAAACATAGTTGTAGGGTTTGAAACTAATAAGTTCCACGAGTTTTGGTGCTCACACTTGTTTTGTAGGACATCAATATTTCACCATATAAAAGTATCTTCAGTGATGAATTGGAGTGCACCATTGCGAAGAGCTCGTCGAGATGATCGAAACGGACATATCATTTGCTATATTTGGAGTCCCGAATGAAAAGATATTAATTTCGTAACGAAATCTGCAAAAGAATGATCTAGAAGACACCAGAAGACACCACGAGGCGGGCCACGACATGGGCCCACTAGGCCAGACCGACAGGTCCCACTTGGAGACCGATCGGTTGGCCCCAGAGCCCGTTTCGCCTCTGCCTTCTGGAACCTTCTTCCACCGCCTCCTAGGATGCATCTCCACCGTCCCCGAAGTCGGTTTGATCTAACGGTAGGCGATAAACGTGACGCGGATCGATGACATGGCGATTCCTTGCCCCCTACTCCACCTCGGGCTATATAAGCAACCCCAGACCCCCCTCTCCAGGCATCTCCATCTTCATTATTCATCTCCACATCAGAAACTAGGGTTTCAAGTAGAAGTAGAGGTCCCTCTAGATGAATCTCTTCTAGTTCATCTAGAATTAGATCTAGTTCTAGTTCTAGTTCTTGTTCTAGTTGTCTAGTTCATCTGGTTGTAATTAGAGAGAGGAGAAGGAGAGAGCTGAGGAGGAGCCGAATCTGTCGGATCTTCCTCGATATTGTATTGGTGCAACATCTGGTTTGTCTTCAAGTAATCTCTAGGTTCTTCATTTACTATTTCTAAGTATTATATTTAATTTCAGTTCTTGCTTTATTTTATTTACTAGATCTCCGCTCGTATTGAGTGCTCTAGTTATATGCAGTAATTAGAGTAGTAAGCGTTAGTGTAGACTTGGTGTCTAGACTAGGGTTTACCTGAGTTTGCGCCCAATCCTCCGGATAGTTGTGGTAGCTACAGGGGTGACAGCTTTGTAGATTGTTATAATCCACCACGTTAGGATTGGTGTTTTCGTAGAGCTTTTTGACAGCCTTCTCCCGATTACCCTTTTCCCAGGCTTTTTCGAGAATTGGAAAGGTACTGTTGCTCCGAAGTAAGTAAAGTATAGTGAGACTCTAATTAGATAAACCCGCTTAGAAAACCCTATATCTCTCTCTAACCGCATTATCATTCTTTTCTTGGACGTTCTTAATTCTTCTAGCACACTTCACGTTCCCCGTGGAAATTGATACCCTGGAATACTCTCGGGTGAAAGCTACATCGGTATCCGTGCGCTTGTGGATTATTCTGTGTGCGTTTAAAATACCCAATAAGCTTTCTGGCGCCATTGTCGAGGAACGGTAGTTGTTCTAGAATAGAACCAAGTTCATCCGCGTTTCTTTTCTTTTTACCACCTTTCCCTTTTTACCACCTTTTTTCTTTTACCACCACATCACCACATGGATTTCACTCCTATTTTTAAATTCTTTGCTCCAAAGGGCGACTTGTTGGAGCCTCCACCATCATCACACCTCATTCATATAGATGGCTATGAGCTTCGTGAAGGACCAAGAATGCAATAACAAGGCGACCAAAGGGGGGTGAATGGGAGCTCAAAAATTTCTCCCGAAACTTTGGCCTTTTGTCCCAAAATCAACCCCAAAAGCTTTCATCGAAACCGTGATGCCCACGACCCTTGGAAGAGGGTGGATGATCCTTAGGATCACAGCGAGGCACCACAAAGCAATAGCGATCCAAACGCCGAAAGCACCGGAGCAAGTTCGACCCTCAAAAACCAAGTCCCGAACGTAGAAAGAAGGCTACGTCGAGAAACTCACGAATACCTATGCTAACAAGTAGCAAAGATACCTAGAGAGGTTCCTTGATCAACTCTAGGGCCAAACGAGAAGTCCGAAAACCAAGCGAAGAAGCCGGGAAAGCAAACACACTAAAACGCAACACACAGCCGATTCGCGGAATGTCCGGCCCTGAGGTCCCGGACTGTCCGCCCCTACTGCGGACTGTCCGCGAGGGGTTGGCGGACTGTCCGCCGGCCAAACACCAGAAACAGCAACCCTGCTGGAACCTCCCTGGATGACTCCCGAACTATCCGCGAGTCCCAACGGCGGACTGTCCGCGGTTCAAAAAGACCAAGTCCAACAGCGCGGAGTCAGACTACTGGTCCAGCCGACCCCGACGCGCGGACTGTCCGCGGTACCAGCGGCGGACTGTCCCCGGATGAACAGAGAGGGCGATTTCGGTCGCCCCTCTCACGAATCCTCCCAAATCCGAATCAAAACTCAATCCCACGTTCCCAAACTTGGAGAGGATGATCACAAGATAGTTAGAAGACTATCCCCAAGAAATCATCCGCTCAAATCAATTCAATCACCGAAAAATCAAAAGGGGAGGAGTATGATCGGAAAAGCGCCACGAAAACGAAATCAACCCGATCTACTTGTTCATGAGGAGTTAGATGAATTCCTTCGGTGGAAATGATCTCCTCACTATAAAGAACAAGTTGATTCAAACAGATTTCGCAAAGACGCAGTAGAGAGGGAGATCGAGTGACGGGAAAATCGCGGAGAAACGAAGAACGCGAAGAACACGAACAAAACCGCGAATCAAGTCATCGATCTGCAACCGTGTGGCTACCACACGCTACAACAGTGAGATTACGGTCTCACTTCCTCAAAATCTCCAGTACACAGAGGTATGGTTCTCTGCGGATCTCAGCTAGCTACAGCAGGGGATTGGGAGAGCAGGAAGCGCTAGAAGCAAAGAGCAAATGACTGAGATAGATGGGGAGGTGGGTGTCTCCCCCTACTTATCCTAATTCTAATTCCCACTCTACCCCTAACTAATTACAGAGCGAACCAGCTAAACCCTAGGGTTATTCTGGACCAACTCGCGGTAGGTGGTGATCCGACGGCCACGCCCACACAACTGGTAGCGTTGCCTCGACGCAACCTCACCGATTGCCGCCACGTGCCGCCACCGCTCTGCTTGTCCTTTCCCGGACGTCGCACCCCCGGTTTTGTGGCCCAAACCGGGAAACCAGCCTTCACAACCAACCCCCGGTTTTGAGGCCCAAACAGGGAAACCAGCCGACCATCGCCTGAGTTTTGTGGCCCAAACTCAGCAAACCCGCAGCACCCAGGTTTTGAGGCGCAAACCTGGAAACCGTCCTCAGCCCGAGTTTTGTGGCCCAAACTCGGAAACGATCAGCACCCAGGTTTTGAGGCCCAAACCTGGAAACCGTCCACTCGGTGGTTTTTCTGTGGCTCAACCACCAAACCGAGCCGTAGATGGGATGCACCGCCCGTGCACCCCGTCCACCCGCAAGTCTTCGCTAGTCGATGTCCCAGGCTGTCAGCCACCACAGCTGATCCCAGGCCACCGGTCTCTCAGTCCAAGCCTCACGTCCGCCCTTCACCACTCTCGGTCCATCGGCACGGCACGTCTCTACTTGACCTTCACCTTGCCTTTGATCACTGTATCCGTGCTCGACACCTGCACAACACAAGCCAAAGAACATGCGCATTATCCCAGTTGACAATCACTCATCACTCAAAGACTCGGCATACACCCATGTATCCACAATCTCCCCCTTGATGAGTGCATTGTCAACTACCAACACAAATCATAATGGAATGGAAGAAAGAAGGAAGAAGGAGAGAGAACTCGACCAAATTACCCAAAAGCATAGCAAAGCCGAAGAAGGTCAAGTGGAAAGAGCAAGACAACTTGGTCCCCAAAGACATGGGCAACGGCTCGACGCGACCAAGCAAAGCAAAGCTAGCCCTCAAGAAGAGGTAGAACAGGCTCAACACCGCTAGCAAGAAAACTTGATACCAATTGAAGAATCAACTGAAAATCAAGCAAAACAGAGCTAGCCCTCAAGAAGAGGCAGAACGGGCTCAACACCGCTAGCAAGAAAGCTAGAATACCAACTGTTACCAACTCAAAAACCAAAAGAGTTCGATACCAATTGAAGAGCTAAAAAACCAATTGAAAGGCTAGAAATGTTTGCTAGTCCCTCAAGAAAGAGGCAAAGGCTCAACACAACTAGCAAACTCCCCCTCAAATAGTGCACACAACCCAGGGAACACATGATTTGTCAGTATTTTCTCCACCTTAGTTGAAAATGCACCACCAAGCAAATGTGCACAAGCACTCAAGGTTCTCCCCGTTGACAGAATATCTCCCTCCAGAGATGCATATGAATGAAAAATGCAAGTTAGTAGCTTCAGGAATATAATCAAGAGAGTGCAAGGATGCTCTATATAGTTCTGATCCGATGACTCAACAACATCCATAAGAAGCTAGCAAAGGCTCAAACTGATCACCACATACGAAATATGCACATGAGAGCAGAAGGAGCAGTTTTCAGTCAAAAAGATATTCACCATCAAAATAGCACGAGACATGTATAGACAGGAAGTCAGACAAGTGCTAAACATGTATACAAGGTGAACTTCCCCTAGCACAGTTCAATCATCATGCTATAGAATGAAACATAAACTTGTGTATCCAAATTTTATCGGAGTTGCAGCGGTTAAATTACACAAGTTTAAATTTCAGCATGCGATTGTGAGAGGTTGAAAGCTTTGTCATTGCCTAACTTTTCAACTATGCGAAGCCTATGCAGAAGCAATCAGAAGCTTAAAGCAACAGTTTCGGTCATACACTACACAGCTCAAGTTTGACTCAAAGTGCAATGAGAAACAGTCTCGAAACTGTGATGTGCTGACAAGCAATCCCATCTCGATCTTTCCAATTCACTTAACTTGGTTCAGATTTTAAACAGAATATGAACATACCAATCAAGTGAATGACTCAACACTAGAGACATAGCAACCTAGCATATAGGAAGAGCACAAGTGATTTCAACACATTCTACACATGCTAGTTGCAAATCTCAATGGTGAACATTTTTCAAGTTTTATGTTCATTAATCAGATTCACCATTCATAAAATAGCTCCGCTCACAACATGTAATAGTGATCAGAAAGAGCATAAGCTACAACATCATCATAAAGCATTGGAGCAAAGACTATACAGAACATAGTTACATTCTTCAGATTATATACATGAAGCTCTGAATGTAAATATGCAAGATGAAATGCAAAGATGCATGAAGAAACCAACTGAAAAACACAAAGTCAGTTTATAGTACAAGAGTCAAAATGTTTCCCCCGTCTAAAAGGGGAAACACACACCAAGCTCACCTCTCAACCTAGCAAAAGTTGATTGGTCCAAAGGCTTGGTGAAAATATCAGCCAACTGAAGATGAGTATCGACATGGCGAAGGTCGATATCACCCTTCTCATAGTGGTCTCGCAGAAAATGAAAGCGGACAACAATGTGTTTGGTCTTAGAGTGCAGCACTGGGTTCTTAGCAACGCTAATAGCACTCGTGCTGTCACAAAGCAAAGGAACGCGAGAAAAGCTCAGACCAAAATCACGCAAAGTGGCCATCATCCAAGGCAACTGGGAACAGCAGCTAGCCGCAGCAACATACTCAGCCTCCGTGGTAGACTGGGCGACACTAGACTGCTTGCGAGAAGACCACGATACAAGAGAAGAACCAATAAACTGACAAGTCCCAGAGGTGGACTTGCGCTCAATGCGGCAACCAGCAAAATCGGCATCGGAATAACCACAAAGGGAAAGGGTGGAGGAAGCAGAATACCAAATCCCAAACTCAGGAGTGAAGCATAAGTACCTCATAATGCGCTTGACCGCCTGACGGTGAGAGGTGCGCGGCGACGACTGAAATCGCGCGCAAAGACACACCGCGAACTGAATGTCCGGGCGTGTCGCCGTCAGGTACAGCAGCGACCCGATCATACTCCGGTACTCCTTCTGGTCCACTGCTTCTCCCTACTTGTCCGCATCCAGGGCCGTCGTGGTCGACATGGGTGTTGGAAGAGGCTTGGCCTCACCCATATCGAATTTCTTCAAGATATCCTTGGTACACTTACCCTGGTGCACAAACGTTCCCTCTCGAGATTGCTTGATTTGCAATCTGAGGAAAAACGTCAACTCACCCATCATGCTCATCTCAAACTCCCTGCTCATAATATCTGCAAACTTGGCAACCAAAGCGTGAGAAGAACCACCGAAAATGATATCATCCACGTAAATCTGGACCAAGAGTGTGTTACTACCTTGCTTGAGGAGAAAGAGCGTTTTATCCACACATCCCATTTTAAAACCCTTAGCAAGCAAAAAGGTTTTCAACCTATCATACCAGGCTCTAGGGGCTTGTTTCAAACCATACAAAGTTTTTGAAGTTTAAAAACATGGTTCGGAAACTTGGGATTTTCGAAACCGGGGGGTTGTCTCACATATACTTCCTCTTCTATGTAGCTGTTTAAGAAGGCACTCTTGACATCCATTTGAACAAGTTTGAAACCTTTGGATGCAGCAAAAGCCAAGAGTATCCTAATTGCCTCCAAACGTGCTACGGGAGCAAACGTCTCCTCATAGTCTATCCCCTCCTTCTGACTATACCCCTGGGCTACAAGTCTGGCCTTGTTTCTCACTACATGGCCATCCTCTCCTTGTTTGTTTTTGAAAACCCATTTTGTCCCAATTGGGTGACACTCAGAGGGAGGAGAAACTAGAACCCAAACCCGATTTATTTCAAAATTTTCTAACTCCTCATGCATGGCATTGACCCAATCTGGATCCGTCAAAGCGTGTCCAACATCTCGGGGTTCAAAATCAGCAACAAATGCAGAATGAGCAAAGTGAGAGATTTGTTGTGACCTTGACCGAGTGACGCGTTCGCCGATGCTACCGATCATCTGCTGAGGCGGGTGTTGGCGCTGAATGTGTCGTGGCGCCTCCCTTGCCGAAGTGGCCTCCCCCTCAACAGCAG
The DNA here is from genome assembly GCA_009763385.1 of Coix lacryma-jobi var. lacryma-jobi. Taxonomy (NCBI): domain Eukaryota; kingdom Viridiplantae; phylum Streptophyta; class Magnoliopsida; order Poales; family Poaceae; genus Coix; species Coix lacryma-jobi. The sequence continues at coordinate 115,141,557 of CM019829.1, forward strand.
CTGGTGCCTCCTCAGGTACAAAAGATACCACTCGAGGTGGCAGATCCCACGGCCCCCAAGTCGAAGAAGAGGGGTCAAGGCCATTAGTCGTAGTGGAAGCCGCTCTTTGCGGCACAGCAGCTGGAGGAGGTGTTGGGTCATCCATCCCTTCAGCACCCTCTTCCTCATCATCAAAAAGAGGCTCACCAACCTCATGATCACCTGCACGCTCAAAATGAGAAGAAGGACAAACCATGGTCTCATCGAAGGTGACATCTGATGTCTCCATGACTCGGTTAGTATCAAGGTTAAGTACACGATAAGCACGAGTGTGAGTGCCATAACCCAAAAATACACCGTCAGAAGAACAAGACTCAAACTTGTCCAAGTTGCCCTTTTTGAGTATAAAACAATGACAACCGAAAACTCTAAAATAACTCACTTTGGGCAGTTTTCCAAAACGCAACTCATAAGAAGTCTTTTTCAAGAAAGCTCGGAGAAAAATGCGATTGGAAATGTAGCATGCAGTGCTCACAGCTTCGGCCCAATATCGCCTAGGAGTCCTATGCTCATCGAGCATCGTCCTGGCCATCTCTATAAGGGTCCGATTCTTCCTTTCTACAACACCATTCTGAGGCAGTGTGTAGGGGGAAGAAAACTGATGCTCTAAACCCAAAGAGATACAAAACTTCTCAAAATCCGAATTCTTGAATTCGGAACCATTATCACTCCTAATAGCTCGCATTGAGTTCAAAGGGAACTCATTCTGAAGACGCATAATCAGATTGCGAGCAAAAGAGAAAGTCTCAGTTTTCTCAGCTAAAAAGAAAACCCACGAATATCTCGAAAAATCATCAACAACAACAAGCACATACCACTTCCCCCCAACCGAGCTCACCCGAGCCGGACCCACAAGGTCCATGTGCAAAAGCTCTCCAGGGCGATTAGTCATGACCTGAGTCACTGGATGGTGGGGAGCGGTAACCATCTTCCCATGTCTACAAGAATGGCAAACAAGATCCTTCTCCATGCACAACTTGGGCAATCCTCGGATTAGGCCAAGTGAGCTAAGCCTTGCAAGCAAGTCGAAGCTCAAACGTCCTAGTCTCCTATGCCACTTCCAACGATCAGAGGAGGAAGGTCCAGCCAAAAGAATGGTTAAAATGCAAGTTAGAAACAAGAGCAACATCGCGCAACACAAAGTGCTCATTAACTCGCACCGACCCACGAGACAACACTCTACCTTTGCTATTGTCGCCGAAGGTGATAAACTCCTTTTCGGCGACCAGACTAAAATTGGAGAACCACTTGGTGTTTCCGGTCATGTGCCTCGAGCAACCGGAATCCACCAACCAAACGTTCTCCAATCGTTTTACCTACATCAATAAAAAGACATAGGGTGAGCATACGGTCCAACACTGGGGTTAGTGAAATAGGGAGAGTACCAGTGTTGGGCCGGCTGCTCAAAAGAACGGTTAGCAGAAAAACCATTCCTAGCACGTCTACGGGAAGAGCGATCACCACGTTGAGGAAAACGTGGTCCGCTAAGGGAGGAGCGTCCATCGCGATACTCAAAACGCAGTGGGGGAAAACGCTCAACAACAAATCCACCGCCACGGGGTCCATAGCCTACAACTGCAGGCTCCCGCCGGGCACGTCCTCTCCGCTGCCTAGGCCTAGGAACTTGAGGTTCTGGACCTCTAGGCCTAACAGCACGCCTCTGAACATTCGGCACATGTACATCATGGAAAGGATGGTACATGTCCGTGTTGTTCATCTCCTTTACACGGCACGCCTCTCTCTTGCGCCGAAAACAGAACTCACTCAAGTGACCATCTCTCCCACAGTGCTCACAATGTTACTCACCGCTCTCAAAGGGGGTTGTTGGTACTCACGGTAGTGGGTGTGGATCACTTTGCCCTTCTGTGGCATAAGCTCCTCCTGGATGGGTGGCATGGTATCTAGCTTGTTCTTGAGGTGGTTTGGTTTGGGAGCCCATGATTGTTTCTTGGGTGGAGCTCTTGGAGGCTCAACAAAGACCCCATCCTTGGTGTTAGGCTTCAGAGGCTCTTTGGGTGGAATCTTGGTAAGCTTGGGAGTAGTGGTGGAATTGGGCTTCTCACATGGGTTAAGACCACTCGACTCTCCAATCTTGCCAAAAGATGAAACATCAACACACGGAGCAAAACCTACCCCTAGACCTCCAGCAGCTCGCTTGAATTGGGAGATCATCATCCCGAGCAGTGGCTCACCGCTAGACACCCATGACAAGATGGTCCGAAGGTATGTGTTTTCCTCCTCAGTTTGCATCTTGTCATGCTTCACATTAGCGATCTCCATCTCCAAACCCTCACAAAGAACACACCTAGCCACACATGTGCTACCTGAGTTGGCCTCTTCAAGAGACACAATCTTGGCATTCTTCTCTGCCAACTCAGATTGCAAGCCCGCACAGGACTTGCACGCACCCAACAGCAAAGATCTCGCCTTCAGCTCATCCACCTCTCCTACCAACACAGCATACTTGCTTCTCAAGGTGAGAAGGTCAGTCATGTGTGTGGAGCACATCTCACACTCCTCCTCCTCGGTAACAACTACGGTGGACTTGACAGATTCAAGTTCCTTCACCGTATCCTCCCACTTCTGCCTAAACTCCTTGCGCTCTCTAGCAGCACGCCTAAGCAACTTATCCTGACTAAGGAGCGCAGCAGTAAGCTTCTCAACATCAGCAGAAAGCTCGTCGGGGGTCTAAGATACCTGGGAGGTGTCGTCGTCGTTCCGAGGGGTGTCCTCCAGCTCGCCGTCGACCTCCTTGCCGAGGGCCATGGTGCAGAAGCCCTCGTCGTCGGCGAAGAAGCAGAGGCCGTTCAGCTTGTCCTCGATCCTCTTCTTCTTCTCGGACTCGTCGTCGCTTGAGGCAGCGGAGTCGTCATCCGAGTCGTCGACGTCGCTGAGTGTGGCGAAGAACGCACGCTGCTCAGCTTGGGCCTTCTCCAAGTACTTCATCTTGATGTACTCCTTGTCGAAGCCGCCCTTCCGCTTGTGCTTCGCGGGGACGTACTTCTCCTTGCGCTTGCCGGAGTCATACTTGTGCCCATGATCCGCCTTGCCGAAGGTATACTTGTTCTTCTTCGGGCAATTGGCGATGAAGTAGTTGGGGTCGCCGCACTCAAAGCATCCCGAGCGTCCTCCTCCACGGCGACGGTTCATGCGGTTGTTGTGGAACCGCGAGAACCGGTTGGCGAGCAAAGCTAGCTCGTCATCCCCCATGAACTCCAGCTGCTCCTCTGTGACAGAAAGAAGAGAAGAGAGCGCAAAGCCTCCAGAGGAGTTAGCAGAAGAGCCAGAAACCAAAGCCATCGGCGGGCCAGAAGGATTTTCATAAGAAGCCCTCGCCATGGCGTCAATCTCACTGGACTTGAGCTTACTAAAGAGCTCGTTGCAAGTGAGGGTCTCATAGTTAGGTGATTCGATGATTGCCTGAACTTTGGAGTCCCACACCGACCGATCAAGAGTATGCAAAAGCTTCAAGGCTCTCTCATGATCATCGAAAGGCAACAGCTCCTTGTTAGCCCTCATCCTGTTGACAATCACTTGAAAGCGAGCGAATAAACTTTCTATGCTCTCGCCAGGCATATGTCGAAAGTTCTCATACTCTCGCTTGAACGACTCGTAGAGACGGGTTTTGACTTGAGAGGTTCCCTCATGGAAACGCATGAGGGTAGCCCAAATCTCCCGAGCCGTAGCGAGGTGAGAAACGCGATCAAACTCACTCATGGTCAGGCATGAGAAAAGAGCATTACGGGCTCGGCTATTGGCATCGTGCTCATCGATCTGAAGCTGAGAGACACGAGCAGCCAAGACCACGTAATCGGCAGAGTTGCACATATCCTAAATGGAAGCACCAATACTCTGCAGATAGGCCGACATGCGTATCTTCCAATACGCATAGTTCGTCCCATCAAAGAACGGCGGTTTGCCCACGCCGCGATCCATGTCGCCTTCTGTGGATCTGGAACCGGCTAAGGTGGAAGATCCTTAACCTGCTCCGATACCAATTGAAGGACCGAGAATGCAATAACAAGGCGACCAGAGGGGGGTGAATGGGAGCTCAAAAATTTCTCCCAAAACTTTGGCCTTTTGTCCCAAAATCAACCCCAAAAGCTTCGATCGAAACCGTGATGCCCACGACCCTTGGAAGAGGGTGGATGATCCTTAGGATCACAGCGAGGCACCACAAAGCAATAGCGATCCAAACGCCAAAAGCACCGGAGCAAGTTTGACCCTCAAAAACCAAGTCGTGAACGTAGATAGAAGGCTACGTCGAGAAACTCACGAATACCTATGCTAACAAGTAGCAAAGATACCTAGAGAGGTTCCTTGATCAACTCTAGGGCCAAACGAGAAGTCCGGAAACCAAGCGAAGAAGCCAGGAGAGCAAACACACTAAAACGCAACACACAGCCGATTCGCGGACTGTCCGGCCCTGAGGTCCCGGACTGTCCGCCCCTACAGCGGACTGTCCGCGAGCGGTTGGCGGACTGTCCGCCGGCCAAACACCAGAAACAGCAACCCTGCTGGAACCTCCTTGGACAACTCCCGGACTGTCCGCGAGTCCCAACGGCGGACTGTCCGCGGTTCAAAAAGACCAAGTCCAACAGCGTAGAGTCAGGCTACTGGTCCAGCCGACCCCGACGCGCGGACTGTCCGCGGTACCAGCGGCGGACTGTCTGCGGATGAACAGAGACGGCGATTTCGGTCGCCCCTCTCACGAATCCTCCCAAATCTGAATCCAAACTCAATCCCACATTCCCAAACTTGGAGAGAATGATCATGAGATAGTTAGAAGACTATCCCCAAGAAATCATCTGCTCAAATCGATTCAATCACCGGAAAATCGAAAGGGGAGGAGTATGATCGAAAAAGCACCATGAAAACGAAATCAACCCGATCTACTTGTTCGTGAGGAGTTAGATGAAATCCTTCGGTGGAAATGATCTCCTCACTATAAAGAACAAGTTGATTCAAATGGATTTCGCAAAGACGCAGTATAGAGGAAGATCGAGTGACGGGAAAATCGCGGAGAAACGAAGAACGCGAAGAACACGAACGAAACCGCGAATCAAGTCATCGATCTGCAACCGTGTGGCTACCACATGCTACAACAGTGAGATTACGGTCTCACTTCCTAAAATCTCCAGTACACAAAGGTATGGTTCTCTGCGAATCTCAGCTAGCTCAGCAGGGGATTGGGAGAGCAGGAAGCCCTAGAAGCAAAGAGCAAATGACTGAGATAGATGGGGAGGTGGGTGTCTCCCCCTACTTATCCTAATTCTAATTCCCACTCTACCCCTAACTAATTACAGAGCGAACCAGCTAAACCCTAGGGTTATTCTGGACCAACTCGCGGTAGATGGTGATCCGACGGCCACGCCCGCACAACTGGTAGCGTTGCCTCGACGCAACCTCACCGATTGCCGCCACGTGCCGCCACCGCTCTGCTTGTCCTTTCCCGGACATCGCACCCCCGATTTTGTGGCCCAAACCGGGAAACCAGCCTTCACAGCCAACCCCCGGTTTTGAGGCCCAAACTAGGAAACCAGCCGACCATCGCCTGAGTTTTGTGGCCCAAACTCAGCAAACCCGCAGCACCCAGGTTTTGAGGCCCAAACTTGGAAACTGTCCTCAGCCTGAGTTTTGTGGCCCAAACTCGGAAACCATCACCACCCAGGTTTTGAGGCCCAAACCTGGAAACCGTCCACTCGGTGGCTTTTCTGTGGCTCAACCACCAAACCGAGCCGTAGATGGGATGCACCGCTCGTGCACCCCGTCCACCCGCAAGTCTTCGCTCGTCGATGTCCCAGGCTGTCAGCCACCACAGCTGATCCTCAGGCCACCGGTCCCTCAGTCCAAGCCTCACGTCCGCCCTTCGCCACTCTCGGTGCATCGGCACGGCACGTCTCTACTTGACCTTCACCTTGCCTTTGATCACTGTATCCGTGCTCGACAACTGCACAACACAAGCCAAAGAACATGCGCATTATCTCAGTTGACAATCACTCATCACTCAGAGACTCGGCATACACCCATGTATTCGCACTTCGCCCTGCTCTTATAGCCATGGTTCGGGAAAAATCCTTCTCTGGATCAGAAGACGAAGATCCATACACCCACCTTAGGGAATTTGAGCAGTTGTGTTCTTGTCAAATTATCGACGGCATGACACAAGAGACCATAAAATGGAAACTATTCCCGTTCTCCCTTTTTGGAAGAGCGAGAAAATGGTATGATCATTCCGTAAGGAGCACAAATGGAAATTGGGATGAACTTCGGGACAACTTTTGTCTTGCTTTCTTCCCTCTTTTTCGAATCACTGACCTTAGAATCGAAATTCTTACATTCAAACAAAAAGAGAAGGAGACACTAGGAGCAGCTTGGGCTAGGTTCAAACACCTTACCAATTCTGGCCCAAACCTTTCCTTGCCAGACCATGTGCTACACTTTCACTTTTATTGTGGTGTTAACAAGGAAGCTGCTCTACATCTCGATTTAGCTTTTGGAGGATCATTCTCACATAAACTTGTTAGTGAAGGAGGAGACATCCTAAATAAAATCCTTGAAAACACTCCTTACACTGGTATTTTTGACGAATTCTCAGAAGAAGAAGTCGAGCCTAACCCCGACCAACACAAGGAGGAACACCCAACCAAATTTGAAATTCCTTCAAATCCTTCTAATAATTTGGTTGTCACAGAAACTTCTCTAGAGAAAACACCCTACACTTTAGAAAATGATGAACCCCACCCTTCGGTGTTCTTCTCTGAAATCGAGGAAGATGATATCAAAGAGCATGGAAGCTACTTCATAAACACCTCTTTAAATCCATGCTCATATGAGACATCTCCTTATTCAATTGATGTGTCTAACTTTGCCACACTCGAGATTTTCAACCCCCTCACGCTTTCTATTTATAAAAACTTCAAAAGGGTGGTTGTAGATGCATATGTTTATCACAAATTTTGTAGATCTCGTTGTGCTCTTAAAGTTGACGTTGGAGAGGAAACCACTTCATCAAATCACATCTTGAAGGTTTCCCTAGGACAAGTTTAGTGTCCTAAAAAGCACTTTTCAAATCAGTGTTCACCTTTCTGCTACACTGCCCTTGTATAATGAGCATAAGGATATAATTGTTAAAATATTCCTTCGGGTATTCTTGTCACTAACCTTTGCAGGTCTGGAGCAAAAAGTTTGAAGGAATGACAAACACAAGGTATGTCCAACCAATCATCATGCAACATTAAATTACATTCATCCAATCTTGATTTTAGCAAATCTAAGCTTGGGGATACACTTTGTAAGAACATCTCTTACTATGTTGCTATATTGGTTGCCCCTACCTTTAAGACATGCTCATGTGCTATACACTAATCATGCTCTCTCATCACCATTTGAGTAAATCTCTTTAATGCTTTAATACTACCTTCATTTGCTATAGTATATATTTAGGTTTGAAGTGCTTTCATATATCTCTTAAATTGAGCATGGTGCCTAGTTTAGGAGTGATGATCTTGCTTTCAAAGGTTTTTAAATTAAGCATGGTGCTTAGGTTAAAATACCTTCCTAAATCAAATTAGACGTGGTGTCTAGGTTGGTTTTTGAGCCAATAATATGTTATAGTGGATGTTGGTTATTTTGTTGGACTAACCCCTGCAGGAAAACATTCAATATCAATTTGGGAAAGTCCTGAGATGAACTCACACTGGAGATGAAGAGACACATGAATTTCAACAACTTGCGCAAGAGAGACACAACTCACTGATCATGGAGAAGTGAGATCTGTAGAACAAGACAGATGATGAGTGCCACAAAACAATACCTACAATCAAAGCACTCACTCCATGGGAATAGATGAACAAGTCTAAGCTGGGCCACTAGAAGACAAAAACCATCATGGGGGCACTCGTCTTTGAACCCTCAGATCAAACAGTACAAACACAAGCAGTGAGAACTTATCCTGTCTTCTAACACAAGAGCTAGTTTGGGGGATGAAGTGGAACGACTTCAACAACACCAAGGTCTACAAATTCAACACATGAACATGTTGTTAAAGAAATTTGGGCATCCACCTTCCTCACAAGCTAGCTTGGGGGAGACACAATTCCGTTGTCTAGATCTGCTTAAAGGGGAGGACGGAGAAATCCAGCTTCAACACTTTGATCAGTACAGGCCACTGGACGCTATCCCAATCAAGAAGAAGAATATGATTCACCACTCATTCTTGGAAGATCGTTCTTGAAAACCTTCCATGTTGTCATCTATGTCGGAACTAGAGAAATCCACTTTTGGATCTTTGACCAAAAGGATCACTTCTTCTTCAACAACTGCACCATTTATGAGCAGCCAAAGAAAACCAAGAGAAGACGTTAACTCAACCGACAAAGGAAGAACCAACTACCAGGAATATAGGAGATATCATAAAGGATGAAGCTACTGCACCGCAAGAATTAGAAGATGTAGAGATAATACCCGAGCCTACAAATCAAGACAATAGTTGACAAAGTCTCCATCTTCTGGATCTGTTGAGAACAAGAGTCAGTTGGCCCACTGTGAGATAGGCAAGAGAAGACAAGCTTTCTGAACAACAACCAGCTAGACAAGAGAAGCTTCCACAAGGTGGTTCGACACAATCACTTTTCAATGATAAAGCAACATTTCAAGGTAAGTGACCATCACTTTAAAAGCTTCTCTTTAATTCTGGTATATGCATAAATAAAAACCAATCATGTTTAAGTTGCACCTCACTTAATCTAACCTAAACAACTCAACATGTTCAGTTCTTTACTCTTTGTTCTTACATTTACTCTCTTGAATCTCACTATCTTAACCAATGAGCTAAAATGTTATGCATCTAACCTTTGGCAAATGATATAAAGATCGACACATTATAGATTATCCTTCCTTGGGTTAAACAATTTGATCTGTTAAATATTTTAAGATGCTACTTCCATGCTCATCTTTTGATCCTATCACTCATGTTAAGATTAAATAGAATACATAAACAACAAGTTCATCTTGTTCAATGTGCCTAAGGTTAGAGAGGAATGAACAAAACTTTTGGTTCTATTGGTGTTTTTCGATCAACAGAGCCCATGCACTTGATCTCTACCTTGTCTTTATGAGCAGGACACACTCTTGACCAAAACATGGAGGAGTTTGTCAACTCCCAAATTTTACAGAGTGAAGGTCCTAGATCTACAAGAAGATGTGCACAAATCAAGATGCTGTCAGCTTTCACAACTAATGCTTCACTTCAAATTGCTGGGTGAACGAAGAACATGAGTGACACCATATCAAGAGGTGTAGTTACCAAGGTATACCTATCAAGATCGAATGATGCACCTCAGGAATGAACATGGTGAGAAGTCCTGTTTAGAGGACTTAAAACATTGAACCCTCGCCGAAAAGGTAAAATCGGTAGTTATCCATATTTATCTTTTCTGCATTAATTTCTCTTTTTGCATGTTTACTTCCTATTATTTGCATAATCATTTCTCCATAGCATATTTACTTTTCTGCATTAGCATTGAATAAAAGAAAGAAAATAAAAATACTGCACTACATCATAAAACCTAAAAGCCCCATTCGAATAATTCTGTGGTGTGTAAAAACCCACATGAAATATTCACCGTGGTGGCATAAAAATAAAAATAAAAATGCATTTATTTTGTTAAGTTGCTATTGCATCATAAAAATAAAAATGCAAAAATATTAAGAAAGAGATTTTACTGAAACTCTGGACAACTAAGGCTTGAGTGGTCAACCACTAATGCTTAATCTGTTCCACAAGTTTTGTTGTCTATTTGAGTTTCATAGGATTTGAAAGACCAGGAAAAGCCAACGAGCAAGTGGATGTTCTATCCACTGTTGGAGCACTGTTTCCACCAACATCAATCAAAACTCCGACAGAGGAAACACATTTCCACCGCTAGTTTGCTACATGGCAAGAATGAACGACTACGTCAACATTCAGCTTGGGGAAAGCACCCCCGTGTATCCAGGTAAGTATCCTTATCCTCTTAAGTTTTCTTTCTATACATAAATAAAATAAAATGAAAAAAATGTGGGCACATGAAGGCTCACCATTAATTAAAAAGAAAAAAAATATGGGCACACGAAGGCTCAACGCTATTAAGGGAACCAGCTTGGCGGAGACGCACCCCCGTTATCTTCGTAATCCAGGTATGTATTATTCACTATCTTAGTTATTTATAATAAGTGTGTTAGGTTAAATAAATAGTGTGTTAAGTTTATTTAGTTTGTTTTAAGAAGTTAATAATAAAAGAACAACGCTCTCTCTAATCTTTTACATGGAAATGATGAATAGTTGCTCTATCTAATTTTTTTTCAAGTACCTAGCCTTCAAAGCATGAGTTCTCATGATTAATAATGATTCTTAAAAATAAAATTAAATATATAGGTAGCAAATGCTTGATCCAGAGTCTAGGTAATTGACAGATATGATATCTGATGATCTGAGCTACTGTTATCTTGTTCTAAAACAACACTAGAGTTCTGGAGAGTTTCCAATATTAATATGACTAATAATTGCATTGAGTTAAATTAAGCTTTGTTGACCCTATGAGAAGTTATCATGCTATTGAATTGAGATCACTTACACATTCCATCCACTTTCCTCATAAATGCTCATGATTATTTGTTCCAATCCTCTCAAAAGTTTGTTGGAAGCATGTGGCTATTGAAAAAAGAGAGAAAAAATATATATCCGAGGAAATAAAAAGGGACAAGTGTCCGAAACCTCAAAAAGATAGATCCCGAGGAAATAAAAAGGGACAAGTGTCCAAAACCTCGAAAAAAAATGATGAAAAAAATGAATATCAGAAAAAAATGGGCATGTGCCCGTCAGTAGAATTAGCCTGATAGCCACGAGTTTCTGAAAAACAAAAGAGAGTGATATATTTCAAAAGAGCATCTGACTCCATTTTCCATACACATGCACTTCTTGATTCAATGGTGTGGTTGACTTTCTCTTTGGATCCATTGTTTAATTTGACAACATATGTTTTTAATCTTTTCTGAAAATTCATAAAACTCCGGGATAATGATGAAGTAACAGAGCAAGAGACATAGTGCTTGATTCGATCATTCTATCTTTCAATTACTCAGGATTCAAGGTAAAGTACTAAGCCCCGTGATGAATAATATGATATCTTTTTCTAATCCAAATGAGAACTTTTGTTTAAATGCTTGTGTGCTTGTTAAGAAATACAGATATTGAAGCAACTCCTGATCCATTGTTGAGATTGGCTTTGCTCGGGACTAGCAAAGGTTAAGCTTGGGGGAACTTGTTGACGCTCACTAATGCTCATAATTAACCATCAACTATTGCATCAAATGACACTAAATGAATTACAAAACATAGTTGTAGGGTTTGAAACTAATAAGTTCCACGAGTTTTGGTGCTCTCACTTGTTTTGTAGGACATCAATATTTTACCATATAAAAGTATCTCAAGTGATGAATTGGAGTGCACCATTGCGAAGAGCTCGTCGAGACGATCGAAACGGACATATCATTTGCTATATTTGGAGTCCCGGATGAAAAGATATTAATTTCGCAATGAAATCTGCAAAAGAAGGATCTAGAAGACACCAGAAGACACCACGAGGCGGGCCACCACGTGAGCCCACTGGGCTAGACCGACCGGTCCCACTTGGAGACCGATCGGTCGGCCCTAGAGCTTGTTTCGCCTCCACCTTCTGGAACCTTCTTCCACCGCCTCCTAGGATGCCTCCTAGGTAACCTTCAAGCTCTTTTTCGAGGTCGTCGGCTCGCGTTTTCTCCCTCGCCGCCACCGTCTCGCCGTTGTGTGCTTTCAGCCTCTCAACAGCCACCTGCGAAGCAAGCTCTGTTTCCACAAGATTACAAGTAGGGAACAAGTCAAACTGGGAGCTCCACTTGTCAACAGTCAGAACCAGAAAACCAATTGTTCATTTTCACGCAGCAGCCGGTTAATTTCCGAAGTATGCCCCTGCGCGGCTTCACGCAGTTTGACTTCAACTCGGCGGGCATTGTCAAGGTCCACTCGGTGGCACTCGCATGCTTCTTCAAGTTTTGTCTTTGCATCTACCAAGGGGCCAATGGACTCATAGCACATGCGACGCTCCTCTGACAAGTCCGACAACCCCTACGAGTTAACACAATACCCAAACTCAGTTTCTGGACACCACAACCACACGACATCACATTCTCAAGAAGGTTACCTGCGCATATTTGTGGAGTTCATTCAACATCAGGTCAAAGTTCCTCATCGAGCGGTTGTCAACGTTCTCCTCATGGAAAACCCACTCGCCAGCCCGTTGGCGTGCTACTCTGACTATTCGCTCCGGAGATCTTGGTGGTCGAGGGATCTCCATAACCTCTTCCTCCGGGGTCGCATGTACCTCCTCAGCCTCGACTGGCTCCACAGTGCGCCCAATAGCGTCGAGTAAACTAGCCTCCGGAGGAGGAAGCGGCGCGTCCGGGGGCACCTGAGTGGAGCCGGCCGATCCATGAGAATTGGGGTTGGGCCTCTCGGGCAAGCGTTGGTCGGGGGACCCACCGCCGCCAGAACCAGTGCCTTGCTCATCAATACCAGCTCTGGTCGAGGTCGGGCGCCCATCGGTTTTAGCTTGAGCGTCACCTCCCATCCTCGGCGCTCCATCCTCGGTTGCCTCTCCACAAGCCTGGTCGGACTCTAAATTGGAGCCCTGGTCGGCTCCGGGTCTCTGTCACTAGAGACAGAGTCAACTTCAAGCACGGGATCCCTGATGAGAGTTAAATTAAAATCAAAATGTTCTCATGGATACAAAACCACGAAGAAAGCAGTCAAATACTCACAAATGGCTGATGCGTAGGCCACCCCTCAGCCTAAGGCCTTTCGCCTTCTACACTGGCAAAACTAGCCCCGACGACTTTTCGACACGAGCACGCTTGAAGGTAGGCGGCTCATCTTCGTCATCATCGTCATCCCAGTCACAAATCGACTCAGATGTTCTCGGACCTGCATCGCTCGAGATCTTCAACAAGCCGCCAGCTCGCATTGTCCTTATCGAAGACCTCATGGAGGCTCCACGACCAGCAGCTACACGCTTACCCACAGCCTTCACAGCTGTTGACGCTCACTAATGCTCATAATTAACCATCAACTATTGCATGAAATGACACTAAATGAATTACAAAACATAGTTGTAGGGTTTGAAACTAATAAGTTCCACGAGTTTTGGTGCTCTCACTTGTTTTGTAGGACATCAATATTTCACCATATAAAAGTATCTCAAGTGATGAATTGGAGTGCACCATTGCGAAGAGCTCGTCGAGATGATCGAAACGGACTTATCATTTGCTATATTTGGAGTCCCGAATGAAAAGATATTAATTTCGCAACGAAATCTGCAAAAGAAGGATCTAGAAGACACCAGAAGACACCACGAGGCGGGCCACCACGTGGGCCCACTAGGCCAGACCGACCGGTCCCACTTGGAGACCGATCGGTCAGCCCCGGAGCCTGTTTTGCCTCCACCTTCTAGAACCTTCTTCCACCGCCTCCTAGGATGCATCTCCACCATCCCCGAAGTCGGTTTGATCTAACGGTGGGCGATAAACGTGACGCGGATCGATGACATGGCGATTCCTTGCCCCCTACTCCACCTCGGGCTATATAAGCAACCCCAGACCCCCCTCTCCAGGCATCTCCATCTTCATTATTCATCTCCACATCAGAAACGAGGATTTCAAGTAGAAGTAGAGGTCCCTCTAGATGAATCTCTTCTAGTTCATCTAGAATTAGATCTAGTTCTAGTTCTAGTTCTTGTTCTAGTTGTCTAGTTCATCTAGTTGTAATTAGAGAGAGGAGAAGGAGAGAGCTGAGGAGGAGCCGGATCTGTCGGATCTTCCTCGATATTGTATTGGTGCAGCATCTGGTTTGTCTTCAAGTAATCTCCAGGTTCTTCATTTACTATTTCTAAGTATTATATTTAATTTCAGTTCTTGCTTTATTTTATTTACTGGATCTCCGCTCGTATTGAGTGCTCTAGTTATATGCAGTAATTAGAGTAGTAAGCGTTAGTGTAGACTTGGTGTCTAAACTAGGGTTTACCTGAGTTTGCGCCCAATCCTCCGGATAGTTGTGGTAGCTACAGAGGTGACAGCTTTGTAGATTGTTATAATCCACCACGTTAGGATTGGTGTTTTCGTAGAGCTTTTTGGCAGCCTTCTCCCGATTACCCTTTTCCCAGTATTTTTCGAGAATCGGAAAGGTACTGTTGCTCTGAAGTAAGTAAAGTATAGTGAGACTCTAATTAGATAAACCCGCTTAGAAAACCCTATATCTCTCTCTAACCGCATTATCATTCTTTTCTTGGACGTTCTTAATTCTTCTAGCACACTTCACGTTCCCCATGGAAATTGATACCCTGGAATACTCTCGGGTGAAAGCTACATCGGTATCCGTGCGCTTGCGGATTATTCTGTGTGCGTTTAAAATACCCAACAACAGCTTGCGGGTCGGCCGCGTCCACGGCCCCCATGCCCTTCCTTGTCTTCTCGGCTGCTGCTTCCCCAACCTGGGAGTGAGGAGATTGGCCAGTCCCAGGCCTCGGGTCGACCCCTTCCGACCAGTCGGCTGATGGCACGTCCGAGACGTACACGCTGTTGCGATCCTACAAAAAAAGAAACAGTCCAAACCAGTATCTCGAACATTGAAGCCATCCAAAAGGCGCAAAACAGACTCAATGACAACTCACATCTTTAACAGGTCGTGCCAAGCTGAACGGTTGTGTAACCTTCTTCGGTGGTTTCCATTCTGAGAATTGGAGCACCACGTGCACGCCTCTCCAGCTCTTTGGTTTCCAAATCTTCGGCGCTCTCACGAGTCGGGTCAGGCCGTCCAGCATATTCATAACCAAGCTACACTCTCTCTTTGCACGGTAGTACATAAAGTTAGCCGTAATTTGGATCCCTTCAGCAGTCATCCCCTTCATTAAATGAAGTAGTTCCTCGACCTGCTCCATCTCACTTGCAGAGGGCTTCACCGACTAGGTCCAGCTCGACTCAACCACTTTGCCTACATCACAACTTAAAGTAGGCGTCTGGCACTACGTCATGTAGAACCATTTATCTTGCCAGCCGCTTACATTACTCTGAAGAGGGACGTTGATATATTCAGACACCATCCCCTCGCACAGCAGGATATATGCGCTCCCCACAATGCGAGACCCGCGACTATTCTTCTTTAGTTCGAAAAATAGCGAAATAGATTGAAATGTGGTTGTATTCCAAGACACGCCTCACACAAGTGAATGAAGACAGACACGGAAAGGATAGAATTTGGACCAAGATTGCAAAGTCTAATCCCCAAAAATCAAGCAACTTCCGGAGGAACACATGACAAGGCAGACCAAATCCCCTAATGAAATAGTCTTCAAAGACAACTACTTCGTCGGCATTGGGTTGAGGATAGGTCTCACCCGTGGGAGCTCTCCACCCGTCGGTCACTTTGTCCAGCAGAAGGCCACCGAAGACGAGGCGGCCGATGCTCTCCTCCGTGCTCCTTGACGGAGCCCACTCCTGATCCAATCTAATGGAGGCCGCCGCCGCAGGCTTCTTCGCCTTCCGCGCCATCGGATTTGCCGGAAAACGAGCAACGCGCCATGGAGTGCGCTTTTCAAGATCTAGGGCTACAGTGCAAGATTCGGCGGTAGGCGAGGAAATGGGGAATGGCAAAGGTTGGGCTAAGTAGCAGCTATGACAATGTCTGTCTTTATGGCCCTACTGCGTGATTTTTTGGGTTTTCAGTCACCGCGGAACGACTTTTTGTATGTTAGCAAGCCCTATGGCCCAATTTAACGGCCCATGTATTCAACCTTTGGAGAATAAACAAGGAATCTTTTTCTTCTCTCAAGTAAATTAAAAATAAATGTCAGCCTTCTCAGCAAAGCTCGGGACTGGTCAGATGACCAGTTACAGTCACATAGGTGGCAGAGCTGCGTTGCCTTCATGACCAGCTCCACCAGTCATACTAGGGACTGGTCGGCTTCTTCGCCAGCCTTCTCAGCAAAGCTGGGGACTGGTCAGATGGCCAATTACAGGCACACATGTGACAGCTGCGTTGGCTTCACGACCAGCAGCACCAGTCATACTGGGGACTGGTCGACTTCTTTGCCAGCCTTCTCAGCAAAGCTGGGGACTGGTCAGATGACCAGTTACAGGCACACACACGTGGCAGAGCTGCGTTGGCTTCATGACCAGCTCCACCAGTCATACTAGGAACTGGTCGGCTTCTTTGCCAGCCTTCTCAGCATAGCTGGGGACTGGTCAGATGACCAGTTACAGGCACACACGTGGCAGAGCTGCGTTGGCTTCATGACCAGCTCTACCAGTCATACTGGGGACTGGTCGGCTTCTTTGCCAGCCTTCTTAGCAAAGCTAGGGACTGGTCAGATGACCAGTTACAGGCACACACGTGGCAGAGCTGCGTTGGCTTCACGACCAGCACCACCAGTCATACTGGGGACTGGTCGACTTCTTCGCCAGCCTTCTCGGCAAAGCTTAGGACTGGTCAGATTACCAGTTGCAGGCACACACGTGGCAGAGCTGCGTTGGCTTCACGACCAGCTTTACCAGTCATACTGGGGACTGGTCGGCTTCTTCGCCAACCTTCTCAGCAAAGCTGGGGACTAGTCAGATGACCAGCTATAGGCACACACGTGGCAGAGCTGCGTTGGCCTCACGACCAGCTCCATCAGTCATACTGGGGACTGGTCGGCTTCTTCGCTAGCCCTCTCAGCAAAGCTGGGGACTGGTCAAATGACCTATTACAGGCACACACGTAGCAGAGCTGCGTTGGCTTCAAGGTCAGATCCACCAGTCATACTGGGGACCGGTACGATGTTTTTGCCCTAAAGATATTTATGTATAGTAAAGGATGTTTGAAAGCATTACCAACGGCGCTCCCGTGGTTCATAAATGGCAAGACTATCACCCTGGCAGCTTCAAGCTTCCCTAGACACTAGGAAGGTTGCCTGGGTAACTGCTCGAGTTCGAAGAACCTTGGAGGACCCAGTACATGACAACACGGCTTCGAGTTATTGCCGACGTCACAAGAATCCTCCCAGGAACTCTGTTATTCCTATCTATTCAGCACCAACTGGGAAACGTCCTAACAAACTATCCCCTCACAAGAATCCTACTAGGGACTGCGTTCCATACATACAAATTTGACCTAGGCGGATTGACGAGTTTGGCAACACTCATCTTCGGTTCACAGGAAGCCTGAAGCATTGGTATCATGGCTGCCTGGCAAATAAGGGTCCCAAGATGGTATATTTATAGTTGAGTTGCCTTGGTCCATAGACTATGTCCACCATGAAAAGAAGATCATGCTAAGTCACAGATTCAATAGAATCAAAGTCACTTTCTGCAAAGGCATACAGTGAAAGTTGCTGAAAGGACGACGGAGGCACGCTTTAAAGTCGAAAGAAACAATTTAAAGCTGACACCTTTGTCTGCACACGATGGCATGTTGTGCTGCTACTTTATCATGAGTCTACAGTTCTATTTTTAGACCTTGGCATCACATGACAGAGTCATCTATTTCCAAGCTCGGGGACTACCGTGTATACATGGCGCTTGTTCGCGCATGTATGTAGCTTTTTCTCTTTCTTGACCTTGGCACCACATGACCGAGTCATCTATTGCCAAGCTCGGGGACTAAGTGGGGACACTTCACCTGGTCGGTGAGTATGCTGGTGCATTTTAAACGTGGTCGACCTAAAGAACGAATTAGTGTTTGTGCCGTGTAAGCACAAAGTGGGCACACTTCACCAGACTCTCGGAAGTCATTTTTTTCTTTTTTAAGAGCACATCGTATCTTGTGGGTTCATGAAATGGCAAACGACAAATTATAACCTGGTCGGAGACAAGGCTTGAAGTTCGGACGAAGCTACTCAGGGATGTTGCCAAGATCTTTTTCACTGCTCCAAGATTCAATGTGCTCAGGGACTAGCTGTGGGGGTATAAACCCAGGTACTCTCACGGCTAGACTTGGGCTGCTTCATGAACGTCGGCCCAACTCGTTGTGAAGGTTTGTGGCGTCAAGGCCCAGCTAGTCGGACAGGCGGCTTAGCTGGACGGATGGCGGCACAGAAGCCTTCTCAGATTGCAAAGCAAGGAAGCATAGTCGGTTAGGGAAGATATCATGTCCTTCACGATATGATATTGTAATCGACTAGGTTTCCATATTCTATCGTGAGATCCGATCTTCTAGGATCTGTATCCCTGCTCCCTGTGGCTATATAAGGCGAGCAGGGACCCCCTCCCCTCAAAAACACGTTCATCAATATACAGAGTAGACAACTCGACACAGGACGTAGGGTATTCCGCTAAACCTAGCAGCCCAAACCTGGATAAACCCTGGTGTTCATCTAGTTTCGTCTCTGTGTCATGTCCGGATCGTCGTTCCACGCGCCTTCCCCGCTAATCTGCCACCTTGGGCATACCCCTAGGTGGGCTATCGACCATATTTCGTCCACGGTGAACATTCCTGTGGGTTTTTACACACCATAGAATTATTCACATGGGGCTTTATGGTTTATGATGCAGTAAAATATTTTTTTATTTTGTTTTCTAATTAAAATATTTGTGAATTAAATATGATTATAGAAGAAATGATTATGAATTAAATATGATAAAAGTAAATATAAAGATAACTGCCAATTTTTACCTTTTGGCGAAGGTTCGGATATTTATGTCCGACGAACCGGACCATCCCTTGGTTCAGACCTCCCAAGGTATGTCAGACGTTTGGAAAGTTGTTATTGATTGTACCTCTTAGGTGCAGACATTTTCTCCCATACTTTCTTGGTTTGAGGCTTCACTTCCTATGGTTCACTATCTTGAGGTTTCTCTCCTTTCTTTTCTGGGACAGTGTCGATAGCTTCTTCTTCATGATTGGCCTCTTTATTCTTGATAGTTTGTCTTCTTTGGCTTCGAGAGCGGCATCTTTCACTTCTATTCCTCTTGGATGCTTCATTAGGCATTTAGTTGATGAAGTTGCATCGTGCCTTTTCTCCAGGAAAGTGAAAATGGATTTCCTCTTGTAAATGATTGTACTTGTAGCGTAGAGGAATGGTCTTCCTAGGATGAGGTGCACATCATTGTCTTCTCATGTTGAGGATCAAGAAGTCTGTGGGGACTTCATGACCTCTAATTCTGACTACGACGTTTTCCATCATTCCTTCTTGTTTATGCCTCTTGATATGGTGTCACTCATGTCATTTGTTCGTCCAGCAGTTTGAAGTGAAGCGTTAATCGTGGACGCTGGCAGCATCTTGCTCAGTGTGCATGTTCTTGTAGATCTAGGACCTTCACTTTGTAGAATTTGGGAGTGACTTCTCCATGTTTTGCTCAAGAGTGTGTCCTGCTCATAAAGACAAGGTAGAGATCAAGTGCATGGGCTCTGTTGGTGGAAAAACACCAACAGAACCAAAAGTTTTGTTTATTCTCCTCTAACCTTAGGCACATTGCACAAGATAAACTTGTTGTTTATGTGTCCTATTCAATCTTAACATGAGTGATAGGATCAGAGGATGAGCATGAAAGTAGCATCTTCAAATATTTAATAGATCAAATTACTTAACCCAAGGAAGGATAATCTATGCATAAAGTGTCGATCTTTTCATGATTGAGATATATCATCTTCCAAAGGTTAGATGCAAAACATTTTAGCTCATTTAGTTAAGACAGTGAGATTCAAGAGAGTAAAGCTAAGAACAAAGATTAAAGGACTAAACATGTTGAGTTGATTAGGTTGGATCAAGTGAGGTGCAACTTAAACATGTTTTGTTCTTTATTTATGTTCATACTAGAATCAAGAAGAAGCTTTTAAAGTGATGGTTACTTATCTTGAAATGTTACTTTGTGATTGAAGAGTGATGTGTCGAACCACCTTGTGGAAGCTTCTCTTGTCTAGCTAGCTCGTCAAATTCTCATACTTTGTGCCCCAATAGAGGATGCAGTGGTTAGGGCAGGCATCAAACTTTCTAAGCTTCATCGCCACTGGCCGGATAAGCTTCTTCGCCCGATACGTATTTGCTGGAATCTTGTTACTCGCCGGTAATGTTTTAGCAAGGTAACCAAACAGCTCATCAAAGCTATGTCTGACCACCCATGCCGAGCCTTCATCATCAACATGTGGAGGTTGAAACGGAGCACCGTGCAATCCTTCGGACATTCCCCGTCGTCCTTATATAATGGATCAAGTGACACCTACTTCATCTCTCTGAAATTTTCCAGCCACTTCGGGGAGCCATACACGACGTCGTCTTCATCGATATGGTTGAGTAAATCCTGAAACAGCTGCACATCCGCAGGGTCCTGCACCGTAGCGTCCTCAACATCTCCACCACCATCATCTGTCATATCCTGGAGTACATCCTCCACAGCGATGTGGTAACGAGCACTACTGTCACTGAATGCAGGCGCTACTGTTGCTGATGAGACGTGCGCTCCAGGATCTTGGTTCACCGTCGTCGTCGACGCTGAGCTTACTCCAGATGAAGCCCCGACACTCGGATTGAATCTCTCGCTGTGATGAGTCCACACTGTGTAATCCTCCATGAAACCAAAACGAATCAAATGAGATTGCATTGTGCCTTCGTCTTTGAAGGCGGTCAGATTCTTGCAACGATGACATGGACATATGATTGTCGTCTGATTCGATCTCTCACGGTCAGCTTTCGCAGCGGCAATAAACTTTCTCACTTCAACGAGATACCGCACATCAAGTACTCTATTGATCTTATACATCCATTCCGACCGGTCCATCATACCTGCGATCCTTAATTAATTACACACATCATGAATCACAAAACAAAGATGAATTAGAAAAAATAATAATTTATTATATTTGCGGATGCATGGGTGTATGTCGAGTCTCTGAGTGATGAGTGATTGTGATCAACTGGAATGATGTGCATGTTCTTTGGCTTGTGTTGTGCAGGTGTCGAGCACGGATACAGTGATCAAAGGCAAGGTGAAGGTCAAGTAGAGACGTGCTGTGCCGATGGACAGAGAGTGGCGAAGGGCGGACGTGAGGCTTGGACTGAGGGACCAGTGGCCCGAGGATCAGCTGTGGTGACTGACAGCCTGGGACAGCGACGAGCGAAGACTTGCGGTCACGGTGTTGCCTGAGTCAAGGACTTGGGGACACATGTCGGTGGACGGGGTGCACGAGCGGTGCATCCCATCTACGGCTCGGTTTGGTGGTTGAGCCACAGAAAAACCACCGAGTGGACGATTTCCAGGTTTGGGCCTCAAAACCTGGGCGCTGATGGTTTCCGAGTTTGGGCC
This sequence comes from Coix lacryma-jobi var. lacryma-jobi, assembly GCA_009763385.1. Taxonomy (NCBI): domain Eukaryota; kingdom Viridiplantae; phylum Streptophyta; class Magnoliopsida; order Poales; family Poaceae; genus Coix; species Coix lacryma-jobi. Next base: position 115,162,941 of record CM019829.1, read on the forward strand.
ACAAAACTCGGGCTGAGGACGGTTTCCAGGTTTGGGCCTCAAAACCTGGGTGCTGCGGGTTTCTGAGTTTGGGACACAAAACTCAGGCGCTGGTCAGCTGGTTTCCCGGTTTGGGCCTCAAAACCAGGGGATAGCTGTGAAGGCTGGTTTCCCGGTTTGGGCCACAAAACCGGGGGTGCGACGTCCGGGAAAAGGACAAGTAGAGCGGTGGCGGCACGTGGCAGCAATCGGTGAGGTTGCGTCGAGGCAACGCTACCAGTTGTGCGGGCGTGGCCGTCGGATCACCACCTACCACGAGTTGGTCCAGAATAACCCTAGGGTTCAGCTGGTTCGCTCTGTAATTAGTTAGGGGTAGAGTGGGAATTAGGAATAGTTAGAATTAGGATAAGTAGGGGGAGACACCCACCACCCCATCCATCTCAGTCATTTGCTCTTTGCTTCTAGGGTTTCCTGCTCTCCCAATCCCCTGCTGTAGCTAGCTGAGATCCGCAGAGAACCATACCTCTGTGTACTGGAGATTTTGAGGAAGTGAGACCGTAATCTCACTGTTGTAGCGTGTGGTAGCCACACGGTTGCAGATCGATGACTTGATTCGTGTTTTGTTCGTGTTCTTCGCGTTCTTCGTTTCTCCGCGATTTTCCCGTCACTCGATCTCCCTCTCTAGTGCGTCTTTGCAAAATCCGTTTGAATCAACTTGTTCTTTATAGTGAGGACATCATTTCCACCGAAGGAATTCATCTAACTCCTCACGAAGAAGTAGATCGGGTTGATTTCGTTTTCGTGGCGATTTTCATTCATACTCCTCCCCTTTCGATTTCCCGGTGATCGAATCAATTTGAGCGGATGATTTCTTGGGGATAGTCTTCTAACTACCTCGTGATCATCCTCTCCAAGTTTGGGAACGTGGGATTGAGTTTTGGTTCAAATTTGGGAAGAATCGTGAGAGGGGCGACCGAAATCGCCCTCTCTGTTCATCCGTGGACAGTCCGCCATTGGTACCGCGGACAGTCCGCGCGTCGGGGTCGGTCACACCAGTGGCCTGACTCCGCGCTGTTGGGCAAGCATTTTTTGAACCACGGACAGTCCGCCGTTGTTCTTGGCGGACAGTCCGGGAACGTCCAGGGAGGTTCCAGGAGCGTTGCTGTTTCTGGTGTTTGGCCGGCGGATAGTCCGCCAACCCCTCGCGGACAGTCCACAGTAGGGGCGGACAGTCCGGGACCTCAGGGCCGGACAGTCCGCGAATCGGCTGTGTACTCCGGTCTTGTGCGTTTGCTCTCCCGGCTTCTTCGCTTGGTTTTCGGACTTCTCGTTTGGCCCTAGAGTTGACCAAGGAACCTCTCTAGGTATGTTTGCTACTTGTTAGCATAGGTATTTGGGGATTTCTCGACGTAGCCGTCTATCTACGTTCGGGACTTGGTTTTTGAGGGTCGAACGTGTTCCGGTGCTTTTGTCATTTGGTTTGCTATCGCTTTGTGGTGCTCCGCTGTGATCCTAGGGATCATCCACCCTCTTCCAAGGGTCGTGAGCATCACAGTTTTGATCGAAGCTTTTGGGGTTGATTTGTGGGACAAAGGCCAAAATTTTGAGAGAGATTTTTGAGTTCCCATTCACCTCCCCTCTGGTCGCCTTGCTATTGCATTCTCGGTCCTTCAATTGGTATCGGAGCCAGGTTAAGGATCTTCCACCTTAGCCGGTTCCAGATCCACAGAAGGCGACATGGATCGCGGCGTGGGCCAACCGCCGTTTTTCGATGGGACGAACTATGCGCATTGGAAGATACACATGTCGGCCTATCTGCAGAGTATTGGTGCTTCCATCTGGGATATTTGCAACTCTGCTGATTACGTGGTCTTGGCTGCTCGTGTCACTCAGCATCAGATCGATGAGCACGATGCCAATAGCCGAGCCCGTAATGCTCTTTTCTCTTGTTTGAGCATGTCCGAGTTTGATCGCGTTTCTCACCTCGCTACGGCTCAAGAGATTTGGGCTACCCTCATGTGTTTCCATGAGGGAACCTCTCAAGTCAAAACCCGACTCTACGAGTCGTTCAAGCGAGAGTATGAGAACTTTCGACATATGCCTGGCGAGAGCATAGAAAGTTTATCCGCTCGCTTTCAGGTGATTGTCAACAGGATGAGGACTAACAAGGACCTATTGCCTTTCGACGATCATGAGAGAGCTTTGAAGCTTTTGCATACTCTCGATCGATCGGTGTGGGACTCCAAAGTTCAGGCGATCATCGAATCACCAAACTATGAGACCCTCACATGCGACGAGCTCATTAGTAAGCTCAAGTCTAGTGAGATTGATGTCATGGCAAGGGCTTCTTATGAAAATCCTTTTGGCCCGTCGATGGCTTTGGTTTCTGGCTCTTCTGCTAACCCCTCTGGAGGCTTTGCACTCTCTTCTCTTCTTTCTGTCACAGAGCAGCAGCTGGAGTTCATGGGGGATGACGAGTTGGCTTTGCTCGCCAACCGGTTCTCGCGGTTTCACAACATCCGCATGAACCGTCGCCGCGGAGGAGGATGATCGGGCTGTTTCGAGTGTGGCAACCCCAACCACTTCATCGCCAATTGCCCGAAGAAGAACAAGCACACCTTCGGCAAGGCAGATCATGGGCACAAGTACGACTCCGGCAAGCGCAAGGAGAAGTACGTCCCCGCGAGGCACAAGCGGAAGGGCGGCTTCGACAAGGAGTACATCAAGACCAAGTACTTGGAGAAGGCTCAGGCTGAGCAGCATGCTTTCTTCGCCACGCTCAGCGACGTCGACGACTCGGATGACGACTCTGCTGCCTGTTGACGTTTGTTAACGCAAATAGAATATGAAAGATTCTGCAAGCGCACAGAACACCATTGTAGCATTTTACCGGGAGTATTCCAGGATCGTTATTTATATTTTACCACAGGGAAGCTAGGGTCAAGAATCTGATAACTCACTATCATGCATCTACTAACTCAGAGTACTAATTAGACTAAAGCAGGGGTAAATGATATATGATATATATGATAATGAAAGCACATCAAAGAGAATTCATGATAAATGTATAGATAACTATAGTGGGAGGACAACGAGAGAGATCAAGGTTCCTATGTTCTTCTCTATTACTTGGGTTCTAAGGTAACAAAGATGTAAAGATATAGCAGTCATAAACATTGGCACTTTGGAGCAACAGTACCTTTCTGACTCTCGAAAAAGACTGGGAAGAAAGTAGTCAGGGGAAGGCTGCCAAAAGCTCTACGAAAACATCAATCCGAACGTGGTGGACTACGAAGGCCTAACAGAGCTGTCACCCCTGGGGCTACCACAACTATTCCGTGGGATTGAGCGCAACCTCAGGTAACCTATAGACTAAACACCATGTCTAATCTATCGATTACTACTCTAATTAGCTAGCATAACTAGAGCACTCAATACGAGCAAAGATCCCATGCCAAGATATAACAACTATACTAATCATATAATAAAGCATAAAGTAAATAGAGAAGATAAATATATTAAAGCATAAGTCTTACAAAGAAAAGATACAAAGACATACCAAAACTCTGAAGACTCCTCTGGAACCAGAGCGCAGCTCCGCTCTCCCTAACTCCCGACTAAGCTATTACATTGGAAAATCCAAACCTAATTCTCTAGGGAGGAGAGGTTGTCCTTCGAGGGACGCCTCTGCAAAGACTCCCAGATGATGATGGTGTGTTGCCTCAGGGGGGTCCTCGGTTTATTATATAGGGGCTCCTGGCCTCCCCTCCACCTTGGGCAAGCGATGTGGTACTAAATCCTTCGTCATATGCACTTGGGCCTAAATGGGCCAAAACGTGTTGGAGAGGTCGGTTGGAGTGTGTCACGCGAAAGGGGGCGAATTTGGGCCCAGTACCAGACCGGTCGGCCCAGGAGGGAGACCGACCGGTCTGTCTCTATGACAGGTGGGTCCCACCTTCAGTGGGTCGCCTTCTCGTGTATTCTGGAATGTTCTAGAATCTTCCAAGTCGTATCCATCGAGGACTCTCGCTCCGGGACTCCAAATATAGCAAATCATATGTCCGTTTCGATCGTCTCGACGAGGTCTTCGCAATGGTGTGCTCTGTTTCATCACTTGAGATACTTTTATATGGTGAAATATTGATAATCCTACAAAACAAGTGAGAGCACCAAAACTCGTGGAACTTGTTAGTTTCAAACCCTACAACTATGCTTTGTGATTCATTTAGTGTCATTTCATGCAATAGTTGATGGTTAATTATGAGCATTAGTGAGCGTCAACACTGCCTCAAGCGACGACGAGTCCGAGAAGAAGAAGAGGATCGAGGACAAGCTGAACGGCCTCTACTTCTTCGCCGACGATGACGGCTTCTGCACCATGGCCCTCGGCAAGGAGGTCGACGGCGAGCTGGAGGACACTCCTCGGAACGACGACGATGACACCTCCCAGGTATCTCAGACCCCCGACGAGATTTCTGCTGAGGTCGAGAAGCTTACTGTCACGCTCCTTAGTCAGGATAAGTTGCTTAGGCGTGCTGCTAGAGAGCGCAAAGAGTTTAGGCAGAAGTGGGAGGATACGGTGAAGGAACTTGAATCTGTTAAGTCCACCGTAGTTGTTACCGATGAGGAGGAGTGTGAGATGTGCACCACACACATGACTGATCTTCTCACTTTGAGAAGCAAGTATGCTGTGTTGGTAGGAGAGGTGGATGAGCTGAAGGCTTGATCCTCGCTGTTGGGTGCGTGCAAGTCCTGTGCGGGCTTGCAATCTGAGTTGGCAGAGAAGAATGCCAAGATTGTGTCTCTTGAAGAGGCCAACTCAGATAGCACATGTGTGGCTAGGTGTGTTCTTTGTGAGGGTTTGGAGATGGAGATCGCGAACGTGAAGCATGGCAAGATGCAAACCGAGGAGGAAAACACATACCTTCGGACCATCTTGTCATGGGTGTCATGCAATGAGCCGCAGCTTGGGATGATGATCGCTCAGTTTAAGCGAGCTGCTGGAGGTCCTGGTGTTGGTTTTGCTCCGGGTGTTGATATCTCTTCTTTTGGGAAGATTGGGGAGTCGAGTGGCCGGAACCCATGTGAGAAGCTAAACTCCACCACTACTCCCAAACTTACCAAGCTTCCACCAAAAGAGCCCTTCAAGCCTAACACCAAGGATGGAGTGTTTGAAGAACCTCCACGAGCTCCACCCGAGAACCAGCAATGGGCTCCCAAACCCAACCACCTGAAAAACAAGCTGGACACAATGCCACCTATCCAGGAGGAGCTTATGCCATAGAAGGGCAAAGTGATCCACACCCACTACCGTGAGTACCAACAACCCCCTTTGAGAGCGGTGAGGTACCATTGTGAGCACTGTGGGAGAGATGGACACTTGAGCGAGTTTTGCTTTCGGCGCAAGAGAGAGGCGCGCCGTGCAAGGGAGATGAACAATGCGGACATGTACCATCCTTTCCATGATGTACATGTGCCAAATGTTCAGAGGAGAGCTCCGAGGAGAGCTGCTAGGCCTACAGGTGCAGTGCCTCAAGGTCCTAGGCGTCAGGGAGGTGTTGCCCGACGGGGTCCTGTTTTTGTAGGATACGGACCCCGTGGCGGAGGCTTTGTTGAGCGTTTTCCTCCACCGCGCTTTGAGTATCGCGATGGACGCTCTTCCCTTAGCGGACCACGTTTTCCTGTGCGTGGTGATCTCTCTTCCCGTAGGCGTGCTAGGAATGGTTTTTCTGCTAACCGTTCTTTTGAGCAGCCGGCCCAACACTGGTATTCCTCCTACTTCACTAACCCCAGTGTTGGCCCATCTGCTCACCCTATGTCTTTTTATTGATATAGGTAAAACGATTGGAGAACGTTTGGTTGGTGGATTCTGGGTGTTCGAGGCACATGACCGGAAACGCCAAGTGGTTCTCCAGTCTTAGTCCGGTCGCCGGAAAGGAGTTTATCACCTTCGGCGACAACAGCAAAGGTAAGGTGCTGTCTCGTGGATCGGTGCGAGTTAATGAGCACTTTGTGTTGCGTGATGTTGCTCTTGTTTCTAACTTGCATTTTAACCTTCTTTCTGTTTCGCAACTTTTCGATGATGACTATGAGATTCGTTTTAAACCGAATCTCAGTCGCATTTTGGGTCCTCAGGGAAATCTTGTTTGTGTGATTTCGCCCTTTGGAAAAGTCTTTCATGCGGATTTCTCGGAGTCGTTTGGAATTTCTCGTTGTCTTTTGGCTGGACCTTCCTCCTCTGATCTTTGGAAGTGGCATAGGAGACTCGGTCACCTGAGCTTCGACTTGCTTGCAAGACTTAGTTCACTTGGCTTAATCCGAGGATTGCCCAAGTTGTCCATGGAGAAGGATCTTGTTTGCCATTCTTGTAGACATGGGAAGATGGTCGCCGCTCCCCACCATCCAGTGACTCAGGTCATGACTAAGCGCCCTGGAGAGCTTTTGCACATGGACCTCGTTGGTCTGGCTCGGGTGAGCTCGGTTGGGGGGAAGTGGTACGTGCTTGTTGTTGTCGACGATTTTTCGACATATTCGTGGGTTTTCTTTTTAGCTGAGAAAACCGAGACTTTCTCCTTTGCTCGCAATCTGATTTTGCGTCTTCAGAATGAGTTCCCTATGAACTCAATGCGAGCAATTCGGAGTGATAATGGTTCCGAATTCAAGAATTCGGATTTTGAGAAGTTTTGTAACTCTTTGGGTTTGGAGCATCAGTTTTCTTTCCCCTAGACACCGCCACAAAATGGTGTTGTAGAGAGGAAGAATTGGACCCTTGTAGAGATGGCCAGGACGATGCTCGATGAGCATAGGACTCCTAGGCGATATTGGGCCGAAGCTATGAGCACTGCATGCTATATTTCCAATCGCATTTTTCTCCGAGCTTTCTTGAAAAAGACTTCTTATGAGTTGCATTTTGGAAGACATCCCAAAGTAAGCTACTTTCGAGTTTTTGGTTGCCACTGTTTTATATTGAAGAAAGGCAACCTGGATAAATTTGAGTCTCGTTCTTCAGATGGTGTATTTTTGGGTTATGGCACTCACACTCGCGCTTATCGTGTACTTAACCTTGATACTAACCGAGTCATGGAGACATCAGATGTCACCTTCGATGAGACCATGGTTTGTCCTTCTTCTCATTTTGAGCGTGCAGGTGATCATGAGGTTGGTGAGCCTCTTTTCGATGATGAAGAAGAAGGTGCTCAAGGCATGGATGACCCAACACCTCTTCCACCTGCTGTGCCGCAAAGAGCGGCTTCTACTACGACTCACGGCCCCGATCCCTCTTCTTCGACTTGGGGGCCGTGGGATCCGCCACCTCGAGCGGTACCATTTGTACCCGAGGAGGCACCAGCTGCTGTTGAGGGGGAGGCTACATCAGCTCGGGAGGTGCCACGACACATCCAGCGCCAACACCCGCCTCAACAGATGATCGGCAGCATCGACGAACGTGTCACTCGGTCAAGGTCACAACAAATCTCTCACTTTGCTCATTCTGCATTTGTTGCTGATTTTGAACCCCGAGATGTTGGACACGCTTTGATGGATCCGGATTGGGTCAATGCCATGCATGAGGAGTTAGAAAACTTTGAGAGAAATCGGGTTTGGGTTCTTGTTCTTCTTCCTCCTGAGTGTCATCCTATTGGGACAAAATGGGTTTTCAAAAACAAACAGGGAGAAGATGGCCATGTTGTGAGAAACAAGGCCAGACTCGTAGCCCAAGGGTACAGTCAGAAGGAGGGGATAGACTATGAGGAGACGTTTGCTCCTGTAGCTCGTTTGGAGGCAATTAGGATACTCTTGGCTTTTGCTACATCCAAAGGGTTTAAACTTTTTCAAATGGATGTCAAGAGTGCCTTCTTAAACGGCTACATAGAAGAGGAGGTGTATGTAAAACAACCCCCCCGGTTTTGAAAATCCCAAGTTTCCAAACCACGTCTTTAAAGTTCACAAAGCTTAGTACGGTTTGAAACAAGCCCCTAGAGCCTGGTATGATAGGTTGAAAACCTTTTTGCTTGCTAAGGGTTTCAAAATGGGATGTGTGGATAAAACGCTCTTTCTCCTCAAGCAAGGCAAAGACACTCTCTTGGTCCAGATTTACGTGGATGATATCATTTTCGGTGGTTCTTCTCACGCTTTGGTTGCCAAGTTTGCAGATACTATGAGCAGGGAGTTCGAGATGAGTATGATGGGCGAGCTGACATTCTTTCTTGGGTTGCAAATTAAGCAATCCCGAGAAGGGACGTTTGTGCACCAGGGCAAGTACACCAAAGACTTGCTGAAGAGGTTCGATATGGGTGAGGCCAAGCCTCTTCCAACACCCATGTCGACCACGACGGCCCTGGATGCGGACAAGGATGGAGAAGCTGTGGACCAGAAGGAGTACCGAAGCATGATCAGGTCGCTGCTCTACCTGACGGCGACACGCCCGGACATCCAGTTCGCGGTGTGTTTGTGTGCGCGCTTTCAGGCGTCGTCGAGCACTTCACACCGTCAAGCGGTGAAGCGCATTATGAGGTACCTTCGTTTCACACCTGAGTTCGGGATTTGGTATTCAGCTTCCTCCACCCTCTCCCTTTGCGGTTATTCCAAGGCCGATTTTGCTGGTTGTCGAGTTGAACGCAAGTCCACTTCTGGGACTTGTCAGTTTATTGGTTCTTCTCTTGTATCGTGGTCTTCTCGCAAGCAGTCTAGTGTCGCCCAGTCTACCACAGAGGCTGAATATGTTGCTGCGGCTAGCTGCTGTTCTCGGTTGCTTTGGATGATGGCCACTTTGCGTGATTTTGGTCTGATCTTTTCTCGCGTGCCTTTGCTTTGTGATAGCACGAGTGCGATTAGCGTTGCTAAGAACCCCGTGCTTCACTCGAAGACCAAACACATTGATGTGCGCTTTCATTTTCTGCGAGACCATTATGAGAAGGGTGATATCGACCTTCGCCATGTCGATACTCATCATCAGTTGGCTGATATTTTCACCAAGCCTTTGGACGAATCAACCTTTAATCGGTTGAGGGGTGAGCTTGGTGTGTGTTTCCCCTTTTAGATGGGGGAAACATTTTGGTTCTTGTATCATAGACTGACTATTTTTCGTTTGTCTTGTTTTCTTTCAGTTTAGTCTTTTGCATTTCAGCATACGCTTTTACATTCTGAGCTTCATGTATATAGTCTGAAGAATGTAACTATGCTCTGTATAGTATTTGCTCCGATGCTTTAAGATGATGTTGTAGCTTATTCTCTTTCTGATCACTGTTACATGTTGTGAGCGGAGCTATTTTATGAATGGTGAATCTGACTAATGATCATAAAACTTGAAAATATTCACCATTGAGATTTGCAACTAGCATGTGTAGAATGGTTTTGAAATCACTAGTGCTCTTCATATATGCTAGGTTGCTATGTCTCTAGTGTTGAGTCATTCACTTGCTTGGTATGTTCATATTCTGTTTAAAATCTGAACCAAGTTAAGTGAATTGGAAAGATCGAGATGGGATTGCTTGTCAGCACATCATAGTTTCGAGACTGTTTCTCATTGCACTTTGAGTTAAACTTGAGCTGTGTAGTGTATGACCGAAACTATTGCTTTAAGCTTCTGATTGCTTCTGCATAGGCTTCGCACAGTTGAAAAGTTACGCAATGACAAGCTTTCAACCTCTCGCAATCACATGCTGAAATTTAAACTTGTGTAGTTTAACCACTGCAACTCCGATAAACTTTGGATACACAAGTCTATGTTTAATTCTATAGCATGATGATTGAACTGTGCTAGGGGTAGTTCACCTTGTATACATGTTTAGCACCTGTTTGACTTCCTGTCTATACATGTCTCGTGCTATTTTGATGGTGAATACCTTTTTGGCTGAAAACTACTCCTTCTGCTCTCATGTTCATATTTCGTATCTGGTGATTAGTTTGAGCCTTTGCTAGCTTCTTATGGATGTTGTTGAGTCATCGGATCAAAATTGTGTAGAGCATTCTTGGCATTCTCTTGACCATATTCCTGAAGCTGCTAACTTGCATTTTGACTCATATGCATTTTCGAAGGGGGAGAATTTTTACTTGATTAGTGCATTTTCAACTAAGGGGGAGATATTGCAAATCATATGCTCTCTGGGTGTTCAACTGAGATTTTCCTGATTGTGTGCACTATTTGAGGGGGAGTTTTCTCGTGATGAGTTTTGAAATTTCCAATTGGTTCGGAGCGTTTTTGCTAGTTGTGTTGAGCCTTTGCCTCTTTCTTGAGGGACTAGCATTCGCCTTTCAGATTTTCAATTGGTGTCGAGCTCTTTTTCTTAAGCTGGTAACAGTTGGTTTCGAGCTTTCCTGCTAGCGGTGTTGAGCCTGTTCTACCTCTTCTTGAGGGCTAGCTTTTGCTTTGCTTGGTTGCGTCGAGCCGTTGCCCATGTCTTCGGGGACCAAGTTGTTTTGCTCTTTCCACTTGACCTTCTTCGGCTTTGCTATGCTTTTGGGTCATTTGGTCGAGTTCTCTCTCTTTCTTCCACCCTTCTTCTGCTTCCATCATGATTTGTGTTGGTAGTTGACAATGCACTCATCAAGGGGGAGATTGCAGATACATGGGTGTATGCCGAGTCTCTGAGTGATGAGTGATTGTCAACTGGGATGATGCGCATGTTCTTTGGCTTGTGTTGTGCAGGTGTCGAGCACGGATACAATGATCAAAGGCAAGGTGAAGGTCAAGTAGAGACGTGTCGTGCTGATGGACCGAGAGTGGCGAAGGGCGGATGTGAGGCTTGGACTGAGGGACCGATGGCCCGAGGATCAGCTGTGGTGGCTGACAGCCTGGGACAGCGACGAGCGAAGCCTTGCGGTCACGGTGTTGCCTGAGTCGAGGACTTGGGGACACATGTCGGTGGACGGGGTGCACAGGCGGTGCATCCCATCTACGGCTCGGTTTGGTGGTTGAGCCACAGAAAAACCACTGAGTGGACGGTTTCCAGGTTTGGGCCTCAAAACCTGGGCGCTGATGGTTTCCGAGTTTGGGCCACAAAACGCGGGCTGAGGACGGTTGCTAGGTTTGGGCCTCAAAACCTGGGTGCTGCGGGTTTCTGAGTTTGGGCCACAAAAATCAGGCGCTGGTCAGATGGTTTCCTGGTTTGGGCCTCAAAACCGGGGGATAGCTGTGAAGGCTGGTTTCCCGGTTTGGGCCACAAAACCGAGGGTGCGACGTCCGAGAAAAGGACAAGCAGAGCGTTGGCGGCACGTGGCGACAATCGGTGAGGTTGCGTCGAGGCAACGCTACCAGTTGTGTGGGCGTGGCCGTCGGATCACCACCTACTACGAGTTGGTCCAGAATAACCCTAGGGTTTAGCTGGTTCGCTCTGTAATTAGTTAGGGGTAGAGTGGGAATTAGGAATAGTTAGAATTAGGATAAGTAGGGGGAGACACCCACCTCCCCATCCATCTCAGTCATTTGCTCTTTGCTTCTAGGGTTTCCTGCTCTCCCAATCCCCTGCTGTAGCTAGCTGAGATCCTCAGAGAACCATACCTCTGTGTACTGGAGATTTTGAGGAAGTGAGACCGTAATCTCACTGTTGTAGCGTGTGGTAGCCACACGGTTGCAGATCGATGACTTGATTCGTGTTTTGTTCGTGTTCTTCGTTTCTCCGCGATTTTCCCGTCACTCGATCTACCTCTCTAGTGCGTCTTTGCGAAATCCGTTTGAATCAACTTGTTCTTTATAGTGAGGAGATCATTTCCACCGAAGGAATTCATCTAACTCCTCACGAACAAGTAGAACGGGTTGATTTCGTTTTCATGGCGCTTTTTCGTTCATACTCCTCCCCTTTCGATTTCCCGGTGATTGAATCGATTTGAGCGGATGATTTCTTGGGGATAGTCTTCTAACTACCTCGTGATCATCCTCTCCAAGTATGGGAATGTGGGATTGAGTTTTGGTTAGAATTTGGGAAGAATCGTGAGAGGGGCGACCGAAATCTCCCTCTCTGTTCATCCGCGGACAGTCCGCCGTTGGTACCGCGGACAGTCCGCGTGTCGGGGTCGGTCAGACCAGTGGCCTGACTCCGCGCTGTTGGGCAAGCGTTTTTTGAACCGCGGACAGTCCGCCGTTGTTCTTGGCGGACAGTCCGGGAACGTCCAGGGAGGTTCCAGCAGCGTTGCTGTTTCTGGTGTTTGGTCGGCGGACAGTCCACCAACCCCTTGCCGACAGTCCGCAGTAGGGGCGGAGAGTCCGGGACCTCAGGGCCGGACAGTCCGCGAATCGGCTGTGTACTCCGGTCTTGTGGGTTTGCTCTCCCGGCTTCTTCGCTTGGTTTCCGGACTTCTCGTTTGGCCCTAGAGTTGACCAAGGAACCTCTCTAGGTATCTTTGCTACTTGTTAGCATAGGTATTTGGGGATTTCTCGACGTAGCCGTCTATCTACGTTCGGGACTTGGTTTTTGATGGTCGAACGTGTTCCGATGCTTTTGCCATTTGGTTTGCTATCGCTTTGTGGTGCTCCGCTGTGATCCTAGGGACCATCCACCCTCTTCCAAGGGTCGTGAGCATTACGGTTTTGATCGAAGCTTTTGGCGTTGATTTGTGGGACAAAGGCCAAAATTTCGAGAGAGATTTTTGAGCTCCCATTCACCCCCCCCCTCTGGTCGCCATGCTATTGCATTCTCGGTCCTTCAATATTTATGTTAAATCTAGGGACAGAAATAACGACGACAAATAAAATTAATGCATCCATGATGAACTTAGAGAAACAAATACTAGTTTTCTCTCTCCTCCATGAAACTAGATCTAAAAAGGAGGCTAAAAAGAGAGGAAAAGAGAGGGGAAAGAGGGTGGAGATCATCTAGAAACCTCTTGTGGAGTACTTCTCCTCCAAATCAAACAAATAAACCTCAAAAACAAGTTATTTGGGGTAAAAATTCATGAAAACTTCTCCCCACGTTTTTGTGTAGAGGAAGAAGATGATCAGGTTCCTTTCTGCTGGCGGCGGCGGCTTAAATAGCCAGGAATAACCACAGCAGGCACATTATGTCGCCCGCTGCAGTTAATAATTACCCGCAGCGGGCAACTAAGGAAGCCCGCTGCGGTTAAAGAAGATTAACCGCAGCGGGCACCTTACGTTGCCCGCTACGGTTAATTATTAACCGCAGCGGGCGCTTCAGCGGCCGGACGCTGCAGGCCGGCTACCGAATAACCGTGGCGGGCAAAAACTGTGCCCGCCATTGAGCCCATTTAGGCAACGCTGCGCATATTCAATTCTGTAGTAGTGTAGCTTGTATTCTCTTGCTTGTCTCATAGTGTGCTTTAGAGGAAGAAGATCACGATGGAATCATCTTTATAGATATCGACCTTCCTTCTCTATGTGTCGACTTATCAGTGAAGGCACATTGTTCCTCGAGTATGCTGCCTAGGATCCTCTCTCTTTCTTGTATCAATTTTGTACTATGAGGATGTAGGGATAGTTCCGCATTCTTCTCTTGTCAACCTTTCTTGTTTTTTCTTTAATTATTGGGTTGATAAGAGACTTGAAGTTAGAACTGTTACTCGAGTGCCTCCATGATAGTCTTTGTCTTTTAATGTCACAACTGAGACTTGTCCTCTCAATAGTGTCTAGATGATGGAGATCTTATCGGTTGTTCTTCCTGATTTGTTGGCTCAGGTATTATCTCTCCATCTTCTAACTCATGTGGTGCAGTGGCTTCATCCTTCATGATGCCCTCCCCAATTCTTGGCAGTTGGTTCTCCCTTTGGCGTCTTCTATTGGTTCTCTTTGGCTGCTCATAAGTGATGTAGATGTTGAAGGTGTAGCGAAAGATCCAAAAGTTGACTTCTCCAGGTCCAATAAAGATGATAACATTGATGGTGTTCAAGAACGATCTTCCAATAATGAGTGATGGATCATATTCTTCTTCTCGACTGGGACAACATCTTGTGGTTTGTACTGATCAAAGTGGTGAGTAAGAGATCAATATGTCTTGAAGCTAAGTTTCTCCTTCCTCCCTTTGATTGTGAAACACATCTAGACAACGGAATTCTCTCCCAGGCTGGCTTGTGATGCAGATGGATTCCCAAACAACATGTTCATGTGTTGGATTTGTAGATCTTGTTATTGTTGTAGTGGTACCATCTTGTCTCCCAAGCTAGCTCTTGATTAGAAGAGAAGATAACTCCCCACTTCTTGTCTTGATGTCTTGGACAATGATGGTTGCAGGCATAGGTTGTCTCATACGAGGTAAGTTGCATCCTGTTTGTCATCAGTGCCCAAGCAAGACTCAAAGCTAGGCTAGCACCATTTGTGATCTTAGAGTAGGTTTGTGTGTCTATGGTTTGAGTTTTGGATCTTCAATGTTCAGACCAAACCATGGATGAACAAAATCTCTCTCCTGCGTAATGTTAGTGGACATATACCCGAAGGATTGCAAGAATTTGAAGCATGGGTTATTATCCACAACTTATGTATTTTGCATCTATGCTAATAAAAAGATGTTTTTAGGACTATTTTAGCATAGACTAGTATTTTATGTGTTGGCTGCACTTTAACATGATTCAAGGCAAAAGATAACTTGTAGTAGAAGACAAAATAAATAAACTTTGATACTCACAGTTCTTTCATCCATGATGAATGAGCTGAGTCTTCATTGTGCAAGAGTTGTTGAAGTTCATTGTACACCTTGCTTCATCTCCAGTGTGAGTTCATCTCCGGACTTTTCCAAATTGATGTTGAAAGTTTCCCTGCAGGGGTTAGTCCAACAAAATATCCAACATCCACTATAGCATACTATCGGCTCAAAAATCAACCTAGACACCATGTCTAATTTGATCTAGGAAGGCATTTTAACTTAATTTCTTAAATTAAAAGCCTTTGAAAGCAAGATCACCACTCCTAAACTAGGCACCATGCTTAATTTAAGAGATGTATGAAAGTACTCCAAACCTAAACATATAATATAGCGAATGAGGGTAGCATGAAAGTATTATAGAGATTTATACATATGGTGATGAAAGAGCATGATTAGTATATGAGCATATTTTAAAGGTAGGGATAACCAACATAGCAACACGGCAAGAGATGCTCTTAGAAAGTCTATTCCCCAAGCTTGGATTTTGCAAATCAAGATTGGATGAATGTAATTCAATGTTACATGGTGATTGGTTGGGCATACCTTGTGTTTGTTGTTCCTTCGTTCTTTTCTGCTCTAGACCTGGAAAGGTTAGTGACAAGAATACCCGAAGGAATAATCTCATAATTATATTTCTATGCTCATTACAAAAGGAAGTGCAGCAGAAAGGTAGGTGTAGCTAATAACCAGATGTTATGATAGGGTGTAAGGATTCTACTGGTTATAGCTTGCGCTCATGGGGTAGTGATAGATAAGAGTGGAATTCGAAAACAACATTCATAAGAATGAACACAAAAATAATGAAAAGACTGGGAAAAAAAGAAAAAGATAAAAGTATAATACAAGGTTAAACTAAGACTTAAGATGATCTACCGTTCCCCGGCAACGACGCCAGAAATGGTTGTTGGTATAAATTAACGCACACTCTACTTTATCCGCAAGCGCACAGATAAAATGTACCGATGTAGCACTTCACTGGAGTAACCCTATTTTAATATCGAACCCAAAGGAACGGATAGTGTTAAGTCTTAAAGTCTAACCCCTGAGTAGCTAACAAGGACGGAGAATCTAGAAGTATAGAGAGGATCACTAAGGTTGTCTAATTCCAATTTAAGAGTGATATGTTTATATTATTCTTAGTGGGGAAGTTGCCATAAAAGGTCACAAACAAAGTATGAGTCTTTTATGCAAATGTATAATCCTACCGAGCCTACACACAGGTAAGTGGACTATAGAAGAATCAACAAGGCTATAAGAGTCACCCTTGCAAACAACCACTACTACAGGCGTTATAGGACGCAATTATGAGCTATCAAGTCTAAGCACCACGCTTACACTATCCAACTACTCTAACTCTAGCGCAACTAGAATTAAAGTACTCAAAAGAGAGTCATAAACCTTAAAAATAATAAGAACAATGGCTCAAACTTAAATATAGACGTTGATTACCGAAACAATCGTTGAAGCAAGTTGAAGATAAACTTGAATACGCAGGTACAAGATGAAGAAGTTGATCCGATAGGCCGGAGCTCCTTCTTGATTTCTTCCTCTCTCTCTCTCTCTCTCTCTCTCTTCTAGTTCTAATATAAGGCTAGGTTCTAAACCTAAACTAGAGGGGTAACTAGTCTTCTACTTGAAAGCTGGCTCTTGAAGTCTTCTTCTAGGGTTTCTGAATGAAGCGTAGACTTTTCTAAAGAGAGACTTGTTCTTCCCTGGGGCCTGGGGGCCTGTATATATAGCCCTGAGGGATCAACCGTGGCTGTTAGATCAAATCGACTTCACGTAGGGCTGAGATGGATCCTCAGAGGCGGTAGAGGAAGGTTCCAAAAGGAGGAGGCATGGGGGCCCGGGACCCAACCGACCAGTCATGGGGTGGGACGGGTCGGTCCCACCTGGAAGCCTCTCGGGGTGTCCCACCTCATGGTGTCCTCTGATGTCCTCTAGGTTCTTCTGGAGTATTCCTGACGTGGCGGTTCCGTAATCTTCCATCAGTTTCCTTCTAGGAGAAGTAATCGGTGCTGGTTTTCCTGTTTAGTCCCTGTAGAATCACAATCCACCAAAACTCGTGGAATATTATTAATTAAAACCCTAAACCTTTATTGGTGATTGAATTCATGCCCTTTTTATATTTATTTATCCTTTAATTTTGATAGATAACCAGTGTCAACAGCCACTATAGAGAAACCGGATCCACCATACCCTAATTTCAAGAACTTTGGCATGGAGAAACCCTAACTCTAGATGACTCGATCTACTAGAAAACTTAATAAAAATGATGGATCTTCAGTCCCTCCAGCCTCCGGTGAGATACCGAAGGGAGAGGGAGGGGGACTAGCGGTGAAAAAAAACGGAGGCGACGAGGGTGGCAACTTGACTTAAGATGACTAGAGCATTTGTTTTTTACGAGTGCTCTAGTTTCTCTCCAAAGGATTTGTCCATAAGTGGCAACCCGAGATTTACACTACAACCACGAGTGTTATAGGGTTCTGGCTTTAGTTTAGTAGAAAGACCTTTTCTAGCTTGTTATGGGTTACTAAAAGGCAGAAAAGGGGTTTGCCATAATGGGCATAGTGCGACCCCAAGACCAATATGTGTCGTAAAGGGGGCTCTATATCTACCTGCCATTGAAACCTATAGTGGCTACTAACTTGTTAGACAAACCTTTGAGACACTTCATATTGAACTCTGCCGACCTTCCTTAGATGTGGGTCAAGAGGTTGATCTCATCTGACGAAAAGGCAAATCACGACTCATAGATAAAGATGTACAACTACTGCAGAGTATTAATATCTGATATATCAGTCATGCTCATGGACACGAGCGACCTTTGGATCCTTATGGAATAGATGAACATTGATGATCACTTGTATTTATTATTCTTGTTTACATCATTATGTGGTTATTTGAGGCTATGTTAAACTTGTTTCTACTTAATTGCTAAAATTGTGACTCACTAAAGCCAGTTGCAGTAAACCGTGTCTATCCTTTTTGAGTCTCATGAACCCCATATTTTATTTGTTAAATATGGCATGTACTCATGCTTGTTTATTTTCAATACTTGGATAAAAAATCCTAGATGGGTACCAGAGAGTGGATCTAGCGAGTTTTCTAAGAAGTGTTAGGTGTATGTACCTCTAGTCAACCGTCCCTGTGAGGAATTGAGCTTGAAGAGAAATTTATCAACCGTTCCGCAGTACATAACATTGTTTTTATATCCATTATTTAGTTATTGCATGTGTAGACTTTCTGGGCACAAATATGGTGAGTACTTGGTTTTGTTCTTAAAAAATCGGGTGCTATATGAAGCTATTAGTAATCAATATTGTGGACGTGTTGTCTAGACTATAGGTTACTTGAGGCTGCGCTCAACCCCATAGAAAGTTGTGGTATCCCAGAAATGTCAGCTCCGACCAGACTTTCATATTCCACCATGTTCGGATTGGTGTTTTCGCAGAGCTTTTGGCAGCCTTCTTCCCATCACCCCTATAGCCCTACCTATTCTTTTCGAGGACAAAAAAAGGAGTTGCTGCTCTGGAGTGCTATGGCATGATCATTATGTTTATCGTTTGTTTATTAGTTGAGCTATTGGGTTTGATCTAGAATACCATACTAATAGAAAAGTAAATAGAAACTTTGAGCTTTCTCGTTGACCGTCTAGTTTGATATGTCTGCTCTTTATCTAGCTTATTATAGAGTTTTCGTGCGTGTCACTTATCCAAAATGCCTATCTTAATCTCTTATCCTCGTATTAGTCTAGTCGGTATACTAAGTTAGTGGATACATGATTATTAATTATCAAGTTCTCTAACCATTGCTTGTCCGAGGATAATACGACATTCCAAAATACTCCTGAATGAAATCTATAACGGTATCCATGTATTTATGGATTTTTCTGTATGCGTTAACAGTTACCAACTGACATTCTGGTGCCTTGGCTGGGTGAAGGACTCCATCTCTAGTATTGTCACTAAGAAATGCCAATAAAGACCTTCATTGTAGGTTGTGTTTAGTTCCTAGAATTTTTTGAAAAAGACTTGGAGCACTTTCATTGTTATTTGACAAACTTTATTCAAACATAGACTAACTAGACTCAAAAAATTTGTCTCAACATGTACATACTAAAAGTACAATTAATTATTTTTATACTTACATTTAATACTTCATTCATACATCTAAAGATTGATGTGACAAAGAATATAGAAAAAAAAATTTAGAAAACTTCGCATGTACTACTCCATGCAGGAGCAGAGCGACAGCTCGTCTCCAGCGATAGTAGCACCGAACTAGTGGACAGGGCCACTGAGGCCACCTGGAGTTTACGAAATTTCCCCAAAAATATTACGTAATACTCGTCACATCAAATCTTTAAATGCATGCATGAAACATTAAATGTAGATAAAAAATTACTAATTGTGCTTTTAGTCTGTTTATGTCAAGACGAATCTTTTGAGTCTAGTTAGTCTATGTTTGGACAAAATTTGACAAATAACAACGAAAGTGCTACAGTGTCACTATGCAATATTTTTCATGAACTGAACAAGGCCGAGTGCCTAAGGGTGTGTTTGGTTGGCTGCACCACCCCTCAGCCAGGCTCCACAGATGCGAGAACAGGCGTTTGTTTGGTTCGCGTATCTGTCTGGCCAGGCTCTGCTCGTGCAAGATTCCTCCCGCAGCCTGGCTCTGGAGGAACGTAGAAATCGGCCGTTTCTGCCGGGCCAGGCTCGCGTGGTGCAGGTAATTAGTCATCTAATGACGTTATTAATATATTATTAGCATATATTAAATGATATTAATATATTTTGAAGTATATTAAGGAGAATTAAGGTAAACTAAGTGTTATTCGATAATAGTTGTCCGTAATAAATGTCATGATGATGATTATTTATATATTTTTATCTCATGCAACTCGTTCTCATACGAGCAACCAAACAAGTTCTCAGCTCAACCTGTCTCGTGCATACAGACAACCAAACACCACGTTCTTGTATGTATTGGGCCTGGCTACCCAGAACCAGGCTCTTTCTATGCGAGCCAGGCTAAACTCATCCGCGAACCAAACAGGCCCTTACAGGGTGTTTGGTTCCCTTCCAAAGGCAGCCAGGATCAGCCAGGCTCCTAGAAGCCAGGCTGAAGGCATGCAAGACAACTCCGTTTGGTTTCTCGCATACTGTCACCCTGGTATAGTACAGCTGCTGTTTGGTTCCATGATATGCAGGCGTCAGAGCAATGCTAGTCTCTCAAACGGGTGCCGCACCGCGTGCTTGCTCGCACCATCTCGGCCTGGCTGCATAGGAACGCATGAAATTCTCGCATGGCGTGAGACAGGCCCAGCGGCTCCTTTTGCACGGGTCGGGATCAGCCTGGTTAGAACGAGCATGCACGTAACCAATCTCGTGTTGTGTGCATCGGATAAGCCTGGTTCGTGCTCCTACAGGAAACCAAATTCGTCCTTAAGGTAATCCACTATGCCCCCACACCTCAAGTAGTCCAACACGTGGAGCCTAGCTGTCTAGGCGTTGCCGAGCGTGGAACCACGTACTGCTACTCGATCTGCCGTGCCCTGTCGCTGACTCCGCCCTCCGGCGAGCGCCTGGTCACAACGGTCGGCCAGAGCCCCGACTAGCGCCACGTCGGATCTGACCGCTGCACGGGCTAGCCCCGCCGTGGCCCGAGCACAGCCGTTGCCGCTGCAGGTAGAATCGGCCCGGAGGCGTAGCCACTGAGCAACAGTACTCTACAGCAGGGTTTTTTTTACCGACCGGATTAACAAAACCGCCGGCCTCCGGTAGCGGCTTACCGGTCC
The DNA here is from genome assembly GCA_009763385.1 of Coix lacryma-jobi var. lacryma-jobi. Classification (NCBI taxonomy): domain Eukaryota; kingdom Viridiplantae; phylum Streptophyta; class Magnoliopsida; order Poales; family Poaceae; genus Coix; species Coix lacryma-jobi. Next base: position 115,183,308 of record CM019829.1, read on the forward strand.
GGTTTGACCGGTAACCGCCAGGTACCGGCCGGTTTGAAGTTTGAATTCAAACGCCTCAGTTGTTCGGTTTTGCAGCGGTAAACCGATCGGTTTGGGTCGGTTACCGACCGGTTAGCTCGGTAACCGGACCAAACCGGTGAGTTGTCTTTTTTTTTGTCGGATAAAAATGATTTTTTGGTACTTCCTTTGGACATATAGATATAAAAAAGACCGCACAATGCGGCAATAAATTCATTGTCTCGAAAACATGAACAAATAGTCGCATACAAATATATATACTCACTAGTCACTACACATAGACATAGTCGCATACAAATATATATAGTCATACATATAGTCGCATACAAATAAATATTGTCTCGAAAGCATCAACGAAAGCATCAACAACTTATTGTTGCATAAATATTGTCACAGGCTCACATCCTCACAGTCACAGGAATGCATGGTCATCTACGCAAGATGTATGGAAAAGCCCCATGTTGGCACGACATTTCATACTCGACGATGGACATAAGAGCGATACCTTTGGTTCGAAGCAGGGTTGCCTTGTAATCTTGCCACGTCTGGCCCGTCCAAGCTGCGGTTGTCTCCCATTCTTGAACCAACATACTGTAAAAGCTGAGGTCTTCCCATTCGTACACCCACCTAACCGCTCGGTTACCGAGCCGCCGGAGCGGTTAGCCGAGGGCGCGTCGCCGGAGCGGTTACCGCTCGCTCCCGCTCGGTAACCGAGCCTAACCGAGCGGTTAGCCGGCGGCGGCGAGCGGACGGCGGCGCTGGGGGCGGAGGGCAGGGGGCGGGGCGCGGATAAGGCTCGGGAAGGCACCGTTCTGCCCCCCCCCCCCCCCCCCCCCCCGCCCGGCCACGAGTCGTTTTGTGCCCGTGAGCGCCTAATGGGCCTTAACGGGCCGTCCCTTTTTTTCAAACTTCCAAACGTCCAAATGAATACTAAACGAACTCCAATTTGAAAAAATTTTATACCATTGGTCTCCATAAATTATAATCTATTTTTAGAAATTTTTTGGGCACTTTTTTTTCAAATTTTCAAATTTCAAATTCAAATTTGGTAACCGGCTTACATAGTAACCGGACCGGCCCGGTTGGACCGGTTACCGACCGGTTCGTCGGTTACCGTTCCGGTAAGAAAAACCCTGTCTACAGATCCACCCTTCACACCCAAATTTAGCCACCAGAAACACGGATCTGGCCAGAGCAACGAAAATTTTTGACAGGTTTGAAATTAGAGAAAAAAAAGGAAGCCGTGGAGAAGGAGCACAGCCTGTCCGTTGGCTGCCGCCGCCATGAGTCAGCAACAGCCGAGTTGGCCGGAAGAGAGTGGAGGCTAGCTGGCCATGGCCGGACGAGTCGCCTCGCTGCCACGGAGACTACAAAATTATCATTATAATTTTGTAAAATTAGAAATATGTCACTAGTATCTCACTGACATGTAAAACACGTGTGAGTCAATAACATCTGAGTCAGAATAACATATCTCTAATTTAGCAAAATTATAATAGCAATCTTCAAATTTTCCCTCAAGAAAATGATTGTACCAATCATAAACAAATTTATGACACATTCATTTTGATCTCTAAACCAATAATTTATTGTCATCTATTTGTGAGCATAGAAACGACATGACTAGCTGCAGTTTGCACAGCCGCATGTCTTAGTCGTAACTACACAAGAGCCTTCATGTTGTCCTGGCGCATTGCATCTATATTCCCAGCAGCATGGCATTACGGAACATCTTTTTCCTTGGCAACAGCTGCATTGTCCGCAAATGTGATACACTTGAGCAGCTTCTGGCATGTAAGCCAACTGGAACAATGTCTTGATGGATTACACATGCACCACTTCAGTAATGTTACTTGGTACCATTGCTTCTATTTATCATGCAAACGCCCAACGGTTATACTTCTTGGACAAAATCACAAGATAACTAGTGGAAATTCAGACTGTATAATTTGACTATACAAGCGCTAATCTTTAGTCACATACTGACAAAACAAAAATAATGGCATAGAAACAATAGTGCAATTAGTCTTGCCTCTCTTAATTAACACTTTCAATTCATAGTGTTCAGACAATTACACGCACCTTCAGCTTGGCTTATGTAGACAAAGAAAGGGATCATAATCATAATTAGAGCAAAAACCAAGTGCCCTAATTTCCCCATAGAGATGTACCGAAAGAGAACAGTTATTTGGTGGATATGTTTTTGTCTTCTAAAATCATGAAAAACACGGACCAAGTTTAGGCAATATATAGAGTCTGATAGTGCCTAGACGTACATTTGTTGGGAATGCATTTAATGCCTAAATTAGTTTTGTGTATATTTGAATAAAATTTGATGCGTGATTATCTCTTGCTACATAGAATACATGCTCGGAATGCATTTTCTGGGAAAATATTTATATGCATTTCCTTTAACTTAATAAACTTTTATTACCATTAATAAATACCAAGTTAGGGAAGCTTGTATTTTGATTGCGTTGAAGTTATGGTAGGTTTTCATATTAGAGCAACAAACAATATTTCCTTTTTTATTTAGTTCTCTCATCCTATTTCATTAAAGCATCCAAGATACTATCATGATATCCGGCGAATTTTGAATTTGGCACATTTTGGTCGACGTGTATATTGATTTGTGATTATAAGAGTTTTTTTTTATGATTTATGCTATATTTCTGTTGACATTTTTTTTTTGTTTTTATCTGTCGAAATCTGGACTGTTGATTGTGTTTGAAGATTCGCTTTGTGGGAGTACAGCCACTCTGACGCGTCTGCGAGCAAGAACTCGAAACCCCCAAACCCGTTTTATGTGAGCCCACTAGTTTTCCCCCAATTTGTTTATCTCACTCTCGGAGTCTCAGTTCGTCGTATTCCCCAATCCGCACAGGCGGTTTGAGGTCCTCGCCGGCTGATTCGCTTGCGTAGCGTGCTGTTGCTGGGCTATGGGCGATCGAGCCTTCCGCTGAGCTGGAGCAGAATCTTTTGGCGCTAGGCGGTGGATTAGGAACTAGGGTGTTGTCCTTGCGCGCGCACTGCTCTCCCTGTGCGGGCGGCGAGCGGTGGTTGGAGAGGGAGCAGGATCCTCGAGCGCCGTTTCCCTGCCAACGGCCGTTGAGGAGCCTCTTTGATGTTGTTAAGTGTATATTTGTTCTTGGCATGGTTGTTCATTGCTTTTGATTTGACTTTGAGGAGCTACTGCGTGCGGGGGTGGGTGAGGGCGGGGTGTCGGGTCAGCGCGGGGGCGACGCAGTGGGGCAGAGCCGGATGTGCTGACGGAGGACGGAAGTGCGGTGCGGGGGCGAGGGAACCGGGGTTGCAAGCCAAGACCACAGGTCGGGGGCTCTGGGGCCTGGGGCAACGATGCGGCAGAAATCCATCTTGCTCTGTTCGTCACCCCTCAGTTGCTACCAAAGGACGTGGACGGGATGGACGCGCCTGTGCACTGCAGTTGGGGCCGGTGGCAGTGGTGTGGACCTCCTCTTTTTGTTTCTGTTGTATCACGCATCCATTCTCATGTTCGTCATGCATTTTTGCTCTTCTCTGTATTTTTTTGTGCTATGATGACTGTGAGTACTGCACCAAAATATGGAGCATTGCTCTTCTCTGCCATCAGTGTTGAGAGATCATTTAGGGAAACTACTACTGATGACGGCATGAAAAATCATTCAACAGTGCTCAGTTGTGTTTGTGTAGCTGGGGAGACACAGGAAGTAACCTATACCTTCATGGTATTCAGTTTTCAGACGTGTTGCTAGCTTGCATGTATATGTTAGTTGGATGACGAAGCTGCAGGCTGCAGGTAGTTGCTCTGCTTGCGGCCGGCCATCAGCTGCGTCAAGTATGCTATGCTATTGGTAATGCTATGAGATGATTCCGATCCTCCGTTCATGTGCAGATGTGCTTGCTGATGCTGCTGCGTTACAACCTTCATTCGCTTTTTAGTTTGCTCGCCATGCGCTTTGGCTAATATCTTCTTGTCTCTTCTCTGACCAGTTATTGATGTGTTGACTTTTTTTAATGTGCGAGGGGGCAATACTATTAAGATTAATTAGGATAATTAATAGAGTGATCAATTATTGTAATCCATGTAATTAGCACATGCTAATTACGAATCTAATAGTAGTAACCGTACAGGCCCTTTGGGCATCAACAGGCACCGTTTCATTTGTCTCTGTCACAAACGAAACTACCTTATGTACATATATGTACAAACAGTTTATCACAGGAATACATGGATCATTTCCTCGAACACACATTCATTCAACACGTTATCAGCACTGCTCTACGCTGACACTCGTAAGCCAGAAGAGAAGGAATGAAGGAGTTCGCCGGACTTCGCCGGAGTTCGTCAAGGACGTCGCCGGCGTTGCTGTTCACCGTGAACAAGGTAGAGATGACGAAACACGTTCCTTCCATGAACGCCATGGTCGACGCTGTCACCGACTTCGTCGAAGCCGCCATCGTCCGCGGCAACAACCACCCAGAAGGCGTGCACCGCTTCATCCTGCAGGGCGCGGTCCACCGTGCCCTCCGAGACATCGACGCCCGCCGCATCCCTCCTCGCCGTCATCACGGCAATGGAGGCAATGCCAGCGGCCGCCCTGGGACGCCGCGTCTAGCGCCTCGTTTGTCAAGGATGCAGTACACTACGGGGGTGTGCCCGACACACGGCCCCACCATGTTCATCCTCCGTGTGTCCTCGCCGTTGCTTCCGGCATTGTCGAGGCTACCGGTGGAGTTCCTGCCGCCACCGCCACCACCACCACTGTCGTCGACCGTGCTTGCGCTGCCATGGAACGGAGGCGGTGGCTCCATGGCCAGACGTCGTGGCGCCCCTTCGTTCACCGACAGCGACAACGACGCGGCGGCATGGCCTCCAGGCTTTGCCTATGACTTCGACGTCGTCCGCCCGTCCACGCTTCCTCTGTCGACTGGCTGCTCCTACGCCGACGTCGCGGCCCACCGCCGCACCATCGAGCACCGGACCACCCTTCGAACGCTGACAACCTCGGGGCTGGCTTCATCTCCTCCTCGGTTGAGGGGGAGGCGGCTCCGCGCCTCTGAGCGCCCGCGGATGGGCCGGTGGGGACGGATCCGTCGTCCCTGGCTGGCAGCGACGACCATGGTGGCCAGAGCTCGCCAGGGATGAGCGCGATCGGCTCCGCCGGCCGGCCTCCATGGCCGGACCAAGGGTCCCGACCCTAATCCGCTATGAGAGGAGGGAGGAAAGGCACAAGATGTAGATCCACTTCATGGGAGGTTCGACGACGGCAGGAATAGGCAGCAGCGATGGCGGCAAACGGCGGCGGCAACAGAAGGCGGCGGCGGCGGCGGCGGCTCAAGACCGCGGCAGCGGCCTGGTGTGGGCGTTCAAGGTTAAACGAAACCCTAATCGTCGTGCCCCCCCCCTTATAGGCCGGCAGCACCTCGGGCTGGGGCGCGCCTCGGGCCACCTGGGCGGCTGGCTGGGCCGCGCACGGGTCGGCTGGCTTGGCTGCTCCGCGGGCTGCGCGCCTGACCGGCCGGCTGGGCTGACTGCCAGTCCTGCTAGCACTAGGGCCTCTTTCTTTTCTCTGTTTTGTGCCCAATTTATCTATTTTCTTTAATATTTTAGTTTCAACCGTACTATAATTGATTAGCACTTGATTTAGCTAGTTAGTTTATGTAACAACATCAGTCACTTGTATTGTTTGTTGTTGCCCTGTACTTGCTGAATATTGTCATTGTATATATCTATGGTTTTAATATATTATTTTACTATACGATGGCTTGTGTATTTCCTATTATACTTGATATATGTAGTGCACCAAATCACAATTTGCACTACATATCTATATTACATTTGTGATTTTGATGACTCCTTTGTCATATTTTGGTGCACCTAAAACCCCCTGTTATGCACCAAAAATATTGGTTACATTTGTAAATTTTATAATAGAATTGGGTATGTTGGTGTCCCAAACCACACTTTTGCACCACATACAAGTTAAATTTGCTAGTTGACCCGGTTGCAATTTAACTAAGCTTCCTATAGAATTAATAAATTTTAATCTATATAGGATTCACATTGCAATATTAATATCTTGTTTATTTTGGCTAATTAACACAAGGTAATATAGTCTATGGCAAAGGCTGCGTTTAATTCATTAAGAATTATTCTGCCTAGATACCGTGCCACAAGCAGTGATTGAATCACCCGTTGCTGAGAGGTCTACATCATGTTTCTCTGAAACTTGATGACTACCTACACCGTGTTTTAACCAAAATAAAGGTTTTGAATTGCTATATCATTGCATTATTTTGATATTACACATAATAGTAGAGACTTCAGCAAAGGTTGCATTTAATTCACTTGTGAATTATCTTTGCCTAGAGACTATGCTTAGGCAGCAATATATTTGCCTACTATAAAGATCTACTCTTTGTCTTTGACATAGAGACTATCTGCTTTGTGTTTATCAAAATTTATGGTGTTTTGGTTGTATGGTTTACATAATTATGTGATTAACTACAACAATCCAAAACTATGATAAGATATAATCTTTTTTAAAAAATATTGCACTTACTATTACAACATGACCATGCTGATTTTAATTTATCATTCGGTAAATTAATTTATCCATGGTTATCTATATAGGATCATGACCACTAAGGAGTTCGATGAACTTGCATTAGATGGCAGCAATTACCCTACATGGGTTTCTGATATCAAGATCGCACTTGCATCTCGTAGTCTTTTGGATACAATTCAGGAACCCCAGAATGGGGTTGTCCTGCAGGACAAGCAAACCTATACTGCTTTAGCATTGCTACAGTTTTATCTCCACTATAATAGAACAGTTCGAATTATTTTATATCCACCAACAAAATCATCCCCCACTGAGAGCCTTCAATCGTTGTGTACCCAAAAAACGTACACAGGAAATTATCTTCATTAAAATCAAGGGCTATCGAAAGATATACATCAGATCCTATGACCAATAGAAAAAGTTTGTGCGAGACTTCTCACCCTCTAACCCCCTCGGAGTTCTAAGTCCGATTAAAATCAAGATCGAAAAAAAAGAATGCAAGAGAGACCGCAGTCCATGGCATGTCTATAGTGGTGGAGGATTTGGTCGAAGTAGAAAATGTCGAGAAGGGAGATGAACAACGCGAAGTCGCAGATGGCAAAGATCCCAGACTAGCCTCGGGCCCTCCACCACTGCCAACGCTGAAGGGTCGAGATGGCGGACTAGAGGGGGATGAATAGTCCTTTCTAAAAATTAATCGTACCGGCTAACCGAAACAAATGCGGAATTAAAACTATCGGTCTAGCCAAGACTATACCCCTCTACTTATACTCTATGACACCTTACAAAAGATCCTAAACAAAGCAAATAAGGTGTCAGGCTAGCTAAAGCTCACCTAATCAATCTAGTTTGCAAGGTCACACAAACTTATGCAACTAGTACTTCAAGCACCGGGAGCTCCTACACAATCTAGTAAGCAAAAGCACAAAGCTCCTAAGCTCACTAGCAATGCTCAATAACAAGACCACACAAGCCTAATTAGAGAGCTCAACTTAGCTACACAAACTAAGCAATGTGACTAGCAAGACTACAAGTCAACTAGTCACTCACGGGATCAACTTCTATGCTACACAAGCAAATAATGTAACTAGCAAGCTACACAAGCTAACTAGAGGAGCGAGAACAAACTACACTGGCACAAGTATATGAACAAGTAAATATGAGCTAGTGAATGGAGTTTGCAAACCACCGAGAAGATGAACACGAAGTTGACACGGTGATTTTTCTCCCGAGGTTCACTTGGTTGCCACCAAGCTAGTCCCCGTTGTGTCGACCACACACCTTGGTAGTTCGGCGGCTAATAGGCACCACACCTAGCTCGACACTCGAGCGCCGCAAGAACTCACCCACAAGTGAGGGTAACTCAATGACACGCTCTACTAGAGTTGCTCTTTGCGATCCCCGCGGGGCGAGCACAACACCCCTCACAAAAGCTTCTCTGGAGCCACGCACAATCTTCACGCGGGCTTCACGACGGAGACTCGATCACCAAGCCGTCTAGGAGGTGGCAACCTCCAAGAGTAACAAGCACCACCAGCTTGCAACACGAACACCTAGTGCCAACTCTTGCAATCTCTCATGCACCGCACTAGAATCGCTCACTCGCTATCGATTCGCACACTAGCAAGCACAAGCGAGTTAGAGGGCTCCCAAGCACACCCAAGCATGGACACCAAGTCGCTAGGGTGCTCAGCAGCCAGCCCACGGCTGACCTCAACCACTATATATAGAGGAGGGGAAAACAACTAGTCGTTGTCCACTTTTTCCCGAGCTCCACGAAGACCACCGGTACTACAGGTCGGGCCCCCAACGTTCCACGAAGCGAGCAGGCGAGAAACCAGGCGGTACTTCCGGTCCATGACCGGTACTACTGCTCGCAGGGCCGGTACTACCGGTCGACCACCGGTACTTCCAGTCAACCCCTTAGGCGCCCGTTGGAAGAAACTACGCACGAAACAGGATTTCTGGAGCCCCGATCGGTACTACCGGCCCCCGGACCGGTACTACCGACCCCCGGACCGGTACTACTGCCCCTGGGACCGGTACTACCGCACCTGGACTGGTACTACCGCCCCACGGACCGGTACTACCGCTCGTCCAGCGGTACTTCCGCTACTAGCCGGAGCTCCACGCTAAAACGGCCATAACTCTTCGCTCCGAACTCCGATTTCGATGATCTTGGACATTTTGGAAAGCTTATTCAGAGGGCTACACAACCCACATGAATACACAATCCAAAACACAAAGGATTATAACAGATTTCCAATCCAAGATCAAACGCTTCTCTTTTTCAACCAAGGTTTTCTCCAAAACTTCTCCGAGTTGATCCAATTCAACTCCAACGCCTTCTCGTTTGCAAATGTGCCAACACCACCAAGTGTACACCATCATGTGCATGTGTGTTAGCATTTTCACAATCATTTTTCAAAGGATTAGCACTTGCACTCACCACGCCACTCGATCCTAGTAACAACGCACTATTAGATCGCTCAAGTGGCACTTGATGACCGATATGCAAACAAGTTTGCTCCTCTTGATAGTACGGCCATCTATCCTAAACTCGGTCATAATCTTCTCTACACACCTATGACCGGTGAAATGAAATGCCCTACAAATATACCTTTGCCTTGTGCATTCTATTTCATCTCCTCCAATGTTGATGCAACACATGCACCAACCTAGATCAAATGATATGATCCACTTCATATCATCACATAGCCTCCATGGTCCATCGATCTTGACCTCACTTGCTCTTCACTATTGCTTCGGTCCTTCGGTGCCAAGTCTTTGCTCAAGCCTCCCGACACTCGGTACCAACGGCTTCAAAGCCTCCAACTTGCCCTTCACCTTCGCAACCGGTCCATCAAGCCAAGTCGTGTCTTGATCTTCACCATCTTAGCCACATGACTCCATGTCATGTCACATATGCAATAAGCTCCTTCATCACATGTGTACCTGTGGACTAATCTCCTGTGTATCTCACATAAACACAATTAGTCCACCTAAAGTTGTCACTCAATTACCAAAACCAAACTAGGACCTTTCAATCTCCCCCTTTTTGGTAATTGATGACAACTCTACAAAGATATGGAAATTAAGCTCATTTGGATTCTATGTTACTTATCCAACATTAAGACCACTTATGAAGATTTGGATAAGCACCATACAACCCAACTTTGTAGTGTTAACTCCCCCTACATGTGTGCTCAAATGGTTTGGTTTCAAGCTTGCACACATGCATAAATATGAAATTTGTGGGAGTTGTAGCACTACTAAGTGATGCTAAGGTATACAAGATAGAATTGTACCTTTAAAGCGTGTATACCACATTTGAATTCATCCTTAGCATCAACCTTGCTAGAAACAAGTGAAACTAGATACCACGTGAGATTAACATTATAATCAAGGTTCTAGTTACCACTTGTTACACTAAGACTAGGCTCAAAATACCAATTGAAGGAAAAACAATCATCATCCAAGTCTTACCTTTAGAAAGCATTGCACACAAGCATATATATCAAATGTAAAACATATGCATTATGCAAGCAAGTCACATGAATATGCACATATGAAAATGCAATCAACCAAGTTCATGAGCTTGCTCCCCCTACTTGTGTGCTCTCTTTGTCCAAGAATTTGATCCTTTTCCATTGTTCAATCTTGCTCCCTCTTGATCCATGTCCATCTTCTTTTCTCCCCTTTGTCCTTGACATATCACAATTAACATATCTTTTCCACAATTTCTCCCCCTTTGTCATCAATGACCATAAAAGGTATGCTTCTTTTCTCACAAAGGGTGACACTAGGGTAGATGGTTGACACTTGAGTCTTGTATTTTTTATGGACACCACCATATGTGTTGGAATGACACTACATATAGATACCCTATGTAGATGCATGAAAGCCACTTGTAGGATCTTTGACCTTGATACCAATCGGTGGGCATCTTCTCTTATGTCATAGCATGGGTCATCCACTTGATAAACTTGAGCTCTTGTTGGTGAGGGATGCTTTGCTTGATTTGATCACTTAAAGTTGAGGATCACTTGAAGTCTTGTAGGATACCACTTGAATGAAAATTTAAACTTGATATCCATTTGCATTATTGTCTTCTTCTTGAACTCTTGTCATGAGCCTCTCATTTATGACTTGAACTATTAAATTTGCACAAGATATCTAACTCGGCTTGCTCTAGAGTAAGCTTCTTCACACATCTTCCAATGGTTATCTTACTCATGTTGAATTAGACACTTGAATGCTCACTTTCTAGATCAAGTACTTGGGTTTACTAGCTCATGAACAAACTCATATACTAACCACTAGATCATATAAATAATCAAGCAATAGTGGTAGGCTATGAATTTAAACTTTTCATTTGTTATGCATCATCCTATTAAGCATGTACTATATGCACTAACCGCATACTAATAAGGGATGAAATGATCATGCACATTACAATGATACCTTTTCTATCTTGGAGTAGAGGATAGTCATTAGATTCCAATTTAGCTCCGCAATAGCAATGTGAAGTCCATGGTGAAGACCAATAGATACCAATTGATAGAACAAATCTTCACCCATATGATCAAGTGCACTAGCTCAATGTTGTGGTTGACATTGCTTCTTCATTTGTTCTTTGCTTGCTTGAGAGATTCCTAATAAATACCAATGGAGATCATACAAATTGATAAACTTCAATTTGCTCTCTACTTTGGGTTGTCGCTTGCTTTGCTTGATCAATCCTTTCATTGTTTCAACTAAGCATCCCAAACATCCTTTGAATCACCACTTCCATATTAGCCTTCCAAGTACCATACTTGGTTAACCTACAAAAGGTGGCAAGCCCCTACAAAAGGGAGAAGTGACCTCTCTCCAAAGAACATCCTTGATCCTTACTCGAAATGCCTTTGTTTGATTGATCCAATGGCAAACTCATCATGATGAAAGCTTCTTGCATGGTTGCTTGAGTTCAATTCTTTCTTCTTTGAGTCCTTTTCTTTCTTCCAAATGATCTTCTATTATTACTAGGACTTGATCTTTATCTCCATCTTGATATTGGTATTGATCTTCAATTTGAGTACCAAATTGTGTGCCAAATATACTTCTCAATAGAATGGCCTTGTACTCATCTTTGTCATGCTTCTAGCTCATTTCAAAACCAAACATAGGTCCCTCAACCACTTATAAACATGATTCCAACTTGAGGGCCTTTCAATTATAGTGACTCTAGATCAATCCAATATTAAGCCAATCCAACTAGATTTGATCATTCAAACATGACTATCTTCTCAGCTCACTCAGATTTTGCATTATTGGACAACAATGAGCAATTGAGCTATACTCTACCAATTTGAATCAAACTTGAAGCTAACTTGTTTGAACACTCTAACAAGACATATATCCATTCAAACCACTTACTAAAGGTCATCTTGTAAACATGTCCAGTCAAACTAACTCAAACTTGATTACTAAGCAATTTATCCATTCAAACTTCTCATAGCAAGCAACATATGCATATATATCCAATTCAATCATCTCATATGCACCCAAATGAACATGATCAACAAGAGATATACCTTAGTAGCATATGATCATCCAATAGCAAGCTTCACATTATCTTAATCACCACAACTTGATCTTTTGCACTTGTATGTTTTGCACTTGGACTTCACATGACTTGACTTGGCATTGGGATGGGAATAGCACTAAGCTTCATTACTTGACTCAATCACATGATGAATAATATGAAATCAATTGAATCAAGCCTCCAATGTCATGGTACCTACACACATTCATCCACTTTTTGATGGTACCCAAACTAGTTTGGGTCCTCTCAAGTTAGGTGCAACATACTTAGGCAATGCCTTAGTATGAGTAGCGGGATGTTTTGCAATAGCAACCAATGAGGTACCATTGTCATCCTTTCTAAGCACAATATTATCATCAATTGAAATAGGCTTAAAAGTGTTACCTAGGGGACATGAATTAGCCATGTGTCCCCTTTCCCGGCATGAGTAGTAAACTCTCTTTGATTGATCCTTCTCATCCTTGCTCATTTGTTGCTTCTCATTGCCTTGCCTCTCATGAGTTGCTTGAACCTTCTTCTCAAGCTTGGTAGGACACTTCGAGGCAAAGTGTCTCATATCATCACATTTGTAGCACTTGATGTGAGCCAAATCCTTCTTCTTTTCTTCATTCTTGCTCATCATCATCTTGGCATCTTGAATGTGAGTTGGATGCCTTGCTCTTCCGCCCCTTCTTTTTTTCTTCTTCTTCATCAAGTCACCATCATGATGGTTGTTCTTGATTTGAACTTGGGGCTTCTTTTCTTGCTCAACTTGTGGCTTTGGTTGGGGCTCATCTTGTTGCTTCACCAATTGCTTTTTTGGGCACATAAGGTGAGATGTCCTCTAGTGCGGCACTTGAAGCATTTGACATGCTTGAGCCTCTCTTCTTCCTTCTTCAACTTGAGCTTCTCCTTGTTAGGGCAAGCATTTGCAAGATGTCCCATCTCACGACATTTGAAGCACATGAAATGAGCTAGCTTCTTTTGTTCTTGCTTCTTCATCTTCTTCAATCTTTTTCTCTCCCCCTTGGACATGCTCTTGTTGAAACCAATGCCACTCTTGTCACCGTAACTCTTTTGATTCTTCAACATGTGCTCAAAGGTGACTTTGGAGTTGTAGCACCTCTCTAACTTGTTGCTCAAATTCTTCACTTCATTTTTGAGCTCATTGTTCTCCTTCAAAATGTTAGTCTCATAAGACATAGAAGTAGAACAAGCATCTAAATGTGAAGAACATGGCATAAATAGTAAATCATCACAAGAGGTGGATACATTCTTCTTGCCTACATCACATGGGTTAGCAACATTTTGCAATTGATCATTTGATCCATGTGATGAGCTCTCATTGTTTTTAAGTTCTTTTGAAAAAGCTTTAATGAGAGAGCCATATTTTTCAACTAATTCATCATGTGAAGCTCTAAGAACATCAAGTAAGTGCTTATGTTCTTCACATGAGTTCTTTAGAAATGAGTTTTTATTTGCTAATTTCATTGTTTTATTTTTCTCATTTTCTAAAGACATGGTCATGCTAGCAAGTCTACTAACAAGCCCATCATATGAATCAACGTGATCAACCACATTAGCATTAGATACCTTGGTGTCACCTTGTGACATGAAGCAATGTGGTGTAGATGGAGAGCTTGTAGAGACATCACTCTCATAGCCATCATCATCATCAAGTGAGCATGGAATTGCATCATTAATTGCATCACTTGAGCTCGGCCCATCATCAACAATCTTGTCAAGTGAACTTGTGGATTGATCATCATCATCATCATCACTTGACCATGAGGTGGAGCAATCTTCCACAATCACCAAGTTGTGGTCATGCTCATCATCCTCATGCGTCTCCTCCTTGGGCTCATCAACATCATCATCGGAGATCGTCCCATATTTCTCATTGAGATAAATCCAAATCTCATGAGCGGACTTCAAGTCCATGATCTCACCAAAAATGTTATCCTCCATAGATTGATAGAAAATGTTAGTAGCTTGGCAATCGAGATGTAGGCATTTCTTTTGCGCTTGAGTTACATTCTTTCTATCCAAAACAAGAGAAAGGCCCACATCTACGATCCACCACATTTGAGGACTAATAAACTGAAAATTGCATATCATCCAATTTTTCCACCGTGCAAAGTGTGTGCCATCAAAAATGTGTGGACACTCAACATCTAGCCCATAGTTCGCCATCCTCTCGGGTCGGTGAAGACCACAAATGAGAGACCTCGGCTCCGAAACCAATTGAAGGGTCGAGATGGCGGACTAGAGGGGGGGTGAATAGTCCTTTCTAAAAATTAATGGTACCGACTAACCGAAACAAATGCGGAATTAAAACTATCGGTCTAGCCAAGACTATACCCCTCTACTTATACTCTATGACACCTTACAAAAGATCCTAAACAAAGCAAATAAGGTGTCAGGCTAGCTAAAGCTCACCTAATCAATCTAGCTTGCAAGGTCACACAAACCTATGCAACTAGTACTTCAAGCACCGGGAGCTCCTACATAATCTAGTAAGCAAAAGCACAAAGCTCCTAAGCTCACTAGCAATGCTCAATAACAAAGCCACACAAGCCTAATTAGAGAGCTCAACTTAGCTACACAAACTAAGCAATGTGACTAGCAAGACTACAAGTCAACTAGTCACTCACGGGATCAACTTCTATGCTACACAAGCAAATAATGTAACTAGCAAGCTACACAACCTAACTAGAGGAGCGAGAGCAAACTACACTAGCACAAGTATATGAACAAGTAAATACAAGCTAGTGAATGGAGTTTGCAAACCACCGAGAAGATGAACACGAAGTTGACACGATGATTTTTCTCCCGAGGTTCACTTGGTTGCCACCAAGCTAGTCCCCGTTGTGTCGACCACACACCTTGGTAGTTCGGCGGCTAATAGGCACCACACCTAGCTCGACACTCGAGCGCCGCAAGAACTCACCCACAAGTGAGGGTAACTCAATGACACGCTCTACTAGAGTTGCTCTTCGCGATCCCCGCGGGGCGAGCACAACACCCCTCACAAAGCTTCTCCGGAGCCACGCACAATCTTCACGCGGGCTTCACGACGGAGACTCGATCACCAAGCCGTCTAGGAGGTGGCAACCTCCAAGAGTAACAAGCACCACCGGCTTGCAACACGAACACCTAGTGCCAACTCTTGCAATCTCTCATGCACCGCACTAGAATCGCTCACTCGCTATCGATTTGCACACTAGCAAGCACAAGCGAGTTAGAGGGCTCCCAAGCACACCCAAGCATGGACACCATGTCCCTAGGGTGCTCAGCAACGAGCCCACGGCTGACCTCAACCACTATATATAGAGGAGGGGAAAACAACTAGCCGTTGTCCACTTTTTCCCAAGCTCCACGAAGACCACCGGTACTACCGGTCGGGCCCCCAACGTTCCACGAAGCGAGCAGGCGAGAAAGCAGGCGGTACTTTCGGTCCTTGACCGGTACTACCAGTCGACCACCGGTACTTCCGGTGAACCCCTTAGGCGCCCGTTGGAAGAAACTACGCACGAAACAGGATTTCCGGAGCCCCGATCGGTACTACCGCCCCCAGGACCGGTACTACCGAACCCCGGACCGGTACTACCTGTCGACGGAATACGGTCGATAGCCCACCTAGGGGTATGCCCGAGGTGGTAGATTAGCGGGGAAGGCGCGTGGAACGACTATCCGGACGTGACACAGGGACGAAACTAGATGAACACGAGGGTTTATCCAGGTTCGGGCCGCCGAGTTCAGCGTAATACCCTACGTCCTGTGTCGAGTTGTCTACTCTGTATATTGATGAACGTGTTTTTGAGAGAGGATCCCTGCTCGCCTTATATAGCTGCGAGGAGCAGAGTTACATATCCTAGTAGATCGGATCTCATGATAGAATAAGGAAACCTAGTCGATTACAATCTCATATCATGGAGAACACGATATCTTTCCTAACCGACTGTGCTTCCTTGTCTGAGAAGGCTCCCGCACCGTCATCCGACCAGCTGGGCCGCTTGCCCGACCAGCTGGGCTTTGACGTCACAATCGCAGCGAGTTGGGTCGGCCTTCATGAAGCAGCCCAAGTCTAGCCGTGAGGATACCTGGGTTTATACCCCCACAGCTAGTCCCCGAGCACATTGAATCTTGAAGTGGTGAAAAAAGATCTTGACAACATCTCCGAACAGCTTCATCCACACTTCAAAACCTGATCTCCGATCAAGTTATATTCCGTTGACCGCCGTATCATGAACCCGCAAGATGTAATGTGCTCTTAAAAAAGAAAAAACGACTTCTGGAAGTCTGGTGAAGTGTGCCCACTTTATAGTTACATAACAGCAACAACTGTCCAGTCTTTAGAGCGACCATGCTGAAGTTCGCCTGCATACTCATCGACCAGGTGAAGTGTGCCCACTTAGTCCCCGAGCTTGGCAATAGATGACTCGGTCATGTGATGCCAAGGTCAGAAAATAAAAACAAGAATAAAAATATACATGCGCGACCTAGCGCCATGTATACACGGTAGTCCCCGAGCTTGGCAATAGATGACTCGGTCATGTGATGCCAAGGTCAGGAAATAAAAACAAGAATAAAAATATACATGCGCGACCTAGCGCCATGTATACACGGTAGTCCCCGAGCTTGGCAATAGATGACTCAGTCATGTGATGCCAAGGTCATGAAATGAACTGTAGATCCGTGACAGAATAACCACACCATATGCAGACAAGAGCATCAACTTTTTACTGCTATGCTTTTCTTTAAAGTGTACCTTTCCTGGCCGTTCTTCAAATTTCACCGTACGTTATCGCATTCAGTAGCCTTTACTCTGTTGAACCCGTGACAAACGATGGTCTGCCTTATCTGCACGTCTCGCTATGACTTTTGTTGTTTTCCGCAGCTGCAAGTTTTGTCGTTGTCTTCGTGATGGACATGTGAGAATCGAATCCATCACCAATGGCAGACTTCACATGTAACACAGTACATAAGTTGAATAATTGATCCCACGGTCAGTTTTATTCATAGACAATGTCTATGGACCAGGAAAGAACCGCCTATAAATACCCTGCCTGAATAGCAGAGAACTCACGCCTTCTTTAGCATATGGCTTCCCTTAGTCTGATTATGATATCTTTGGTAGAGATGGCCAAACCCCCGGATATCTTACTTTTATAAGATAAATGAGGTGTCTAGAAGAACTCTTGTGAATGGATCATCCGTTAGGATGGTTTCTAAGTAGTCGGTAGCAGAGGGATACAGAGGTGCGCCTAGAAGAACTCTTGTGACTACCACTCGTAGATAACCTCGGAGTCACAGGTTGTCAAAAGGGGGGCGAGGGTGATGGTCTTGCCCGGAGTTCCTTGAGCATTGGGGCGGTGCCTAAGACCCACCTTGGGACGAACTGAAAAGGCTCATGTGTCTACCCAAGGTTCTGTATCTGCTTTGCTACGTCTCGCTGTACCCAGTTCTTGGTGCATTATGTATCAAGACTCTGTACCTTGATTGTACTAGAGTAGCGTTTTAGATCTTGATTGTACTTGTACTGGTGACTGTTCTATGTCAAGATGTGTCCATATATCTATGTTGTAATTTTTGTAACTGGCAGTTTGAACAGTCTTCAGCTTTGCTGAGGGTGTTGGCGAAGAAGCTGACCAGTCCCCAGTACGACTGGTGAAGCTGGTCGTGAAGCTAACGCAGCTCTGCCACGTGCGTGCCTGTAACTGGCCGTCTGACCAGTTCCCAGCTTTGCTGAGAAGGCTGGCGAGGAAGCCAACCAGTCCCCAGTATGACTGGTGGAGCTGGTCGTGAAGCCAACGCAGCTCTGCCACGTGTGTGCCTGTAACTGGCCGTCTGACCAGTCCCCAGCTTGGCTGAGAAGGCTGCCGATGAAGCCGACCAGTCCCCAGTATGGCTGGTGAAGCTGGTCGTGAAGCCAATGCAGCTCTGCCACGTGTGTGCCTGTAACCGGCCGTCTGACCAGTCCCCAGCTTGGCTGAGAAGGCTGGCGATGAAGCCGACCAGTCCCCAGTATGACTGGTGAAGCTGGTCGTGAAGCCAACGCAGCTCTGCCACGTGTGTGCCTATAACCGGCCGTCTGACCAGTCCCTAGCTTGGCTGAGAAGGCTGGCGATGAAGCCGACCAGTCCCCAGTATGACTGGTGAAGCTGGTCGTGAAGCCAACGCAGCTCTGCCATGTGTGTGCCTATAACTGGCCATCTGACCAGTCCCCAGCTTTGCTGAGAAGGCGGGCGATGAAGCCGACCAGTCCCCAGTATGACTGGTGAAGCTGGTCGTGAAGCCAACGCAGCTCTGCCACGTGTGTGCCTGTAACTGGCCGTCTGACCAGTCCCCAGCTTTGCTGAGAAGGCTGGCGATGAAGCCGACCAGTCCCCACTATGACTGGTGAAGCTGGTCGTGAAGCCAACGCAGTTCTGCCACGTGTGTGCCTGTAACTGGCCGTCTGACCAGTCCCCAGCTTGGCTGAGAAGGCTGGCGATGAAGCCGACCAGTCCCCAGTATGACTGGTGAAGCTGGTCGTGAAGCCAACACAGCTCTGCCACGTGTGTGCCTGTAACTGGCCGTCTGACCAGTCCTCAGCTTGGCTGAGAAGGCTGGCGATGAAGCCGACCAGTCCCCAGTATGACTGGTGAAGCTGGTCGTGAAGCCAACGCAGCTCTGCCACGTGTGTGCCTGTAACTGGCCATCTGACCAGTCCCCAGCTTTGCTGAGAAGGCTGGCGATGAAGCCGACTAGTCCCCAGTATGACTGGTGAAGCTGGTCGTTAAACCAACGCAGCTCTGCCACGTGTGTGCCTGTAACTGGCCATCTGACCAGTCCCCAGCTTTGCTGAGAAGGCTGGCGATTGTTACATTATTAATTAAATAGATAAATTTTGTTGATTCGTAGAAGGCTCAACTATTGGGCCGGTAAAATGGGCCGTATTGATTGTTGTGGTACGAAAAGCCTTTTACGCGGCGGGTGAGATTCCCAAAGGGTCGCGCACTATAGGTTATAAAGGGAAGCGCCGCATAGTCAAAACTTACCCTGACCGTTGCCATTCCCCATTTCCTTTCCTTCCGCCGAACCTTGCACTGTAGCCCTAGATCCAAAAACGCAGAAATCGGCGGCGAAGCTTGCATTGTTCCGGCGAAACCGATGGCGCGGAGGACGAGGAAGACTGCGGCAGCGATGGCTTTGAGATTGGACCAAGAATGGGTTTCGTCCAAGAGTACAGAGGAGAGTATCGGCCGTCTTGCCGCCGGTGGACTGCTGCCGGACAAGGTGACCGGCGGTTGGAGAGCGCCGACCGGTGAGACTTATCCTCAACCCAATGCTGATGAGATAGTTGTCTTCGAGGATTTGGTCTGTCATGCCATGCTTTCCTCCGTGGTCTGCTTGAATTTTGGGGGATTGGACTTTGCAATCTCGGGCCAAACTCCATCTTGTCTGTGGCCATTTTCATCCACCTATGTGAGGCGTTTCTTGGAATACAGCCGCATTTCAATTTGTTTCGCTATTTCTTTCAACTGAAGAAGAACAGCCGTGGTTCATGCATTGCGGGTAGCGCATACATCCTGCTGCGCGAGGGGATGGCGTCTGAGTACATCAGCGTTCCTTTGCAGAGTAATGTGAGCGGCTGGCAAGAGAAATGGTTCTACGTGACGCAATGCCAGACTCCCGCTCTAAGTTGTGACGTGGGGAAGGTGGTTGATTCTAGTTGGACTTGGTCATCTAAGCCTTCATCAAGTGACATGGAGCTGGTCCAGGAGCTGCTTAGTTTATTGAAGGAGATAACTTCTGATGGAATCCAGATTACTGCCAACTTCATGCACCGTCGGATACAGCCGTGCAAGGAGAGGGTGCATCCTGGCTTTGAGTATGCTGGTCGGGCTGACGCTACCCGTGAGCGTGCCGAAGACTTGGAGTCTAAGGAGCTGGAAAGCCGTGTTCACGTGGTGCTCCAATTCTCTGATTGGAAAGCGCCAAAGAAGATTACGCAACCATTCAGCCTGGCACGGCCTGTTACAAATGTGAGTTGTCTCTTAATTCGTTTTGCTGATTGTGTTCTGTTGTAGTGGTGATGATGCTGGTCTGGGTTGTTTTTGTAGGATCGCACTAGTGTGTATGTCTCAAACGTGTCGTCGACCGAGTGGCCGGAAAGTGTGGATAAGGGGTCTCCGACCAGCCGTCCTCCACACTCCCAAGCTGATGAAGCAGCCACTGAAAAGACGAGAAAGGATAAGGGAGCTATGGACCCGATGGACCCGTCAGCTGCGAGGGCTGCGGGTAAGCGCGTGGCTGCTGGTCGGAGGGCGGCCACGAGGTCGTCGGCGCGAGCTGAAGGCCCTTTGGAGATTCCAAGCGGAACGGCTCCCAATGCCTCCGGATCCATCCGTGACTGGGATGATGATGATGACGATGAAGAGCCGCCGGTGCCTAAACGCGTCCGGGTCGAGGAGCCGACCGGGACCGTTCAGACCTCGCAAAAGCCCAAGGGGCTGAAGCTGAAGGGTGGTCTGCGGGTCAGCGACCTGTGAGTATTCGGCTGCCTTTGTCACAATTTTATGGCTACCACCATGTTCTTGACTTCTTTTGCTTTTTTCCTTGTTAGCGATACCGTGCCAGAGGTTGAGGCTGTAGAAGAGGGCAGGGCCCCCGAGCCGACCGGTGCCCCAGATACGGAGTCCGAGCAGCTACGGGAGGAACCGCCCGTGGATGGAGCGCCGGATGGAGGAGCTGATGAGCAGCCGACATTGGCGGGCGCTCAGGAGACCAGGTCGGGTAACAGGAGGTCCCCCGACCTGGGGTCGCTGGGTGGTCGTGAGCCATCTGACTCAGCCCAAGCGCCCCCGAATGCATCGCTTCCTCCTCCGGAGGTAAACGCGCGTGGCGTAGTTGGGCGTGCTACGGATCCCGTGGGGGCTGAAGAAGTGCCTGTGGCGCCCGAAGATGATGTCGTGGAGATTCCTCGTCCACCTAGATCTCTGGAGCGGATAATCAGAGTGGCACGTCAGCGAGCTGGCGAGTGGGTGTTCCATGAGGAAAACACCGACAACCGACCGATGAAGAACTTTGACCGGATGCTTAGTCAACTTCATAAATATGCACAGGTAATTCTCCATACTATGTGACGCTTGTGAAGATGATTCGCGTGAATTTAAATGTCGAGTATTTACATTGTCTTGCAGGGGTTATCGGATTTGTCGGAGGAGCACCGTAAATGCTTTGAGTCCGTCGACCCTTTGCTCGATGCCAAGAAAGAACTTGAGGAAGCATGCACTCGATACCGGGCGGACCTTGATAGTGCTCGGCAAACTGAGGTCGAGCTGCGTGAAGCTGCAGAGAGGCAGGCATCTGAGATCGCGCGGCTTCATCGTGAAAATGAGGGTAAGAACCATAAAACCCCCCCTCCTTTTTTTTGAATGACTTGTGTTTGACTGTTTGACAAACTTTGTTGGAACAGAGCTTGCCTCGCAGGTCGCTGTGGAGAAACTCAAGGTGCTGGATGGCGAGGCTGTGGCTGCCAGGGAGAAGACGCGAGCGGATGAATTGGAGAAGGAGCTTGAAGGTTGCCGTTGAATCCTTTTTGTTTCAGTGCATACTGCCTTCGGGGTGTTTGTGACCTGTTATTGTTGGTTTGTTGTAGAGCGACGCCGTTCTCGGCAAAACCAAATTGCAATAGTTTGTCGAGACTTGAAGACCTGGGAGGGGCGATGCCACGCCATGGTGCGAGGGATCACTCCAGTTCTGAATGCCGTATATGGGGCTGGAGGCCTCCTGCCCTGACCAGACAGTATGCTGGAGCAGTGTGCTGGGTCATGGGCAGCCATGAAGAAGTTTGTGGCTGATGCTGGCGAGCAGGTTGCTGCCTATGTCCTGGCTGTCGCGCGAGCCCATTATCCAGGGATTAACATGAAGAGATTGGAAAGTGGCTTTCCTCGGAATACTTCGGAAGCCCAAGCGTCTGAGCTGAATGAAGAATCCCGGGAGACGGCCATTACTCTTGTTAAGGACCTGGACCTGTTCGGGGAGCCTGGGGAGCCCAGCGCTCCATAGAACCATGAATGTATTAGATTAGTTTTTGTACACAATCAATCGTTACGGATGTAACTTGGTATGTTTGAACTTTATTTTGTTTGCCGAGTTGGTGCGTGACGGAAAAAAAACAAAAAACTTGGGGCAAATAGATGATGATGTTTTATTCATAATATGTGATGAAAGTACAGAGATGAGTACATATCTTTTGATCCCCATGTAGTTATGCATAAAAACGTCGGAGCTGGTCGATATGCCAGGAGTTTGGGACATCAGTCCCATTTAGGTCGGCCAGCCTGTAGGAGGTTGGTCTTGTGACTTGTTTGACGAGATAGGGGCCTTCCCAATGAGATGAGAGTTTGTGCAATCCGGCGGTATTTTGGATTCGTCTCAGGACTAGATCTCCTACGGCAAAGAATCTTTCTTTGACGTTTTGGTTGAAGTATCTTCGTAACCCCTCGACATATTTCGCGGTTCGGATGCACGAATCCAATCTTCGCTCCTCAATGCAGTTGACTTCTAGTTCTCTGGCCTGGTCGGATTTGTTCTGGTTGTATTGCTCCACTCTTGGCGATCTGAATGCTATATCTGCTGGTAAGACCGCTTCTGCGCCGAACACCATATAGTATAGCGAGACACCAGTGTTTCTGCTAGGCTGCATTCGGAGGCCCCATACTACTGCTGGCAATTCCTTCAACCATCGACCAGCTTTTTGGTCTTGTTCGTTTGCCCTGTGTAGCCTTTTCTTTAATGCATCGAGTATCATACCATTTGCTCGCTCCACCTGGCCGTTGGCTCTTGGGTGAGCTACGGAGACGTACTTGACAATTATGCCTCTTTCATCGCAAAAATCCCAGAAGTCCGAGCCGGTGAAGGTTGAGCCGAGATCGGTGATTATACAATTGGGTAGGCCGAAGCGATGAATGATATCATTTAGCAGCTCTGCTGCCTTTTGAGCCGTGGGTTTGACCAGCGGCTTGTATTCTATCCACTTAGAGAACTTGTCGATTATAACGTAGACGTACCTGAAACCGCCTGGTGCTGTTTTGAATGGTCCGATCATGTCTAGACCCCAACACGAGAAAGGCCAAGAGGCTGGTATGGCCTGGAGATCATGTGCCGGAACATGGATTTGTTTAGCGAAAAACTGGCACCCTTCACAATACTTGACCAGCTTCTCTGCGTCCGCCACGGCAGAGGGCCAATAGAAACCTGCTCGGAATGCTTTCCCGACCAGCGTTCGGGAGGCGGCGTGGTTACCACATGTGCCGGCGTGAATGTCTGCTAGGATTCGGATGCCTTCTTCTTGAGAAACACACTTCAGGAGCAGTTCTTCTTTTGCATTCTTGCGCATAAGCTTTCCATCTACCAAAATGTACTGCTTGCTGCGCCGAATGAGGCACTCAGCTTCAATCTTGTCTTGAGGAACGTCCGCGCTAGTGAGGTATCTTATAAACTGCTCTCTCCAATCATCACCTGTTAGCTGGACGGAAGCAACGGTCTGGTCGGTCGGGGACTAGTCGGCAGCCCCGGGTGTTTCCTGTTCGATGGATGGTTTGACGAGGTCTTGGACAAAAACGCCATGAGGGATCTGGGACCTGGACGAACCTATTTTGGAGAGAGCATCGGCTGCCTGATTGTCTGCCCGTACCACGTGCTGAAATTGCAAACCATAAAATTTTCCCTCAAGTTTTCTTATCTGGGAGACGTAAGCGTCCATCTTTTCGTTGGTGGCGTCCCAGTCCTTGTTAACTTGGTTTATGACTAGAGCAGAATCGCCGAATACCTCTAGCCTTTTTACTCCCAACTCGACTGCGATCCGAAGGCCGTGTAGGCAAGCTTCATATTCAGCTGCATTATTGGATGCTTTGAAATGGATCCAGAGGACATAGCTCAGCTTGTCTCCGGAAGGCGATATAAAATGTATTCCAGCTCCTGCTCCTTCGAGATTCAGGGATCCGTCGAAATACATTACCCAGTGCTCGCTGCTGGTCGGAGGGAGGGGGGTAGTCATGTCTGTCCATTCAACGACGAAATCAACGAGCGCCTGGGATTTGATGGACGTGCGGCTGCGAAACTCAAGGGAGAAGGGGGCTAGTTCAAGAGCCCATTTGATTATACGACCGTTTGCGTCCTTGTTGCGTAAAATATCTCCTAGTGGGTACTCAGTAACCACCATAATCGAATAATAGTCGAAATAATGCCTCAGTTTACGGGATGTAATTAGTATTGCATATAGCAATTTTTGCACCTGAGGGTACCTTGATTTCGAGTCGTTGAGTACTTCGCTAATGTAATAGACCGGGCGCTGCACCTTGTAGGCTTGCCCCTCTTCTTCGCGCTCGACGACCACGACGGTACTTACGACCCGATCAGTAGCCGCTATATAAATGAGCAGGGTTTCATCATCCCGTGGTGCGGCTAACAAGGGCGGTGTTGTTAAAAGCTGCTTGAGTTCTTGAAAGGCGATTTCAGCGTCGTCAGACCACTCAAACTTCTCGGAAGCTTTGAGCAACCAGAAAAACGGCAGGCCTTTTTCTCCGAGACGCTAGATGTAACGGCTTAGAGCAGCCATATCCGGTCAGCTTCTGGACATCTTTTACGCTTTTTGGAGGCTTCATCTTTAGGACCGCTTGTATTTTTTCTGGATTTGGCCTCAGGCCATCTTTACTTACTATGTTGCCAAGCAGGATGCCGGAAGGGACCCCGAAAGTACATTTTTAGGGTTAAGTTTCCACCGAAATTTGTTTAGGGCGGCAAAAGTTGTCCGTAGGTCATCTACTAACGTAGGGGCCAGCCTTGTTTTTACGACGATATCATCGACGTAGGCTGCTACGAGCTCTGCTCAGATCTCCTCATCTAAGCTTTTTTGTATCGCCCTTTGGTACGTGGCCCCTGCATTTTTGAGACCAAACGACATCGTTGTGTAACAATATGTCCCAAAGGGTGTGATGAACGATGTTTTGGGCTGATCTTCTTCTCTCAGAGAAATTTGGTGGTATCCGGAATAGCAATCGAGGAAAGACAGGAGCTCGCATCCGGCCGTAGAGTCGACGAGTTCATCGATGCGGGGTAAGGCAAAGGAGTCTTTTAGGGCAGTGTTTGTTAAGATCGGTATAATCAACGCACATTCTCCATTCTTTATTCTTCTTTTGAACTAGAACCGGGTTGGCAAGCCATTCCGGATGATACACTTCTTTTATAAATCCGGCAGCTAAGAGCCGGGTGATTTCTACCCTAATAGCCTCCTTCTTATCGCGAGCGAACCGTCGTAGCTTCTGCTTGATTGGCTTGGCGGTCCTCGAAACGTCCAAGGAGTGCTCGACCAGCTCCCGAGGTACGCCGGGCATGTCCGCGGGTTTCCACGCGAAGATGCTTACGTTGTCCCTCAAGAAGCTGATGAGCGTGTTTTCCTATTTGGGGTCGAGATCGACCCCAATGCGTGTCGTCTTGCTAGAATCTCCTTCGACCAGCTCCACCTCTTTGAAGTCCTTGCTCCTGATTGTCGCACGTTTAGCTTCCTTGACTGGGATAGACTGCTCCTCCGGAGCTACTCTCACCGCATCTACGCGGGTTTCTTCCATGCGTATTGACAGGTCGTGGGCTTGAGCAGTTGCAAAACTTTCCTTCTTGCACTCGTAAGCCGTGGAGATGCTTCCCTTTATGCTTAAAACGCCGTTCTCAGACGGCATCTTTAGCAGGAGGTAGGTGTAGTGCGGAATCGCCATAAACTTTGCGAGGGCGGGACGGCCTAAAAGTGCATGATAGGAGCCTGCAAAATCTACCACGATAAAGTTGATGTAGCAGATGCGATGGCGCTCCTTCGTACCGAACTGGACTGGCAAGGTAATTTGACCCAAAGGTTGGGAAGCTTGGGACGGTAGGATCCCCCAGAAAGGGGCATCGTAAGGCTCTAGGTCGCCTATCTTGATACCGAGCTCTGGTAGCGCGTGCTTGAATAATATGTCGACGGCGCTGCCACCGTCGACTAACACCTTTTCAAATCGTACTTCATCGATAATCAGGTCGACGACGAGCGGGAAGCGACCAGGTTCAGGAATCCTGGCCCATTGATCAGCTCTGCTGAACGAAATCTCTTGGTGTGACCAGGCCAAGTAATTGGGATCTGATATCCTTTCGTCGACTCGGTCGGCGGAATAAACTGCGCGCTCCATTAGCTTGCGAATTCTTTTGTCGGCTAAGATTGCCTTTCCGCCGAATATGGTTCGTACGGACTTTTCGGCTTCTCTGAAGCCTCCGTGTTTCGGGTTCCTTCCTGGGTCCTGGTCATCATCATTATCTTCTTGAGGGCCCTTTCCTGCACGTCGTGTCGGGGGTTCGTCCTTAGCATCAGGGCGCTGTTTCTTGGAACCATTGCGGAATATGGCTTTAAACCCCCTGCATTCCTCCATCGTGTGTCCTACGCCAGGATGCGCCGGACAGTCTTGCTTCAGGATCTTGGAGTAGGCTGAATCATAATTGCGCTTGCCTCCCGCCTTGGTGTTATTAACCTCATTGCCCGGAGTTCGACCAGGATTTGGTTGTCTTCTCCTTTCGTCGCGGTTGTCGTACCTTCGATTAGGGCGGCGGTTATCCCTAAACCGGTCCCGGCGATCATCATAGGCTTCGTCATGTCGGTCGCCGCGATAGTCATTTCGATGGCGGTCGTCGTGCCGAGGCCTCGGGTCCCGGCGATCGTCCGCGAGCTGCGTATTATATTCTTCTGCCCGAGCCCAGCTCTGGGCTATATTAAGGAGTTCCTCGACCGTTCTCGGTTCTTTACGTAGCAGCTTGTTCCTCAGCCCTTCATGATGGTGTAATCCCCTAATAAAAGCTGAGATGGACTCATCGTCCGTGACGTTAGCTACCCGAATCCGGGCATCGGAGAATCGGCGGATGTAATCTCGCAGTAGTTCACCAGGGCGGTCTTTGACGCGCTCGAGGTCGTATTTGCTGGCAGGCTGTTGACAGGTAGCCTTGAAGTTGGATATGAACGCCTTCTTTAGGTCGGACCAGCTGTCGATGGAGTCGGAAGGCAAGCTCAGGAGCCACTGGCTTGCTGCTTGGTTGAGGACCACGGGCAAATAGTTAGCCATGACATCTCCTCCTCCACCGGCTGCCCGAACTGCAGTTTCGTATAGCATGATCCATTGATGAGGATCCGCCTTTCCGTCATACGACCTCAGGTCGTGAATTTTAAAACCTCTAGGCCAGATGACAGACCGAAGTCTTTTCGTAAACTGTCTCGGACCAGTAAGGGTTTGATCTAGGAGGCCGTGCTCGCGATCCCAAGCGTTTCGTCTTTCCATCTCTTGACGGAGCCTTGTGTCCTTAGAGCCCTCAATGTGGTTGCGTAGATCGGACCTTTCAGTGATGTGGTCGCGCAGGTCCTGGGGCCCAGCACTTGGATTATTCCTAGCATGCTGGTCGGCTCCGTCGTCTTGGCCGCCTCTGTGATTGTTGCGATTGTTGCGGCGGTTCTGATTGCTGCTAGACTCTGGCCGCGGATCTGGATCCCGGCGACTTCTTCTGGATCCGGTGGGAGCGGCGTGAGATGGTCCTACCGCCTGGTCCTGGACTTGTACCAGAGATGCTTTTAGATACGCTCCAAGCTGCTCGAGTTGAGGAGTTGCTGGGAGGTTCTCGACCAGGTTCATGGCCATGGCAAGATTGGCTTGCGGGGTCTTGTGGACTGGATGGTTGTCGCACATGTCAAACGCATCGTATAAGTTGCGTTGTATGCGTTGTCCACCATTGGCCTCAGCTGCTCTTCGAGTAGCTCTATCAGCGTTTCTGGCTAAACGTTGGGCTTTTGCTTCCTCTGTTTCTCCATCTACTGCCGGCTCATCATGACTTATAGCAAATACTGAGCCTCCATAGCGCGGCAAGGGCCCAAAACCTGGGGGATAATCTGGCGTCCGGTTTGGTGAGTTGGACCTGGTCGATCCGGCGCTTGATGCAGAAGCAGAGGTTAAAACTGCCATGCAGACATTGGCGCCAGACTGCTTAGAGTTGGACGACTGTTTAACCGGAGTACGTCGGTTCTTGGGACAGCTATGGGAGAGTCCTCTGACTTGTTCCTCATACGCCGAAGTCGAGTTTGTCAATCCGTGAGGAAAGACAGAAGCAAAAAGGTTATGTTTTGCCCTACTCGGTTCAGACTCCTGGGGAGGGCAGAGCAGGACGGAGCGACCCGCAGGAGTTGAGGTGACGACCAGACCGGTTTGAAGTTGTGCATGTCTCCTAGCACGAGCCGGTCGTCGAGGTCGCTGCCATTCTCCTTCGTCATACTCGTGCTCAAGCGAACGATCTCCGATCGAGTCTGCCAAAGCAAGAGTTTCGGCGATGCCCGCCGTGACCCGATCAATGGATTCGATCAGGTCAGAGTTATCGAGGCACCGTCCTTGGTAGCGAGGAAGCGCCGCTTTGCTTAGGGGCTCCGATCTTGTGGTCGGTGCACTCGGTAGTTGAGAAGCCTGGGGCGTCTCCATGCTCCCGACGACTAGGTCACCTCTGGTGACCCATGAAAAGGACCCGACGGTGAACGCCAAGCCCGCCGGAAGATCCATGGAAGCCGGGAAAGAAACCATCCGAGTCGTCATGACGTCCGCACGCACACTCCCCACGGTGGGCGCCAGCTGTCGACGGAATACGGTCGATAGCCCACCTAGGGGTATGCCCGAGGTGGTAGATTAGCAGGGAAGGCGCGTGGAACGACGATCCGGACGTGACACAGGGACGAAACTAGATGAACACGAGGGTTTATCCAGGTTCGGGCCGCTGAGTTCAGCGTAATACCCTACGTCCTGTGTCGAGTTGTCTACTCTGTATATTGATGAAAGTGTTTTTGAGAGGGGATCTCTGCTCGCCTTATATAGCTGCGAGGAGCAGGGTTACAGATCCTAGTAGATCGGATCTCATGATAGAATAAGGAAACCTAGTCGATTACAATCTCATATCGTGGAGAACACGATATCTTTCCTAACCGACTGTGCTTCCTTGTCTGAGAAGGCTCTCGCGCCGTCATCCGACCAGCTGGGCCGCTTGCCCGACCAGCTGGGCTTTGACGTCACGATCCTTCGCAGCGAGTTGGGCCGGCCTTCATGAAGCAGCCCCAGTCTAGCCGTGAGGATACCTGGGTTTATACCCCCACACTACCGCCCCTGGGACCGGTACTACCGCACCTGGACCTGTACTACCGCCCGTCCAGCGGTACTTCCGCTACTAGCCGGAGCTCCACGCTAAAACGGCCATAACTCTTCGCTCCAAACTCCGATTTCGATGATCTTGGACATTTTGGAAAGCTTATTCAGAGGGCTACACAACCCACATGAATACACAATCCAAAACACAAAGGATTAGAACAGATTTCCAATCCAAGATCAAACGCTTCTCTTTTTCAACCAAGGATTTCTCCAAAACTTCTCTGAGTTGATCCAATTCAACTCCAACACCTTCTCCTTTGCAAATGTGCCAACACCACCAAGTGTACACCATCATGTGCATGTGTGTTAGCATTTTCACAATCATTTTTCAAAGGATTAGCACTTGCACTCACCACGCCACTCGATCCTAGTAACAACGCAATGTTAGATCGCTCAAGTGGCACTAGATGACCGATATGCAAACAAGTTTGCTCCTCTTGATAGTACGGCCATCTATCCTAAACCCGGTCATAATCTTCTCTACACACCTATGACCGGTGAAATGAAATGCCCTACAAATATACCTTTGCCTTGTGCATTCAATTCTATCTCCTCCAATGTTGATGCAACACATGCACCAACCTAGATCAAATGATATGATCCACTTCATATCATCACATAGCCTCCATGGTCCATCGATCTTGACCTCACTTGCTCTTCACCATTGCTTCGGTCCTTCGGTGCCAAGTCTTTGCTCAAACCTCCCGACACTCGGTACCAACGGCTTCAAAGCCTCCAACTTGCCCTTCACATTCGCAACCGGTCCATCAAGCCAAGTCGTGTCTTGATCTTCGCCATCTTAGCCACATGACTCCATGCCATGTCACATACTCCCTCCGTCCCAGAAAGGAAGTCACTATGGGAAGCGTGCAGGTCAAATTTTTCCCATTTTGACCAAGTTTGTAGAAAATACGTGCAATATTTATATCGTCTAATAAATTTATTATAAAAGTACATTCAAAGATCTATCTAATGATATTAATTATGTATTACTTTTAATATATATAGTTGGTCAAAGTTTAAAAAAGTTGACTTCTCGGGAAGTGAGAACGACTTCTATTTTGGGACGGAGGGAGTATGCAATAAGCTCCTTCATCACATGTGTACCTGTGGACTAATCTCCTGTGTATCTCACATAAACACAATTAGTCCACCTAAAGTTGTCACTCAATTACCAAAACCAAACTAGGACCTTCCAACCGCACACCATGGGGGAGGGGCATGACCATGGCGAGGCTTCGCCGCGGGGGGTGGGGGGGGGGCAATGTGGGGTCGCCCATCTGCCGGCCTCCCACACGATGAGCGCATCGCAGGCCCATGTGGCCTATGCAGTCGTCGTGCCAGTCGCGCGCCCAAACCCTAGGCGTGGGCTCTCCTGCGCGTGGAGTTGCCTCAAGGCTGTCGAGGCGGAGGATGAGGGTGGTGCGGCGTGGAATAATGTGCGGGGTGGCGGCCAATCCAGGAAACCCTAGCGTGGAGGAGTCGCGTAGACGTGCCATGGACCACGGATTCCTCCTGCATTCTTTTTTTCGATCTTGATTTTAATCGGACTTAGAACTCCGAGGGGGTGAGGGGTAGAGAAGTATCTTATAAACTTTTTCTATTGGTCATTGGATCTAATGTATATCTTTCGATAACTCTTGATTTTAATAGAGATAATTTGTTGTATACGTTTTTTAGGTACACAACGGTTGGAGGCTCTCAGCGGAAGATAATTTTATTGGTGGATATAAAATAATTGGAACTGTTCCATTGTAACGATGTTCCATTATAACGAAGATTCCTTTCCCCAAACCAATTAGCCCCTCGTTAGATCCGCATCTGGTGGTTGCCGTGGGTTGGTTTCACTTGCGGGCGCCGACGTTGTTGTGGCCATCCCTGGAAGGTGTGCACTTCCTGCTCGTCGCCGCCGGCCTTGAGACTGAGCGCAGCAGCGCAGCCAACCCGTCGACCGCTCGTTCTTCTATGCCGGCGCCAAGGCCCAAGAGAAGCCATCGGCCGAAACGAGAAGCCAGGTACCGCATCGCATCGTGTATCCATAGATGCAAGCAAGCTAGAACAACACTTCTTTTTCCATCGGTCGTTGCTGTGTGCTGAATTGCTATTTGTGAAAGCATGTTGAACCAGAGAAACAGAGCACCGACCCAGTGTAAACCGAGACCAACCCAGATCAGTAAATGAGCACGCGGCTTGGGTAAGTTGGGTTACGACATTTTTCTACAGTAAGTCATAACAGCATTATATTACTATGGGAGTAGACACCGAGCATCACAAACGGCAATTCCATTATATCATTAGCTTCATCGTCCATGCAAGCTACTCCATATGTAGCAACAGCCAAACTAGGCAACTATTGAAGATTTTGATACATATTCAGAGTACAATTTATTAATTGCAGACCGCAGTCTGCAGGTAGGCATCTCTTCTCATTCTTGTATCTTGGCCTTTTTAGATCCTATGTATGATTAGCTTATCCTCATATAAAGTCTTCCATTTGCTATTTCTGCAATCTGGAATCTGATGTACCTCGCGCATTTCGCCCATCCTGTAAACCAAACATCTGGTTTTAAGAAATAGATCAAACAAATTCTGTATGAAACAAAGATGTATATGTGCATTCAGTTGATTCAGCATGTGCCCACACTTTTTTAGATTGTTTCACTGACTGAATGCACAATATACTACAGCTCATAGCTTTATAAGAAAACGAAGTTCTACTTGATATGGCACTATGGCCATTATGCTTGATACGCTACTATGCGTTATCCATGGATAGTGTGTTAGGCTTTGACTCAACAATACAGGTCTCATACCCATTTGTTTTTTGCTTATGGAATCGCTAATGATTCTGACATGTTCCTGAACATTTGACATTCGTTTTAAACTTTTAATTCAGTCCTTGTAAGATCCTTTTTCTCTACCCAAGCGGACAACATAAACCCTTTATTAACATCCTATGGTGCATACATACTGAAAATGTTTATTTTAGGTTTATTATGCCACTTGACTTGGGAGTTGGGAGTTAAAGGTAGTGCTGCATTGGTGGAAACATTTCAAAGATGATGGTGGCCTGCATTTCATAGGTTATGGTTCACTTGATGCAAATGTACTTGGTAGGTACACCATACACATACTGAGATTATAATTATAATTAACACAAAATGCGTTGATTTAAACTCTCATCGACCTGCATTTCCCTTTTAAAATTATGTTTCCTCCCATACCAATGTTTCTAGGTTGATTAGTTTGATGGAATGAAATATGCCTTCGACAGTATAAATGTCTGGAGTCGATGCAACATGTGGAAGGTGTTCAAAATCTGTTAGCTACATCACATTACACATTTTTAGGATCTATTGAGACAACAGGCAGTGCATCATATGTGACAATATAAAATTAAAATAATTTTGTATGAACCCTTCGTCGTTAGGTTCTAATAAACATTTATATTCAGTACATGGGCTGCAGCTTGCACCAGTAGAGATATGCAAACTGGTTATTTGATTCATTTGCCTCTTCTTAGGTTTAAGAACTACCAAACATTTATACCTGAGCAACACATTTGACCCATCCTCATGCCCAGAGTGGTTTTAGCAGCTCACTATCTCTTCAAGTTTCTTCCCCAAACCTTTAAGATTCATCACATGGCTATTTCAGAAAATTGACATGATCTTGCATGTTCATCAACAACTATAATTGATACAGTCCTGGAGGCTCTACAGCACTGTTCTAACAGAGGCTGTTTATCGGCCCACAGTTGAATCATGTGTAAGAGCCCACTCACCAATCTTGTTTTTTAGATCAATTGCAACATGTGGGCACTCATTGTTTCTTGTATAGGAAAGAACATGAAGATCCAACATTTGGATAGGCTTTGGTAGCGACTAGCGAGAAGACTGATCACATAAAGTTCTTCTAGAAACCATGTAGAGTAGTTTCTAGAAGAACTTCATGTGATCAATCAAAAGGCTTCTCGAAAACCCATAGTATTGCTGCATGAAACACATGGTGCTAAGAGAGTTGAAGGCATAAGAAAATTGCATTTTAGGTCATAGAGGATCTTGATTAAAGACCATGGTAAACATAAAGCACATTAGAGTTTATAATTAAGGATCTCAGTCAAAGCTAAAAAGAACCTGAGGCATTGCCTATATTTTATTTGGAAATGAGGATTTAAAGTGTGACATGAGTTCACATGTTTTCTTCACCAAAAATGTTTTATTACTTTTATTACATGAAAAGAAAACCAATGTTGTGCACATTGTGTGTTCAATTGATGAAATCACAGATTAGAAGTGATTTTTTCTGTTGTTATTTTCTGCCCTAAGTCTTTGTAGCTGATGATAAGGGGGAATGACCCTGATGCAGACACCCATACCCCAAATGATAAAGTGATGTTTTCCTTCCACCCCCTGTTACCTGCTGACGATTGATGCCATTTAAGGAACTTCTGTGCTGTTTTGCCTCCTCGTCTCTTCTAGCTGTGATGCGTTGTTCAGCATGTCCACGGCGTCACTCTGCATCCTCAGCTTGGATAGTGCAACTGACTGCATGTAGAATGCTGTCGGCCAATCAGGGTAGACGATCTGTGCTTGCATTGCATCACGGAGGGCAGCATCAGGTTTGTCAAACATAAGGTAGCACAAGCTTCGTGTGGCGAGTACAGTCGGTGACACCATTGTCCCTGCATCGACAAACTGAAACAAACACAGGGAAAGAAGAATCAGCTACATTGGATAGATGGAATTAACCAATTGAACTATCCCGGTCTCTACAGCTACATTTGAGTTATATACCTGGCTGTAACAATTGATTGCTATCCTAAAATCCTTGTTTTCGAAGGCAGAGTCTCCATGGTTCCTTGCACCCAACACATCCCTCGTCTCCTGTGTCCATCCTTCAAAAGATAGCTGCAGAATGGAGAATAATGCCGTTCTTCACAGATCCTACAAAGACAGAGTGGAACCAGAATGCATATATGGACTCATTTATTTTACCTCTTTGCTCCCTTCATCATCTTTGTAATGTGTTGTTAATAGGATCTGATGGATGGCAGTTAGGTCCATTCTAGAACAGGCTTCTGCCATGGTAGGAGGAGGGTGCTGTGGTTCTTCCACTGGCTTTGGAATTCCAAGCGTCGCATCAGACGGTACCTGTTCCAGTATTTTTCAAGGGAAACAGCAGGAATCATCAGGAACAAGGGAACCGAGTGTTGATTAGTGTTAGACAAATAGGTGCTGTATACGTGTTTGTATTGTATTTTCTGTACCACAAACTTATACATCGTATATAATAAGAGGGTACCCGCCTCCTACGGTGGTGTTTGCTTCTATTGGTCTCTACATGGTATTTCGAGTCCGGACTATCTCTCCTAGCCAGCCGAGCCTCTTCCGTTGTCCTAGCTTCGTTGTACCCCCCCTCCCCCGACATGTGCACCCACCACCTCACGCGCAGCTCTCTCTGCCACGCCTCTCCTCTACGCCGCTCTTCCCTAGGGCACGCCCTCTTCCCTGCGCCGCCTCTCCCTGAGCCCGCGCCCCCTCTCCCTCCTCAATAGATTGCATCTGCTACGGACTGATCTCCTCTGCTGCAATGGGTGATGCCTCCATCAGCCCCTACGCCACCATCGCCGTCAAAGTCCCATGTCCCCATAACCTTGGATCTACACCAAGTGGAGCTCCTTCTTCAAAGCCATGTGCGACAAGTTTGGACTCAATGGCATCGTTGCTCCTAACCCTATCACCGATGCTTGGGCACAAGCAGACTGTTGTGTTCGCAACTGGCTGTATGGATCCGTGTTTGACGACGTTCCCGACTTCACCATGGCTGACAATGAGATGACGCGCTAGCTTTGGGAAGCCATCCGCCTCCACTTCACGGCGAATCAAGCCTTCGTGCCATCTTCCTGAGCCATGAATTCCACACCATGACTCTGGGTGATCTCTATTGGAGTGCGCAGCGGAATCTGGCCCGACTCAATATCCCCACGAGTCGGCGCCCCACGGGGCCAGGTCCAACGGAGCCCACAACATATCATGCTTTGGGCCTAACTCAACCCAAAAGACTAGCCTGATAGGTGAGGACTGTCACGCCTTATATGTTGTGCTCCCCCACCATCGATATCCGATGTGGGACTAAACCTAACAATCAGGTCCAACGGAGCCCAACAACATATCATGCTTTGGGCCTAACTCAACCCAAAAGACTAGTTTATATAGGTGAGGATTGTCACGCCTTATATGTTGTGCTCCCCCACCATCGATATCCGATGTGGGACTAAACCTAACAATCTCGTCGAGAACTTCGCGACATCGACCAGCCTGTCTCCGATCCAACTCTCGTCCTCAACCTCCTCCGCGACGCTAATCCTCACTAAGGCACTGTCAGTGACATCGTCGCTTCCACCCCTGACATGACCTTTGCCAAGACATTTGATCAACTTTCCCTCAAAGAGCTACGTCTAGCCAATGAAGATAAGGTGGCATAAACTACGACTCTAGTCGCCTCCTCCACTTTCGGATGCAGCGGCTGCGACTGTCGCTCTGCCTCTACGTTGCCTGTACAACAGCTACCGGCTGTCGGCCAACAGCTCCTACAGCAAGACCAGCAACAGCAACAGCAGTCGCGGCGCAAGGAGGGTGGTGGGCGGCACAACAATGGAGGTGGTCCGCAGCAGCAGGGTCGCGACCCCTTCCCTGCCGGCCCCTGGGTGTGCTTCAACCCGAACTTCCAGCAGGGCGGCTCGGGTGGTTCTGGTGCTCCTGATGGTCCGACCTGGTGCGGTCAAGGTCTGTTGGGCGCTGCTCCATAGGCCTATGTCGTGCAGCTTCAGCCCCCGACCCAGATGTGGAATCAAGCTGGGCTGATTCCGGCGCTGTAACAAATGTCGCTATAAGATAACCATAATTTGTAATTTATGATATTTCTGTGGGTATCAGGCTTTGTAAGTTTCTATGCATGGGTTAAAACAAATTGTGTACCCAAAATGTTCCACGGGACACAATTATTAGCTTGCTTTCTTGGTGTTGCTCACATGCAAATGTATATGTAAACTTGGGTTTGTATTTATACGAGGTTACCTTGCTAGACGATCCTTCTCCAGTCTCTAGGCTCTTGGTCTCCACGCATAGCCTTTCGCCTAATTGATCAGGACCACTTAGCTTAATCCATATGTAACCGTACAGAGCAGAACAATCTTTTTTTTCTTACGAACTCACCTGCAGGTGTCGTCGTCGAGCTATGTCTCTGTAGTCTCTTGTTTCTCCACCATTGCACTGACAATACTATAACTGAAACAATCAGTATAGCAAGCACCAGAGAACCTACTGCAGCCAGTATAACAAAATATCGTTTCCACTTATGTTCAGAGCTAGAACCATGCTTTCCTGCAACGGATTGCAACGAAAGTTAGTCAGAGGGAAAACTGTTATGAGAGATTTTTTTTTTGAGTCTGTCCTATAGCTAGCGTACCTTCTGCTCGCGTAGAAGTCACCCCGGTGATGAACGGATAGAGCTCCCATCGGAACTGGCACCACAGCGCTGAGCTTTCCCCTCCTACTGACGTCGGAAGAAACACGTCTGCACTTATCAGATCTTCCAGGCAAAATTCGCAATCCCTCGTCGCTCTCGGTATACACTGTGCAAAAGCATACACAGTGTATCCGTTTGCTACGCCAACAATATGTTGCTGGGCCGTAGCAAAGCGGGCTGCTGACTTAGCTGTCTCCGCTGCCACTGTCCGTACTAGCCCAACAACACTCTTTCCTAGAACCTCGCTCTCAACTGAAACTCTAGATGTGTTGTATCTTAGGAACGAAATACTGTTGAAGTTCTGATCTACAAATTTGCTATTCGAGATCCATAAGCTACACCTCTCATAGACTATAGCTGCAACTTTTGTAAAGTGGCACCGCACTCCTATACCCTGAAACGCCCGACGGATGCAGATCTTGCAAACTGTGGGAGAAGTGTCCTCCCGACACAGCCCCGCTGCGTGTATCCGTTCTGGCTCGGAAGCGGAACTGACAGAGTGGAAATAAGGAGCCAAGGAAACCTGTGCAGGTAGCTTCTCTGCTATGTTGTCCAGGCTCTTCTCATAGTTACCATTCTTTGCAAATGTCTCGTTGCCACAGTAGAAGTTCTAGCAGTCGCTACTGGCCGACTCCACTGGCAGAACGGACCAAAGGAGGCTTCCAACCATAAGTGTCCCAAAGGACGTCCACTTCACTCGTGAAGACATCACCTGAATTAGATTTGAAACATAAGGAAAAAAAAGCATTAGACATGGTAAATACATAGTAGATCTGAGCAAATTGAGCCCGGTTTGAACCCACTAGGTTTTTGGCCCACCCACGATATAAAATGTGTGGTGGACCGCGTAGGACCCGGACCAGATTGAGTCCGACCCAAAAAACAGATCCAGACTGGGACGTCTGGTAGTTAGTAAATATTTTCATCGGTAAACAAATGCTCGACAAAACAAATTTAAAACAAGATATCACATCAAGAAGCTATGCTCTTTGCCACACAATAAAATTTAACATATTTGATTGAGTTTCTTGAATATTCATGTTTGCATTTCACATAGTGCATCTTGTTTGTGCACGTATTTTTATTATGAACATGCAAACAAATATTGCTGAGTGCCAGGAAGATTAATTATTGAGCAATCATGCCCCTAGTCGCTCTCGTTCCTGCCCCTCTGCCTCTCACGTGCTACAACCACCTCCCACACCCATATATAAATAATGTCTTCTCCATGTCCGTCGCCTGCGCCACCGCCACCACTTTCCGCCAGG
This sequence comes from Coix lacryma-jobi var. lacryma-jobi, assembly GCA_009763385.1. Taxonomy (NCBI): domain Eukaryota; kingdom Viridiplantae; phylum Streptophyta; class Magnoliopsida; order Poales; family Poaceae; genus Coix; species Coix lacryma-jobi. Next base: position 115,221,496 of record CM019829.1, read on the forward strand.
GAACTTCCCACATCCCCCAAGCCCGTCCGCCTGCATCCCCTCCCTCCCTCCCTCTCCCTCTTCCTATTTCAGCCCTCAAATTCACCCCTCTAGTCCTCCGCACCTCCACCCAACGCCCCCACTGACGGTTATAATATCTCGATCGTTGCAGCCCACCAGCGGCTAGATCTCAGCCACCGACACCCCCACTCCAAGCCCGACCGTCAGTCCCTACCTGGCCCCGCCCCAACTCCAACGGCTCCCATCAGCCGTGTGCGGGTGCACGTGCACCGCGATGGAGTGCGGTGGCAGTATCCAGTGTGCGTGCACCGATGTTGGAGGCTGACACACCACTACTACACAAATGAACTTCCATAGCGATGGGTTGTAGCCCTCCGTGGCGGACGTTTTTTTACTGCCACGATAAATCCCATGATTTACCACGGCGGACAGTTTTTATTTACTGTGACGAGCATTTTTGCCCGCAACAGTAAATTGATTTACCATGACGGGCTTCTTAAGACGCCCACCATGGTAAATCAATTTATCGTGGTAGGCATACCATAAGGCACGCCACACAAACAACTGAGGCTCAAACGGCCCAAGACAAGGCCCGATAGCCGTCTACGTATAAATACGTCGAGCCGGCAACCATGGCTCAGTAGCACGCTCCATTGCTCCGAGAGAGACGTCGTTGAGGCGGCAACACGGTCGAAGTACTCGCCTAGCCACCCGCGGGACCCCAATCGCCTCCGCCAGAGCTTCCCCAGGGGCCAGCTGCTAGCCTCGGCCTCGCCGCAACTGCCACCGGGCGGACAATGCAGGACACGATGGCCTCAACCTCCTCATCGATGTGATAGTCGAAGAAGCCGCCGAGCGAGTAGGTGCGCTGCTCGTCGCCGCCCGCAGTGGAGGTGTGACGGTTGCTGACGCTGCCGAGCTCGATGCAGAAGCTCCTGCTGCTCGTCTGCGTGCCGAGCGGCTGATAGCCCCCAACGGTGGCAACGGGGAGGGGTGGGAGCGGGGACGACGACACGCTGCTACGACAGACCTGGGGGAACTGGCCTTAGATCCCGCGGATTAGGCAGATCCAGCTCCCCCGACGGCGCGCGGGCGCTAGCTCTTCCCGACGGTGCTAGGGTTTTGGCGGTGGCGCCAGGATCCAGGCTTAGATCTAAGGCCATACGACTTCTTCCCTTTTTGTTTTGTCAAAATGATTCACCGTAGAGGGAGTTCTAATGTGTCCGCTGCGGTAAATCGATTAATCGCAGCGGGCAAAGCCGTCCATCGTAGGGAGGCCACGATTTACCGTGACCTTATTGTCGCAGTGGACACGTTTGTCCGTTGCGGAAAGCCGATGTCGCCTGCTGCGATAAAGATTTGTGCAGTAGTGCACATGTATGCTTATTACTACTTGCTCACTTGTGTTTTGGGTTAGTTAGTTGTATATATATGCTTGGATTTGCAACAGTTATGTCCCTGTCAAAACCCTTATTATATATCAACTAATGATGACCGATAAAATTGCCGAGAGCTCCCTCTAGCCGACCGCTGGTGGCCACTTCGGCCCCAGCGTCCACCTAAGACCTGTTGGCAGCGGCGTACACCTAAGCCACCAGCACTAGCCGCTCCTGGGCTAGGAGCTTGGGTGAGGTGGCAGGTTGTCCTTCACCGACTTGGAGGCCATTGTCATGTTGGGGCACTGGTGGATTTCATGGCAGCGGCTCGACATAGCCACCCTGCCCCTAGTAGGGACGGGCTTGGTGGCAAATGTTGTGCCTCAGGTGCACTCTGTAGTCGTTCACCTAGTGTGTCTTTCCTTGGAGCTAGATGCTGATGGATTCTATCAAGTGGACAACCACTGTTGATGGTATTATAGGTCGTTGCCTTGACAGGCCAAGACTGGTGCCCGAGGACCTCATCGGCCACTGCTTCAACTGCCTCGGAGATTACTACATCAGCGTTGTGTGTTTGTCTCCGTCGTGATGCCGCACGTGCAAATGTGAGGGGCATCATGCTCGCAACTATCCGCAGGCACCACTCTTTGCAGGTGCCAAGTGGGGATGCTCGCCTGCACGTTCGAGTGGGGATCATGGTGCACCATAGCCGCATGCCTCCCTAGTGACCCAGCGGCGGCGTGCCATACCATGCCCTACGAGGCTCGTTCCACCCAACCTGGCAGGGCTTTGTTTCGATTGTCTACCTTCGCAGCATGTTAAGGCAGATTGCACCTCGGTGAGGTGCTTCACGTGCAATAAGGGAACTGCATGTGGGACTGTGCCCTCGTGCCCCCATGCCTGACGGATAAGCATGGACGATCCTCATTGAGGTGGCTAGGGGGTTGTCATGTCGCGCCTCACCGTCGGACCACCAACCAGCATATGCTGGCCAATGTAGACCACATGACTTCAGCTTGTTTAACTTCAACGGGACATTCACCCTCCGTTGATGGTCCTTAAACACCTGTTTTACAATCAACCATTCCATGAATAAAATTGATAAAATCTGCTTAAACAAGTTGAAACCTGAATAAGATTTGAAATATGTCATGCAAATGATGTTGTTATGGTTTGAATGACTAGTCTTATCTAAGTTGTAGCTTTTGTGGGTTGCACATGCTTTAACTGAAATCATGCTTAGTGAATAAAGTTAGTAAGAAATGGAGTAATTCTTTAAACTTGCTAAAGTGAAATTAGGACCTAATCTGGAGGATTTCTTTTAAAAATTATGAAAACCTTGCTAAAAGTTCCTCCTAGATTTTATCCCATCCCACCACCAACCAAATATTGGTTAGTCATTAGTCAAAACTACAAAGAGCTTTGTTTGTGTTGAGCTTTGTTAGACCTCATAGATCTAAGTAGAGAAGCTTATCATATCTTTTGAATCAAGATTCATGCACACCCACCATAATTTGCCTACTTTCCACTTTGGAAGTTTGCAACCACCAAATAAATTGCTTATTCTCTACACCGGAGATATGCAATACCCTGCCAAACATCCCATTGCTAGCCTTATGCTTATTCCTACCCTGGGAATAAGCATTTCTCCCTCTTCCCATTTTTCATTTCAAAAAAATCCTTTCCTATAGATGTCTGGGGAAATCTAGAGCTAAGAGAGAGAGAGAGAAAATGAGCAAAGTAGCTCAAGAAAGGACTATGTCCTGAAGAAGAAAAAAAATGAGCAAAGTAGCTCAAGAGAGGACTATGTCCTAAGAAAATGTGAGGACACATCTTTTGTCTACTCACTATGTATCCAAAAAAAAGAGAGAGAGAGAATTATCATTAGCTCTAGACCCCAAAAATTAACTAGGAAGGATTACGAAATATCTCTCTATACACTTCCACATAACCACACATGCACATCTTGATCAATTTTTATGATTTGCTGCTCCTTATGATCTGAGTGTCTAGCTTAGCAATAAACATCAGGCAATTTGCTCATGGTTCTTAGCCTTCCTATAACTCCACATATCATTCTTTAGAAATAGGAGAGGCTACATTTTGGCCTAAGTGAGGATTTAAACACCATTGAGTGATTGAGTGAATCTTGGAGGACTTAAGCAAGTTGTTATCTTTTGAAAACCTTGAAAAACCTCCAGACAGAATCCTAGTCAAACCTAAGCAAGATAAAAGTTTCCTATCTACTGCTTTATTTCACTCTTGCATGTTTGAAGTGAAAAGCTATAAGCCCCACATTGCTATGATTAATGATATATGCTAAGTTATTTCTCACTATACAATATGCACTTGCAGACATCTTAAGTTGCTATCCATTTCATGCTCAATGCTTAAACCGCATTGTTGCTCGAGGACGAGCAACAGGTTAGCTTGGGGCAGCTTGTTGATGGTCCAGAAACACCTGTTTTACCATCAACATTTGACCCTAAAATCCACCAAAAAGGCATGAAATGTAGTCAAATAGGTTTCAAACTAACCGAATTCCACATGTCCATAGAATTTTATTTGAATGCAGGATTTGAACCAAATTTGGACATTTGCACCCACCAGGAGACAAGCCCACTCAGCAGGGCCCAAATGGGCCTAAGGGGGGTGGCGCCCGCCACCCCTAAGTGGCGCCCGCCACTTGGGTTGGCCCAAGCTCCACTCCCTGCCACGTCACTGATCCGTGTGACCTCCCCAAGGCCTCATCTTGGCCCTTGGTCACTAGGTCAGTGGCATCGGATGGCTCAGGATGAAGTGGCGTGGATCAATGCTGAATGGCAGTTGCTAGGACATGCAACCGACCTCGAAACCGCCTTGGACAACCACCTGGATGCCGTTGAAGCCAAGGTGGTGCATCCAACGGTGAGGGAGGTGGCGGCCGCCACCTAGGGCTGGCGCCCGCCACTAGGGTTAGCCCTAGGTTGGCTGGCTGCCCCCTATAAGTACCCCCCTCACTCATTTGGGCTATAAATACCCCCCTGAGGCATCAGTACCATCATATATCCCACACAAGAGAAGCAAAGCAAGTAGAAGCAAGCAAGTGAGAGCTCAGAGAGCTTAGGCAAGTAGGTAGCTAGTAGAGCAAGGCATCTTTGCCCTCGCGGTAGCGCTGCTCAAGGCTTAGCTCAAGAGTAGAGGCGTGCGAGTGATCGGTTCTGGAGCTGGGAAGAGTCTTGCTTCATCTCCAGTTCAGGTTTTGCTCTTGTATCTCAAGCACTTTACTATATTCTAGTTCATCATTTCAAGTATTACTTTATTCTACTTATCAGTATTGAGTGGTATACTTGATTGATTGCTTGAGTGCCTAGCTATCCTACAGTTCAATTCACTTAGCCATAGTAGTTAATCTCTAGTGAGCTTAGTGTTTGATCTTTGCCAATAGGTTGCTTAGTTAGTTTAGTGTTTATCTTATTAAGTCAAGTGTTTGCTCTGACGTCCGCATGGGTGTCTCTATTCAAAGCTAGGGTAGAGATAGTTAGAATATAATTAAGCGTGGTGCTTAGTTATAGACTTACCTTCAGATACGGCTGGACCCCCGGATAGCTGTGGTAGCAAGCAGGTGGTGACAGCCCTGTGCGCCTTGAATTCCACCACGTAGTTGGCCCAGTTTAACAGTAAGGCTCGTTGTGCTAGCGTTCAACCTAAGTAAGTGGTAAAGGCTAGTACGCCTCGATACTTGACAAGATAGGAATAAAACTATACTCAACTTAGTTGCTTTATTGTCTTTTGCCTGCCTTGCTTCGTAAACTATCTTGCTTCGTAGTTATCTTGCTCTGTGGTTATCTAGGAGTAGTTAGTAGTTATTAGTTAGTTATCTTTAGTTACCCCTTTTATCTACCTATCCATCCACCTTACCTTAGCCATCCATATCATCCTTACCTATCCACCCATACATTCTTTGTAGCCTTCCATCCTTTCTCTTCCCTTTCCCCTTTTCTCTTTTCTTCGACTCTCATCCCCTCCTTGACTCAACTCATACACCACCCTAGCCTTCCCTTGGGATCAAATAAATCGACACCTGGTACTCCCAGGCGAAGTGCTACTACGATAGTTCTGTGCGCTTGCAGAATCTCCTCCTGGTAGATTGCATTCTCGCTAGCTAGCTCCTACTAGTGTCGGGACTGACAACCCCGCTTGGCATTAGTAGATAACTACTTTAGTTACCCTATCCTAGGTGTAGCTAAGAACTACCAACAAGCATTTCTGGCACCGTTGCCGGGGATAGACTCCATAGTCTACTCCTATTAACGACGTTAGCAAGTGTCAACAAGCATTTCTGGCGCCGTTGCCGGGGAAGGCAATCGGTGTATCGGTTGAGTCTGTGTCAAATTTATCTTCGCTTAAGCTCCTGCTTAGCGAATCCCATGTTACCCCATTCTTTCTTTCCTTAGTTCTTCTTATCTTTTTCATTCATCTTCTTCAACTTCTTTCTTTCTTATCTCGTTCTATCTTCACGATGGCCAATAAGACCATTCGTGAATTTTCTGCTCCTTCTGCCGCAAATGTAGCGATAGGACCAGACGTGATCGATGCCAACCTCAATTTTGAGTTGAAACCGGCTCTGATCACGATGGTCCAAGCTAGCCCGTTCTGTGGCAAGGCTCATGAGGATGCCAATGCTCACCTCCAACAATTTTTGGAGATTTGCGGCACCTTCACCATTAAGGGGATAACCCAAGAAGCCATCCGTCTTCGTCTCTTTCCTTTCTCTTTGCTAGGAAAAGCGAAGCAATGGTTCTATACCGATCGCAACGCTGTAGACACATGGGACAAGTGTTCCAATGCTTTTCTCGCCAAATTCTTTCCGATGGGCAAGACGAATGCTCTTCGCAACAAAATCTGCAGCTTTACGCAACAAGCCGAGGAATCTATCCCCGAGGCTTGGGAGAGGTTGCAAGAGTATGTCGCTGCTTGTCCGCACCATGGTATGGAGGACTGGCTATTGATCCAGAACTTCTACCATGGCCTAACCCCACTCTCTAGAAGCCATTTGGAAGCCGCCGCCGGCGGTGCATTCTTTTCCCTGAATATTGCAGATGCTAAGGCTCTCATAGAGAAGATGGTGTCAAACCAAGGATGGAATGACGAGAGACTACAGCCCCGTAAGCGAGGTATGTATTCCCTTAAAGAAGCCGACATGATCGTGGCCAAGATGGACCTGCTGGCAAAGAAGCTGGACAGCTGTGAGAAGATGAACCAACAGGAGAGTGTCCAATCTCTGGAATCCTACATGACTTGTGAAGTCTGTGGAGAAACCGGACATTCTGGGAGCCACTGCCCCGAGCTACATGAAGATTTGAACTTCATCAACAACAGTAACAGTTTCCGTCAACAGAATCAAGGATGGAATCAGCACTCCAATTCTCAAGGTAACAATTCATTCCCTCGCTCTAATTTTCATAATTATGATAATTTCTCATTCCTGAAGAATTTAGTTTACTCACAAGGTAAAACTACTGATTTCTTGAAAGAGAGATTAATGGCGAATGATAAAATTCTTGAGAAAATAAATGCTAAATTGGAAGATTTCTCATCTGCTCTGAAAAATCAACTTAGCTTTAATAAGATGTTAGAAACCCAATTAGCTCAACTTGCTGCTATCATACCATCTTTTGAAACTGGCAAAATTCCTGCTAAACCTGACATGGAAACTGCTAATATGGTTGAAATAAAATGTTTTAACTATTATGAAGATCAAACCATGACTGTTAAAAAGGGTGATCCTGGTAGTCCCATAATTAGATGCTCAATCTTTGGTGGAGTCTTTGAAAATGCCATGTGTGATTTAGGATCGAGTGTGAACATTTTATCTAAAGATTTCTATGAAAACTCATTCTTTCCACCCATGTCATCCATATCTGCCTATGTTGTGCTAGCTGATCAATCTACTTGCTATGTAGAAGGAATAGTTAATGATTTACCTGTTCATATTAGAGGCTCCTATGTTCCTGCTCATTTCATAATACTAGATATGGGAAATAGGAAAGATGTGCCTCTAATCTTAGGTAGACCCTTCTTGAACACTGTTGATGCCTGCATATATGTGGGAAGTGGTAAAATTCAAATGACATTAGGAGGGAGGAAGGAAATATTCTCCTTTTCCCGTGGTCCCGCATATGCCGCTAACATGCAGGTAGCAAAACCCGTTCGTACCAAGAAGAGGCGCCCAAGAACAAGGTGGAACATAAAGAAAGAACCACCTCCTCCTGAGTTGTGTAATTCACATAACAAAGGAGAGGTGCCAAAAGAAGAAGAACCAGATGGAGTACTAAGAGAAGAAGTGCCCAAGGAAGAAGATCCACCCGATAAGGATGAAACTCCATGGACCTAAGGTATGGTTTTACTTTTAATGTTTCCCTTTATTTTTCCCTTTTTCGAATAAATAACATATGTCATGCATGTAACTAAAAAAAAATATCACCAGTTATCATTAGTTATATGCATAGGAATATGTTAACTTAGTTAGAATAATAAAATATCATAATAGGATAGTTTCCCTTTTTCACAACATTAGATAGTTTCCCTTTTAATAAAATGAGAACAAGAGCTCCGACTGAGAAGAAGAAGATCTTTCACCAAGCAAGAAGCCAGCTTGGGGGAGACTCCCGCTCCGATAAGGTATGTCTCAAGCCTACACTTTACATTCAGTTCTTAAATTCTATATCTTTTGAATGTCACATGCTTGCCTAAATAACCATTCCATGAATAAAATTGATAAAATCTGCTTAAACAAGTTGAAACCTGAATAAGATTTGAAATATGTCATGCAAATGCTGTTGTTATGGTTTGAATGACTAGTCTTATCTAAGTTGTAGCTTTTGTGGGTTGCACATGCTTTAACTGAAATCATGCTTAGTGAATAAAGTTAGTAAGAAATGGAGTAATTCTTTAAACTTGCTAAAGTGAAATTAGGACCTAATCTGGAGGATTTCTTTTAAAAATTATGAAAACCTTGCTAAAAGTTCCTCCTAGATTTTATCCCATCCCACCACCAGCCAAATATTGGTTAGTCATTAGTCAAAACTACAAAGAGCTTCGTTTGTGTTGAGCTTTGTTAGACCTCATAGATCTTAGTAGAGAAGCTTATCATATCTTTTGAATCAAGATTCACGCACACCCACCATAATTTGCCTACTTTACACTTTGGAAGTTTGCAACCACCAAATAAATTGCTTATTCTCTACACCGAAGATATGCAATACCCTGCCAAACATCCCATTGCTAGCCTTATGCTTATTCCTACCCTGGGAATAAGCATTTCTCCCTCTTCCCCTTTTTCATTTCAAAAAAATCCTTTCCTATAGATGTCTGGGGAAATCTAGAGCTAAAAGAGAGAGAGAGAAAATGAGCAAAGTAGCTCAAGAAAGGACTATGTCCTGAAGAAAAAAAAATGAGCAAAGTAGCTTAAGAGAGGACTATGTCCTAAGAAAATGTGAGGACACATCTTTTGTCTACTCACTATGTATCCAGAGAGAGAGAGAGAGAGAGAATTATCATTAGCTCTAGACCCCAGAAATTAACTAGGAAGGATTACGAAATATCTCTCTATACACTTCCACATAACCACACATGCACATCTTGATCAATTTTTATGATTTGCTGCTCCTTATGATCTGAGTGTCTAGCTTAGCAATAAACATCAGGTAATTTGCTCATGGTTCTTAGCCTTCCTATAACTCCACATATCATTCTTTAGAAATAGGAGAGGCTACATTTTGGCCTAAGTGAGGATTTAAACACCATTGAGTGATTGAGTGAATCTTGGAGGACTTAAGCAAGTTGTTATCTTTTGAAAACCTTGAAAAACCTCCAGACAGAATCCTAGTCAAACCTAAGCAAGATAAAAGTTTCCTATCTACTGCTTTATTTCACTCTTGCATGTTTGAAGTGAAAAGCTATAAGCCCCACATTGCTATGATTAATGATATATGCTAAGTTATTTCTCACTATACAATATGCACTTGCAGACATCTTAAGTTGCTATCCATTTCATGCTCAATGCTTAAACCGCATTGTTGCTCGAGGACGAGCAACAGGTTAGCTTGGGGGAGCTTGTTGATGGTCCTTAAACACCTGTTTTACCATCAACATTTGACCCTAAAATCCACCAAAACGGCATGAAATGTAGTCAAATAGGATTCAAACTAACCGAATTCCACATGTCCATAGAATTTTATTTGAATGCAGGATTTGAACCAAATTTGGACATTTGGACCCACCAGGAGACAAGCCCACTCAGCAGGGCCCAAATGGGCCTAAGGGGGGTGTTGGTAATTCTTAGCTACACCTAGGATAGGGTAACTAAAGTAGCTATCTACTAATGTCAAGCGGGGTTGTCAGTCCCGACACTAGTTGGAGCTAGCTAGCGTGAATGCAATCTACCAGGAGGAGATTCTGCAAGCGCACAGAACTATCGTAGTAGCACTTCGCCTGGGAGTACCAGGTGTTGATTTATTTGATCCCAAGGGAAGGCTAGGGTGGTGTATGAGTCGAGTCAAGGAGGGGATGAGAGTCGAAGAAAAGAGAAAAGAGAAAAGGGGAGAAGGGAAGATGAATGGCTAGAAAGAATATATGAGTGGATAGGTAAGGATGAAATGGATGGCTAAGGCAAGGTGGATAACTAGATAGATGGATGATAGATAAGGGTTACTAAGATAACTAACTACTAACTAATAACTACTCCTAGATAACTACAAAGCAAGATAACTACGAAGCGAGATAGTTATGAAGCAGGGCAGGCAAAAGACAATAAAGTAACTAAGTTGAGTATAGTTTTATTCCTATCTTGTCAAGTATCGAGGTGTACTAGCCTTTACCACTTACTTAGGTTGAACGCTAGCACAACGAGCCTTACTGTTAAACTGGGCCAACTACGTGGTGGAATTCATGGCGCACAGGGCTGTCACCACCTGCTTGCTACCACAGCTATCCGGGGGTCCAGCCGTATCTGAAGGTAAGTCTATAACTAAGCACCACGCTTAACTATATTCTAACTATCTCTTTGAATAGAGACACCCTTGCGGACGTCAGAGCAAATACTTGACTTAATAAGATAAACACTAAACTAACTAAGCAACCTATTGGCAAAGATCAAACACTAAGCTCACTAGAGATTAACTACTATGGCTAAGTGAATTGATCTGTAGGATAGCTAGGCACTCAAGCAATCAATCAAGTATACGACTCAATACTGATAAGTAGAATAAAGTAATACTTGAAATGATGAACTAAAATATAGTAAATGCTTGAGTAACAAGAGCAAAACCTGAACTGGAGATGAAGGAAGACTCTTCCCAGCTCCAGGACCAATCACTCGCACGCCTCTACTCTTGAGCTAAGCCTTGAGCTGCGCTACCGCGAGGGCGAAGATGCCTTGCTCTACTAGCTACCTACTTGCCTAAGCTCTCTAAGCTTCTAACCTAACTCTCACTTGCTTCTCTTGGAAGTGTGGGATATGAGGGATATCTTGGGTGTGAGATGGTACAAATGAAGAGGTGCCTCCAGGGGGGTATTTATAGCCCAAATGAGTGAGGGGGGTTCTTATAGGGGGCAGCCAGCCGACCTAGGGCTAACCCTAGTGGCGGGCGCCAACCCTAGGTGGCGGCCGCCAGCTCCCTGGCCGTTGGATGAACCGCCTCTGCTTCAACGGCATACAGGTGGTTGTCCAAGGCGGTTTGGAGGTCGGTTGCATGTCCTAGCAACCGACATTCAGCCTTGATCCACGCCACTTCGTCCTGAGCCGTCCGATGCCACTGACCTAGTGACCAAGGGCCAAGATTTGGCCCTGGGGAGGTCACACGGATCGGTGACGTGGCAGGGAGGCCAACCCAAGTGGCGGGCGCCACTTAGAGGTGGCGGGCGCCACCTAGGGGTGGCGGGCGCCACCCCCCTTAGGCCCATTTGGGCCCTGCTGAGTGGGCTTGGCCTCTGGTGGGTCCATATGTCCAAATTTGGTTCAAATCCTGCATTCAAATAGAATTCTATGGACATGTGGAATTTGGTTAGTTTGAAACCTATTTGTCTACATTTCATGCCTTTTTGGTGAACTTTAGGGTCAAATGTTGACGGTAAAACAGGTGTTTAAGGACCGTCAACAAGCTCCCCCAAGCTAACCTGTTGCTCGTCCTCGAGCAACAATGCGGTTAAAGCATTGAGCATGAAATGGATAGCAACTTAAGATGTCTGCAAGTGCATATTGTATAGTGAGAAATAACTTAGCATATATCATTAATCATAGCAATGTGGAGCTTATAGCTTTTCACTTTAAACATGCAAGAGTGAAATAAAGCAGTAGATAGGAAACTTTTATCTTGCTTAGGTTTGACTAGGATTCTGTCTGGAGGTTTTTTAAGTTTTTCAAAAGATAACAACTTGCTTAAGTCCTCCTAGATTCACTCAATCACTCAATGGTGTTTAAATCCTCACTTAGGCCAAAATGTAGCCTCTCCTATTTCTAAAGAATGATATGTGGAGTTATAGGTAGGCTAAGAACCATGAGCAAATTGCATAATGTTTATTGCTAAGCTAGACACTCAGATCATAAGGAGCAGCAAATCATAAAAATTGATCAAGATGTGCATGTGTGGTTATGTGGAAGTGTATAGAGAGATATTTCGTAATCCTTCCTAGTTAATTTCTGGGGTCTAGAGCTAATGATAATTCTCTCTTTTTTTTGGATACATAGTGAGTAGACAAAAGATGTGTCCTCACATTTTCTTCGGACATAGTCCTCTCTTGAGCTACTTTGCTCACTCTCTTTTTTTTTCAGGACATAGTCCTTTCTTGAGCTACTTTGCTCATTTCTCTCTCTCTCTCTCTCTTTTTTAGCTCTAGATTTCCCCAGACATCTATAGGAAAGGATTTCTGAAATGAGTAGGGAAAGGGAGAGAAATGCTTATTCCCAGTGTAGGAATAGCATAAGGCTAGCAATGGGATGTTTGGCAGGGTATTGCATATCTCCGGTGTAGAGAATAAGCAATTTATTTGGTGGTTGCAAACTTCCAAAGTGGAAAGTAGGCAAATTATGGTGGGTGTGTGTGAATCTTGATTCAAAAGATATGATAAGCTTCTCTACTAAGATCTATGAGGTCTAACAAGGCTCAACTCAAACAAAGCTCTTTGTGGTTTTGACTAATGACTAACAAATATTTGGCTGGTGGTGGGATGGGATAAAAATCTAGGAGGAACTTTTAGCAAGGTTTTCATAAATTTTTTTAAAAGAAATCCTCCAAAGTAGGTCCTAATTTCACCTTAACAAGTTTAAAGAATTACTCCATTTCTTGCTAACTTTACTCACTAAGCATGATTTCAGTTAAAGCATGCGCAACCCACAAAAGCTACAACTTAGATAAGACCAGTTATTCAAACCATAACAATAGCATTTGCATGACATATTTCAAATCTTATTCAGGTTTCAACTTGTTTAAGCAGATTTTATCAATTTTATTCATGGAGTGGTTATTTAGGCAAGCATGTGACATTCAAAAGATATAGAATTTAAGAACTGAATGTAAAGTGTAGGCTTGAGACATACCTTATCGGAGCGGGAGTCTCCCCCAAGCTGGCTTCTTGCTTGGTGAAAGATCTTCTTCGTATCAGTCGGAGCTCTTGTTCTCATTTTATTAAAAGGGAAACTATCTAATGTTGTGAAAAGAGAAACTATCCTATTTTGATATTTTATTGTTCGAACTAAGTTAACATATACCTATGCATATAACTAATGATAACTGATTTCTTTTTTTTTTAGTTACATGCATGACATATGTTATTTATTCGAAAAAGGGAAATTTGAAGGGAAATTAAAAATTAAAACCATACCTTAGGTCCATGGAGTTTCATCCTTATCGGGTGGATCTTCTTCCTTGGGAACTTCTTCTCTTAGTACTCCATCTGGTTCTTCTTCTTTTGGCACCTCTCCTTTATTATGTGAGTCACACAACTTAGGAGGAGGCGGTTCTCTCTTTCTGTTGCACCTTGTTCTTGGGCGCCTCTTCTTGGTACGAACGGGTTTTGCTACCTGCATGTTAGCGGCATATGTGGGGCCTCGGGAGAAGGAGAATATTTCCTTCCTCCCTCCTAATGTCATTTCAATTTTACCACTCTCCACATATATGCAAGCATTAACAGTATTCAAGAAGGGTCTACCTAAGATTAGAGGCACATCTTTCCTATTTCCCATATCTAGTATTATGAAATCAGCAGGAACATAGGAACCTCTAATATGAACAGGTAAATCATTAACTATTCCTTCTACATAGCAAGTGGATTGATCAGCTAGCACAACATAGGCAGATGTGGATGACATGGGTGGAAAGAACGAGTTTTCATAAAAATCTTTAGATAAAATGTTCACACTCGATCCTAAATCACACATGGCATTTTTAAAGACTTCACCAAAGATTGAGCATCTAATTATGAGACTACCAGGATCACCCTTTTTAACAGTCATGGTTTGATCTTCATAATAGTTAAAATATTTTATTTCAACCATATTAGCAGTTTCCATGTCAGGTTTAGCAGGAATTTTGCCAGATTCAAAAGATGGTATGATAGCAGCAAGTTGAGCTAATTGGGTTTCTAACATCTTATTAAAGCTAAGTTGATTTTTCAGAGCAGATGAGAAATCTTCCAATTTAGCATTTATTTTCTCAAGAATTTTATCATTCGCCATTAATCTCTCTTTCAAGAAATCAGTAGTTTTACCTTGTGAGTAAACTAAATTCTTCAGGAATGAGAAATTATCAGAATTATGAAAATTAGAGCGAGGGAATGAATTGTTACCTTGAGAATTGGAGTGCTGATTCCATCCTTGATTCTGTTGACGGAAACTGTTACTGTTGTTGATGAAGTTCAAATCTTCATGTAGCTCGGGGCAGTGGCTCCCAGAATGTCCGGTTTCTCCACAGACTTCACAAGTCATGTAGGATTCCAGAGATTGGACACTCTCCTGTTGGTTCATCTTCTCACAGCTGTCCAGCTTCTTTGCCTGCAGGTCCATCTTGGCCACGATCATGTCGGCTTCTTTAAGGGAATACATACCTCGCTTACGGGGCTGTAGTCTCTCGTCATTCCATCCTTGGTTTGACACCATCTTCTCTATGAGAGCCTTAGCATCTGCAATATTCAGGGAAAAGAATGCACCGCCGGCGGCGGCTTCCAAATGGCTTCTAGAGAGTGGGGTTAGGCCATGGTAGAAGTTCTGGATCAATAGCCAGTCCTCCATACCATGGTGCGGACAAGCAGCGACATACTCTTGCAACCTCTCCCAAGCTTCGGGAATAGATTCCTCGGCTTGTTGCGTAAAGCTGGAGATTTTGTTGCGAAGAGCGTTCGTCTTGCCCATCGGAAAGAATTTGGCGAGGAAAGCATTGGAACACTTGTCCCATGTGTCTACAGCATTGCAATCGGTATAGAACCATTGCTTCGCTTTTCCTAGCAAAGAGAAAGGAAAGAGACGAAGACAGATGGCTTCTTGGGTTATCCCCTTAATGGTGAAGGTGCCGCAAATCTCCAAGAATTGTTGGAGGTGAGCATTGGCATCCTCATGATCCTTGCCACAGAACGGGCTAGCTTGGACCATCGTGATCAGAGCCGGTTTCAACTCAAAATTTAGGTTGGCATTGATCACGTCTGGTCCCGTCGCTACATTAGCGGCAGAAGGAGCAGAAAACTCACGAATGGTCTTATTGGCCATCGTGAAGATAGAACGAGATAAGAAAGAAAGAAGTTGAAGAAGATGAAGGAAAAAGATAAGAAGAACTAAGGAAAGAAAGAATGGGGTAATATGGGATTCGCTAAGCGGGAGCTAAAGCGAAGATAAATTCGACACGGACTCAACCGATACACCGATTGCCTTCCCCGGCAACAGCGCCAGAAATGCTTGTTGGTAGTTCTTAGCTACACCTAGGATAGAGTAACTAAAGTAGCTATCTACTTATGTCAAGCGGGGTTGTCAGTCCCGACACTAGTAGGAGCTAGCTAGCGAGAATGCAATCTACCAGGAGGAGATTCTGCAAGCGCACAGAACTATCGTAGTAGCACTTCGCCTGGGAGTACCAGGTGTCGATTTATTTGATCCCAAGGAAAGGCTAGGGTGGTGTATGAGTCGAGTCAAGGAGGGGATGAGAGTCGAAGAAAAGAGAAAAGAGAAAAGGGGAGAAGGGAAGATGAATGGCTAGAAAGAATATATGGGTGGATAGGTAAGGATGAAATGGATGGCTAAGGCAAGGTGGATAACTAGATAGATGGATGATAGATAAGGTTAACTAAGATAACTAACTACTAACTTATAACTACTCCTAGATAACTACAAAGCAAGATAACTACGAAGCGAGATAGTTACGAAGCAGGGCAGGCAAAAGACAATAAAGCAACTAAGTTGAGTATAGTTTTATTCCTATCTTGTCAAGTATCGAGGCGTACTAGCCTTTACCACTTACTTAGGTTGAACGCTAGCACAACGAGCCTTACTGTTAAACTGGGCCAACTACGTGGTGGAATTCAAGGCGCACAGGGCTGTCACCACCTGCTTGCTACCACAGCTATCCGGGGGTCCAGCCGTATCTGAAGGTAAGTCTATAACTAAGCACCACGTTTAACTATATTCTAACTATCTCTACCCTAGCTTTGAATAGAGACACCCTTGCGGACGTCAGAGCAAATACTTGACTTAATAAGATAAACACTAAACTAACTAAGCAACCTATTGGCAAAGATCAAAACACTAAGCTCACTAGAGATTAACTACTATGGCTAAGTGAATTGATCTGTAGGATAGCTAGGCACTCAAGCAATCAATCAAGTATACGACTCAATACTGATAAGTAGAATAAAGTAATACTTGAAATGATGAACTAGAATATAGTAAATGCTTGAGTAACAAGAGCAAAACCTGAACTGGAGATGAAGGAAGACTCTTCCCAGCTCCAGGACCGATCACTCGCACGCCTCTACTCTTGAGCTAAGCCTTGAGCAGCGCTACCGCGAGGGCGAAGATGCCTTGCTCTACTAGCTACCTACTTGCCTAAGCTCTCTAAGCTTCTAACCTAACTCTCACTTGCTTCTCTTGCTTTACTTCTCTTGGAAGTGTGGGATATCTTGGGTGTGAGATGGTACAAATGAAGAGGTGCCTCCAAGGGGGTATTTATAGCCCAAATGAGTGAGGGGGGTTCTTATAAGGGGCAGCCAGCCGACCTAGGGCTAACCCTAGTGGCGGGCGCCAGCCCTAGGTGGCGGCCGCCAGCTCCCTGGCCGTTGGATGAACCGCCTCTGCTTCAACGGCATCCAGGTGGTTGTCCAAGGCGGTTTGGAGGTCGGTTGCATGTCCTAGCAACCGACATTCAGCCTTGATCCACGCCACTTCGTCCTGAGCCGTCCGATGCCACTGACCTAGTGACCAAGGGCCAAGATTTGGCCCTGGGGAGGTCACACGGATCGGTGACGTGGCAGGGAGGCCAACCCAAGTGGCGGGCGCCACTTAGAGGTGGCGGGCGCCACCTAGGGGTGGCGGGCGCCACCCCCTTAGGCCCATTTGGGCCCTGCTGAGTGGGCTTGGCCTCTGGTGGGTCCATATGTCCAAATTTGGTTCAAATCCTGCATTCAAATAGAATTCTATGGACATGTGGAATTTGGTTAGTTTGAAACCTATTTGACTACATTTCATGCCTTTTTGGTGAACTTTAGGGTCAAATGTTGACGGTAAAACAGGTGTTTAAGGACCGTCAACAAGCTCCCCCAAGCTAACCTGTTGCTTGTCCTCGAGCAACAATGCGGTTAAAGCATTGAGCATGAAATGGATAGCAACTTAAGATGTCTGCAAGTGCATATTGTATAGTGAGAAATAACTTAGCATATATCATTAATCATAGCAATGTGGAGCTTATCTTGGAAGTGTGGGATATGAGGGATATCTTGGGTGTGAGATGGTACAAATGAAGAGGTGCCTCTAGGGGGGTATTTATAGCCCAAATGAGTGAGGGGGGTTCTTATAGGGGGCAGCCAGCCGACCTAGGGCTAACCCTAGTGGCGGGCGCCAGCCCTAGGTGGCAGCCGCCAGCTCCCTGGCCGTTGGATGAACCGCCTCTGCTTCAACGGCATCCAGGTGGTTGTCCAAGGCGGTTTGGAGGTCGGTTGCATGTCCTAGCAACCGACATTCAGCCTTGATCCACGCCACTTCGTCCTGAGCCGTCCGATGCCACTGACCTAGTGACCAAGGGCCAGGATTTGGCCCTGGGGAGGTCACACGGATCGGTGACGTGGCAGGGAGGCCAACCCAAGTGGCGGGCGCCACTTAGAGGTGGCGGGCGCCACCTAGGGGTGGTGGGCGCCACCTAGGGGTGGCGGGCGCCACCCCCCTTAGGCCCATTTGGGCCCTGCTGAGTGGGCTTGGCCTCTGGTGGGTCCATATGTCCAAATTTGGTTCAAATCCTGCATTCAAATAGAATTCTATGGACATGTGGAATTTGGTTAGTTTGAAACCTATTTGACTACATTTCATGCCTTTTTGGTGAACTTTAGGGTCAAATGTTGATGGTAAAACAGGTGTTTAAGGACCGTCAACAGGGGGTGGCGCCCGCCACCTCTAAGTGGCTCCCGCCACTTGGGTTGGGCCAAGCTCCACTCCCTGCCACGTCACCGATCCGTGTGACCTCCCCAAGGCCTCATCTTGGCCCTTGGTCACTAGGTCAGTGGCATCGGATGGCTCAGGATGAAGTGGCATGGATCAAGGCTGAATGGCGGTTGCTAGGACATGCAACCGACCTCCAAACCGCCTTGGACAACCACCTGGATGCCGTTGAAGCCAAGGCGGTGCATTCAACGGTGAGGGAGGTGGCGCCCGCCACTAGGGTTAGCCCTAGGTCGGCTGGCTGCCCCCTATAAGTATCCCCCTCACTCATTTGGGCTATAAATACCCCCCTGAGGCATCAGTACCATCACAATCCAGTACCATCATATATCCCACACAAGAGAAGCAAAGCAAGTAGAAGCAAGCAAGTGAGAGCTCAATGAGCCTAGGCAAGTAGGTAGCTAGTAGAGCAAGGCATCTTTGCCCTCGCGGTAGCGTTGCTCAAGGCTTAGCTCAAGAGTAGAGGCGTGCGAGTGATCGGTTCTGGAGCTGGGAAGAGTCTTCCTTCATCTCCAGTTCAGGTTTTGCTCTTGTATCTCAAGCACTTTACTATATTCTAGTTCATCATTTCAAGTATTACTTTATTCTACTTATTAGTATTGAGTGGTATACTTGATTGATTGCTTGAGTGCCTAGCTATCCTACAGTTCAATTCACTTAGCCATAGTAGTTAATCTCTAGTGAGCTTAGTGTTTGATCTTTGCCAATAGGTTGCTTAGTTAGTTTAGTGTTTATCTTATTAAGTCAAGTGTCTGCTCTGACGTCCGCATGGGTGTCTCTATTCAAAGCTAGGGTAGAGATAGTTAGAATATAATTAAGCGTGGTGCTTAGTTATAGACTTACCTTCAGATACGGCTGGACCCCCGGATAGCTGTGGTAGCAAGCAGGTGGTGACAGCCCTGTGCGCCTTGAATTCCACCACGTAGTTGGCCCAGTTTAACAGTAAGGCTCGTTGTGCTAGAGTTCAACCTAAGTAAGTGGTAAAGGCTAGTACGCCTCGATACTTGACAAGATAGGAATAAAACTATACTCAACTTAGTTGCTTTATTGTCTTTTGCCTGCCTTGCTTCGTAAACTATCTTGCTTCGTAGTTATCTTGCTCTGTGGTTATCTAGGAGTAGTTAGTAGTTATTAGTTAGTTATCTTTAGTTACCCCTTTTATCTACCTATCCATCCACCTTACCTTAGCCATCCATATCATCCTTACCTATCCACCCATACATTCTTTCTAGCCTTCCATCCTTTCTCTTCCCTTTCCCCTTTTCTCTTTTCTTCGACTCTCATCCCCTCCTTGACTCAACTCATACACCACCCTAGCCTTCCCTTGGGATCAAATAAATCGACACCTGGTACTCCCAGGCGAAGTGCTACTACGATAGTTCTGTGCGCTTGCAGAATCTCCTCCTGGTAGATTGCATTCTCGCTAGCTAGCTCCTACTAGTGTCGGGACTGACAACCCCGCTTGGCATTAGTAGATAGCTACTTTAGTTACCCTATCCTAGGTGTAGCTAAGAACTACCAACACCCTCCACCCCTTGTTGTCGTGCTCCGCCAAGTTCTCCGACACATACGTCCCTCCCGCCTCATCCCTTGTTAGTGCACGCAACAGATGTCTTGCCTTCTGTGAGGTGTCTCCTTGGGCTCGTTGTTATTCCTCGCTATGCGAAATTGGAGGTTGTGGTGGAGAGCCTATCACTGACGTTCGTTGCTATGTTTGGAGGCAACAAACCTCAAACATCGCTAATGATGGTCTCGGTGGATGGTGAGATTTGTCCATGGGGATGGTGGCGATGGGGAAATGTCATTGGGACCAGACTCCAGGCAAGCAATCATTAGGAGGTCAGACTGGCTGAAATTTGGTGGTGGTGGTGGTTGTTCCTCACTGTGGCCGGGGATGACGATGCTCGTTGGTGGGGCCGCTAGGTCTGGTGGTGCAGGCTCGTCACTTGGCCAGGGCGTTCCCAATGGGATTGAAATCGCTAACTCAGAGTAGCACATACCCAATCAGGAGGAAAGCTATCACGCTAGCGAGTGCTCAAGAGTCTAGATCGCATGTTTCCCCAGATCTCCTTAGCCTATGACATATTTGCAGCACCGTTATTACACTATTCCAGCTAAGCATCGGTGAGTGCAAGACCTTGATTTCGTTGTTGTCTAGTGCTTCAATTGCCTAATCAAGGAGAACCAGGATACAATGTTGACAGAGGCAATGGTTACGAAGCCCTAGCTTGTGAGGCGGTGGTGACACTCCTTGCATCAGTGGTCATGGCTTCGGCACTTGGGTCGTGTCAGATCATGCGGTGGATGAGAAACCACTACCCAATGCATCCTAGGTCATTGCTCAATAGAGTAGGCCTTTAGAAGGCCAAAGGTAGGACACGTAGGAAGACCCTATACCTGATGTCTAGGAGTTCACACCTCTTTTAGGCTATAGGGCCATCGAGCAAGATGATATGGGGTCACGCCTCTAGTGAGCTCACTACCGGTTGTCAACCCAACAGCGAAGTCAGTCGATGTCCAGGGTAATGATGTGGCCCCAACCTCCATGGGGAACCTTATTCGGGTGCTAATGATGCTCGTGTACAACATTCTTGTGTGTGTCTCCTCTCAAGCCATGAGTATCTAGGGTTCCGGATGTAGTAATGTGTCCTCAAACTAGGTGCCACGACATAGCGAGAGATTGGAGGACAAGGTGCACGCAACCAAGCCAGAGTTACAGGCTAAGATTGTCTTAGAGAAGTGGGGGGGGGGGGGTTCAGCCAGACCCCAAACTGCTGTCAACACAGAACGTGGCCTCATCTCATTTTGGTGCGACATTCAGCTCGTGACTCTCATCTTCTAAGTGTGTTGTGATGCGAGAAATCTTCCCTCATGGTCAAGGCACGATAGGCACACTAAATGTTGTTAGCGTGCCGGCCCCATTGTCACAATAGGTTATTTCTCGAATACGCAAAAGATTTGTGTATCATTGTATTAAGTAGAAGAGTTTAAACAAGCATAAACATGCTTCTATCGAGCACCAAATGAGGTTGACTTAATAGAATCATAGCTAGACCATCCTATCAAAATACCTCTTGCTTTGATATTACATAAAAGAAAACAATCAAAATCGGCACAATAGTGTGACCTAGGAGGTGGCCTTGTGTCTTCATGGCTGCCTGGACAAGCTCTTTCCAATGACCGGGAAGAGCGCGTCTAGCACCTCAGTGGTGGGCGCAGTTAGGTTGCCGTCAAAGAGCTCGTCAAAGGCCTTCGTCTCCAACATGGATGGCACTGATAGGCCCTTGGTGTAGCCCACACACTGCATGATCAGCAACTCACCTCACTTGGAAGGAGGTACTTGGAAGAGGCTCTGAGCCACCAACCGCCCGCTCCACCACGACAGCGCCAACTTAGTAGGAGGTTATTTGAGAGGCTCAAGGATCATTGAAGAGTTCCTTTTATGTGTCACTTTGTTGATGAAGTTGTTGAGGTAGTGTTTGGCAGAGTCATCGTTGTCCATAGTCTGGTGGGTATCCACTAGAGGTGAACTGGGAGGGCTAACATACACCATGATGTCGACTGGTCTAAAGCCTGATAGGTAGCCGTGATTTGTGTGTGTGTCATTAGTGAGACCACCGCCAATAGAGTGAGCCGCACGGGTGGTGTTCACAGCTCACAATAGACCGATGCTTAGTCCTCCTCCTCTAGGTGTGGGGATGCCACTGTCATATCCTCATCCTATAGTTGTGGGGCACCAAAGGTGACAACATGCGCTCAAGAAAAGGCCACATGATGCTCCAACTACAGAGGAGTGAGGCAACAAACTCTTCCAACATCGGGTCCTCCATGATGTCATGATCATACATGGTGTCCTTGGTACAGTGTAAGCGTCAACGAATCTGGTTCAATGATGCCCATCTTATTGATTAGCTCATCATGCCCTGCCTGAGCTCTGTCAACAACCGGAGTGAAGTCCGGTGCCATCGGGTCGGCACCTGCAGTGGTGACACTCATGACTATTAGCTCTGTCAACATCGGGCCGCTCATGACTATCAGTGGTGATACTCATTGCAGCAGTGGTGTCACCCCCTTCTAACGTCTCCGCCCACAGCACCCGCTCAAAGTCACACCCTACACAGTTGTAGCCGCACCGAGCACAACTCTAGCCGAGCTCGGTGTGTCGCCCCAAGCACACAACTATGTGCTCGAGGTACACTCCTGGTCAGGTCATCAAGGCCACTTGCAGTCATGCACGAGGTGTCAAAATCCCCTGCAATGTAGGCAACATGGTGGTAGCCTATAGGGTACCACCCAGTGCAAGAAAGAGAGACAATTGAAGCAATCTCTGTAACATTCCGGCTCAGGGCTTAATAGGAATAATAGGATACCCATACCAACAAGTTGCAGCTTCTTTTTCGGAAGCCCATCTCTAAAGAACTTTAAAGTTAAGCGTGCTTGGCCTGGAAAAATTTAGGGATGGGTGATCGATCGGGAAGTTCTTCCCGGGTGCGCACGAGTGAGGACAAAGTGCGAAGAAAAGACTGGTGTTGGTCTGTGAGGGAAATCTATGTCCTAGAAAAGCTGCCAGATGTAAGGAGGGCCGACCTCGTGGAGGCGGGACATTATAGAATGGTATCAGAGCCGACTCTTACAGTTTCACGGGTGCGTGTGTTGCAGTTGCTCAGGCATAGTGCGCATGGCTGGTGTGGACCCAGAGTGGTCACACAGCATGGCACATATGCTGGCACTGGACACACGGACGTGGCCAAGAAAGGACGTTCCTGGCTTGGGGTTGACTGACGAGGACGTCGGTCTTTTAAGGGGGTGAGGATGTAACATCCCGACCCAGGGCTTAATAGGAATAATAGGATACTCATACCAACAAGTTGCAACTTCTTTTTCTGAAGCTCATCTTCAAAGAACTCTAAAGTTAAGCATGCTTGGCCTGGAGAAATTTAGGGATGGGTGACCGACCGGGAAGTTCTTCCCGGGTGCATACGAGTGAGGACAAAGTGCGCAGAAAAGACTGGTGTTGGTCTGTGAGGGAAGTCTATGTCCTAGAAAAGCTGCTAGATGTAAGTGGGTCCGGCCTCGTGGAGGCGGGACGTTACAATCTCCTTCTAGTTTCGACGACAAGCGGGTATTGGGTTGAGTGTGCCCCGTCACTCCTACTCGAATGCCCCATGACAGGATCTCATGTGTAACACCCTGGTGTTTAATTAATTTAAAATAATTAGAAATTTAATTAGAAAATAGCCAAAATCCTAGATGGGGGAAAAATTCTAACCAGATATTCGTTGCATTCATGCCGTTGCACAATTTTTATTGGGTGAAAAAAAAATTATTAAACCCGTATAGGGCGAATTGGATTTATTCTATTTAGAAAAGAAATAAACGATTTATAAAAGTTTTATAAAATCAAACTCAAATTTTATATGCAAAACCTAGGGAAAATATTTCCAAAACTTTGTGAACTGCTTTGCTTTCAAACAGTTTTGAGTTTGAATTTTGAAAAGGATTTGGAAAATGAAAATAGGAAGAAAAAGGAAAAGAAAAGCCAAAATGGACAACACACTCCCAATACCCTCCAACCTGCCTGGCCCAACTCCCTCTCTCTCCCGGTTTCCCCCTCCCTCCGGCATGGCCCAGTCGGCCTGCGCAGGCTCGGCCCACCGCCCGGGCCCTTTCCTTCCGCCCCCACCCCTTGCGCCGCTTTCGGCCCGACCAAGCCCAGCCCGGCCGCTCTCCCACCCTCACCGCTCGGCCCAGCAACCGGCCTGCTCCCTCCTTCTCTCCCTCAATCATCCAGCCCACGCCTCCTCTCGTGCTCGACTAGGCCCAGCGCCCCTTCCCTCGCTCTCTCTCTCTCTGTCGCGCGGGCCCCAGCCCGCCGGCCAGCACACCTGCAGCGCCTCTCTCTCTCACTGTCGTGCAGGTCCGGCATGTCCCCTCACTGACTGGTGGGGCCTATTTGTCGGAGTTATCCCCTCCTCTTGCCGCTCCCCTCTGCAGAAAACACGCACCACATCTCCATCGTCGACCATCTCGGGACCCCCATCGGCGACGCGAAGCACACCCACCGGCTCATTGTAAGGTCCTCTTTTGATCCCACCTTGTCCCGTTGTTTTTACCGTACCCTAGGTGCCTCCCCGAGCACACAAGACACCCTGGCCATGGCACCGCCGCGCTAGAGACAGGCGCCGTCGTGCCAAACTCCGCCGGCGGTCACCCTGTCCTCCCCCTCCTCGCTCTATGCCGTTGGATCCGATTTGGATGGCCGGGATTAGAAGTTGTTAATCGAACTAGTATGCACCGCGCCCACGGTCTGTGGACCAGGCCCTTTTTCGCCACGTCAGCTGGTCTACCGGCCACGCGGTGCACCGAGTGAACCGTAGCTCACCATCTGTCGCCACATGGCACCCACGTCA
The DNA here is from genome assembly GCA_009763385.1 of Coix lacryma-jobi var. lacryma-jobi. Taxonomy (NCBI): domain Eukaryota; kingdom Viridiplantae; phylum Streptophyta; class Magnoliopsida; order Poales; family Poaceae; genus Coix; species Coix lacryma-jobi. The sequence continues at coordinate 115,245,951 of CM019829.1, forward strand.
GCGCCACCGCGGCCGCTGCACGACATCTGTCATTTTTGCAAAAGAGACCCTCAACTTGCACCAAAATAACCCGCAGTCCAGATCTCCTATTCGCTGTGTCTGGGAAATCTTGCAGTCGAGCCCCTATCCTTTTTGGAAAACGAGGCGTGGTCTCCGCGCCATCACACCCCTCTCACCGTCTACATGGCTCGCCGGAGCCAATAACCGCACGCCGGGTGGCGCCATGTCGGCTGCAGCATGCCTACGCTGAATCTTTTGCGAAAAAGCCCCTCCGTTTACCGTGAATCAACCCGCCGTCCTTTCATTCCTATTCATTGAGTCTGGCGGATCTTACATCCTAGCCCCTACACTTTCAAACAATTGAGGCCGGGTCCAGCAGCGTTTCTTTTCCAGTTTTGAATTATTTAAATTATGAATTTGAGTTCAAATTATTTGCAGAACTGCCATCAAACTTCAAAAGCTTATAACTTGCTCATTTTAATCCCGTTTCGACCCATTCAACTTGCGTTAGTTTCATAATTTTGTTGTCTATACAATAGATCTGTTAGTTTACTATTTTTCTACTATTGGTGTACTAATATTTATTTTGCTTTGTATTTGCCATGTATGTTGACTGGGCCAGAGAGTACGGAGTTTGAGGATGCTCACGACTTTTCCTGTGACCCTGTAGATTTGACCCAGCCCGCAGGCAAGTGTCCTTGAACATCTTGCTCCTGTATTTATTTTATTTTGAGTTAGAATAGTTAGATCCAGTAGATGCATGCTTGTCATTAAATTGAATCATATGTTATGGTTTACTAGATTTTGCTCTATTATCCTTGTCGCCTAGTTTGGGATGTTTGGGTAGAAGTCATGCTTAGCCCTACAGTCATGGTTGGGATGGGATGGGATGGTTTAATAATTAATTCTGATTAATGATCTATGGAACACTGTGGTTGGTAATGTTTGTAGTAACATGGTTTTAGGTAAATCCGGTAGGATGGACCGTACTGTGGTTTTGTGCCATGGATTTGGCAGCTCTTATTTGGTTTTTGGTTCTAGGCTTGTGCTAGATTTATCCTACCTGGATCCCTAGGACCCGGTTCTCGAAGCCTGTAACCCGGCTTAACAGCGCAGCCATGAGGTCTGGATGGGCTGGACCTGGCTAAGTAATTAATTGCCTCCAAGTTGAGGGTTTACACGAGGTCGGATTTGTGATACAAGAGGGGGCTTCTGCAGTGGTGTGTATATCCACTGTTAGCGGTGAAACCTTAGTGAACGTGTAAAATGGACTTGGAGGGAATTTTGTAACGGCCTTGTACTGGGGCCCCGCTATGCACCTTGGCAGTGTTTAGCGTGACGGGAAACGCATGACTCATGTGTAACGATGTGCAACCTCTGCAGTGTGTAAAACTGATATATCAGTCGTGCTCACGGTCACGAGCGGCTTGGACTTCTTCGAGATTAGTTGGTGGTTTAGTTCTGGTTCGTTAGAGAAGCCTTATGTGGTTATTAGTCTCATATGACTTGGGTACAGAGGCTTCTTCTACGCAGGATACTGCTTGGTATGGGAGACCGACTCCTAGGCACGGGCGCAAACCTGGTGTTATTACGGAAGGTAGCTTCTATGTCATGACATATGGAACTAATACACATAAGAGGACTCTTTGTAACGGCCTTGTGGGTGGCCTGATGCAGTTCAGGTGTGGTTTGCCTGATGGACTTCAGGTGTGGGTTGTGCTTGGTGGACTCCAAGTGTGGTTGCTTGGTGGATTCCAAGTGTGGTTTGCTCGGTGGACTCCGAGTGTTGTTACTTTTCTACAGTGTTTGTGTCTACAACCTAGTAAATAGGTGCATAGGATTAATAGGATTAATAGGATGTGTCGCTTTAGGCGCTTGACTCAAACTGAGTTAGCCTACCTTTGTTATTAGCCTCATAAGCATATATTTCCTACACTTGCGGAGTACATTTTGATGTACTCACCCTTCCTCTTTGTCCCCCTGCTACCCCACCCAGACGCTGGAAACTACGCGTACGAGGAGCAGGAGTGCCCCGAGGACAGTGGCTTTGACCCCGATGACTTGTACTAGGATGACGCTACCCCCGGTCGACCTTCCTGTGGAGATAGAGTCCAGATTTTCTTCATTAGAGTCAGTTGTCATGAGAGTATGTATTTTTCTTTCAGACCCGAGGGTCATTTATGTAATAATGTTCGAGATATTAATAAAAGCATTATTTTGATATTTACTATATGATGTCGATATATGTATGAATATTGATCCTGACATACATATATTGTGCCCCAATTTTGTTCTTAAAATTGGGGTGTGACATCATGCTAGACATCAGCATCCTAGGTTGAGATGCGCCTGCAACCACAATTGGAAGTGCGAACACAAGGTTGATATATTCCCTTGTGGGTCATTCTTGTGATGAGTTATTGGTTAATAGACTCGTAGGTTGGAATGAGTGGAACATGTCTCTTGGCTGTGTTGGTGTGCAGGTGTGGAGCTCGGAGGCAATGGTCGATGGCGCGGTGAATGTCATGTAGATACGTGTCATGCTGATGGACTGAGTGTGGCGAGGGGCGGATGTGAGGATTGGTCTAAGGGACCAGGAGGCCAGACGACCAATTGTTGTAGCTGGCACTTGGCGACCACAAGCAAGAGTATATGGGGATGTAGACGGCATCAGTCAAGTCAAGACAGAAGGCAATGGTGTCATGGAACCTAGCGGAGGCCGGACACGAGCTTGCATGGGAGATGCAAGTGCCACCGGTTGAGTCAGGGAGGAAGGCGAAGGCGTCGTGCTTGGCGGAGGCTAAACATGCATCGACATCGGTGTCAGCAGTCGGGGCATGAAACCCATGCTCCATCTATTGTGCGGGTTTGGTAGTTAATCCTCAAAACACTACCCTCACGATTTCTAGGTTTGGGCCACAAAACCTGGGTGGCTAGTTTCTAAGTTTGGGACTCAAAACTTGGGTTGATGGGTTTGCCGGCTTGGGCCTCAGAATCGGTAGAGGTTGCTATGAGGAACGGAACGACATGTGGTGGCATCGCGAGGCTTGCGTCGAGGCAGAGCTAGCGGTGAGAAGGCATGTGGTCATCAGGACAACACATGGCAGCATCGAGAGGCTTGCGTTGTGGCGAAGCGACGAACAAGGAATTCCCGTGACTGTCGATGATGTTCCTAACAGAGTTGGAATAGAATGCCCCTAGGCTAGCTAGTTTTCTCTATGTATCTAGGCGTAGAAGGGGTATTGTGTAATAGGCTATAAATGAGGGATGACACCCTCATCCCTCTTCATCTCTTCAGTTGTTATTTTCCAGCCAGACATTCGTCTATAGGGTTTCTCTCTATGTAGCTGTTGTTGAGATCCGTAGAGACAATAATCTTTCCTCTGTGTATTTTGATTTTAGGAAAGGAGACCATAATCTCCTTGTCTCCTCGTTAGGGATTGTGCTAAAATCTTTGAGTTCGCGTTTTGTTTTTCGCGTTCTTTGTTTCCCCTTTAGGTTCTTTCGTGAGATTTTTTTCAAGGGATGGATTGAAATTCCATTTGATCCATCATGTCCATCATCATGAGAGACCTTTCCACCAAAGGATTTTCTCCAATTCCCCATGAGCACATAGATCAGGCAAATTTCATTTTCGATCTTGTTTTGCCTCCCCTTCACAAATTTTCTTTGATTCACCAATTTGCAGTTAGGAGTAGCTCACTAACTTGCTTGCGATTCCTCCTACAAAATTTGAGCCCAAGTGCTTTTGATTTGAGGGAGATCAGGTCGATTCAGTGAAAGAACAATGTTGCATCGAGGGAATCCGACGCACCTGTTCTAGGCATCGGATGTCTCCGACGCTCGTCCACATGTTGTCCAGTTCTGCACGTGGCATTGGATGCTCCTGGCCAGAGCTTTGGATGTTACTATTTAGCATCTGATTGTCATGTAGTGACATTCTAGAAACCCTCACTTGGCATTGGACATGTCCGGTTCACAGGAATTGGACGTTGACCGAGTTTGAGGCTTTTCTGGGCAGGCATCGGATGCTAGCATCAGACGCACATGTAGCACTGTTCATGCATCCGATGGTCACATAGTAAGGATTTAGAACCGTCCTGTTCCCATCGGATGCGTCAGGTCCTTAGGCTTCAGACGCTGCTAGAGTCTGATGCTTGAAGGACTGAGAAGCAACCAGAAAGCGACCAGAGGGGGGTGAATGGGAGCTTCAAAATTTCCTTTCAGAAACTAGTAGCCACTGTCCCGAGAATCACCCCGAAAGACAAACCTTAGAGCTTGCTAATGTCCACGACCCTAGATGTAGGGTGGATGCTTCCAAGAAGCACAGCGGGACACTACACAACTCTAGAAAGCCAACGCAAAAACCCAAAACCAAATCCGAGAACGGATGAGCAAACGAAGGACGAATCAGTGCTGAATCAGCAGCATCGGAAGCTGGCTAGCGTCCGATGCCCTAGCACCTGCAGCGTCCGATGTGAATAGTGCCCCTCGGAAACCTTACTGGATACGCATCGGACGCTGCTACAGTGAAACAGTAGCGTCCGATGCTTGACCTCCGGCGCGTCCGATGGCAACGGACGCTCTGATGGTCAGCGTCCGATGCTCCTTTAAAATCACTGTCAGCTGACACGTGGCAACAGACGCTCCGGTGTGACGAACTCAGCGTCCGATGCTCCCAGGTTCAGCGTCCGATGGTCCCGAAACAGCACTGTTCTTCCGCAAAATTCACTCGATCTCCTCCGAATCAAAGGCACTAAGGCCTAGACTTGGTATGAGGAGTTCCAAGGATGTTAGTGAGCTATCCCAACGGAATCATGGCTCGAACCTAACTCCAAATCGGTGAATCGGAAGAATTCGGGATTAAGGAGCAAAAACCGATCCAAGACTAAAATCGCTCGATCTCCTAGACCGTGAGGTTAGAGGAGAATTCCTTCGGTGGAAAGAAGTGCCTCACGATCTAGAACAACTTGGTTCAAACGGATTTCCAAAAGGCGCACTGAGCAAAGAGATCGATCGACGGGAAAATCGTGGCAAAAAGCAATCCGCGAAGAACACGAACAAAACGCAAATCACAACCACGAATTTGCAACCGTGTGGCTACCACACGCTACAATAGTGAGATTACGGTCTCACTTCCTCAAAATCTCATGAACACAGAGGTATTGTTCTCTTCTCTGTGGATCTCAGGTTCGCTACAGCAGGGGAGTGGGAGAGCAGGAAACCCTAAGTGCGAAAGAGCAAATGACTGAGATACATGGGAGGAGGGTGTCTCCCGACTACTTATCCTACTACTAGCCTAAGTCTATTTCCTACTCTACCCCTCTCTATTCTAATTACAGAGCGAACCAGCTAAACCCTAGGGTTATTCTGGACCAACTCGGAGGTAGGTGTATCCGACGGCCACGCCCGCACAAACCGAAGCGTTGCCTCGACGCAAGCTCCGGATCGCCGCCACGTGCCGCCCTCGCTCTGCACCCCCGGTTTTGTGGCCCAAACCGGGAAACCAGCCTTTTCCAGCCAACCCCCGGTTTTGAGGCCCAAACCGGGAAACCAGCCCACCAGCTTCTGAGTTTTGAGGCCAAACTCAGCAAACCCTCAGTGCCCAGGTTTTGAGGCCCAAACCTGGAAACCGTCCTCAGCCCGAGTTTTGTGGCCAAACTCGGAAACCCTCAGCCCGAGTTTTGTGGCCAAACTCGGAAACCGTAAGCCCGAGTTTTGTGGCCAAACTCGGAAACCGTCCACGCCCAGGTTTTGAGGCCCAAACCTGGAAACCGTCCATCCGATGGTTTTTCCCTGGCTCTACCACCAAACCGACGTCGCAGATGGGATGCACCTCCGTGCACCCCGTCCACCGACACGTGTCCCCGAGTCTACGACTCAGGCAACACATGACCGCACTTCTTCACTTGTCGTCGTCATAGGCTGCCAGCCACCACAGCTGATCCTCGGGCCTCTGGTCCCTCAGTCCAAGCCTCACGTCCGCCCTTCGCCACTCTCGGTCCATCGGCACGGCACGTCTCTACTTGACCTTCACCTCGCCTTTGATCACTGCATCCGTGCTCGACACCTGCTCAACACAAGCCAAAGAACATGCGCATCATCCCAGTTGACAATCACTCATCACTCAGAGACCTGGCATACACCCGTGTATCCGCAATCTCCCCCTTGATGAGTGCATTGTCAACTACTCACACAAATCATAATGGAAAGAAGAAGAGAGGGAGAAGTGAGAATACATATGATGAATGATTGACTGTGTTGAGGAAGGTTTGAGGCTTTTACCCGGTTTAGTCCATATCTTGCTATGCGCTTAATGTTTATGACTAACCGGTGGCGTGAGTTGTGTTGTGTTTATGTGTTGGCGTGTGTGTGCAACATGTGTCTCTTGGCTGTGTTGATGTGCAGGTGTGGAGCTCGGAGATAGTGGTCCATGGCGAGGTGAAGGTCAAGTAGAGACGTGCCGTGCCGACGGACCGGGTGCGGTGAAGGATGGGCGTGCCGTGCGGCGGACGTGCCATGCCGAGGTACCGAGCGGTGAAGGGCGGACGTGAGGCTTGGACTGACGGACCAGGGGCCAGAGGACCAGCTGTGGTAGCTGGCACGTGGCATCGGCAAGCGAGAGCACATGGGGATCTGCGGTGCATCGGCCGAGTCGGGAGGAAGACGATGGCGTCGTGGCACTTGGCGGGAGGTCGGACACGGGTTTGCGTGCGGCGCAAGTGCCGTCGGCCGAGTCAAGAAGGAAGGCGAAGGCGTTGTGCCCGGCGTGGAGGCTGGACATGCATCGGCATCGGTGCCGGTGGTCGGGGTGTGCGAACCACATCCCGTCTACGGCACGGGTTCGGTAGCTGAGCCTCAAAAAGCTACCATCGACGGTTTCCAGGTTTGGGCCTCAAAACCTGGGGTGGCCGGTTTCCGAGTTTGGGCCTCAAAACTCGGCGAGGACGGTTTCCAGGTTTGGGCCACAAAACCTGGGCTTGCGGGTTTCCGAGTTTGGGCCTCAAAACTTGGGGTGGACGGTTTCCCGGTTTGGGCCTTAAAACCGGGGGTTGGTCCGAAAGGACGGTCGACGCGTGGCGGCACCGAGAGGCTTGCGTTGCGGCGAAGCTATCGGTGAGAAGGCGCGGCGGTCGACGGTGGCGGCACGTGGCGGCATCGGGTGAGGTCGCGTCGAGGCGAAGCTACCGGATGTGCGGGCGTGGCCGTCGGATGAAGATTGTCAGGATTGGACGGTTGTACCCCTGAGGGGTATTTGGGTTGAGTGCTTAATGTAAGGGCGTTTTGGTCTTCGAACATGCGCCTATATATATGAGGGGGGCTGCTAGGGCAGCCGCATCCTTGGAGAATTCTTGGTGGTGTCTCTCTCATTTTGTTCCTGTGAGAGAAGGCTAGGGTTAGGGAGAGTTGGCTCTTGTTCTTGAGCTTTTTGCCATCCAAGCTTTGATTTGCTAGGAGTGGCTTGTAGCCCGACACCAAGTGATTAATGAATCATCCATTCCTCTGAGTCCAAGGATCAAATTCGTGCTTTGATTTGTCTTGCGATTTTGTTCTTCGCGTTTGCACGTTTTCCCCTCTTTCGATCTTCACGAGATTTCTTGTTTCGAGGGAAGATTCGCAAATCTGTTTGAACCATCTTGTGTAGCTTCGTGAGAGTCTTCTTTCTACCGAAGGAATTTCTCTAATACCTCACGAACTCACAGATCGGGCGGATTTAGTTTTTGGATCACGTTCTTGCTCTTATGCCCCGAATTCTTTCGATTCATCGATTTGGAGTTAGGTTCGAGCCATGATCTCTTAGGAGTAGCTCACTAACATCCTTGTGACTCCTCAGATCGAATCCTAGCCCTAGAGCTTTTGATTCGGAGGAGATCGAGTTGAATCCGCGGAAGAACAGCTCAGTTTCGGGGGCATCGGACGCTCGTGTTCTTGGCATCGGACGCTGACCCGAGTAGCATCGGACGCGCCGTTGCCACGTGTCAGTATCTGTGCTTTTGAAGGGGCATCGGACGCTGGCATCGGACGCTACAGTGCAGCGTCCGATGGTCATGCAGTGAGGTTCCAGAAACCCTCATTTTGCATCGGACGCGTCCGTCGTCAGGGCATCGGACGCTACTGTTCACATCGGACGCACCGGCCCCTCATCGGACGCTCACATCGGACGCCGATTTGTAACTGTAGCAGCGTCCGATGCCAACTCAGTGAGGAACCAGAGAGGTCCTGTTCACATCGGACGCGTCCGATGCGAACACATCGGACGCACCTCTAGCGTCCGATGCAGCTGTTTCTGCGCTGTTTTGTCCGTAGCTCGTCCGTTTGGCTTTGGATTTGAGTTCCGCTTTTTGCGTTGGATTCCCGACTCTGTGCTCTACAGAAACCGGGCTTCCCGCTTTGCGAGATTGCCTGAATCCCCCTCGTGTTGCTCGGGGGAGATTGAGGTTACCCAAACTCCATCCTGTCACTAGTTGACTTGCGTGGATTTGGAAGAAGGAGCTTTTGTGGTGTCTCGCTGTGTTCCTAGGGAACATCCACCCATTCTCTTGGGTCGTGGACATCACTTGTGTCGGCTTTGCTCTTGGGGTTGATTTTCAGGGACAAAGGTCTAAACATTTCGAAAGAAATTTTAAGGCTCCCATTCACCCCCCCTCTGGTCGCCTTGCCTTATCATTTTCGGTCCTTCAATTGGTATCGGAGCAGGTTAAGGATCTCTCTACCTTAACCGGTTCCGGATCCGCGAAGGCGACCTTTTGAGAGCAGTTTTGGTTTCCGACTTTTCTTGTCGAGGTGTTAAGCTTTTGCTTTGCTAACACTAACGGTGCTTTTGAGATGGCACCAAGTTCTTCTTCCCGTGTGTCTTTGTCCTTAGGATTGAATCTTCAACATGCGACCGAGGACGACATTTTGGCAAGAAGGAGGAGTGCAGTTGATGAGAGGAATCGCGAGGTGAATGAGTTGTTGAATCTTCTACGTGATGACGAGCTTTCACCAGAGGATCTCCTACATCAACTTGGCAAGGCCAAGAGAGGTACACTTGCTCATGGACTTGTGACCTTGCACAACCTCTATGAGGCTCGTTCTAGTTTTGTTGAGCAGTGTAGTACCCTGCGTAGAAAGGTCGAAAAGTTGAAATGCTCCATTGCTAGTCTGAAGTCCAGTGCATCTTTGCCTTGCACCTCCTGTGTTGACTTGGTTAGGAAGAATGATGAGCTAGGCTTTTCTCTTGCTAGCTTAAAATCTGAGATTGATTTATTGAAATCCAATGCTTTCGAACCATGTCTAGTTTGCATTGACTTGCGCAAGGATCTTGATTGTGCTAAAACTGAAATAGCCTTGCTTAAGTCAAATGCTTTGTTACCATGTGTTACTTGTGAGTCTTTGTGTACTAAAATTAATGAACTAAAATTGACTCACTCCACATGTGTAGATGAACTTGAGCATGCTAGGGCTGAAATTATTGAGATAAATGCTAGGCCTTGTAGCTTGTGCTCTTTGAATAAAGATGCTTGCCATGCTTCTAGTGATATTCATGATTCTTTGCTTGATGTGAATGATGTAGTTTCTCCCACTGATTCCATGTGCACATCATGCATTGATTTGGAAAAAGAAGTTTTGGCTTTGAAGGTTTTGCGCGATGATATGAGCGCTAAGTTGGTTGAGCACAATGATATGAGTACCAACCTTGAAAAAGAAAATGAGCTCTTGCGTACCACATATGCCAAGTGCATTAGAGAGGAGATGGATAATCTGAAAAACACTCCTTGTGGCACTTGTGACCGCCTCATGTTTGAAAATGAGGTTTTAGCCAAAAGGTGCAAGAGCCTTTGTGCTAAGTCTTTTGAGTCACGCATTTCTTCCAACTCCGATGTCGATGTTTCCAAGTCTGCATCTTTGCGACCGGAGTTGAGTTCTTGTGTTGCGCGTGAGTCTTTTGACGATAGCACTAGTGCCAAGGTTTCGGATAGCTCTTTCATAGCTACTCCTAACCTTGATGGTTCTTCGAGTGATGTCCAAGGGATTTCTCTTGACAAGGGTGCTTCTCATATTTTTGGGACTCGTCCTCCCAATCCGGTTTTTCATTGCACCTTTTGCAAGAAGGAGGGACATTCGCTCGATTTTTGTTTTCGCCGTGTCAAGCACGAGCGGCGAATTCGAGCTAAGGCTTTTAGGAAGCCGCGTAGCCTTTCCCATGGCACGTGTGCTCCTAGTGTTGGCACCAAGGTGGTTGTTGATGCTTCTTGTTCTAAGCCCCAAGGGACTTCTCACTTGTCGGAGAATGGTGTGCCTTCCAGTAGGCCTTTGTACCATTGCTCTTTTTGTGAGAAAGATGGGCATCAAGAAAGCTTTTGCTATCGGCGTGCCAAACGCTTGCGCCAAGCTCGCTCTTCTAGGAAGTTGGTGGTTCATAGCCCTTCTCATGGCATGAACGCTTGTGTTCCTAGTAAGAAGCCCATTTTTGTTGATGGGTTTTATGACTCCTTTTCTAGTGGGATAGGTCATGGTCATGGACATGCTTCGAGTGCTTCTTCTCTTGGTCCACGTCATGCTTCTCATGGTGCATCTATTGGTTCTTCTACAAAAACCTTGGAAGATGTTTGCCTCTTTTCCCATGGTTCGACTCGTTCTTCTCCTCGAGTTGTCCTTTTGAGGAATGCTTCCAAGGGTGTTTCAAAATCGCTTTTGAACCAACATTTGCATCATGCTAACCCACATGAGAAGTTGAGATTTGTGACCAAGTCCTGGATCCCCAAGTATATGCTTGCTAACCCTTCGGGATCCAAGACTCGGGTTACTTTGTCCTCTTGTGTGTAGATATGAGGACGCGGGGTGGAGAACATGCGCCGAATGGAACTTGGTCTTTTAGATGTGATCAGGTTTTGATGGTTCTCTACATCCCGCTTAGATTTGCCTCCAAAGAGGTTTTTATAGCTTGGTGAGCTTTCTTATACACTCATACCTTGTACATCCATGATTCATGTCTTGTGGTATGAGATGGTTCTTCATGTGCTCACTTGTATAGTTTTTACATGTACATTTTCTTTTGTATCATGTTCTGCTTTGGTCTAGCATGTGCTATCCTGTATATCATGTCATGCTAGTTTTGTGTATAGCTTTTGTGGAGGAGCCACTTTTCATGCTAGTTGGTGATCCTCATGAACATAATGCCATGTTTTACCTTATTTCTTCATGAACTTTACTTATAGAGGTATGATGTTCATTAGGAATCACTTTTCAGGTGCTAGTTTTGTGTAGCTATATGTACCCTGTTGACATGTTTAGTTTGAGCACTACTCTTTCCTCGATTTTATCATGTTACATGCTTTTGGATCTATAGCTATCATTATCTTGCATTGTAGCATGTGTTGAGGTTTAGGCTGTGTTTGGGTTGATCATGTCTCTAGGATGCATTTTGCTATACAATGCTTTATCCTGTTGCATGGTATTCTAGGCTAGTTTGAGTTCAGATCTCCTTGCGGTATCATTCATAGGTAGATCTCTTTTTGTTGAGAGTTCACCTTATGCTTATGTGACTAACCGTTTTCGTGGAGACCTTGAGGTCACACTGGACGAGACAATTCCTTGTGTTTTCTTCTGCTTTTGAGTGTGCAGGAGGACAGGAGCCTGGAGAGAGCTTTTCGGCTCACGGACCCGATCCCACTTCTTCTACGACTTGGGGTTCCGTTCGAGCAGCTCTCCAGTGAGCACTAGCAGCACCTGGGCGAGCGACAGCATCAGGCGAGGGGGAGACGACTTCGGCGAGGCAGATGCCCCGAAGATTTCAGCAAGATCAGGCGTCCCCTCGGGCATCACACCAGCAGGCGGCCATGCGCTTCATGAGGTACCTCCGACACACTTCTGAGTTCGGTTTTTGGTACACTCCTTCTTCGACCCCTTTCTGCTGTTTGGTCTTTTCGATATGGATTTTGCTGGCTGTCGCTCGAGCATTTCCTGGCTCTTCGCTTGTGAGCTGGATGTGTGTTTCCCTTTTAGTTGGGGAAGCATTTTGCTTGTTGTATCTTAGTTGGTCTTCTCCGATACCCTTTTGCTTTGGGTTTTCTTTATAGGCTAACTTTGCATGCATTTCATCATGTACATTTTGCATTTTAGAGCTTCATGTATAGAGCAATGAGAATGAGACTATGCTCTTTTCGGTATGCCCTGCTTACTCATGATGATGCTTGTAGCTTAGGCTCCTTTTGATCACTTGATACATGTTATGAGCTAAGCTATTTTTGCAAATGGTGAACTTGACTAATCAACCATGAAACTTTTAATTTGTTCACCATTGAGATTGGCAACTAGCATGGGTAGGATGTGTTGAGATCACTTTTGCTATCTTTTGTATGCTAGGTTGCTATGTCTCTTGCACTGAGTCATTCACTTGCTTGGATTGTTCATATTTATCTTGTGCTTAAAATTTGATCCAAGTATTAGTGAAATGAAAAGATCGAGATGGGATTGCATGTGTCAGCACATCACGGTATCGAGACTGTTTCTCATTGCACATTTGAGTTAAACTTGAGCCGTGTAGTGTAAGACCGAAACCGGCGCTTTAAGCTTCCGATTGCTTTTCTTGCATAGGCTTAGCCCGGTTGAAAAGTTAGGCAATGACCATGCTTTTAACCTCTCGCAATCACATGCTTTTAAATAAGAACTTGTGTTAATACCGCTGCAATCTTCGATGAAAATTTGAAAATAACACAAGTTTATGCTTCATTCTATTGCATGATGATTGAACTTTGCTAGGGGTAGTTCACCTTTTATACTTAAGTTAGCACTTGTTTGATTTCCTGTCTATTCATGCTAAGTGCTATTTTAGTGGTGAACTCCTTTTTCAAATGGCTTAAAACTGCTCATATGCTAACTTGTTCATATTTCGTATTCACTTGATCAGTTTGAGCCTTTGCTAGCATTTGTGTTGATTGCTACACTTTCAGGGCAGCACCCTATTGAGCATCTTTTCATTCTGATTGCTATATACTTGAAGCTGTTGCATTGTGCATTTCATGCATTTTAGCTTAGTGTGCATACCCCCAGCTCCGATATTCTTTGTGGTCACCTTCAATTGGTTTCGGGCCACTTTCAATGCTTTTCACTGGCCCCCATATGCTTTTGGATGACATGTCTTGTGTATGTGTCAACTTTTGTGGAAAAATGTCAAAACCCCTCAGCATGTTCCCTTTTGTCAAGGGGGAGAAGCTGTTTTCAAGGGGGAGCTTGAGTGTTGGCACAAATGGGAGAGTCTTGCATTTTGGGGAGAGCTTGGAGTTAGGGGGAGTTTAGTTCTTTTGGTATCTTCACTCGGTATGGCTCTTTTATGTGTTCCAATTGGTATCCATCTTTCGGTATGGAATGCAATTGGTGTCATGAGCTGTATTGCATAGCTTTTGTATATAGACTTGCTTTCAGGGGGAGTTGTTTTTGTCTTGCTGCTTCTCCGCGTGCTCCGAGTGTTTGTGCTCCATTTCACCTTGAGCCTTTTCTTTGGGCTTTTTCAATTGGAATTGAACCTTCCTTGTGTTCCTTCATTTGGTACGCTTCGATTGGTTTTCAATTGGTGTGGAGCATGTTTGGCCGTAAGGCATTGGTATCGAGCCTGCTAGTCATGTTGAGCCATTTTGCCTCTCTCTTGAGGGACTAGCAGTTCTTGCTTGGTATTTTTGGTTGGTTTGGAGCCTTCAGCTAGTTGTGTTGAGCCGTTTTGCCTCTGTCTTGAGGAACTAGCTGTTTTCACCAATTTGTGGCTGTATTTGATTGGTATCAAATCTTCTGCTAGTTGTGTTGAGCCTCTGTGCCTCTATCTTGAGGGACTAGCAGTTTCGCTTCTTTTGCGCTGTTTCAGCCTCATTTGGTGTCGAGCCTTGAGCTAGCGGTGTTGAGCCCCTTTCTGCCTCTTCTTGAGGACTAGCTCATTTTTGACTTGGTTGCGTCGAGCCGTTGCCCATGTCTTTGGGAACCAAGTCGTTTGCCCTTTGTGATCGAGTTTTGCTCTTTGATGAGTTGTTGCTCCGATCCTTTGCTTGGTTGCGTTGAGCCGTTGCCCATGTCTATGGGGACCAAGTTTTCGGCTTTGGTATCTCAAACCATCTATTGTGCCTAGTTTTTGTCAATTCAATCATCAAGGGGGAGAAATTTAGAAACCCAAGTGATTTAATCATCAAGGGGGAGATAAAGGGAAAAATTGTACCTTGGTTTCTTCATCAAGGGGGAGATAAAGGGAAAAATTGTACCTTGGTTTCTTTTGTGATGATTGTTTGACAATTTTATTTGAGATTGGTTTTCGAGTGCCTTTTGGGATTCATGAAACTCTTGTTTTCTCTTGACTCTTCGGTTGTGTGGAGGCTTTGCCCGCTTTTCCCATTTCTTTTGGGACCGAGAGCTTTTATTTGGAGTTTTCATGATCCTTTCTCTCTCAAGTGGCCTTGTGGTTGCTTTTACCTGGCTTTTTGGGCACTTGAGTGAGACTTGTCTTCAAACCCTTCCTTTTTGATTTTATTGTCAGTCAATGCATTCATCAAGGGGGAGATTGAGAATACATATGATGAATGATTGACTGTGTTGAGGAAGGTTTGAGGCTTTTACCCGGTTTAGTCCATATCTTGCTATGCGCTTAATGTTTATGACTAACCGGTGGCGTGAGTTGTGTTGTGTTTATGTGTTGGCGTGTGTGTGCAACATGTGTCTCTTGGCTGTGTTGATGTGCAGGTGTGGAGCTCGGAGATAGTGGTCTATGGCGAGGTGAAGGTCAAGTAGAGACGTGCCGTGCCGACGGACCGGGTGCGGTGAAGGATGGGCGTGCCGTGCGGCGGACGTGCCATGCCGAGGTACCGAGCGGTGAAGGGCGGACGTGAGGCTTGGACTGACGGACCAGGGGCCAGAGGACCAGCTGTGGTAGCTGGCACGTGGCATCGGCAAGCGAGAGCACATGGGGATCTGCGGTGCATCGGCCGAGTCGGGAGGAAGACGATGGCGTCGTGGCACTTGGCGGGAGGTCGGACACGGGTTTGCGTGCGGCGCAAGTGCCGTCGGCCGAGTCAAGGAGGAAGGCGAAGGCGTTGTGCCCGGCGTGGAGGCTGGACATGCATCGGCATCGGTGCCGGTGGTCGGGGTGTGCGAACCACATCCCGTCTACGGCACGGGTTCGGTAGCTGAGCCTCAAAAAGCTACCATCGACGGTTTCCAGGTTTGGGCCTCAAAACCTGGGGTGGCCGGTTTCCGAGTTTGGGCCTCAAAACTCGGCGAGGACGGTTTCCAGGTTTGGGCCACAAAACCTGGGCTTGCGGGTTTCCGAGTTTGGGCCTCAAAACTTGGGGTGGACGGTTTCCCGGTTTGGGCCTTAAAACCGGGGGTTGGTCCGAAAGGACGGTCGACGCGTGGCGGCACCGAGAGGCTTGCGTTGCGGCGAAGCTATCGGTGAGAAGGCGCGGCGGTCGACGGTGGCGGCACGTGGCGGCATCGGGTGAGGTCGCGTCGAGGCGAAGCTACCGGATGTGCGGGCGTGGCCGTCGGATGAAGATTGTCAGGATTGGACGGTTGTACCCCTGAGGGGTATTTGGGTTGAGTGCTTAATGTAAGGGCGTTTTGGTCTTCGAACATGCGCCTATATATATGAGGGGGGCTGCTAGGGCAGCCGCATCCTTGGAGAATTCTTGGTGGTGTCTCTCTCATTTTGTTCCTGTGAGAGAAGGCTAGGGTTAGGGAGAGTTGGCTCTTGTTCTTGAGCTTTTTGCCATCCAAGCTTTGATTTGCTAGGAGTGGCTTGTAGCCCGACACCAAGTGATTAATGAATCATCCATTCCTCTGAGTCCAAGGATCAAATTCGTGCTTTGATTTGTCTTGCGATTTTGTTCTTCGCGTTTGCACGTTTTCCCCTCTTTCGATCTTCACGAGATTTCTTGTTTCGAGGGAAGATTCGCAAATCTGTTTGAACCATCTTGTGTAGCTTCGTGAGAGTCTTCTTTCTACCGAAGGAATTTCTCTAATACCTCACGAACTCACAGATCGGGCGGATTTAGTTTTTGGATCACGTTCTTGCTCTTATGCCCCGAATTCTTTCGATTCATCGATTTGGAGTTAGGTTCGAGCCATGATCTCTTAGGAGTAGCTCACTAACATCCTTGTGACTCCTCAGATCGAATCCTAGCCCTAGAGCTTTTGATTCGGAGGAGATCGAGTTGAATCCGCGGAAGAACAGCTCAGTTTCGGGGGCATCGGACGCTCGTGTTCTTGGCATCGGACGCTGACCCGAGTAGCATCGGACGCGCCGTTGCCACGTGTCAGTATCTGTGCTTTTGAAGGGGCATCGGACGCTGGCATCGGACGCTACAGTGCAGCGTCCGATGGTCATGCAGTGAGGTTCCAGAAACCCTCATTTTGCATCGGACGCGTCCGTCGTCAGGGCATCGGACGCTACTGTTCACATCGGACGCACCGGCCCCTCATCGAACGCTCACATCGGACGCCGATTTGTAACTGTAGCAGCGTCCGATGCCAACTCAGTGAGGAACCAGAGAGGTCCTGTTCACATCGGACGCGTCCGATGCGAACACATCGGACGCACCTCCAGCGTCCGATGCAGCTGTTTCTGCGCTGTTTTGTCCGTAGCTCGTCCGTTTGGCTTTGGATTTGAGTTCCGCTTTTTGCGTTGGATTCCCGACTCTGTGCTCTACAGAAACCGGGCTTCCCGCTTTGCGAGATTGCCTGAATCCCCCTCGTGTTGCTCGGGGGAGATTGAGGTTACCCAAACTCCATCCTGTCACTAGTTGACTTGCGTGGATTTGGAAGAAGGAGCTTTTGTGGTGTCTCGCTGTGTTCCTAGGGAACATCCACCCATTCTCTTGGGTCGTGGACATCACTTGTGTCGGCTTTGCTCTTGGGGTTGATTTTCAGGGACAAAGGTCTAAACATTTCGAAAGAAATTTTAAGGCTCCCATTCACCCCCCCCCTCTGGTCGCCTTGCCTTATCATTTTCGGTCCTTCAAGAAGGAAGAAGAGAGAACTCGACCAAATGACCCAAAAGCATAGCAAAGCCGAAGAAGGTCAAGTGGAAAGAGCGAAAGAACTTGGTCCCCAAAGACATGGGCAACGGCTCGACGCAACCAAGCAAAGCAAAGCTAGCCCTCAAGAAGAGGTAGAATAGGCTCAACACCGCTAGTAGATACCAATTGGAAAACTCCAGAGAAAAGAGCTCAAAACCAATTGAAGCCGAATGAAAATCGAAGCAAAATGCTAGTCCCTCAAGATAGAGGCACAGAGGCTCAACACAACTAGCAAAGAAAGCTCGATACCAATGACTACCAATGCCTTTCGGCTAGCAAAAGACAGCAAAAACTCCCCCTTAGTTGAACATCCAGGAGACATGCAAACTCTCCCTCAAATGAACACTTGGGAAGCATATACACTCGGGAACCTCGGGAAGCACAAATGATTTGCAAATTCTCCCCCTTAGATGAAAATGCACTAATCAATTAAGAGACTCTCCCCACCAGAAAAAGGCACCAACAAAAAGTGCGAACATGGGAGGTTCTCCCCTTTCCAACATGCATATGAATCAAAATGCAAGTTAGCAGCTTCAGGCATATATTCAGGAGAATGCAAAGATGCTCTAAACAGTATAACTCCAATGACTCAACAATAGCATACAAGCTCAGCAAAGGCTCAAACTGATCACCAGATATGAAATATGAACATAGGAGCAGAAAAGAGCAGTTTTGAGTCAAAAGGTATTCACCATCAAAATAGCACTAGCAAAGTATAGACAGGAGTCTGAACAAGTGCTAAACATGTATACAAAGTGAACTACCCCTAGCAAAGTTCAATCATCATGCTTAAGAATGAAACATACACTTGTGAATTCAACTTTAGATCGGAGTTGCAGCGGTGAAATTACACAAGGTCAAATATTAGCATGTGATTGCGAGAGGTTGAAAACTTGTCATTGCCTAACTTTTCAACCGAGCGAAGCCTATGCCGAAGCAATCAGAAGCTTAAAGCTACGGTTTCGGTCATACACTACACGGCTCAAGTTTAACTCAAAATGCAATGAGAAACAGTCTCGATACCGTGATGTGTTGACAAGCAATCCCATCTCGATCTTTTCAATTCACTAAAACTCGGTTCAAATTTTAAACATGATATGTATATACCAAGCAAGTGAATGACTCAGAACTAGAGACATAGCAACCTAGCATATATGAAAAGCACGAGTGAACTCAACACATCCTACACATGCTAGTTGCATATCTCAATGGTGAACATTTTCAGATTTTAAGTTATTAAGCAATTTTACCATTTCAAAATAGCTCAGCTCACAACATGTACTAGTGATCAGAAAGAGCATAAGCTACAAGCATCAACATAAGCATCGGAGCATACTACATAGAGCATAGTTACATTCTAGTGATTATAGACATGAAGCTCAGAATGTAAATGCGTATGCTGAAATGCAAAAGACCTCATGCATGGCATTGACCCAATCCGGATCCGTCAAAGCGTGTCCAACATCTCAGGGCTCAAAATTAGCAACAAAAGCAGAATGAGCGAAGTGCGAGATTTGCTGTGACCTGGACCGAGTGACTCGTTCGTCGATGCTGCCGATCATCTGCTGAGGCGGGTGCTGGCGCTGGATGTGTCGTGGCGCCTCCCTTGCCGAAGTGGCCTCCCCCTCAACAGCAGCTGGTGCCTCCCCGGGTACAAAAGGTACCGCTCGGGGTGGCGGATCCCACGGCCCCCAGGAAGAAGAGGTGTCGGGGCCGTGAGTCGTCGTAGAAGTCGCTCTTTGCGGCACAGCAGGTGGAGGGGGTGCTGGATCATCCATACCTTCAGCACCCTCGTCCTCGTCATCAAAAAGAGGCTCACCAACCTCATGATCACCTGCACGCTCAAAACGAGAAGAGGGACAAACCATGGTCTCGTCGAAGGTGACATCTGATGTCTCCATGACTCGGTTAGTATCAAGGTTAAGTACACGATATGCGCGAGTGTGAGTGCCATAACCCAAAAATACTCCGTCAGAAGAACGAGACTCAAATTTGTCCAAGTTGCCCTTTTTGAGTATAAAACAATGGCAACCAAAAACTCGAAAATAACTCACCTTGGGCAGTTTTCCAAAACGCAACTCATAAGAAGTCTTTTTCAAGAACGCTCGGAGAAAAATGCGATTGGAAATGTAGCATGCAGTGCTCATAGCTTCGGCCCAATATCGCCTAGGAGTCCTATGCTCATCGAGCATCGTTCTGGCCATCTCAACAAGGTTCCGATTCTTCCTCTCTACAACACCATTCTGAGGGGGTGTGTAGGGGGAAGAAAACTGATGCTCTAAACCCAAAGAGTTACAAAACTTCTCAAAATCCGAATTCTTGAATTCGGAACCATTATCACTCCGAATTGCTCGCATCGAGTTCAAATGGAACTCATTCTGAAGACGCAAAATCAGATTGCGAGCAAAGGAGAAAGTCTCGGTCTTCTCAGCTAAAAAGAAGACCCACGAATATCTCGAAAAGTCATCAACAACCACAAGCACATACCACTTCCCCCCAACCGAGCTCACCCGAGCCGGACCAACAAGGTCCATGTGCAAAAGCTCTCCAGGGCGCTTGGTCAGGACCTGAGTCACTGGATGGTGGGGAGCGGCAACCATCTTCCCGTGTCTACAAGAGTGGCAAACCAGATCCTTCTCCATATGCAACTTGGGCAATCCTCGGATTAGGCCAAGTGAACTAAGCCTTGCAAGCAAGTCGAAGCTCAAGTGTCCAAGTCTCCTATGCCACTTCCAGAGATCGGAGGAGGAAGGTCCAGCCACAAGACAACGAGAAGTGCCAAAAGACTCCGAGAAATTCGCACGAAAGACTTTTCCAAAGGGCGAAATCAAACACACAAGATTGCCCTGAGGATCCAAAATACGACTGAGATTCGGTTTAAAACGAATCTCATAGTCGTCGTCAAAGAGTTGCGAAACAGAAAGAAGGTTAAAATGCAAGTTAGAAACAAGAGCAACATCGCGCAACACAAAGTGCTCATTAACTCGCACCGACCCGCGAGACAATACCTTACCTTTGCTATTGTCGCCGAAGGTTATGTACTCCTTTCCGGCAATAGGGCTAAGGCTGGAGAACCACTTGGCGTTTCCGGTCATGTGCCTCGAGCAACCGGAATCCACCAACCAAATGTCCTCCAACCGTTTTACCTACATCAATAAAAAGACATAGGGTGAGCATACGGTCCAACACTGGGGTTAGTGAAGTAGGAAGAATACCAGTGTTGGGCCGGCTGCTCAAAAGAACGGTTAGCAGAAAAACCATTCCTAGCACGTCTACGAGAGGAGCGATCACCACGTAGAGGAAAACGTGGTCCGCTAAGGGAGGAGCGTCCATCGCGATACTCAAAACGCGGTGGGGGAAAACGCTCAACTACAAAGCCTCCGCCACGGGGTCCATAGCCTACAACTGCAGGCTCCTGCCGGGCACGCTCTCTACGAGGCCTAGGCCTAGCAACTTGAGGCACTGCGCCTCTAGGCCTAGCATCTTTCCTCGGAGCTCTCTACTGCCTAGGCCTGGAAACTTGAGGTTCTGGACCTCTGGGCCTAGCTGCTCTCCTCGGAGCACTCCTCTAAACATTCGGCACATGTACATCATGGAAGGGATGGTACATGTCCGCATTGTTCATCTCCCTAGCACGGCGCGCCTCTCTCTTGCGCCTAAAGCAGAACACGCTCAAGTGTCCATCTCTCCCACAGAAGTCACAATGATACCTCACCGCGCGCAAAGGGGGTTGTTGGTACTCATGGCTGTGGGTGTGGATCACTTTGCCCTTCTGTGGCAACTCCTCCTGGATAGGTGGCATTGTATCCAGCTTGTTTTTCAGATGGTTGGGTTTGGGATGCCACACTTGGTTCTTGGGTGGAGCTCTCGGAGGTTCCTCAAATACCCCATCCTTGGTGGTAGGCTTGATGGGCTCTTTGGGTGGAAGCTTGGTCAGTTTGGGAGTAGTGGTGGAGTAGGGCTTCTCACTAGGATTCAGACCACTCGACTCTCCAATCTTCCCAAAAGCAGAAAGATCAACACCCTGAGCAAGACCTACACCAGAACCTCCAGCAGCTCGCTTAAATTGGGAGATCATCATCCCGAGCTGCGGCTCACTACAAGAGACCCATGACAAGATGGTCCGAAGGTATGTGTTTTCTTCCTCGGTTTGCATCTTGCCATGCTTGACATTTGCAATCTCCATCTCCAAACCCTCACATAAAGCACACTTGGACACACAAGTGCTACCTGAGTTGGCCCCCTCAAGAGACACAATCTTGGCATTCTTCTCTGCCAACTCAGATTGCAAGACAGGACAAGTCTTGCACGCACCCAACAGAGAAGGTCTAGCCTTCAGCTCATCCACCTCTCCTACCAACGCAGCATACTTACCTCTCAAAGTGAGAAGGTCAGTCATGTGCGTGGTGCACATCTCACACTCAACCTCCTCCGACACGACCACGGTGGACTTGGCAAACTCAAGCTCTCTCACCGTGTCCTCCCACTTCTGCCTAAACTCCTTGCGCTCTCTAGCGGCACGCCTAAGCAGCTTATCCTGACTAAGCAAGGCGGCAGTAAGCTTCTCATTCTCAGCAAAGAGCTCATCGTGGGTCATGGATACCTGGGAGGTGTCATTGTCGTCGTCGTCCCGAGGGGAGTGCTCCAGCTTGCCGTCGACCTCATCACCAAGCGCCATGGTGCAGAAGCCGTCGTCGTCGGCGAAGAAGCAGAGACCGTTCAGCTTGTCCTCGATCCTCTTCTTCTTCTCGGACTCGTCATCGCTTGAGCAGGCGGAGTCGTCATCCGAGCCATCGACGTCGCTGAGCGTGGCGAAGAACGCACGCTGCTCAGCCTGGGCCTTCTCCAAGTACTTCTTCTTGATATACTCCTTGTCAAAGCCGCCCCTCCGCTTGTGCCTCGCGGGGACGTACTTCTCCTTGCACTTGCTGGAGTCGTACTTGTGCCCATGATCGCCCTTCCCAGATGAATGCTTCTTCTTGGGGCAGTTGGCGATGAAGTGGTCGGGGTCGCCGCACTCATAGCATCCTGAGCGTCCTCCTCCGCGGCGACGGTTCATGCGGTTGTTGTGGAACCGCGAGAACCGGTTGGCGAGCATTGCCAACTCGTCATCCCCCAAAGACTCAATCTGGTCCTCTGTGACAGAGAAGAGAGACGAAAGAGCAAAACCTCCAGAGGGGTTAGAAGAGCCAGAAACCAAAGCCATAGTCGGCCCAGAAGGATTCTCATAAGAAGCCCTCGCCATGGCGTCAATCTCACTAGACTTGAGCTTACTAAAGAGCTCGTCGCAGGTGAGGGTCTCATAGTTAGACGATTCGATGATCGCCTGGACCTTTGAGTCCCACACCGACCGATCAAGAGTGTGCAAAAGCTTCAAAGCCCTCTCATGATCGTCAAAAGGCAACAGCTCCTTGTTCGCTCTCATCTTGTTGACAATAACCTGAAAGCGAGCGAATAAACTCTCTATGCTCTTGCCAGGCATATGTCGAAAGTTCTCATACTCCCGCTTGTGCGACTCATAGAGGCGGGATTTGACCTGAGTGGTTCCCTCATGGAAGCGCATGAGGGTCGCCCAAATCTCGCGAGCCGTGGGGAGGTGAGAAACGCGATCGAACTCGGACATACTCAAACAGGAGAACAGAGCGTTACGTGCCCGGCTATTGGCCTCGTGCTCATCGATCTGGAGCTGAGTGACACGAGCAGCCAAGACAACGTAATCGTCCCTGTTGCAAATCTCCCAAATAGAAGAGCCCATGCTTTGAAGATAGGCCGACATGCGTATCTTCCAATACGCATAGTTCGTCCCATCAAAGAACGGCGGTTTGCCCACGCCGCGATCCATGTCACCTTCTGTGGATCTGGAACCGGCTAAGGTGGAAGATCCTTAACCCGCTTCGATACCAATTGAAGGACCGAGAAGCAACCAGAAAGCGACCAGAGGGGGGGTGAATGGGAGCTTCAAAATTTCCTTTCAGAAACTAGTAGCCACTGTCCCGAGAATCACCCCGAAAGACAAACCTTAGAGCTTGCTAATGTCCACGATCCTAGATGTAGGGTGGATGCTTCCAAGAAGCACAGCGGGACACTACACAACTCTAGAAAGCCAACGCAAAAACCCAAAACCAAATCCGAGAACGGATGAGGAAACGAAGGACGAATCAGTGCTGAATCAGCAGCATCGGAAGCTGGCTAGCGTCCGATGCCCTAGCACCTGCAGCGTCCGATGTGAATAGTGCCCCTCGGAAACCTTACTGGATACGCATCGGACGCTGCTACAGTGAAACAGTAGCGTCCGATGCTCGACCTCCGGCGCGTCCGATGGCAACGGACGCTCCGATGGTCAGCGTCCGATGCTCCTTTAAAATCACTGTCAGCTGACACGTGGCAACGGACGCTCCGGTGTGACGAACTCAGCGTCCGATGCTCCCAGGTTCAGCGTCCGATGGTCCCGAAACAGCACTATTCTTCCGCAAAATTCACTCGATCTCCTCCGAATCAAAAGCACTAAGGCCTAGACTTGGTATGAGGAGTTCCAAGGATGTTAGTGAGCTATCCCAACGGAATCATGGCTCGAACCTAACTCCAAATCGGTGAATCGGAAGAATTCGGGATTAAGGAGCAAAAACTGATCCAAGACTAAAATCGCTCGATCTCCTAGACCGTGAGGTTAGAGGAGAATTCCTTCGGTGGAAAGAAGTGCCTCACGATCTAGAACAACTTGGTTCAAACGGATTTCCAAAAGACGCACTGAGCAAAGAGATCGATCGACGGGAAAATCGTGGCAAAAAGCAATCCGCGAAGAACACGAACAAAACGCAAATCACAACCACGAATTTGCAACCGTGTGGCTACCACACCCTACAATAGTGAGATTACGGTCTCACTTCCTCAAAATCTCATGAACACAGAGGCATTGTTCTCTTCTCTGTGGATCTCAGGTTCGCTACAGCAGGGGAGTAGGAGAGCAGGAAACCCTAAGTGCGAAAGAGCAAATGACTGAGATACATGGGAGGAGGGTGTCTCCCGACTACTTATCCTACTACTAGCCTAAGTCTATTTCCTACTCTACCCCTCTCTATTCTAATTACAGAGCGAACCAGCTAAACCCTAGGGTTATTCTGGACCAACTCGGAGGTAGGTGTATCCGACGGCCACGCCCGCACAAACCGAAGCGTTGCCTCGACGCAACCTCCGGATCGCCGCCACGTGCCGCCCTCGCTCTGCACCCCCGGTTTTGTGGCCCAAACCGGGAAACCAGCCTTTTCCAGCCAACCCCCGGTTTTGAGGCCCAAACCGGGAAACCAGCCCACCAGCTTCTGAGTTTTGAGGCCAAACTCAGCAAACCCTCAGTGCCCAGGTTTTGAGGCCCAAACCTGGAAACCGTCCTCAGCCCGAGTTTTGTGGCCAAACTCGGAAACCCTCAGCCCGAGTTTTGTGGCCAAACTCGGAAACCGTAAGCCCGAGTTTTGTGGCCAAACTCGGAAACCGTCCACGCCCAGGTTTTGAGGCCCAAACCTGGAAACCGTCCATCCGATGGTTTTTCCCTGGCTCTACCACCAAACCGACGTCGCAGATGGGATGCACCTCCGTGCACCCCGTCCACCGACACGTGTCCCCGAGTCTACGACTCAGGCAACACATGACCGCACTTCTTCACTTGTCGTCGTCACAGGCTGCCAGCCACCACAGCTGATCCTCGGGCCTCTGGTCCCTCAGTCCAAGCCTCACGTCCGCCCTTCGCCACTCTCGGTCCATCGGCACGGCACGTCTCTACTTGACCTTCACCTCGCCTTTGATCACTGCATCCGTGCTCGACACCTGCTCAACACAAGCCAAAGAACATGCGCATCATCCCAGTTGACAATCACTCATCACTCAGAGACCCGGCATACACCCGTGTATCCGCAATGCTCCTTTTTGCTGCACTATTTCATCCATAGCTTTTGCATTTGGCTCCTGTTTTGTGTTCTGTCTTTTGCATTGGATTCCTGGCTTCCATGCTCTATAGAAATCGGTATTCCTACTGTGTAAGATAGCCTGAATCCCCCTCGCGTTGCTAGGGGGAGATTGAGGTAGCCCAAAGTTCATCTAGTCACTAGTTGGCTCGCGTGAACTAGGATGTGGGAGTTTGGTGGTGTCCCTCTGTGTTCCTTGGGAACATCCACCCAATCATTTGGGTCATGGACATCATGTTGTGTGGCTCTATCTTTTAGGGTTTGAATCTGGAACAAAGGTTATCCATTTCTGCAAAGAAATTTGAGGCTCCCATTCACCCCACCCTCTAGTCACTATTTTTGGTCCTTCTGGAAGGTTGCGGTCCGAGTTGCTAGTGGGCTAGAACATGTTGTGAGTGAACACGTGTAGCCCGCCTTCTGCCACCATCATCCCTATGCTGAATAGGAAGACCATGAATGAGACATGGGTGTAGCCGACTGTGGGGATATTACCTCTGTATACCCCCATGGACCTATTTGGACCCTTCGTCAAGGACAACTTAGCTTGTGAGGCCCTGCGGCACGTGACCAGACTGTTGTGTTCGTTACGGACTCTCATGAAGCCTTGCATGCCAAGAAAGATCCTAGAGTTAGATCTGAATTCCTTGCCTTAAGGAACCGATTGTAATCTGTTAGGATACGAAAACTGTAACTCTGCTTCCCGACTATATAAGGCGAGCAGGGACCCTCTCTCATCTCATCTCAACACATCTCACCAGATAATCCAGCCACCAAAACATAGGACGTAGGGTATTACAGCGACTAGCCGGCCTGATCCTGTCTAAATCGCTGTCTCGTCCCTATGTTTACGCTTGAGTAGCCATCTCGCACGCCCCCTCAAGCTAATGTACTACCTTGGGCATACTCCTCGGTAGACTGCCAACCATCTTTCGTTGACACCTACAATTGTTGGGTGCTTGCCCCACCCTCCATCTCATGATTCGATGGTAGCATCATCATGTGTTCTTACAATGAAGGTGGAATGCAGTTGGGCACACTTTGGCAACGATGACATCCGCTACTGCATGCCTCAACGAACTGCGTCAAGGTAGTTGGTTGGGGAGATGGCCAACGATGACTCTTCATTAGATTTGTCAAGGTCATCCTCTGCCCACCGATGAGTCAAGGTCCTCCTCCGCTCACCGACGAGTCAAGGTCCTCCCTTGGGTGGAATGGTGAGGCGAGAGGAGGAGAGAGAGGTCGACAGGTTAGGAGCGGATGGGTGGAGGAGGAAAACATTGATCCCCAAAGAGGCACGAGACTGATATGGTGAGTCAGGCACCATAACTACCATCTCTAGGACGCCCCTGATGGCCTGCAGTGGAGGAGTTTTCAAGGGCACCTTCCCGTGGGTCAACAAGGTCATAGGCTCAACTCCATCAATGATAGATCCACAAGGTCGGGGTTGGGCCTTCTCCTACATGGCCTGCGGTTGCACTACCACAAAATTACCGATGGTGGATCAGCCTGGACGGGCCTAGGTGGTGGGATCCGGTGGTGGCATTGGGAGTCCATGCAAATGATCGTGAAGTGGCATCTGATGTTGGCGGCGACAGCCCGGTGGAGCTACCACCCATGTGCACCTGGGGAGTGGAGGGTTTGGCTAATCCAGCGAGGGGGTGGTAGATCTATGGAAGGGAGAGGAGGAGATGGGTGCTAGCACCACTGGCGGTGGCGGCGGACTAGCCGCTTTTGGAGTTGGGCTAGGGTTTAGGTAGCAGGGGTGGTTGGGGTCATGGGCTCATGGGTTGTAGGGAGTGGAGGAGAAAGAGGAGGGGTAGGGGAGGTGAAGGGAGGGGCCATTGGCACTGGGATAGCGGGCCGGTGGCAGTGGCAGGGTTGTGGGTGAGCGCCAGGGGTGTCACCTCGTCATGGTATTACAGGTCTCTCCTCGAATATGCCCTTCATAATCATATTCCCTAGTCGCAATAGTGTCTTCATCAATAAGTGCACAACATATCTTACTTAGTGTGCAATGTGCGTGGGCTAAACAACAAAGCCCATCACGTTGTAGTCAAGGAACAAAGAGCGTCCATTGTTTGTCTTCAGGAGACAAAGATAGGTGTAGTCTATGTAAGGCATGTCTATGAAATTATAGGGGCAAGTTTTGATTATTGCTATCTTTTGGCTGATGGCGTCTCAGGTGGGATCATGGTTGCCAAGAGAGACGCGACCTATAGGCTAGGGCTTCGATGGTCCTTCGCAAAATATCCATCTCCCTACCATTATCACTGCTCGCCTCCCTAGGAGGACCATGGTAACTGACAATGGTGTATGACCGCTAACGCTGGCAAGTCAAAAAGCTGAGTTCCTGCAAGAAATCCATGACATCGGTGCCTCAGTTGAGGGGCAATGGATGGTATGTGGTGACTTCAACCTGATCCTGCATCCCCAGGGCACGAACAATGGTCGTTTGCATTTCGGTTGGATGCAGCGTTTCAGTGCTATTTTGCAAGACCTGCAACTCATTTAGCTTCACATGTTGGGTAGCTTTATACTTGGAGCAATGAGCGTCTACAACCGATGCTGGAGCACATAGACCTAGCATTTGCAACAGTCCACTAGATCGATGATAACCCAGCCTTCCACCTGTGGTGCCTATCCACAGATTGCTCTGATCATGCACCTTTGTTTCTGATGTTGAACACTAGTAGTTCAGCGAAGCCTCCATTCTGATTCGAGGACATTTTTGGTGAAACTTGATGGCTTCATCCACATTGTAAAAGAAACCTAGGCCGATTTGCCATTGTACGCTGGCCCGTGTTCATAAGTTCAGAAACACAACAAAGGATTAAAGATATGGGATGCACAACATGTTGACAGCGTCAGGGTACAATTAGTTGCAGCCAGGGTGGTGATATGTGAACTTGATGCTACACAAGACCAATGACAACTATCTGGCCCAAAATTGGAACTCAGAGCTGAAGTGAAAGGGAACGTTCTAGGGCTTGCCTCCTTGTTACACGCCATTGCCAGGAAATGGTCTAGGATCAAAAACCTTGATGAAGGGGACGTCAACACAAGGTACTTTCACCTTTAGGGTTGCCACCATGGATGAAAAAACTTCATCGACACAATGGAACATGAAGGCCATTTTTTTCTCAGATTAGGCAGCTAAGCATGAACTTGTCCTCATCAACTACTACAACATTGTCCTTGGTGCATGCTTCAACCATACACACACTATCAACCTTGCTGGACTGGGCATCCTAGCTATTCCTCTTGATGAGCTGGAACAACAATTGACTGAGGAAGAAATCAGGCGAGTTGTCAATGATATACCGAATGAGCGAGCACGTGGGCCAGATGGCTTCACTTCACTTTTCTACAAGATGGCCTGGGAAGTGATCAAGGGGAATAACGTCATAGCAGTACACACCTTCTGGTCCCTCGACACAAGAAGCCTGTACCTACTCAAAGACGTGCTTATGGTGCTATTGCCTAAGAAGCCTAACCCAGTGACATTAAAGGACTACCGTCCGATTAGCCTAATGCACAACTTAGGCAAGCTGATTGCCAAGTACCAGGCCATGAGGCTTGCACCATGGCTGCATGGGCCGATTCAGCCTAACTAGAGCGCCTTCATCAAGGGTCATTGCCTACACGATAACTTTAGAGCTGTTCAACTATCCTTCAAATGCCTTCACGTCTGACGTATCTCGTCAGTGCTGCTCAAGATTGATATAGACAAGGCATTCGACTTTGTGGCCTGGTCATTCCTCATTGAGATTCTTGAGCAAATAGGCTTTCCAAGGCGTTGGAGAGAAATTGGGTCTCAGCTATCTTGTGTAAGTATGAAAGTACTATTCAGTAGGACACCAGGACAACATATTTGCCATGCAAGGGCCCTTCACCAAGGGGATCCGCTGTCCCCAGTGTTGTTCGTCAAAGTGATGGACGTCCTCAACGCCATCATCGCTGAGGCAGACTGTCGTCACATGCTAACCATAGTTTTAAATCTTCTGCTATAGCTACCGCTACAGTCTGCTATAGTTTTTTGAGGCAGAGTGCTACTCTTTGGGTTCATATACAATTTAACCACCATATCCCGCTATAGGCTATAGCCTGCTATAGCTCCGCTATTAGCTGTTTTAGAAACATGTCACTAAATGTTTTAGCCAACTATTTAAAACATTGATGCTAACCCTGCTACCTGTGCTTCCATCAAGTTCGAGGCATCTTTGTACGGTGACAAACTTGTCGGTCCAGGCAGATCTCGGTGGCCTCAAACAGCTCTTGGATTTCTTAGGTGGGAAGTCTGGCCTAATCACCAATGTTGACAAGTGCCGGCTGACGCCAATTAGATGCACGCAATAACAGGTGTGAACAACTGCTACAAGCCTTCCCTGCTCCCTGGTCACCTAGTTGAGTTCCCAACTAGGTATTTGGGGGTTCCCCTAATGGTTCGGCATCTGCAATGTACGGATGAGCAGTCGCCGATTGATGTCGTACGTCGCCACCAAGATCCCTGATGTGGAAGTCGCGGGGCTATTGACCGACGTAGGGAGGGTGGGTGCTGTTGACAAGGCTAACCTTGTGGGCTTCCTATGGCAAGGAACGGAGTCCACAACACGTGGAAAGTGCAAGATCGCTCCATTCAATAATGATGATTCTATGCGCCCAAGCTGATTGGCTGCGTCGCCTGACTCCATGGGAATGGATCAGTCACTTTGGTCGCACGGATAGGCTACCGTCCACAGCGGAGAAGTTGGTATCGGTGATGTTGTAGGCTTCCACTATTAGAATTTGATACCCCTAGTTATGCACAGCAGCCCTCAAATCTTTGAAAGGATGTTGTGAACATGACACAAGCTTGCACAATATCAAAATAATGTAGTCCAATCGCGTAGAAAATTCTAGATGATAGAGATTAGGATTTGGTGAAGCCGACCGCAAATTCTATTAGCACAACTCCAAAAGAGTACAAGTGATTGTCGCTCTCTCACAATCCTACTTGACCTTTTAGGACCCACCGATTCTTGCCCTATACAAGAATATAGTGCAATAAAACTGTCTAGTCTAATTCTCTTGAGCTTTCCTAATTGCTTCGTACAAGCCTTGGATGAGACTCTTGTGTTGGCTTGGTTATCTCTTGATTTTTGTCTATGGCCTCTACCCCTGATTTATTTATATAGTCCCCTCCAAGAACATCATACATACAAACAAGAGTCATACTCCTAGTAGGATTCTACACTCAAGACCTAGTAGAACTAGAAGTCCTAATAGCACACCTCTCTTGAGTCATATTCCAAGTAGGATTTGAGTCACCATACAACAATCTCCACATTGACTCTAATCCTTTGAAGTCATTGTGTTCCTCCAAGAATTCGCTCCAAATCGGCTTCTCCTTTTTTTTATTTATACTCCCACCTCGAGAGTGCCCCCACCACAGGGGCTCATGTACATTACCACAATATGCGTGTTAGTTTCTAGATAGAGTGCATGAACCTTCCATCTGAGATCTCCTTTGTTGTGTAGTTTGGTTAACAACACCACCTTCTCCTTTGGCCCTCCATGCCATAGGTTTGTACCGCCTTCGATCTCCACCTACTCGTTGGTACTGCGTGGTCGGTCCGGCCATGTCTTCCTTCTTCCAACAACTCATAGCTTCACCTCTATGATTGTTAGATTTTGCAACCGTCTTTGTAGCCTTGCACTTGACCACAATTGAGATTTGAGCAACTATCATTGGCGAGATGACTTCCTTCTCCTGATCAGGATTTTTACCAAATCTTCCAATGGTTGCACCATCCATAAGATTTCCTATCACTCGGTATCCTCCATTAATCTAGATACTTTTCACAATTACCTGCCCTTTGCAAGTAACTCGTATGACTCCACCTTGAAGTGATAATTCACAACCTTGGAGTTTTAGCGACCACACAGATATTAGATTCTTTTTCAAGCCTAGGATATATTGAACTCCCATCAGTATGCAATGTGTTCCATTATGCATCTCCAATGTAATTGTTCCCACCTCAGTGACTACATACTCCTGAGAATCCGCTAAGTGAACAATTCCATTTGCCGGGTGTATAGATCTTTCGTCAAACATCTCCCTCACCGAACATATATGGAAGCAACTTCCTAAATCTAGTATCCAATCATGAATAGTACCTAGTTGACTAACGATAAGTACATCACTTTCATCCTCACTTGCCACTGAGCATGCTCCTCTCAGTCTTCAAACTTGGACGGTCCTTATCATGTGAACGTCCTTGTCACATAGATAGCATGTACGTTGTCCCTTGCTCTTGTCTTTCTTCTTCCCATGATTCTTGACTTTTCCTGCTCCACTTGAAACAATCAAAGCTTGATCACCCGAGAATGAAGAATCCTGCAGCTTCATCAAGGACTCTGCCTTCAGTAGATATGCAACTGTCTCGTTGAACTTGAGAGTAGTCTTCCCGATGAGACTAATCATCACTAACTGCTCCCACGATGGTGGTAAGGATGAAGCCAATATGATGACTTTATCTTTCTCCTCAATTCTCACCCACACTAATCAGCTGCGTGACAAGCTTGTTGAAGACATTTAGATGGTCGACGAATCGTGTACCTTCCTCCATGCGTAACTTAAAAAGTTGACGCTTCAGTACCCACCAATTTGTCAACGACTTTGCCATATACAACTCTTCTAGGCTCTTCCATAATTTCATCGGTGAATTCTCCTTAATTATAGAGTACTTTACCTCACCGAAGAGACATATAGTAGAATTGTACTGACAGCCTTTTGCTCCATCACCTTCCATTCTTCATCAGTTGTCTTGTCCAGCTTGGTGCCCCGAGAGCATCAATCAATCCTTGTTGGACAAGCATATCTTGTACCACGCATTGCCACATCCTAAAATTCCCTTTGCCATCAAATTTCTCTACTTGATTCCACATCCCTGACATCGTCTTAATTTTGTCCTTCCTAGCCCTATCAACCTTCTCACAAAATCAAATAAATCCAATCTTGGCTCTGATACCACTTGTTAGAATCTGATACACCTAGTTATGCGCAGCAACCCTCGGATCTTTGAAAGGATGTTGCGAATATGACACAAGCCTACACGGTATCAAGAATGATGTAGTCGAATTGCATAGAAAACCCTAGATGATAATGAAACAACCCCGACAAAAGATTAGAATTTGGTGAAGCTGACCGCAAATTCTATTAGCACAACTCCAAAAGAGTACAAGTAATTGCCGCTCTCTCACAATCCTACTTGACCCTCTAGGACCCACTGATTCTTGCTCTGTACAAGAATATAGTGCAATAGAACTGTCTAACCTAATTCTCTTGGACGCTCCTAATTGCTCAGTCTTGGATGAGACCCTTGTGTTGGCTTGCACTAGTACAGAACAATAATTGCCGCTCTCTCACAATCCTACTTGACCTTCTAGGACCCACTGATTCTTGCTCTATACAAGAATATAGTGCAATAGAACTGTCTAACCTAATTCTCTTGGACACTCCTAATTGCTCAGTCTTGGATGAGACCCTTGTGTTGGCTTGCACTAGTACAGAACAACACTATACAGACGGTTGTAGACTTATTGCTATAGGCGTTTTTTCGAACCGTCTGCGCTGTGGAATTCTCTTGGACGCTCCTAATTGCTCAGTCTTGGATGAGACCCTTGTGTTGGCTTGCACTAGTACATAACAACACTATACAGACGGTTGTAGACTTATTGCTACAGGCGTTTTTTCGAACCGTCTGCGCTGTGGACAGAAATAGGAGCACAGTACAGATGGTTGCTTGTGAACAGCCTGTGAAAATGACTGACTTAACGACCGCCTGTGAAAATAGCATTTCCACAGGCGGTTGATATAGCGAACCGCCTGTGTTAAAAATTTCTGAAAAACCCGAAAATAAATAGGAAGAAGTCGCAGGTCGCGGCATTTTTCGCGCAAAATTCGCGGCTAACGCGGCCGGTGGTATTCGAACCCACAACCTCGGGTTTGCGCGGAGCCTCCTCTACCACTGCACCACATACTCACATGTATTCATATATCTTTTCGGTTCCCCACATATTATACAAACCCGAGTGTCAACTATAAAGTTTCATAACTTTTTGAGACGAACAACTTTTGTATTGGTCATTTCTTCATCCGAGGTCGTTTACAAAATTTGAATTTCAAATTTGAGACCATTCAAACATATTTTTCGTTGACAAGATGACTTCAAATTAAAAAGTTGTAATTTACAAAGTTTCATAACTTTTTAAGACGAACAAGTTTTATTTTAGGTGTTTTCTCATCCGAGATTGTTTGAAAAAATCAAAATTTTAAAAACACATATTTCTACAGGCGGTTGTCTTAACGAACCGCCTGTAGAAATGGACTACAGGCGGTTTGTTAAGAGAACCGCATGTAGAAATAAGATATTTTTATATGCGGTTGTCTTAACAAACCGCCTGTAGAAATCCATTTCTACAGGCGGTTGTAGACTTAAGGCCCACCGTTTTATTTCTACAGGCCCATAGTAACTAAAACCGCCAATAAAAAAAAGGAGGCGCTGAGAAAAATCATCTTTTTCTACTAGTGTTGGGTACGTATCTCTTGATTTTTGTCTATGGCCTTTACTCCTGATTTATATAATCCCCTCCAAGCTGATCCTTATACATATAAATAGGAGTCTTACTCCTAGTAGAATTCTACACTCAAAAGTTAGTAAAACTAGAAGTCATAATAGCACATATCTCTTGAGTCCTATTCAAGTAGAATTTGAGTCAGGATGCAAAAACCACGACGGTCGTTGTTTTTGGTGATGGCATGTCCGCGCTTCTAGGCGAGATGCACTTCTGGGGAGGCGATGGGCAGAGACATCTCGGAAGCGCTAACTGCTTCAGTTCTCTGTGACTATGTGCAGGTCTAGGACATGATTGAGACGGTGGTGCTCCAGCCTACAGTCTCTGTTTTGTGGGTCTGGGTACGGTTTGTGCTGCACTAGTGACGATGCTCCTCGCGATCGCTTTGGTGTCGCTTGTAAGCTTCAAAACCTCCTCTTCATAAAACACGTGTCAACGGACACGTTGTCAGAAAAAAAGTCAAAGCCCTTACAAGTTATTACAGTATATGTGCATTCATGTAAAATGCATTTGCCGTCCGTTGTCACTTTACACTTTGCAAAAGAGGACTACGGGAGTCATGATGTCTTTTTAGCGGAAGCTGCTGTTATCTGACGCTAGGAGAGTTTAGATGCACACATGAGTATGTAGAAGCGCCAAGCAAGAGGGACTGGAGCCCAGCTTGGCATCCCACTATCCTTTGGCACTGTCGCTGAGTGCCTAGAGGACATGCATGACTGATACACGTCCCCCCCCCCCCCCCCCCCCCCCCAACCCCACCCAAACTATCGCGGATAATTTGTTTCCGAACCACATAATAAGTGCGTATGTGGTGCAGAAACTACCAGTGTAACACAGTAGGCCTCTCTTAGCAGTTGCATGCCACTCCTAGAATTTTGTTAGGTCTTTCAAAAGCTTTCAGAAATACATGCATGTTGAATGACCTAAAATTTCACCCAGACGCGTGCGCTCCATTATGTTTCAGTTTTTTCCCATCTTTAATTCTTCTTCTATCTATATGCTTCAAACTATTATTACCTATCTATGACTATATAGGATGATTATGACTTGACGCGAGATTTTTGGTTCGCACAATCGCACAATGTGCATCAATATGCAAGGCGATTAGGCAAGGGATGGGATGCATGTGAAGGAAGGCAGCAGCTAGCAAGAGAGAAAAAGAGAGGATATATAGGAGCAAAAGGCTACTATTACTGGTGACCAGCTAGCGCTGTTATCTGCTTACCCATATATAGCAATTTAGACATCTCACCATATATACGCACATACTCCGTATATTATTCTTGATTGAAGCCTTTGGTTTCTGGCCTTGCCCTCTCCTTTTTCTCAACGTGTGTTTTGAGTCAGGAAGAGAACTGGTAATTAATGTGCAGTGCAGAATATATGGACTTCTTATTTGCGTTGTGGTCATGCATGGTAATCCAGGTGTTAGTGCTAGTTTTTGATAAGGACTAGTTGTAACAAATTTATTCTGACAGGAACCTGCTTGTTTGTCAGGCGCGCAGGTTTTAGGTTTAACAGTGGCAAGTCGATCACTTGAGCATTAAAAAATAAAAATTAATGATGACAGCACGTACGCATGCTGAAAGAACCAAGCAGCATATGCAAGAAAGGTGGCCGCACCGACCTGCTGTTGGCGTACTCGTTCGTAGAGGCGGCCGCGGCTGGAGAAGACGACGATGAGCGCCACCATGTCATAGCAGAGGACAGCAGAGAGCTCATAATAATACGCCTCGTTGAGGAGCCCGTTGCGGCGCTTGCAGAAGCAGACCTGCTGCCGGCTCGTGTTGTTCTCGACCCTCTCGTTCTCAATCCTTCCCGTCCCCATGCTCAACATCTCAGCTGAAAGCGGCCAACAAACTAAGTTTAATTTTCTCATGAGAGAGTTCTCATGAGCTAGAGAGCGGCAATTTCATGTAGAAAGATCCAGCATGCAGAAGTGACATAATAAGAGATCAAATACAAGAAAAGATGACAAATATTTCCATGATCTGACAGATGCAATGAACAAAATCTGAAGATATATAGGGAAAAGATCGAGAGATGTCACGATTAGACAGCAGATCGAGATGCCTGGCACACTCGATCAGTTAAAGTGAAACACGTACAGATGCTGGGCAAAGACGATCATGTGTAAACGTAACCGAGCGAGAGATCCAACAAAAGATCGTATCTATATCTATCTATCTATCTACACGAATCCGTTGGGCGCAAAATAGATTGGGAAAAAAGCTAAAAAAACAACATTTTTTCTTCCTTGAAGAGAAAACCCCATCTTCTTTGTTCTATAGCTCCTTCAGCTAGCTAGACGAAAACCCCATCTTCTTCGTTCTATATATAGCTTCTTCATCTAGCTAGAAGAAAACCCCATCTTCTGAAGAACGTACTCGTACGTGGATCGATCGGAAGAAGCAGATAAAAAATCATATGTGGAAAGAAAGCAACAAAATAAATCTAGCAAGCAAACTTTATTTGACAATTCTAAGCTAAATTATCACGAAAGCTAAGCGTACGTCTTGCCTTTTATTTCTTTCCCTCCCCCATGCATGTATAAAAAACCAAATATCTAGTCATCGAGCAGCTGCCTGCTGCTACATGCAACATGCTTGCAGGAGGAGAAATCTCATCAGAAGCAAAAAACATGAAACCTTGCAAAGCTTAATAACCGCAGGAAAGAAAGACAGCCCAGATACTATACATACATATAGAAAGCAGGAAAAACGGAAATCAAGTGTAAGCAAAGAAGCATCATCCAAGTAGTCAGCAGAAGCCGGCATATGGTTTTCCTTCCAAAAACTCGAAGCACAGAAAAGGGGAGTTCTTTTCTCAAAGGGAGAAGGGTACGAGATCGATCGATCTCGATCAGCTAGATGAAAGAAACTACATACCGGATCATACAAGATGTATCACAAGCCGGCCGGCTCATATTTAGCATGTAAAAAAGGAGATAACCTAGCTAGTAGATGGAAAAGAGAGACTACCTCTGCTAGTTTCTTGGATCGCAACCCTGATGCAGAACACTGATATAGATGCGGGATCAGATCATCATCTATCACAGAACCCTGATGCAGAAACGAAATATGCTGAAATTTAGTATGTAAAGAGATAAGCTGAAAAGCGAGACCACGCATTCTACATTTCTACCTTGAAAATTAATGGTCCATGGAAACTACGTGTAGTTCTTCACTTCTTCTTTCCTCGATGGGAGAAAGTACAAACGAGATCGTTCTCGATCAGCGCAGAAACCACATGTCGGATCACAACTCACAAGTCACAGAACTGATGGACAAAGAAAAATATGGATGAAATTAAGCATATAAAGAGAATAAGAGATAACCAAGAGCGAGAATACTCTACCTACTTTTGGTTCCTCCGATCCCTCCCTGCGCTGCGTCCAGCGTGGGGGGTTAATAGCAGGCCTTCAGGCCGGGCACAGGCTCAATATGCGCGCAAGGGAAAGAGTGGATGGCTGGGATCGGAAGCAACTAGCAAGGCTGCATGCAGCAGCCAGCAGGGAGAGAAAAAGAGGAGAGGAGCGAGAGAGATGGCACAGCACGCAGGTGCAAAAGGTCACTACCACTGATCACCAGAATTTCTATCTTGCTTAATAACCATATATAGCCATTTAGACATCTTTACATATACTCTTAAAGCCTTTTGGTTTATGGCCTCTCCTTTTCTCTCCGTGTGTGTTTTTTTTTTTGGGCTGTGTCTCCAAGAACTGGTAATGTGCGCAGTTCGTATATATATAAACTGAATATAAGAAACGTTGTATATATATACTAGTTATTTAGTGCAGCAAAATCCAGCTCGATCTTGCTGTACCATTTTCTTGCCAAAATCTGTGGTTTATTTGCGGTTTGGTCATGCATGCTGGCCATGCATCGTGATTCAAGTGTTAGTACGTACTGCTAGCCTTGCAATAAGCACTAGTCGTAACAAATGGGCATATGCATCTGAAGCAAAGTTTAGATGGATGGATGCTTGTTATTCCCGTTGTTATCACATGTAGTACGCGCTGTTACATATATAAACATGCATGTTTCTCAGCATAGATAGAGGCAACAATCACTACGAGAATTTTGTTCTTTGCCGAGGGTTTTGGCTTTGCCGAGGGCCAAAACTCGGACACTAGGCAAAGATGACCCTCGGCAAAGAAATTTTCAAAATATATTTGGAAGCACTAAATTAATTCAAATAAAAAAGTTTTCTACTCTTTGCCGAGGGCCTACCTTTTGGCCCTCGGCAAAGAAATTTTCAAAATATATTTTGAAGTACTAAATTAATTCAAATAAAAAAGTTTTCTACTCTTTGCCGAGAGCCTACCTTTTGGCCCTTGGCAAAGAAATTTTCAAAATATATTTTGAAGCACTAAATTAATTCAAATAAAAAAGTTTTCTACTACAAAGTTGTATAACCTTTTAAGATCTACATAGTTTATATTGGTCATTTTTTTATTTGACAAATCAAATATTAACGTTGCTAAACCTATGTTTGAATTTTAAAAATTCAAAATACGAATTTTTAAATGACCTTGGATGGAAAAACACCCAAAATAAAGTTTGTAGATCTCGAAAAGTTATGAAACTTTGTAGTTGACAATTTTTTATTTGAATTCGTTTAGGGTCTCAAAAAAATAATTTACACTCAGTTTGATATAATATATGAGGTATTAAAACTGCATATAGACACATATGACGGTGTAGTGTAGTGGTTAAGGCACAGACTGCGCGAGAGAGGTCTCGAGTTTGAATCCCCATCGCCGCAAAGTTTGCTAAAATCCGCAAAATGTGCTTAAATGTGTGCAAAAAATCTAGAAAAAAGACAATAGCTAGGGGCTAATGGGTGCTAATTAGTGGGTCTCTCCTCCAATTAAAAAAAATTAATCTATTATTTTGGTTTTTTTTTTCATTTTGATCTTTGGCGAGGGCCTTTGTCGAGTGCCCGATAAAGGGCCCTTGGCAAAGACCCTCTTTGCCGATTCAAAATTTTCAGAGGGCTCTTTGCCGAGGGCTGCCCTCGCCTTTGCCGAGGGTTTTTGGGCCAAAGAACCGAGTTCCAGTAGCGAATAATTATAACTAGCAAACTAACAGCGGTAATTTACTAGCAAACACTACAACAAAATTGGTCTGTAGCCCCGGTCGACAAGGGCCTTTAGCCCCGGTTGCCGAGCCGGGACTACGCTTCCAGGACTAAAGGCCCCCCTTTAGTCCCGGCTCCGGTCACCGGCGCTAAAGCGCCCCTTTAGTCCCGGCTGGTAATACCAGCCGGGACTAACCAGCCAGGACTAAAGGGTCCTCTGGTTTTTTTCCTTTTTTTATTTTCTTTTCAGTTCTGTTTTTAGTTTTGTTTATTTATTTAATAGGTTTTTCAATATGTATTCATTGCTGCTAATATAAGAATGTGTTGACGTGAAACTTCGGTTGGTCACGCCAACACACTCGGGTGCACGGTCCTCAGAGGGCGTACGGAGCAAGGTCCTGACCTCCTGAACCTTCAACGAGTGGTGGAGCCGAATCTTAGCGAGATCGACTTCGGGCGTGCCAGTCAATTTGACCTGCAATTGACAAGGAGAAGAAAAAAGGATGTCAAATCGTGGAACCTAACGGTTTGGTACTAGACAGTTCCAAATTATACGGCTCTGATATAGCCATTGTTAATAGGACATTGACTACAAAGTCAACTCCCAAGAGATTGTATGAAGAGCATTGAAAAAGATATGAAGCATGATGGCTATGATATATGTAAAGGAACACTTAGAATAAACAAACAGCTGATGAGCTTAAAAAAATATTAATAGAATAAAGATCTATTTGTACGTCTAAGCGACATGAAACCAACGTATCGACTAATTACACGAGCAGTTCTATTTATTAACAGTGGGGTGTCTCTATACAGCCATAATAACAAATAGATCGATAAAATAGCTTAAACATCAACAGTGGGGTGTCTCCATACAGCCATAATGATGACTCAGCTAGATCACGTCTCGTGCAAAGAGTAGA
Source organism: Coix lacryma-jobi var. lacryma-jobi (assembly GCA_009763385.1). NCBI lineage: Eukaryota > Viridiplantae > Streptophyta > Magnoliopsida > Poales > Poaceae > Coix > Coix lacryma-jobi. Next base: position 115,285,563 of record CM019829.1, read on the forward strand.
TCCGTTAATTCCAAGCCACTTAAAAGAACACATTATGAAGAAAGCATAACTGGATCGGCTATTTTAGTCGATGCAGGGTCCATGAGGCACGAATAAGATCTACCCGTTAAAACCATGATTTAATCTAAAATCAAACAGACCTAATCTATCATATATATCAGTGGGGTTCGAAAATACAGCCATAATAAACATGCTAAACCAAATTTGTCTGTTCTTAGATCAAACCATGATTTTATCGAATATCTTGAACCCACAGCATGTAACAACCAAGACTGACAAAATAGTCAATGAGAAGTTTAGATCGCCTATTCTCTTTGACGTAAGCATGTAAGATCTTTGAGTAGCCGATCTAAATAACTTTTAAGCTTTAACTGCTTTGTCAATCTTGATTGGGCAAGATGTTGTTTAAAACATAAAGGAACAAACTGAAACATAAAACAACATCGATAACTTAATGAATCTATTAGCTTGCCAAACCAATAGAGCCGATAACTAGTCAAGATCGACTAAAGTAAGAGATTGATCATAGTCAAGACAGTCTTACAAAAGACGAACTTAGACCGATAACTAGCCATGTCATAGCTTAACAAGAGTTTGGTCGATGCCAAATACAGCCTTATTGAACAATGACACAAGCCATTGGTGAAACTTACAAGCAAACCGGAGGTCGGTCGAAGCCGATGCAGCCCTGCCTGATTGAAGGTCTCGCCGAGATCTACGTTACTCCTACTCCTAGGGTTTTGGCCGGTGGCCGGTGTGTTGATTGATTGGATGATGTCCTTTACAAAATTCAGGTCTCTAACTATTTATAACCCGATCGACTCCTGTCCTAACATGACTAGATTACATAATATGTAAAATAAAAGACGACCCGGACTTGAACTCCTTGGTCGAGCCCGACACGTCTTTGAAGCCCGTCACGCTGGTCCACATGAATTCTTCTGATCATACTTGAACCCACATAAGCTTCTTTATTTTCTGGCCGATCCCTTTCCTTAATAAACCAGCCGTTTGTGCTTACAAAATAATAATCTTTTCGATCTAAAATCTAGTGTAAACACAAGCCCCCCAATTTTGGGATAAAATTTATTTTATTCCAAAAATGTCATTTTCTTTTCCTTAGGGTCCGATCGACTAACCCCTTTTTTTTATCCGATCAGCCGAGTCTTCTTTCCAACCGTTATTGCTTTCTCTCAGGGCTATTCTCAAACCCTAGCCTTCAAAGAAGTCCGCCGCCACTCGATTCAAGCAAAAATCTTTTGAGAGCTCAAATTTGGTGCTTCCGCAGGTCAAATGGTGACTCAAGATTCCATCCCTGAGGTAAATTTCGGGTTTCCTATCACCCCTCTCCTCCGATGATTCTCTACTTTCGTATTTTCCCTCAAGTTTGAATTTTCAGGCGCTTCACGACTAGATCCTCATCCCAATTCAGGACAATCCAAATGACTTCTTTCTCGGTCCAGTAGGCAATCTTGACCCTACCGAAGCCATTACTGTTGAAACTCAGAGAGTCCCCTTTAAGAATTCAGATTTCACTTCAAAGCATTGGGGCAAGACTCCCTTCAGGAACTGGCCATCGATTATTCCAGGCTGGAGAGACTGACTGATCAAGGTAGAAGCCAAAAAGAAGCCGGATTGGATTCTCCGCAGCCTAGATCAGTGCATCATTTTGTCTTTAGCTGACATGAAGAAAAATGAGCAAATGCTGAAGGCTGTCTGTTACTTCTGGTCTAGAACCTTCAACACTTTTATGTTTAAACAAGGACCCATGACCCCCAATTTAGCTGATGTGCACATGTTGACCGGCATAAACATCCCTGGATCTATCAACCCACATAGCCTTCAGGTCAAGCCTTCTATCAAGCTCGGAAATCTAAAATCTGGTTGGTGGTCCAGCTATATTGCTTCCTTCAACACTCCACAATCCAGTGTTTCAGAACGAGAGCGCATCATCTTCTTGAACATGTGGCTGGAGAAGTATCTGTTCTATGGGCAGAGCTGTGGTCCAACCTCTAATTTCTTGGCTCTAGCAGAAAAATTGCCTGTGACTTCAGACACACCCTGGGAAAGTATCTTCTGGGTGCTGATGGAAAATGAAGGCATTCCATCAATAACAGGTCCCTGGTGGTTGCTTCAACTCTGGCTTAACCTTCACCTTCACAGGTTGATAACCCCAGACTTAAGGACCTTGTCTTGCCCAAAATTATACCCAGACAACCAAGAAAAGCTACTGGCCGATGACGCCAAAGTGAGAAGATGCACCTCATTTGGAGAAGCTGCTGCTATGATATTTATCGATGAATTAGCTAGCTTCTTCTTCAAGATCTTCTATAAGGGATTCCCTGCTGCCATCTTTGATTGGTTTCAATATCCAGACATTGCAGAATTTGAGAATCCATATATCTTCAGGTTCCACAGAGAATGTGATGATGAGGGTTTGAAGATCTTGTGCCAGATAATGAAGTCTTGTCTTCTGCCAACTGAAATTAGGCATGGTAGGGAAAAACCTCCCATGTCTTATGAATTCTACCATCCTGTCATGGCAGCCAGGCAAATAGGTTTTGGCCAAGTGCCCCCCATCCCTTTATGTTGCTGACAAGCTCAGATCAAGGGAAGCAGTAGACTCTGCCTTAGAATATAACAGAATATTCCAACTAGAGCAATCTGTCCCTCTGAAGATGGTCAAGGAATGGAATTGCAGACCCTTCTCTTCAGTCTCTTTCCAAGACTGGTGGCAACAATGGAGCATCCATCTCTTTAGTGAAGTTGTGGCTGCTTACTGATGAGGTATGACTCAACTTGCTCTCAAACTCTATATCCTTGCCATCTGTTTTCCTCTGACGTCTTATACCAAACGCTTGTAGGATTTGGTCACCTTGAATCCCCCAAAAGTAAATTACAACATATGGTGTCCAAACCCAAGGATTGGCTGTGATGCTCGTACCATAAAGACTTCGATGACGAGGAAAGTCTCTGATGTCTCAGATGACCAGACCCTTAGCACCTTTATAAAGGAAGCTGGCTCTTCCAAGAAACGGAAAACTTACAAGCCAACTGCTAAGGTTGTATCCAAGAAGAAGAAGAGAGACACCTCTGACATCAGCCAATCCTTGTTAAAAGATGTCAATGCAGAGGTAATTAAAACCTGCCTCTTCTTGTTCTCATTACCAAATGTTTAGCTTTTTCTGTCTTTCGATTTCCAGGAGCAGATCGATACTCAGAATGTTGAATCTAAAATACTCCCTCTTCCTGACATTGATCAAGAGCCTCCTCAACCTGGTATGCCTTCTAGCCAACAACTCCATTTTCCTTGGTATATGACCTTGAAAACTGATAAAGATTTCTTTCAGATGCACTTCCTGAGCCTGCGAACACAAGGGTTATATGTTCCCTTGTGGTTCCCTTCCTGAGTGATGAGTGATCGGTCAACGGGCAACATGTCTCTTGGCTGTGTTGATGTGCAGGTGCGGAGCTCAGAGACAGTGGTCGAAGGTGAGGTGAAGGTCAAGTAGAGACGTGTCGTGCCGACGGACCAGGAGCGGTGAAGGGCGGATGTGAGGCTTGGACCGACGGACCAGGAGACCTGAGGACCAGCTGTGGTAGCTGGCATGTGGCATCGGCAAGCAAGAGCACATGGAGATGTGCGGTGCATCGGCCGAGTCGGGAGGAAGGTGATGACGTCGTGACACTTGGCGGGAGGCCAAGAAGGATGGCGAATGCACTATGCCCAGCGTGGAGGCTAGACATGCTCCGGCATCGGTGCTGGAACTCGGGGTGTGCGAACCACATCCCGTCTACGGCGTGAGTTTGGTAGTTGAGCCTCAAAAAACTACCCTCGACGGTTTCCGAGTTTGGGCCTCAAAACTTGGGGTGGCGGGTTTCCGAGTTTGGGCCTCAAAACTCGGCGTGGACGGTTTCCAGGTTTGGGCCTCAAAACCTGGGCTCGCAGGTTTCTGAGTTTGGGCCACAAAACTCAGCCAGAGGACAGGTTTCCTGGTTTCAGCCTCAAAATCGGGGGAAGGCCCAGGTTTCCCGGTTTCGGCCTCAAAACCGGGGGGAGGTCCGCAAAAAGGACGGTCGACGCGTGGCCGCGTGGAGAGGCTGGCGCGGCGGCACAGCTATCCGCGAGGAAGGCGCGGCGGTCGACAGGGCGGCACGTGGCGGCATCCTGAGGCTTGCGTCGAGGCGAAGCTAAGAATGAGAAGGGCGCGTGGCCGTCGGATCGTCAACCAGCAGAGTTGGACCGGGATACCCCTAGGGTTGGCCGCTTCGCTCTTGTATCTAGGAGTAGAAGGCGACTATTGTTATTAGGCTATAAATAAGAGAGGCGCCCCTCCTCTCTATTCATCCTGGCAGTCATTTGTTCCTGAGCTCTCTCTCTCTCTCTTGCCCTCGCTTAGGTTCTAATCATACCTCGCTGCCTGGGATCCGCAGAGATGGGAATCATACCTCTGTGTATTTCGATCTTTTGAGGAAACGAGACCATAATCTCGTTGTCTCCTCGTGTGGACGAGTTTCGGCTAGAATTGAATCGATTCGCGTTTTGTGTTCGAGTTCTTCGTGTTTCGGTTTTTCATCTCCCAGAGATTTGCCTCGTTCTCCCTCTCCGCGAGATGATTTTTGATTCCACTTGAATCAATTTGTTCTTGGTCGTGAGCTCCTTCTTTCCACCAAAGGATTTCTCTCCTAACCTCACGAATCCATAAATCGGGTTGATTTCGCGTTTGTTCTTCGTTCTTTCCCCCCTTCTTGGTGTTCTTCGGATTTCTCTCAATTGACTTGGTTTGGTGCAATGATTTCTTAGGATTAGCACCCCAATACGTAGAAGTACACCTGAGAGGAGTTTGATCGAAGATCCTTTTGATTTGGTGAAGTTTCGATCGAATTTGCTTTTGTCCCGAGCAGTTTTTCTGCTCTCTGTTCATCCGCGGACAGTCCGCGCCCCCAGCGGCGGACAGTCCGGGGCTCGGGACTCGGCAAGGTCAGATCAGCCCAGCGCGATACTGTTCTCGGTCTCGTGACCGGCGGATAGTCCGCCAGTGACCCGCAGACAGTCCGGGGTCACATCGGACGCTGCACAGTGCTCCCATCGGACGCTAGGGTTTCACTGCTCACGTGAACCGCGGACAGTCCAGCGTTCAAACCGCGGACAGTCCGGGACTCATCCAGAACTGTTTCAGATCAGTTCTGTTTCTGGTCTGTTGCCGGCGGACAGTCTGGACCTCCAGTCACGGACAGTCCGGCAGTCACCGGACAGTCCGGGACCCTGACCCGGATAGTCCGCGAATCTACAGACTGTGCAGTTCTGCTTTGGGGCTTTTGCATTTGGTTTTGGGGCTTCTCTGGGGGTTCCGCTGTACCACTAGGACATCTCCTAGGGTATCCACCTATTCGTAGGTCGTGAATTCACCGGTCGTTTCGAGTCTTCGTTTTTGGGTGATTTTCTGGGACAAGGGCCATCCAATTCACGAGTTGAATTTTGAGGCTCCCATTCACCCCCCTCTGGTCACCAATCCGGTCCTTCAATTGGTATCGGAGCCGGTTAAGGATCTTCTCTACCTTAATCGGCTTCGGATCCTAAGGGCGACATGGATCGAGGGAACGACAAGGCTCCTTGGTTCAATGGGATGAACTATCCCTATTGGAAGATTCGGATGCGTGCTTATCTCTGCAGCATCAGTTCTTCCGTTTGGGAGATATGTGAGAACGGTGATTACGAGGTCCTTGTGGCTCGTGTGGGTCAGGTCCAGATTGACCAACATGAGGCCAACTCCAAGGCTCGTAATGCTCTTTTGGCCAACATCTCCCTTCCTGAGTTCGAGCGTGTCTCTGAGCTTGAGACGGCACGAGAGATCTTGGTGAAGCTTCAGAGCTATCATGAGGGGACCGTTCAGGTCAAGACCAGACTCTTCGAGACGTACAAGCGTGAGTACGAGAACTTTGTTTAGTTGGAGGGAGAGACGATTGACGCTACGTTCGCTCGTTTTCAAACGATTGTGAACAAGATGTGTGCCAATCGGGCTAACCTACCCTATGACGATCATGAGAGGGCTCTCAAGTTGCTATACGCCCTGGATCAGAGGGTATGGGAGGTGAAGGTGTCGACTATCATAGAGTCTCCATCTTATGACACCCTCACCGTGGACGAGCTGTTCAGCAAGCTCAAGTCTACCGAGATCGATCACCTGACTCAGGCCAAGCTGAAGAATCTATCTTCACATTCCATGGCTTTGGTCTTAGGCAAGGGTGGATCGATTTTTCCTGCTGACGCTTCACCTCCTCTCTTTGCTTTGTCTTCTTTGCTTTCAGTTACGGAGGAGCAGTTGGAGGCGTTGGGAGACGACGAGCTCGCCCTCATCATCACCCGGTTCTCGCGGTTTCACAACAACCGCTTGAATCGCCGGTGTGGTGGCGCACGTGAGGGCTGCTACAAGTGCGGTGATCCAGATCACTTCATCGCGAACTGCCCCAAGAACAACAAGAAATCTTCCGGCAAGACTCGCAACTCCAGGCGCAAGGGCAAGCCAGAGTACAAGACCAAGAAGAAGAAGAAGGGCAGCTTTTGCCGTGAGGACGTGGAGAAGGCTTTCGACGCTGGTCGGCGTGCTCTCTTCGCCACCATGAGCGATGGGGACAAGACATCCGACAGCGACTCCAGCGACGACGGGTCCGAGCACAAGATGCAAGATCGCTTCAACGGACTCTGCTTCTTCGGCAACTCCTCCAAGGGTTTCTGCACCATGACCCTGGACGAAGAGGACCCGCAAGTGCCAGGCGAAGGACGCCGATGACGCTGACAACGACGACAACGACGACAATGATTCTGAGGTCTCAACCTCTTCTCTTGTTGATCGTCTCACCGAAGAGCGCGATAGCTTTGCTGAGTTAGTCCTGGGTCTGGAGAAGAAACTCAAGCTTGTTAACCGTGAGTGCAATGAGTTTAAGGCTAAGATGAATGATGCGCTTAAGGAGCTTGAGTTTGCTAAGTCTGAGGTGAAGGTGACCGAGGAGGAGGAATGCGATGAGTGCACCACACACATGACAAACATTTCCACCTTGCAAACCAAGTATGCCTCTATGATCGATGTGTATGATGAGCTGAAGAGTAGGCTAGACTTGGTGGGTGAGTGTCGTGAGTGTGCCTCCCTAAAGCCGGAGCTAGAGGAAGTGAAGACGAGGCCTTCTTTGCTGGGTGCGTGCAAGCTTTGTCCTAGCTTGCGAACTGAGTTGGCAGAAGTTAATGCAAAGGTTGCTGAAGCCATGAAGGCCAGCTCAGTTAGCACCTTGTCCGCTCCGTGTGAGCGATGCGTGGGGATGGAGCTTGAGATTGCAAACTGTCGGCATAACAAGATGCAAACCGAGGAAGAAAACACATACCTTCGGTCCATCCTGAGTTGGGTGTCATGCAGTGAGCCGCAGTTGGGCATGATGATCAGTCAGTTCAAGAGGGGAACTGATTGCTCAGGTGTAGGCTTTGCTTCAGGTGGGAAGGGCGCTAGTACCTTTGGCAAGATCGGTGAGTTTAGTGGAGTGAGCCCTAGTGAGAAGCCATCCGCTATCCCTAAGCTAACCAAGATCACCCCACCTGAACCTCCCAAGCCTATCACTAAGGATCGCATCCTTGATGAACCTCCCAAGGCTCCACCTCGCAAGAAAGTGTGGGTTCCCAAACCTAACCATCTTAGGAACACACTTGACACCCTTCCTGACGTCTCTAGTGTTCCCCTTCCGAGAGGCAAGTAGCCGGCTAGAGTGTACAACCCTCACAACCATAGGAACCAACAACCCAAGAGAGTGGTGAGGTTCGAGTGCAAATACTGTCACCGTGAGGGTCACTTAGCTGAGTTTTGCTTTCGTAGGAAGAGAGACGCTAGGAAGGAGTTGGAGCTGAACAACCAGGCCAGGCATCACCCACTCCATGGTGTGCAAGGTTGGGGAGTTCAGAGGCAGGGCGCTAGACCTGGAGGTGCACCCCCTCAGGTGACTAGGCCCCAGGCAGCCAGACCATGGGGTGGTGGTCGTGCCCGTCGCGGTTTCGGTCGTCCTCAATACGATCGTGAGCCGAGTGTAAGAGGCTTTGCTGCTCAGTCCCATAGCGGACCACCTTTTCAGCTTGGTGGTGATCGCTTTGCTCAAATGGGGCATGTAGGTCAGTTTGGAGGTTTTCCGTTCCATAGTGGACCACCCTTTCAGCTTAGTGGTGATCGCTATCCACCCATGGGACGAGGACAACTTGGTGTTGCTTCTAACACTTTTTCTAGGCCTATGACACAGCACTGGTATCCTTCTCAGTATACTAACCCCAGTGTTGTGCCATATGCTCATTTCCTGCCTTTCTATTGATGCAGGAACTTCAGTTGGAGAACATGTGGCTCATGGATTCCGGGTGTTCGCGACTCATGACTGGAAAGAAGGAATGGTTCTCCAGCCTTGATCCCGTGGTGCACAAAGAGTACATCACTTTCGGGGATAACAATAGAGGTAAGGTTGTTTCTCATGGAGCTATCCGGCTCAATGAGAACTTTGTTCTTAAGGATGTTGCTTTGGTTTCTAACTTGCATTTTAATTTGCTTTCTGTTTCGCAACTCCTTGAGGATGATTTTGATGTGCGTTTTAAGAAGGGTCTGAGTCGTGTTTTAGACCCTCGGGGAGATCTTGTTTGTTGGATCGTCCCTTTGGCCGTGTTTTCAGAGCCGATTTTTCTCGCTCTTTCGGCTCTGCTAGATGTTTGATGGCTGGTCCTTCTTCTGATTTGTGGAAATGGCATAGGAGGCTCGGTCACTTGAATTTTGACTTCCTTGCAAGACTTAGCTCACTTGGCCTAATCCAAGGATTGCCCAAGCTTAAGTTTCAGAAGGACCTTGTTTGCCATCCTTGTCATCACGGGAAGATGGTTGCTTCTTCTCACCCACCTGTTAATCAAGTGATGACTAAGTGACCCGACAAGCTTTTACACATGGACACAGTTGGTCCAATACGGGTTTGCTCAGCGGGTGGGAAGTGGTATGTTCTAGTGATCATTGATGATTTTTCGAGGTACTCTTTGGGTGTTCTTCATGGAAGGTAAGGATGAAGCTTTTTCTTTTGCTCGTGATTTGATTTTGAGGTTGAAAACTGAGTTTCCCCCTGATACTATTAGAGCTATCCGTAGCGATAATGGTACTGAGTTTGATAACTCACAGTTTGCCTCTTTCTGTTCTTCTCATGGAATCGAGCAGCAGTTTTCTTCTCCTTATGTCCCCCAGCAGAACGGTGTTGTTGAGCGCAAGAATCAGACCCTAGTTGAGATGCCCAGGACGATGCTCGATGAGCATAGGACTCCTAGGCATTTTTGGGCCGAGGCGATCAACACCGCTTGCCATGTTTCAAATCACATCTTTCTTCGAGCTTTCATAAAGAAAACTGCTTACGAGTTGCGTTTTGGACGGGTACCCAAGGTGTCTCATTTTCGGGTGTTTGGGTGCAAGTGCTTTATCCTGAAACAAAGCAATTTGGACAAATTTGAATCTCGCTCTACTGATGGCGTGTTTCTTGGTTATGCTTCGCATTCACGCGCTTATCGAGTTCTTAACCTTGAGACTAACCGGATAGTGGAGACCTGCGAGGTCACATTCGACGAGACTATGTCTTGTGTTTCCTCTGCTTTTAATGTTGCAAGAGATCAGGAGATTGGAGAGACGATCTTTGTGGAGGAGGAGCAGGAAAATGCCGATTGGGGTGATCCCGAGCTAACTCCACTGGCTTCCCCTGTCGACCCTGCGACGACTACTTCAGCTCGAGGACCCGATCCCACGACTTCTTCTTCCTGGGGTCCTCTAGAGCCACCTCTCCAGCGAGCACCGGCTGCACCTGAGGGAGCGACAGCATCTGGCGAGGGGGAGGCTACTTCAGCGAGGCAAGCGCCCCAAAGCGTTCAGCAAGCACACCCCCTGCAGCAGATGATTGGCGGCATCGACCAGCGAGTTACGCGGTCACGAGCGTATGAAATCTCACACTTTGCTCATTCTGCATTCGTTGCTTCTTTTGAGCCCAAAGATGTTGGACACGCTCTTTCTGATCCTAACTGGGTTAATGCCATGCATGAGGAGTTAGAAAACTTTGAGCGAAACCAAGTTTGGACCCTAGTTCCACCTCCACCAGAATGCCACCCTATAGGTACCAAATGGGTTTTCAAAAACAAGCAGGGTGAGGATGGGATGGTAGTGAGGAACAAGGCTAGGCTAGTAGCCCAGGGTTTCTGCCAGAAAGAGGGGATAGACTATGAGGAAACCTTTGCCCCTGTAGCCCATTTAGAAGCCATTAGGATCCTTCTAGCCTTTGCTGCTTCGAAGGGTTTTAAGCTTTTTCAGATGGATGTCAAGAGTGCCTTCTTAAACGGGTATATAGATGAAGAGTTTATGTTAGGCAACCCCCAGGTTTCGAGGATCCAAAGTTTCCAAACCATGTCTTTAAACTGTCAAAAGCTTTGTATGGTTTGAAACAAGCCCCGAGAGCGTGGTATGAGCGTTTGAAAACCTTTTTGCTCTCCAAGGGTTTTAAAATGGGATGGGTAGATAAAACTTTGTTTCTCCTCAAGCAAGGCAATGACACCCTGTTAGTCCAGATTTACGTGGATGATATCATTTTTGGTGGCTCCTCTCACGCACTTATTGCCAAGTTTGCAGATACTATGAGCAAGGAGTTTGAGATGAGTATGATGGGTGAGTTGACCTTCTTCCTCGGGTTGCAAATCAAGCAAACCCGGGACGGGACGTTCGTGCATCAAGGCAAATACACGAAGGACATCCTGAAGAAGTTCGACATGGGCGAGGCCAAGCCTCTTACGACGCCCATGGCGACGACTGCTGCAATGGACGGGGACCAGGACGAAGAGCCGGTTGACCAGAAGGAGTACAGGAGCATGATCGGCTCGCTTCTGTACCTGACGGCGACGAGGCCGGATATACAGTTTTCTGTGTGTCTGCGCGCTCGTTTTCAGGCGTCCCCTCGGACTTCCTACAAGCAAGCGGTCAAGCGCATCATGAGGTACCTCCGATACACACCTGAGTTCGGACTTTGGTACTCTTCTTCTTCGACTCTTTCGCTTTGTGGTTACTCCGATACGGATTTTGCTGGCTGTCGGCTTGAGCACAAGTCTACTTCTGGGACTTGTCAGTTTCTTGGCTCTTCTCTGGTTTCGTGGTCTTCTCGCAAACAGTCGAACATAGCCCAATCTACTACTGAAGCCGAGTATGTTGTCGCTGCTTCTTGTGCTTCGCAGCTTTTATGGATGGTTGCTACATTGCGTGATTATGGTCTAGATTTCAGTTGGGTCCCTTTGCTTTGCGACAACACTTCTGCCATTAGTGTAGCAAAGAACCCTATTCTTCACTCCAAGACCAAACACATCGATGTTTGCTTTCACTTTCTTCGTGATCACTACGAGAAAGGCGACATTGATCTTAGGCATGTAGACACCCATAACCAGGTTGCGGATATTTTCACCAAGCCTTTGGATCTCTCAACTTTTGCTAGGTTGAGAGGTGAGCTTGGTGTGTGTTTCCCCTTTTAGATGGGGGAAGCATTTTGGTTGATGTACCATAGACTAACTTTTTGATCCTTTTCATTTTTGGGTCTTGAGTCTGTTTAGTTTTGTTTTTGCTCCGATTCTGACTTCAACATGTGTACATCTTGCATTTTCGAGCTTCATGTCTATATTCCTTAGAATGAACTTATGCTCTGATTAGTGTATGCTTCGATGATATATGATAATGCTTGTAGCTTAGGCTCTTTTTGATCACTAATATATGTTGTGAGCTAAGCTATTTTTTCAGAATGATGAACATGCTTAATAAACTTAAAATTTGATACATGTTCACCATTGAGATTGGCAACTAGCATGTGTAGGATGTGTGGAGGTCACTTGAGCTATTTCATATATGCTAGGTTGCTATGTCTCTAGTTCTGAGTCTTTCACTTGCTTGGACTGTTCATATTCTGCTTAAAATAAACCAAGTATTAGTGAATTGAAAAGATCGAGATGAGATTGCTTTGTCAGCACATCACGGTATCGAGGATGTTTCTCATTGCACCTTGAGTTAAACTTGAGCCGTGTAGTGTAAGACCGAAACCGATGCTTTAAGCTTCAGATTGCATATGCATAGGCTTAGCTCGGTTGAAAAGTTAGGCAATGACAAGCTTTCAACCTCTCGCAATCACATGCTGATTTTAAAATTGTGTTAATAATCGCTGCAAATTCTCCGATAAAATCTAAAAACACAAGTCTATGTTTCATTCTATAGCATGATGATTGATCTTTGCTAGGGGTAGTTCACCTTGTATACATGTTTAGCATTTGTTTGACTTCCTGTCTATACATGTTCAGTGCTATTTTGATGGTGAAACTCCTTTCTGAACGGCTTAAAACTGCTCACTTGGCTTATGCTTTCATATTTCGTATTTGGTGATCAGTTTGAGCCTTTGCTAGCACTTTTGCTTGTTGCTTTGTAGTTGGATCTGCACTCTTTTGAGCATTCTTTCACTCTATCGAGTATATACCTGAAGCTGCTAACATGCATTTTTGACTCATGTGCTTTTGCTTGACTCCGATAGGCATGACCTAGCTCCGTTTTGCTTAATTGAGCTCCTTTTCCTTCTCTTTTGATTGCAAATTGCCCCCAAGGGGGAGAATTTTTCCAAGGGGGAGTGTGTCTTGATGTGGTGACAATTTGCAACTTATGGTTCACTTGCTGAGGGGGAGTTCTTTGAGTGAGGGGGAGTTTTTCTGCCTACTTTGCTCCGAGTCAGTTTTTATTTGGTATCTATCATTTCAGCTAGTTGTGTCGAGCCTTTGTGCCTCTATCTTGAGGGACCAGCGGTTTTCACCGTGATTTGGTGCTTCTTGATTGGTATCGAGCTTACTTCTAGTTGTGTTGAGCCTCTGTGCCTCTATCTTGAGGGACTAGCAGTGATTGTTGTTTATGCAGTCTTCATTTGGTATCAAGTTTTCAGCTAGTGGTGTTGAGCCCTTTCTGCCTCTTCTTGAGGACTAGCTTGATCTTGACTTAGTTGCGTCGAGCCGTTGCCCATGTCTTTGGGAACCAAGTCTTTCACTCCATTTTGATCGAGTTTTGCTCTTTGATGAGTTGTTGCTCTGATCTTTTGCTTGGTTGTGTCGAACCGTTGCCCATGTCTTTGGGGACCAAGCTTTGCTTATATCGATTTGTTCTTCTTCGGCCTTTTCTCTGGCTTTTGGACATCTCGAGTGAGTTTTCTCCTTCTATCTAATTCTGCTTTCTTTTTATTTTGATTACGGTTACTATGAGTTGATGATGCACTCATCAAGGGGGAGATTGCGAACACAAGGTTGATATGTGCCCTTGTGGTTCCCTTCCTGAGTGATGAGTGATCGGTCAACGGGCAACATGTCTCTTGGTCGTGTTGATGTGCAGGTGCGAAGCTCGGAGACAGTGGTCGAAGGTGAAGTGAAGGTCAAGTAGAGACGTGTCATGTCGACGGACCGGGAGCGGTGAAGGGCGGATGTGAGGCTTGGACCGACGGACCGGGAGACCTGAGGACCAGCTGTGGTAGCTGGCACGTGGCATCGACAAGCAAGAGCACATGGGGATGTGCGGTGCATCGGCTAAGTCGGGAGGAAGGTGATGGTGTCGTGACACTTGGCGGGAGGCTGAGAAGGATGGCGAATGCACTGTGCCCGGCGTGGAGGCTGGACATGCTCCGACATCGGTGCTGAAACTCGGGGTGTGCGAACCACATCCCGTCTACGGCGCGGGTTTGGTAGTTGAGCCTCAAAAAACTACCCTCGACGGTTTCCGAGTTTGGGCCTCAAAACTCGGGGTGGCGGGTTTCTGAGTTTGGGCCTCAAAACTCGTCGTGGACGGTTTCCAGGTTTGGGCCTCAAAACCTGGGCTCGCGGGTTTCTGAGTTTGGGCCACAAAACTCAGCCAGAGGACAGGTTTCCCGGTTTCAGCCTCAAAACCGGGGGAAGGCCAAGGTTTCCCGGTTTCGGCCTCAAAACCGGGGGGAGGTCCGCAAAAAGGACGGTCGACGCGTGGCCGCGTGGAGATGCTGGCGCGGCGGCACAGCTATCCGCGAGGAAGGCGTGGCGGTCGACAGGGCGGCACGTGGCGGCATCCTGAGGCTTGCGTCGAGGCGAAGCTAAGGATGAGAAGGGCGCGTGGCCGTCGGATCGTCAACCAGCAGAGTTGGACCGAGATACCCCTAGGGTTGGCCGCTTCGCTCTTGTATCTAGGAGTAGAAGGCGACTATTGTTATTAGGCTATAAATAAGAGAGGCGCCCCTCCTCTCTATTCATCCTGGCAGTCATTTGTTCCTAAGCTCTCTCTCTCTCTAGCCCTCGCTTAGGTTCTAATCATACCTCGCTGCCTGTGATCCGCATAGACGGGAATCATACCTCTGTGTATTTGGATCTTTTGAGGAAATGAGACCGTAATCTCGTTGTCTCCTCGTGTGGAGGAGTTTCGGCTGAATTGAATCAATTCGCGTTTTGTGTTCGAGTTCTTCGCGTTTCGGTTTTTCATCTCCGCGAGATTTGCCTCGTTCTCCCTCTTCGCGAGATGATTTTTGATTCCACTTGAATCAATTTATTCTTGGTGGTGAGCTCCTTCTTTCCATCGAAGGATTTCTCTCCTAACCTCACGAATCCATAGATCGGGTTGATTTCGCGTTCGTTCTTCGTTCTTTCCCCCCTTCTTGGTGTTCTTCGGATTTCTCTCAATTGACTTGGTTTGGTGCAATGATTTCTTAGGATTAGCACCCCACTACGTAGAAGAACACCTAGGAGTAGTTTGATCGAAGACCCTTTTGATTTGGTGAAGTTTCGATCGAATTTGCTTTTGTCCCGAGCAGTTTTTCTGCTCTCTGTTCATCCGCGGCCAGTCCGCGCCCCCAGCGGCGGACAATCCGGGGCTCGGGACTCGGCAAGGTCAGATCAGCCTAGCGCGATACTGTTCTCGGTCTCGTGATCGGTGGACAGTTCGCCAGTGACCCGCGCATAGTCCGGGGTCACATCGGACGCTACACAGTGCTCCCATCGAACGCCAGGGTTTCACTGTTCACGTGAACCGTGGACAGTCCGGCGTTCAAACCGCGGACAGTCCGGGACTCGTCTATAACTGTTTCAGATCAGTTCTGTTTCTTGTCTGTTGCCGGCGGACAGTCCGGACCTCCAGTCGCGGACAGTCCGGCAGTCACCGGACAGTCCGGGACCCTGACCCCGGATAGTCCGTGAATCTGCAGACTGTGCAGTTTTGCTTTGAGGCTTTTGCATTTGGTTTTGGGGCTTCTCCGGGGGTTCCGCTGTACCACTAGGACATCTCCTAGGGTATCCACCTATTTGTAGGTCGTGAATTCACCGGTCGTTTTGAGTCTTCGTTTTTGGGTGATTTTCTGGGACAAGGGCCATCCAATTCACGAGTTGAATTTTGAGGCTCCCATTCACCCCCCCTCTGGTCGCCAATCCGGTCCTTCAGAGCCTTCCTCAATTATCTCTGAGCTTCAAATCATCCCATCTAATCAGGTGCTTTAAACAACACTATTTCTCCTTTCAACATTTCCTGTTTGTGATTATTTATACACCTATCTGTGCAGGAGCAAGGAGAGCCTTCTTCCCCTGTCATCCCTTTTGACTTGGAAGACTATATCGATGAAGAAGAAGAACCTGTACCAGATTACTCCAAGAAACTCTCTGAAGAAATTAAGGCTCGGCTGCAACCATTACTCCCTCTTTTGGAGGCCAATATAGCCGATCTGGTACATGACACAAAAGGGATCAGAAACATTTTCGACTTGATCAAAGATGACATACCAGATGATCTCAACAAAGCTCTGACTCCCGTTGCTCATATAGAGTTCCTTCGGTTAGAATTTATGGAAGCTAAATCCAAACTTTCGGCGCGTGAAGCCCAAGTACATCTGCCAGCACATGAGCAACGTTGCATTTCTAACATGGTTGCTGCAAAGGACACCATAGATCAACTAAATTCAGATTCCACCGTCCTTATCGGCAACCTGTCATCTTTAGAAGCCGAAAGGGATCAATTGTTGAGCAGGCTCCAAGTTATCGATGAACAGATCAAGTTGAAGAAAGATAGCCTGGAGAACATTCTTGTTGCTCTTCGTGAACAAAAGAAAAAGATAACACTTCTTCACCGTGAGCTTCAGGATGTCAAAGCTAAGAAGAAACCAATCCCAGGTTCCATTGAAGAGGATCAGAAGAAGATAGCCGATATAGACGCCATCCGCTTGAATGCTCTGAATGTATTAAAATCTGTACTAAACATGTAATTCTGTTTATCTGTAATTCCTGACTCTCAACCCTTCCTTTGTAAACATTCACATTCTTCATCGGTTGACTGGTGTCATGATACTCTTTTTTCCATTTAACACTTGAAGCTCTATCAGCTATCTCCAGCCGATATTATCTAGACGACTTATCCTCTAGCCGATTAGTACTAGAACGGCCTATTTAGTCGATTCACCTTAGGATCTGAATTTGAGGGTGCCCTCGAACCGATGCCCTTTCACCTTCTCGAGCCTTACCCATAAATACAAGACGTCGGCTTCTCGAACACACCACACATTCATTGCCTTACTCTTTGACCTTTGCTCTCCTCAACCACCGACTGCTCTTCTTCTCCACTCGGTGATCAAAGCAATGGCGGACAACCGCGGTAAGCGCCCCGCGGAGGCATCAGAGTCCGTGGACGGCCCTCCGGTGACTCGTCGTCGTGTGCTTGGGTAATGATTTTCTCTTTAACAACTTCTTGTGCTCCAAAACTTCCCATTTACTCGAGGAAAACCCTAACCTTTCCGTAGTCCTTCTCCTCCGGTAGACGGCCAAGGCCCCAGCCAACCCCCGTCGGGGCACGAGTTGGCACTGGATGATGATGCCTGGGCCTTCATCCGGGGCGTCTCCGACACCCGACGCCTCCTGGAGGAAGAGCGTCGCCGAATCGCCCGCCTTGTGGAGGAACGAGAGGTCCTCCGCGCTCGCCTCAACAGTGTTCTTGAACACTTAGAGGCGTCTGACGCCAGGGTTGCTGGTACATCTTTTCCAAATCTTTCAACTCATCACTTCAATTACCTTTTGTACAACCATTCTAGTCAATCTGTTGGCAACTGCTTGTTTAAATACTTAGCCGATTTGTTCTTTGATTTGATTGAATCGGCTATCCTTTTTAAATTTAGTCTTTTTTTGTCCAATCGTAGAACTCCAGCAGCAGCTCAATTGGCTCCCTAGGCGAGCCACGGCTATTGCCGACTTTGTGAATGCCCGGGGAGACAATCTGAGGGCGTGCCTGGATGACGTCGGGACGCGCATCAGGGAGCTGGCCCTCCACGCCATCTGCCACGGCGCCACCTTCACCCTCGCCGGAGCCGAACCCAGCGGTGCTAAAATCTCCGGGGAAGTCCCTCCCTCCTTCGTCGGCGCCAGGACGAGGGAAGACTTCAGGGAGCTGGTGGAGGAATTCCAACCCCTGAGGCTCGCCATGACGGAGGTGTCGCACCTGGAGGACCTCATGAACAAGCTGCATCTAGATTAGTTTGTGTTTTAATGTTTCTTTTGTATATCCAGCCTGGTGGCCGAACAAGCTGAACAACAAGTCTGTCCCTGCACCGTCAGGCTTCAAATAATTCTGTTAAATATCGCTGCTTGATGTCCTTTGCATTGTGTTGCTTGTGCTTTGAAAACTTTTCCTTTGATTTATTTCTTTTGACGAATGTTCTAAAGGCGATACTTCCTTAGTATCGGCTATCAATTAAATATCAAAAGACGATACATACATATCGGCTATTTTTGTTCTAAAGGCGATACATTAGTATCGGCTATCAATCTTTCGTTCAAACTCTAAAAGAAATAATCTTGACTAACACAACACCGGCCTTAGCTCATGGCACCGATGCAAATCATCGTCAGCAGGTTAATCTGCTAGAACATTTTTTGAAGCCAACTTATTGGATCGGCTGTTGACTATCGTCAATTGTCTTGAGAAATTCTTCTTCAATAATCTTTCCGGAAAAGCACTCAATGTTGTCAAAATTCCAAACATCATGGTCTGAATGAGCAACACTAACAGTCGAATCGGCTGGTACCACTTCCACGGTGTCGCCGATCCACTCAATCACATTCTGATGCATGGTAGATGGAATGCAACAATTAGCGTGGATCCAATCCCTTCCAAGAAGCACACTGTAGGATCCTTTTGCATCGACCACAAAGAAGGTAGTCGGCATACTCTTGCTGCCAATCGTCAACTCGACACATACAACATCTTTAGTAGCCGATATGTTTCCAGCAAAGTCGGTCAACCTCATATCGGTCTGAGTCAAGTCTTCTGTAGTTTTGCCAAGCTTTCTAAAAGTGGCATATGACATCAAATTAACAGTTGCCCCTCCATCAACTAGCATCCTGTACAGAGGCCTTCCATCAACAAACACTTTCAAATATAAAGCCTTCAAATGAGAATGTCTCTCAGGTTTTTGAAATGTGGCCTCTTCTGCTTGATAGATCCACAGAGCAACTGCCTCTTCACCATCAGATTCTTCTTCATGATAAGAGGATCTAAACTCGGCAGGTAGCATGAACAGAGCAGCGATATTATCCGATGACTCACCTTTATTGGCTATCTGCTTTACTTGCCAGACTTTGGGTTTCTTCTTCTGGATTTCATCATTTCTTAACCTTTGAACCCGTCATTTCTGGCTTTTGGTCAAGCCACTAGGACACCATTGTCCCTCTTGCCAGGGATGGTCACGATCGGCTAATCTTGCTCCAAGCCGATTATGAACATTTTCATTTTTTATGCGCCAATCTGTCTTTTCAAACCTTAACCTTTCATGTACAGATCGACAGTTGTCTCTCGACTGCCTATACTCCCGATACTGATCATTGCATTCTGGGCAATTATGAAGAGTATGAAGTTTTCAGCCTTCATTCCAACAATGTATGAAGAAAGGACAGTCCCAATGATTCTTTTCCTCATCTCTGATACGCCTTTCTTCTTCACGAGTTCTCCTATATTTTTCCTCTTCGAGCCACTTTTGATATTCCTGCTCATCCCTTTCCCTTTGCATTTGGCTCCTTTCCTTCTAACGTTGCCACTTGTTCGGTAAAATTCTAACAGTTGGACGTCTTCTTGCTTCACCAGCCTTTGAAGTCTCAGGTTGATCAGTATTCTTTTGTCCTTTCATCTCCTGATATTCCTTGGCTGTTAGATGTTTCTTTGGATCAACTGTACCAGCTGCCTTGGCTTTGTCAGAAGTCAACACCTTGATTTCACTCCGAGGAGCAGAAGCTACCATGTACTGTGGGAAAGGATGGCCATTGATGCTCATACCCTTAGCTTTTTCTAGACCTATCCTTCCTTTAACGATAGCCCTCTGGATCATATCTCTGAAAACTCGGCAATCGTTAGTAGTATGGGTACCTGAATTATGAAATTTGCAGTACCTCTTATTTTTGAGCTCCTCAGCCGATGGGATACTGTGATTCCCAGTCAACTTGATTTGACCCTTCTCTAGTAAGTAGTCAAATATCTTGTCGGCCTTAGTGATGTCAAAACTGTACTTTATATCTTTCTCGGTACTTTTAGCCTTTGCCCAAGGTATGTACTCGTTGTTTTTCCAAGCCCAGTCTACAGCAGCCACTTCATCATCACTTTCATCTCCTGAATCATCGTTTTCATCTTGCAGGAAGAAATGACTCTCTGTATTGTAGGCTTTCTTGGGTTTAAAGACTTGATTCTACGGATTTTGAGCATCAATATTTGCTACCTTTTTAGCTAAATCGGCCATATTGTTACAACCAAAGCCGATTTTCTCTCTGATGGCAGGTATCAATCCTCAAATCGCAATGCTAACCACCTCTAGGTCTGACAATGATAAGGAGTAGCATTGATTCTTCATTTCTCTAAATCTTTGAAGGTACTGGCATCCAGACTCATTATTCGTTTGCCTTGTATCGATTAAGTCTAGTAGGTCTTTCTCCAATACTCCAAAGTCAAAATACTTATGGAATTTGTCTTCCAAATCCTCCCAGCTCTGAATGGAATTGGGTGGCAGAGATGAAAACCATGAAAAAGCCGAACCAGATAGAGAGAGAGGGAACATTCTAACTTTAAGTGCTTGTTCATCACCAATCTCCCCAAGCTGGACTAGAAATTGGGTTATATGTTCCATGGTTGTCACTGAGCCGGTTCCTGTGAATTTGGTAAAATAAGGGATTCTATATCTTGGAGGAAGAACAACCTGATCAAACCATTCTGGATATGGCTTTTTGTAGCCAGTCACCGTAGATTTTGGCGTTAAGCCAAATTGCTTCTGAACCAGATCAGTTACCCGACTCATCAATTGATCAATTTGATTCACCGGCCTTTGATAGCCGATATTATGCCCCCCTAAAGTATTGCCATTATATCCCGGGTTCTCTTGAGCATCCAAGGTATAAAAATCCGAGACATAATGATATCCCTGAGGGATATCACCAGGTGCTACACTCCCTTGATATGGTGGTGCATTGAAGTCTCTAGTAATGCGCCTTGCATGAGGAGCTATTTTTGTAGCCGATGAGTATATATTATTACTCATACTCGGCTGTTGCACTGGCTGCGGTGTCACGCCCCCAGGGTTAATCATCATCTGGTTTCCATTACCATTTGGACCATTGATCCGAGGTCCAGTAGAAGTTCCAGCTTCTTGATTGTTTCCAACAGTATATGTTGGACCTCTTCTGTCACCACCCAAGTTAAAAGCTTCTTTAATGGCATTTGTGAGGCTGGACCATTGGATCCTCATGCCCTTCCAAAATCACCCTTGGAAGACGAGAGTCTTCTGAATGATCTTTTTATCCCTGGTCTTGCTGTAGCTTAATAAGCACAAGTGTCAATATTGCTCAACAGTCTGTTCTATTAAGCATTGAGTTTCATCTGGAAGCTCATCCATTGTCACGTTCAGCACCTCATCATTGTCAAACGTCATGATTCAGATGATTTTGTCCCACTGGGCGTGCCAATGGATGAGCTTCCAGATGAAACTCACAATAAGCTTATTGCATGTATATATAATTGAACTATAGAACTACATATATATATAAATATATGCACATAAAATTACAAGCAATATGCATAGAAGTTGTTCTCCAAATCTATCTACACAAGTTGTACTCCAAAGTTAGTACGGTAAACCTATTACAAGTTGTACTCCATCCAAAGATCTACAGGGCATACAAATGATCATCATTGTTTGGAATCAATGACTCATTGGTATTACAGTAGAACTCGCCGTTTGGATTTATGACTTGTTCCCGAAGAAATCCTGCTATTGTCTCTTGTATTGCTTTCAATTGGCCATGTAGCATCACTTTTTGCTTCAACCAGTCAGTCTTTAATTTGAATTAAAGAAGATATTAGTTATATCTATATTATCAATATTAAGTCTATAGAAAATGAAAAGAGACATGTTACGTACTTTGATGATTTCTTCAGGAATTCTATTTGATTCTATCATCATGTACTCGCAAACATAGAATCCACATAAGTTGTTACCCTGTTCTGGTCTCAAAATCCACTGTAGAATGACAAGATTCATCTCGTAAAGATATGATATATGACATGATATAATAAAGATACACGTACATTGACGAAGGTGTAAACTTACTGGTAGTCGTGGCTTTATTGTAAGAGGCGCCTTACATTGACTCATATGTTCCCGAGCAATGAATGTTCCCAAACTCTAATCCGACCAATGAAAAATTAATAGTTGGATCAATATTTAAGCTTAGTCTATACTTTAAGCATGCAAGCTAGGGATCGAAATTACCTTTAGATAATGTCTATCATATCTTGGTAATCTTGTTGCGGTTTGCTCAATGAGTCATAGATTAACACATTGCTGTGTCTGAGATCGATGACCATCAGTATCCAGTGATAGCTGTTCATACACATGATTCATATATATATATATATTATTAGGGTTAAGTAAAATAAAATGTGCATATACTTATTATTAACTATATATGTCTCACGCACTTGAAGTTGTAGGGGAAGAGTATTCTTTCTCTGTCTTTTTGGGTTCAGGAAGAACCTCATGAGATTCGTACACATCTCATTGCTCCAAGTTGCTGAAGGGTTTGGAGCCTTGAAAACAACATATGGATCAACAAACCCAATAGAATTGTCATGTTTATCTCTAAGCTGAGTCATCTAGTACCTGCAATATCGAGTCAATCCACAAGTACATGTGTAAGAATACTACATACTATATACACATACTAGAGAGTTCAATGAAAATTATAAAAGAAACACTTACAAACAATAGCAGCTAAGGAGCGATTTGTCTAGTGCGTCCATGTGGCATAGCTGGTGTAATTCCTCCATCCAGACCAAGATTAGGTCATCGCCACGGAAGTAGTGATGGTTCCGAATTCGGACAAAAATCCAATTGATATCACCGTCTTTAGAAGCCTCCATGCACCATTTGTTGATTGCAAACATCTGCGTACCAAGTACATGTAAGTGATTGGGGTTCATTAGACTCCTGCCCGGTGCAAAATTTCTCCTCCATTCATCAACTACTTCTGCTCGTGGAAACTCCAGCCCAGTAGCAATATTGGCAATCGTTTGGTACGTGAGACCGTTGTCAATGAAATAATTTTCAAGTGAGTCCATCTCAGACAAAGTGGTCTCTCCAAATTTCCTCTATACTCTGCCCATGTTTGAACCATACTGATTTGCCGCAACTAACCGGGACAAAGGTCTTGATGTTTCCCTAAGCTGTGGAACACCCTTTCCCACTTTCTTCGTGCTTAATTGTTGTTCTTTTGCAGACTTGATTAGAGAGCATTCGTACTCTGATTTTCGTGGAGCCTTTCGGGCTTGACGCATCTTGATACCATGTTGTTCCACCCTTTTCCTTAACTCATGTGGGTTTAACAAGAGGTAAGGCTTCTCTAGGTTTCTCTTCGCTTGAGCCTTGACCTTTGATTCCACTAAAAAATTTCGCACATCTTTTTTCACCGAAATTTCTAACTCATCATCAGTCTTTTCATAAGCTAATTTCTTGGTAACTTCTTTTCCTGATGCAGGAGCCTTCTTTTTTGGAGGTCGGGCTTTCGGTTCTATGGCGGTGGACCGCTTCTTAGGGCCTCGCTATGGAGGCGTTGGAGCATTCTTTGTCGGTGGCGTTGGAGAGCGCGGTGGAGGTGGGGGGGGGGGCGGTGTTGGAGCCCGTTGTGGAGGAGATGGTGGGGCCGGTGGCGGTGTTGGAGCCCGCGGTGGAGGTTGTGGCGTTGGAGCCCACAGTGGATCAGGTTGTGGCGTTGGAGCCCGCTGTGGAGATCTTTGTGCAGGAGATTTGGTTGAGCCCATTGCAAGCGTGGTATTATAGGAGCATACCACATAACCTTGGCAGGGATTTTCTTCCTGTTGGGACGTTCTTCACCCACAACGTTGCCAGGATCATCTCGCCTTATCTTATACCGCGATGCTTCACATACCGGACATGCATCCAAATTCTCGTATTCCTCCCCACGGTACAGGATGCAGTCATTAGGACATGCGTGTATCTGCTGGATTTCTAATCCAAAAGGGCAGACGACCTGTTTTTCTTCGTACGTAGTGGTGGGCAATTCATTCGCTTACGGAAGTATCTTTTTCATTATCTTCAATAATTGCCCAAATGCCTTGTCGGATGTACCATTCTTTGTCTTCCATTGCAGCAGTTCCAGTATAGTACCCAGCTTTTTTGGCCATCTTCAGCAGTGGAAGATAGCAATTTCCTATGATCCTCTAGCATGCGCTCGAACTTGACCTTCTCCTTGTCACTTTCATATTATCTTTGTGCATTACGAATGGCATCACCAAGAGCATCAACATCAGTCGCCACATCTTCTGCCGCTGCCGCATCTTCTTCACCATCTCCCCCCACTGCACATCATCAAAGGCACCGTACTGAGCAATAATATCGACGTGGGCCAATTCTTCTTCACTTTCTTCACCATCATCCATTACAACCCCCCTTTCTCCATGCTTCGTCCATGTTGGTATAAATTAACGCACACTCTACTTTATCCGCAAGCGTACAGATAAAATCTACCGATGTAGCACTTCACCGGAGTAACCCAGTTTTAATATCGAACCCAAAGGAACGAATAGTGTTAAGTCTTAAAGTCTATCCTCTGAGTAGCTAACAAGGACGGAGAATCTAGAAGTATAGAGGGGATCATTAAGGCTGTCTAATTCCAATTTAAGAGTGATATGTTTATATTATTCTTAGTGGGGAAGTTTCCATAAAAGGTCACAAACAGAGTATGAGTCTTTTATGCAAATGTATAATCCTACCGAGCCTACACACGCGTAAGTGGACTATAGAAGAATCAACAAGGCTATAAGAGTCACCCTTGCGAACAACCACTACTACCGGCGTTATAGGAGGCAATTATGAGCTATCCAGTCTAAGCACCACGCTTACACTATCCAACTACTCTAATTCTAGAGCGACTTAGAATTAAAGTACTCAAAAGAGAGTCATAAACCTTAAGAATAATAAGAACAATGGCTCAAACTTAAATATAGACGTCGATTACCGAAACAATCGCTGAAGCAAGTTGAAGATGAACATGAATCCGCTGGTACAAGATGAAGAAGTTGATCCGACAGGCCGGAGCTCCTTCTTGATCTCTTCCTCTCTCTCTCTCTTCTAGTTCTAGTATAAGACTAGGTTCTAAACCTAAACTAGAGGGGTATCTAGTCTTCTACTTGAAAGCTGGCTCTTGAAGTATTCTTCTAGGGTTTCTAAATGAGGCATAGACTTTTCTGAAGAGAGACTTGCTCTTCCCTGAGGCCTGAGGGCCTGTATATATAGCCCTGAGGGATCAACTGCGGTCGTTAGATCAAACCGACTTCACGTAGGGCTGAGATGGATTCTCAGAGGCGGTAGAGGAAGGTTCCAGAAGACGGAGGCGAGGGGGCCCATGGGCCCACCGGTCGATCAAGGGGTGGGACCGGTCGGTCCCACCTGGAAGCCTCTCGGGGTGTCCCGCCTTGTGATGTCCTCTGGTGTCCTCTAGGTCCTTCTGGAGTATTCCTGACGTGCCGGTTCCGTAATCTTCAATCGGTTTCCTTCTAGGAGAAGTAATCAGCGCTGGTTTTCCTGTTTAATCCCTGCAGAATCACAATTCACCAAAACTCATGGAATATTGTCAATTAAAACCATAAACATTTATTGGTGATTGAATTCATGCCCTTTTCATATTTATTTATCCTTTAGTTTTGATAGATAACCAGTGTCAACAGCCCAACAAATATAGTTTGTTACGAAACCCGACTTCAACAAATGCGTATGAAGAGTCCTTGAGCATGAATATTCCTTCAAATTCTTACAGACGGCGCATGGGCAACACATGAAACCATCCTGCTTGTTTGTCTCAGCCACACCTAAGAAATAGTGCACGCCAACAATGAACTCTTTGGAGCGGCGATCGACATTATACATCCAATTGCGTGATAATATCTGCATTAAATATTACAACCATGCACTTAGTAGTTTCTCATGTTATTGCATAACACGCATGACATCACATGATTGATTAATTCAAGCAAGCTTGACTACAACGAAGACAATCGCAGCTAGCATTAAAAAACTAAAACTAAAATGCACTTAAGCAACATAATTAGTTTGCGTCCGATCCCAACTAAAATAGACA
Organism: Coix lacryma-jobi var. lacryma-jobi; assembly: GCA_009763385.1. Lineage (NCBI taxonomy): Eukaryota > Viridiplantae > Streptophyta > Magnoliopsida > Poales > Poaceae > Coix > Coix lacryma-jobi. The sequence goes on from CM019829.1 coordinate 115,311,283, forward strand.
GATCATTCGCTTCATCAGCATGGATGGGCTGCTGCCGTTGACTCATTGCCTCATCACCTTCAGCGGCAACCTCCTGTGCAACAGAATTTCATACGTGTTGAACGTACTCTTCCTCCAAGTACCAACCTTTACATCCGTCGGTGCCCTCCCACTGCAATTAGAACAAAGAATAAGGAATTTAAACAACATCATCAAGCAAAACTGATACAAATAAACCATATTAATCAAATACGGAGAAATAATAACCCACCTCATGCCGGACACTTGTAGAATATACGACCCTTGTTGATTCCCTCTTTTTTTCACTCGGTACTCCTTCACAATCTTCTGCTTATACTCACCGCAAGCAATGAGAGGAAGATCCGGCTGTAAACGGTTTGGATCTCGATGATGAGAGGCTGAGGATCCGGTCACGGTTGCCATCTACTATATCCATACTCATTTTTTAAACTATTACATGCAAATTCCTAATTTTCTAAATAATTGAAAATAAAAAAGACTCTAAATTTATCTATTTGTTTAGATAATCGAAAAAATATGATATAACAATACCAATTTAAGTTTTGTCTACTCTTTATATTCATTGTTGTTGACACCTGGGGTGGCACGCAGAAGAAATCGCAAGCGCACGGCTGTCAGTTGTAGCTTTTCACCTCAGAGTATTCCGGGGTATCGAATCCACGAGGAACGCGAAGTGATTTTGAGAAAACTAGGGGGGTAAGGATATCTAGGATAGATGAAGGGAACGGGCACTATCTACTGGGGTAGATCCTAGTTCTATTAGACTTCTAGTGATTTAAGTTCTTTACTAGTGTATTGTGGGCGTACTAGCCTTTACCACTGACTTAGGTTGAACGCTAGCACAACGAGCCCTACTGTTAAACTAGACCAACTACGTGGTGGAATTCAAGGCGCACAGGGCTGTCACCACCTGCTTGCTACCACAGCTATCCGGGGGCCTAGCCGTATTCACTGGCAATATATAGCCTAAGTACCACACTTAATCTATATATTACTACTACTAGCCCTGTACTAGAACTAGAGCACTTGAAACTAATATCAAGCAATGAAACAAACACACAAGTACTGAAGGTAAACACTTGAAGATAAAATAAGATACTAAGTTACCAAAGTTGAAGCGCAGAGCAGAGCGAAGCAGAGGTCTCCGACAACTCCGGAACTCTCCAGACTTCTACTCTTCTCCTCTCTAGCTCCTCTTCTAGTGAGGCACTCACACTCTCTCTAATCTCTCTATCATAGCAAGTGTGCTACTCTAACCAAATGGTGAGGAATGATGTGAGGCTCCCGAATGAGAGCTCAAGGGGCCTATTTATAGTGCTAGGAAGCTAGGGGGTACTTATAGAGTGAGGGGGAGGTCGGTTAGGGTTTAGGGGGTGGCGCCCGCCACCTCTCAGCCGTCCGTTGCAACCGCCATTCATCGAACGGTCTTCATTTGCTCTCCCAAGTCGGTTTGAGGGCCGGTTAGGGTTTAGACACGTGTCCAAAGCCCACTATCCAGGTGACACTCTTCTTAGCCCTTGGATCAAACCGCCTTAATGTGCAATGGCCAAGATTTGAGCTTGAGGTGATTCCCACGGATCGATGACGTGGCTTGGGCCACTTTTGGCACGAGTGACCTGGCGGCCGCCAGGAATAGGTGGCGGCCGCCACCTTACTCAGGCCCAAATGGGCCAGAGTGGCTTGGCATTGCTCCTGGTGCTCTTGTTTGGCCCAAATTCCATTATTTCCTGCATTAAGATAAGAAACCATGCACATGTGGAAATAGGTTAGTTATAAACCAAATCTTCTACTTTTTATGTTGTTTTACCTTGGTTTTGGGTGAAATGTTGATGGTGAAATGATGCTTTAAGCACCATCAACAATTGTTGCAAACTATTATAAATTCCACATTTTTCTAAAGAAAAATAACTAAAAAGACACTAAAATTCATTATTACTTGTCTTGCATAAGTATGAAATATACAATGGATACTACCTAGCAGTAGAAAACTATCAAGTGATTGTGAAGAACCAATTTAAACTACTCAACTCTCTATGCTTGTTTTTGCAAACTATATATTTTAATTAAATTCCTCTCATATTCAAAAGACATGGTAGGAGATGAAAATAGTTACCTCTAAACGCAAAGAGACGATGATGGAGTCGAAAAAGATCACCAATTGACGCCGGAGACGAAGAACAATGAAGAACAAGCAATAGCAACAGCAAGAATAAGCAAGGAAGCTCACTGAAATTTGAATATCTTTGGCTCGGGGGAAGATTTGGCAGGTTATAAACCGGGGAGCTTTAGTCTCAGTTTGCATTAAAAACTGGGGCTAAAAGGTGATCATTTATCCCGGGGCAAGCCACAAACCGTGGCTAAATCTTTAGTCCCGTTCTGTGGCACCAACCGGGACTAAAGAGTGTCCTTTAGTCTCGGTTGGTAACACGGACCGGGACTAAAGGGTCCCTGCCCCGACAGCTTTGCGTAGTAGCCGTTGGGGCAGACCCTTTAGTCCCGGTCCATGTTACCGACGGGACTAAAGGGTCTATTAGTTCCGGGCGGCAAAAACGCCAAGACAAATGGCGATTTTGAGAATCGGCCAAAGACTCTGCTCTGTAGTAGTGAAAGTAGTACGTAGCTACTGCACTGAAGTGTTACTAATTGCTGAGGGCCTCGGGCTTTGCCAACACTAGTAGAATAGTGCTCATAGCCAGCGCCCCCAATTCATACCACATGCGATTTTAGTTATCATGCGCCTGTGATATGAAAGGGGGCCGTCAACAGTCAACAACCGCCAATGGAAATGCCTCTACATAGGCGGTTGGCTTAACCCAACCGCTTGTGTAAATGGTCCATTTACATAGCTGTAAATGCATTTCCACTGGCGGTTGGCTTAACTCAGCCGCCTGTGTAAATGGTCCATTTACGCTGGCAGTTGAGTTAAGCCAACCGACTGTGATATCTCTGGTATAAATACCCCTTCTTCCTCCCCGAGCAGCACTGTTTCTCGCAGCCACCTTCCATTGGAGGTGATTTTGGAGGTCCAGATTTTACAAAATACAGGGGGAGGTTTTGATCTTCATTTCTTGGAAGGAGATTATTAAGAAAGGTTAGTTTGTGTCCCGCTTCCCTCATTTTACTCATTCTTGCTCAATTTGAGTCACTTTTTAGATCTAGGGTTTCACCATGATGAGTGAGAGAGAAGAATAGCTAGGTTAATTTAGTGAGCTTGCTTAAGATGGTTAAATAATGTCTCTCATCTATACCTTCTCGTGTTTACTTCTATGCAATATATCTTTCCTTGTTTCCATGTATAATGGTGTGTTCTTGAGTATTTATGTAGAGAGAGAACTGTAGGTTTTTTTATTATGCTCTTTATTTCTCAATTGATTTCTTTCACTATGTATTTATGTTTTATGAATATATAGTGTGTTTTTTATTTAATAATGATACTTAGGTATTTTAAATTATGGTACTTATTAGGTTTTTTACTTTAAACCCCACATAAACTCTAAACACTAGCTAATAATCCCTAGCTAAATCCTATCTATACCCTAGCTAAATCCTAAATCCTAGCAAATATAATCCCTAGATGTGGTTACTTGTTTTACATTGATTACAATCAATTTATTGTATTTTTTATAGGTAATGATGGAGAGGTCATTCTGGATGTATAAGTTATCAAGACTAGATCCATTATACATACCCGAGGTCCATAGGTTTATTGATGCCGCTAAGAACCATGCTTGGAGAATAAAGAAGACGCACATACATTATCCATGCATGGACTATAGAAATGTTATTGTATTTGATGACACTCAACAAATTCTTTCTCATCTGGTCCGCCGAGGATTTATGAAGGATTACTTGATTTCGACAAAGCATGGAGAGGGTAGCTCTGCGCCTTATACAACTGGAAACTCTGCGAACATAGACGTCGATGGTGCAGATATGGATGATGGTGGGTTTTAGTTCATATAGGAGACACAACAACCTGACGCCGATGGTCCAGACGTTGAACATGTTGTGCGAAATGTTGGAGATCATGGTTTTGCTGGAGGAATGAAGATGTCAAAACTAATGTGCTGCCAAATAATATGGTTGCAGAAGATGCAGAACTTCTAGAGGAAATGTTGCGTCATCATGTGGAAGATCCATCAATGTTCTTCATGAAAGGTATGGAGGCCCTGATGAAGGTAGCAGAAGAGCCTTTGTACGATGAGTCTAAGGGTTGCACCAAAGAGTTCACGACGTTGCGATTTGTGCTAAAGTTGTTGGTGTGCAAAGCTAGGTATGGTCTTTCTGATGCTGGCTTCGATGCGTTCTTGAGTATTGTAGACATGCTTCCAAAGGAGAACAAAGTGCCTGCTAACACATACTATGCAAAGAAGCTAATCAGTCCACTAACGATGGGTGTTGAGAAGATCCACACGTGCAGAACTCATTGTATCCTGTATCAAGGTGCTGATTATAAGAACTTGGATAACTGTCCAAATTGTGGTGCAAGTAGATACAAGACGAATAAAGAGTACAGAGAGGAAGAGTGTGCTGCCTCCGTGTGTAAAGAAACCAAGCGAAAGAGGACCCAATAGAAGACCCAAAAGAGTAGTTCAAAATCCACCAGTAAAGAAAAACAAGAAGTAGACTATTATGCGCAGAAAAAGATTCATGCTTTGGTGATGTGGTACCTGCCTGTGGTCGATCGATTGAGGTGTTTGTTTGCTAACCTAGAGGATGCCAAACTTATGAGCTGGCATGCTTTTGATGACCACAAAGACGATGGGAAGCTTCGGCACCCAGCCGATGGCCAGTAGTTGAAAGATTTCAATGAAAACCACAAGGACTTTGCAAAGGAACCAAGACATGTTAGGTTCGCATTGAGTACTGACAGAATGAATCCATTTGCTGAGAGGAGCAGCAAGCACAACACATGGTCGGTGATCCTCACCATCTACAACCTTCCTCCATGGTTGATGCTAAGTCTGGACGGAAAACTCGAAGGTCGCTAGATTACTCGGCTCGTGGCTAGCCCGGCTTGGCTCGACTCGGCTTGTTATGATAATGAGTCGAGCCTGTTAGAATCTGATACCCCTAGTTATGCGCAGCAGCCCTCGGATCTTTAAAAGGATGTTGCGAATATGACACAAGCTAGCACCGTATCAAGAACGATGTAGTCGAATCGCGTAGAAAACCCTAGATGACGATGAAGCATCCACGACAAGAGATTAGAATTTGGCGAAGCCGACCGCAAATTCTATTAGCACAACTCCAAAAGAGTACAAGAGATTGTCGCTCTCTCACAACCCTACTTGACCCTCCAGGACCCACTGATTCTTGCCCTATACAAGAATCTAGTGCAATAGAACTGTCTAGCCTAATCCTCTTGAGCGCTCCTAATTGCTCCGTACAAGCCTTGGATGAGACCCCTTGTGTTGGCTTATGATCTTGTTGTGATGCCTATGGCCTCTACCCCTTGATTTATATAGTCCCCTCCAAGGCTCTCATACATACAAATAGGAGTCCTACTCCTAGTAGGATTCTACACTCAAGACCTAGTAGAACTAGAAGTCCTAATAGCACACCTTTTTGAGTCCTATTCTAAGTAGGATTTGAGTCACCATACAACAAACTCCACCTTGACTCTAATCCTTTGAAGTCATCGTGCTCCTCCAAGAATTTGCTCCAAATCGGCTTCTTTTTTATTTATACTCCCACCTCGAGAGTGCCTCCACCACAGAGGCTCATGCACATCACCACAATGTGCTTGTCAGTTCCAGGCTGGAGTGCCTGAACCTTCCATCTGAGAGCTCCACCGTTGTGTAGTTTTGTTAACCACACCACCTTCTCCTTTGGCCCTCCATGCCATAGATTTGTACCGCCTTCGAGCTCCACCTACTCGTTGGTACTGCGTGGTTGGTCCGACCACGTCTTCCTTCCTCCAACAATTCATAGTTTCGCCTCTACGATAGTTAGATTTTGCAACCGTCTTTGTAGCCTTGCACTTGACTACAATTGAGATTTGAGCACCTGCCGTTGACGAGACGACTTCCTTCTCCTGATCAGGATTTTTACCAAATCTCCCCATGGTTGCACAACCCATAAGATTTGTCATACCAGCCAGAGTTAGACATTCGCCACGCGATCGATGGTATGCATGTTCAGAAGAACGTGTTTGAATGCCTAATTGGAACCTTACTTGACATGAAGGGGAAGACAAAGGAAGGACTAAAATCACGCATGGACATGGTACAGTTAGACATAAAAAATGAACTTCACCCCGTGCTTCAAGAAAATGGGAAGTACTACCTCACGACAGCAAGCTACAACCTCAACAATGAAGAAAAACATGTGATGTGTGTGTGGTTCAAGCATTTGAAAGTCCCATCTGGATTCTGCTCTAGCATATGGAGTATTGTGTCAATGAAAGACCTTACACTCACCAACTATAACTCACATGATTGTCATGTCATGCTGACTACTTTCCTCCCTATTGCCATTAGGGCTATAAATCCTGTGTGGATCAAGGTTGAAGTCACATGGTTGTGCTACTTCTTCAATAGGATCTCACAAAAAGTGATTGACCGTGATGAGTTGGCGTCTCTTAAGGAATTTGCAGTGGAGACAGTGTCACAGTTTGAGATGTGTTTCCCCCCAGCATTCTTTGATATTATGGTTCACCTTGTGGTGCAGTTGGTTCCACAAATAGAGGCTCTAGGTCCCATGTACTTGCATGAGATGTGGACATATGAGTGTTTCATGTCAATGCTAAATGGCTATGCATCAACTTGTGCTCGTCCTGAGGCGTCCATGGTAGAGGTGTACTTAACCGAAGAGGCAATTGAGTCCGGAGATCCATTATGCAACAAGGTCCTAAAAGACCAGGTTGCAATAGGTTTGCCTCCGCCAAGACATGAGGGCAGGCTAAATGGAAGAGGGAGGATGGGAAAGAAATCAATCACCCCTCTTGATTAAAATACAATCCTCGAGGCACATCAGAACATCCTACATCAGCTCTCGATAATGGAGCCTTGGATCGAGAAACACATTGATGAGCTTTGCGAACATAATCATGGGTGCACAAACGAATGATTAATGAATGAACACAAGAAAGAGTTCACCTCATGGTTTAGGGAGCATGACATACCAGATAGGGAAACAACTGAGGAAGAATGCACCATCAAGCTGTTGGCATCTAGACCATTACGCCAAGTCACGACATGGCAAACCTATGACATTAGTGGTTTCACATTTTGTACCAAGTCCAAGGACAACAAGAGCATGACACAAAATAGTGGTGTTTGATGTGAGGCCTTAGACTCTAAAACTGGTGACGAAACTACATACTTTGGCTTCGTTGAGGACATATGGGAACTAGACTATGGTACATTTCAAATCTTTGTCTTTCGATGTCAATGGGTTGAAGACAAACATGTCACAGTAGACAACTATGGGGTCAGAGTTCTTGATCTAAGTAATGTAGTCTACAAAGATGATCTGTGGATAATGGCTAACCGTGCTGCATAGGTCTTCTGTGCCGAACAGATCCTTTCTCCTAATGAGAAGAAAAATACCAACAAGCCGAGGCATGTAGTTTTTCCTGGAAAGCAACAAGCTATAGAAGTTGATGGTGTATTTGACCTGGATGAATTTAACGAGTTCAACGACATGTCTCTCTTTGTAGATGACCATCGAGTAAAGATAAGGAATGTTGAGCGAAGCATCCCATAGAAATCGTTGCCCTAGGTGCGCCATGATGGACAAGAAAGAACAATAGCTGCCTAGATTATTTTTGTTATTTGCCATGTAATACATTTATGTAATCTTTATGCCACCTACTGTTTACACCAAATTTTCAACCAAAAAGGATTATTATTTTGTAAGCACAAGCGGCTGATTTGTTAAAGAAAGAATCAGCCAGAAAAATAAAAGAAGCCTGCTTGATCCAGACACGACCAGAAAATTTCATATGGGCCAGACGTGACGAAGACATGTCGGGCTCAGCCAAAAAGTCCGGGTCCGGATCGACTTCTTAGTATGTATCCTAGTCGTGTTGAAATAGGAATCTGCTGGGTTATAAATAGCTAGAAACCCAATTTTTGTAAGGACAATCTCAAATCAATCCACACATCGGCCACCTGCCAAAACCCTAGGAGTAGGAGTAAGGTAGAACCCGGCAGAATCTTCAATCAGGCAGGGCTGCATCGGCTCAGACCGACCTCCGGTTTGCTTGTAAGTTTTCACCAATGGCTCGTGTTATTGTTCAATGAGGCTGTATTTGGCATCGACCAAACTCTTGTTTAGCTATTACATGGGTTAGTTATCAGTTCAAGTTCGTCTTTTGTGAGACTGTCTTGACTCTGATCAATCTCTTGCTTTAGTCAATCTTGACTAATTATCAGCTCTATTAGTTTTGGCAAGCTAATAGATTCATTAAGTTATCGATGTTGTTTACGCTTTTAATGTTTTCTCTAGATTTAAACAATATCTTGCCCAATCAAGATTGACAAAGTAGTTTAAGCTTAAACGCTGTTTAGTTTTGGTTATCCAAAGGCTTCATACGATTACACCAAAGAAAATAGCCGATCTAAGTTTCTCATCGACTAATTTGTCAATCTTGATTGTTACATACTGTGCGTTCAAGATATTTGATAAAATTGTGGTTTGATCTAAGGAACAGGTAGATTTGATCTGGCATGTTTATTACGACTGTATTTCCGAACCCCACTGGTATGCATGATAGGTTAAACCTGCTTGATCTTAAACCAAACCATGGCTTTGACGGATAGACCTTGTTCGTGCTTCATGGACCCTTTATCGGCTAAAATAGTCGATCCAGTTACGCTTCCTTCATAATGTATACTTTTAAGCAATCTAAAATCAACGGAAGCGTAACTGGATTCGGCACCGCCATCTCTTGAAGGTCCAGGAGGTTAAGACCTTGCTCTACACGGCCTCTGAGGAACGTGGTCGAGTGTGTTGGCCCTTCGGTCAAACTTTTGCACCAACACATTCTTTTGGCACGCCCGGTGGGACACAATCGTCTGATCATGACAATCAGCAATGATGAAGTGCAGAACGTGACGATGGATGAACTCCTAGAAGAGCTCCAACGCTTGATAGAGCAAACTATTGAGAAATATCGAAACATGTGTTTGCTGAGTTTCAGCAAAACCAGAGATAAGAAGATTATCCAGAAGTCTCATCTTCCGAGGGTAGTTCTAGAAAGACACGTTGATCTGATGATCCAGATACAACACAATGCCATGCAGGAGGTAATTGGCAAAGCAATGTCAACTATACTGATGAATCACAATGAAACATTCATCAACAGCCTCTCAAATGCCATTAAAGAAGCTTTCGATTTGGGTAACGATAGAAGAGGCTCGGTGTATTCAGTTGGAAACAGTCAAGGGGCTGGGACTTCTGGGGGTCTGCAGATGAACAGTCCCAATGGCGATGGAAATCAAATGATAGTTAGCCCTGGGGGCATGACTCCGCAGCATATGCAACAGCCGAATATGAGTAACAATATATATTCATCGGCTACAAAAATAGCTCCCCATGCAAGGAGGATTACCAAAGATTTCAATGCACCACCTTATCAAGGGAATCTAGCACCTGGTGACGTTCCTTCTGGGCATCATTATGTGTCGGATTTTTATACTTTGGATGGTCATGAGAATCCAGGGTATCAAAACAATACTTTCGGGGGGCAGAACATCGGCTATCAGGGGCCGGTGAATCAAGTGGATTAGTTGATGAGTCGAGTTACCGATATGGTTCAGAAGCAGTTTGGTTTGACACCGAAGAATACATTAACTGGCTATAAGAAACCATACCCAGAATGGTATGTGTTGGTATAAATTAACGCACACTCTACTTTATCTGCAAGCGCACAGATAAAATCTACCGATGTAGCACTTCACCGGAGTAACCCAGTTTTAATATCGAACCCAAAGGAACGGATAGTGTTAAGTCTTAAAGTCTAACCCCTGAGTAGCTAACAAGGACGGAGAATCTAGAAGTATAGAGGGGATCACTAAGGCTGTCTAATTCCAATTCAAGAGTGATGTGCTTATATTATTCTTAGAGGGGAAGTTGCCATAAAAGGTCACAAACAGAGTATGAGTCTTTTATGCAAATGTATAATCCTACCGAGCCTACACACGGGTAAGTGGACTATAGAAGAATCAGCAAGGCTATAAGAGTCACCCTTGCGAACAACCACTACTACCGGTGTTATAGGAGGCATTTATGAGCTATCAAGTCTAAGCACCACACTTACACTATCCAACTACTCTAACTCTAGAATGACTAGAATTAAAGTTCTCAAAAGAGAGTCATAAACCTTAAGAATAATAAGAACAATAGCTCAAACTTAAATATAGACGTTGATTACCGAAACAATCGCTAAAGCAAGTTGAAGATCAACTTGAATCCGCAGGTACAAGATGAAGAAGTTGATCCGACAGGCCTGAGCTCCTTCTTGATCTCTTCCTCTCTCTCTCTCTCTCTCTTCTAGTTCTAGTATAAGACTAGGTTCTAAACCTAAACTAGAGGGGTATCTAGTCTTCTACTTGAAAGCTGGCTCTTGAATTCTTCTTCTAGGGTTTATGAATGAGGCGTAGACTTTTCTAAAGAGAGACTTGATCTTCCCTGGGCCTGGGGGCCTATATATATAGCCCTGAGGGATCAACCGCGGCCGTTAGATCAAACCGACTTCACGTAGGGCTGAGATGGATCCTCAAAGGCGGTGGAGGAAGCTTCCAGAAGACGGAGGCCATCGGGCCCAGGGGGAGACCGACCAATCCTAGGGTGGGACCGGTCGGTCCCACCTGGCGGCCTCTCGGGGTGTCCCGCCTCGTGGTGTCCTCTGGTGTCCTCTAGGTCCTTCTGGAGTATTCCTGACGTGCCGGTTCCGTAATCTTCCGTCGGTTTCCTTCTAGGAGAAGTAACCAGTGCTGGTTTTCCTGTTTAGTCCCTATAGAATCACAATTCACCAAAACTCATGGAATATTGTCAGTTAAAACCCTAAACCTTTATTGTTGATTGAATTCATGTCCTTTTCATATTTATTTTGAAGGACCGAGAAGCAACCAGAAAGCGACCAGAGGGGGGTGAATGGGAGCTTCAAAATTTCCTTTCAGAAACTAGTAGCCACTGTCCCGAGAATCACCCCGAAAGACAAACCTTAGAGCTTGCTAATGTCCACAACCCTAGATGTAGGGTGGATCCTTCCAAGAAGCACAGCGGGACACTACACAACTCTAGAAAGCCAACGCAAAAACCCAAAACCAAATCCGAGAACGGATGAGAAAATGAAGGACGAATCAGTGCTGAATCAGCAGCATCGAAAGCTGGCTAGCGTCCGATGCCCTAGCACCTGCAGCGTCCGATGTGAATAGTGCCCCTCGGAAACCTTACTGCATACGCATCGGACGCTGTGAACAGTGAACTCTCAGCGTCCGATGGTCACACTCCGGCGCGTCCGATGCACAACGGAGCGTCCGGTGGTAGCGTCCGATGCTCCTTAGAAAATGTCAGATCCTGACACGTGGCAACGGAGCCTCCGATGCCAAAGGGGTCAGCGTCCGATGCTACGAACTCGAGCGTCCGATGCCCCCGACGCAGTGCAGTTCTTCCACGAAATCCACTCGATCTCCTCCAAATCAAAAGCACTAAGGCTTAGACTTGGTGTGAGGAGTTCCAAGGATGTTAGTGAGCTATCCCATGGGAATCATGGCTCGAACCTAACTCCAAATCGAGGAAATGGAAGAAATCGGGGCAATGGAGCAAAAACCGATCCAACACGAAAATCGTTCGATCTCCTAGACCGTGAGGTTAGAGGAGAATTCCTTCGGTGGAAGGAAGTGCCTCACGACCTAGGACAACTTGGTTCAAACGGATTTGCAAAATATGAACCGAGCAAAGAGATCGAGCGATGGGAAAAACGTGGAGAAAAAGGATTCCGCGAAGAACACGAACAAATCGCAAATCACAACCACGAATTGCAACCGTGTGGCTACCACACGCTACAACAGTGAGGATACGGCCTCACTTCCTCAGAATCAACAGTACACAGAGGCAAGTCTCTCTGCGGATCTCAGCTAGCTACAGCAAGGGATGGGAGAGCAGGAAACCCTAAGTGCGAAAGAGCAAATGACTGAGATACATAGGAGGAGGGTGTCTCCCGACTACTTATCCTACTACTAGCCTAAGTCTATTTCCTACTCTACCCCTCTCTATTCTAATTACAGAGCGAACCAGCTAAACCCTAGGGTTATTCTGGACCAACTCGGTGGTAGGTGTATCCGACGGCCACGCCCGCACAAACCGAAGCGTTGCCTCGACGCAACCTCCGGATCGCCTCCACGTGCCGCCCTCGCTCTGCACCCCCGGTTTTGTGGCCCAAACCAAGAAAGCAGCCTTTTCCAGCCAACCCCCGGTTTTGAGGCCCAAACCAGGAAACCAGCCCACCAGCATCTGAGTTTTGAGGCCAAACTCAGCAAACCCTTAGAGCCCAGGTTTTGAGGCCCAAACCTAGAAACCGTCCTCAGCCCGAGTTTTGTGGCCAAACTCGGAAACCCACAGCCCGAGTTTTGTGGCCAAACTCGGAAACCGTCCACGCCCAGGTTTTGAGGCCCAAACCTAGAAACCGTCCATCCGATGGTTTTTCCCTGGCTCTACCACCAAACCAATGTCGTAGAGGGGATGCACCTCCCGTGCACCCCATCCACCGACACGTGTCCCCAAGTCCACGACTCAGGCAACACATGACCGCAAGTCTTCGCTCGTCGCTGTCCCAGGCTGCCAGCCACCACAGCTGATCCTCGGGCCTCTGGTCCCTCAGTCCAAGCCTCACGTCCGCCCTTCGCCGCTCGGTCCATCAGCATGGCACGTCCGCCGCACGGCACGCCCATCCTTCACCGCACCCGGTCCATCGGCACGGCACGTCTCAACTTGACCTTCACCTTGCCCTCGATCACTGTCTCCGTGCTCGACACCTGCACAACACCAGCCGAAGAACATGCGCATCATCCCAGTTGACAATCACTCATCACTCAGAGACCCGGCATACACCCATGTATCCGCAATCTCCCCCTTGATGAGTGCATTGTCAACTACTCACACAAATCATAATGGAAAGAAGAAGAGAGGGAGGAAGAAGAAGAGAGAACTCGACCAAATGACCCAAAAGCATAGCAAAGCCGAAGAAGGTCAAGTGGTAAGAGCGAAAGAACTTGGTCCCCAAAGACATGGGCAACGGCTCGACGCAACCAAGCAAAGCAAAGCTAGCCCTCAAGAAGAGGTAGAACAGGCTCAACACCGCTAGCAGATACCAATTGGAAACTCCAGAGAAAAGAGCTCAAAACCAATTGAAGCCGAATGAAAATCGAAGCAAAATGCTAGTCCCTCAAGATAGAGGCACAGAGGCTCAACACAACTAGCAAAGAAAGCTCGAAACCAATGCCCTTCGGCCAAGAACGCTCCAAACCAAACGAAAAGTCTCCAAACCAAAAGAGAACCAAACGAGATCGAAATGCCCTGAAAAGCGTTTGCTAGTCCCTCAAGACAGAGGCAAAGGCTCAACACAACTAGCAAACTCCCCCTCGACACATGCAAGCAAAGCAACTAGGAACACTCCCCCTTGGGTCCAATAAGAGAAGAGCACAAGAATTTGAAAATTTTCCCCCTTAACGAAAACTCCCCTTAGTTGAACATCCAGGAGTATATGATTTGCAATTTCTCCCCCTTAGTTGAAAATGCACCAATCAAGAAAAGGCATCAAGGCAAGAAACTCCCCCTTCCAACATGCATATGAAGTCAGAAATGCACGTTAGCAGCTTCAGGCATATATTCAAAAGAGTGCAAAAAATGCTCTAAACAGTATAACTCCAATGACTCAACTAAGCACTCAAATAGCAAAGGCTCAAACTGATCACAAATATGAAATATGAAGCATATGAGCAAGTGAGCAGTTTGAGTCAAAAGGATAGTCACCATCAAAAAAGCACTACACATGTATAGACAAGAATCCAAACAAGTGCTAAACATGTATACAAGGTGAAGTACCCCTAGCAAAGTTCAATCATCATGCATAGGAATGAAGCATATACTTGTGATTTCATTTTTATATCGGAGTTGCAGCGGTGAAATTACACAAGGTTAATCATTTGCATGTGATTGCGAGAGGTTGACAGCTTGTCTTTGCCTAACTTTTCAACCGAGCGAAGCCTATGCCGAAGCAATCAGAAGCTTAAAGCTGCGGTTTCGGTCATACACTACACGGCTCAAGTTTAACTCAAAGTGCAATGAGAAACTGTCTCGATACCGTGAGGTGTTGACAAGCAATCCCATCTCGATCTTTTCAATTCACTAAAACTTGGTTCAAAATTTAAACATGATATGAACAGACCAAGCAAGTGAATGACTCAGAACTAGAGACATAGCAACCTAGCATATATGAAAAGCACGAGTGAACTCAACACATCCTACACATGCTAGTTGCATATCTCAATGGTGAACATTTTCAGATTTTAAGTTATTAAGCAAATTCACCATTTCAAAATAGCTCAGCTCACAACATGTACTAGTGATCAGAAAGAGCATAAGCTACAAGCATCAACATAAGCATCGGAGCATACTACATAAAGCATAGTTACATTCTAGTGATTATAGACATGAAGCTCAGAATGTAAATGCGTATGCTGAAATGCAAAAGAAAAGAAAGACAAAAGAAAAAGAGTCAGTCCATGATACAAGATCCAAAATGTTTCCCCCATCTAAAAGGGGAAACACACACCAAGCTCACCCCTCAACCGATTAAAGGTTGATTCGTCTAAAGGCTTGGTGAGAATATCAGCCAGTTGATGATGAGTATCGACATGGCGAAGGTCGATATCACCCTTCTCCTGGTGGTCTCGCAAGAAATGAAAGCGCACATCAATGTGTTTGGTCTTCGAGTGAAGCACGGGGTTCTTAGCAACGCTAATAGCACTCGTGCTGTCACAAAGCAAAGGTACGCGAGAAAAGCTCAGACCAAAATCACGCAAAGTGGCCATCATCCAAAGCAACTGGGAACAGCAGCTAGCCGCAGCAACATATTCAGCCTCTGTGGTAGACTGAGCGACACTAGACTGCTTGCGAGAAAACAACGAAACAAGAGAAGACCCAATAAACTGGCAAGTCCCAGAAGTGGACTTGAGCTCAATACGGCAACCAGCAAAGTCGGCATCCGAATAACCGCAAAGGGAGAGGGTGGAGGAAGCAGAATACCAAATCCCGAACTCAGGTGTGAAACGAAGGTACCTGAATATGCGCTTCACTGCCTGACGGTGAGAAGTGCGCGGCGACGCCTGAAAGCGCGCGCACAGACACACCGCGAACTGGATGTCCGGGCGTGTCGCCGTCAGGTAGAGGAGCGACCCGATCATGCTGCGGTACTCCTTCTGGTCCACTGCTTCTCCATCCATATCCGCATCCAGGGCAGTCGTCGTCGACATGGGTGTTGGAACAGGCTTGGCCTCACCCATATCGAACCGCTTCAGCAAGTCTTTGGTGTACTTGCCCTGGTGCACAAACGTCCCCTCTCGGGATTGCTTAATTTGCAACCCGAGAAAGAATGTCAGCTCGCCCATCATGCTCATCTCGAACTCCCTGCTCATAGTATCTGCAAACTTGGCAACCAAAGCGTGAGAAGAACCACCGAAAATGATATCATCCACGTAAATCTGGACCAAGAGAGTATCTTTGCCTTGCCTGAGGAGAAAGAGCGTTTTATCTACACATCCCATTTTAAAACCCTTAGCAAGCAAAAAGGTTTTCAACCTATCATACCAGGCTCTAGGGGCTTGTTTCAAACCATATAAAGCTTTGTGGAGTTTAAAAACATGGTTTGGAAACTTGGGATTTTCAAAACCGGGGGGTTGCTCAACATAAACGTCTTCTTCTATGTAGCCGTTTAAGAAGGCACTCTTGACATCCATTTGAAAAAGTTTGAAACCTTTGGATGCAGCAAAGGCCAAGAGTATCCTAATTGCCTCCAAACGAGCTACAGGAGCAAATGTCTCCTCATAGTCTATCCCCTCCTTCTGACTATAACCCTTCGCTACAAGCCTGGCCTTGTTTCTAACAACGTGGCCATCCTCTCCTTGCTTGTTTTTGAAAACCCATTTTGTCCCAATAGGCTTATACTCAGGAGGAGGTGGGACTAGAACCCAAACCCGATTTCGCTCAAAATTTTCTAACTCCTCATGCATGGCATTGACCCAATCAGGATCCGTCAAAGCGTGTCCAACATCTCGGGGCTCAAAATTAGCAACAAAAGCAGAATGAGCGAAGTGCGAGATTTGCTGTGACCTGGACCGAGTGACTCGTTCGTCGATGCTGCCGATCATCTGCTGAGGCGGGTGCTGGCGCTGGATGTGTCGTGGCGCCTCCCTTGCCGAAGTGGCCTCCCTCTCAACAGCAGCTGGTGCCTCCCCGGGTACAAATGGTACCGCTCGGGGTGGCGGATCCCACGGCCCCCAGGAAGAAGATGTGTCGGGGCCGTGAGTCGTCGTAGAAGCCGCTCTTTGCGGCACAGCAGGTGGAGGGGGTGCTGGATCATCCATACCTTCAGCACCCTCGTCCTCGTCATCAAATAGAGGCTCACCAACCTCATGATCACCTGCATGCTCAAAACGAGAAGAGGGACAAACCATGGTCTCGTCGAAGGTGACATCTGTTGTCTCCATGACTCGGTTAGTATCAAGGTTAAGTACACGAGACTCAAATTTGTCTAAGTTGCCCTTTTTGAGTATAAAACAATGGCAACCAAAAACTCGAAAATAACTCACCTTGGGCAGTTTTCCAAAACGCAACTCATAAGAAGTCTTTTTCAAGAAAGCTCGGAGAAAAATGCGATTGAAAATGTAGCATGCAGTGCTCATAGCTTCGGCCCAATATCGCCTAGGAGTCCTATGCTCATCGAGCATCGTCCTGGCCATCTCAACAAGGGTCCGATTCTTCCTCTCTATAACACCATTCTGAGGGGGTGTGTAGGGGGAAGAAAACTGATGCTCTAAACCCAAAGAGTTACAAAACTTCTCAAAATCCGAATTCTTGAATTCGGAACCATTGTCACTCCGAATTGCTCGCATCGAGTTCAAAGGGAACTCGTTCTGAAGACGCAAAATCAGATTGCGAGCAAAGGAGAAAGTCTCGGTCTTCTCAGCTAAAAAGAAGACCCACGAATATCTCGAAAAGTCATCAACAACAACAAGCACATACCACTTCCCCCCAACCGAGCTCACCCGAGCCGGACCAACAAGGTCCATATGCAAAAGCTCTCCAGGGCGCTTAGTCATGACCTGAGTCACTGGATGGTGGGGAGCGGCAACCATCTTCCCATGTCTACAAGAATGGCAAACAAGATCCTTCTCCATGGATAACTTGGGCAATCCTCGGATTAGGCCAAGTGAACTAAGTCTTGCAAGCAAGTCGAAGCTCAAGTGTCCAAGTCTCCTATGCCACTTCCAGAGATCGGAGGAGGAAGGTCCAGCCACAAGACAACGAGAAGTGCCAAAAGACTCCGAGAAATTCGCACGAAAGACTTTTCCAAAGGGCGAAATCAAACACACAAGATTGCCCTGAGGATCCAAAATACGACTGAGATTCGGTTTTAAAACGAATCTCATAGTCGTCGTCAAACAGTTGTGAAACAGAAAGAAGGTTAAAATGCAAGTTAGAAACAAGAGCAACATCGCGCAACACAAAGTGCTCATTAACTCGCACCGACCCGCAAGACAATACCTTACCTTTGCTATTGTCGCCGAAGGTTATGTACTCCTTTCCGGCAACTGGGCTAAGGCTGGAGAACCACTTGGCGTTTCCGGTCATGTGCCTCGAGCAACCGGAATCCACCAACCAAATGTCCTCCAACCGTTTTACCTACATCAATAAAAAGACATAGGGTGAGCATACGGTCCAACACTGGGGTTAGTGAAGTAGGAAGAATACCAGTGTTGGGCCGACTGCTCAAAAGAATGGTTAGCAGAAAAACCATTCCTAGCACGTCTACGAGAGGAGCGATCACCACGTAGAGGAAAACGTGGTCCGCTAAGGGAGGAGCGTCCATCGCGATACTCAAACCGCGGTGGGGGAAAACGCTCAACTACAAAGCCTCCGCCACGGGGTCCATAGCCTACAACTACAGGCTCCCGCCGGGCATGCTCTCTACGAGGCCTAGGCCTAGCAACTTGAGACACTGCGCCTCTAGGCCTAGCGTCTCTCCTCGGAGCTCTCTGCTGCCTAGGCCTGGGAACTTGAGGTTCTGGACCTCTGGGCCTAGCAGCACGTCTCGGTGCTCTCCTCTGAACATTCGGCGCATGTACATCATGGAAAGGATGGTACATGTCCGGGTTGTTCATCTCCCTAGCACGGCGCGCCTGTCTCTTGCGCCGAAAACAGAACTCGCTCAAGTGTCCATCTCTCCCACAGAAGTCACAATGATACCTCACCGCACGCAAAGGGGGTTGTTGGTACTCATGGCTGTGGGTGTGGATCACTTTGCCCTTCTGTGGCAAACACTCCTCCTGGATGGGTGGCATTGTGTCCAGCTTGTTTTTGAGGTGGTTGGGTTTGGGATGCCACACTTGGTTCTTGGGTGGAGCTCTCGGGGGTTCCTCAACCACCCCATCCTTGGTAGTAGGCTTGACCGGCTTTTTGGGTGGAAGCTTGGTCAGTTTGGGAGTAGTGGTGGACTTGGGCTTCTCACATGGGTTCAGACCACTCGACTCTCCAATCTTCCCAAAAGCAGAAAGATCAACACCCGGGGCAAAGACTACACCAGGACCTCCAGCAGCTCGCTTAAATTGGGAGATCATCATCCCGAGTTGCGGCTCACTACAAGAGACCCATGACAAGATGGTCCGAAGGTATGTGTTTTCCTCCTCGGTTTGCATCTTGCCATGCTTGACATTGGCAATCTCCATCTCCAAACCCTCACACAAAGCGCACCTGGACACACAAGTGCTACCCGAGCTGGCCTTCTCAAGAGACTCACTCTTGGCATTCTTCTCTGCCAACTCGGATTGCAAGACAGGACAAGTCTTGCACGCACCCAACAGCGAGGGTCTAGCCTTTAGCTCATCCACCTCTCCTACCAACGCAGCATACTTACCTCTCAAAGTGAGAAGGTCAGTCATGTGCGTGGTGCACATCTCACACTCGGCCTCCTTAGACACGACCACGGTGGACTTGGCAAACTCAAGCTCCCTCACCGTGTCCTCCCACTTCTGCCTAAACTCCTTGCGCTCCCTAGCGGCACGCCTAAGCAACTTATCCTGACTAAGGAGCGCGGCAGTAAGTTTTTCGACCTCAGCAGAAAGCTTGTCGTGGGTGAGAGATACCTGGGAGGTGTCGTCGTCGTCGTCGTCGTTCCGAGGGGTGTGCTCCAGCTTGCCATCGACCTCATCACCAAGCGCCATGGTGCAGAAGCCGTCGACGTCGGCGAAGAAGCAGAGACCGTTCAGCTTGTCCTCGATCCTCTTCTTCTTCTCGGACTCATCATCGCTTGAGCAAGCGGAGTCGTCATCCGAGCCGTCGACGTCGCTGAGCGTGGCGAAGAACGCACGCTGCTCAGCCTGGGCCTTCTCCAAGTACTTCTTCTTGATGTACTCCTTGTCGAAGCCGCCCCTCCGCTTGTGCCTCGCGGGGACGTACTTCTCCTTGCGCTTGCCGGAGTCGTACTTGTGCCCATGATCGCCCTTCCCAGATGAATGCTTCTTCTTGGGGCAGTTGGCGATGAAGTGGTCGGGGTCACCGCACTCATAGCATCCTGAGCGTCCTCCACGGCGGCGACGGTTCATGCGGTTGTTGTGGAACCGCGTGAACCGGTTGGCGAGCATTGCCAGCTCGTCATCCCCCAACGACTCGAGCTGGTCCTCTGTGATAGAAAAGAGAGACGAAAGAGCAAAACCTCCAGAGGGGTTAGAAGAGCCAGAAACCAAAGCCATAGTCGAGCCAGAAGGATTCTCATAAGAAGCCCTCGACATGGCGTCAATCTCACTAGACTTGAGCTTACTAAAGAGCTCGTCGCAAGTGAGGGTCTCATAGTTAGACGATTCGATGATCGCCTGGACCTTTGAGTCCCACACCGACCGATCAAGAGTGTGCAAAAGCTTCAAAGCCCTCTCATGATCGTCAAAATCAACAGCTCCTTGTTTGCTCTCATCTTGTTGACAATGACCTGAAAGCGAGCGAATAAACTCTCTATGCTCTCGCCAGGCATATGTCGAGAGTTCTCATACTCCCGCTTGTGCGACTCATAGAGGCGAGATTTGACCTGAGTGGTTCCCTCATGGAAGCGCATGACATGAGGGTCGCCCAAATCTCGCGAGCCGTGGGGAGGTGAGAAACACGATCGAACTCGGACATGCTCAAACAGGAGAACAGAGCGTTACGTGCCCGGCTATTGGCCTCGTGCTCATCGATCTGGAGCTGAGAGACACGAGCAGCCAAGACAACGTAATCATCCCTGTTGCAAATCTCCCAAACAGAAGAGCCCATGCTCTGAAGATAGGCCGACATGCGTATCTTCCAATACGCATAGTTCGTCCCATCAAAGAACGGCGGTTTGCCCACGCCGCGATCCATGTCGCCTTCTGTGGATCTGGAATCGGCTAAGGTGGAAGATCCTTAACCGGCTCCGATACCAATTGAAGGACCGAGAAGCAACCAGAAAGCGACCAGAGGGGGGTGAATGGGAGCTTCAAAATTTCCTTTCAGAAACTAGTAGCCACTGTCCCGAGAATCACCCCGAAAGACAAACCTTAGAGCTTGCTAATGTCCACAACCCTAGATGTAGGGTGGATGCTTCCAAGAAGCACAGCGGGACACTACACAACTCTAGAAAGCCAACGCAAAAACCCAAAACCAAATCCGAGAACGGATGAGAAAACGAAGGACGAATCAGTGCTGAATCAGCAGCATCGGAAGCTGGCTAGCGTCCGATGCCCTAGCACCTGCAGCGTCCGATGTGAATAGTGCCCCTCGGAAACCTTACTGCATACGCATCGGACGCTGTGAACAGTGAACTCTCAGCGTCCGATGGTCATACTCCGGCGCGTCCGATGCACAACGGAGCGTCCGGTGGTAGCGTCCGATGCTCCTTAGAAAATGTCAGATCCTGACACGTGGCAACGGAGCCTCCGATGCCAAAGGGGTCAGCGTCCGATGCTACGAACTCGAGCGTCCGATGCCCCCAACGCAGTGCAGTTCTTCCACGAAATCCACTCGATCTCCTCCGAATCAAAAGCACTAAGGCTTAGACTTGGTGTGAGGAGTTCCAAGGATGTTAGTGAGCTATCCCATGGGAATCATGGCTCGAACCTAACTCCAAATCGAGGAAATGGAAGAAATCGGGGCAATGGAGCAAAAACCGATCCAACACGAAAATCGTTCGATCTCCTAGACCGTGAGGTTAGAGGAGAATTCCTTCGGTGGAAGGAAGTGCCTCACGACCTAGGACAACTTGGTTCAAACGGATTTGCAAAAGATGAACCGAGCAAAGAGATCGAGCGATGGGAAAAACGTGGAGAAAAAGGATTCCGCGAAGAACACGAACAAATCGCAAATCACAACCACGAATTGCAACCGTGTGGCTACCACACGCTACAACAGTGAGGATACGGCCTCACTTCCTCAGAATCAACAGTACACAGAGGCAAGTCTCTCTGCGGATCTCAGCTAGCTACAGCAAGGGATGGGAGAGCAGGAAACCCTAAGTGCGAAAGAGCAAATGACTGAGATACATAGGAGGAGGGTGTCTCCCGACTACTTATCCTACTACTAGCCTAAGTCTATTTCCTACTCTACCCCTCTCTATTCTAATTACAGAGCGAACCAGCTAAACCCTAGGGTTATTCTGGACCAACTCGGTGGTAGGTGTATCCGACGGCCACGCCCGCACAAACCGAAGCGTTGCCTCGACGCAACCTCCGGATCGCCGCCACGTGCCGCCCTCGCTCTGCACCCCCGGTTTTGTGGCCCAAACCGGGAAACCAGCCTTTTCCAGCCAACCCCCGGTTTTGAGGCCCAAACCGGGAAACCAGCCCACCAGCATCTGAGTTTTGAGGCCAAACTCAGCAAACCCTTAGAGCCCAGGTTTTGAGGCCCAAACTTGGAAACCGTCCTCAGCCCGAGTTTTGTGGCCAAACTCGGAAACCCTCAGCCCGAGTTTTGTGGCCAAACTCGGAAACCGTCCACGCCCAGGTTTTGAGGCCCAAACCTGGAAACCGTCCATCCGATGGTTTTTCCCTGGCTCTACCACCAAACCGACGTCGTAGAGGGGATGCACCTCCCGTGCACCCCATCCACCGACACGTGTCCCCAAGTCCACGACTCAGGCAACACATGACCGCAAGTCTTCGCTCGTCGCTGTCCCAGGCTGGCAGCCACCACAGCTGATCCTCGGGCCTCTGGTCCCTCAGTCCAAGCCTCACGTCCGCCCTTCGCCGCTCGGTCCATCAGCATGGCACGTCCGCCGCACGGCACGCCCATCCTTCACCGCACCCGGTCCATCGGCACGGCACGTCTCAACTTGACCTTCACCTTGCCCTCGATCACTGTCTCCGTGCTCGACACCTGCACAACACCAGCCGAAGAACATGCGCATCATCCCAGTTGACAATCACTCATCACTCAGAGACCCGGCATACACCCATGTATCCGCATATTTATCCTTTAATTTTGATAGATAACCAGTGTCAACAACTCCCCCAAGCTTACCCTTTGCTAGTCCCTTAGCAAAACCAAAAATTAACAATGGATCAGGAGTTGCTACAATATCTTTATTTCCAACCAGTATACCTGCTGTTAAACAAAAAAATCTCCAAAATATATTTTGTTATTCTTCATGGGGCTTATTACTTTGAGTAATTGAAAGATTGAACGATCAAATCAAGCATTATGTTTCTAGTTCTTTCACTTCACCTTTATCCCGGAGTTTTAATTGATTTTCAAAAGCTTTAATACATGTGTTGTCAAATTAAACAATGGATCCAAAGAGAAATTTAAGCAACCATTGAATCAAGAAGTGCATGTGTATGGAAAAATGGAGTTGGATGCTCTTTTGAATATATTCACTCTCTTCTGTTTATCAGAGACATATGGCTATCAGGCTAATTCTACTATCGGGCACGTGCCCATTCTTTTTTAACATTTGTTTTTTTTTGAGGTTCCGGACACTTGTCCTTTTTATTTCCTCAGGATCTATCTTTTTGAGGTTCCGGACACTTGTCCCTTTTTATTTCCTCAGATCTTTTTTTCTTTTTTTTCTTTTTTTTAAAAAAAATAATAGCCACATGCTTCCAACAAACTTCTGAGAGGGTAGCAACAGATAATTATGAGCATTTATGCGGAAGATGGATGAAATGTGTAAGTGATCTCAATTCAATGGCAAGATAACATCTCACAGGGTCACAAAGATTAATTTAACTCAATGCAATTATTAGTCATATTCATATTGAGAAATCTCCAGAACTTTAGTGTTGTTTAGAACAAGATAATAGCAGCTCAGATCATCACATGTCATATCCCAATTACCTAGACCTTAGATTAAGTATTTGCCAACCATGTATTTATTTATCATTATTAATTAGGAGAACTCATGCTTTGAAGGCTAGGTACTTGAAAGAAATTAGATAGAGCAACTATTCATCATTTCCATGCAAAAGATTAGAGAGAGAAGTTTCTTCTTTGATCCTCAATATTGTAAAATAAACTAGAGACACTATTTTATTTATTTATCCTAACACACTTTAAGATATAATATAAAGAGTAAAGTCCATCACCGGTCCCTAAACTTGTGTCGTTGTGTCATCCCGGTCCCTAAACTCGCAAATCGATCATCTAGGTCCTCAAACTTGTTCGGTTGTGTCATCCCGGTCCCTAAACTTGTTCGGTTGTGTCATCTCGGTCTATAAACTTACAAATCGCTTGTTTAGGTCCTCAAACTTAGACAGTTGTGTCATCTTGGTCCCTAAACTTTATTTTGAGTCTCATCTGGATCTAAATATGGCAATTTAAAAATCTTATATCAACAAATAATTCATAACTTTTTCATATAAACTCAAACAAAGACAAACTTTATATCCAAATTATAGTCCTCGATGTGATCTACAACTTTGTAGTTGAAATTTTTTTGATTGAAAACTGTTTAGGGTCCCAAAATATTGTTGTATGTTTATAGATTTTGAAATTTAAAATTTAAAATTATCAAACAATCTTGAATATTGATATGATCTATATAAAAGTTATAGTTCTCAATGCAATCTACAACGTTGTAGATAAACTTTTTTTATTTAAAGTTATTTAGTATCCAAAAAAATTAATTTTAAATTTTAAATTTCAAAATCTATAAACATACAACAATATTTTGGGACCCTAAACAGTTTTAAATCAAAAACTTTTCAACTACAAAGTTGTAGATCACATCGAGGGCTATAATTTTGATATAAAGTTTGTCTTCTTTCGAGTTTGTATGAAAGAGTTATGAATTATTTGTTGATATAAAGTTTTTAAATTGTCATATTTAGATCTAGATGAGACTCAAAACAAAGTTTAGGGACCAGGATGACACAACTGACTAAGTTTGAGGACCTAAATGAGCGATTTGTAAGTTTAGGGACCGGGATGACACAACCAAACAAGTTTGAGGACCTAGATGATTGATTTGCGAGTTTAGGGACCGGGATGACACAACGACTCAAGTTCAGGGACCGGTGATGGATTTTACTCTAATATAAAAGCTAAATAGTAGTAGTAGTAATAATAAAGACATACCTAAATCGCGAAGATAACGGGAGTGCGTCTCCCCAAGCTGGTTCCCTTAATAGCGTTGAGCCTTCATGTGCCCATATATTTTTGTCTCTTTTTTAATTAATGGTGAGCCTTCATGTGCCCACATATCTTTGTTCTTTTCTTTTTGAGGGTGAGCCTTCATGTGCTCACACATTTTTTTATATTTTTTTTATATTTTGAATTTATTCATATAATAAAAAACTTAAGAGAATAGAGATACTTACGTGGATACATGGGGGTGCCTTCCCCAAGCTGAATGTTGACGTAGTCGTTCGATCTTGCAAGCAATGTAGCAGACTGACAGTGGATATGTCCTTCCTCTATTAGAGCTTTGATTGATGTTTGTTAAGACAGTGCTCCAACAGTGGATGGAGCATTCACTTGTTCATCAGCTTTTCTTGGCCTTTCAAATCCTGTGAAACTCAAATAGACAACAAAACTTGCGGAACAGATTAAGCATTAGCAAGCCTTAGTTGTCTAGAATTTCAGTAAGATCTCTTTCTCAATATTTTTGTATTTTAATATTTTTACGATGCAAGAGAAAAATGCAACAGGATGAATGTATGCATATTTATTTTTATTATTTTTATGCCAACACGATGAACATTCCTGTGGGTTTTTTACACACCATAGAATTATTCACATGGGGCTTCATAGTTCACGATGAAATGCAATAAATAAATTATTTTTATTTTGTTTTCTAATGCAATGCAGAAATAAAAATATTTATGAATTAAATATGATGATGCAAGAAATAATTATGGATTAAATATGCAGAAAAATGCAGGAAAATAAATATGAGGATAACTACCGATTTACCTTTTGGCGAAGGTTCGGATATTTAGGTCCGACGAACCGGACCTCCCCTTGGTTCAGACCTCCCAAGGTATGTCAGACATTTGAAAAGTTGTTATTGATTGTACCTCTCAGATATTTTCTTCCATGCTTTCTAGGTCTGAGTCTTCACTTCCTATGGTTCACTGTCTTGAGGTTTCTCTTATTCTTTCTTTTCTGGGACAGTGTCGATAGCTTCTTCATCATGATTGGCCTCTCTATTCTTGATAGTTTGTCTTCCTTGGCGTTGAGAGCGACGTCTTTCACTTCTGTTCTTCTTGGGTGCTTCATTGGGTATGTAGTTGATGAAGTTGCATCGTGCCTTTTCTCCAGGAAAGTGAAAATGAATTTCCTCTTGTAGATGATTGCACTTGTAGCGTAGAGGAATGGTCTTCCTAGGATGAGGTCGACATCATCGTCTTCTCCCATGTCGAGGATCAAGAAGTCTGTGGGGACTTCATGACCTCTAATTCTGACTACGACGTCTTCCATCATTCCTTCTTGTTTATGCCTCTTGATATGGTGTCACTCTTGTTCTTCGTTTGTCCAGCAGTTTGAAGTGAAGCGTTAATTATGGAAGCTGGCAGCATCTTGCTGAGTGTGTATGTTCTTGTAGATCTAGGACCTTCACTCTGTAGAATTTGGGAGTGACAAACTTCGCCATGTTTGCTCAACAGTGTGTCCTGCTCATAAAGACAAGGTAGAGATCAAGTGCATGGGCTCTGTTGGTGGAAAAACACCAACAGAACCAAAAATTTTGTTTATTCCTCTCTAACCTTTGAAGGACCGAGAAAGCACTAACAAGGCGACCAGAGGGGGGGTGAATGGGAGCCAATCAAATTTCTCTCGAAACTTTGGCCGAGTGTCCCAAAATCAACCCCCAGAAACGGCGACCGGAACCGTGATGCTCACGACCCTTGGAAGAGGGTGGATGATCCCTTAAGATCACAGCGGAGCACCACCAAGAAGAAGCAAACCAAACTCCAAAAGTTCCGGCTCGAACACAACTCCAAGAACCAAGTCCCGAACGTAGATAGACGGCTACGTCGAGAAGTCCCCAAATACCGATGCTAACAAGTAGCAAAGATATCAAGAGAGGTTCCTTGGTCAACTACAGGGCCAAACGAGAAGTCCGGAAACCAAGCGAACAAGCCGGGAGAGCAAACGCACTAAACTGGAAGACTCAGGCAATTCCTGGACTGTCCGGCCCTGGGGTCCCGGACTGTCCGCGGCAGGGGCGGACTGTCCGCCAAGAAGTCCCGGACTGTCCGCCGGCAGAAACACCAAAACAGCAAGGTTGCTGAACCCTTGCTGGACAGGTCCCGGACTGTCCGCCAAACACAACGGCGAACTGTCCGCCGGTCAATGAACAGTGACCCAACCGAGGACTCAGCCACTGAACAGGCTGCTCCCCCGACGCCCGGACTGTCCGCCGGTCAAAACCGCGGACTGTCCGCGACCTTGCAGAGAGGGCGATTTTGATCGCCTTCTCTCCAAATCTCTCCAAATCCGATCCAACTCAAAATCCCAAGTTCCCAAACTTGGAGAAGATGATCACGGGGTAGTTAGGAGACTATCCCCAAGAAATCATCCGCTCAAATCAACCAAATCACCGGGAAATCACAAGGGAAGGTGGATGAACGGAAAAAGCGCCACGAAAACGAAATCGTCCCGATCTATTCGATCATGAGAAGTTAGATGAATTCCTTTGGTCGAAATGACCTCCTCAATGATACGAACAGAATGATTCAAACGGATTTCGCAAAGACGCACTAGAGAGGGAGATCGAGTGACGGGAAAATCGTGAGGAAACGAAGAACGCGAAGAACACGAATCAAAACACGAATCAAGTCATCGATCTGCACTGCAAAGGTGAGGATACGGCCTCACTTCCTCAAATCAACAGTACACAGAGGCAAGTCTCTCTGCGGATCTCAGCTAGCTACAGCAGGGGATGGGAGAGCAGGAAACCCTAAGTGTGAAAGAGCAAATAACTGAGATAGCTAAAACTGAGATAGGGGGAGGAGGGTGTCTCCCCGACTACTTATCCTAATTCTAGTCTAAGTACAATTCCTACTCTACCCCTCTCTATTCTAATTACAGAGCGAACCAGCTAAACCCTAGGGTTATTCTGGACCAACTCGGTGGTAGGTGTATCCGACGGCCACGCCCGCACAACTCGTCCGCGTTGCCTCCACGCAACCTTCCGATTGCCGCCACGTGCCGCCCTCGCTCTGCACCCCCGGTTTTGTGGCCCAAACCAGGAAACCAGCCTTTTCCAGCCAACCCCCGGTTTTGTGGCCCAAACCGGGAAACCAGCCCACCAGCTTCTGAGTTTTGAGGCCAAACTCAGCAAACCCTCAGCGCCCAGGTTTTGAGGCCCAAACCTGGAAACCGTCCTCAGCCCGAGTTTTGTGGCCAAACTCGGAAACCGTCCATAGATGGTTTTTCCCTGGCTCTACCACCAAACCGACGTCGTAGATGGGATGCACCTCCCGTGCACCCCGTCCACTGACACGTGTCCCCGAGTCCACGACTCAGGCAACACATGACCGCACTTCTTCACTTGTCGTCGTCACAGGCTGCCAGCCACCACAGCTGATCCTCAGGCCTCTGGTCCCTCAGTCCAAGCCTCACGTCCGCCCTTCACCGCTCGGTACCTCGGCATGGCACGTCCGCCGCACGGCACGCCCATCCTTCACCGCACCCGGTCCATCGGCACGGCATGTCTCAACTTGACCTTCACCTCGCCTTCGATCACTGCATCCGTGCTCGACACCTGCACAACACAAGCCAAAGAACATGCGCATCATCCCAGTTGACAATCACTCATCACTCAGAGACCCGGCATACACCCATGTATCCGCAATCTCCCCCTTGATGAGTGCATTGTCAACTACTCACACAAATCATAATGAAAAGAGAATAAGGAAGAAGGAGGAAGGAGAAGGAGAGAACTCAACCAAATGACCCAAAAGCATAGCAAAGCCGAAGAAGGTCAAGTGGAAAGAGCGAAAGAACTTGGTCCCCAAAGATATGGGCAACGGCTCGACGCAACCAATTAAAGCAAAGCTAGCCCTCAAGTAGAGGTAGAATAGGCTCAACACCGCTAGCAGACACCAATTGAAAAATCGAAGCAAAATGCTAGTCCCTCAAGATAGAGGCACAGAGGCTCAACACAACTAGCAAAGAAAGCTCGATACCGATGCCTTTCGGCCAACAAGAGACAGCAAAGCTCAAGCTCCCCCTCAAATGAACACTCGGGAAGCACATGTGATTTGCAAAGATTCTCCCCCTTAGTTGAAAATGCACGAGTCAAGTAAAAGGCTCTCCCCACCAGAAAAGGCACCAACAAAAGTGCGAACTAGGGAGGGTCTCCCCCTTCCAACATGCATATGAGTCAAAATGCAAGTTAGTAGCTTCAGGCATACAGTCAAAAGAATGCAAAGATGCTCTAAACAGTATAGCTCTAATGACTCAATAACAGCAAGGCTCAGCAAAGGCTCAAACTGATCACCAGATATGAAATATGAACATATGAGCGGAAAAGAGCAATTTTGAGTCAAAAGGTATTCACCATCAAAATAGCACTAGCAAGGTGTAAACAGGAGTCTGAACAAGTGCTAAACATGTATACAAGGTGAACTACCCCTAGCAAAGTTCAATCATCATGCTTAAGAATGAAACATACACTTGTGATTTCAAATTCAGATCGGAGTTGCAGCGGTGAAATTACACAAGTTCAATTATTGGCATGTGATTGCGAGAGGTTGAAAGCTTGTCATTGCCTAACTTTTCAACCGAGCGAAGCCTATGCCGAAGCAATCAGAAGCTTAAAGCTATGGTTTCGGTCATACACTACACGGCTCAAGTTTAACTCAAAGTGCAATGAGAAACCGTCTCGATACCGTGATGTGTTGACAAGCGATCCCATCTCGATCTTTTCAATTCACTAAAACTTGGTTCAAAATTTTAAACATGATATAAACAGACCAAGCAAGTGAATGACTCAGAACTAGAGACATAGCAACCTAGCATATATGAAAAGCACGAGTGAACTCAACACATCCTACACATGCTAGATGCATATCTCAATGGTGAACATTTTCAGATTTTATTTACATTAAGCAAAGTCACCATTTCAAAATAGCTCAGCTCACAACATGTACTAGTGATCAGAAAGAGCATAAGCTATAAGCAGCAGCATAAGCATCAGAGCATACTACATAGAGCATAGTTACATTCTAATGATTATAGACATGAAGCTCAGAATGTAAATGCGTATGCTAAAATGCAAAAGAAAAGAAAGACAAACGAAGAAAAGTCAGTCTAATATACAAGATCCAAAATGTTTCCCCCAACTAAAAGGGGAAACACACACCAAGCTCACCCCTCAACCGATTAAAGGTTGATTCGTCTAAAGGCTTGGTGAAAATATCAGCCCGTTGATGATGAGTATCGACATGGCGAAGATCGATATCACCCTTCTCCTGGTGGTCTCGTAAGAAATGAAAGCGCACATCAATGTGTTTGGTCTTCGAGTGAAGCACGGGGTTCTTAGCAACGCTAATGGCACTTGTGCTGTCACAAAGCAAAGGCACGCGAGAGAAGCTCAGACCAAAATCACGCAAAGTGGCCATCATCCAGAGTAACTGGGAACAGCAGCTAGCCGCAGCAACATACTCAGCCTCCGTGGTAGACGGGGCGACACTAGACTGCTTGCGAGAAGACCACGAAACAAGAGAAGAACCAATAAACTGGCAAGTCCCAGAAGTGGACTTGCGCTCAATACGGCAACCAGCAAAATCGGCATCCGAATAACCGGAAAGGGAGAGGGTGGAGGAAGCAGAATACCAAATCCCAAACTCAGGTGTGAAACGAAGGTACCTGAAAATCCGCTTCACCGGCTGACGGTGAGAGGTGCGCGGCGACGCCTGAAAGCGCGCACACAGACACACCGCGAACTGGATGTCCGGGCGTGTCGCCGTCAGGTAGAGGAGCGACCCGATCATGCTTCAGTACTCCTTCTGGTCCACTGCTTCTCCATCCACATCCGCATCCAGGGCAGTCGTCGTCGACATGGGTGTTGGAAGAGGCTTGGCCTCACCCATATCGAACCGCTTCAGCAAGTCCTTGGTGTACTTGCCCTGGTGCACAAACGTCCCCTCTCGGGATTGCTTAATTTGCAACCAGAGAAAGAATGTCAGCTCGCCCATCATGCTCATCTCGAACTCCCTGCTCATAGTATCTGCAAACTTGGCAACCAAAGCGTGAGAAGAACCACCGAAAATGATATCATCCACGTAAATCTGGACCAAGAGAGTGTCTTTGCCTTGCCTGAGGAGAAAGAGAGTTTTATCTACACATCCCATTTTAAAACCCTTAGCAAGCAAAAAGGTTTTCAACCTATCATACCAGGCTCTAGGGGCTTGTTTCAAACCATATAAAGCTTTGTGGAGTTTAAAAACATGGTTTGGAAACTTGGGATTTTCAAAACCGGGGGGTTGCTCAACATAAACCTCTTCTTCTATGTAGCCGTTTAAGAAGGCACTCTTGACATCCATTTGAAAAAGTTTGAAACCTTTGGATGCAGCAAAGGCCAAGAGTATCCTAATTGCCTCCAAACAAGCTACAGGAGCAAACGTCTCCTCATAGTCTATCCCCTCCTTCTGACTATAACCCTTCGCTACAAGCCTGGCCTTGTTTCTAACAACGTGGCCATCCTCTCCTTGCTTGTTTTTGAAAACCCATTTTGTCCCAATAGGCTTACACTCAGGAGGAGGTGGAACTAGAACCCAAACCCGATTTCGCTCAAAATTTTCTAACTCCTCATGCATGGCATTGACCCAATCTGGATCCATCAAAGCGTGTCCAACATCTCGGGGCTCAAAATTAGCAACAAAAGCAGAATGAGCGAAGTGAGAGATGTGCTGTGACCTGGACCGAGTAACCCGTTCGTCAATGTTGCCGATCATCTGCTGAGGGGGGTGCTGGCGCTGGATGTGTCGTGGCGCCTCCCGAGCTGAAGTAGCCTCCCCCTCAACAGCAGCTGGTGCCTCCCCGGGTACAAATGATACCGCTCGGGGTGGCGGATCCCACGGCCCCCAGGAAGAAGAGGTGTCGGGGCCGTGAGTCGTCGTAGAAGCCGCTTTTTGCGGCACTGCAGGTGGAGGAGGTGCTGGGTCATCTATCCCTTCAGCACCTTCTTCATCATCATCAAAAAGAGGCTCGCCAACCTCATGATCACCTGCACGCTCAAAGCGAGAAGAAGGACAAACCATGGTCTCGTCGAAGGTGACATCGGATGTCTCCATGACTCGGTTAGTGTCAAGGTTAAGTACACGATAAGCTCGAGTGTGAGTGCCATAACCCAAAAACATACCGTCAGAAGAACGAGACTCAAACTTGTCCAAGATGCCCTTTTTGAGTATAAAACAATGGCAACCAAAAACTCGAAAATAACTCACCTTGGGTAGTTTTCCAAAACGCAACTCATAAGAAGTCTTTTTCAAGAAAGCTCAGAGAAAAATGCGATTGGAAATGTAGCATGCAGTGCTCATAGCTTCGGCCCAATATCGCCTAGGAGTCCTATGCTCATCGAGCATCGTCCTGGCCATCTCAACAAGGGTCCGATTCTTCCTCTCTACAACACCATTCTGAGGGGGTGTGTAGGGGGAAGAAAACTGATGCTCTAAACCCAAAGAGTTACAAAACTTCTCAAAATCCGAATTCTTTAATTCGGAACCGTTATCACTCCGAATTGCTCGCATCGAGTTCAAAGGGAACTCGTTCTGAAGACGCAAAATCAGATTACGAGCAAAGGAGAAAGTCTCGGTTTTCTCAGCTAAAAAGAAAACCCACGAATATCTCGAGAAGTCATCAACAACAACAAGCACATACCACTTCTCCCCAACCGAGCTCACCCGAGCCGGACCAACAAGGTCCATGTGCAAAAGCTCTCCAGGGCGCTTGGTCATGACCTGAGTCACTGGATGGTGGGGAGCGGCAACCATCTTCCCGTGTCTACAAGAGTGGCAAACAAGATCCTTCTCCATATGCAACTTGGGCAATCCTCGGATTAGGCCAAGTGAACTAAGCCTTGCAAGCAAGTCAAAGCTCAAATGTCCAAGTCTCCTATGCCACTTCCAAAGATCAGAGGAGGACGGTCCAGCCACAAGACAACGAGAAGTGCCAAAAGACTCCGAGAAATTCGCACAAAAGACTTTTCCAAAGGGCGAAATCAAACATACAAGATTGCCCTGAGGATCCAAAATACGACTGAGATTCGGTTTAAAACGAATCTCATAGTCGTCGTCAAAAAGTTGCGAAACAGAAAGAAGGTTAAAATGCAAGTTAGAAAAAAGAACAACATTGCGCAACACAAAGTGCTCATTAACTCGCACCGACCCGCGAGACAATACCTTACCTTTGCTATTGTCGCCGAAGGTTATGTACTCCTTTGCGGCAACAGGGCTAAGGCTGGAGAACCACTTGGCGTTTCCGGTCATGTGCCTCGAGCAACCGGAATCCACCAACCAAATGTCCTCCAACCATTTTACCTGGGAGGTGTCGTCGTCGTCGTCGTCCCGAGGAGTGTGCTCCAGCTTGCCGTCGACCTCATCACCAAGCGCCATGGTGCAGAAGCCGTCGTCGTCGGCGAAGAAGCAGAGGCCGTTCAGCTTGTCCTCGATCCTCTTCTTCTTCTCGGACTCGTCATTGCTTGAGCAAGCGAAGTCGTCATCCGAGCCGTCGACGTCGCTGAGCGTGGCGAAGAACGCACGCTGCTCAGCCTGGGCCTTCTCCAAGTACTTCTTCTTGATGTACTCCTTGTCGAAGCCGCCCCTCCGCTTGTGCCTCGCGGGGACGTACTTCTCCTTGCGCTTGCCGGAGTCGTACTTGTGCCCATG
This sequence comes from Coix lacryma-jobi var. lacryma-jobi, assembly GCA_009763385.1. Classification (NCBI taxonomy): domain Eukaryota; kingdom Viridiplantae; phylum Streptophyta; class Magnoliopsida; order Poales; family Poaceae; genus Coix; species Coix lacryma-jobi. The sequence continues at coordinate 115,344,870 of CM019829.1, forward strand.
ATCGCCCTTCCCAGATGAATGCTTCTTCTTGGGGCAGTTGGCGATGAAGTGGTCGGGGTCGCCGCACTCATAGCATCCTGAGCGTCCTCCTCCGCGGCGACGGTTCATGCGGTTGTTGTGAAACCGCGAGAACCGGTTGGCGAGCATTGCCAACTCGTCATCCCCCAAAGACTCAAGCTGGTCCTCTGTGACAGAAAAGAGAGATGAAAGAGCAAAACCTCCAGAGGGGTTAGAAGAGCCAGAAACCAAAGCCATAGTCGGGCCAGAAGTATTCTCATAAGAAGCCCTCGACATGGCGTCAATCTCACTAGACTTGAGCTTACTAAAGAGCTCGTCGCAGGTGAGGGTCTCATAGTTAGACGATTCGATGATCGCCTGGACTTTTGAGTCCCACACCGACCGATCAAGAGTGTGCAAAAGCTTCAAAGCCCTCTCATGATCGTCAAAAGGCAACAGCTCCTTGTTCGCTCTCATCTTGTTGACAATGACCTGAAAGCGAGCGAATAAACTCTCTATGCTCTCGCCAGGCATATGTCTAAAGTTCTCATACTCCCGCTTGTGCGACTCATAGAGGCGAGATTTGACCTGAGTGGTTCCCTCATGGAAACGCATGAGGGTCGCCCAAATCTCGCGAGCCGTGGGGAGGTGAGAAACGCGATTGAACTCGGACATGCTCAAACAGGAGAACAAGGCGTTACGTGCCCGGCTATTGGCCTCATGCTCATCGATCTGGAGCTGAGTGACACGAGCAGCCAAGACAACGTAATCATCCCTGTTGCAAATCTCCCAAACAGAAGAGCCCATGCTCTGGAGATAGGCCGACATGCGTATCTTCCAATACGCATAGTTTGTCCCATCAAAGAACGGCGGTTTGCCCACGCCGCGATCCATGTCGCCTTCTGTGGATCTGGAACCGGCTAAGGTGGAAGATCCTTAACCCGCTCCGATACCAATTGAAGGACCGAGAAAGCACTAACAAGGCGACCAAAGGGGGGGTGAATGGGAGCCAATCAAATTTCTCTCGAAACTTTGGCCGAGTGTCCCGAAATCAACCCCCAGAAACGGCGACCGGAACCGTGATGCTCACGACCCTTGGAAGAGGGTGGATGATCCCTTAAGATCACAGCGGAGCACCACCAAGAAGAAGCAAACCAAACTCCAAAAGTTCCGGCTCGAACACAACTGCAAGAACCAAGTCCCGAACGTAGATAGACGGCTACGTCGAGAAGTCCCCAAATACCGATGCTAACAAGTAGCAAAGATATCAAGAGAGGTTCCTTGGTCAACTACAGGGCCAAACGAGAAGTCCGGAAACCAAGCGAACAAGCCGGGAGAGCAAACGCACTAAACTGGAAGACTCAGGCAATTCCCGGACTGTCCGGCCCTGGGGTCCCGGACTGTCCGCGGCAGGGGCGGACTGTCCGCCAAGAAGTCCCGGACTGTCCGCCGGCAGAAACACCAAAACAGCAAGGTTGCTGAACCCTTGCTGGACAGGTCCCGGACTGTCCGCCAAACACAACGGCGGACTGTCCGCCGGTCAATGAACAGTGACCCGACCGAGGACTCAGCCACTGAACAGGCTGCTCCCCCGACGCCCGGACTGTCCGCCGGTCAAAACCGCGGACTGTCCGCGACCTTGCAGAGAGGGCGATTTTGATCGCCTTCTCTCCAAATCTCTCCAAATCCGATCCAACTCAAAATCCCAAGTTCCCAAACTTGGAGAAGATGATCACGGGGTAGTTAGGAGACTATCCCCAAGAAATCATCCGCTCAAATCAACCAAATCACCGGGAAATTACAAGGGAAGGTGGATGAACGGAAAAAGCGCCACGAAAACGAAATCGTCCCGATCTATTCGATCATGAGGAGTTAGATGAATTCCTTTGGTCGAAATGACCTCCTCAATGATACGAACAGAATGATTCAAACGGATTTCGCAAAGACGCACTAGAGAGGGAGATCGAGTGACGGGAAAATCGTGAGGAAACGAAGAACGCGAAGAACACGAATCAAAACACGAATCAAGTCATCGATCTGCACTGCAAAGGTGAGGATACGGCCTCACTTCCTCAAATCAACAGTACACAGAGGCAAGTCTCTCTGCGGATCTCAGCTAGCTACAGCAGGGGATGGGAGAGCAGGAAACCCTAAGTGTGAAAGAGCAAATAACTGAGATAGCTAAAACTGAGATAGGGGGAGGAGGGTGTCTCCCCGACTACTTATCCTAATTCTAGTCTAAGTACAATTCCTACTCTACCCCTCTCTATTCTAATTACAGAGCGAACCAGCTAAACCCTAGGGTTATTCTGGACCAACTCGGTGGTAGGTGTATCCGACGGCCACGCCCGCATAACTCGTCCGCGTTGCCTCCACGCAACCTTCCGATTGCCGCCACGTGCCGCCCTCGCTCTGCACCCCCGGTTTTGTGGCCCAAACCGGGAAACCAGCCTTTTCTAGCCAACCCCCGGTTTTGAGTCCCAAACCGGGAAACCAGCCCACCAGCTTCTGAGTTTTGAGGCCAAACTCAGCAAACCCTCAGCGCCCAGGTTTTGAGGCCCAAACCTGGAAACCGTCCTCAGCCCGAGTTTTGTGGCCAAACTCGAAAACCGTCCATAGATGGTTTTTCCCTGGCTCTACCACCAAACCGACGTCGTAGATGGGATGCACCTCCCGTGCACCCCGTCCACTGACACGTGTCCCCGAGTCCACGACTCAGGCAACACATGACCGCACTTCTTCACTTGTCGTCGTCACAAGCTGCCAGCCACCACAGCTGATCCTCAGGCCTCTGGTCCCTCAGTCCAGGCCTCACGTCCGCCCTTCACCGCTCGGTACCTCGGCATGGCACTTCCGCCACACGGCACGCCCATCCTTCACCGCACCCGGTCCATCGGCACGGCATGTCTCAACTTGACCTTCACCTCGCCTTCGATCACTGCATCCGTGCTCGACACCTGCACAACACAAGCCAAAGAACATGCACATCATCCCAGTTGACAATCACTCATCACTCAGAGACCCGGCATACACCCATGTATCCGCAACCTTAGACACATTGCACAAGACAAACTTGTTGTTTATGTGTTCTATTCAATCTTAACATGAGTGATAGGATCAGAGGATAAAAGTAGCATCTTAAAATATTTAACAGATCAAATTACTTAACCCAAGGAAGGATAATCTATGCATAAAGTGTCGATCTTTTCATAATTGAGATATATCATCTTCCAAAGGTTAGATGCACAACATTTTAGCTCATTTAGTTAAGACAGTGAGATTCAAGAGAGTAAAAGCTAGGAACAAAGATCAAAGGACTGAACATGTTGAGTTGATTAGGTTGGATCAAGTGAGGTGCAACTTAAACATGTTTAGTTCTTTATTTATGTTCATACTAGAATCAAGAAGAAGCTTTTAAAGTGATGGTTACTTACCTTGAAATGTTACTTTGTCATTGGAAAGTGATAGTGATGAACCACCTTGTGGAAGCTCCTCTTGTCTAGATGGTTGTTGTTTATGAATGGCTTGTCTTCTCTTGTTTGTCTCACAGTGTGATTGAGAGGAGGAAGATCACAGTGGAATCATCTTTAGAGGTATCGATCTTCCTTCTCTTGTGTCGACTTATCAGTGAGAGGCGCATTGTTCCTCGAGTATGCTGCCTAGGATCCTCTCTCTTCTCTTGTCAACCTTTCTTGTTTTCCCTTTAATTATTGGGTTGACAAGAGACTTGAAATTAGAGCTGCTACTTGAGTGCCTCTATGATAGTCTTTTGTCTTGTAATGTCACAACTGAGACTTGTCCTCTCAACAGTGTCTAGATGATGGAGATCTTATCGCCTGTTCTTCTTGATTTGCTGGCTCAGGTACTATCTCTCCATCTTCTAACTCTTGTGGTGCAGTGGCTTCATCCTTCATGATGCCCTCCTCAATTCTTGGCAGTTGGTTCTCCCTTCGACGTCTTCGCTTGGTTCTCTTTGGCTGCTCGTAAGTGATGTAGATGTTGAAGATGCAGCGAAAGATTCAAAAGTTGACTTCTCCAGGTCCGGCAAAGATGATAACATTGATGGTGTTCAAGAACGATTTTCCAAGTATGAGTGGTGGATCATATTCTTCTCCTCGAACGGGATAGCATCTAGTGGTTTGTATTGATCAATGTGGTGAGTAAGAGGTCAATATGTTTGAAGTTGGGTTTCTCCTTCCTCCCTTTGATTGTGAAACACATCTAGACAACGGAATTATCTCTCCCAGGCTGGCTTGTGATGTAGATGGACTCCCAACAACATGTTCATGTGTTTGACTTGTAGATCTTGCTATTGTTGTAGTCGTACCATCTTGTCTCCCAAGCTAGCTCTTGATTAGAAAAGAGGATAACTTCCCACTTCTTGTCTTGATGTCTTGGACAATGATGATTGCAGGCATAGGTTGTCTCATACGAGGTAAGTTGCATCCTGTTTGTCACCAGCGCGCAAGCAAGACTCAAAGCTAGGCTAGCACCATTTGTGATCTGAGAGTAGGTTTGTGTGTCTATAGTTTGGGTTTTGGATCTTCAATGTTCAGACCAAACCATGAATGAACAGAATCTCTCTCCTGCATAATGTTAGTGGATATATACCCGAAGGATTGCAAGAATTTGAAGCATGGGTTATTATCCACAACTTATGTATTTTGCATCTATGCTAATAAAAAGATGTTTTTAGGATTACTTTAGCATAGACTAGTATTTCATGTGTTGGCTGCACTTTAACATGATTCAAGGCAAAAGATAACTTGCAGTAGAAGATAAAATAAATAAACTTTGATACTCACAGTTCTTTCATCCATGATGAATGAGCTGAGTCTTTATTGTGCAAAGTTGTTGAAGTTCATGTGTCTCTTCATCTCTAGTGTGAGTTCATCTCCGGACTTTTCCAAATTGATATTGAAAGTTTTCCTGCAGGGGTTAGTCCAACAAAATATCCAATATCCACTATAGCATACTATCGGCTCAAAAATAAACCTAGACACCACGTCTAATTTGATCTAGGGAGGCATTTTAACTTAAACATTGCTTAAATTAAAAGGCCTTTGAAAGCAAGATCACCACTCCTAAACTAGGCACCATGCTCAATTTAAGAGATGTATGAAAGTACTCCAAACCTAAACATATAATATAGCGAATGAGGGTAGCATGAAAGTATTATAGAGATTTATTCAGATGGTGATGAAAGAGCATGATTAGTATATGAGCATATCTTAAAGTAGGGACAACCAACATAGCAACATGGCAAGAGATGTTCATAGAAAGTTTAATGTTACATGATGATTGGTTGGACATACCTTGTGTCTATTGTTCCTTCGTTCTTTTCTGCTCCAAACCTGGAAAAGTTAGTGACAAGAATACCCGAATAACTTCATAATTATATTTCTATGCTCATTACAAGGACAGTGCAGCAGAAATGTAGGCGTAGCTAATAACCAGGTATTATGATGGGGTGCACGGATTCTACTGGTTATAGCTTGCGCTTATGGGGTAGTGATAGATAAGAGTGGAATTCAAAATCAACATTCATACGAATGAACACAAAAACGATGAAAAGACTGGGACAAAAAAGAAAAAGATAAAAGTATGATTACAAGGTTAAACTAAGACTTAAGATGATCTACCGTTGCCCGGCAACGGCGCCAGAAATGCTTGTTGGTATAAATTAACGCACACTCTACTTTATCCGCAAGCGCACAGATAAAATCTACCGATGTAGCACTTCACCGGAGTAACCCAGTTTTAATATCGAACCCAAAGAAACGGATAGTGTTAAGTCTTAAAGTCTAACCCCTGAGTAGCTAACAAGGACGGAGAATCTAGAAGTATAGAGGGGATCACTAAGGTTGTCTAATTTCAATTCAAGAGTGATATGCTTATATTATTCTTAGAGGGGAAGTTGCCATAAAAGGTCACAAACAGAGTATGAGTCTTTTATGCAAATGTATAATCCTACCGAGCCTACACACGAGTAAGTGGACTATAGAAGAATCAATAAGGCTATAAGAGTCACCTTTGCGAACAACCACTACTACCGGCGTTATAGGAGGCATTTATGAGCTATCAAGACTAAGCACCACGCTTACACTATCCAACTACTCTAACTCTAGAATGACTAGAATTAAAATACTCAAAAGAGAGTCATAAACCTTAAGAATAATAAGAACAATAGCTCAAACTTAAATATAGACGTTGATTACCACAACAATCGCTGAAGCAAGTTGATGATAAACTTGAATCCGCAGGTACAAGATGAAGAAGTTGATCCGACAGGCTGGAGCTCCTTCTTGATCTCTTCCACTCTCTCTCTCTTCTAGTTCTAGTATAAGACTAGGTTCTAAACCTAAACTAGAGGGGTATCTAGTCTTCTACTTGAAAGCTGGCTCTTGAAGTCTTCTTCTAGGGTTTCTGAATGAGGCGTAGACTTTTCTGAAGAGAGACTTGATCTTCCCTGGGGCCTGGGGGCCTGTATATATAGCCCTGAGGGATCAACCGCGGTCGTTAGATCAAACCGACTTCATGTAGGGCTGAGATGGATCCTCAAAGGCGGTGGAGGAAGCTTCCAGAAGACGGAGGCCATCGGGCCCAGGGGGAGACCGACCGGTCCTAGGGTGGGACCGGTCGGTCCCACCTGGCGGCCTCTCGGGGTGTCCCGCCTCGTGGTGTCCTCTGGTGTCCTCTAGGTCCTTCTGGAGTATTCCTGACATGCCGGTTCCGTCGGTTTCCTTCTAGGAGAAGTAACCAGTGCTGGTTTTCCTGTTTAGTCCCTGCAGAATCACAATTCACCAAAACTCGTGGAATATTGTCAGTTAAAACCCTAAACCTTTATTGGTGATTGAATTCATGTCCTTTTCATATTTATTTATCCTTTAATTTTGATAGATAACCAGTGTCAACAGTATGATCAGGTTGTTTTCCCTCCAAGGTATAGAGTTCCTGATTTTACCAAGTTCACGGGGACAGGCTCAGTAACAACTATGGAGCACATAACTCAGTTCTTAGTCCAGCTTGGGGAAGTTAGTGACGAGCCAACACTTAAAGTCTGGATGTTTCCTCTATCTCTGTCTGGCTCGGCTTTTTCATGGTTTTCATCTCTGCCACCCAACTCTATTCAGATCTAGGAGGATTTGGAAGACAAGTTCCATAAATACTTCGACTCTGGAGTTTTGGAAAAGGGAGTTGTGGACTTAGTCGATATAAGGCAGGGAAATAATGAGACTGGATGCCAATATCTTCAGAGGTTCAGAGAGATGAAGAATCAATGCTATACTTTAACATTATCAGATCCAGAGATAGTTAGCATTGCAATTCGAGGGCTAATACCAGCCATCGGAGAGAAGATTGGTTTCAGTTGTACTAGTATGGCTGATTTGGCCAAGAAAGTGGCAAGTATCGATGCCTAGAATAGATACAATCAAGTCTTTAAGCCCATGAAAGCCTATAATACAGAAAGTTCCTTCTTTTTATAAGAAGAAGGTGATTCAAGTGATGAAAGCAAAGATGAAGTGGCTGCTGTTGACTGGGCTTGGAAGAACAATGAATACATGCCTTGGGCAAAGGCTAAAAGTACTGAAAAGGATGTGAAATACAGCTTTGATATCACTAAAGCCGATAAGATATTCAACTATTTGTTGGAAAAAGGTCAAATCAAATTGACTGAGAACCACAATATTCCATTGGCTGAGGAGCTCAAGAATAAAAGGTACTGCAAATTCCACAACTCTGGTACTCATACTACTAACGATTGTAGAGTTTTCAGAGATATGATCCAGAGAGCCATTGCTAAAGGGAGGATTGGCTTAGAAAAAGCCAAGGGTATGGGCATCAATGGCCATCCCTTTCTAGCGAACATGGTAGCTCCTGCACTTCAAAGTGAAATCAAGGTGTTGACTTCTGACAAAGCCAAAGTAGCTGGAACAGTCGATTCGAAGAAACAATTAACAGCCAAGGAGTATTAGGAGATAAAGGGAAAGAAAAATGCTGATCAACATGATCTACCTGAAACTTCAAGAGCTGGTGAAGCAAGAAGACGTCCAACTGTCAAAATCCCATTGAACAAATGGCAATGTCAGAAGGAAAGAGATCAGATGCATAGACAAAGAGACGAGCAAGAATATCAAGAGTGACTTGAAGAGGAGGAATATAGAAGATCTCAAGAGGAAGAAAGGCGTATCAGAGATGAAGAAAAGAATCATTGGGATTGCCCTTTCTTCAGACATTATTGGAATAAAGGCTTAAAGCTTCCTACTCTTCATAATTGCCTGGAATGCAGTGAACAATATTGGGAATATAGGCAGTCGAGAGACAATCGTCGATCTGTACAAGAAAGGCTTAAGTTTGAAAGAACAGATCGGCGCATAAAAAATGAAAATGTTCATGATCGGCTTGGAGGAAGACTAGCTGATCATGACCATCCTTGGCAAGAAGGACAGTGGTGTCCAGGTGGTTTGACTAAGAGCCAGAAATGGCGGGTTCAGAGATTAAGAAATGATGAAATTCAGAAAAAGAGACCCAAAGTCTGGCAGGTGAAACAAATAGCTGATAAGAAAGATTCATCGGCTAATATATCTGCTCTATTCATGTTACCTGCTGAGTTCAGATCTACTGAGCATGAAGAGGAATCTGATGATGAAGAGACAATAGCTCAGTGGATCTATCAAGCAGAGGGAGCTACATTTCAAAAGCCTGAAAAACATTCCCATCTAAAAGCTTTATATTTGAAAGGGTTTATCGACGGAAGGCCTTTGAGCAGGATGTTAGTTAATGGAGGTACAGCTGTTAACTTAATGACGTACGCCACCTTTAGAAAACTTGGAAAGACTACAGAAGACTTGACTCAAACCGATATGAGGTTGACGGACTTTGCTGGGAACGTATCAGCTACTAAAGGTGTTGTATGTGTCAAGTTAACAGTTGGCAGCAAGAGTTTGTCGACTACTTTCTTTGTAGTCGATGCAAAAGGTTCATACAGTGTGCTTCTTGAAAGAGATTGGATCCACGCTAACTGTTGTGTTGAAACATCCTCAATTTTCCGCGAAGGGAAAATCCACAAAATGAATTATAATATGACAAAACCAGGAACTGATCTTATCATATTATCATATAACAGTTGATACCACAGTCATACATCGTAATGTTACATGATTATAAGCATTACATCACTGGGGTATCACCTATTACAGAGTTTATTCTAGCGGAAGTCTATCGAGTGAAGGCTCCTCCTTCACGGGAATCATCAAAGTTGTTGTAGCGCAGCATCGACCGGATCCTCCGAACCAAACTTGAGCGTAGGCACGAAACCTCCTAATCCTTCTAGAGTATGTACCTCTGAAGCAGGAAAATCTGCACACCGCCAGATGTGTGCAGGCCATGGTCAGCACCGATGAGCTTTAGTGGAAAAGATAAAACAAGGGATCTGGCGATCCTAAGATTTGGCTGTGGATTTGCATCCTAGCGCATGAGCAGTAATCAATGTAATAATATTATCAGGTTTTATCACATCCCCATACACACACATCCACATCCATCCACCATATCCATATCCATATCCATCCCAATCATCACCACACCATCACCTCATCTCGTCTCACACACACACTCGCTCAGTCGACAGAGGCCAGCTCCCTCCCAGCCTTGTCTCAACGGCCCGCAACCTCACACCAGGTTCACGGCCGGCACTCACATACCAGGGGGGGAAAAGAGAACTCTCACTACGTTGGAAAGCTGGTCAGGGAAAAGGTCCGCAGCCAATGAATTGGCTAACATATCGATCGATCAACCATACACTCTGCAGAGGTTCTACAATATCCACAAGATCGCCATCATCGGCACTCTAGATATGCCTAGGTGGATATCGGTCGCTTGCCAGCCTAGAGTAATGCAACCCTACCTCCTAGCCCTGGAACACCCCAAGTCTGTCTGGGATGGCTAAGTCTGTGAAGTCACGTTCCCTCTCCCAAAGTGGGAGCCGTGATCGTCTCGGAAGGGTGTGGGACTCCCATACCTGTACGTTCCTCGCACTCTCTCGCCTAGCAGTAGTGGCATCACCCTACCAGGTAGTCCGACCGTCCCCGTCCATAAGGAGTGAGTGGCATGTAAAGGTATTCCCCGTGGTCAGGTTCCCGCTCAACCTAGGGTGGCTAAGCCGGAATGTCTTCACAAAGGTTTTCATTATCCGTGCCACCATAGTACGCTCCTGATCCGGGCTCCACCAGCGGCCCACACCCGGATCCACCTCAAGTCACCACTTAACCCGCCACAGGTTTCACCACCACAGGGGCATCCAGATCTGCCCCACGGCAAGACTCACACCAGGCTCGTCGTATATTCCGGCTCGGTCGACACAACCCTCACCCTCCACACACCCAAGTCACACACGCAGCACGCTCGCACATCACCAAGTCCGGCATTGTTGACTCTTGCTAAAGTCGGCACTAGGAGTAGACTATGGAATCTATCCCTGGCAACGGCGCCAGAAAGGTTTGTTGATACTTCTTAGTGTAAGAAGTATAACTAACTATTCGTATGACTATTGGTAGGTTCCGCAAGCGCACAGAATAAGTCTATTGTAGCACTTCACCCGGGAGTAACCGAGTATCGTATTTATTTCCACAGGGAAGCCACTATGGCAGAACTAACACTAGGACCGCTATGAACAACTGGTGATTCTAGCAGGGTTGATCAAAATGTGTGAATGGGGGTTGGTTTCTACTACTACTAAAAAGAAAAGAAAGACTAACTAATACTAACCTAAATCGGCGGGGTCTGGTCGATGAACAGATTAATGTTTTTCTACACACTTACGAACACAAGTAACTTAGCAATAAAGAGTTTATCTAGTTCTTCGAACCGTACACACCCTCTGGACTATTTACCTCAGACGTGCACAACGAGGTTTATGATTCAAGAACTAACCCAACTACGTGGTGGAATTCAAGGCTCCTAGGGCTGTCACCACCTGTTTGCTACCACAGCTATCCGGGGGGCTAGCCACAAACTAAGGTATAACCAGTCTAAGCACCGCGCTTACACTAATATATACTACTCTAATCTTGCGTCCAAAACTAGAGCACTGATTACTCAGCGAAGAACCCAAACTAGATATAAACTAAATACTAAGTTATCTATGATCGAAAGTACTCAACAAGAACAATAAGTAAAGAACTTAAAGTAAATGCTGAAAGTAGAAGAACACTAAGATAAATGAAGGAAGACTTGGAATTATACCAGAGACTTGGAAGATCCTCTATTACAACTCCAGCTCTTCTCTTCTACACTCTCACTCTCACTCTAAGTCTATCAACTAGAGTGTTACTCCACCAGAGCTCCGCTTACAAGAGAGTGGGACTAATGAGGTGAGGTCTGAGTACAAATGAGCTCGGGGGGTCCTATTTGCTCTAATCTCTTATTAAAATTGATTTGTTCCTTAAATACTTCAGAAAAATCTTTTAGTTTAGCATAAATTCCTTCTAACATTTTATCATGTTCAATTAATTTATTATTTATGCTATCATTAATTCTACCTTGATTAGAAACTAATTTTCCAATAGGAGAAATAAATACGGAGGTTTGAGGCATACCTTTATTATTCCATTGTTGGATCATTGGAATTGGAGGTTCTCCGTAGCCACCATTATTGAGAAGGGATTTGGCATCCTCTTTCTTAATTTCTGCTTGACCTTCACTTGACGAAGCGGCTCTTTGCTTAGCGTAGTACTCCTTTGCAGCACGATCTCTCTTCTCATTTATCCTTTGCTCTAGCAATTTTACCAAAGTTTGCAGGGTAACAGAATCAGCTTGCTTAATTTCAGACATACCTCAAGCACGTTTTTCGGTCCATCCTTGATTCGCCACCATTGTCTCGATCAGTTTGGTTGCCTTCTCTACAGTGAGAGAGAGATATGCACCTCCGGCGGCAGCATCAATGTGTTGTCGAGATTCTTGCTGGAGTCCATTGTAGAAGCTCTGGATCAAGTACCAGTCTTGCATACCATGGTGAGGACAGTATTCAACATACTCTTGTAGTCTCTCCCAAGCTTCAGGGATTGTTTCTTCGTCTCCCTGTCCAAAGTTGGAAATCTTGCTACGGACAAGAATAGTCCGACTTATCAGGCAGAACTTGTTGAGGAATTGATCCGCGCATCTCACCCACGTCAGCAGGTGGCCAGAGTTGAAGAGGAACCACTGCTTCGCTTTTTCCACTAATGAAAATGGAAAGAGACGAAGTCTGATGGCATCCTGCGAAACTCCCTGCACAGAAATTGTACTACATATCTCCAGAAAATTCCGGAGGTGAGCATTGGCATCCTCGGAACGTTTGCCATTAAATGCAATAGCTTGAGCCATATGTATTAAGTGAGGTTTAAGCTCAAAATCTACATTACTAGTAGAAGGTAACACTGGAATGTGAGCAAGAGTAGGCATGGAATACTCACAGAGTGTTTTGGTCGACGTCGATGTTGATTGATCGTTGGAGCAGCTTGGTTCGTCAGTCACTTTTGACTGGGATTCTTGTCTCGACGAACTCCTCTCACGAAGCTCCAGGTTCTTCCTCGGAGGAGTGAGATTAGCTCTCGCTCTCCTAAGAATGGGCTCAGGATCTTCTTGATAGTCGCTCGGAAGATTGAATCCGGCCATGACTACTTGAACGATCACAAACAACGAACAATATGTACCCGCTAGAACTACAGGGGTTAATTCAATAGAAATCACAAAGAATTAATTCTAGTCAATTGCTTCCCCGGCAACGGTGCCAGAAATGCTCGTTGACTCTTGCTAACGTCGGCACTAGGAGTAAACTATGGAATCTATCCCTGGCAACGGCGCCAGAAAGTTTTGTTGATACTTCTTAGTGTAAGAAGTATAACTAACTATTCGTATGACTATTGGTAGGTTCCGCAAGCGCACAGAATAAGTCTATTGTAGCACTTCACCCGGGAGTAACCGAGTATCGTATTTATTTCAACAGGGAAGCCACTATGGCAGAACTAACACTAGAACCGCTATGAACAACTGGTGATTCTAGCAGGGTTGATCGAAATGTGTGAATGGGGGTTGGTTTCTACTACTACTAAAAAGAAAAGAAAGACTAACTAATACTAACCTAAATCGGCGGGGTCTGGCCAATGAACAGATTAATGTTTTCCTACACACTTACGAACACAAGTAACTTAGCAATAAAGAGTTTATCTAGTTCTTCGAACCGTACACACCCTCTGGACTATTTACCTCAGACGTGCACAACGAGGTTTATGATTTAAGAACTAACCCAACTACATGGTGGAATTCAAGGCTCCCAGGGCTGTCACCACCTGTTTGCTACCACAGCTATCCGGGGGGCTAGCCACAAACTAAGGTATAACTAGTCTAAGCACCGCGCTTACACTAATATATACTACTCTAATCTTGCGTCCAAAACTAGAGCACTGATTACTCAGCGAAGAACCCAAACTAGATATAAACTAAATACTAAGTTATCTATGATCAAAAGTACTCAACAAGAACAATAAGTAAAGAACTTAAAGTAAATGCTGAAAGTAGAAGAACACTAAGATAAATGAAGGAAGACTTGGAATTATACCAGAGACTTGGAAGATCCTCTATTACAACTCCAGCTCTTCTCTTCTACACTCTCGCTCTCACTCTAAGTCTCTCAACTAGAGTGTTACTCCACCAGAGCTCCGCTTACAAGAGAGTGGGACTGATGAGGTGAGGTCTGAGTACAAATGAGCTCGGGGGGTCCTATTTATAGCCTAAGGGACCTAGGGTTAGGTCAGGGGGGTGAGTGTGGTGGCGGGCGCCAGCTAGGGGTGGCGGGCGCCACTCCCCTGGCCCTTGGATCCACCGCCTCTTCACCAACGGCATCCAGGAGGTCCTCCAAGTCGGTTTGGGGTCGGTTAGGGTTGTCCAATAACCGTCACATGGGCAATTAGGCCATGATCCATGTGACGCTACTTCTTAGCCCTTGGATGAACCGACTTAGGTGAGCAACGGCTGCCAATGAGTGTGGGGTGCTTCCCCTGGATCAGTGACGTGGCAGGGGGGAGTTTGGGCTTCTCCCCCCTGGCGGCCGCCAGCTAGGGGTGGCGGGCGCCACCCCTCCTTGGCCCAAAGTGAGCCCAGGCAAGTGGGCTTGCTTCCTGGTGGGTCCATTTGGTCATTTTGGTCAAAAACCCTGCAATTTCCTACATTCAAATAAAACTCAAGGACAAGTGGAAATCGTTAGTTTATAAAAGGTTTTTGGTTGATTTTAGGCCCTTGTGTTGTGTTATATGACCTTGTTGATGCTAAGAATATGACACTTAGTGAGCGTCAACAAGCTCCCCCAAGCTTACCTCTTGCTCGTCCTCGAGCAAGCATGGACTTGAAATAATCTTGGAAACTCTGTGTTTTTGTTGTGTATGCCCATATTATTTTCATCATCATGGAATTGGTAGCCTTCCCTGCACTCAAGATTAGAACAAAAGACCAGCAAGAAAGAAGGTTTGTATTTCCCTTGCCTATTTTGCTAATCAAGATATGTGGAGTTTTTGCAAGTTTTGTTCAAAAGAAAGCATGCTTAGTAACTTCTGTGGCTCACTCAATCACTCATATTTGTATGTGGAAAAGGAAGAATTATCCTCTCACTAAGACTTTATGTGGGGTTTAATGGGTAGGATAAAAGTGAGCATGCAATGCTAGCATAATTTTGCCAAGTTAGACAAATGGAGCAAAGGAGCAACAACTCATAGGTTCAGACCAGGAATGTGCAAGTGTGTGGTATTTATTGTGGCTACTACTTTCATGGCACTTCTCCTTTCTATCTCTTTTGTGGGATCATGGCTATGAATGAGAGCATTTGCTGTTTTGGATATTCTCTTCTTTCTAGAGCACTTACTCTTTTGAATTTTCTTTCTAGAGCACTTGCTCTTTTGAATATTTTTTTCTTTCTAAAGCACTTGCTCTTTTTTTAATGAATGATTATAGCCATGTCCCTGAGATTTCATTATGGAGCATGATATTTTGCCATGAAGTATTCCTAACAATGAATGGAAATAAAGGCATGTTGTGTGCGTATTCTCAGTGTAAGAATAACACTATATAGGTGGGTGCAAGTGAATTCCTTGGTCTAAAGATATGACAAGTTTCTCTACCATGACTATCAACAAAAGTCTAACTAGCTCAACACTAACATGCAGCAGGTGAAAGCTCCTACTCTAAAAAATTATTTGGCTCTGGTAGGACTTTCTTTGCCACAGAAGTACTTAGAGCAAGTTTTTAATTTTTTTCAAAATAATTACTCCACAAACTTGACTTGCTCAAGTCAAAGTAGAAACTTACTTCCCCTTTACTTAGTCTAATCTAATGCTCATGTCTCAAGTTTAGTTCTAGCATACGTTCTCCCATGATAATTCTAATGCATGGCATACATTTTTATTTATTAGAAAGACTTATGATGAGAGCGTTTCATATTTATTATTATTATATATATATATATTTTATTTTATTTTAACTGCAAATTAACTAAGATAAAACTCAAATTTAAACTACTGAAATAAAAATAAAACTGACAGTAATAAAGATGGCAGTGATACTTACCTCGATGACGGGGTCCTCCCCCAAGCTGGCTTTTGGCGTGGTTGGGCTACATCCATCCCTGACGACGGTACATGTCGTCCCAGTTCTGCTGCAGGAGAGAAGAAATATTACCCAGTTCTCCACCAGTTTTCTGGCGGAATTCCTGGAAATTTTGATTCAAGTTGTTCAAGTCCTGACGGATTTCAGCAGTATCCATGGTAAGTCCATTCATCTGGTGCTGAAGATATCCCATATCGCGCATCCACTCGTCCTGATGAAAGGACGAATGGTGAGCGGCCTGTGGCGAGATTCCCCTATGGAAGAACTCATCACCACGGCCAGTGTACCGGGTGGATCCTCCCAAGGAATGGGTTGAACTCCCCAACTGGGATGAGTGAAAGGACGCCTCCTGGCCGTATTCCCACCGCGGATGTTGCGGTTGTTGCCAATTTGATTCTCCTGCTTGGTGCGAGCCAGGGGGTATCAAATGACCATAGTGTGCTGCTCCATCATACTGCCCTGCATGGAAAGGGTCAAACTCCTGTGCCGCTGCTGCTGCTCTTGCGGCCTCTTCTGCTGCACGGGTCTGCGCTCGCGTCCTCCTCCTGGGAACCTGCATGATGTTCTCTCGGGCCAACCTGCGGTTTTGCTCTGCCTCGGTTTCCAGGGCCAAAAGTAACGTTGGTGCATTCACCAACCAAAGTGACATGTCAGGAAGAGCGATTTTATTCACATAATCTTGGTAGATCATGTGAATCTCACCGGTCTCCTAGTTCTCACGCAAGAGGTGTTCTTGCGAGAAATGCTCTATGGTCAAAAGGTCTCAGTCACTAGGAATGTAGGAGTATATAGCGGTGTTCAGCAGACCCATGTTAAAAGCCAGTCTAGTTATCCAAGATGTCATTTCAATATTTCCAGTGCGTTGATTAAATTTAGACCAGTAGTCCGCCATGGCCTTGGCGGGTGATACTTTTATGTGGTTAACTAGAGCATACAGCAGCAGCATTTCAGGCTTTTTAATTGGTCTCAAGTCAGGTCTTGGAAAGAGTGTGATACTAATATATTTGTGGAAAAACCTGAGCGTGGGATTGTGGATATTACTTGTACGGGGCAAGCCTGGGTCTCTGTTCCCAGCAATGCTTTTCCAAAAATCATTTCTATTAAAACCCGTACAAGAAGATTCCAGGTTTAGTAAGCATGAATCATCAAAATTTAAATGCTTGCTAAACTGCCCCCACGAAAGAGTGTGCTCTTCATTAAAAAGCCGGAATGTTATGTGAGTAGCAGACAATTGCATGGTACCTAGAAATTCCATTGTGAGGGGAAGGATTCCCTCCTCATTAACCATCCATGCATCTTCCCATCCTAGGGTTCGAGAAATATAGAGAAACTCACTGTCCATACTAGTGCGACGTAGCAAGTCGTCGTCGATGCGGCGGGTGTGAACGAACTCCCTTTCACTAAGGATGTTCCGGGCCTGCCGCTCCCGATCACTCAGCCAGATGATATCATTGACGGAGTTCAGGATGCGGATGGTCGGTCCGGCCTGGTGTGTGAACGGAGAGTTCCGATCCACCGACATTTCGTTGGTGGATGGAGTACCCCACCCGGCGCTCTCCTCATCACTCCCAGCAAAGCGAATGTGGGTGTTTGCTCTCGACGAACTTCCCTCACCCTTACTCTTCTTCTTCTTTCCGGTGAAGAAGTTCTTGAGAGGGCCCATGACTTCCTTGCTAATGCTCAAGATGGCTGGTGTTTTTGTGTTTTGAGTGAGTTGTGAGAATTTGCATGGGGTGTGGGTAGTATTTATATGCTGAGGATGGAAGGGGGGAGGCTGTGAGCCCCTCCCACCTGGCGGGCACCAGGAATAAGTGGCGGGCGCCACCCTCCTTGGCTGAATTTCACTCCAACTCACCCCTCCTTTGACCTAGTGCTCTCCTTGTCACTCTCCATCACATGTGCACCAGAATTTTTTGGGTGGAGATGTGTCCAAAAGGTGGAGTGAAGAGGGGGAGACATGGGGAGACATGAGAGTGAGTGATTGCATGAAAAGAGCAAAGCCATGGGTCTCCCTTGGTGTTATCTGGGTCTAGGAGGTAGGTGTAATAGTCTAGAGATTGGCTAGTGCTCCCTAGTGCAACCTAGGGTGGCGGGCGCCAGCATGGGGTGGCGGGCGCCACCCCTATGGCTGCCCTAAGCCCCCTAGGTGCCACCTAATCACTCTAGTAAACTTCTACTTTGCTGAAAATTAAATTGCTTAAATAAAATGAAAAATTAAATGAGGGGATAAAGACTTACCTTAGCCTAACTTACCTTGGTTAGCCGCTTTGGATTCCCGATTAGGGTCGCTTTCACGGTGGTTGTGGTGGAGTGTCGGCACCGACGAACCTTGATGACGGGTGTTTTTCCAGTCGCGGTGTGAACTCGAATTTCTCCTCCTTTCCACTGATGTGGAGCTGAATTTCTCCAGCTCCTACATCAATGGTGGCTTTTGCAGTGCTCAGAAATGGCCGTCCCAAGATCAATGGCGTCCAGTGGTCCAGATTAATATCCAGAACCACGAAATCCACCGGGACAAAGAGATTCCGGATTTTCACCGGAATATTCTCTGCTATTCCCGCGGGATATCGGAGCGATTGATCGGCTAGCTGCAAACACATAGAAGTAGGGGACAAGGTATGATGATTTAATTTATCATATATTACCTTGGGCATGACGCTGACGCTTGCTCCTAGATCACAGAGTGCATGCTCGAAGTGCTGCTCTCCAATTGAACATGCGATCGTTGGGTTTCCTGGGTCCTTCTTCTTTTCTGGGAGTTGGTTTAAAATGACCGCACTGCGATCTTCGATCAATTTAACCACATCCCTACTTGGAATGGGTTTCTTCTTATTGAGCATGTCTCTCAAATATTTTGCATAAGTTGGAACCTGCATAGCGTCAATAAATGGCACATGTATATATAATTTTTGAATTACCTCAACGAATTTCTTGAATTGGTCGTCTTCCGTCAGATTTCTGTTTTGATCTGGAAAAGGTAATACATGTGTATCATAGAATTCATGAGGAGCAGTTCGTACCTTGGATGAAGGTTCAGCTGGGGTCTCCTCTTCTTCGTCATCTTCAACATTAACAATATTTTTCTTTGTAGCAGCATTACTACTAGGAACTAAATTAGGATGAGGGGGATCACGAGTGGATTTACCACCTCTTGTGGTTACAGCTTTTACCTCCTCATAGTATTTAATTTGAGATTTAATATTATCTACTTTTTGCTCTAATCTCTTATTAAAATTGATTTGTTCCTTAAATACTTCAGAAAAATCTTTTAGTTTAGCATAAATTCCTTCTAACATTTTATCATGTTCAATTAATTTATTATTTATGCTATCATTAATTCTACCTTGATTAGAAACTAATTTTCCAATAGGAGAAATAAATACGGAGGTTTGAGGCATACCTTTATTATTCCATTGTTGGATCATTGGAATTGGAGGTTCTCCGTAGCCACCATTATTGAGAAGGGATTTGGCATCCTCTTTCTTAATTTCTGCTTGACCTTCACTTGACGAAGCGGCTCTTTGCTTGGCGTAGTACTCCTTTGCAGCACGATCTCTCTTCTCATTTATCCTTTGCTCTAGCAATTTTACCAAAGTTTGCAGGGTAACAGAATCAGCTTGCTTAATTTCAGACATACCTCAAGCACGTTTTTCGGTCCATCCTTGATTCGCCACCATTGTCTCGATCAGTTTGGTTGCCTTCTCTACAGTGAGAGAGAGATATGCACCTCCGGCGGCAGCATCAATGTGTTGTCGAGATTCTTGCTGGAGTCCATTGTAGAAGCTCTGGATCAAGTACCAGTCTTGCATACCATGGTGAGGACAGTATTCAACATACTCTTGTAGTCTCTCCCAAGCTTCAGTGATTGTTTCTTCGTCTCCCTGTCCAAAGTTGGAAATCTTGCTACGGACAAGAATAGTCCGACTTATCGGGCAGAACTTGTTGAGGAATTGATCCGCGCATCTCACCCACGTCAGCAGGTGGCCAGAGTTGAAGAGGAACCACTGCTTCGCTTTTTCCACTAATGAAAATGGAAAGAGACGAAGTCTGATGGCATCCTGCGAAACTCCCTGCACAGAAATTGTACTACATATCTCCAGAAAATTCCGGAGGTGAGCATTGGCATCCTCGGAAGGTTTGCCATTAAATGCAATAGCTTGAGCCATATGTATTAAGTGAGGTTTAAGCTCAAAATCTACATTACTAGTAGAAGGTAACACTGGAATGTGAGCAAGAGTAGGCATGGAATACTCACAGAGTGTTTTGGTCGACATCGATGTTGATTGATCGTTGGAGCAGCTTGGTTCGTCAGTCACTTTTGACTGGGATTCTTGTCTCGACGAACTCCTCTCACGAAGCTCCAGGTTCTTCCTCGGAGGAGTGAGATTAGCTCTCGCTCTCCTAAGAATGGGCTCAGGATCTTCTTGATAGTCGCTCGGAAGATTGAATCCGGCCATGACTACTTGAACGATCACAAACAACGAACAATATGTACCCGCTAGAACTACAGGGGTTAATTCAATAGAAATCACAAAGAATTAATTCTAGTCAATTGCTTCCCCGGCAACGGTGCCAGAAATGCTTGTTGACTCTTGCTAACGTCGGCACTAGGAGTAAACTATGGAATCTATCCTTGGCAACGGCGCCAGAAAGTTTTGTTGATACTTCTTAGTGTAAGAAGTATAACTAACTATTCGTATGACTATTGGTAGGTTCCGCAAGTGCACAGAATAAGTCTATTGTAGCACTTCACCCGGGAGTAACCGAGTATCGTATTTATTTCCACAGGGAAGCCACTATGGCAGAACTAACACTAGAACCGCTATGAACAACTGGTGATTCTAGCAGGGTTGATCGAAATGTGTGAATGGGGGTTGGTTTCTACTACTACTAAAAAGAAAAGAAAGACTAACTAATACTAACCTAAATCGGCGGGGTCTGGTCGATGAACAGATTAATGTTTTTCTACACACTTACGAACACAAGTAACTTAGCAATAAAGAGTTTATCTAGTTCTTCGAACCGTACACACCCTCTGGACTATTTACCTCAGACGTGCACAACGAGGTTTATGATTTAAGAACTAACCCAACTACGTGGTGGAATTCAAGGCTCCCAGGGCTGTCACCACCTGTTTGCTACCACAGCTATCCGGGGGGCTAGCCACAAACTAAGGTATAACTAGTCTAAGCACCGCGCTTACACTAATATATACTACTCTAATCTTGCGTCCAAAACTAGAGCACTGATTACTCAGCGAAGAACCCAAACTAGATATAAACTAAATACTAAGTTATCTATGATCGAAAGCACTCAACAAGAACAATAAGTAAAGAACTTAAAGTAAATGCTGAAAGTAGAAGAACACTAAGATAAATGAAGGAAGACTTGGAATTATACCAGAGACTTGGAAGATCCTCTATTACAACTCCAGCTCTTCTCTTCTACACTCTCGCTCTCACTCTAAGTCTCTCAACTAGAGTGTTACTCCACCAGAGCTCCGCTTACAAGCGAGTGGGACTAATGAGGTGAGGTCTGAGTACAAATGAGCTCGGGGGGTCCTATTTATAGCCTAAGGGACCTAGGGTTAGGTCAGGGGGGTGAGTGTGGTGGCGGGCGCCAGCTAGGGGTGGCGAGCGCCACTCCCCTGGCCCTTGGATCCACCGCCTCTTCACCAACGGCATCCAGGAGGTCCTCCAAGTCGGTTTGGGGTCGGTTAGGGTTGTCCAATAACCGTCACATGGGCAATTAGGCCATGATCCATGTGACGCTGCTTCTTAGCCCTTGGATGAACCGACTTAGGTGAGCAACGGCTGCCAATGAGTGTGGGGTGCTTCCCCTGGATCAGTGACGTGGCAGGGGGGAGTTTGGGCTTCTCCCCCCTGGCGGCCGCCAGCTAGGGGTGGCGGGCGCCACCCCTCCTTGGCCCAAAGTGAGCCCAGGCCAGTGGGCTTGCTTCCTGGTGGGTCCATTTGGTCATTTTGCTCAAAAACCCTGCAATTTCCTACATTCAAATAAAACTCAAGGACAAGTGGAAATCATTAGTTTATAAAAGGTTTTTGGTTGATTTTAGGCCCTTGTGTTGTGTTATATGACCTTGTTGATGCTAAGAATATGACACTTAGTGAGCGTCAACAGGCATCACCCGCCAAACCATTCCCAAGGGTTCACCACCCGCATCACATCTCAGATATAATACGAAGTGGAGTTAATAATATAATGGTGAAACATGCAAGCAAGCAGGCGAGTAAGCAAGTTTAACTGAGCGAATGCGCAAAGCAGGGTGTTGTGGTAGAGTGGGTTGCAATCAGGTAATAATGGCTTAGGTAGTATCATGCATCAATATACTAGCAAAGGAATAAATATAAAGCGCTAGCAGATCTACATATTTGCAATGTCTAATAGGATTCTCTAAAAAGAGGGTGTTGCCATGACACCTGCGAAGTAGTCGTAGTCGTGGTTAATTATTCCTCATTGGTGTTCCATTAGCGAGGTCATCTCCTCCTGCGTTGACTCCATCTTGCAGTCCTTGTTGTCGTCCATGTTCTCTCGGTCCATTCGTATGCTACTCCACGAAACGACACACAAGGCAAGAGAACACTCACACCATAATTGAAAGACAACGGGACGTAGGAAGATCCATTAACACCAATGAGACACTAAATTACACTAGGTTTAGCCCTCTCGGCGGTTGTCCGATTTCCTCGGGCTAGGAACAAGGTGGTGGTTTGCAAGTTTAAGTCCTGGCCAAGCCAATACGGCTTTCTGACATAGGGTTCAAACTAAGGCCTATTCTTGGCAAACACCACGGCTCTCATCCTTCGATTTGGTCGTCATTTATACAGGGCGGAAATCGGAGGACGGGCCTAACGAATAAGTATGACGGGGTTTGGCTCTTGTAGCCTTATCCCAACGATTAACACCATTTGACCTGTCTCCAAGGTACCTTGGCTTGCCCGCTATGAAAAAGTGGTAGCGCAAAAGGGATTGGAGGTCTACAATCCTCTCGATCCACACGACACAGTACGTCGGGAAACAAGAGCGGGGTTAGCTCCGCACATCTATGCCATGTCCTCAGGCACATTTCTAGGGAAATGTGTTTAGGTGGTCGATCGAGTCGACACGCGGGGTCCTGAGATACAACATAGACCTTAGCTTTGCTAACAAAAGAAATAGCACGAGTACAAATATATAAGTCAGAGGTTCATTCCTTCCAACGCACACGTCATGGTAGAAGACGGGGTATTGGAAATAGTGGCTCAATATAAGATGCAAGTGCGCAAACTACTCGTAGGGTACCCGACCAGGGTGCTCTGGCACTAAGTAATTTCTAGATTCGTAGCGGTGCGGTTGTCACCGCGAGAATCGAGATATGCAGTGGTCAACGGGTACAAGCATACAAGAGTTTGTGCACGAAGAAGCATTTAAGTGAAAAAGAGTGTAGCTCCATGGCCATGGCTACTCGCGACCACAAGATACACTAACAGGGGTCATGTTACATTCGGCATCACGGTCATGGCGAGACGGGTCTCGCGATTGTAACGTCCGAACGAGGTACGATACCCTTAGCCGGCTTAACAGCTCGGCACATAGAGACAAGCACCCGAACATCCATCAATACATGGTAAGAACCATAAAGCGACACAAAGACACGTCGAACCAAATAAGTGGAGTAGCACATTCCCATAGCATAAGATTGGATGGATCCTGTATCACAAGTGCATATACAGGTGGTCGTGAGAACGAGATATTCCATGAGTACAGATAGATATACAAGAGACTTTCCAGGAGGGCTCGGTAAGTCGACTATAAGATAACACGGGTCCCAAAGGGTCATGGTGGCGGCACATAGGGTCACGGGGTCTCCCCAATCGTCATAAGCTACGGTTTCCATCAGGGCATCCTACGGTCAAGATGAGAAGAGAATTACCTTGTCATCCACCATGTCGACTAGGGTTCATTCCACTTGGTCTAAACGCGTCGTGGTCATGGCTTTGTCATGGGCATACTTTCGGGGCGGTCAGTAACACGCCGGTGTTCTTGGAACACCAGTGGTTCGATTTGGCTTGGGCCGGTCGTGTGTGTGTGCTCAAGTGTTCAAAGGTTGTAATCGTCCTCGGTCTACGCGTTTCAAGTTCGGCAAGCAGCGGTCAGGGGTTGGAAGAGAGGGACGATTTAACTAACCATGGTTCATCGTGTAATCATAGATGGCGTTGCTTGGCATCTAGGTCTTGGCGTCGCGGTGTCGTCACGTAGCTCGTCTTTCGTCCTTTGCACGTGGTGCACCTAGAGAGAAGAGATTTGATCGAAGATGATCATAGTTCAATGCGGGTTAACGATTTTGTCGATAGTGTGGACATGCAGAAGTAACCGGCACGATGGCACGGACAAGCAAGGATGAATAATCATGAGTCAATTAGCGATAACGAATTAGACTGGCACGAAGGCACGGCGCAGGCAAGATGATTAATAAGAATCGGTATTACAAGGATGAATCAAGGTATATGGAGGATATGTAAAGGAGGTCTTCAACGAAGTGGCGCCATCGACCGAACTGCTGCGCACAATCAGCCGGTTCAGCAGGGCGCACGCAGCCGAACAGCAGATCGCACGCAACCGAACAGCAGATCGCACGCAGCCGATTCAGCAGGGCGCGACTTCGGCCGAACAGCAGCGCCGCCTTGGCCGAACTGCAATTCGGCAGGGAAAACTTCGGGTGAGGTGAAGGGGTTCGGCGCAGCGAGGTTGTACCCTTCCTGTATAAGTGAAACTCATGGCACGAAGGTCGGGGTTCAGACAGCAGTGACACTAGAATGGAAAAGGAGGGGGTTCGTGGTGCGGCAGGCTCACCGGCAGCGACAGCGGCTCGTTGGTGTGCCTTGGCGGAGATGAGGCAGGCTCGGTGGGGGTAGGCGCTGCGATGCCACATCATGACCGCGGAGCAGCGAGGCATCGCCCAGGCTGGGCAAGGCTCGGGCTCTTCGCAGAGAAGCCGCGGCGTTGCTGTGCTGGGTCACGGGCTCGGCGTCGTCGGCGTTGAGGAGGTCGGCCGTCGATGCGGTCGGGGCGGATTGTGGCGGCAGCGCTGGGGAAGAAGGGGCGCGCGCGGGCGCGAGGTTGCAGAGGAGCGACGACGCGGTAGGGAGCTGAGGAAGGAGAGAGGGAGAAGTAGAGGGTGGTACGGATGGGGCGGAGTCGCGCGCGTGGTAGGTGGCGTCGGAGCGGCGTGGAGCACGCTCCACCGAGTGGTGGCGGCGGCGCCTGGGGAGGCTGGGCCACGCGTGAAATGGAGAGGCGAGCGGCTGGGCCTGGAGAGGGGTGGTGCGCAGGGAAGAGATGGGAGGCAGGCTGGGCTTGGCCCATCCGACTGGAGCAAGGAAAAGGGAAGGAAGAGTGGGCCGGCTAGGGAGGTTTCAGCCCAGAGAAGAAAGGAAGGTTTCCCATTTTTGTAAGGAAAAAATCAAAGGGTTTCACAAATAGAGTTTGTGGAAGAATTTGTGGGGAATTTAAATGGGATTCGAAAGAGCGGTTTAGAGACAAGTTCCGAAGGGTGTTTGGAGTAGAAGTCGAGAATAGGAAATGGGGAAATAGGGAAAAGGAATTCTCTCCGAGTTATGATTCATTGTGACTCAGAGATTTTCAGAGTTGGCAACCAGTGAGATCGAGATAATCCCTAGAGAAATACAAGGAGGTTGCTATGGTCATGTGCTCTCCAACATAAGACTTAGGTTGCAAAAAGAATCTCCGACAAACTCCTACAAGCAATGTTATATGAATGCAACAATTTATTTATAAATTGTTTCCGGTTCGGCTAACAACTACATGTTCCACTCAATCACTGAAAAATTTTAAAAAGTCCAAATTTTTGGGTTGTTACACGTGTTCCATCTACCATGCACCAAAATGTGATTCAATGGATCGGAGACACTGTGGAAGTGGTACCAGCCGATTCGACTGTGAGCATTGCTTACTCTGATCCTAACGATTGGAATTTTGACGATGTGGAGTGCTTCTCTGGGAAGGTTCACGAAGAAGGTTTCATCAAGACATTTGATGATGGCCAACAGCCGATCCAAGCAGTCGGCTTTAAAAAATATATCTAATGGATTGTCCAATCAATGAAGACGAAAGCAAGATGGGTAAAGGTTTTACATCGGCTGATGAACTAGAAGCAGTTGATATTGGGAACGGTGATAAACCAAGATTGACGTATATTAGTGCTAAGCTGGATCCCAAGTTTAGACAAGAACTTATTACTTTGTTAAAAGAATATAAAGAATGTTTTGCTTGGGATTATTCTGAAATGCCTGGTCTTGATCGATCGTTGGTTGAGCATCGACTACCTATCAAACATGGGAGTCAGCCTGTAAAACAAGCTCCAAGGAGAATTAGAGCAGAGGTTATGGCTGATGTGAAAACAGAAATCACTCGGCTTTATGAAGCTAACTTCATTCAGCAATGTAGATATGTCGAATGGATATCTAGTGTAGTCCCTGTGTATAAGAAAAATGGGAAGATGAGAGTTTGCATTGATTTCAGAGATCTAAATAAAGCTACTCCAATGGATAGCTACCCAATGCTAGTAGCGGACATGTTGGTTGATGGAGCGGCGGGGCACAAGGTAATCAGTTTTATGGATGGCAACGCTGGTTATAATCAAATTTTTATGGCGGAAGAAGATATACATAAAACTGCATTCAGGTGCCCGGGTGCTATAGGCTTATATGAATGGGTAGTCATGACTTTTGGGCTTAAAAATGCCGGTGCAACCTATCAGAGAGCTATGAATTATATCTTTCACGAGTTGATCGGCAAAATTGTGGAAATCTACATTGATGATGTTGTTGTAAAATCCAAGGATTATCAAGGACATCTTAAAGATCTCAGGGATACTCTGGAATGTGCAAGAAAGCATGGATTAAGAATGAATCCCCACAAGTGTGCGTTTGGAGTATCAGTCGTACAGTTTTTGGGTTTTATGGTACATGAAAAGGGGATTGAAGTCGATCAGAAAAGTTATGACGCAATTGACAAAGCAGTACCACCGACTACAAAAACTCAGTTACAGTCTTTGATCGGTAAAATTAATTTCATCAGAAGGTTTATTTCAAATTTGTCAGCCAGGATTTTGCTGTTCTCAGTTCTGTTGAAATTAAAGGATGACCAGGAGTTTAAGTGGGGAAGTGAACAGCAAAAGGCATTTGATGAAATCAAAGAGTATATGAAGTCCCCACCAGTTTTGATTCCTCCTCAAAGGAACAAGCCTTTTAGGTTGTATGTATCGGCCGATGATCATACAATCGGGTCAGTCTTAATGCAAGAATTTGAAGGAAAGGAATGAGTAGTGTTCTATCTCAGCAGAAGATTGCTTGATCCAGAAACGAGATATTCTCCCGTTGAGAAATTATGCTTATGTTTATACTTCTCATGCATCAAGCTTCAACATTACCTGTTGTCTTTCGAGTGCACGGTAGTGTGAAGGTTTGATGTGATAAAACACATGTTGTCTATGCCTATTTTAAACAGAAGAATTGGCAAATGGATTCTTGCATTATTAGAGTTCGATTTGAAGTATGAATCGGCTAAAGTGCTTAAAGGTCTGGTAATAGCTGATTTTGTTACTCATCATCACGGGCAAGAAATTAAGACTTTAGATTTTACCCCGTGGGCTTTGTTCTTTGATGATTCTAACTGCAAACAAGGTGGATGTATTAGTATTGTCCTTGTTTCTCCTCAAGGGAAAAGTTTTGAATACGCCTTTCCTATTGATCCAACCTCTACTTGAAGGACCGAGAATGCAACCCGAAAGCGACCAGAGGGGGGGGTGAATGGGAGCTACAAACTTTCCTTTCGGAAACTAGTAACTGCTGTCCCGAAAATCAACCCCAAGAGCAAACCTTAGAGCTCGTAAGTATCCACGACCCTAGATGTAGGGTGGATGCTTCCAAGAAGCACAGCGGGACACTCTACGACTCTAGAAAGCCAACACAAAAGACGGAAACCGAAACCGAGATCGCACGAACGAACAGCGAATGAAACTGCGCAGTCACAGCAGCATCGGACGCTGGCAGCGTCCGATGCCCAACCAACGGACGCGTCCGATGCGAAAAGAGCAAAACTGGAACCTTACTGCATAGCCATCGGACGCTGGCTACAGTAAACCCTCAGCATCCGATGCTTAACCCTCGGACGCGTCCGATGGACGACGGAGCGTCCGATGGTTAGAGTCTGGAGCGTTCGATGCCCCGCGTCCGATGCCCACTCAAAAACACCAGGCTGACACGTGTCACCGGAGCGTCCGATGCTATGAACAGCAGCGTCCGATGCTCCCGTGACGAGCGTCCGATGCCCCCGATCACCACACAGTTCTTCGGCGATTCAACCCGATCTCCTCCGAATCAAAAGCTCTAGGGCTAGGATTCGATCTAAGAGGTCACAAGGATGTTAGTGAGCTACTCCTAAGAGATCATGGCTCGAACCTAACTCCAAATCGGTGAATCGAAAGATTTCGGGGTAAAAGAGCAAGAACGTGATCCAAAATGAAAATCGCTCGATCTCCTAGACCGTGAGGTTAGAGGAGAATTCCTTCGGTGGAAAGAAGTGCCTCACGATCTAGAACAACTTGGTTCAAACGGATTTGCAAAAGATGAACCGAGCAAAGAGATCAAGCGATGGGAAGAACGTGGAGAAAAAGGATTCCGCGAAGAACACGAACAAAACGCGAATCACAACCACGATCTGCAGCCGTAGCGCAAACACACGCTACAACCGTGAGGTTACGGCCTCACTTCCTCAAAATCAACAGTACACAGAGGTGAGTCTCTCTGCGGATCTCAGCTAGTTACAGAAGGGAATGGGAGAGCAGAAAACCCTAAGTGCGAAAGAGCAAATGACTGAGATAGATGGGAGGAGGGTGTCTCCCGACTACTTATCCTACTACTAGCCTAAGTCTAATTCCTACTCTACCCCTCTCTATTCTAATTACAGAGCGAACCAGCTAAACCCTAGGGTTATTCTGGACCAACTCGGTGGTAGGTGTATCCGACGGCCACGCCCGCTCGACTCGAAGCGTTGCCTCGACGCAACCTCCAGATCGCCGCCACGTGCCGCCCTCGCTCTGCACCCCCGGTTTTGTGGCCCAAACCGGGAAACCAGCCTTTTCCAGCCAACCCCCGGTTTTGAGGCCCAAACCGGGAAACCGGCCCATCAGCATCTGAGTTTTGAGGCCAAACTCAGCAAACCCTCAGAGCCCAGGTTTTGAGGCCCAAACCTGGAAACCGTCCTCAGCCCGAGTTTTGTGGCCAAACTCGGAAACCCTCAGCCCGAGTTTTGTGGCCAAACTCGGAAACCGTCAGCCCGAGTTTTGTGGCCAAACTCGGAAACCGTCCACGCCCAGGTTTTGAGGCCCAAACCTGGAAACCGTCCATCCGATGGTTTTTCCCTGGCTCTACCACCAAACCGACGTCGTAGAGGGGATGCACCTCTCGTGCACCCCACCCACCGACACGTGTCCCCGAGTCCACGACTCAGACAACACATGACCGCACATCTTCACTTGTCGTCGTCACAGGCTGCCAGCCACCACAGCTGATCCTCGGGCCTTTGGTCCCTCAGTCCAAGCCTCACGTCCGTCCTTCGCCACTCTCGGTCCATCGGCACGGCACGTCTCTACTTGACCTTCTCCTCGCCTTCGATCACTGCATCCGTGCTCGACACCTGCACAACACAAGCCAAAGAACATGCGCATCATACCAGTTGACAATCACTCATCACTCAGAGACCCGGCATACA
This sequence comes from Coix lacryma-jobi var. lacryma-jobi, assembly GCA_009763385.1. Classification (NCBI taxonomy): domain Eukaryota; kingdom Viridiplantae; phylum Streptophyta; class Magnoliopsida; order Poales; family Poaceae; genus Coix; species Coix lacryma-jobi. Next base: position 115,374,291 of record CM019829.1, read on the forward strand.
CCCATGTATCCGCAATCTCCCCCTTGATGAGTGCATTGTCAACTACCAACACAAATCATAAGAGAAAGAGAAGAAGGGAGGGAGAAAGAAGAGAGAACTCAACCAAATGACCCAAAAGCATAGCAAAGCCGAAGAAGGTCAAGTGGAAAGAGCGAAAGAACTTGGTCCCCAAAGACATGGGCAACGGCTCGACGCAACCAAGCAAAGCAAAGCTAGCCCTCAAGAAGAGGTAGAACAGGCTCAACACCGCTAGCAGATACCAATTGGAAACTCCAGAGAAACGAGCTCAAAACCAATTGAAACCGAAAGAAAATCGAAGCAAAATGCTAGTCCCTCAAGATAGAGGCACAGAGGCTCAACACAACTAGCAAAGAAAGCTCGAAACCAAAGCCCTTCGGCCAAGAACGCTCCGAACCAATCGAAAAGTCTCCAAACCAAAAGAGAACCAAACGAGATCGAAATGCCCTGAAAAGCGTTTGCTAGTCCCTCAAGACAGAGGCAAAGGCTCAACACAACTAGCAAACTCCCCCTTGACACATGCAAGCAAAGCAACTAGGAACACTCCCCCTTGGGTCCAATAAGAGAAGAGCACAAGAAACTCCCCTTAGTTGAACATCCAGGAGTATATGATTTGCAATTTCTCCCCCTTAGTTGAAAATGCACCAATCAAGAGAAAGGCATCAAGGCAAGAAACTCCCCCTTCCAACATGCATATGAAGTCAGAAATGCACGTTAGCAGCTTCAGGCATATATTCAAAAGAGTGCAAAAATGCTCTAAACAGTATAACTCCAATGACTCAACTAAGCACTCAAATAGCAAAGGCTCAAACTGATCACAAATACGAAATATGAAGCATATGAGCAAGTGAGCAGTTTTGAGTCAAAAAGGATAGTCACCATCAAAATAGCACTACACATGTATAGACAGGAATCCAAACAAGTGCTAAACATGTATACAAGGTGAACTACCCCTAGCAAAGTTCAATCATCATGCATAGGAATGAAGCATATACTTGTGATTTCATTTTTATATCGGAGTTGCAGCGGTGAAATTACACAAGGTTAATCATTTGCATGTGATTGCGAGAGGTTGAAAGCTTGTCTTTGCCTAACTTTTCAACCGAGCGAAGCCTATGCCGAAGCAATCAGAAGCTTAAAGCTGCGGTTTCGGTCATACACTACACGGCTCAAGTTTAACTCAAAGTGCAATGAGAAACAGTCTCGATACCGTGATGTGTTGACAAGCAATCCCATCTCGATCTTTTCAATACACTAAAACTTGGTTCAAATTTTAAACATGATATGAACAGACCAAGCAAGTGAATGACTCAGAACTAGAGACATAGCAACCTAGCATATATGAAAAGCACGAGTGAACTCAACACATCCTACACATGCTAGTTGCATATCTCAATGGTGAACATTTTCAGATTTTAAGTTATTAAGCAATTTCACCATTTCAAAATAGCTCAGCTCACAATATGTACTAGTGATCAGAAAGAGCATAAGCTACAAGTATAAGCATCGGAGCATACTACATAGAGCATAGTTACATTCTAGTGATTATAGACATGAAGCTCAGAATGTAAATGCGTATGCTGAAATGTAAAAGAAAAGAAGGACAAAAGAAGAAGAGTCAGTCCATTATACAAGATCCAAAATGTTTCCCCCATCTAAAAGGGGAAACACACACCAAGTTCACCCCTCAACCGATTAAAGGTTGATTCGTCTAAAGGCTTGGTGAGAATATCAGCCAGTTGATGATGAGTATCGACATGGCGAAGGTCAATATCACCCTTCTCCTGGTGGTCTCGTAAGAAATGAAAGCGCACATCAATGTGTTTGGTCTTCGAGTGAAGCACGGGGTTCTTAGCAACGCTAATAGCACTCGTGCTGTCACAAAGCAAAGGTACGTGAGAAAAGCTCAGACCAAAATCACGCAAAGTGGCCATCATCCAAAGCAACTGGGAACAGCAGCTAGCCGCAGCAACATATTCAACCTCTGTGGTAGACTGAGCGACACTAGACTGCTTGCGAGAAGACCACGAAACAAGAGAAGAACCAATAAACTGGCAAGTCCCAGAAGTGGACTTGCGCTCAATACGGCAACCAGCAAAATCGGCATCGGAATAACCGCAAAGGGAGAGGGTGGAGGAAGCAGAATACCAAATCCCGAACTCAGGTGTGAAACGAAGGTACCTGAAAATCCGCTTCACCGCCTGACGGTGAGAGGTGCGCGGCGACGCCTGAAAGCGCGCGCACAGACACACCGCGAACTGGATGTCCGGGCGTGTCGCCGTCAGGTAGAGGAGCGACCCGATCATGCTGCGGTACTCCTTCTGGTCCACTGCTTCTCCATCCACATCCGCATCCAGGGCAGTCATCGTCGACATGGGTGTTGGAAGAGGCTTGGCCTCACCCATATCGAACCGCTTCAGCAAGTCTTTGGTGTACTTGCCCTGGTGCACGAACGTCCCTTCCCGGGATTGCTTGATTTGCAACCCGAGGAAAAACGTCAGCTCGCCCATCATGCTCATCTCGAACTCCCTGCTCATAGTATCTACAAACTTGGCAACCAAAGCGTGAGAAGAACCACCGAAGATGATATCATCCACGTAAATCTGGACCAAGAGAGTGTCTTTGCCTTGCCTGAGGAGAAAGAGCGTTTTATCTACACATCCCATTTTAAAACACTTAGCAAGCAAAAAGGTTTTCAACCTATCATACCAGGCTCTAGGGGCTTGTTTCAAACCATATAAAGCTTTGTGGAGTTTAAAAACATGGTTTGGAAACTTGGGATTTTCAAAACCGGGGGGTTGCTCAACATAAACTTCTTCTTCTATGTAGCCGTTTAAGAAGGCACTCTTGACATCCATTTGAAAAAGTTTGAAACCTTTGGATGCAGCAAAGGCCAAGAGTATCCTAATTGCCTCCAAACGAGCTACAGGAGCAAACGTCTCCTCATAGTCTATCCCCTCCTTCTGACTATAACCCTTCGCTACAAGCCTGGCCTTGTTTCTAACAACATGGCCATCCTCTCCTTGCTTGTTTTTGAAAACCCATTTTGTCCCAATAGGCTTACACTCAGGAGGAGGTGAAACTAGAACCCAAACCCGATTTCGCTCAAAATTTTCTAACTCCTCATGCATGGCATTGACCCAGTCTGGATCTCTCAAAGCGTGTCCAACATCTCGGGGCTCAAAATTAGCAACAAAAGCAGAATGAGCGAAGTGAGAGATGTGCTGTGACCTGGACCGAGTAACCCGTTCGTCAATGCTGCCGATCATCTGCTGAGGCGGGTGCTGGCGCTGGATGTGTCGTGGCGCCTCCCGAGCTGAAGTAGCCTCCCCCTCAGCAGCAGCTGGTGCCTCCCCGGGTACAAATGGTACCGCTCGGGGTGGCGGATCCCACGGCCCCCAGGAAGAAGAGGTGTCGGGGCCGTGAGTCGTCGTAGAAGCCGCTCTTTGTGGCACAGCAGGTGGAGGGGGTGCTGGATCATCCATACCTTCAGCACCCTCGTCCTCGTCATCAAAAGAGGCTCACCAACCTCATGATCACCTGCACGCTCAAAACGAGAAGAGGGACAAACCATGGTCTCGTCGAAGGTGACATCTGATGTCTCCATGACTCGGTTAGTATCAAGGTTAAGTACACGATATGCGCGAGTGTGAGTGCCATAACCCAAAAATACTCCGTCAGAAGAACGAGACTCAAATTTGTCCAAGTTGCCCTTTTTGAGTATAAAACAGTGGCAACCAAAAACTCGAAAATAACTCACCTTGGGCTGTTTTCCAAAACACAACTCATAAGAAGTCTTTTTCAAGAATGCTCGGAGAAAAATGCGATTGGAAATGTAGCATGCAGTGCTCATAGCTTTGGCCCAATATCGCCTAGGAGTCCTATGCTCATCGAGCATCGTCCTGGCCATCTCAACAAGGGTCCGATTCTTCCTCTCTACAACACCATTCTGAGGGGGTGTGTAGGGGGAAGAAAACTGATGCTCTAAACCCAAAGAGTTACAAAACTTCTCAAAATCCGAATTCTTGAATTCGGAACCATTGTCACTCCGAATTGCTCGCATCGAGTTCAAAGGGAACTCATTCTGAAGACGCAAAATCAGATTGCGAGCAAAGGAGAAAGTCCCGGTCTTCTCGGCTAAAAAGAAGACCCACGAATATCTCAAAAAGTCATCAACAACAACAAGCACATACCACTTCCCCCCAACCGAGCTCACCCGAGCCGGACCAACAAGGTCCATGTGCAAAAGCTCTCCAGGGCGCTTGGTCATGACCTGAGTCGCTGGATGGTGGGGAGCGGCAACCATCTTCCCGTGTCTACAAGAGTGGCAAACCAGATCCTTCTCCATATGCAACTTGGGCAATCCTCGGATTAGGCCAAGTGAACTAAGCCTTGCAAGCAAGTCGAAGCTCAAATGTCCAAGTCTCCTATGCCACTTCCAAAGATCAGAGGAGGAAGGTCCAGCCACAAGACAACGAGAAGTGCCAAAAGACTCCGAGAAATTCGCACGAAAGACTTTTCCAAAGGGCGAAATCAAACACACAAGATTGCCCTGAGGATCCAAAATACGACTGAGATTCGGTTTAAAACGAATCTCATAGTCGTCGTCAAAGAGTTGCGAAACAGAAAGAAGGTTAAAATGCAAGTTAGAAACAAGAGCAACATCGCGCAACACAAAGTGCTCATTAACTCGCACCGACCCGCGAGACAATACCTTACCTTTGCTATTGTCGCCGAAGGTTATGTACTCCTTTCCGGCAACAGGGCTAAGGCTGGAGAACCACTTGGCGTTTCCGGTCATGTGCCTCGAGCAACCGGAATACACCAACCAAATGTCCTCCAACCGTTTTACCTACATCAATAAAAAGACATAGGGTGAGCATACGGTCCAACACTGGGGTTAGTGAAGTAAGGGGAATACCAGTGTTGGGCCGGCTGCTCAAAAGAATGGTTAGCAGAAAAACCATTCCTAGCACATCTACGAGAGGAGCGATCACCACGTAGAGGAAAACGTGGTCCGCTAAGGGAGGAGCGTCCATCGCGATACTCAAAACGCGGTGGGGGAAAACGCTCAACTACAAAGCCTCCGCCACGGGGTCCATAGCCTACAACTGCAGGCTCCCGCCGGGCACGCTCTTTACGAGACCTAGGCCTAGCAACTTGAGGCACTGCGCCTCTAGGCCAAGCATCTTTCCTCGGAGCTTTCTTCTGCCTAGGCCTGGAAACTTGAGGTTCTGGACCTCTGGGCCTAGCTGCTCTCCTCGGAGCACTCCTCTGAACATTCGGCACATGTACATCATGGAAGGGATGGTACATGTCCGCATTGTTCATCTCCCTAGCACGGCGCGCCTCTCTCTTGCGCCTAAAGCAGAACTCGCTCAGGTGTCCATCTCTCCCACAGAAGTCACAATGATACCTCACCGCGCACAAAGGGGGTTGTTGGTACTCATGGCTGTGGGTGTGGATCACTTTGCCCTTCTGTGGCAACTCTTCCTGGATAGGTGGCATTGTATCCAGCTTGTTCTTTAGGTGGTTGGGTTTGGGATGCCACACTTGGTTCTTGGGTGGAGCTCTCGGAGGTTCCTCAAATACCACATCATTGGTGTTAGGTTTGAGAGGCTCTTTGGGTGGAAGCTTGGTAAGTTTGGGAGTAGTGGTGAAGTTGGGCTTCTCACTAGGATTCAGACCACTCGACTCTCCAATCTTCCCAAAAGCAGAAAGATCAACACCCTGAGCAAGACCTACACCGGAACCTCCAGCAGCTCGCTTGAATTGGGAGATCATCATCCCGAGCTGTGGCTCACTACAAGAGACCCATGACAAGATGGTCCGAAGGTATGTGTTTTCCTCCTCGGTTTGCATCTTGCCATGCTTGACATTCGCAATCTCCATCTCCAAACCCTCACACAAAGCACACTTGGACACACAAGTGCTACCTGAGTTGGCCTCCTCAAGAGACACAATCTTGGCATTCTTCTCTGCCAACTCAGATTGCAAGACAGGACAAGTCTTGCACGCACCCAACAGAGAAGGTCTAGCCTTCAGCTCATCCACCTCACCTACCAACGCAGCATACTTACCTCTCAAAGTGAGAAGGTCAATCATGTGCGTGGTGCACATCTCACACTCGGCCTCCTCAGACACGACCACGGTGGACTTGGCAAACTCAAGCTCCATCACCGTGTCCTCCCACTTCTGCCTAAACTCCTTGCGCTCTCTAGCGGCATGCCTAAGCAACTTATCCTGACTAAGGAGCGCGGCAGTAAGTTTTTCGACCTCAGCAGAAAGCTCGTCGTGGGTGAGAGATACCTGGGAGGTGTCGTCGTCGTCGTCGTCGTTCCGAGGGGTGTGCTCCAGCTTGCCGTCGACCTCATCACCAAGCGCCATGGTGCAGAAGCCGTCGTCGTCGGCGAAGAAGCAGAGACCGTTCAGCTTGTCCTCGATCCTCTTCTTCTTCTCGGACTCGTCATCGCTTGAGCAAGCGGAGTCGTCATCCGAGCCGTCGACGTCGCTGAGCGTGGCGAAGAACGCACGCTGCTCAGCCTGGGCCTTCTCCAAGTACTTCTTCTTGATGTACTCCTTGTCGAAGCCGCCCCTCCGCTTGTGCCTCGCGGGGACGTACTTCTCCTTGCGCTTGCCGGAGTCGTACTTGTGCCCATGATCGCCCTTCCCAGATGAATGCTTCTTCTTGGGGCAGTTGGCGATGAAGTGGTCGGGGTCGCCGCAATCATAGCATCCTGAGCGTCCTCCACCGCGGCGACGGTTCATGCGGTTGTTGTGGAACCGCGTGAACCGGTTGGCGAGCATTGCCAGCTCGTCATCCCCCAACGACTCAAGCTGGTCCTCTGTGACAGAAAAGAGAGACGAAAGAGAAAAACCTCCAGAGGGGTTAGAAGAGCCAGAAACCAAAGCCATAGTCGGGCCAGAAGGATTCTCATAAGAAGCCCTCGACATGGCGTCAATCTCACTAGACTTGAGCTTACTAAAGAGCTCGTCGCACGTGAGGGTCTCATAGTTAGACGATTCGATGATCGCCTGGACCTTTGAGTCCCACACCGACCGATCAAGAGTGTGCAAAAGCTTCAAAGCCCTCTCATGATCGTCAAAAGGCAACAGCTCCTTGTTCGCTCTCATCTTGTTGACAATGACCTGAAAGCGAGCGAATAAACTCTCTATGCTCTCGCTAGGCATATGTCGAAAGTTCTCATACTCCCGCTTGTGTGACTCATAGAGGCGAGATTTGACCTGAGTGGTTCCCTCATGGAAGCGCATGAGGGTTGCCCAAATCTCGCGAGCCGTGGGGAGGTGAGAAACACGATCGAACTCGGACATGCTCAAACAGGAGAACAGAGCGTTACGTGCCCGGCTATTGTCCTCGTGCTCATCGATCTGGAGCTGAGAGACACGAGCAGCCAAGACAACGTAATCATCCCTGTTGCAAATCTCCCAAACAGAAGAGCCCATGCTCTGGAGATAGGCCGACATGCGTATCTTCCAATACGCATAGTTCGTCCCATCAAAGAACGGCGGTTTGCCCACGCCGCGATCCATGTCGCCTTCTGTAGATCTGGAACCGGCTAAGGTGGAAGATCCTTAACCTGCTCCGATACCAATTGAAGGACCGAGAATGCAACCCGAAAGCGACCAGAGGGGGGGTGAATGGGAGCTACAAACTTTCCTTTCGGAAACTAGTAACTGCTGTCCCGAAAATCAACCCCAAGAGCAAACCTTAGAGCTCGTAAGTATCCACGACCCTAGATGTAGGGTGGATGCTTCCAAGAAGCACAGCGGGACACTCTACGACTCTAGAAAGCCAACACAAAAGACGGAAACCGAAACCGAGATCGCACGAACGAACAGCGAACGAAACTGCGCAGTCACAGCAGCATCGGACGCTGGCAGCGTCCGATGCCCAACCAACGGACGCGTCCGATGCGAAAAGAGCAAAACTGGAACCTTACTGCATAGCCATCGGACGCTGGCTACAGTAAACCCTCAGCGTCCGATGCTTAACCCTCGGACGCGTCCGATGGACGACGGAGCGTCCGATGGTCAGAGTCTGGAGCGTTCGATGCCCCGCGTCCGATGCCCACTCAAAAACACCAGGCTGACACGTGTCACCGGAGCGTCCGATGCTATGAACAGCAGCGTCCGATGCTCCCGTGACGAGCGTCCGATGCCCCCGATCACCACACAGTTCTTCGGCGATTCAACCCGATCTCCTCCGAATCAAAAGCTCTAGGGCTAGGATTCGATCTAAGAGGTCACAAGGATGTTAGTGAGCTACTCCTAAGAGATCATGGCTCGAACCTAACTCCAAATCGGTGAATCGAAAGATTTCAGGGTAAAAGAGCAAGAACGTGATCCAAAATGAAAATCGCTCGATCTCCTAGACCGTGAGGTTAGAGGAGAATTCCTTCGGTGGAAAGAAGTGCCTCACGATCTAGAACAACTTGGTTCAAACGGATTTGCAAAAGATGAACCGAGCAAAGAGATCAAGCAACGGGAAGAACGTGGAGAAAAAGGATTCCGCGAAGAACACGAACAAAACGCGAATCACAACCACGATCTGCAGCCGTAGCGCAAACACACGCTACAACCGTGAGGTTACGACCTCACTTCCTCAAAATCAACAGTACACAGAGGTGAGTCTCTCTGCGGATCTCAGCTAGCTACAGAAGGGAATGGGAGAGCAGAAAACCCTAAGTGCGAAAGAGCAAATGACTGAGATAGATGGGAGGAGGGTGTCTCCCGACTACTTATCCTACTACTAGCCTAAGTCTAATTCCTACTCTACCCCTCTCTATTCTAATTACAGAGCGAACCAGCTAAACCCTAGGGTTATTCTGGACCAACTCGGTGGTAGGTGTATCCGACGGCCACGCCCGCTCGACTCGAAGCGTTGCCTCGACGCAACCTCCAGATCGCCGCCACGTGCCGCCCTCACTCTGCACCCCCGGTTTTGTGGCCCAAATCGGGAAACCAGCCTTTTCCAGCCAACCCCCGGTTTTGAGGCCCAAACCGGGAAACCGGCCCATCAGCATTTGAGTTTTGAGGCCAAACTCAGCAAACCCTCAGAGCCCAGGTTTTGAGGCCCAAACCTGGAAACCGTCCTCAGCCCGAGTTTTGTGGCCAAACTCGGAAACCCTCAGCCCGAGTTTTGTGGCCAAACTCGGAAACCGTCAGCCCGAGTTTTGTGGCCAAACTCGGAAACCGTCCACGCCCAGGTTTTGAGGCCCAAACCTAGAAACCGTCCATCTGATGGTTTTTCCCTGGCTCTACCACCAAACCGACGTCGTAGAGGGGATGCACCTCTCGTGCACCCCACCCACCGACACGTGTCCCCGAGTCCACGACTCAGACAACACATGACCGCACTTCTTCACTTGTCGTCGTCACAGGCTGCCAGCCACCACAGCTGATCCTCGGGCCTCTGGTCCCTCAGTCCAAGCCTCACGTCCATCCTTCGCCATTCTCGGTCCATCGGCACGGCACGTCTCTACTTGACCTTCTCCTCGCCTTTGATCACTGCATCCGTGCTCGACACCTGCACAACACAAGCCAAAGAACATGCGCATCATACCAGTTGACAATCACTCATCACTCAGAGACCCGGCATACACCCATGTATCCGCACTACTAACAATCAAGCTGAGTACGAAGCTCTTCTCAAAGGACTTCATCTTCTGTATGAAGTAAGGGCCGAGGTTGTTGAAATTTTTGGTGATTCTCAACTAGTGATTAATCAACTACTCGGCCTATATAAATGCAAAGATGATATCTTAAAGAGACATTATGAAAAGTGTCTTGAACTACTTGATTCTTTCTCTTCTGTTGTCATAAAGCATATTCCTAGATGTCAGAATCAAGAGGCCAATCGATTAGCTCAAAGTGCTTCTGGGTATCGGCGAATCATTGAGATATTAGCCGATGAGATTGCTAATAATGATGATTGGAGGATTGAAATTATTGAATATTTAAAAGACCCGTCACGACAGGTATCCAGGAAATTGAGATATAAGGCTATGAAATTTGTCCTTCTTGATGATCAGCTCTATCATAAGACAATCGATGGTGTACTCCTTAAGTGTATCAATCAAGAGGAAGCCAAATTCCTGATGGGAGAAATCCATGAAGGAGTTTGTGGTGCACATCAGTATGCTCATAAAATGAAATGGATGATTAGGAGAGCAGGATATTTTTGGCCAACCATATTGGAAGATTGTTTTAAATATTATAAAGGGTGTCAAGAATGCCAAAGATTCGGTAATGTTCAAAAATCTCCAGCATCAGCTATGAATCCAATTATAAAATCATGGCCATTTAGAGGATGGGGAATAGATCTGATTGGCCAAATATTTCCGGCATTTAGCAAAGGACACAAATTTGTGTTGGTAGCGACAGATTATTTCACCAAATGGGTTGAAGCTATTTCCTTGAAGGAAGCTTCATCGGCTATCGTGATTGAGTTTATCAGAGAACATATCATCTATAGATTTGGTGTTCCTCAAACCATTACTACGGATCAGGGAAAGATGTTTACGTCAAAAGAGTTTGAGGATTTTGCTACTAGCACAGGTTTCAAGTTGATAACTCATCTCCATATTATGCCCAAGCTAATGGACAAGCTGAGGCTTCTAACCAGATTTTGATTAAAATTATTAAGAAAAAGGTCAAGGAGCATCCGAAGAAGTGGCATTCGATACTCAGTGAAACTTTGTGGTCCTATAGAATGGCTTGTCATGGTGCAACTAAATGTTCGCCTTATGAGTTGGTCTACGGTCATGAAGCTGTGTTACCTTGGGAAATCAATATTGGGTCCAGAAGAGTATCACAGCAGAACAATTTGAAAGTCGATGAATATAAGCATCTTATGATGGACAACCTTGATGATTTAAATTTTCATCGGTTAGAAGCTCTAGAAAATATTAGAGCTCAGAAACTAAGAGTTGCTAAATATTATGATCAAAAGGTCAAGAAAGGAGGTTCAATGAAGGAGATCTAGTTTGGAAAGTCATTTTACCAATTGGAACTAAGGATAACAAATATGGCAAATGGTCACCAAATTGGGAAAGACCTTATCGGATTACAAGATGTGCTCCCGGCAACGCTTATTCTACGAAACTTTAGAGGGTGTCAAATATTTCAGAGCAATTAATGGGAAATATTTTAAGAGATATTATCCTAGTATTTGGGTGGATCTGTTATGATTAATCAAGTTCAGTTGATAGCCGATATGACCGTATCTCCTTCAGACCGAAAAAAGAAATATAGCTGATATGTATCGTATCGCCTTCAGCAGTAAAGTAAATAGCCGATGCAAGGGAAGCATCGCCTTCAGCACAAAAATATGGAGTTGTGAATTTCAGAATTTAAAAGACTGCGATGGATCCAGCCACAGAAAGATCACAGAGGCGGAAAAAGCTTCATTATATTCACAAATAGATTTCTTACAAAGAGATTGATCCTAGTAATCTACTCGAAGACTTTATCTACGATGAATACAGAAGGAGTGGCCTCTGCTATCTCCTCGGCTGCCCCGTCGACGCCATCGAAGTTCTCCTCCATGGCGTGACTAATTTCCAGGGTGATCTCGAGGCCACCTAAATCTTGGCCGGTGTAGGCCTGGGCGGCTCCAAGTGCCATAGCGGCACCATGACGGACACCATGGAGGGCAACTTCATGCACCCTTGCGGGGATGTTGTTCACCTTCTCAACAACGCTGTTGCCAGCAGCGTCCACAGAAGCGGCCGCCTCATTCCCTGCCTCCTGGAGGGCCTCCAGGAGCACGGTCAGATCTACAAGATATGCAGAATAATAAACATCAAGAAAGCATTGAAAGATGAAAAGAGAAGTGTTCGTGAGGAGGATTTCTTCATAGAGAGAAAGATTACCGGTGACACGTGCATCAGATTCGGCGCGCTGCTGGGCTGTCTGAGAGGCTTTCGCCTCTACATCCTCCAACACCTTCTGGAGCTGGGCGATGTAGTCTTCAAGCAGACAATTTCTTATGGTAGCCTCGGAATGGAGGTTCCGCATCTCCGTCATTTGACGGTAATGGCGGGCGGCCATTGACTCCGAACTATTAGTGGAGGGGGTTTCTGACACCGACTCCATCCCTGGAGGAGGTCCCTCCTAGGGTTTACACCAAATTTTCAACCGAAAAGGATTATTATTTTGTAAGCACAAGCGGCTGATTTGTTAAAGAAAGAATCGGCCAGAAAAATAAAAGAAGCCTGCTTGATCCAGACACGATCAGAAAATTTCATATGGGCCAGACATGACGAAGACGTGTCGGGCTCAGCCAAAGAGTCTGGTCCGGATCGACTTCTTTGTATGTATCCAAGTCGTGTTGAAATAGGAATATGTCGGGTTATAAATAGCTAGAATCCCAATTTTTGTAAGGACAATCTCAAATCAATCAACACATCGGCCACCGGCCAAAACCCTAGGAGTAGGAGTAAGGTAGAACCCGGCAGAATCTTCAATCAGGCAGGGCTGCATCGGCTCAGACCGACCTCTGGTTTGCTTGTAAGTTTTCACCAATGGCTCGTGTTATCGTTTAATAAGGTTGTATTTGGCATTGACCAAACTCTTGTTTATCTATGACATGGGTTAGTTATTGGTTTAAGTTCGTCTTTTATGAGACTGTCTTGACTCTGATCAATCTCTTGCTTTAGTCGATGTTGACTAGTTATCGGCTCTATTAGTTTTGGCAAGCTAATAGATTCATTAAGTTATCGATGTTGTTTACGCTTTTAATGTTTTCTCTAGATTTAAACAATATCTTGCCCAATCAAGATTGACAAACTAGTTTAAGCTTAAACGTTCTGTCTCTACCTCGTGGAGGGTGATGAGGAGTAGGCCCAGGGCAGGGTCATCTAGAAGCTTCTCCTTTGCCATCTGCAACAACGGGATAAACCCTGAGTACGGGAATGTACTCAGCTAGACTTACCCGTCCAACTGAAAATAAAAGACACCAAGGGTATGCAAGGCCTTTTTGGTAGAGTTGGGAATTTAGTTGCGAAAAGCTCAATTTAAGGGAAGTAGCATTTAATTGTATGGATGAGCTGCCAAATTTTAAGCCTGTCTCTTAGTCTAGGTTTGCACCTGATCTATATCATTCACTTGAGTCTAGCAATCAAATATATACACCATAGCAGGTTGACTTATCCACATTTTAGTTGAACCTTAATCATCACTCCTTAATGGAATCACCCTAAGAATGAACTTCATAAACAATAACCTAGTGAAGGCACTAAGGAGTGTACGGGACACTACTAACGTTCACTTAACGTCAAGTTGTCATCCCCAACATGAAGCTAGCAGTGTGATTATATCAGAGCACTGGATCTAAAGATAAATATTTACCCGCAAGCGCACAGATAAATACACCCGTTGTAGAAGCATTTCACCCAAGCTAGTCTCAGGTATCGTTATTTATATTTAGCCTAGAGAATAATCAATTCAAAGTATGATGGTACTATACTAGTGAGGACTTAACAGCAATTAATGTGGCACACACTTATGATAAAGAGTGATAACACACTCATTACTCTAAACAGGGATCAGATAGTAGAAGTAATGATAATGATAATGATAAATGGCGACAGAGAGCAGATCAATCAAAGATAATCCTAGAACAGTACTACCTAGCAAGTGATGATTAGAACATGCATTAATAAGAAATATTCCTAAGTTATTCTAATTACAAGTCATAGCATACATTGATTAGTGCAGACATATTTGGCAATCATAGGCTAGGTCATATCATATTTATAATCAAGAGGCAACTTCATAGTAAAGGTGCCAAACAGAGTAACCCCTAAACCATGAGCTAACTGAGCCATACTGAACACTCCATTAGGGAGGTGGAATACAAAGGACTCAACAGGAGTGTCACACCCGCGATCTACCACTCTATCCGGAACGTAGGACGCATTCGCAGATAAATAGTGTATAGGCACCACGCCTACACAGCATCTATCACCCACCCAATGATCATTAAGATGAGCGCTATACGAACATGAGTATAAACATAATGGTGATCTACCTATGCCAAATATATAATCAAAGCACACTATAAGCAATATAACTAAGAATATAATTATTGATGTCTTAGTCGTATCAATTGTATTGCTATCTAGAACACAGGGATGAACAATAAGATGAATTAGATCATCGTGAAGAACTATAGTACGAACTAGAACATGAACTAGAACTGGATTATGAACTAGAAGATGAACTAGACGATGAACTAGAACTAGACGATGAACAATGATGAACTAGAAGAGCAATTATGAATTAGATCCATAATGTTAATACAAGAGAGAAGATCTTGGGTTTACCGAGTCTTCTCGTGACTAGATCTGGAATCCAAGCGAAGCTAGCCTCCTCTAATCCTATTCTATCTAACTATTCTAGGTGGATGTAGTCCTAGGGCTTCTGATTGATCTCCTTCTCTGGTGTCGACCTGATCTGATTGTGATGCTTCTGATCAATCTGACGATTTGATGCTTTGGAGAGGGAGGTCTGGGGCTGCTTATATAGCCCTGGGCGAGGAACCGTGGTCGTTGGATCAAACCGACCTTAGGTAGGGCTGAGATGCATCCTCGTAGGTGGTGGAGGAAGGTTCCAGAAGGCGGAGTCCAGCGGGCCCAGGGGCCGTCTCTCGGGGTGCCCGGCCTCCTGGTGTCCTCTAGATCCTTCTAAAATATTCCTGATGCGTCGGTTCGACTATCTCCCATCGGGTTCCTTCCATGAGAAGTAATTTGTGCTAGTTTTCTAGTTTAGTCCCTACAGAATCACAACTCACCAAAACTCATGGAATATTGTCAATTAAAACCCTAAACCTTTATTGGTGATTGAATTCATGCCCTTTTCATATTTATTTATCCTTTAATTGTGATAGACAACCAGTGTCAACACCCACCCTCACTGCTGATGGGTCTCGCGATTTCTCTCGCTGACAAGTAGGGCCCACATGGCGGAGCTCGTCTACAACCTCCATCCCCGCCCTAAGCGTGAAGCCACCCACGCCCGCTTTCCCGGGATCCACCGCAGCGAGCAGGATCCAGCCACCAGCCCCCTCTCCATCTCCTGGCTTACAAAAGCACCAACCACGGACCCGTCCTCCATTTTCCTCCTCCACCGCACCATCGTCGCCATCACCAAACACACCGAGCCATCGGAGGTCACCAGTTCTCCCTGGAGAAGCCACAACGAACCTTCCACTAGCCACCAGCGTGCTCGCCTGGAAGCACCGCGTCCAGGAGGCCCACCCCGAGGTGATTCTGAACCTGAGCTCGACGTCCTCGACGGTGCCAGTGCACCAGAGCGCCTCCACCACACCCTCTCCATCCCTGGCTGCCTCCGGACCGAGATCAGTGCCCAGAACATCACCATTGACAGCGAGGTGAGCTCCGCTCTCCATTTCCCCGTTTATCGTGCTCTCTACCAGCCTCCAGCCTCACTCCAAGCAGCGCCGACGAGGGTTGGCCATGGCGCCACCGCGGTAAGCAGCGAGCCGTCGTGCCCTCTTTCACCGCCGGCCGTCGTACCCCTCCCTCTTATTCCCTACCCATCCGATCCAATGTGTGTGGCTTAGATTAGAATCACTCGCGAACCAGTATGAACCCGGTCTATGAACCTGTGGACTCCGCCCACCCCGTCCACGTCAGTGCGTCCATGCCACATGTGGTGCATCGGTCCAGTAACGCAACACCATGTGGAGCCCTGTCAGCGCCATGCCGGCATTCGCTTCCCCTCTCTCTCTCTCTCTCTCTCTCTCTCTCTCTCTCTCTCGCCCTAGTTCTAATCTTTGCCATCCATCATCAGATCGATGGTTGGAAATAGTCTATACCCCTTCGTGGTGGTTTTGCAAAAGAGACCTCGTATTGTTGTGAAACCAACCCGCACTCCCTCGTCCTATTCCCTGGGTCTTGGGAAACTTACATCCTAGACCCCGTGTTTCCTCGAAAACGAGGCGTAGCCCCCCCCCCCCCGGTGCACTGTATCACTGCGTGGTGCATGGGCTCAGTCCACCGGCCACCATAGGCACAGTCCATGGCACAGCAGTGCACCGTAGCTAGTGGCATGCCACCACGTGGCACTGACACTTGCAAAAGGCGTTGTCCCCGCACGTTTTGCAAAATAGTCCTTGGTCTTCTCCGGATTTAACCTGTGATCCAGTCGCTCTGTTCACTGAGACACAGAAATATTACACCCTAACCCCTGAGCTTTTGTGAAAATGAGGCTCGGTCCCACCGCCTTTTATTTACTATTTTTATTTCTTTTAAATCAAAAATGAGTTCAATCTATTTATAGAAATGCCACTCTGATTCAAATGCCCATAACTTTTGCGTTTTAACTTCGTTTTGACCAGTTCAAGTCGCGTTAGATTCATCTCGTCGAGCTCACAGTAGATCCGTCTATTTTTTGTTTTCATGTTGTTGATGTACTGTTACTTATATTGCTATGTTTGGGCCATGTTTGATGTTTGATCCAGAGAGTACGATCTTCGTGGAACCTCCAGATCAAGCTTGTGCCTTTGTTGATTCGCCCCAGTCCACAGGCAAGTGTCCTTGAACATCTTGCTCCCATATTTATTTTACTTTTGGTATTAGAGTAGAGTAGATCCAGTAGATGCATGTTGTGTCTAATTTGTGTTGATGGTCCTTAAACACCTGTTTTACCATCAACATTTTACCCTAAAATTCACCAAAAAGGCATGAAATGTAGTCAAATAGGTTTCAAACTAACCGAATTTCACATGTCCATAGATTTTGATTTGAATGCAGGATTTGAACCAAATTTGGAGCATGGACCCACCAGGGGCCTAGACCACTCACCAGAGCCCATTTGGGCCCTAGTGGGGTGGCGCTCGCCACCCCTAGGTGGCGCCCGCCACAAGGGAGAAGCCCAAATTCCCCCTGCCACGTCACTGATCCGTGTGACCACCCCAGGGCCAAATCTTGGCCCTTGGTCACTAGGTCAGTGGCATCGGAGGGCTCAGGAGGGGAGTGGCATGGATCATGACCGAATGACGGTTATCTGGACATGCAACCGACATGCAACCGCCTTGGAGGAGTCCCTGGAGACCGTAGGATCAATGACGGTGCATCCAACGGCCAGGGGGGTGGCGGCCGCCACCTAGGGCTGGCGCCCGCCACTAGGGTTTTCCCTAGGTCGGTTGGCTGCCCCCTATAAGTACCCCGCTCACTCCACAAGGCTATAAATACCCCCCTAGAGGCATCACTTCAGATCAGGCAAGAAGCAAAGGAAGCAAAGAAAGCAAGGCTAGAGCTAGAGAGCTAATAGCTTAGGGTTTAGCCAAGCTTAGGCAAGTAGGTAGCTAGTAGAGCAAGGCATCCTTGCCTCATTGCCCTCGCGGAAGCGCTGCTCAAGGCTTAGCTCAAGAGTAGAAGCGTGCGAGTGATCGGTCTTGGAGCTGGGAAGAGTCTTCCTTCATCTCCAGTTCAGGTTTTGCTCTTGTTACTCAAGCACTTTACTATATTCTAGTTCATCATTTCAAGTATTACTCTATTCTACTTACCAGTATTGAGTAGTATACTTGATTGATTGCTTGAGTGCCAAGCTATCCTACAGTTCAATTCACTTAGCCGTAGTAGTTAATCTCTAGTGTGCTTAGTGTTTGATCTTTGCCAATAGGTTGCTTAGTTAGTTTAGTGTTTATCTTATTAAGTCAAGTATTTGCTCTGACGTCCGCAAGGGTGTCTCTATTCAAAGCTAGGGTAGAGATAGTTAGAATATAATTAAGCGTGGTGCTTAGTTATAGACTTACCTTCAGATACGGCTGGACCCCCGGATAGCTGTGGTAGCAAGCAGGTGGTGACAGCCCTGTGCGTCTTGAATTCCACCACATAGTTGGCCCAATTTAACAGTAAGGCTCGTTGTGCTAGCGTTCAACCTAAGTCAGTGGTAAAGGCTAGTACGCCTCGGTACTTGACAAGATAGGAATAAAACTATACTTAACTTGGTTGCTTTATTGGCATTTGCCTATCTTGCTTCGTAGTTATCTTGCTTCGTAGTTATCTAGGAGTAGTTATTAGTTATTAGTTAGTTATATTAGATATCCTTAGTTATCCCATTCTATCCATCTACCTATTTATCCACCTTACCTTAGCCATTTCATTCATCCTTACCTATCCACCCATATATTCTTTCTAGCCTCTCATCCTCTCTCATCACTTTCATCTCCTCTCCCTTTTCCCTTTCTTATTCTTCGACTCTCATCCCCTCCTTGACTCGACTCATACACCACCCTAGCCTTCCCTTGGGATCAAATAAATCGACACCTGGTACTCCCAGGCGAAGTGCTACTACGATAGTTCTGTGCGCTTGCAGAATCTCCTCTAGGTAGATTGCAATCTCTCTAGCTAGCTCCTACTAGTGTCGGGATTGACAACCCCATTTGACATTAGTAGATAGCTGCTTTAGCTTCACTCCTTTAGGTATAGTGACTGGACTTGCTACAAGCATTTCTGGCGCCGTTGCCAAGGATAGATTCCATAGTCTACTCCTAGTAACGACGTTAGCAAGTGTCAACAAGCATTTTTGGGTCATTACCGGGGATAGTTGCCTAGCTCTATCTTTAGTGAAGTTAAGAACTACCAACAAGCATTTCTGGCGCCGTTGTCGGGGAAGGCAATCGGTGTATCCTTCGAGTCCCTGTCGAATTTATCTTCGCTTAAGCTCCCGCTTAGCGAATCCCATCTTTCCCCATTCTTTCTTTCCTTAGTCCTTCTTATCTTTTTCCTTCATCTTCTTCAACTTCTTCCTTTCTTATCTCGTTCTATCTTCACGATGGCCAACAAGACCATTCGTGAGTTTTCTGCTCCTTCTGTCGCCAATGTAGCGACAGGACCAGTCGTGATCGATGCCAACCTCAATTTTGAGTTGAAACCGGCTCTGATCACGATGGTCCAAGCTAGCCCGTTCTGTGGCAAAGCTCATGAGGATGCCGATGCTCACCTCCAACAATTTTTGGAGATTTGCGGCACCTTCACCATTAAGGGGATAACCCAAGAAGCCATCTGTCTTTGTCTCTTTCCCTTTTTCTCTTCTAGGAAAAGCGAAGCAATGGTTCTATACCGATCGCAACGCTGTAGACACATGGGACAAGTGTTCCAATGCTTTTCTCGCCAAATTCTTTCCGATGGGCAAGACGAACGCTCTTCGCAACAAAATCTCCAGCTTTACGCAACAAGCCGAGGAATCTATTCCCGAGGCTTGGGAGAGAATGCAAGAGTACGTCGCTGCTTGTCCACACCATGGTATGGAGGACTGGCTATTGATCAAGAACTTCTACCATGGCCTAACCCCACTCTCTAGAAGCCATTTGGATGTCGCCGCCGGCGGTGCATTCTTTTCTTTGAATGTTGCAGATGCTAAGGCTCTCATAGAGAAGATGGTGTCGAACCAAGGATGGAATGACGAGAGACTGCAGCCCCGTAAGCGAGGTATGCATTCCCTTAAGGAGGCCGACATGATCGTGGCCAAGATGGACCTGCTGGCAAAGAAGCTGGACAGCTGTGAGAAGATGAACCAACAAGAGAGTGTCCAATCTCTAGAATCCTACATGACTTGTGAAGTCTGTGGAGAAACCGGACATTCTGGGAACCACTGCCACGAGTTACATGAAGATTTGAACTTCATCAACAACAACAACAACAACAACAACAACAACAACGGTTTCCGCCAACAAAATCAAGGATGGAATCAGCACTCCAACTCTCAAGGTAATAATTCATTCCCTCGCTCTAATTTCCAAAGTACTGATAATTTCTCGTTCTTAAAGAATCTAGTCTACTCTCAAGGTAGAACTACTGAATTTTTGAATAAGAAATTAATGTCAAATGATAAAATGCTTGAGAATATAAATGCTAAATTGGAAGATTTCTCATCTGCTCTGAAAAATCAACTTAGCTTTAATAAGATGTTAGAAACCCAATTAGCTCAACTTGCTGCTATCATACCGTCTTTTGAAACTGGCAAAATTCCGGCTAAACCTAACATGGAAACTGCAAATATGGTTGAAATAAAATATTTTAACTATTATGAAGATCAAACCATGACTGTTAAAAAGGGTGATCCTGATAGTCCCATAATTAGATGCTCAATCTTTGGTGAAGTCTTTAAAAATGTCATGTGTGATTTAGGATCGAGTGTGAACATTCTATCTAAAGATTTTTATGAAAACTTGTTCTTTCCACCCATGTCATTCACATCTGCCTATGTTGTGCTAGCTGATCAATCCACATGCTATATAGAAGGGATAGTAACTGATTTACCTGTTCAAATTAGAGGCTCCTATGTTCCTGCTGATTTCATGATTTTAGATATGGGAAATAGAAAAGATGTGCCTCTAATCTTAGGTAGACCTTTCTTGAACACTATTGATGCTTGCATATATGTGGGGAGTGGTAAAATGCAAATGACATTAGGAGGGAGGAAGGAAATATTCTCCTTTTCCCATGGTCCCGCATATGCCGCTAACATGTAGGAAGCAAAATCCGTTCATACCAAGAAGAGGCGCCTAAGAACAAGGTGGAACAGAAAGAAAGAACCACCTTCTCCTGAGTTGTGTAATTCACATAACAAGGGAGAGGTGCCAAAAGAAGAAGAACCCGATGAAGTACTTAAAGAAGAAGCACCCAAGGAAGAAGATCTACCCAATAAGGATGAAATTCCATGGATCTAAGGTATGGATTTACTTTTAATTTTTTCCCTTCAAATTTCCCTTTTTCAAATAAATAACATATGTCATGCATGTAACTAAAAAAATCAGTTATCATTAGTTATATGCATAAGTATATGTTAACTTAGCTAGAATAATAAAATATCATAATAGGATAGTTTCCATTTTTCACAACATTAGATAGTTTCCTTTTTAATAAAATAAAAACAAGAGCTCCAACCGAGAAAGAGGAAGACCCTTCACCAAGCAAGAAGCCAGCTTGGGGGAGATCCTCACGCCAATAAGGTATGCTTCAACCTTACTCTTTATGTTCGGTTCTTAAATTCTATATCTTTTGAATGTTATATGCTTGCCTAAGTAATTATCACATGAATAAAAATGATAAAATCTGCTTAAAAATGTTGGAACCTGAATAAGAAATAAAATATGCCATGCAAATGCTATTGTTATAGTTAGAACAACTAGTTTTATCTAAGTTGTAGCTTTTGTGGGTTGCACATGCTTTAACTGAAATCATGCTTAGTGAATAAAGTTAGTAAGAAATGGAGTAATTCTTTAAACTTGCTAAGGTGAAATTAGGGCCTAATCTGGAGGATTTCTTTTAAAAATCATGAAAACCTTGCTAAAAGTTCCTCCTGGATTTTATCCCATCCCACCACTAGCCAAATATTTGTTAGTCAAAACCACAAAGAGCTTTGTCTGTGTTGAGCTTTGTTAGACCTCATAGATCTTAGTAGAGAAGCTTATCATATGTTTTGATCAAGATACACACACCCACCATAAATTGCCTACTCTCTACTTTGGAAGTTTGCAACCACCAAATAAATTGCTCATTCTCTACACTGGAGATATGCAATACCTTGCCAAACGTCCCGTTGCTAGCCTTATGCTATTCCTACACTGGGAATAAGCATTTCTCTCTCTTCCCCTTTTTCATTTCTAAAATCCTTTCCTATAGACAATCTGGGGAAATCTAGAGCTAAAAAAGAGAGATATGAAAAAAAAGTGAGCAAAGTAGCTCAAGAGCGGACTATGTCCTGACAAAATGTGAGGACACATTTTTGTCTACTCACTATGTATCGAAAAAAGAGAGAGAGAGAGAGTTATCATTAGCTCTAGACCCCAGAAATTAACTAGGAAGGATTATGAAAAATCTCTCTATACATTTCCACATAACCACACATGCACATCTTGATCAATTTTTATGATTTGCTGCTCCTTATGATCTGAGTGTCTAGCTTAGCAATAAACATTAGGCAATTTGCTCATGATTCTTAGCCTACCTATAACTCCACATATCATTCTTTAGAAATAGGAGAGGCTACATTTTGGCCTAAGTGAGGATTTAAACACCATTGAGTGATTGAGTGAATCTTGAAGGACTTAAGCAAGTTGTTATCTTTTGAAAACCTTGAAAAACCTCCAAACAGAATCCTAGTCAAACCTAAGCAAGATAAAAGTTTCCTATCTACTGCTTTATTTCACTCTTGCATGTTTGAAGTGAAAAGCTATAAGCCCCACGTTGCTATGATTAATGATATATACTAAGTTATTTCTCACTATACAATATGCACTTGTAAACATCTTAAGTTGCTATTTGTTTCATGCTCAATGCTTAAACCGCATTGTTGCTGAAGGACCGAAAATGCTAAAGCAAGGCGACCAGAGGGGGGTGAATGGGAGCCTAAAATTTCTTCTCAGAAATTACGGCCTCTGTCCCAACCAAATCAACCCCAAAAGCTTCGGACTCAAACGTGATGCCCACGACCTTCGGAAAGAGGGTGGATGATCCCTAGGATCACAGCGAGGCACCAAACAAGAGAGCAAACCAAAACTCTCAAAACCCCGAGTCAAGTTCGTTCCTAAAAGACCGCTCCCAAACGTAGATAGAGGGCTACGTCGGGATTCCTCCAAATATCAATGCTAACGCGTAGCAAAGATATGTAGAGAGGTTCCTAGGTGAACTCTAGGACCAAACGAGAAGTCCGGAAACAAAGCCGAAAAGCCGGGAGAGCAAAAGCACTAAAATGCAACCTACAACCAATTCGCGGACTGTCCGGGCTGCTGGTGCCGGACTGTCCGCGCTAGGGGCGGACTGTCCGCGAAACCCTGGCGGACTGTCCGCAGGTCAAAAGGCAAAATCAGCACGGCTGCTGAACCCTCCCTGCGAGACTCCCAGACTGTCCGCGCATATGTACGGTGAACTGTCCGCCGACCAAGTTGCAAAGACAGCAACACTGCTGATCTTCCCCTGCGCGACTCGCGGACTGTCCGCGCCTACCAACGGCGGACTGTCCGCCGGTCAAAATGACCGTGAGCAGTGCGCGCTGCGCTGTTCTGGTCTGGCCGAAACCCGATGGCCGGACAGTCGGCCACTGGGGGGCCGGACAGTCCGCCACTGACCAGAGAGTGCAAAAACTGCACGGCTCTAAACCAAAATCGATTGGATCTTCACCAAATCGAACGGGGCTGCAACCAAACTTCTCCCAAGTGTTCTTCTATGTGTTGGGAAGCTAATCCTAGGATATCATCGCTCCAAACCAACTAATCCATGAGAAATCTGAAGAACACTAGAAAAGGGGAAGAACGAAGAACAAAAACGATTTCGACCCGATCTACTTGTTCGTTAGGGTAGAGATGAATTCCTTCGGTGGAAATGTTCTCCTCACTTCAAAGAACAAGTTGATTCAAACGGAATCGCAAAAGACGCAGCGTAGAGGGAGATCGAGTGAGGGGAAAAACGTGGACAAAAGAAGAACGCGAAGAACAAATTCAAAACGCGAATTCAACCACGAAATTGATCCTTGGAATCAAAGGAATGGATGATTGATTAAGCACTCGGTGTCGGGCTACAAGCCACTCCTAGCAAATCAAATCTTGGATGGCGAAAAGCTCAAGAACAAGAGCCAACTCTCCCTAACCCTAGCCTTCTCTCACAGAACACAAAAATGAGAGAGACACCACCAAGGATCCCCCAAGGATGCAGCTGCCCTAGCAGCCCCCTCATATATATAGGCGCACGTACGAAGACCAAAACGCCCTTACATTAACCACTCAACCCAAATACCCCCCAGGGGTAAAACTGTCCAACCCTAGCAGTTTCATCCGACGGCCACGCCCGCACATCCGGTAGCTTCGCCTCGACGCGACCTCCCTGATGTCGCCACGTGCCGTCATGTCGACCACCGCGCCTTCCTCGTGGATAGCTTCGCCGCCGCGCCAGCCTCTCCACGCCGCCATGTGTCGACCGTCCTTTTGGACCTTCCCCCGGTTTTGAGGCACAAACCGGGAAACATGCCAGCCCAGGTTTTGAGGCCCAAACCTGGAAACCGTCCACCCCGAGTTTTGAGGCCCAAACTCAGAAACCCGCGAGCCCAGGTTTAGAGGCCCAAACCTGGAAACCGTCCATCCCGAGTTTTGAGGCCCAAACTCGGAAACCCGCGAGCCCAGGTTTTGAGGCCCAAACCTGGAAACCGTCCATCCCGAGTTTTGAGGCCCAAACTCGGAAATCGGCCACCCATGTTTTGAGGCCCAAACTCGGAAACCGTCGATGGTAGCTTTTTGAGGCTCAGCTACCGAACCCGCACCGTAGACGGGATGTGGTTCGCACACCCAACCACCGGCACCGATGCCGATGCATGTCCAGCCTCCACGTCGGGCACAACGCCTTCGCCTTCCTTCTTGACTCGGCCGACGGTACTTGCGCCGCACGCAAGCCCGTGTCCGACCTCCGCCAAGTGCCACGACGCCATCGTCTTCCTCCCAACTCGGCCGATGCACCGCACATCCCCATGTGCTCTCGCTCGCCGATGCCACGTGCCAGCTACCACAGCTGGTCCTCTGGCCCTCTGGTCCGTCAGTCCAAGCCTCACGTCCGCCCTTCACCGCTCTGGGTACATCGGCATGGCACGTCCGCCGCACGGCACGCCCATCCTTCACCGCTCCCGGTCCGTCGGCACGGCACATCTCTACTTGACCTTCACCTCGCCATTGACCACTGTATCCGAGCTCGACACCTGCACATCAACACAGCCAAGAGACACATGTCGCACACGCACACCAACACATGAAACACCACAACTCAACGCCACCGGTTAGTCATATACATTAAGCACATAGCGAGATATGGACTAAACCGGGTAAAAGCCTCAAACCTTCCTCATCAAAGTCAATCATTCATCATATATGTTCTCAATCTCCCCCTTGATGAATGCATTGACTAAAAATAAAACCACAAAGGAAGGGTTTGAAGGCAAGCCTCATTCAAGTGCCCAAAAACCAAGTAAAGGCAAACACAAGGTCACTTGATATGAGGAAGGATCATGAAAACTCCAAATAAAAGCTCTCGGTCCCGAAAGAAACGGGAAAAGCGGGCAAAGCCTCCACACAACCGAAGAGTCAAGATAAAACAAGAGTTTCATGAAATCCCAAAAGGTACTCGAAAACCAATCTCAAATAAATTGTCAAACAATCATCACAAAAGAAACCAAGGTACTTATCCACTTGGGTTTTGTCAAACAATCATCACAAAAGAAACCAAGGTACTTATCCACTTGGGTTCACTTGGGTCAAAATTTTCGAAATTTCTCCCCCTTTTTCTCCCCCTTGATGATTGAATTGACAAAAACTAGGCACAAGAGATGGTTTGAGATACCAAAACCGAAAACTTGGTCCCCAAAGACATGGGCAACGGCTCAAAGCAACCAAGCAAAGGATCGGAGCAACAACTCATCAAAGAGCAAGACTCGATCACATAGAGCGAAAGACTTGGTTCCCAAAGACATGGGCAACGGCTCGACGCAACCAAGTCAAAAATGAGCTAGCCCTCAAGAAAAGGCAAAAAATGGCTCAACACCACTAGCTCAAGGCTCGATACCAATTGAGGCTGAATCAACACATAAGAATGCAAAACTACTAGTTCCTCAAGATAGAGGCACAGAGGCTCAACACAACTAGCAGAAGACTTGATACCAATCACAAGCAGCCAAAAATTGGTGAAAACAGCTAGTTCCTCAAGACAGAGGCACATAGGCTCGACGCAACTAGCGGAAGGGTCCATACCAATCGAAAATACCAAGCAAAAACTGCTAGTCCTTCAAAAGAGAGGCAAAAACAACTCAACACGACTAGCAGGCTCGATACCGATTGAGAAAAACACAAATAGAAGCTCAACACTAAATGGAGCACAAACACTCGGAGCACGCGGAGAAGCAACAAAGCAAAAGCGACTCCCCCTGAAAGCAAGCCTACATACAAAGGCTATGCAACAAAGCTCATGACACCAATTACATTCCATACCAAAAGATGGATACCAAATGAAACACATAAAAGAGCTATACCAAGTGAAGAAGAACATAAAAGAGCTAAACTCCCCCTTGCTCAAAGCTCTCCCCAAAATGCATGACTCTCCCCTTTGTGCCAACATACAGGCTCCCCCTTGCAAACAGCTTCTCCCCCTTGACAAAAGGGAACATGCTGAGGGGTTTTGACATTTTTCACAAAGTTGACACAAAACATAAGACAAGTCATCAACCAAAAGCATATGGGGGCAATGAAAAGCACTGAAAGTGATCACAGAGTGTATCAGAGCTGGGGGTATGAACACTAAGCTAAAATGCATGATATGCACAATGCAACAGCTTCAAGTGTATAGCAATCAGAATGAAAAGATGCTCAAAAGGGTGCTGCCCTGAAAGTGTAGCAATCAATACAAATGCTAGCAAAGGCTCAAACTGATCAAATGAATACGAAATATGAACGATAGAGCATATGAGCAGTTTTAAGCCATTCAAAAGGAGTTCACCACTAAAATAGCACATAGCATGGATAGACAGGAAATCAACCAAGTGCTAACTCAAGTATAAAGGTGAACTACCCCTAGCAAAGTTCAATCATCATGCAATAGAATGAAGCATAAACTTGTGTTATTTTCAAATTTTTATCGGAATTTGCAGCGGTATTAACACAAGTTCAAATTAAAAGCATGTGATTGCGAGAGGTTGAAAGCATGGTCATTGCCTAACTTTTCAACCGGGCTAAGCCTATGCAACAAAAGCAATCAGAAGCTTAAAGCACCGGTTTCGGTCTTACACTACACGGCTCAAGTTTAACTCAAATGTGCAATGAGAAACAGTCTCGATACCGTGATGTGCTGACACATGCAATCCCATCTCGATCTTTTCATTTCACTAGACTTGGATCAAATTTTAAGCACAAGGTAAATATGAACAATCCAAGCAAGTGAATGACTCAGTCCAAGAGACATAGCAACCTAGCATACAAAAGATAGCACAAGTGATCTCAACACATCCTACCCATGCTAGTTGCCAATCTCAATGGTGAACAAATTAAAGGTTTCATAGTTGATTAAACAAGTTCACCATTTGCAAAATAGCTTAGCTCATAACATGTATCAAGTGATCAAAAAGAGTCTAAGCTACAAGCATCATCATGAATAAACAGAGCATACCAAAAAGAGCATAATCTCATTCTCATTGCTCTAAACATGAAGCTCTAAAATGCACTAGAATACATGATGAAATGCATGCAAAAGCTAGTCTATTAAAGACAAAGCAAAACTAGCCTAAAAAAGAAAAACCCAAAACAAAAGGGTATCGGAGAAATCCAACTATGATACAACGAGCAAAATGCTTCCCCAACTAAAAAGGGAATCACACACCAAACTCACAAATATAGAGCCAAGAACCGCTCAAGCGACAGCCAGTAAAATCCACTTCGGAAAAACCACACAGCAAAGGGGTCGAAGAAGAAGAGTACCAAACCCGAACTCAGAAGTGTGTCAGGGGTACCTCATGACGCGCATGACCGCCTGCTGGTGTGATACCCAAGGGGACGCCTGAATCTGCTGAACTCCGGGGCGCCTGCCTCGCCGAAGTCGTCTCCCCCTCGCCTGATGCTGTCGCTCCCACAGGTGCAGCTAGTGCTCGCTGGAGAGCTGCTTGAACGGAACCCCAAGTCGTGGCAGAAGTGGAATCGGGTCCGTGAGCCAAAATGCTCTCTCCAGGCTCCTGTTCCCCTGCACACTCAAATGCAGAAGAAACACAAGGCGTTATCTCGTCCAATGTGACCTCAAGGTCTCCACGAAAACGGTTAGTCACATAATAAGCATAAGGTGAACTCTCAACAAAAGGAGATCTACCTATGAATGATACCGCAAGGAGATCTGAACTCAAACTAGTCAAGACTACCATGCAACAGGATAAAGCACTGTATAGCAAAATGCAGCCTAAAGACATGATCAACCCAAACATAGCCTAAGCCTCAACACATGCTACAATGCAAGATAATGATAGCAATAGATCCAAAAGCATGTATCATGATAAAATTGTGGAAAGACTAGTGCTCAAACTAAGCATATCAACAGGGTACATGTAGCTACACAAAAACTAGCACCTGAAAAGTGGTACCTAATGAACATCATACCACTACAAATCAAGCTCATGGAGAAATATGGTAAAACATGGCACAATGTTCATGAGGGTCACAAACTAGCATAAAAAGTGGATATTCCACAAAAGCTATACACAAAGCTAGCATGACATATGATACAGAACATAGCACATGCTAGACTAAACAAAACATGATACAAAAGAAAATGTACATGCAAGAACTATACAAGTGAGCACATGAAAGTCCATCTCATACCACAAGAAATAGAACATGGATGTACAAGGTATGAGTGTAAAAGAAAGCTCACCAAACTGCAAAAACCTCTTTGGAGGCAATTCTAAGCGGGGTGTAGAGAACCATCAAATCTTGATCACATCTAAAAGATCAAGTTCCATCAGGCGCATGTTCTCCACCCCGCGTCCTCATATCTACACACAAGAGGACAAAGCAGCCCGAGTCTTGGATCTCGAAGGGTTAGCAAGCATGTACTTGGGAACCCAAGACTTGGTCACAAAACTCAACTTATCTTGTGGGTTAGCATGATGCAAAAGTTGGTTCAAATGCAATTGTGAAACACCCTTGGAAGCATTCCTCAAAAGGACAACTCGAGGAGAAGAACGAGTCGTACCACGGGAAAAGAGGCAAACATCTTCCAAGGTTTTTGTAGAAGAACCACTAGAAGCATCATGAAAAGCATGACGTGGACTAAGAGAAGAAGCACTAGAAGCATGTCCACGACCATGACCTATCCCGCTAGAAAAGGAGTCATAAAACCCATCAACAAAGAGGGGCTTCTTACTAGGAGCACAAGCGTTCATACCATGGGAAGGGCTATGAACCACCATCTTCCTAGAAGAGCGAGCTTGGCGCAAGCGTTTGGCACGCCGATAGCAAAAGCTTTCTTGATGCCCATCTTTCTCACAAAAAGAGCAATGGTACAAAGGCCTACTGGAAGGCACACCATTCTCCGAGAAGTGAGAAGTCCCTTGGGACTTAGAACAAGAAGCATCAACAACCACCTTGGCGCCAACACTCGGAGCACACATGCCATGGGAAAGGCTACGCGGCTTCCTAAAAGCCTTAGCTCGAATACGCCGCTCGTGCTTGACACGGCGAAAACAAAAGTCGAGCGAATGTCCATCCTTCTTGCAAAAGGTGCAATGGAAAACCGGATTGGGAGCACGAGTCCCAAAAATATGAGAAGCACCCTAGTCAAGAGAAGTCCCTTGGACATCACTCGAAGAACCAACAAGGTTAGGAGTAGCTATGAAAGAGCTATCCGAAACCTTGGCACAAGTGCTATCATCAAAAGACTCACGCGCAACACAAGAACTCAACTCCGGTTGCAAGGAAGCAATTTTAGAAGCATCAACATCGGAGTTGCAAGAAATGCGTGACTCAAAAGACTTAGCACAAAGACTCTTGCATCTTTTAGCTAAAACCTCATTTTCAAACATGAGGCGATCACAAGTACCACAAGGAGTGTTTTTCAAATT
Source organism: Coix lacryma-jobi var. lacryma-jobi (assembly GCA_009763385.1). Taxonomy (NCBI): domain Eukaryota; kingdom Viridiplantae; phylum Streptophyta; class Magnoliopsida; order Poales; family Poaceae; genus Coix; species Coix lacryma-jobi. Next base: position 115,403,934 of record CM019829.1, read on the forward strand.
TTCCATCTCCTCCCTAATGCACTCGGCATATGTGGTACGCAAGAGTTCAATTTCTTTTTCAAGGTGGGCACTCATATCATTGTGCTCAACCAACTTGGCACTCATATCATCGCGCAAAACTTTCAAAGCCAAAACTTCTTTTTCCAAATCAATGCATGATGTGCACATGAAATCGGTGGAAGACATCACCATTCACATCAAGCAAAGAATCATGAGTATCACTAGAAGCATGGCCAGCATTTTTATTCAAAGAGCATGAGCTACAAGGCCTAGCATTTATCTCATCAATTTCAGCCCTAGCATGCTCAAGTTCATCTACACATGTGGTGTGAGTCAATTTTAATTTATTAATTTCAGCAAGCAAAGACTCACAAGAACCACATGGTAGAGAAGCTTTTGACCTAAGCAAGGCTATTTCAGATTTAGCATAAACAAGGTCCTTGCGCAAGTCAAAGCAAACAAGACATGGTATGGAAGCATTTGATTTCAATATTTCATTTTCAGATTCTAAGCTAGCAAGTGAAAAGCATAGCTCATCATTCGTCCTAACCATGTCACTACAAGAGGTGCAAGGTAAAGATGCACTAGACTTCCAATGAAAAAGGCCACATTTTAACCTAGTGATGGAGCATTTCAATTTCTTGATCTTTCTATGCAAGGTATCACAAAGCTCATCATATCTCAGGTTATCATCACAACAAGCTTCAAATCGTTGGGACAAAATCCCAAGACTAGCGAGAAGTGTACCTTTCTTGGCCTTGCCAAGTTCACGTATACGATCCTCCGTTGAATGCTCATCATCTCCTAGGAAGTCCAGCAAAGCATCCACCTCGCGTTCTGCCTCAAGAGTCGTACTCCTTCTTGCCACCATGTCATCCTCGATCGCATGTCCAAGACTCAAACCTAAGGACAAAGACACACTGGAAGAAGAACTTGGTGCCATCTCCAAAAGCACCGTTAGTGTTAGCCAAAACACAAGCTCAACACCTCGATAAGCAAAGTCGGAAACACAACCGCTCTCAAAAGGTCGCCTTCACGGATCCAGAACCGGTTAAGGTAGAGAGATCCTTAACTAGCTCCGATACCAATTGAAGGACCGAAAATGCTAAAGCAAGGCGACCAGAGGGGGGGGTGAATGGGAGCCTAAAATTTCTTCTCAGAAATTACGGCCTCTGTCCCAACCAAATCAACCCCAAAAGCTTCGGACTCAAACGTGATGCCCACGACCCTCGAAAAAAGGGTGGATGATCCCTAGGATCACAGCGAGCACCACACAAGAGAGCAAACCAAAACTCTCAAAACCCCGAGTCAAGTTCGTTCCTAAAAGACCGCTCCCAAACGTAGATAGAGGGCTACGTCGGGATTCCTCCAAATATCGATGCTAACGCGTAGCAAAGATATGTAGAGAGGTTCCTAGGTGAACTCTAGGAGCAAACGAGAAGTCCGGAAACAAAGCCGAAAAGCCGGGAGAGCAAAAGCACTAAAATGCAACCTACAGCCGATTCGCGGACTGTCCGGGCTGCTGGTGCCGGACTGTCCGCGCCAGGGGCGGACTGTCCGCGAAACCCTGGCGGACTGTCCGCAGGTCAAAAGGCAAAATCAGCACGGCTGCTGAACCCTCCCTGCGAGACTCCCGGACTGTCCGCGCCTATGTACGGCGAACTGTCCGCCGGCCAAGTTGCAAAGACAGCAACACTGCTGATTTTCCCCTGCGCGACTCGCGGACTGTTTGCGCCTACCAACGGCGGACTGTCCGCCGGTCAAAATGACCGTGAGCAGTGCGCGCTGTGCTGTTCTGGTCTGGCCGAAACCCGATGGCCGGACAGTCCGCCACTGGGGGGCCGGACAGTCCGCTACTGACCAGAGAGTGCAAAAACTGCACGGCTCTAAACCAAAATCGATTGGATCTTCACCAAATCGAATGGGGCTGCAACCAAACTTCTCCCAAGTGTTCTTCTATGTGTTGGGAAGCTAATCCTAGGATATCATCGCTCCAAACCAACTAATCCATGAGAAATCCGAAGAACACTAGAAAAGGGGAGGAACGAAGAACAAAAACGATTTCGACCCGATCTACTTGTTCGTTAGGGTAGAGATGAATTCCTTCGGTGGAAATGTTCTCCTCACTTCAAAGAACAAGTTGATTCAAACGGAATCGCAAAAGACGCAGCGTAGAGGGAGATCAAGTGAGGGGAAAAACGTGGACAAAAGAAGAACGCGAAGAACAAATTCAAAACGCGAATTCAACCACGAAATTGATCCTTGGACTCAGAGGAATGGATGATTGATTAAGCACTCGGTGTCGGGCTACAAGCCACTCCTAGCAAATCAAAGCTTGGATGGTGAAAAGCTCAAGAACAAGAGCCAACTCTCCCTAACCCTAGCCTTCTCTCACAGAACACAAAAATGAGAGAGACACCACCAAGGATCCCCCAAGGATGCAGCTGCCCTAGCAGCCTCATCATATATATAGGCACACGTCCGAAGACCAAAACGCCCTTACATTAAGCACTCAACCCAAATACCCCCCAGGGGTAAAACTGTCCAACCCTAGCAGTTTCATCCGACGGCCACGCCCGCACATCCGGTAGCTTCGCCTCGACGCGACCTCCCTGATGCCGCCACGTGCCGTCATGTCGACCACCGTGCCTTCCTCGTGGATAGCTTCGCCGCCGCGCCAGCCTCTCCACGCCGCCACGCGTCGACCGTCCTTTTGGACCTTCCCCCGGTTTTGAGGCCCAAACCGGGAAACCTGCCAGCCCAGGTTTTGAGGCCCAAACCTAGAAACCGTCCACCCCGAGTTTTGAGGCCCAAACTCGGAAACCCGCGAGCCCAGGTTTTGAGGCCCAAACCTGGAAACCGTCCATCCCGAGTTTTGAGGCCCAAATTCAGAAACCCGCGAGCCCAGGTTTTGAGGCCCAAACCTGGAAACCGTCCATCCCGAGTTTTGAGGCCCAAACTCGGAAATCGTCCACCCGAGTTTTGAGGCCCAAACTCAGAAACCGTCGATGGTAGCTTTTTGAGGCTCAGCTACCGAACCCGCACCGTAGACGGGATGTGGTTCGCACACCCCGACCACCGGCACCAATGTCGATGCATGTCCAGCCTCCACGCCGGGCACAACGCCATCGCCTTCCTTCTTGACTCGGTCGACGGCACTTGCGCCGCTCGCAAGCCCGTGTCCGACCTCCGCCAAGTGCCACGACGCCATCGTCTTCCTCCCAACTCGGCCGATGCACCGCACATCCCCATGTGCTCTCGCTCGCCGATGCCACGTGCCAGCTACCACAGCTGGTCCTCTGGCCCTCTGGTCCGTCAGTCCAAGCCTCACGTCCGCCCTTCACCACTCTGGGTACATCGGCATGGCACGTCCGCCGCACGGCACGCCCATCCTTCACCGCTCCCGGTCCGTCGGCACGGCACGTCTCTACTTGACCTTCACCTCGCCATTGACCACTGTATCCGAGCTCAACACCTGCACATCAACACAACCAAGAGACACATGTTGCACACGCACACCAACACATGAAACACCACAACTCAACGCCACCGGTTAGTCATATACATTAAGCACATAGCGAGATATGGACTAAACCAGGTAAAAGCCTCAAACCTTCCTCATCAAAGTCAATCATTCATCATATATGTTCTCAGTTGCTCGAGGACGAGCTATAGGTTAGCTTGGGGGAGCTTGTTGATGGTCCTTAAACACCTGTTTTACCATCAACATTTTACCCTAAAATTCACCAAAAAGGCATGAAATGTAGTCAAATAGGTTTCAAACTAACCGAATTCCACATGTCCATAGATTTTCATTTGAATGCAGGATTTGAACCAAATTTGGAGCATGGACCCACCAGGGGCCGAGACCACTCACCAGAGCCCATTTGGGCCCTAGTGGGGTGGCGCCCGCCACCCCTAGGTGGCGCCTGCCACCCCTAGGTTGCACCCGCCACAAGGGAGAAGCCCAAATTCCCCCTGCCACATCACTGATCCGTGTGACCACCCCAGGGCCAAATCTTGGCCCTTGGTCACTAGGTCAGTGGCATCGGAGGGCTCAGGAGGGGAGTGGCGTGGATCATAACCGAATGACGGTTATCTGGACATGCAACCGACATGCAACCGCCTTGGAGGAGTCCCTGGAGACCGTAGGATCAATGACGGTGCATCCAACGGCCAGGGGGTGGCGGCCGCCACCTAGGGATGGCGCCCGCCACTAGGGTTTGCCCTAGGTCGGTTGGCTGCCCCCTATAAGTACCCCCCTCACTCCACAAGGCTATAAATACCCCCCTGGAGGTGTCACTTCAGATCAGGCAAGAAGCAAAGGAAGGAAAGGAAGCAAAGAATGCAAGGCTAAAGCTAGAGAGCTAATAGCTTAGGGTTTAGCCAAGCTTAGGCAAGTAGGTAGCTAGTAGAGCAAGGCATCCTTGCCTCATTGCCCTCGCGGAAGCGCTGCTCAAGGCTTAGCTCAAGAGTAGAAGCGTGCGAGTGATCGGTCCTAGAGCTGGGAAGAGTCTTCCTTCATCTCCAGTTCAGGTTTTGCTCTTGTTACTCAAGCACTTTACTATATTCTAGTTCATCATTTCAAGTATTACTTTATTCTACTTACCAGTATTGAGTAGTATACTTGATTGATTGCTTGAGTGCCTAGCTATCCTACAGTTCAATTCACTTAGCCGTAGTAGTTAATCTCTAGTGTGCTTAGTGTTTGATCTTTGCCAATAGGTTGCTTAGTTAGTTTAGTGTTTATCTTATTAAGTCAAGTATTTGCTCTGACGTCCGCAAGGGTGTCTCTATTCAAAGCTAGGGTAGAGATAGTTAGAATATAATTAAGCGTGGTGCTTAGTTATTGAGAACATATATGATGAATGATTGACTTTTGGGAGGAAGGTTTGAGGCTTTTCCCGGTTGAGTCATTAGTTGCTATGCGCTTAATGTTTATGACTAACTGGTGGCGTTGAGTTGTGGTGTTTCTGTGTTGGTGTGCGTGTGCAACATGTGTCTCTTGGTTGTGTTGATGTGCAGGTGTTGAGCTCGGATAAAGTGGTCGATGGCGAGGTGAAGGTCAAGTAGAGACATGCTGTGCCGATGGACCGGGATCGGTGAAGGATAGGCGTGCCGTGCGGCGAACGTGCCATGCCGATGTACCTAGAGCAGTGAAGGGCGGACGTGAGGCTTGAACCGACGGACCAAGAGGCCAGAGGACCAGCTGTGGTAGCTGGCACGTGGCATCGGCGAGCGAGAGCACATGGGGATGTGCGGTGCATCAGCCGAGTTAGGACAAAGACGATGGCGTCGTGGCACTTGGCGGGAGGTCAGACACGGGCTTGCGTGCGGCGCAAGTGCCGTTAGCCAAGTCAAGAAGGAAGGCGAAGGCGTTGTGCCCGGCGTGGAGGCTGGACATGCATCGGCATCGGTGCCGATGGTCGGGGTGTGCGAACCACATCCCGTCTACGGTGCGGGTTCGGTAGCTGAGCCTCAAAAAGCTACCTCAACGGTTTCCGAGTTTGGGCCTCAAAACTCGGGTGGCCGGTTTCCGAGTTTGGGCCTCAAAACTCGGGATGGACAGTTTCCAGGTTTGGGCCTCAAAACCTGGGCTCACGGGTTTCTGAGTTTGGGCCTCAAAACTCGGGGTGGACGGTTTCCAGGTTTGGGCCTCAAAACCTGGGCTGGCAGGTTTCCCGGTTTGGGCCTCAAAATCGGGGGAAGGTTCCTATGCGGAACGGTCGAAGCGTGGCGGCACCGAGAGGCTTGCGTTGCGGCGAAGCTATCGGTGAGAAGGCGCGGCGGTCGACGGTGACGGCACGTGGCGGCATCCTGGAGCTTGCGTCGAGGCGAAGCGAAGGATGAGAAGGCGCGTGGCCGTCGGATGGAAACTGCCAGAGTTGGACGGCTTTACCCCTAGGGGGTATTTGGGTTAGTACTTCATGTGAGGGCATTGGTGTCATTTGGACGTGCGCCTATATATAGATGAAGGGGCTGGTTAGGGCAGCTATCCTTGGAGGTGTCACTCTCCTTTTGTTTAGGTGAGAGGAGGCTAGGGTGAGAGGAGAGACCGGCTCTTGTTCTTGAGCTTTTCGCCATCCGCGTTTTGTATTGCGAGGAGTGGCTTGTAACCCAACACCGAGTGATAATACAAATCATCATCTTCCCAATTCCAAGGATCAAATTCATCCTCCTCTTGTTGGCTGCAATTTTGGATCGAATCGCGTTTTTGTTCTTCGCATTTTCGTTTTTCCCCTCTTGGAGATTTGCCTCGTTCTCCCTCTCCGAGCGACGATTTGTGATTCCGTTTGAATCAAATTGTTCTATGTCGTGAGATCCTTTTTTTCACCGAAGGATTTCTTCTCTAACCTCACGAGCACATAGATCGGGTCGAAATCGCGTTCGTTCTTCGTTCTTCCCCCTTTTCTAGTGTTCTTCCGATTTCTCATGGATTAGTTGGTTTGGAGCGATGATATCCTAGGATTAGCTTCCCAACACGTAGAAGAACACTTGGGAGAAGTTTGGTTGCAGCCCCGTTCGATTTGGTGAAGATCCAATCGATTTTGGTTTTGTCCTGAGCTGTTTTTGGGCTTTCTGGACAGTGGCGGACTGTCCGGGACTCATCCCCGGGCTGTCCGGGGGTCGGGGCTGTTCACGGGCAGCGAGGTCGCTGTTTTCATTTTTGAACGGCGGACTGTCCGGGACTCATTCCCGGACTGTCTGGGGTTCAATAGCGGACAGTCCGCGGTTCACTAGCGGACAGTCCGGAACTGCACAGTTTTGCTGATTTCGTCCGTATCTATTGCTTACGAGCTCCGATTTGTGATCCGTTTGTTGCGTTGGTTTCCTAACTTATTAAGGATCATTCCAAAGTACTTTTTGCATCATTGGTCAAAGTATTTTTGGTCGGACACTTCCTTTTTCTCCATAGGAGTTAAGTGTTCCGCTTTCGGAGTTTCATTGGTTCTAGCGGTCGTATCTTTTGCGTTTCAGCTCCGATTTGAGATCCGTCTATTGCGTTAGTTTCCTAACTTCATAAGGATCTTTCCAAGGTGCTTTTGCCACTAGTTGGCCTAAGTAGTTTTGGCCGAACACTTTCCTCTTCTCCATAGGAGTGGGGTGTTCTGTTATCGGAGGTTCGATTGTTCTAGGAGCTTGCTTGTGCAGTTTTGCCCCGTTGCTTTGGCGCTTGGTTTTGGGGGTTCTTCGGTAGTTCCGCTATACCTCTAGGACATCTCCTAGGGTATCCACCTATTCATAGGTCATGAACTCACTGGTTGTTTGAGTCTTTGCTTTTGGGGTGATTTTCTGGGACAAGGGCCATCATTTCTCGAGAAGAAATTTGAGGCTCCCATTCACCCCCCCTCTGGTCGCCAATTCGGTCCTTCAGTTATAGACTTACCTTCAGATACGGCTGGACCCCCGGATAGCTGTGGTAGCAAGCAGGTGGTGACAGCCCTGTGCGCCTTGAATTCCACCACGTAGTTGGCCCAGTTTAACAGTAAGGCTCGTTGTGCTAGCGTTCAACCTAAGTCAGTGGTAAAGGCTAGTACGCCTCGGTACTTGACAAGATAGGAATAAAACTATACTTAACTTGGTTGCTTTATTGGCATTTGCCTATCTTGCTTCGTAGTTATCTTGCTTCGTAGTTATCTAGGAGTAGTTATTAGTTATTAGTTAGTTATATTAGTTATCCTTAGTTATCCCATTCTATCCATCTACCTATTTATCCACCTTACCTTAGCCATTTCATTCATCCTTACCTATCCACCCATATATTCTTTCTAGCCTCTCATCCTCTCTCATCACTTTCATCTCCTCTCTCCTTTTCCCTTTCTTATTCTTCGACTCTCATCCCCTCCTTGACTCGACTCATACACCACCCTAGCCTTCCCTTGGGATCAAATAAATCGACACCTGGTACTCCCAGGCGAAGTGCTACTACGATAGTTCTGTGCGCTTGCAGAATCTCCTCTAGGTAGATTGCAATCTCTCTAGCTAGCTCCTACTAGTGTCGGGATTGACAACCCCATTTGACATTAGTAGATAGCTGCTTTAGCTTCACTCCTTTAGGTATAGTGACTGGACTTGCTACAAGCATTTCTAGCGCCGTTGCCAAGGATAGATTCCATAGTCTACTCCTAGTAACGACGTTAGCAAGTCTCAACAAGCATTTCTGGGCCGTTATCGGGGATAGTTGCCTAGCTCTATCTTTAGTGAAGTTAAGAACTACCAACAATTTGAATCCCATGATAAGGTTTACTAGCACTTGATTATATTTTCCTTGACACCTGGTTTGGGAGTTATCGGTAGATATAAATGCTTAGCCCTACAGTCATGGTTGGGATGGGATGGTTGGTAAATATTAATAAATCCTGATTAATGATCTATGAAACAATGTGGACATGGTAATTTTTGTAGTAACATGGTGTTTAGGAAAATCCGGCAGGATGGACCCGTACTGGCGGTTTTTGTGTCGTGGGACTCGACAGCTGGTTTTGGTTTTTAGTTCTGGGCTTGTGCTAGATTATACTGCTTGGATCCCTAGGAATCGATTCTCGAAGCATGTAACCCGGTTACACAGCACAGCCATGAGATCTGGATGGGCTAGACCTGGCTAATTAATTAGTTTCCTCCAAGTTATGCTACACGGGGTTTGTTTAGTGGCTCAAGAGGGGTCCCTTGGGGTTGTTGACTTATGGACAGGGGAGAAACCTTAGAGTACATGTAACACAGGCTTGGAGAGGCTTTGTAAAGGCCTTGAAGTGCGACCCCACTATGCACCTTGGCAGTGTTCAGCGTGACGGAGAACGCATGACTCTTGGGTAACGATGTGCAAACTCTGCAAAGTATAAAACAGATATATCAGTCGTGCTCACGATCACGAGTGGCTTGGACTTCTTCGGGATTAGTTGGTTATTAGTTTGGTGCGGTTTGCCTGATAGACTTCAGGTGCGGTTTGCCTGATGGACTTCAGGTGTGGGTTTGCTTGGTGTGACTCCAAGTGTGGTTGCTTGGTGGACTCCAAGTGTCGGTTGCTCGGTGTGACTCCGAGTGTGGTTTTGCTTGGTGCGACTCTGAGTGTGGTTTTTGTGACACCCTAGTGTCAAGCACTGCATTAGGAATCACATTAGCTACTAAATTTCCATAAGTAATGCATTGCATCATTTCATGTGCATGGGAGTGTTTTTGTCTTTTGTTTGTTTATTTGAATTTTGGTTTCAACAAGACTTGATTGTCTAATTAAATTTTTGTCTTGGCAAATAATTTTATAAAATAGATAATATTGAGTATAACACTTTCTATATTGACACCTTGACCTAGTTCAATATAGTTTAATAATTAAAAATGTGGGAACAAAATGATTATGGCTCAAAAATTGACTTTATTTATGTGTAGGCTAAAGAAATGATTTTTAGAAAAAGTGTCTTATATGAAAGTTGTAGAGAAAATTATTTTGAGCAACTTTTACTTTTGGGTTAAAGTCTAGTTTTGAGTTTTTGAAGCTACGTTGAATTGGTCAAAGTTTGGGAAAAATCAGGAAAAAGAAAAAGGGTTTTGTTTTTCTCCGGCGCCAGCGCTTCGGCCCACGCGGCCTTTCGGCCCAAGCCCAGCCGCGCGCCGCTCCCGCCCGCGTGCTCGCCCACGCCGCGCCGCGCGCGACCGGCACCGCGTCGTACGCCGGCGTCCGCGCCACGTGGTCGCCGTCTTCTGCCGGAGATCCGCGCCAGCCACTCCTCGCCCGATCTTCTTCCACCCGATCATGCCAAGATCCTGCGCGGCCTCTCACCGCTCGCCCCGACCGCCGCGCCCACGCCACCGCCAGCCGCTCGCCTCGCTCGCCACGCCGCCGTGGCCTCCGCCACGACCACCGGTCGCCGTCGGCCGAGCAAAAACCAAGCGTCCCGCATTCCTCTCTGTTTCACTCACCATTCGCACGAACTCGCTCCCACCAGCTCTCCTCTCTCTCCTTCCCGCGAACGCGAGCCGAAACGCTTGAGCTCGCCGTGACCGCCACCGCCATCACACTCTCGGTGTTCCGGCCACACCCGAGCCCCACCGTCCAATCCGGCTTGCACCAAGCTCCGCCATCGCCGTGCACACGCCGTGCGCGCGATAACCTCCACGACCGAGCCTCACCATCACCGGATGGTGAAGTGCCCCCTTTCGATCGCCGCTGACGCCGAGGAGGGCCCGCCGTCATTCCGAGTCAGCCGAGCCTCCGCCGAGCTTTCCTCCTTCCCCGTCGAACCTCGTCACGCCAAGGCAAGGTGAGAACACCTTCCAGCCTCAACGCTACCGCTCCCTACCTCCCGCTCTTGACCGGCCGAGCGCTACGGTCGTCCGCCATGGCCGCGCATGAGGCCAAGCTCCACCGGAGCTTCTCACACCAAACCACCCCATAGCTTTCCTTCCTAGGGTTAGTCAAACATGGCGCACGCACTAATTAGGTCGGTGACCGCCAGAGATGGCACGGCCAAGCCTCACCGCCGCCACCGTCTGCCACGGCTCACCACCGGCGAGCTACGACCACCCACTGGCCAAACCGTCACCACCAATGGGTTCACCTCGTCGAGACGAACTCATCAAGCCTAGTCTCACCGTCGGCAACCCCACCGGCGGCGAGCAATCGCTGGTCAAAGCCGTTCCCCTGTTCGGCTTCCACCGACAGGTGGGTCCGTTGACCCAGCGGACCCCACGCGTCAGCCGCACCTGGCCCATAGACCAAGCCCACGGAAGCCCAGCCGGGAGTTTTCAAATGTTTTTCTTTTTTCTTTTATTTTCCAGAAAGCCTTGTTTATTTTGTGTAGCACGTTTTAATGATCCAAATGAGGTGTTTCCAGTTTTGTTAACTTGTTCATGAGTAGATCTGTCATGAAAAAAATATGAAAGTATTTTTGGTAAAAGTTTATTACGCTGTTTTATTTTATTTCAGTTTATGTGCTTTATGTTAAATAAATAGGTTTATATGTTTTCTGGTTGATTTAATTCATGGGAAAAATTATGTAGGTTTCTTATCCGATTGAGTATCTGTGAAAAATTTATGAGGCTCTGTTTTTGTAGAAAAAGTATCTGTTTAGATTTAAATTTCTTTTTAGTTGTTTTCTTAAAATAATTGTTAAAGTGATTTATATGTGAAAATAAAATGTGGAAAAATTTATACAGCTTCTGTGTGTTATGGTCAAGCTGAGAAAAATGCTAGGCATAGGTTGTTGTATAGAAAAATAAGGAGTTGTACTACAAATATGTTTTTCTATGTTTTTCTTAGAAAATTCCTGTAGAAAAGAATATAATGTTTCTGTTCATGAAACTTTCTTGATAAATATGAAAGGTGGAATAGAATCTGGGAAAAATATGAAAATGAGGATTTCACCCTTTTTCAGTAGGGTTGCAGTTCAAAGGGGTTATTTTGAAATAAACTTGTTTATTTTGTGTAGATTTATGTGTTCATGCTTTAGCAATAATTTTTCTGCAATAGAGTGGTTATAAGTAGGTAAAGCTAGGAAAAATATGAAATCTGTTGTTTGACACTTTTTATAAGAAAAATTAGTTCAAAGTACCTTTTAGGCAGTTTGTTTCATCTTTTGGTATCTACTGTCTAGCTGGAAATTGTGCAGTGAGGTCTAGTGAGTATAAGTTACCTTCTGGAAATTTTGTGGATTTTTTCTGAGTTCAGAAAAATGCACTTGCTGTTCAAACCTGGTTTCGTTTGAATTAATCAATAGAAATTAGTTGAGTTAATGGTTTTATTTAATGCAGTCATTAAGTGTTTTCCTCAATGTCAAAAGTGGTTCAACAAGTTGGGTTTGTTGGTTTGCAAGGAATGTTTATATTTCATACCACCATATTTCGCACCACGTATTATTTATTATCCACCGCATTGCAATAGGATCGATAGCCCCAGAGCCCGACCAGGAGCCCAAAGTAAACGTCGAGCAGGAGATCCCGGAGGTGCCGCGAAGCGAGGAGGCCGACCTTGCACCAGAAACTAACCTGCCCGAGTGCCCCTCTCACGAGGCATCAGTCTTCACCCAAGGCAAGCCCCGGAGCATTCTAAGCCTCCCAGTTTTATAATTAATTTACTTGAGTATTTTATATTGTGATGCATTAGGTATAGGAGTTGATTGAATCCTACCTGCTGCATTATCCTTCCTTGAATTATTGTTTATACCTGCCTTGTTATCCTATTACTTATTTATAAGAAGAACTGCTTAGCCTACTAATAAAGTAGTAAATAAAGGATGTTCCCGTAATACCCTAATGGATAGTTACCGGATCACGGTTGGCTATATTTGCTATCGTGGAAAAGAACCTGAGTAGTAATGAAATACGGTCGACTGGAAGGCAAGGCACCAAGTTGGAACTAGGGGGCAGCTCGTCCGTTGGATCATGTAGGTTTGTATCGATGTTGGCCCTCGTTCATTTTTGAAAGCGCCCTTTTACTTAGGGATATGTCGGTGCCGTAATCGCTGACCCTGAAGCCGGTTAGACGCTGTTCGGGCCGGTCTCAACCCATGTCGCACCCTCTAGTATGGAAACACGATCTGCCTCGGAATGGCCATCGTATAGTTCTAATTGGGTGGTCTGTGCTGTGAGCCGCGACGATTACCACCACGAACAAGCATCGAGCGGTTACCCAATGCATGGACCCGACGGGGAAAGTGTGGGTTGCTATTAAAGGTTTATCACCAGCTGGTTTGGAATTCGATTCGAGTCGTCGTCTCCCCCGGTTAGTGGGAAACTATGTCGAGCTTCACCACGATACAACTCCATGTGATGTTTAAGGTTCAACTAAAATGTGGATAAGTCAACTGGATATGGTTATATTATTGTTTGTTAGATTCAAGTGTATGTAATAGTTCAGGTGCAAATCTAGACTAAAAAGTACGTCTAAAATTTGACTACTCACTGATATCATTGAATATTCCTTCTCTTAATTTGAGCTTTTCGCAACTAAAGATCCTAGCTCCACCAAAAAGCCTTGCATACCCTTGGTGTCATTTATTTTCAGTTGGACGGGTAAGTCTAGCTGAGTACATTCCCATACTCAGGGTTTATCCCTTTGTTGTAGATGGCCAGGTGTACTACGGCTATTGTAAGCACTGCCTCTACCCCGTGGAGGGTGATGAGGAGTAGGTCCAGGGCAGGGTCATCCAGAAGCTTCTCCTTTTCTTTTGCTGGACTGAGATTACTGGTGGCACACTATTTGAAAAAGGAGGAGTGAGTTATCAAACAATGTTTTATTTGGACCACATGTGTGGTGGTCGTGTTTCAAAACTTATTTCAGCTTCTGCACTCTTAAACTCAGTATTGTAATAACTCTTTTAAAGATTTCGTACTCTGATGTTTAATTCAGTTTCGTTTATCGACTGTGTGTCCTTGCGAATGTGGTACTTGAACAATGCGATCCTGTATGTTGTATGATGTTTGAAATCCTTCGAGATTTCCGGACTACCGGAGTTATATGGGTCCAAGTATGAGTCGACGTCAGTCGAATTTGGCTAAGACGATACTTGAGCTCTTATAATTTAATAAAACTGAATTAGTAGTGATCGATTTTACTCTATTTAAAAAATAAATAAAATATTTACAAAATTTTATCAAAATAAACCAAACTTTTATTTCCAAAACCTAGAATTTTTTTTGCAAAGTTTATGTTTTGGATTTGAAATTCAATTGAATTTGCAAAATTTGAAAAAAAATGAAAAAGAAAAGGAGAATGACAAAAGGGAGTTCTCTCTCCTTCCCCACCTCACCCTGGCGTAGCCCAGCCTGAAGCCTCCCCTCCTCTCGGGCCGCTCCGGATGGCCTGCTTCCTCATCTCCGTCGCGCCGGCCCTCCCCTCTCCTCTCTGTTCCGCTCCGGCCCGAGCCAATGGCCCAGAAAACCACCTAGCCCGTCCCCAGCCAACTCCTCCCTCCTTGGGCCGAATCAGGCCGGCCCATGCGCAGCGCCACACTCCCCCGCTCGCTTCTGCTAGCAAGCCGGCCCCGCCGTGTTTTCCCCCTCACCCACTAACAAGCACCCCCCTGAAAGTCCTTGTTTGGTTTTGAATAATTGATGTCACCTAGGGTACTATCCTTTGTCATTAAGTGTTTATGAGCTAGGTTGGTACACACCAAGTGTGGGAGCTAGATGATGACCATGGTGTTGATGGTGATGACCACATTTGGAAAAGAAGAAGAGAAAAGCAGAACCCTATGAAGATCAAGGCAAAGGTATAAATAGGGATTTTGTTTTTGGCACTCAAGACACCATAGAGGGTGTGAGTGTGTTTAGGATCGATAGCCATACTATTAAGAGGGGACTATCTTGGTGATTGCGGTTATCAAGTGCCACTAGGTGAATTCATACATGCATATGCATTAGGACCTAGTGTGACTAACAAAACCTTTGGAAAATGCTAACACTCGTGCACAAGTGATGAAACACTTTAGTGTTGGCACATGGAAGCAAGGGTGTAAGATAGAAGCTGAAAAGAGGCAAATCTGAGTTGTTTAGCATTAACTGGACGCTGGTCCGAAAGTGACCGGACGCGTCCGGTAGTAAACCCTAGGGCCAACGTCTGCTTCTAATGTGACCGGACTCTGGTTGAGAAACTGATTGGACTCGACTTTGGTGCGTCCGGTCAATATGACGTAAGTAGGTCAGAGCAAACTGGTATTGGCCCGACGCTGGGTGCGTCCGATCACTCCTGACCGGACGCATTCGATCCAAGTTTTTCCTCTCTGGAACCTCCTTGGATTGGACCGGACGCTAGGGGTCGTGCGCTCGATCGTTCTGAGCAGTGCATCAGGTCGAACATTAACAGGCGTGTGATTGAAAATAGCCGTTGAGATCGAGCGGGCGTATTCGTTTTGGCCGGAGACGTGGCATCTGTTGACACTTCTTAATGCAATTGCCCATAATAAACTTTAATGAACTGATTCTAGCAAAAGCCCTCAGAAATGTACGGGACACTCCTAGCATCACTTAATGTCAAGTTGTCATCCCCAACATGATACTAGAAATGTAATTCATATGTGACACTAGCTCAAAAGATATAAACAAATATTTATCCGCAAGCGCACAGATAAATATACCTGTTGTAGCAGCATTTCACCCAGGTTGTCTAGGTATCGTTATTTATATTTTACCGAAGATAACAGCGAAACAGGGAACAAATGGATATAAATGTGATTAAGGTAGTGGAGATTAATATTTATTTCATTCATTACTCACATGTCTAAACAGGGGTAAGACAAGATAAGGATAATGATAATAGTAATGATAACGGGAATTCTAAAGATAGAGCGAACTACATGAATCAAGTAGAGAGTCAGGAGATTAATTAAGAGATTCGAAGCCTAAGTTACTTCACATTTACTAAGCCTAGTGATTATTCTAGTTAATATACAATCATTTATAGCTAATTAATCTATCATCCATGATCAAGGGACATTACTAAATTAGAATCAAGAACAAAGTAATGAATTCTGATTTGCAACCGCGTCCTACTAAGATCTACACTCGGGGGGAGGACTACAAAGGACTCAACAGGATTGTCACTCCTGCAATCTACCTCTCGACCCGGAGCATAGGATGTATTCGCAGGTAAACTTAGTCTAAACACCATGTTTACACCAGTTTGACCACTTAACTCTATCTGGAATAAAGCTAAGTACTTTACGAACATGATCATAAACTCTATCATAATCAGATCTATATTAAATATATAACTAGAATAAACTCCAAAACTGAATAAACTGAAATATATTAAAGTAGCACAAAGTTGAATAAAGATACAAATTACCGAGTCTTCGACAATGATCCGGAGACTCAGACGAAGCTTCTAGCCGGATATGCCGACGAAGTCGCCTGCCTCTACTTGAATCTAGCTAGACTAAACTCTAATCTTGATGTAGAGCTCTAACTCTTTCTCTGGAAACCCTAATTCTGTCTTCTGTCTTGTCTTCTGATCTCCTCTGGAGGGGGTCAGGGGTCTGGTTATATAGCCCTGGGCGTGGAACCGTGATCGTTGGATCAAACCGACTTAAGGTACTGTCAAGATGCATCCTAGAGGTCGGTGGAGAAAGGTTCCGGAAGGAGGAGTCGTGGGGGCCCTGGCCAGGACCGACCGGTGGGCCCAAGGGACCGGTCGGTCCCACATGTCATCCTCCCGCGGTGCCTCGCCTCGTGGTGTCTTCTGGTGTCCTCTGGAGTCTTCTAGAAACTTCCTGACTTGGCGGTGGAGTAATCTGCGTCAGGTTCCTTCTTGGGGAAGCAATGTAGTTGGTTTTCCTGTTTAATCCCTGGAAAATGTAGAATCACCAAAACTCATGGAATTTGTTAGTTTAAACCTCCTATTTCTAGGTTGGCAATCCTTTTTGGCATTTATTCAAGTATTGTTGACGGTAAATATTGATAGTTAATAGATGTCAACAGTAAGCTCAGGGGTCCCTCGTCCATCAGCATTATTCTGAGGTTCTATGGAGAGTATTTGTTTTCTACACTTTTATTCATTCATTTTAAAGATAAATAAATTTAGCTTGAATGTGTTGAACATCCGAGCATAGCTTAGTGGTATATGGTACAACTCAATATGCAGAGGGCGTAGGTTCCATCACTGCCCCTGATGCGACTTTTTTCAATTTTTTTGGTTTTTGTTCTATTTATTTGACTTATTTGAGGATTTTTTTTGTATTGGACTTAATTTCTATGACAATATGAATTCAAATTAAAAAGTGGTTAACTATAAAGTTGTATAACTTTTTGAGATCTACTACTTTTATTTTGGTTGTTTCTCCATCCGAGGTCGTTTGAAAAATCATATTTTGAATTTGAGTACTTTAAACGTAGTTTTCCTTGACAAGATGAATTGTAACGAAAAAGTTATTACCTACAGAGTTCTATAAGTTTCGGAGATGTACAACTTCTATTTTGGTGATTTTGTTCATCAGATATAGTGGTAGTAACAGTGTTCACTCATTTTATATATCCCTCTTATAGTGTATAGTTTGTGAAAGTAAGATTTATAAAATTTGTAAATAACGTTAGTACTATTTTGTCGGATGAAGAAATAATTAAATAAAAGTTGTAGATCTTGATCAACTCTACAACTTTTATGTTTATGATTTTCCCATTGAAATCATTTAGTATGTCAAAATAACATCTGAAGTTGTCATTTTTTGAAATTCTAATTTTAAATTGATAAAATACAGTAGCATGACAACAATAGCTGTAAGAACATAACAACTTGATACAACATGATTTTAGAAAAATTAAAAAAAAATCATCAAATTTGAAGTTAGTATGAGGGAGAAAGACTAGTTATTAGTTTTAGCTAAAGATTAAAAAGAGAAATCAGAGTTGTTCAGAGATTTATAATTAAATTTGAAGAACGATTTTGAAGTATCAAATGAATTCCAATGGAAAAATTGTAAATATCAAAGTTTTATAAGTTTTCAAGATCTACAACTTTTGTTGATCATTTTCCATCTGAAATCGTTTGAAAAATTCAAAATTTAGTACTTAATTTTGAAAATAGCCAAAATAAATGAATTTGGCCCATCGGAGTAGTTGGCTAGCACTTCCTAACCTGGGCTTAGGCCTTTTTCCGGGGTGAGAAGCCCGTGCGGAAATTAGCCACGGGCTGGATTACCCATCGTCCTTTGGAAGCCCACGTGGAGGGAGAGCATTTTAATTCATTCATTTCAAAGATAAATAACGTCTGAAGTTGTCATTTTTTGAAATTCTAATTTGAAATTGATAAAATACAGTACCATGAGAAGATAACCACAACAATAGCTGTAAGATCTCAAAACGCGTCGTGTCATTAACAAAAAATTCCAAGCAATAAAGAGTGACATGAGTCAAGCACATACAATCATCAGACCTCAAGTACTACCTCACATTGTCATATAATCTATTTGAGCTTATGTGAATCCCATCATTTTACGGTCTAGATTTACCTGAATCCTAGAGTTTAGGCTCTCACTCTGCTGATTGGTACTCATTCCTAAATAGCACTTTGAAGCATGATATGCAGCACACCAGATTTGCCTCCTCTCATACATATGATAAAGCCACGACTCGTAATCTGTAACATTATGCTTATCCAAAAATTGCAGCCATTTTCTCTCCACCTCTTCTATGGAGCAAGTATCATAAAGGAAATTCCTAAACTCATCCTTGACACCATCATCGTGCAGATTACGCACAATGTTCTGCTCAATATGTCATCTACATAGCCTATGCGATGAATTGGGCCACACCAGACTAATTGCTCTTTGCATAGCAAGGTCTCCATCAGTTATCACGGATATTGAAAACTTCTGAGCCATGGCATTCCACAAGCAAAAAGAACTGTGTTGCAATGGTGATTGACCCCAACAAAAGGAACAAGGGGCAGGTTGTATCGGTTCGTTTTGTATGTGCTATCAAATACAACGACATCACCAAATGCTGCATAATCAAGCCGACATTGACAGTCACACCAGAGCAGTCCCGTCAGGTGCCCTTCCCCATCAGTCTTGTACTCAAAAAAGAAATCAAGATCTCTATATTTGCATTCTGTCAGGTAACTAATGACTGTTTGAGCATCACTAGTGACAACTGTCTCCACCTTATTGCGATGGCAGAAATTGTACAGGTCCCTTATTGTATATCCGACCTTATCGTACCCACCATACTGCTTTTGCATAATATCCATTATTTGGTGTTTGCGGATCCCAGAAATCTGCATCTCCAAAATCTCAGCTTTCTGATCATCGTTGATTCTTCTATGCGAACGCAGCAGACAAGCAACGTCTGGATCTGCCATCGGATGGTTGTGTCCATCGATGAAATCCTTCACATACCACTGCCCTATGTTCTGGTCCCGTGCAATCACAAGTTTAGCACGACATCCAACACGAGTAACATTGCGTGGCTTCCACTTCTTAGGCTCCCTTTTCAACTCCTTCTCTTCGCGGAAACCCTCACGACTGCAGACAAACTTCCGAAGGATCATCTCATTGTGGCCATTATCCCACTCATAGTAGCTTTTTCTAACACTAAATCCTTTCTCCTTAGCATAGTTGTTATAAAACTGAAATCCTTCTTCTTCATTACCAAACAGCTTCCTAACAATTTCATTATGCTCCGGCAAATAATCAAGACCCGACATTTCCTATAGGGTAAGGATTAGTAATACTACAAGGATATAGCAGACTCATATAAAATTGGTCATTGGCTTTCTTTGCATCCGTTATGACCAACTCATATTCTAAATACATGGTTGCAGCCAACCAAAATATCAAGATGCAAGTGGAGGGCATATATTTGGTATAATACCTTAAAGTTGGTAATTAATCTCAACATTTATAAAATATTCATGACAATTCACTACTTTTCTAGACCACAGCTAAACCAATTATGAGCAAGCACCAAACAATACTTGATCAATACAATGATTTATTTACTTACTTCCCATTAATTTTTAGTATCAAGGATAATCTTCTTCAGAAAAGGGAGAAGATATGTCAATGTGATAACCTGCCAAGAGAAGGCATTCAAGATCCATGTCTGAATCTGGGAAATGCTACAAGGTCTAGACCCATTGAAACCACATATGAACAAAACTAATGTGTGACCTGTCTAACAAAACTCATTTCGATGATGATAACAAGGTTAAAAGCAAAACCTAACTATGAAGGTTCTGTGGCATAGTACTAAATATGAAATTGAAGCTGTTCAGTGGCTGATATTTCAAGTGTCTATGTGCCAGCTATAAAAAATCCATTACTGACAAATTGACAATCAGAGTCTCATGTGCATAAATGTCATCCAAAGCCTTAAGACAGTAAAAGGATTATGATTAAAGTGTATACACCAAAACTAGTGTGCGAGCAAGAGAAAATCCATGATTTATAGTAGATTTTAATGAAACTATTGTAATCTTATATATATGTTCATGTACTTTTCTATAAATTTGGTTAAAATTATTAAAATTTGAAGTGTCCAGCTAATACTACATCAATGTACGAATTAATAATTAATTAAAACAACATGCTAAAACACTGAGCGAGACGAAAAGATAACACACCTTGATTGTGGATCTAAAGCTTCGTGATGCGATCACGGCTGTCGTGCCGGAGATGAACGAGCTCTCCCTGTTCAAGTCCCTCTCGTTGAACGAGGTAGCCGGATCTGCCGCTGCCTGGGGCGAACCGCTGCCCTGGTTGCCGACGTCGACTTGGGGCCGAGGGCGGGCGAGGGCAGGCCGGTGGCGCCGAGGTCGAGCGATGGAGAAAGCAGGGCGCCGACGGCTTGAGAGAGGGAGACAGCAGGGCGGGGACGACTGATTTGTCGATGGAGATTGCTCGGTGTCGCGCCGCTTCCTGGCTGCGCGCCGCTGCCCTAGTTGCCGCCGTTGACTTGAGGTCGAGGGCACTGCGCCGGGATCCCTGAGATGCGTGTGGGCGAGGGCAGACCGGTGGCGCCGAGGTCGCACGCTGGAGAAACCGACGGCGCCGACGGCTTCGGAGAGGGAGAGAGTAGGGCGGGGAGAGACGACTGATTTGTTGGAGGGGGATGGCGGCGTCAGGCGTCGGCCCACGGGGGATGGGGGCGCGGCGGGATGGGCGGGATGGGGATGGTTTCACGAAACTTTGCACAATGACTATATTACCCTTCCACCAATCAAAACAATCAAAAGAGTTATTTAGCGGAAGCGATTGGATGCGATTCCAGCCATTGTAAAAGGTCTCTAGAAATAAAGGCAATTTCTATATCATTTTAATTCCATAAATTAACATAATAATGATGACATATAAAAGACTATTAATTATTGAGATCATAACATTATTCATAAACATGATAAAGTCCAATATGTGATCATATAAAACATGAATATGATAATGAGAACAAGATATAAACCATGAACAGTAAACATGTGAGCATGATTCATATATTATTACAACAAGACATGACATATATCTCATAACAGAAACAATGACATGACAGAATATGAAACTACGTAACAGAACTACTAAAACATGAACGCATATAACTTATTGTACTAACAGAAACAACGCAACTTATGAAACGGTACAGCACAAACAGATACAAAACATATATTGAAATAGCACGACAGAACAAACAAAACATATATATTCTGAAATACGAAAAACAGAGAGGAGATGAATTGTTCATACCCTCCCATCCTGAGAGAATTTGATGATCCTAAACCTTATCCAACTTCCATGCCGTAGGAGAAGAAGACAAAGAAGATTAAGTCCACCAGAAAGTCGATGGATGCAGAGACTTCGCCGGGAAGAAGACGACGAACGGCGACAACAGTTCTTCGGGCAGTCGCGTAGTCACTCCCCAAAAAACTAATTGTCGATCCCCCGTGCAAGGTCCCGAACGGCAAGGGCTTCGGAGGCACCCGCCCTCTCGCTCCTCTGTGCACGCAGAGTTACGAGATGGAGATGCCGCCCACCTGCCTACCTCGCCACGCCCATGCCCACGCCCACGGCCCGGCCCGAGCCCGAGCTCGAGCCCGTGCCCGGGCTGGCCGGCGGCGGCGGCGGCGCGCGCGTGTGGCTGCCTTTGTCTGTTTCTCAACTTCTCAAATTAGATGGATTAATTACCACCATATAAGTTGATTCAACGTCTCTTTAACTTTCAATCCGGTACAAACATTAATTCTCATAATTACAATACATGTGGAATTATGTCAGAAGTAAATGCATATGCGATGTTGGTTTGCCAAATTCCCTTATTTTGGATAATAATTGATGGTCGGATTTCTGAGTTAACGACCGTCAACGGCTGGTCAATCTGGATCTGACCCACGCAAGCTGCAAGCACCTCGTAGTTCGCGTCCTCGCAAATCTCCCACGCGAAAAAATCAATGTTGTTGAGATAAGCACGCATCTGAATCTTCTAATAGGGATAATTCCTTCCATCAAAGAACGGTGCCCTAACTGAACCATGCTCCATGTTGCCTTCACGGATTTGGAACCGGTTAAGGTGAAAAGATCCTTAACCTGCTCCAATACCAATTGAAGGACTGAAAATGACAACTAGATCAGGGGTGAATGGGAGCCTTAAATTTCTTTGTAGAAATAGATAGCCTCTGTCCCAGAAAGTCACTCCAAAAGAAAGGTCACGAGAGAGGGGCAAGTCCACGACCTAACCAGTGGGTGGATACCTTAGAAGATGTCCTAGAGGTACAACAGGACTGCCAGAGAAGCGCCATGAATAACCGCAAAACGAGGGACACAAAAGTCTACAATCGGCAGAATGACGGACTCTCCGGGACTGAGGCTCTGACTGTCCGGAATTCACTGCCGGACTGTCTGGGGTTTGCATTGGACTGTCCGCAGACAAAATCCAAAAAACACTATCCAGGATAAAGCTGGAATAGTTCCCTGATGATAAAGCTCCCCGATGCTGCCACATGTCGGCAAGCTGGAATAGTTGGACCTCGTAGTTCTGAAATAGTTCTAGACAGGTCCCGGACTGTCCGTGGTTTGCACGCCGGACTGTCCGAGGTTCAACTGAGCAGTACAGCTCAATGAACTATTCCTCGTCCAAACACTGTCGGCGGACTGTCCACGATCTAGTGGCGGATTGTCCGCGGTTCACCAGACTCAACGAGAACAATGCTGAATAGCCAGTTGCCTGGGCGAAATCCCGAGGCGCACACTATGCGGGATTGAGTCACGGACTGTCTGGAAATGTCCAGAAAGCACAAAAACAGCTCGGGCAAAACCCAAATTTGATCGAACCTCGACCAAATCAAAAGATCTTGCAACCAAACTTCACCCAGGTGATCTTGTACATGTTGGTGAGCTATTCCTAAGAAATCATGGCTTGAACCCAACTCAATCAAAAGATATTTTAGATCACGCAAAAAAGGGAAAGTTTGGAGAGCGAAAACAATTTCCACCCGATCTATGTGCTCGTGAGGTTTCTAAGAAAATCCTTCAATGGAAAGATGCCTCTCATGTCCTAGCAAAAGATGGTTCAAATGGAATCGCAATCCATCCCTCAAATCCGAAGAACTCGCAAAATCGCTGAGAAGGGAAAACAAAGAACACGAACAACACAATCACGAACTCAAAAAGATTTCAGCAAAAAGCCACGAGGCTAGATGGATAATACGGTCTCCCTTCCTGAAATCCAAATTCAAAGAGGAATGATTACCGTCTTTGCGGATCACAAGTAGCTAGAGAGAGAGGAGTCCTAACAGATGAATATCTGAAGTCAGAAATGAAATGCTGCAAGGATGAAGAGGGATTAGGGGTGTCATCCCTTATTTATAGCCTATTACACAATACCCCTTCTACCCCTAGATACAAGAACAAACTAGCTAGCCCTAGGGGCATTCTAGTTGTTGACGCTCACTAATGCTCATAATTAACCATCAACAATTGCATGAAATGACACTAAATGAATCACAAAGCATAGTTGTAGGGTTTGAAACTAACAAGTTCCACGAGTTTTGGTGCTCTCACTTGTTTTGTAGGACATTCATGTTTTTACCATATAAAAGCATCTCAAGTGATGAATTGGATTGCACCATTGCGAAGAGCTCGTCGAGACGATCGAAACAGACATATTATTTGCTATATTTGAAGTCCCAGATGAAAAGATATTAATTTCACAACGAAACCTGCAAAAGAAGGATCTAGAAGACACCAGAAGAAACCACGAGGCGGCCCGCCACAGGGGCCCACTGGGCCAGACCGATCGGTGGGGCCTAGAGACCGGTCGGTTGGCCACGGAGGTCGTTTCGCCTCCGCCTTCTGGAACCTTCTTCCACCGCCTCCTAGGATGCATCACCACCGTCCCTGAAGTCGGTTTGATCCAACGGAGAGTTGTAAACGTGACGTGGATCGATGACATGGCGATTCCTTGCTCCCTACTCCACCTCGGGCTATATAAGCAGACCAGGAGGTGCCCCAGAAGCCATCTTCATCTTCATTATTCATCTCCACATCAAAAACTAGGGTTTCAATTAGAAGTAGAGGTCCCTCTAGATGAATCTCTTCTAGTTCATCTAGAATTAGATCTAGTTCTTCTAGTTCTAGTTGTCTAGTTCATCTAGTTGTAATTAGAGATCGGATTAGAGAGAGGAGAAGGAGAGAGCTGAGGAGGAGTCGGAGTTGTCGAATCATCCTCGACATTGTATTGGTGCAGCATCTAGTTGGTCTTCAAGTAATCTCCAGGTTCTTCATTTACTATTTCTAAGTATTATATTTAATTTTAGTTCTTGCTTTATTTTATTTACTGGATCTCCGCTTGTATTGAGTGCTCTAATTATTCTAGATAATTAGAGTAGTAGACGTTAGTGTAGACGTGGTGTCTAGACTAGGGTTTACCTGAGTTTGCACCCAGCCCCACGGATAGTTGTGGTAGCCCCAGGTGGTGACAGCCCTAACGGCCGACGTAGTCCACCACGTTCGGGTTGGTGTTTGTAGGACTGTAGTCGGAGCTTCCTAGCCCCTTTGTCATCTCTTTCTGTGGCTAGTGTTCTTCTGATGTCCCGAAGTAAGTAAAGTAT
The DNA here is from genome assembly GCA_009763385.1 of Coix lacryma-jobi var. lacryma-jobi. NCBI lineage: Eukaryota > Viridiplantae > Streptophyta > Magnoliopsida > Poales > Poaceae > Coix > Coix lacryma-jobi. The sequence goes on from CM019829.1 coordinate 115,428,454, forward strand.
AGTAAGTCTTTGAGTAGATAGACCTGCTTAGAAAACCTTAAATCTCTCTCTAACCATATTATCATTATTTTCTTGGACATCCTTGATTCTTCTAGTACACATCACGTTCCCCGTGGAAATCGAACCCTGGAATACTCTCGGGTGAAAGCTACATCGGTATCAGTGCGCTTGCGGATTTTTCTGTGTGCGATTAAAATACCCAACACTAGTCCAATTGTATCAGGATCTCCATCGACGGTCACACGCCTTCCTCATCGACCGCTTCACCGCAACGCAAGCTCCCCGATGCTGCCACATGTCGTCTCGACGACCGTCGTGCCTTCTCACCGCTAGCTTCGCCTCGACGCAAGCCTCGTGGTGCCGCCACGCGTCGTCCCGTTCCGCATAGGAACCTTCGACGGGTTTTGAAACCCAAACCGGCAAACCCGCCACCCTGAGTTTTGAGGCCTAAACTCAGAAACCGGCTACCCCAGGTTTTGCGGCCCAAACCTGGAAATCATCAGGGTAGTTTTCTGAGGCTCAACTACCAAACCCGTGCCGAAGACGGAGCGTGGGTCTCACGCCCCGGCCACTGACACCAATGTCGACGCATGTCCAGCCTCCGCCAAGCACGACGCCTTCGCCTTCCTCCCTGACTCGACCGACGGCACTTGCAAGCTCGTGTCTGGCCTCCGCCAGGTGCCACGACGCCATCGCCTTCTGTCTTGACTGATGTCGTCGCATATCCCATGTACTCTTGCTTGTTGCTACCAAGTGCCAGCTACTGCAACTGGTCCTCCGGCCCTCAGGTTCCATCGACCATTGCCTCCGAGCTCCACACCTGCACACCAACACAGCCAAGAGACATGTTGCACTCATGCCAACTGTGAGTCTGTTGATCAATCACTCATCACAAAAGGCCGAACCACAAGGGCACATATTAACCTTGTGTTCGCAGAGATTGATCCTTACGCGCTTGCGAGGGTTGATGTTAGTGCTAGAGGTGGCTGCGAGCGCAAGCGTCTCTAGAATGAGCATCCCGGTCAAGCGGTAGATGACGAAGTTGGAGCTCTGACTCCCGCAGCGGGAAGGCATGATCTGAACTTTTGATAGATGCTGGCATGAATGATCTGAACTTTTGATAGATGCTGGGTACGATTAGACTGGTATGTTAGCCTATAAGGTCAAGTATTGTGAGATAATTTTTGAAACGCCTTATATATTGGGATGGATGGAGTATGATGGGCATCTCCAATAGTTTGGAAAAATGACTTGCTATCCTTGTTTTATTGGAAAAAGAAGAAAAAACGTTCTCCAACAGATTGGTATATGACTTCTAATTTTTTCCAAGTTGGAATCGGAGGCAATCTACTTGGTATATTTACCAAGTCAGCTTCACTTGCTATCCGGCGTTTCTATGTTATTTTCACCAAGTTGGAATCCGCCGCCACTTCTCTCACGTCTACTTTTCTATATTATTTTTACCAAACTATTGGAGATACATGAAAAATTCACTTGCCAAAAGTTTTAGCAAGTTGCTAAATGACAACTTTTTCCAAGTCAAATTTTCCAAACAATTGGAGATGCTCTAAAGTCTTGTTTTGGTTCAACTTTGGAACCGTGACCTTATTTTGCAATCCAAAGCTACAACAAAAGGACAGGTTCTGTAAGCAACTATTTACAATTTGGTCACTATATTGCAACAATATAGCAATCCCACCTTCCACCGGTTTGTATCAAAATTTGGACAGTCAAATAACCAAAATAACCATTGGAAATTTTGGAAATTGTTCATACCCCATGCTGGGCCCACATTCTAGGAAGAGCGGCTACAAAGATTCATGTGTTTTTAATTAAAATAGAAAATGAGGTCCGTCCTCTCATGGTCAATGTTGCCAAACAAAATAAAATTATATTCTTACAATCTAGTTTTTTACAATCCTTGTTTCACAAATAAATAACTTATAAGTGTAGATATTATTCTTCTTCCCCTTGCCCACTCCTAAAGGATCACATGAGCCCAAGAGGAGGTAAATTGAGTCAATTAATAACTAACACCTAAGCTCTATTTGATCTCCACTACAAACAACATAAATGTGGTACCTTAAATGTGTAAGGTAAAGAGCAAGTCAAGAGGGCAAACTCCTAGAGACGAAGATCTGTCTTGTAATATTAGTTATCAAAACACAACCTTAGGGCTTGTTTGGAATGCGAATTTTTTTTTTATTTCTACAAAATTAAACTGATTCCTGTGAAATTACTACGTGATTCATGTGAAATTCTTGCGTTTCAAATAGACCCTTAGTTTCACCATTGGTGCTCCACAAAGTATATGATCCGGATCACCAGCTTTACCTTAGTCATGATTTTGGTAGCATCATAAGCCATTGCTCACTAAGATGGGTCTCGTAAGCCATCAAAGTTCACCACTTGTCACCCGACTCTCCTAGTCACTAGTGTGTCATCTACTACAGAGCATTCCCACCGAAGAAGAGTCTCCTTGTGTGACTGAGTGACACGAAAAACCGCACAACTTGTGATGACTTGTGGCCGGGAGGGTGTGTAGGGTCTTTCCTTGAGATTTTTTTTTTTTTTTTTTGCATTTACGGTTAGCCCATTGTTGGATATCCTTATCCACTCCCTAAGTCCACACCCATATAGTTCGAGTCAGATATGGATAGGTGGCTGGCTACCCATTGGGTACGAGTATACTCATATTTACCTGTAGCCTTGTCGTCTTCTCCCTTGCGTCCTTCCTCCATAGATCTTTTGATGTATGACAAAAATCCCAAGCCAGCGAGAAAGTGAAGCACGAGGATGGGGCTGCTGTAGGTGCAACTATGTCCGTCTGCGACTGTAGAGCTACATGGACCGCCGACACCAGTAGCGACAACAACGGCGACGAGACATGCTACATGTGTCGATGTGCAGTTTGTGCATGTGTGTTGTGGGAACTACAGAGATACCACCGTCGTGTGCAGCCAGTAGTAACAAGCTAAGATGGGGAAGGCGGCAGGTCGAGGTGTGAGGCCAATCTCAATGGTGAGTTTCATTTTGTTGTTTCGAAGACTGCCATGTCATATGAAATAAAATGAAACTTGAATAAAACTCCTCATTGAGAGTGAGAGTTTCATTCTAAAGTTTCATAGACATTAAATTTCATGACTCATTGAGAGTTGATATTCGTGCCAAGAGAGTTTCATCTAGATGAAACTCATTTCTTCTCTTTCTTCTTAAATGCTATGTCATGTCATCAAAAACGCTATGTGGCAGCATATTTAATGCAAATGAAACTCAAATGAAACCCCCATTGAGATTGGCCTGATGCCTTCAAGTCCCGGCGAAGGAAGACGAGGAGTTGTTTGGAGCCTCGGACAACATCTACTATAACCCATTAAGTCCAAGCAATCAAGCACGTGTCTTGAGTAGATGAATCAAATTACCCATTTGGTATGGGGAATTACGGGGAGGGTGAGAATGGATATCTTGCAAATGAATGTGGATATGAATATAAGCGGGTTTGCTCATACCTTCCCTAACAACAGGTTTAATTTACGATGACAAAATGATAACCATGGTCATCATCCCAGTTCATCACCAACGATATATCATTGTCGAGGGCTAAAATCAGCGGTGTTAGACACACACTTGCCTTAGTTCATCGGTGGTTAACTAAATAATACTTCTTCGTTTCAAATTGTAAGTAGTTTTGGTTTTTTAGGTACATGATTCTTGCTATATGCTTAGATCTATATAATGTATGTCTAGGTATCCAGTAAAAACTATACATCTAAATCTAAAAAAGTATAACGACTTACTCCCTCCGTCTCTTTTTAGATGTCACTAGGGAAACGTGTTTGTGAGCGAGACACAGTTTTCTACTGAAATCTATTTTGAGACGGAGGGAGTAGACCTTATTCGTTTTTACACTAAACTAAGGAGGTTGGAGAGGATTGAGAGATTTTGACTTGTACGAGACTAATCCTCCTTAATCACCAACCCTCTTAGTTTGGTGTAGAAACGCGCAAGGACTTACTGTACAATTTGGAAACAGAGGGAAAGGGAATACTCCGTAGATGTTTTGCTCGTTTTTTAAAAACAAAATTAGAAACAAGAACAAAAAAAAATAGTAGAAACAAACATAGAAGCCCAGTTAGGACTTTGTGCTCGAGAAAAGCCCAATAATGAGGCCCAAAAGGCTCCCAGCAATCTGGCACCATCTCCTCCATCGCCGGTGCTCCCGAGTCCCGATGGCTTCCTCGGCCGCCGCCGCTCGGCGCTTTCTCTTCCTCCGCCACCGCCACCTTCTCCCCAAACTCCACTTCTCTTCCTCGTCCGCTGCCGATGGCCTCGACGACGGCGGTGGCGGCGGCCGAGTCAAGATCTTCGACCGCGACCTAAAGCGCCGGCACCGGGACCGCGCGGCGTGGGCGATGCGCGAGACCGACGGGTTCGTGGATGCTGTCGCTGAAAACCTCCTCGACCGCCTCGAGGACTGCAGGAAAGCCTTCCCCTCCGCGCTCTGCCTCGGGGGCTCCGCCGGTGCCGTCCGCCGCTTGCTCCGCGGCCGCGGTGAGCCACATTGCATCCTGCTCCTTGTCTTCCTGCGCGCTTCTTTATTTTGTACTCGTCACCAGATCGCGCCATACCGCCATCAAGGTACCACCAGTTTTGCTCGGAAATGAGCTGAATGCCTATGTCGCAGGTGGAATTGAGAGGTTGATCATGATGGACATGTCAGCCAGCATGGTGAAGAAGTGGCGAGAGTCAGAGAATGTCACTGGTGACGAACCTGAGACACACTTTGTTGTTGGTGATGAGGAGTTCCTTCCAATCAAAGAGAGGTGACTTCACTTTCTTGGTGCTTTCAATTTCATGTACTGTATTGAGTAAAATCTACAAAGCCCACTACTACTTTGCCGAGATTGCAATGTACCTCCCGTGGGGTCTGCCAATCAACTGCCAGCTGTACAAAGGTGATTTTCTGCAGTTTTGAATGACCACGACTTAAGATTTGTAACATATAAAATTGAATATGAAAAACACAGATCTTTATCTTTCCAATTCTCATGCGAAAAACGAAAAAGTATTCTTTCCTAAAGCAGTTCAGCTTTCAACTTCTCTCCTCCTACCTTTCTTATAGATCAAAGCATACATGATTAATGCATGAGAAATTTGAAAAAAAAATGTATTTGCTTCATGTTTGTGTGATTTTTTATTCTTGTGCCTGAGTGAGTCAGTTGTAGTGTCAAAAGCATAATTATAAACACACAGGCAGATCTTGCAACATTTACTCATTAGTGTGGTTCATGGGTTCTGAAGTTCACAGGATTTGATAATAAGCTGTCTTGGACTCCATTGGACAAATGATCTACCTGGAGCAATGATACAGGTAAATTTCTTAACCTGAACCAGTTTATATATTACTATGTTCCTATAATGGTCAGTTATTTACAGAAGGAATACCTTGACTATTGAAAGCTGGTTAACTGTTACCTTTTCCTTGCAGTGTAGGCTGGCGTTGCAACCTGATGGCCTTTTTCTGGCAGCAATTCTTGGTGGAGAAACACTGAAGTGATAACCTGTCAAATTTTAGACAAAACATGAATTTTCCATTTGTTGTCATTTTCTTTACTTCCATATCTGACTTGTCTTGCCTCGATTTCTATTACCAGGGAGCTTAGAATTGCATGCACAGTTGCTCAAATGGAACGCGAAGGAGGCATCAGTCCTCGAATGTCCCCTTTAGCGCAAGTATGGTTACTTTATGTTCTGAATTTTGATAAAGGATATTTGTTTATACTCCCTTTACATAGTTGTTATACCACTTCATGGTAAAATCACTACTTCAGTAGTCTATGCTGACTTTTACCAGTCAGAATGAATCTTACATGCACACAACTACTCTACTTGTCCTGTTATGTGTCATTTGTTTTAACTGTGGATTTTTATTGCATTTTTCAAGGTCCGTGACGCAGGAAACCTTTTGACAAGGGCAGGTTTCACCCTTCCAGGAGTTGATGTTGATCAGTATACCGTTAAATACAATAATGGTTTGTAGGAAAAATTAAACCTAAATTTCTTATAGTGATGTGTATTGTCCATCTTCTCTTTTCCTTACAATTACAATATTACATGATGGTAGAATAAACATGTATTTCAAATTTTATGTTTGGCTTTTGTGTGATTTCTATACATCTATCAGATAGCAATAGTCCTTCCTATATTCAGTTTAGAAATAATATATGCTATAAGAGTTCACCCAGTATCAAAAAAATATGCTGACTTTGATTATGGAGATTTACAGGTTACCTATCCATGCTGATGTTTTTGCTACTTTGGTTAACTAGCTTTGGAACTTGTTGAACATCTTAGAGCAATGGGGGAAACAAATGCTCTCTTTCAAAGAAATCCTGTGAGTATCTTACATATCATACTCGCTTATCAAAAAATGTCTAAATCTGATTGTTTTAGTTATCCTAGTAATTGAACTTGGATTGATTTTGTGTTATCAGGTGTTGAAAAGGGATACAGCTTTGGCAACCGCAGCAATTTACCAGTCAATGTTTGGGTTAGAAGACGGATCTATTCCAGCAACCTTTCAAGTTCTGTACTTGCCTCATTAGAGTAGAGCACAGCACACTTTACTGATTCAGCAAAATCCTTTTTTTCCAGCAAAATTGAATCGATCTGGGCTAGAGATAATTAATCACCTTAAATAATACACAAACTGGGCTACTGGTTGCCAAATATTTTCTTGTTTTGTGCAGGTAATTTACATGACTGGCTGGAGGGAGCATCCATCACAGCAAAAGGCTAAGAGAAGGGGTTCTGCAACCATATCATTCAGTGATATACAGAAACAATTTGGTCCCAGTGAGAACTGAGGCTCACTACTTCAAAAATGGTAGGTGAATACTGGCACTAAGTTCATTTTTGTTATTTTTCACTATCTCTTTGCAACTGATCTCTCTGCTAACTCTTTGTTTCTATTACCAGTGTTCCCAAACCCTTGATCTAAAAAAAACACTTGACGAAAGAAAAGAAATCCTCTGGTGGCTCCAGCCTATGGCTTTGTATTCCTGAAGGTTGATGTTTGTGGTAGGCTTCTGTTGGCTGTGTCAATTTTCTATGGGAAATCACTCAATTCGTATCAGTCATGATTCTGCTGCAAATGTCAGTGCATGGAGAACCGATGTTGCCTGTTGTATGAACATACTGAGTTTGATAGAATCCAGAACTTGTGAAATTCATTTGTAGTGTTACTCCATTCACAATGTTCATAGCTCAAACGATTCGCTTGTGGTGTGCTACAATGTTACAGGACACCACCACTGTTGTGGTAAATCTGTGAGTACAAAGAAAGATTTATTTACTACCTTAACAAATGTGTTCAAGTTTTAGCTGGTGATATGGCTTAGCAATCCTTCTACATAAACTTCTGAAAGCACCAGAATTCAGAACCTGATGATAATAATACTGTAATGTTCATATGAAACAGTGACTTTGAGGAGCTATAGCAATGATTTTCTTCCAAACTTTTAGATTCGAAATGTCTATTTGACCTTTTTAGATTGTATAAGTTTTTCCATTTACTATCTGATGCTCGTGATAGACTGATAATTAGCATTGACTCCTCATTCATTAAGAATTTAAGTATCCTTAAACACATGCTGTTCTAGCTGCTTCATCCTCAGGCTGCAATCAGGTCTTGAAGAAAGAGCCATGAGACTTCGTTTGAAGTTTCAAATCCAGCTCCTGTTGTTTTTTCATAATTCAGTGTCAGAAAAATGGATAAACAACTTTACAGTGGCAACATTATAACTGCTCCAAAACTTACAAAAAAGGCCTAAATTCAGGTGCTCCTCTTTACACAATAATAGGGAAAAAAATCTATTGACCCAGGCTCTGCAATTCCCCTTCCCGTTTTCTCAGCACTCTTCAATTTTAAAAAGGTGATCCTACCTGTATGAACTTACTGATCTTTGTGATGTAATCCACTCATGCTCTGGTATATTATGAATTTAGGATGCTTCCATCTTACTAATCTTCAGTGGCACTGACCAATATATCTTGACCATGTTACATGTGACAACTCATGCAGCAGCTCGATACAGCAGCTTTGCTGATGAGTTCTATTTTGGCATTCCTAGTGCGAAAACGGTCAGCCGCAGCAATGAACCCTCCTAGGACCTTCAGCTGCTCTATGTTCTCCTAGCTATTTGCTTCCCTTAGAGAGGCGCGCTTTGCGCACTGCTTCTTGGATGTGCCTCTCATGCTCCTTGAGCATGTCTTCGATATTCCCACCTGGCGGCATCAATGGCCCAGAGTAGTGGATCCTTTTGTACTTTCTTCCATGGTCCTGATCACAACAATTCACATACATAAGGTACAAAATGACGTGAAATGAAAGAAACACCTAGTGTAGTCCACTTTTCTAACACTAGAGTACTAACCTCCTGCTGATCCTTCTGAGAAGAGGCAGGCTTATCTGCTTTCTGGTTCTGATCAGTAATCTCAATACTATTCCTCAAATCTTCAGCGTCATACTGTGGTATATTTGAATTTGATGATCCTTTCTTCCTTGCAACACGAACAGAGCTGCAAACACGACCGAGAACCGCACGATGATCGGTGTAACCCTCCATGTTATTCCATGTGGATCCACATTCAGGAACCTGCACTGAGGTTGGCACTGCCCGTGGCTCTACCCGGAACCCTGGCACACTGTCCTCTGTGTTAAAATTCTCACAGGTGCTCTTTGAAGTAGTATGTGTGGGTTGCTGCAAGGTGACAACAAAGGTGGTTAATGTGCTTCTGATTGTGCAAGTCCATAGAAGATGTTGCATTGATATGGTTAAGACGCCATTCTTTGAGTAACTGTTCTTGCTATAGTTTAGTCATTGAACTCTAACATTAGAAGCATAGAGCTTATAGAGCAACCAAAATTGTTCTCTAACCGGATTCTTTTTTCAATCCTGATTTGTAACAAAGTCTACTAAAGCAGTTTGGAAGGTCCATCTATCATACTCACCTTAACTTCAGCAGCAATATCAATGGCACGACTTGCTACATGATTCTCATTTCCAGGTCTGATAGATTCAGCTCCTTGCCCGCCAAGTGCCGCGTTTCTTTGTCTGGATGAACAGAATTAGGAAGACCAAACTTCAGCATCATAATGAACCCCAAATCCACAGATGGAAGGGGAAATTAAGGTCTGCATCATGTACCTCCTCGCTTCTTCTTGCCTAAGTCTAACATCATACTCTTTGCTTGGTGGGAGTTTTGGAAGGCTTGAAGGGTCGCAAGCAAGTGGTTTGGTTCTGAAAAACTGAAAGAGGTTGAAACATGCATGGCATAAGTGCTACATATCCAAACACAAGTTCTGGGAGCCAGGCAGGCCTCAGTACACAAAAGGTTAAGTGCAAAACTTACATCACTTTGAAGAGCTGAGGCGGCTGTTCCACGAACTTCTGGTTCTAGTGAAAGCAAGGAGTCTATGAGAAGTACAGCTGAAGGGGGTAAATCTTTGAAAGTCTCGGTAACACACCGCCTATGTTGCTGCTGAGGCTTGAACATTGCTGTTTCTGGCACCTTTGATTTCTTGCAATAATTCTCAGATGGGGAGCCACATAGCTTAAAGATCTTGTGAATTTGCTCCACCTAGCATAATTGGGCTCATTATGTTAGAGGTCAACCAATAAAGACAAACAGAAGCTGCAAAAAGAACTTACAGTTCATTATCAATGATGTCTGAAAGCAAAATATTAAGAATAGTCTATACCTCAGTTCTTCCTGGCATGATTGGTTTGCCAGCAAACAATTCTGCCACAATGCATCCTGTACTCCACATATCCACCGCAGCAACATACTCTGTGGCACCCAGCAAAAGCTCCGGTGGTCTGTACCATAATGTCACAACCCGGCTTGTTAGTGGTTGCGGATTGTTGGGATCATATGATATTGCCAAGCCAAAGTCTCCAATCTTGAGTATTCCATTGCTGTCAATTAATAGGTTTGAGCCTTTGATATCTCTATGCAGAACCCCGTTTTTGTGGCAATGATCGAGGCCATGAAGCAGCTGCTGAACGAAGCATTTTATCTGATATTTGTGTTATAGTTTTAGTTCATGTAAGTGTTCCAAGTGATCGATCGATGGAAGAGTAGTATGACAACCACCTGCGGCTCAGTGAGCTTGAGGCCTGGAGATGCAACAAGACCGGCAAGGTCATGTTCCATGTACTCGAAGACAAGGTAGAGGTTCTGCGACACACGAGATGTTACAATCCCTTCAAGCTTTATGACATTCGGATGATCCAGTCTCCGAAGAATTTGGATTTCTCTGGCCATGAAGCGCACACTTTCGGGATCCATGTTGACAAACCGCACCTTTTTTAGTGCAACAATCTTCCCAGATTCGAGATCCCGGGCTTTATACACGATACTGTAAGTTCCTTGCCCAATCTGCCACACAAAAGAATCTATGCAAATATTCAAGTAGTTTGCATGCATTGAGAAAGTTATTCACTCAGTAATTTACCTTGGCCAATTTCTCAAACGAATCTGCTCGCCGAGGCAACCAGCCTTCTACTGCTTTAGGTGCCACATTTATGAGCCAAGATGGCCAACCAGCAACTACATGCTCACTAGAGAGCCCTTTCAACTCTGCATTGTTACCACTGCTGATCCTAGCATCTAAAGCTACTACCACTTTTTCTCCACCATACAATTTTTCTTTGGTCTTTGCATTAAGCACTGCTGTACCTCCATTGTTCAAAATTGCATCAGCAGCAGAGTCACTTTTCCTTGATGGTGTTCCGCGTACAGAAGTGGCATTGGCATCATCTTTGGCGCCTTTGGAGCAAAGGCAGCCCATAAGATGCAATGCCTTCTTCTTGAACGAGTTAATTGCACCAAGACCAATTTTTGCAGTTTTTCTTGCTAATCTCTGCACTTGACAACAAATGGCCATTGCCTCAACTTCCCAATTTTGCTACAACCCTGATAACCATACAATTATTGAAAGAACATCAAATGAATTCTTTATTTTATGCTTTTCCTATGATCTTGAGAAACAAACAAGTTTCTTCAACATTTTTGGGCAGAAAGAACACAGGCCTATTCTCTAGGGGAAAAATTAGGTGAACTAGCACAAATTGTATAGATATCAGAGAGAAACTGAAATGCGCGAAAATAATGTCAAATCGAACCATATTGTAACAGTTTGAAGGCCAGCAAAAACGTTTGGAATTATATGAATCAGACTGATATATCAAAACCAACTATGTCACACACAAATTATATGCAATTCAATAATTTAATATGAATCACTAGATGTGATAAAAACTTTACCTTGGGGAGGAGCAGAACTTTGACCATGTCGACAGTAGCGGGCAATGATTATCTCTTTGAAAAAGTGATCAGGAGCAAGAAAAACCAGCCAGATATGATGAAAATTGTAGCTTGGTGTGAAGGCATCCCAGCAACAAGAACCAAGAACCAGGTATCAATACGTTTTTTTCCTTTCAGTAAACCATTACGGCACCAACTCCCCATTTCGGTCCTTGGACAGAGAAGTGTGAGTGCAAGAAACAATAATACACAACAAAGTTGGATTGCAAACAACAGATAGGGATTTCACAGCAAAGGAGTCTCATAGAGAAATTTCTTTATTTTTTCTATCTCTAAGGCAATACTCGAATTTTTTTTAAAAAAAAAACTCAAAAGGAAACGAACCAAACCATTAGAAATTACTAACGACCAAGTGTTCAGAAAGGAATGGATGGGAGATATTGTGAGAGCTAAAATTAGCTAATGGTTATGCTTCTTATCTAAAAATAGTTACCAGCCATGTTTCTTCTCTTTCATACCTCTTTTGCGTATAGGATTGGAGCAAAAGGAAACACAGTTGGTTGTTTGATTGCCATGTCACGGAAAAGATAAAAAAACAATAGATGGACAGGAATTACTGCATATTCATTATTTACGTCGAGCTAGTACCATCATAGATGCTTTTGAGAATTGGTGCATTGTTACACCCACGTATTAGCATTCATTTGTCTGCTGAAGATTCCCTTATCCCTGTGAAAGCAAAACATAATATCATTAGTGATTTGGCAGCGCCATGGACCACCAAACTTTGTCTATGTTCTAACCTCCAACATTTTGGCTGTGTGGGTAATGGGTAAATGGTAATGTAATTCATTTTCCATCTAAAATACTATATTAAATTAGACATTTGCAGGGCAACTTTGTTGCTTTTAGCATATTATAAAAAAGGACTCCTGAAAACAGCGTATATTAAAATAGACATTTGCAGGGCAACTTTGTTGCTTTTAGCATATTATAAAAAAGGACTCCTGAAAACAGTGTATATATAATCAAACAATTGATAATGCTAACAGTATTATTTCTCCTTCAAAATTTGCTACTGCACTGATGTCAAATTAGTAAATTACACACTCTGATGGCACTGTCAGTTGGTCAGAAAGAATGTTGCTTTGCAACAGGTTTACAACCACAAAAAAGGACTATCAGTATCTCTTTGAAAAAATCATGCAGCATATCAGTACAATGTAGAAAGAAAAGAATCTGTACAAAATCAATCCTGTTCAGAGTTCAAAACTGGAGTTGGTAAATTAAACAGAGTAGATTTTAGATCAGCAAAGCGCTGTGCTTCAGAAATCCTGCCAGCACCAGCAAGGAGGCGGATGATACAGTCAAAATTCTCTTGGGATGTTTCTAGGTTGTAATCTTGCACCATAGAGTTAAAAATTCCAAGGGCTTCATCGTGCAACCCTGCAGCATCACAAATTTTCAGAACTACATCGAATGTGGCGCTGGTAGGAACGAATTTGTTTGACAGCATCCAAGTAAAGAGATGCAGTGCCTCCTTATGGCGTTGGTTGACTGCATAAGCTTCTATTATCGCAGTGCAGGTCATGGATCCCTTGGACTCTGTTCGATTAAAAACCCTCTGTGCTGCTTTGAGGTCTCCACACCTACCATACATGTTTACAATTTCTGCTGCAACTAAAGGGAGTTGTTCCATCCGCAACTTTAGCACCTGACCATGCACTTCCTTGCCGAGTTGTAATGCTCCAATATCACAGCAGGCACTCAACATCCTGGTGATGGCAACGGCATCAGGCCTGCGGTTTGTCAGCAGCATAGATCTGAACAAATTAATAGCAGTTAATGGGTCTCCATTCTTGAGGTAGGCATCAACCAATGCAGTCCAAGCTTGTACAGTCTTCTTGTCCATATCATGGAATACTCGGTGAGAGTATTCCAAGTGATCACATGTGCCATACATGGTGATCAGTGATGTGCATAAGGAAACATTGGGCAAGAACCACCTCCTTAAAGCATATGCATGGAGCTGTTTCCCCTCCCTCAGCGCTTTCAACTTTGTGCAGACTGGGAGAACAGTCCCCACAGCAATGAGATCTGGCCTGATTCCTTCTTGCTGCATCCAAGCTATGCACCTCAGCGCCTGGTCTGGCCTACCATTGGATGCATACCCAGACATCAAAGCTGTCCATGACACAGCATTCCTCTTCTTGCTGCTATAGAACACTCGCCTACCTGAGATCATATCACCGCATTTGCAGTACATGTCAACCAACCCCGCCTGGACCTTTGCAACATCTTTACGATCTCCGAATTTCTTCAATACAAATCCATGAACCTCCCTACCCAAGTTGCGCGCCCGCAACTCTCCAATGACCGGCACAATTGACGTGAGCACCACGCAATTCACCTTGACCCCATCCTCCACCATCCACCGGAAATGCTCCAGGGCCTCCCTCTTCATCCCCTTGTGTGCAAACCCAGCAATGGCTGCCCCCCATGCGACCACGTCCCTCTCAGGCATTTCCTCAAACACCCTCACCGCGAGCTTCACCTTCCCGCACTTGAAGTAGACGTCCATGAGCCCAGTCATCAGCATCCCGGGCGCGCCCGCGAAAGCGTTCTTGATGAGCGTGGCGTGCGTGGCGGTGGCCATGGTCATCGACGGCCTGGCGCTCCCGGAGATGGACTTGAGCACGCAGCCGTAGGTGTACTCGTTGGCGTTGGCCCCCGCGGCGCGCATCTCCGCGAACGCGTCGGCGACGGGGCCCGCTGCCTCGCCGCGTCCCCGGCGGACATGCCCGTGCAGGAGCGCGTTCCACGAGTAGGGGGCAGTCGTCCCGTGCTGCTGCAGCCCGTCGAGCGCCCCGCGCGCGTCGTCAGTGGCGCCGAGCGCTATGTAGAGCTCGACGAGCCTGGCGAGGAGGAACTCGTTGGTGTCCAGCCCATGGATGCGGAGGTGCGCGTGGATCTGGCGCGCGTGCCGGAGAGAGCGGCAGGCCGAGATGAGCGCGGCGAAGGCGGAGGCGGTGGCTGGGACGCCACGGTGGGAGAGGTGGTCGAGGAGGGAGAGCGCGGACGGGAGCCTCCCCGCGCGCGCGAGGCGGCTGAGCTCGGCGGACAGCGCGGAGGCGTTCTTAGAGTCCGGACGGAGCTCCGCCTGGGACGTGCGGGGAGCGGAGGCGGCGCCGACGAGCTGGGGGCGGGGTGGACGCCGCGTGGGTAGTGGTTGAGTGAGTGGATTGGGAGGGGAGACGGGCTTGACAGGGAGAAAATGGGGGTGGTTAATGGCTGCGAGGGAGGAGGAGGCGGCGGCCGAAGACGCCATGGATGGCATCGACGGGCCGGGAGGTTTCGGCGTCGCGGTTTATGGAGGGAAGGAGGTTTGTTTGGATAGCCAAGCGGATCAGATTTTAACGGGCAATAAAAAAAATCAACTAGAGACGTCCAAAAACTTAACGTCGATTACTAAATATAGACTAAAAAATACTCCCTCCATCCCAAATTATAAGACATTCTAAGAAGTTTAGTGAGTTAAAGTTTTTCAACTTTAACCAATATATTATATAATAAGATAATAATAATTATGATATCAACTAAGTATAATTAGATTTTTCATTAGTTATATTTTCATAATATACATATTTAATGTTGTAAAACTTTATGTTTCTCTCTATAATTTTGGTCAAACTTGAAAACTTTGACTCTCCAAAATTTTTGGAATGTGTTATAATTTCAGATGGATGGAGTAACTAATTATATAGTTTACATATAATTTCCGAGATGAATCTTTTAAATTTGATTAGTCCATGATTTAATAAGTGCTATAGTAACACATGTGTTAATGATAGATTAATTAAGCTTAAAAAATTCATCTTGTGATTTACAGATGAATTCTGTAATTTATTTTTTTAGTAGTTGAACACCTCATATAATATTTTATGTAATATAAGATGTGATATCAAAAATATTATCACTTGAAACTAAACAACGTCTAAGTACTCTTTGTCACATAAACAGAAGTGTTTTTTTTCATTCAGAAACGAGAAAAGACAGCTGAAGTCAGAGAAAATGAATGTGTTTATCTGTTAACAAGAACACACGAATGTTAAGCCTTGTTTAGTTCTCACTCAAAATTTCATATCGGATCTTTAGACACATGTACAGAGTACTAAATATAGATTACAAAATAACTAATTACATAGTTTGCGTGTAGTTTGCAAGACAAATATTTTAAACCTAACTAGTCTATGATTTTATACTAAAGTGTTATTGTAACACATGTGCTAATACGGATTAATTAGGCTTAAAAATTCGTCTCGTGAGTTACAGACAAATTCTGTAATTTATTTTTTGTTAGTATCTGAACATCTCATGCAACACCTTATATAACATCCGACATGACATTCAAAAATTTTACAACCTGGAAGGTGTTTAGTTCTCACTCCAAAAAAATTTTACCTATCACATCGAATATTTGGACACATGCATGGAGTACTAAATGTAGACTAAAAATAACTAATTACACAGATTACGATAACTTTGTGAGACGATTTTTTTAAGCCTAAGTAGGTCATGATTTGATAATGTTGTGTTACAGTAAGCATGTGCTAATAACAGATTAATCAGTCTTAATAAATTTGTCTCACAGTTTCCTGACAGAATATGTAATTTGTTTTTTAATTAGTCTATTTTTAATAGACTAAATTAGTACCGCAATATTTGATGTGACACCTAAAAACTTTTCACCTCACAATTAAACACCTCCATATATTGATCTAGTTAATTACATATATATAAAAGTAAGAATGATAAATAAAAAAATATGCCACACAGATATGAAGAGAGAAAACTACCTTCTCTAGCCCTACACATAACTTTGTCTTTTATTGGTGCTTGCCCTGAAGGAGGGAAGATGATGCCATCAAGAAGAAATGCAAATGTTTTATGACCTCAGATATGGAGTTTTGATGTATAATTGGGAAGCACAACAAGACCACTTGTGCATGTAGCAGCAGGAACCTACACATAACTTTTGTCTCTTATTGGTGCTTGCCCTGAAGGAGGGAAGGTGATGTCATCAAGAAGAAATGCAAATGCTTTATGACCTCAAATATGAAGTTTCGATGTATAATTAGGAAGCCCAACAAAATCACTTGTGCATGTAGCAGCAAGAGTCTACACGTAACTTTGTCTCTTATTGGTGCTTGCTCTGAAGGAGGGAAGGGGTGATGCCCTCAAGAAGAAATGCAAATGCTTTATGACCTCAAATATGGAGTTTCGATGTATAATTAGGAAGCACAACAAGATCACTTGTGCGTGCGGTTGGAGAAGTGTTGGGTCTTCATCCAACATGACCTTCTCCCAAAGGTTAGCTAGCAATGAATTGTTGGCCATGTCAATTTCATTCCAATTGATGGTGTTGCTTTTCCTACTCAAATTAGTAGTGGCAACAACTTTTGCATATAAGATTCCATGGAAAACATTTAGATGATGGCTTGCGATGATTTTTTTTCTCGCTAACAAGATCAATACCATCACTTTTGCATAGGTGTATGGAATTTCCAACCGATGCAAGCTCAACAGTAGGAACAGTACGAAGGACCCAAGTAGGTCCATGAGGGTATACGGAGGTAATATCCCCACACAAACCTTTTATGAAGTGATATTGACCCCTTTGTGCTTAGAAGTGCGTTTGTCTAAACTCTACCGCACAAAAAACTATCTCTACTACATTCGTACTCTAGCATGGCAATTCAAATATGATGTAACAACAAGTAAATTGCGGAATTGAATTGCTCAAATGTAAATATGTAAGTAAAGAAAGTAGAAATGACTCAGTGATCTTTTTTCTGAGATATCGAGGTGCCGGCACACCCCCTAGTCCTCGTTGGAGCAGCCGCGCAAGGGTATCGCTCCCCCTTGATCCGTGCAAGGATCAAGTGCTCACTATGAGCTGATTCTTTGCCACTCTGACCTGGTGAATCGCTCACTACCGGTCACAACACGGCTTGGGTCATCCACAAAGTCTCCGGATGATCACCAAGCTCTTCGATCAGCACCAAGCCGTCTAGGTGATGCCGATAACCAAGAGTAACAAGCTTGAACTCTCACTGGACCAAGCCAAGGCCAAAGAGATGGATGGATGCACACTTGCTACTCAATTCTCACTAATGAGGTCACTAATTCTCTCAATTAGCAAATCTCTCAACCTCACTAGGGCTCTTGCTCTTCCTTGTGCGGATACATGGGTGTATGCCGAGTCTCGAGTGATGAGTGATTGTCAACTGGGATAATGCGCATGTTCTTTGGCTTGTGTTGTGCAGGTGTCGAGCACGGATACAGTGATCGAAGGCAAGGTGAAGGTCAAGTAGAGACGTGTCGTGCCGATGGACTGAGAGTGGCGAAGGGCGGACGTGAGGCTTGGACTGAGGGACCGGTGGCTTGAGGATCAGCTGTGGTGGCTAACAGCCTGGGACAACGACGAGCAGAGACTTGCGGGGCACGATGTTGCTCGGGTCGAGGACCTGGGGACATGTGTCGGTGGACGGGGTGCATGGGCGGTGCATCCCCTCTACGGCTCGGTTTGGTGGTTGAGCCACAGAAAAACCACCGAGTGGACGGTTTCCAGGTTTGGGCCTCAAAACCTGGGCGCTGATGGTTTCCGAGTTTGGGCCACAAAACTCGGGCTGAGGACGGTTTCCAGGTTTGGGCCTCAAAACCTGGGCATTGCGGGTTTCTGAGTTTGGGCCACAAAACTCAGGCGATGGACGGCTGGTTTCCTGGTTTGGGCCTCAAAACCGGGGGTTGATCGTGAAGGCTGGTTTCCCGGTTTGGGCCTCAAAACCGGGGGCGAAGTCCGGGAAAAGGACAAGCAGAGCGGTGGCGGCACGTGGCGGCAATCGGTGAGGTTGCGTCGAGGCAACGCTACCAGTTGTGCGGGCGTGGCCGTCGGATCACCACCTACCACGAGTTGGTCCAGAATAACCCTAGGGTTTAGCTGGTTCGCTCTGTAATTAGTTAGGGGTAGAGTGGGAACTAGAATTAGGATAAGTAGAGGGAGACACCCACCTCCCATCCTATCTCAGTCATTTGCTCTTTGCCTTCTAGGTTTTCCTGCTCTCCCAATCCCCTGTTGTAGCAACTGAGATCCGCAGAGAACCATACCTCTGTGTACTGGAGATTTTGAGGAAGTGAGACCGTAATCTCACTGTTGTAGCGTGTGGTAGCCACACGGTTGCAGATCGATGTGTTGATTCGCGTTTCGTTCGTGTTTTTTGCGTTCTTCGTTTCTCCGCGATTTTCCCGTCACTCGATCTCCCTCTCTACTGCGTCTTTTCGAAATCCGTTTGAATCAACTTGTTCTTTATAGTGAGGAGATCATTTCCACCGAAGGAATTCATCTAACTCTTCACGAACAAGTAGATCGGGCTGATTTCGTTTTCGTGGTGCTTTTACGTTCATACTTCTTCCCTCTCGAATTCCCGTTGATTGGATTGTTTTGAGTGGATGATTTCTTGGGGATAGTCTCCTAACTACCTCGTGATCATCTTCTCCAAGTTTGGGAACTAGGGATCTTGAGTGGAATTGGATTTGGGGAGATTTGAGTTGAGGGCGACCAAAATCGTCCTCACTGGGCACCCGCAGACAGTCCGCCGTGGGGGCGCGGACAGTCCGCGCGTCGGGCTCTGACCGAGTAGTGGTCACGTGGCTCGGCTGTGCTGACTTGGTTTGACCGGCGGACAGTCCGTCATACTGAGTCGCGGACAGTCCGGGAGGCGTCCAGCAACTGTTCAGCAACATTGCTGTTTTGCTCTTTTGGCCGGCGGACAGTCCGCCACTTGAGCCCGAACAGTCCGCCGTTGGGCAGACAGTCCGCGGTCTGAACCCTGGACAGTCCGTGAGTTGGCTGCTTGTTGAGTTTTAGTGCGTTTGCTCTCCCGGCTTCTTCGCTTGGTTTCCGGACTTCTCGGTTGGCCCTATAGTTCACCTAGGAACCTCTCTAGGTATCTTTGCTACTTGTTAGCATTGGTATTTAGGGATTTCTCAACGTAGGCTTCAATCTACGTTCGGGACTAGGTTTTAGGGCTCAAACTTGTGCCGGTGCTTTTAGCATTTGGTTTGCTATCGCTTGGTGGTGCCTCCGTGTGATCCTAGGGATCATCCACCGTCTTCCAAGTGTCGTGGGCATCACAGTGTTGGTCGAAGCTTTTGGAGGTTGATTTTGGGGACAAAGGCCAAAGTTTCGAGAGAAATTTTTTAGCTCCCATTCACCCCCCTCTGGTCGCCTTGCTATTGCATTCTCGGTCCTTCAATTGGTATCGGAGCGGGTTAAGGATCTTCCACCTTAGCCGGTTCCAGATCCACAGAAGGCGACATGGATCGCGGCGTGGGCAAACCGCCATTTTCGATGGGACGAACTATGCGTATTGGAAGATACGCATGTCGGCCTATCTGCAGAGTTTGGGTGCTTCCATCTAGGATATTTGCAACTCTGCCGATTACGTGGTCTTGGCTGCTCGTGCTACTCAGCATCAGATTGATGAGCACGATGCCAATAGCCGAGCCTGTAATGCTCTTTTCTCATGTTTGAGCATGACGGAGTTTGATCGCGTTTCTCACCTCGCTACGGCTCGGGAGATTTGGGCTACCCTCATGCGTTTCCATGAGGGAACCACTCAAGTCAAAACCCGTCTCTACGAGTCGCACAAGCGAGAGTATGAGAACTTTCGACACATGCCTGGCGAGAGCATAGAGAGTTTATTCGCTCGCTTTCAGGTGATTATCAACAGGATGAGGGCTAACAAGGAGTTGTTGCCTTTCGACGATCATGAGAGGGCTTTGAAGCTTTTGCACACTCTCGATCGATCGGTGTGGGACTCGAAGGTTCAGGCGATCATCGAATCACCTAACTATGAGACCCTCACATGCGACGAGCTCTTTAGTAAGCTCAAGTCCAGTGAGATTGACGCCATGGCGAGGGCTTCTTATGAAAATCCTTCTGGCCCGTCGATGGCTTTGCTTTCTGGCTCTTCTGCTAACCCCTCTGGAGGATTTGCACTCTCTTCTCTTCTTTCTGTCACAGAGGAGCAGCTGGAGTTCATGGGGGATGATGAGTTGGCTTTGCTCGCCAACCGGTTCTCGCGGTTCCACAACAACCGCATGAACCGTCGCCGCGGAGGAGGACGCTCGGGTTGTTTCGAGCGCGGCGACCCCAACCACTTCAATTGCCCGAAGAAGAACAAGCAAGTGTTCGGCAAGCCGGATCATGGGCACAAGTACGACTCCGGCAAGCGCAAGGAGAAGTACGTCCCCACGAAGCACAAGCGAAAGGGCAGCTTCAACAAGGAGTACATCAAGACGAAGTACTTGGAGAAGGCCCAGGCTGAGCAGCGTGCATTCTTCGCCACGCTCAGCGACGTTGATGACTCGGATGACGACTCCGCTTCCTCAAGCGACGACGAGTCCGAGAAGAAGAAGAGGATCGAGGACAAGCTGAACGGCCTCTGCTTCTTCGCTGACAATGAGGGCTTCTGCACCATGGCCCTTGGCAAGGAGGTCGACGATGAGCTGGAGGAGATCCCTCGAAACGACGACGACGACACCTCCCAGGTAAAACGATTGGAGAACGTTTGGTTGGTGGATTCCGGTTGTTCGAGGCACATGACCGGAAACGCCAAGTGGTTCTCCAGTCTTAGTCCGGTCGCCGGAAAGGAGTTTATCACCTTCGGCGACAATAGCAAAGGTAAAGTGTTGTCTCGTGGGTCGGTGCGAGTTAATGAGCACTTTGTGTTGCGCGATGTTTCTCTTGTTTCTAACTTTCATTTTAACCTTTTTTCTGTTTCACAACTTTTCGATGATGACTATGAGATTCGTTTTAAGCCGAATCTCAGTCGTATTTTGGATCCTCAGGGCAATCTTGTATGTTTGATTTCGCCCTTTGGGAAAGTCTTTCGTGCGAATTTCTCAGAGTCGTTTGGGATTTCTCGTTGACTTTTGGTTGGACCTTCCTCCTCTGATCTTTGGAAGTGGCATAGGAGACTTGGTCACCTGAGCTTCGACTTGCTTGTAAGGCTTAGCTCACTTGGCTTAATCCGAGTATTGCCCAAGTTATGCATGGAGAAGGATCTTGTTTGCCATTCTTGTAGACATGGGAAGATGGTTGCCGCTCCCCACCATCCAGTGACTCAGGTCATGACCAAGCGCTCTGGAGAGCTTTTGCATATGGACCTTGTTGGTCCGGCTCGGGTGAGCTCGGTTGGGGGGAAGTGGTATGTGCTTGTTGTTGTTGACGACTTTTCGAGATATTCGTGGGTTTTCTTTTTAGCTGAGAAAACTGAGACTTTCTCTTTTGCTCGCAATCTGATTTTGTGTCTTCAGAATGAGTTCCCTATGAACTCAATGCGAGCTAGCTATTAGAAGTGATAATGGTTCCGAGTTCAAAAACTCGGATTTTGAGAAGTTTTGTGACTCTTTGAGTTTAGAGCATCAGTTTTCTTCTCCCTACACACCGCCTCAGAATGGTGTTGTAGAGAGGAAGAATCAGACCCTTGTAGAGATGGCCAGGACGATGCTCGATGAGCATAGGACTCCTAGGCGATATTGGGTCGAAGCTATGAGCACTACATGCTACATTTCCAATCGCATTTTTCTCTGAGCTTTCTTGAAAAAGACTTCTTATGAGTTGCATTTTGGAAAACAACCCAAAGTGAGTTATTTTAGAGTTTTCGGTTGCCACTATTTTATACTCAAGAAAGGCAACCTGGACAAGTTTGAGTCTCATTCTTCTGATGGTGTATTTTTGGGTTATGGCACTCATACTCGTGCATATCGTGTACTTAACCTTGATACTAACCGAGTCATGGAGACATCTGATGTCACCTTCGACGAGACCATGGTTTGTCCTTCTTCTCGTTTTGAGCGTGCAGGTGATCATGAGGTTGGCGAGCCTCTTTTTGATGATGAGGACGAGGGTGCTGAAGGGATGGATGACCCAGCACCACCTCCACCTGCTGTGCCGCAAAGAGCGGCCTCTACTACCACTCACGGCCCCGACCCTTCTTCTTCGACTACTTGGGGCCGTGGGATCCGCCACCTCGAGCGGTACCTTTTGTACCCGAGGAGGCACCAGCTGCTGTTGAGGGGAGGTTTCTTCAACTCGGGAGGCGCCACGACACATCCAGCGCCAACACCCACCTCAACAGATGATCGACAGCATCGGCGAACGTGTCACTCGGTCAAGGTCATAACAAATCTCTCACTTTGCTCATTCTGCATTTGTTGCTGATTTTGAACCCCGAGATGTTGGACACGCTTTATCTGATCCTGATTGGGTCAATGCCATGCATGAGGAGCTTGAAAACTTTGAGAGAAATCGGGTTTGGGTTCTTGTTCCTCTTCCTCCGGAGTGTCACCCTATTGGGACAAAATGGGTTTTCAAAAACAAACAAGAAGATGGCCATGTTGTGAGAAACAAGGCCAGACTTGTAGCCCAGGGGTATAGTCAGAAGGAGGGGATAGACTATGAGGAGACTTTTGCTCCTGTAGCTCGTTTAGAGGCAATTAGGATCCTCTTGGCTTTTGCTGCATCCAAAGGGTTTAAACTTTTTCAAATGGATGTCAAGAGTGCCTTCCTAAATGGCTACATAGAAGAGGAGGTGTATGTGAAACAACCCCCCGGTTTTGAAAATCCCAAGTTTCCAAACCATGTCTTTAAACTTCACAAAGCTTTGTATGGTTTGAAACAAGCCCCTAGAGCCTGGTATGATAGGTTGAAAACCTTTTTGCTTGCTAAGTGTTGGTAGTTCTTAACTTCACTAAAGATAGAGCTAGGCAACTATCTCCGGTAACGGCCCAGAAATGCTTGTTGACACTTGCTAATGTCGTTACTAGGAGTAGACTATGGAATCTATCCCTGGCAACGACGCCAGAAATGCTTGAAGCAAGTCCAGTCACTATACCTAAAGGAGTGAAGCTAAAGTAGCTATCTACTAATGACAAATGAGGTTGTCAATCCTGACACTAGTAGGAGCTAGCTAGCGAGAATGCAATCTACCTGGAGGAGATTCTGCAAGCGCACAGAACTATCGTAGTAGCACTTCCCTGGGAGTACCAGGTGTCGATTTATTTGATCCCAAAGGAAGGCTAGGGTGGTGTATGAGTCGAGTCAAGGAGGGGATGAGAGTCGAAGAATAAGAAAAGGGAAAGAGGAGAAGAGAGGAGATGAAAGGGATGAGAAAGGATGAGAGGCTAGAAAGAATATATGGATGGATAGGTAAGGATGAATGAAATGGCTAAGGTAAGGTGGATAAATAGGTAGGTGGATAGAATGGGATAACTAAGGATAACTAACTAATAAATAACTAATAGCTACTCCTAGATAACTACGAAGCAAGATAACTACGAAGCAAGATAGGCAAATGCCAATAAAGCAACCAAGTTAAGTATAGTTTTATTCCTATCTTATCAAGTACCGAGGCGTACTAGCCTTTACCACTGACTTAGGTTGAACGCTAGCACAACGAGCCTTACTGTTAAACTGGGCCAACTACGTGGTGGAATTCAAGGCGCACAGGGCTGTCACCACCTGCTTGCTACCACAGCTATCCGGGGGTCCAGCCGTATCTGAAGGTAAGTCTATAACTAAGCACCGCGCTTAATTATATTCTAACTATCTCTACCCTAGCTTTGAATAGAGACATCCTTGCGGACGTCAGAGCAAATACTTGACTTAATAAGATAAACACTAAACTAACTAAGCAACCTATTGGCAAAGATCAAACACTAAGCACACTAGAGATTAACTACTATGGCTAAGTGAATTGAACTGTAGGATAACTAGGTCACACTCAAGGCACTTGATAAAGTAATACTGAAAGTAATATTGGAATAATGATAAGTGTACCTGAGATATAAGAGAGCAAACCAGACCAGAGACGCCGGGAAATCAACCGACCTCCGATGCCAGTCACTCGCACCCGCTTCTCTCCTAGCAAGCTCTACGCTACTATACCACTGGTCAGGGCTGAGCTGTGCTAAACTAAGAGCCGCGCTGCAGCGAGGTCACTAGAGCTATGCTCTCTCTACTAGCTAACCTACTTGCCTAAGCTCTCTGAGCTTCTAACCTAACTCTCACTTGCTTCTCTTGCTTCCTTGCTTGATTGCCTCTTGCTTCCAATGAAGTGACGCCTCCAGGGGGGTATTTATAGCCTTGTGGAGTGAGAGGGGTACTTATAGGGGGCAGCCAACCGACCTAGGGCAAACCCTAGTGGCGGGGTGCCAGCCCTAGGTGGCGTCCGCCACCCCCCTAGCCGTTGGATGCACCGTCATTGATCCTACAGCCTCTAGGGACTCCTCCAAGGCGGTGGTTAAGTCGGTTGCATGTCCAGATAACCGTCATTCAGTAATGATCCACGCCACTCCCCTCCTGAGTCGTCCGATGCCACTGACCTAGTGACCAAGGGCCAAGATTTGGCCCTGGGGTGGTCACACGGATCAGTGACGTGGCAGGGGGGAAGTTTGGGCCTCTCCTTGTGGCGGGCGCCACCCCCTGAGGCCCAATTGGGCTCTGCTAAGTGGCCTTGGCCTTTGGTGGTTCAAATATCCAAATTTGGTTCAGATCCTGCATTCAAATCAAAATCTATGGACATGTGGAATTCGGTTAGTTTGAAACCTATTTGACTACATTTCATGCCTTTTTGGTGAATTTTAGGGTAAAATGTTGATGGTAAAACAGGTGTTTAAGGACCATCAACAAGCTCCCCCAAGCTAACCTGTTGCTCGTCCTCGAGCAACAATGCGGTTTAAGCATTGAGCATGAAATAGATAGCAACTTAAGATGTATACAAGTGCATATTGTATAGTGAGAAACAACTTAGTATATATCATTAATCATAGCAATGTGGCTTATAGCTTTTCACTTCAAACATGCAAGAGTGAAATAAAGTAGTAGATAGGAAACTTTTATCTTGCTTAGGTTTAACTAGGATTCTGTCTGGAGGTTTTTTAAGGTTTTCAAAAGATAGAAACTTGCTTAAGTCCTCCAAGATTCACTCAATCACTCAATGGTGTTTAAATCCTCACTTAGGCCAAAATGTAGCCTCTCCTATTTCTAAAGAATGATATGTGGAGTTATAGGTAGGCTAAGAATCATGAGCAAATTGTCTAATGTTTATTGCTAAGCTAGACACTCAGGTCATAAGGAGAAGCAAATCATAAAAATTGATCAAGATGTGAATGTGTGGTTATGTTGAAGTGTATAGAGAGATATTTCATAATCCTTCCTAGTTAATTTCTGGGGTCTAGAGCTAATGATAACTCTCTCTCTCTTCTTTTTTTCGATATATAGTGAGTAGACAAAAATGTGTCCTCACATTTTCTTAGGACATAGTCCTCTCTTGAGCTACTTTGCTCACTTTTTTTTATATATCTCTCTTTTTTTTAGCTCTAGATTTCCCCAGACTGTCTATAGGAAAGGATTTTAGAAATGAAAAGGGGGAAGAGAGAGAAATGCTTATTCCCAGTGTAGGAATAGCATAAGGCTAGCAATGGGACGTTTGGTAAGGTATTGCATATCTCCAGTGTAGAGAATGAGCAATTTATTTGGTGGTTGCAAACTTCCAAAGTGGATAGTAAGCAATTTATGGTGGGTGTGTGAATCTTGATCAAAAGATATGATAAGCTTCTCTACTAAGATCTATGAGGTCTAACAAAGCTCAACACAGACAAAGCTCTTTTTGGTTTTGACTAACAAATATTTGGCTAGTGGTGGGATGGGATAAAATCCAGGAGAAACTTTTAGCAAGGTTTTCATGATTTTTAAACGAAATCCTCCAGATTAGGTCCTAATTTCACCTTAGCAAGTTTAAAGAATTACTCCATTTCTTACTAACTTTATTCACTAAGCATGATTTTAGTTAAAACATGTGCAACCCACAAAAGCTACAACTTAGATAAGACCAGTTATTCAAACCATAACAATAGCATTTGCATGGCATATTTTACAACTTGTTTAAGCAGATTTCATCAATTTTATTCATGGAATGGTTACTTAGGAAAGCATGTAACATTCAAAAGATATAGAATTTAAAAACCGAACATAAAGAGTAAGGTTGAAACATACCTTATTGGCGCGAGGATCTCCCCCAAGCTGGCTTATTGCTTGGTAAAAGATCTTCTTCTTCTCAGTCGGAGCTCTTGTTTTATTTTATTTTTAAAATGGAAACTAATCTAATGTTGTGAAAATGGAAATTATCCTAATATGATATTTTATTAATCTAGATAAGTTAACATATACCTATGCATATAACTAATGATAACTGTTTTTTTTAGTTACATGCATGACATATGTTATTTATTTGGAAAAGGGAAATTTGAAGGGAAATTTAAAAGTAAATCCATACCTTAGATCCATGGAATTTCATCCTTATTGGGTAGATCTTCTTCCTTGGGTGCTTCTTCTTTAAGTACTTCATCAGGTTCTTCTTCTTTTGGCACCTCTCCTTTGTCATGTGAATTGCACAACTCAGAAGAAGGTGGTTCTTTCTTTCTGTTCCACCTTGTTCTTGGGCGCCTCTTCTTGGTACGAACGGGTTTTGCTTCCTGCATGTTAGTGGCATATGCGGGTCCACGGGAGAAGGAAAATATTTCCTTCTTGTCTCCTAAGGTCATTTGCATTCTACCACTTCCCACAAATATGCAGGCATTCACAGTATTCAAGAAAGGTCTACCTAAGATTAGAGGCACATCTTTCCTATTTCCCATATCTAGTATTATGAAATCAGCAGGAATATGTGATCCTCTAATATGAATAGGTAAATCAGTGATTATTCCTTCTACATAGCATGTTGATTGATCAGCTAGCACGACATAGGCAGATGTGGATGACATGGGTGGAAAGAATGAGTTTTCATAAAAATCTTTAGATAGAATGTTCACACTCGATCCTAAATCACACATGGCATTTTTAAAGACTTCACCAAAGATTGAGCATCTAATTATGAGACTACCAGGATCACCCTTTTTAACAGTCATGGTTTGATCTTCATAATAGTTAAAATATTTTATTTCAACCATATTTGCAGTTTCCATGTTAGGTTTAGCAGGAATTTTGCCAGGTTCAAAAGATGGTATACTTGCAGCAAGTTGAGCTAATTGGGTTTCTAACATCTTATTAAAGCTAAGTTGATTTTTAGAGCAGATGAGAAATCTTCCAATTTAGCATTTATATTCTCAAGGGTTTTATCATTTGACATTAATCTCTTATTCAAGAAATCAATAGTTCTACCTTGTGAGTAAACTAAATTCTTCAAGAATGAGAAATTATCAGAATTCTGAAAATTAGAGCGGGGGAATGAATTGTTACCTTGACAGTTGGAGTGTTGATTCCATCCTTGATTCTATTGACGGAAACCGTTGTTGTTGTTATTGTTTATGAAGTTCAAATCTTCATGTAGCTCGGGGCAGTGGTTCCCAGAATGTCGGGTTTCTCCACAGACTTCACAAGTCATGTAGGATTCCAGAGATTGGACACTCTCTTGTTGGTTCATCTTCTCACAGCTGTCCAGCTTCTTTGCCAGCAGGTCCATCTTGGCCACGATCATGTCGGCCTCCTTAAGGGAATGCATACCTCGCTTACAGGGCTGCAGTGTCTCGTCATTCCATCCTTGGTTTGACACCATCTTCTCTATGAGAGCCTTAGCATCTGCAACATTCAAAGAAAAGAATGCACCGGCGGCGGCGGCATCCAAATGGCTTCTAGAGAGTGGGGTTAGGCCATGGTAGAAGTTCTGGATCAACAGTCAGTCCTCCATACCATGGTGTGGACAAGCAGCGACGTACTCTTGCATTCTCTCCCAAGCCTCGGGAATAGATTCCTCAGCTTGTTGCGTAAAGCTGGAGATTTTGTTGCGAAGAGCGTTCGTCTTGCCCATCGGAAAGAATTTGGCGAGAAAAGCATTGGAACACTTGTCCCATGTGTCTACAGCGTTGCGATCGGTATAGAACCATTGCTTCGCTTTTCCTAGGAGAGAAAAGGGAAAGAGACAAAGACGGATGGCTTCTTGGGTTATCCTCTTAATGGTGAAGGTGCTGCAAATCTCCAAAAATTGTTGGAGGTGAGCATTGGCATCCTCATGAGCTTTGCCACAGAACGGGCTAGCCTGGACCATTGTGATTAGAGCCGGTTTCAACTCAAAATTGAGGTTGGCATCGATCACGTCTGGTCCTGTCGCTACATTGGCGGCAGAAGGAGCAGAAAATTCACGAATGGTCTTGTTGGCCATTGTGAAGATAGAACAAGATAAGAAAGAAAGAAGTTGAAGAAGATGAAGGAAAAAGGTAAGAAGGACTAAGGAAAGAAAGAATGGGGAAAGATGGGATTCGCTAAGCAGGAGCTTAAGCGAAGATAAATTCGACATAGACTCAACCGATACACCGATTGCCTTCCCCGGCAACGGCGCCATAAATGCTTGTTGGTAGTTCTTAACTTCACTAAAGATAGAGCTAGGCAACTATCTCCGGTAACGGCCCAGAAATGCTTGTTGACACTTGCTAATGTTGTTACTAGGAGTAGACTATGGAATCTATCCCTGGCAACGGCGCCAGAAATGCTTGAAGCAAGTCCAGTCACTGTACCTAAAGGAGTGAAGCTAAAGCAGCTATCTACTAATGACAAATGCGGTTGTCAATCCCGACACTAGTAGGAGCTAGCTAGCGAGAATGCAATCTACCAGGAGGAGATTCTGCAAGCGCACAGAACTATCGTAGTAGCACTTCCCTGGGAGTACCAGGTGTCGATTTATTTGATCCCAAAGGAAGGCTAGGGTGGTCTATGAGTCGAGTCAAGGAGGGGATGAGAGTCGAAGAATAAGAAAAGGGAAAGAGGAGAAGAGAGGAGATGAAAGGGATGAGAAAGGATGAGAGGCTAGAAAGAATATATGGATGGATAGGTAAGGATGACTGAAATGGCTAAGGTAAGGTGGATAAATAGGTAGGTGGATAGAATGGGATAACTAAGGATAACTAACTAATAAATAACTAATAGCTACTCCTAGATAACTACGAAGCAAGATAACTACGAAGCAAGATAGGCAAATGCCAATAAAGCAACCAAGTTAAGTATAGTTTTATTCCTATCTTATCAAGTACCGAGGCGTACTAGCCTTTACCACTGACTTAGGTTGAACGCTAGCACAACGAGCCTTACTGTTAAACTGGGCCAACTATGTGGTGGAATTCAAGGTGCACAGGGCTGTCACCACCTGCTTGCTACCACAGCTATCCGGGGGTCCAGCCATATCTGAAGGTAAGTCTATAACTAAGCACCGCGCTTAATTATATTCTAACTATCTCTACCCTAGCTTTGAATAGAGACACCCTTGCGGACGTCAGAGCAAATACTTGACTTAATAAGATAAACACTAAACTAACTAAGCAACTTATTGGCAAAGATCAAACACTAAGCACACTAGAGATTAACTACTATGGCTAAGTGAATTGAACTGTAGGATAGCTAGGTCACACTCAAGGCACTTGATAAAGTAATACTGAAAGTAATACTGAAAGTAAAACTAAAGTAATATTGGAATAATGATAAGTGTACCTGAGATATAAGAGAGCAAACCAGACCAAAGACGCCGGGAAATCAACCGACCTCCGATGCCAGTCACTCGCACCCGCTTCTCTCCTAGCAAGCTCTACGCTACTATACCACTGGTCAGGGCTGAGCTGTGCTAAACTAAGAGTCGCGCTGCAGCGGGGGCACTAGAGCTTTGCTCTCTCTACTAGCTAACCTACTTGCCTAAGCTCTCTGAGCTTCTAACCTAACTCTCACTTGCTTCTCTTGCTTCCTTGCTTGATTGCCTCATGCTTCCAATGAAGTGACGCCTCCAGGGGGGTATTTATAGCCTTGTGGAGTGAGGGGGGGGTACTTATAGGGGGCAGCCAACCGACCTAGGGCAAACCCTAGTGGCGGGCGCCAGCCCTAGGTGGCGGCCGCCACCCCCCTGGCTGTTGGATGCACCGTCATTGATCCTACGGCCTCCAGGGACTCCTCCAAGGCGGTGGTTAAGTCGGTTGCATGTCCAGATAACCGTCATTCGGTCATGATCCATGCCACTCCCCTCCTGAGCCGTCTGATGCCACTGACCTAGTGATCAAGGGCCAAGATTTGGCCCTAGGGTGGTCACACGGATCCGTGACATGGCAGGGGGGAAGTTAGGGCCTCTCCTTGTGGCGGGCGCCACCTAGGGGTGGCGGGCGCCACCCCCCTGAGGCCCAATTGGGCCCTGCTGAGTGGCCTTGGCCTTTGGTGGTTCAAATATCCAAATTTGGTTCAAATCCTACATTCAAATCAAAATCTATGGACATGTGGAATTCGGTTAGTTTGAAACCTATTTGACTACATTTCATGCCTTTTTGGTGAATTTTAGGGTAAAATGTTGATGGTAAAACAGGTGTTTAAGGACCATCAACACTAAGGGTTTTAAAATGGGATGTGTGGATAAAACGCTCTTTCTCCTCAAGCAAGGCAATGACACTCTCTTGGTCCAGATTTACGTGGATGATATCATTTTCGGTGGTTCTTCTCACGCTTTGGTTGCCAAGTTTGCAGATACTATGAGCAGGGAGTTTGAGATGAGCATGATGGGTGAGTTGACGTTTTTCCTTGGGTTGCAAATCAAGCAATCTCGAGAGGGAACGTTTGTGCACCAGGGTAAGTATACCAAGGACTGAAATCTCGATATGGGTGAGGCCAAGCCTCTTCCAACACCCATGTAGACCACGACGGCCCTGGATGCGGACAAGGATGGAGAAGCTGTGGACTAGAAGGAGTACTGGAGTATGATCGGGTCGCTGCTGTACCTGACGGCGACACGCCCGGACATCCAGTTCGCGGTGTGTCTTTGCGCGTGATTTCAGTCGTCGCCGCGCACCTCTCACCGTCAGGCGGTCAAGCGCATTATGAGGTACTTATGCTTCACTCTAGAGTTTGAGATTTTGTATTCTGCTTCCTCCACCCTCTCCCTTTGCGGTTATTCTGATGCTGATTTTGCTGGTTGCCGAATTGAGCGCAAGTCCACTTCTGGGACTTGTCAGTTTATTGGTTCTTCTCTTGTATCGTGGTCTTCTCGCAAGCAGTCTAGTGTCGCCCAGTCTACCACGGAGGCTGAGTATGTTGCTGCGGCTAGCTGTTGTTCCCAATTGCTTTGGATGATGGCCACTTTGCATGATTTTGGTCTGAGTTTTTCTCGTGTTCCTTTGCTTTGTGACAGCACGAGTGCTATTAGCATTGCTAAGAACCCCGTGCTGCACTCTAAGACCAAACACATTGATGTGCACTTTCATTTCTTATGAGACCACTATGAGAAGGGTGATATCGACCTCCACCATGTCGGTACTCATCATCAGTTGGCTGATATTTTCACCAAGCCTTTGGACCAATCAACTTTTGCTAGGTTGAGAGGTGAGCTTGGTGTGTGTTTCCCCTTTTAGTTGGGGGAAACATTTTGGTTCGTGTATCATAGACTGACTCTTTTTCCTTCGTTTTGTTTTCGTTTCTGATGAGTTAGTCTTTGCATTTCATCTTGCATATTTACATTCAGAGCTTCATGTATATAATCTTTAGAATGTGATTATGCTCTATCTAGTTTTGCTCTGATGCTATATGATGATGCCTGTAGCTTATGCTCTTTCTGATCACTGATATATGTTGTGAGCTGAGCTATTTTGTAAATGGTGAACTTGCTTAATGAACATAAAAATTGCAACTGTTCACCATTGAGATATGCAAATAGCATGTGTAGAATGTGTTGAAATCACTTGTGCTTTTTATATATGCTAGGTTGCTATGTCTCTAGCTCTGAGTCATTCACTTGCTTGGTATGTTCATATTCTGCTTTAAATCTGAACCAAGTTAAGTGAATTTTAAAGATTGAGATGGGATTGCTTGTCAGCACATCACAGTATCGAGACTGTTTCTCATTGCACCTTGAGTTAAACTTGAGCTGTGTAGTGTATGACCGAAACTGTTGCTTTAAGCTTCTGATTGCTTCTGCATAGGCTTCGCACAGTTGAAAAGTTAGGCAATGACAAGCTTTCAACCTCTCGCAATCACATGCTGAAATTTGAACTTGTGAAATTTAACCGCTGCATCTCCGATAAAATTTGAATACACAAGTCTATGTTTCATTCTATAGCATGATGATTGAACTTTGCTAGGGGTAGTTCACCTTGTATAAATGTTTAGCACTTGGTTGACTTCCTGTCTATACATGCTTAGTGCTATTTTGATGGTGAATACCTTTTTGGCTGAAAACTGCTCATTTTGCTCCAGTGTTCAGATTTCGTATTTGGTGATCAGTTTGAGCCTTTGTTATCATTCTGTGCATATTGTTGAGTCATCGGATCAGCACTTTGTTGAGCATCTTCTCATTCTATCGACTATATTCCTGAAGCTGCTAACTTGCTTTTTAACTCATATGCATTTGGAGGGGAGATTCCTGATAGTGCATTATCAACTAAGGGGGAGAAATTTGCCAAATCATAAGGAGGAAATCTTATCTTGGTTGTGTGCACTATTGGAGGGGGAGCTTGAGCTGGCTCAGATTTTTCAGATTTTGGATTTTCCAATTGATTCGGAGTTTTTTTTCTGCTAGTTGTGTTGAGCCTCTGTGCCTCTGTCTTCAGGGACTAGTAGTTGTGTGTTTCGATGAGTGTTCAGCTGATTGTGCTATTCAGTTGGATTTTAGTGATTTCAGTTGATATCAAACTTTCTCGCTAGCGGTGTTGAGCCCGTTCTGCCTCTTCTTGAGGGCTAGCTCTATTTTTGCTTGAATTTCAATTGGTATCGAGCTTTCTCGCTAGTGGTGTTGAGCCTGTTCTACCTCTTCTTGAGGGCTAGCTTTGCTTTGCTTGGTTGCGTCGAGCTGTTGCCCATGTCTTTGGGGACCAAGTTGTTTTGCTCTTTCAATTGACCTTCTTCTGGCTTTGATATGCTTTTAGGGTCATTTAGACGAGTTCTCTCTTCTCCTTCTTCTTCCTTCTTCTATTCCATTATGATTTGTGTTGGTAGTTGACAATGCACTCATCAAGGGGGACATTGCGGATACATGGGTGTATGCCGAGTCTCGAGTGATGAGTGATTGTCAACTGGGATAATGCGCATGTTCTTTGGCTTGTGTTGTGCAGGTGTCGAGCACGGATACAGTGATCGAAGGCAAGGTGAAGGTCAAGTAGAGACGTGTCGTGCCGATGGACCGAGAGTGGCAAAGGGCGGACGTGAGGCTTGGACTGAGGGACCGGTGGCTTGAGGATCAGCTGTGGTGGCTGACAGCCTGGGACAACGACGAGCAGAGACTTGCGGGGCACGATGTTGCTCGGGTCGAGGACCTGGGGACATGTGTCGGTGGACGGGGTGCACGGGCGGTGCATCCCCTCTACGGCTCGGTTTGGTGGTTGAGCCACAGAAAAACCACCGAGTGGACGGTTTCCAGGTTTGGGCCTCAAAACCTGGGCGCTGATGGTTTCCGAGTTTGGGCCACAAAACTCGGGCTGAGGACGGTTTCCAGGTTTGGGCCTCAAAACCTGGGCATTGCGGGTTTCTGAGTTTGGGCCACAAAACTCAGGCGATGGACGGCTGGTTTCCCGGTTTGGGCCTCAAAACCGGGGGTTGATCGTGAAGGCTGGTTTCCCGGTTTGGGCCTCAAAACTGGGGGCGAAGTCCGGGAAAAGGACAAGCAGAGCGGTGGCGGCACGTGGCAGCAATCGGTGAGGTTGCGTCGAGGCAACGCTACCAGTTGTGCGGGCGTGGCCGTCGGATCACCACCTACCATGAGTTGGTCCAGAATAACCCTAGGGTTTAGCTGGTTCGCTCTGTAATTAGTTAGGGGTAGAGTGGGAACTAGAATTAGGATAAGTAGAGGGAGACACCCGCCTCCCATCCTATCTCAGTCATTTGCTCTTTGCCTTCTAGGTTTTCCTGCTCTCCCAATCCCCTGCTGTAGCAACTGAGATCCGCAGAGAACCATACCTCTGTGTACTGGAGATTTTGAGGAAGTGAGACCGTAATCTCACTGTTGTAGCATGTGGTAGCCACACGGTTGCAGATCGATGTGTTGATTCGCGTTTTGTTCGTGTTCTTCGCGTTCTTCGTTTCTCCGCGATTTTCCCGTCACTCGATCTCCCTCTCTACTGCGTCTTTTCGAAATCCGTTTGAATCAACTTGTTCTTTATAGTGAGGAGATCATTTCCACCGAAGGAATTCATCTAACTCCTCACGAACAAGTAGATCGGGCTGATTTCGTTTTCGTGGCGCTTTTACGTTCATACTTCTTCCCTCTCGAATTCCAGTTGATTGGATTGTTTTGAGCGGATGATTTCTTTGGGATAGTCTCCTAACTACCTCGTGATCATCTTCTCCAAGTTTGGGAACTAGGGATTTTGAGTTGAATTGGATTTGGGGAGATTTGAGTTGAGGGCGACCAAAATCGTCCTCACTGGGCACCCGCGGACAGTCTGCCGTTGGGGGCGCGGACTATCCGCGCGTTGGGCTCCGACCGAGCAGTGGTCGCGTGGCTCGGCTGTGCTGACTTGGTTTGACCGGCAGACAGTCCGCCGTACTGAGTCGCGGACAGTCCGGGAGGCATCCAGCAACTGTTCAGCAACGTTGCTGTTTTGCTCTTTTGGCCGGCGGACAGTCCGCCACCTGAACCCGGACAGTCCGCCGTTGGGCAGACAGTCCGCGGTCTGAACCCCGGACAGTCCGCGAGTTGGCTGCTTGTTGAGTTTTAGTGCCTTTGCTCTCCCGGCTTCTTCGCTTGGTTTCCGAACTTCTCGGTTGGCCCTATAGTTCACCTAGGAACCTCTCTAGGTATCTTTGCTACTTGTTAGCATTGGTATTTAGGGATTTCTCAATGTAGGCTTCAATCTACGTTCAGGACTAGGTTTTAGGGGTCAAACTTGTGTCGATGCTTTTAGCGTTTGGTTTGCTATCGCTTGGTGGTGCCTCGCTGTGATCCTAGGGATCATCCACCCTCTTCCAAGGGTCGTGGGCATCACGGTGTTGGTGGAAGCTTTTGGAGGTTGATTTTGGGGACAAAGGCCAAAGTTTCGAGAGAAATTTTTGAGCTCCCATTCACCCCCCCTCTGGTTGCCTTGCTATTGCATTCTCGGTCCTTCACCTTGCTCACTCAAGGTGTATCTCAGCAGATCAAATGGGCAAGAACACTCTAATGGAGGTGGAGGAGGAGTATAAATACTCCCCCAACCGGCCATCCAAAAAGAGCACGAAACAGTACAGTTACGGGGACATCAGACGCTCCAATGCCCGGCATAGGATGAGCCGATGCCCCCGACCAACGGTCGACTGTACGATTCTGACATGTAGGATAAAGTGGCATCGAACGCTGGCAGCATCCGATGCCTCTGCCTCGGACGCGTCCTATGCAGGATTGACCTCTCTGGACCTGCATCAGACGTTGGCCCTCAGCGTCCGATGCCAACGTCCGATGTGCCTCTCAGGGCACACTCCCATGAACAGTGGCATCGCAGCGTCCGATGTGACACCATCGGAGCGTCCGATGCCACGATCCCGAAAATCCCAAGTCTAGGTGACATCGGACGCGCGTTCCATGCCACTCCGGCCAGCGTCTGATGCCCATTTCAGAGCTGAAACGACTTCGGATCACGACGCTGCCTTAACGACTTTTCGTCCTCACGACATAAGGGCTCTCTCTGAGCTACCTAGGGCTATGAAATAACAAGTGTGCACCACACCTACCTCAATAGTCTTATCTAGGTCAAGTTATTGATTCATGCTCCCCTTTATAGTACGGTCAAAGGAAAAACAAAGACCCAAAGCTACCTAAGTGTCCTCTAACACCATGTGACACTTAGCGCTAGCCTATCACCGTCTTCGTCGTTCGTTCCTTTGAAAACCGAATCAATTCCCATCACCAGGGGACATGAACTCTGTATGTCCGTATCATCGCCATTACCGTGACCTAACTCATCACTGTTTCTGCAAAACACACATTAGTCACAGTAATCTTGTGTTTCATCCAATCACCGAAATCCACTAGGGGCCTAGATGCTTTCAATCTCCCTCTTTTTGGTGATTGATGATAACACGACCTCGAGTATAGAGAGAAGTGGTTTTCAAATCATGACATGTGTGAACTTGTGAAAGATAAGAGAAAATGATTAGAGGCAAGCTCATACACATCATGCCAACATCCTACACTCAACAAGTTAGAGTGAACAACAAGTGCAAGAGTAATATAGCTCGAATACATAATGAATAAGAATTAAGCATAAGTAATCAAGTGAAACAAAATGACATGTCATATATAATACCGTAGAGAGCAAAAAACATGTCAACCAAGGTCCATATCACACAAACATAAACATATAGTGCAAAAGATGTAGTGCAAAGCGTATGTGAAATATAACACACAAAAGATGCAAAATCCTCTCACATCGCTCCCCCTAGCACTATACTCGACCACTCTCTCCCTTTGGCGTCAAGCACCAAACTAAGCGTCGGAGGGCAGAGGTGGCGCAGACGAGTCAGGAGCAGAGGCCTCTGGAGTGCGTTGAGAAATCTCGAACTGTTGAAGAAGCGCCTCGGAGTCTGACAATGAAGACCCTGCAGCCTGCTGACCCTCTGAAGCTGGATGCTATGGAGAAGCGGTCTGGGTCTGCTCGGCCTGCTCTGACTACTCCGTCTGCTCGGTCTGCTCTGCAGTCTCTGTCTCTGTCACTATGTCAACCTAAGGGTCAGAGTGCGGAAGCTCTGGTATAGTGGAAAGCTCAGGCTAAACTGTCATGGTCTGCTTGGACTGGACTGGCTTGGTCTGCTCTGAGAACGCGACGGAACTCGGCAAGGTCTCTATAGTGGAGGTCACAGGAGTCGTCGACGTCTGAACAGTGCCCTGAAGGTCTGGCGTGGGCATCCCGGTGAGCTCGTTGAACGTCGCAGACAGGTCACGCGTCCTAGAGGTAGTAGTCGCGAACAGAGACTCTGTCGGACGTGGAGTGAAGCCTGTGTGAATCAGACTGAACAGCAGGGCACCTCCTGGAGGAGTGGTGTGCCAGGTGGATTGGGAGGGCCCTGAGAACTGAGGGAGTTGCTGCTACTGCTGCTGGGGTGGTACAGGTGGCTGCCACTGAAGCTGCTGTGGAGGCTGAGGGTGTTGCTGCCACTGCCACTAAGGGGGTCCGCTCATGATCTTCTTCATGAATGTGAGCGTCTGTTGCTGCATAGCCAACATCTGCCTCTGAAGGGCGTCAGACCGCTCTTGTGCCTGCTGCTGAGCAAGGGCCTGAGCCTCTGCAAGTCGTTGATGCTCATGTGCAAGCCTTTGGACGTCCTGAGTCACTGCCCGCTGCTGCTCCTCCGTCCGAGAAAGTATCATGAGAAGTGCGGGGTCGAAGCCAACAATACGAGACGATCCTGCCTCAGCGTCGTGTGGACATGACTGAGCGTGAGGCGGAAGCTGGTAGTCCTCGTCAGAGCTATCGATGGGGTCCTCGGTAACAAATTGTCCCTCGCCCTCTAACTCAGTTAGTTCTGTCTCTGCGAGGGCTCTGACAGCCTCGTCCTGCTCCTCTGCTGTCTCTGGCACAACTGGCCATTGTCTAGAGCTAGACGGAGGGGTAGACTGCTCTGCCTGCTGTCCTCTGCGGTCACAGTTGTGTCCAAGGAGCTGGGTCATGTTGTAAGCAGGGAAGATCATCGTTGTACTGGCGAGCTGCTATCCTGGGTCAACTCGGGTGGTGGCAGCTACCTTGAACAAAAGGTAAGAGATCCAGTGCGTGTACGGTAGCTGCCTCCGGGCCCTGATGCCCTCTGCGATGGTGTCCTCCATCTCTGACAAGATGACGTCCCAGATGTCGAACTCCTGCTGCCTGACGAGATATGCAAGTAACCACAGCTGAAGGCGAGACAAACCCTCTCTGAAACCAATCCTCGGGAGCAGGGTACGTCGTAAGACCTCGTTGAGGATCCGAGTCGTAGGGGTGAGATCCCTCGGCGCGCGACTCCAGCCCTCTCCGAAGGGCTCTATGAAGCAAGGTCGTACCAGCTCGGTGCTTGGCTGCTCTCCGTCGTGAGGGTGTTTCGGGGGCTCAGTCCTATCATAGCACAAACTATGGATCCAGGTCTGAGAGTGTCGTAGGCCAAACCACTCCCGGATCTTTGAAGAGAAGAGTCTAAAGTGCTCCCCCTGAAAGCGAACTCAATTGTCTCGTGATCTGGGTGTACCCAAAGTGAATCGTAAAACTGTATAACCCAGTCCTCAATATAAGCACCCGACCGCCCCCAACAGGTTTGCTAGACCAGGTAGATAGGTGAGTATGGGGCGGATCGGCTCTCCAGCTGCTCTGATGACGTCCTCCAAACTGCACACCCAGTGGGACCTTAGGTTGATACCAGCGTTCCTGAAGCCCTGGTAGAAGTCCTCCTGAAGCACTATAAAAAAGTTTGGGCTGGCCTGCTCCTGACGCTCACGCGGAAACCACTGCTCAACGCGCACCAGCCGAAGGGTCTGAATCTGCGAGCAGGTGGCCGCACGGAGGTCAAGTCACGCTATCTGCGGCGGTGCACGTCGTGAAGGAGCACGGGCACCGCGCAGTGGAACCTCGGGCCGGGGCGGCACCTCGGTCCGGCGACGAGACGACCGCCGCCTGGGCTGCTCCTCTGGTGCTGCCTCCTCGTTCTCGGGCTCTGCCGTCTCAGCCTCTGCTGTCTCGGCCTCTGCCTGGCCCTGCCCTGAGCCCTGCGACTCATCCACTGGGTCTATGAAAACCACTCTGCGCCCGGCAACCATCAGAGTCCCAGCTGGTGAAC
Organism: Coix lacryma-jobi var. lacryma-jobi; assembly: GCA_009763385.1. Taxonomy (NCBI): domain Eukaryota; kingdom Viridiplantae; phylum Streptophyta; class Magnoliopsida; order Poales; family Poaceae; genus Coix; species Coix lacryma-jobi. The sequence goes on from CM019829.1 coordinate 115,467,632, forward strand.
CGTGTCGGCGCTGTATCTCCTCTATCACTTTCCTCTGCTCGGGGGTAAGGGTGTCCTCAATCCGCAAACCGCCACTGCGGCCTCCCCTCTCAGCACGCTCTGCGGCGTCTGCAACTGCATGTGCCTGGTCTGCCTCCCGTTGAGCTCCGAAGCGCTTCCCGCACGTGGTCAACTTCGCCTTCCCCTTCTCGGCACGAGAAGGCGGAGGGCGGGGAGGAGAGTCCTCTGGGGCTCCACCGACGTTCTTGCAGCGCATAGCTGACAAGAATAGAGAAACTGCTGCTGCCACTGACACTGAAAGCACCAACTGCCAACTGAGAATACCTTATCAGCCCAACTGACTCAGAAAAACGATAGTAACTCCCCCTGACACTGAGCAAATCTGCCGCTGTCACTCGCGAGGCTTGGGCTCGATCTATACCCGCGGGCTTGACCCCGGGTTCACTAACACTGCCAAGCTGTCAACAACAATGCAACTGCCCCGACTCGCTACAATAGTAAGATAGGATGTACGATAAGCGCACATATATACTAGAGACGAGAGAGGCCTATCGGAAGCAAAGCAATATAGATAAGAAATTGAAATGGCTTGCTAGCTGACGAACGGACGAACCGACTAAGCAAAAGGGAAGCACCGACACGTTCTAGCACCCATGAGTCACACCAAGGGGGTCTGCGAAAGAGGCACGGTGAAACAAGGTACAATTGGCTTAGAACAATGGCTTAGGCATTTTAGCGAACATGTTGCGGGCACTGTTTATGAAATAGAGAGGTGGTGCTCACGGTGTGGCTGCTGGTCTGAGAGAACCTCGCCGGAGAGGAGGAGGAAGCCGCTGAAGTGCAGGACGGGCCCTGGGCGCGAGCTCCAACTACGGAGAGAAGACCTCCGGCGAAGAGCTTGCGGGATGCGTGTAGGGTCGAGATGGCGGACTAGAGGGGGGTGAATAGTCCTTTTTAAAATTAAACGTACCGGCTAACCGAAACAAATGCGGAATTAAAACTATCGGTCTAGCCAAGACTACACCCCTCTACTTATACTCTATGACATCTTTCAAAAGATCCTAAACCAAGCAAATAAGGTGTCGGGCTAGCTAAAGCTCACCTAATCAATCTAGCTTGCAAGGTCACACAAACCTATGCAACTAGTAAGCTCACCTAAACAATTCTAGCTTGCAAGGTTACACAAACCTAAGCAACTAGTACTCAAACAACCAGGGAGCTCCTACACATGCCACTAAGCAAAAGCACAAAGCCTAGGCTCACTAGCAATGCTCAATAACAAGGCTATGCAAGCCAAATTAGAGAGCTCAACTTAGCTACACAAACTAAGCAAACTAAACACTAGCACAAGAGTGAGTATTCAAACACAAGCTAGTGAAGGAACGAGGCAGCCGGTACTACCGGGCTGCTAGGCTGGTACTACCGACCAGTAGGGTCGGTACTACCGACATATACAACCGGTACTACCGGGCACCTGCAGAAAGCTACGAAATCAAAGTGGGTGAGATGCCATTTCAGATCTATTAATTACCCAACTTCCCTAAGTGTTGTAGATGAAGGTTGTAGCTTTCCCAAGTCTTGGTTCCTTGCCAAAAGGTAGATCAAGTCTTCCCAACCTAAGAAAGAGTGAAGGAGGGAGGAAGAACACGAAGAACACAAGCACAAGCGTAATATGCAAGGAACAAAGAACAACAAGAGAAGAGGACACAAGATTTTATCCCGAGGTTCACTTGGTTGCCACCAAGCTAGTCCCCGTTGAGGCAAGCCCAAGGTTGCCGCCCATCCTCTTGCTAGTGGTGACCCTAAGTCACGCTCTCCACGATGGAGCGCTCACCAAGAGCTCTAGCTTTTGATCCGGCCGGACCACTTGGCGCTCTTCGCGCCTCTCTCCACTAGAGTTGCTCTTCGCGATCTCCCGTGGGGCGAGCACAATGCCCCTCACAAAGCTTCTCCGGAGCCACGCACAATCTTCTTGCGAGCTTCACGACGGAGACAATCACCAAGCCATCTAGGAGGTGGCAACCTCCAAGAGTAATAAGCACCACCGGCTTGCAACTCGAACACCTAGTGCCAACTCTTGCAATCTCTCATGCACCGCACTAGAATCACTCTCTCACACAATCGGATAAGCACTAATAAGCATATGTGTGTGAAAGGGCTCCCAAGCACTTCCCAACCATTGACACAAAGTCCCTAGGGTGCTCAACCTTTCCCAAGGGCCGGCCATCCCTCTATTTATAGAGGGGAGCCACCAACTAGCCGTTATCCCCTTTTCCTGAGCTCACACGGCCACAGTCGGTACTACCGACGAGAGGGCCGGTACTACCGGCGGTCAATATGACCGTTAGGATAGCCTTCCTAACACAGTCAGTAGTAGGGTCAGTAGTAATGACTTCATGGCGGTACTACCGGTAGGCCAAATTTTCCCCTACACAGAACGCCTCCAAATTTCCTCCAAACGTCGGTACTACCGACCACAAGGGTCGGTACTACCGGGAGCCGGTACTACCGGCCTTATGGTGGTACTACCTTTAGGCCAAAAATGGCCCAACACAGAGAGCATGCGAACTGCCCACCGAGGGGTCGGTACTACCGACTTCAGGGTCGGTACTACCGACTTCAACATCCTGAGCTCCGCGTTAAAACGGCCATAACTCTTAGCTCCGAACTCCAATTTCGATGATCTTGGACATTTTGGAAAGCTAACTCAGAGGGCTACACAACCCACATACATAGCTAATCCAACTCACAAAGGGCTACACAACCCACATACATAGCTAATCCAACTCACAAAGGTCACAGACAATTTTTCTGCCAGAGCCAAGAAATTGGAAGTTTGACCACAACTCTGACCACAGAACAGGTACTTCTCCAGCCACATATTCAGAAAGATAATGTATTCTCGTTCTGAGACACTGGATTGAGGAGTGTTGAAGGTGGCAATATAGTTGACCCAGCCACCAGGTTTTCCAAGCTTGATGGAGGGTTTGGTTTGAAGACTGTAAGGGTTGGTTGATCCAACGATTTTTAGGCCGGTCAGCATGTGCACATCGGCCAAAGTTGGAGTCATAGGGCCCTTCTTGAACATAAAGGTGTTGAAGGTACCAGACCAAAAATAGCAGGCAGCCTTCAGCATCTGCTCGTTCTTCTTCATGTCAGCCAAGGATAAGGTGATGCACTGATCTAGACCGCGAAGAACCCAATCTGACTTTTTCTTGGCTCCCACCTTAATTAGCCAGTCCCTCCAACCTGGGACAATCGATGGCCAGTTCCTGAAAGGAGTTTTTCCCCAGTGCTTTGAAGCAAAGTCTGAATTCTTGAAGGGAATTCTCTGGGTTTCGGCAGTGATGACTTCATTAGGATCAAGATTGCCTACTGGACCGAGAAAGAAATTATCCGGGTTATCCTGAAGCGTGATGAGGATCTGGTCATGGAGCGCCTGAAAATTCAAAATTTGGGAGAGGACATAAAGGTGAAGATTCATTGGAGAAGAGGTATGATAAGGGACCCGAAATTTACCTCACGGATGGAATCTTGAGTCACCATTTGATCTACGGAAACACCAAACTTAATCTCTCAAAAGATTTTTTGCTTGAAATCAAGTGGCGGCGGACTTCTTTGAAAGTTAGGGTTTGAAGGTAGCCTTGGGAAAAAGCAATAACGGTTGAGAAGAAAGACTCGGCTGATCGACTATGAGGTTAATCGATCGGACCTTAAGGAAAGGAGAATAACATTTTTGGAATAAAATAAATTTCATCCCAAAATTGGGGGGCATGTGTTTACACCAGATTTTGGACCGAGAAGTTTGATATTTTGTAAACATAAACGGCCGGTTTATTAAGGAAAAAGATCGGCCTGGAAAATAAAAGGGTCGTATGAGTCGAAGGTGACCCGAAGCTTCAGGTGGACCAGCACGGTGGGCTTCGAAGACGTGTCGGACTCGACCAAAGAGTTTCAAGTTCGGGTCGTCTTTTATTTTTACCTTTTTGTAATCTACTCGTGTTAGGACAAGAGTCAACCGGGTTATAAATAGCTAGAAACCCGATTTTGTAAATATCCCCAATCAATCAACACAACCGGCCCTCGGCCAAACCCTAGGAGTAGGAGTAAAGTAGATCTCGGCGAACCTTCAATCAGGCAGGCCTGCATCGGCATCGACCGACCTCCGGTTTGCTTGTAAGTTTCACCAATGGCTTGTGTCATCGTTGTCGGGGGAACACCAAAGGGGTACCCCCAATCAACGCAAACAAATAGGTTAAACCTAGAACACCAATTAATAAACCCAGCTAGGCTAACCCTCCAAGAAACCAACCGCCTCCTGGTAACCTACCCCTCGAGCCCGCTACAGCTACGCACCGCTCCTCGGGACCCCCGCGGGGACCTCGAGCCCCTCCAGCACGATAGCCTATCCCTCGAGGCTCATCACACCCTAGGCCTCGAGCTGGAGCTCAACCTCCGCTCACCCGAGCCCTCCGCGCCCGGCCTCGAGCGAGCGCTCCACTACCCTTCGAAGCCCTCCACGAAGAGGAAGCTTCCTGCTCCTCAACCCCATACCGCGCATTTAATGCATCCACCTACTCCAGTCACGTCCTCTGCAACCCGACGTGTACCACAGTGAACCAGGGCAGAGCCAAGTCTCGTTTTCACAACAAGCATGGGTAAAAAGGCACCAGTACGGCACTGTTAACCCATATCTTACACTGTTGCACGTCCAAGCCACGTCTCGAGGCCCGGATACCTGCTGCTCAATCGGGTTTCCCGGGACTTGCCCATACCTGCGGGGACTCGAACCCCCCGCAGGCGCCACCTCGAGGCCGGCTCTGAGCCCCTCGAGCCCTGGCTACTTTCACGCTATTGGAGGACAGGTACCCCAAGACCGGAGGACCCACCCCGCCGTGTCCTGCACGTGCCGGGATGGGTGTTGTACGGCTTCCACGTCGCCACGCCTCCACGTCCGCGCCCAGGATGGAGGCCACGCATCAAGGACGCCCCAACAGCAACACCCACGTTGGCTACAGTGGCTTCGACAAGACAGAGTTCCTGCCCTTCGCCATACCGAGCGCTGTACATGTCAATCCTGTGTAAACCCAGGCCTCCTCTTGATCTATAAAAGGGACGCCAGGGCCCTTCGCGCAGAAGGGGACAACACACGAGTCCACACACACACATACACGAGTCCGGACTCCGGTCCACGCTCACTGAGCTTGTATTCGCCCCTGTACAAGCACTTAGGTGCAAGTAATACAAGAACCTCCTCCCCCGCTGGACGTAGGGCCTTCTTTGCCCGAACCAGGATAAATCCTTGTGTCATCTTGCATCACCATCCAGGAGAGAGCACGCGATCATATTACTCGTTGGTGTCATACCCCCGGGTCGAAACACCGACAGTTGGCGCGCCAGGTAGGGGCCTTCGCGTGTTCGAGTCGATTTCTCGTTGTTTTCTGGATGGCTTCGTCCCCTCCTTCGTTCTCGGCTGGTGCCGTCGTCTGGTTCGGGAGCCTCGAGTTCCTGGCCACCGGCAACGGCAACGAGCTGACCCTGCTCTCCACGGAGAGCCCGAGCGGAGGGCGTGTCACGCCACCCCGCGCGGGGGCGTGGCGCGTCGCCCGCACCCCACGTCGCCACCACGCGATCGTCGCGAGCGGCGCCGTCGTCACCATCGACGCGGGCACGGGCGGTGCCCGCGGCGCACTCCCACTTCCCCCGGGCTGACGCAGAGTCCCCGAGGGGAAACCTGCCCGGCGCGCGGCCGGAGACTTCCAGGGCGCGTGCGCACTCCCCCAGCGAGTTCGCGTTCGTCACGCGCACGGACCGGAGCCTGGCCAGAGGCCCCCGAGCCGTGCTCCGTCGACACCACCAGGCCTCCTCCCGCACGGGTGTACCGCGCCCGACGCCAGCGGTTCCCGTTTGGCCTCAACAACTCCGCGGCTGTTTACGCCCACCGCCTCGACGAGCGCCGTCAGGACCGGGCGGCCGCAGAGCGGGAGGAGCGTCCGGGCGTACTCCTACGAGCCACCACCGACCTGGAGATCGTCTACCCCCCGCGCACGTCGACCGCGGCCTCTCACGAGCCGTCGAGCCACCTCGTCGAGCCACCTTCGGGGAGTGGTACCGCGAGCTGCAGTCCCGGCACGAGCCAGGGCGGCGCGGCATCAGCAGCTCCGACTCCGATGAGTACGACTACCACGACCCTGACCTCTGGGACCCCACCAGGGAGTGCTTCCAGCTCGAGGGGGACGTGGACGACGCCGAGGACGACGGCGACGACGACACCAGGCCGGCGCTCAACCTCGAAGAGCCCGGAAACGTGGCTGCGGCAGGAGGATCACGCGTTCAGGGGAGGAACGAACCCCCGACACCGGCTGCACCATCTCAGCACGGTGACGACCGGGCGGCGCAGCTCGCGCAGCTGCGGGAGGCCATCGCCAAGGCTGAGGAGGAGCGACAGCGCCTGCTGCAACTCGAGAAAACTATAGCACAGGAACCAGCCCAGCCTCGAGGCGCCGGTGTCCGTGCCCGCGCTCGAGAGGTCCACCGGCAGATCCTCGAGGACGGGGCACCGCACGCCCCGAGGTGCGTTTCCCGCGAGCCGGGCAGAACGTGGTGGCGGCGGCAATGCTGCTCTCCGTGATCTACCCGCCGTCTCCAACCCTGACGCCAGGCGCATGCTCGGGGAAATGAAGAACCTCCTCGAGACAGCCGCTGTGCAGCAGGCCGAGAGCTCAGCCTCGCGACGGCGCGGGGCGGCCTCGGGGAAACCAGCAGACACGCCCCGCAACGAGCGAGAGACGTCCGTCCACCAGCCGGACGCCTCTCGAGCTAGGCCAGTCCGGGAACGGATCGTCGACAACCGGCCACCTCGAGACCCCAATGACGCCCGCAACGACATCAACCGCCGGCGCAAGGACAAGGGGGCCAAAGAGCGTGGCTATAGCGCCCATCGAGGGGGGGGCTACGACAGCGACGAGGACCGGCAAGTCCTCGAGCCCCCGGCCCCAGAGTCTTCAGCCGGGCCATCCGCAGCTCAACCCTCCCCGACCGCTTCCGACCACCGACCAACATCGTGAAGTATGACGGGGAGGTCGAGCCCAAGCTCTGGCTCGGACTTCCGCCTAGGCTGCCAACTGGGCGGAGCAAAGAGCGACGACCGTGTGATCATACGCCAACTCCCACTTTACCTCTCGACACCGCCCGTCGGTGCCTCGAGGGGCTCCCGCCGGATCGGATCCACGACTGGGCCGACCTAGTCAGGGTCTTCGACGGGAATTTCAAGGGACTTGCGTGCGCCCAGGCAACCCCTGGGATCTACGGCGTTGCAGGCAGGCAGCGGACGAGCCCCTCCGCGACTTTGCTCGGCGATTCTCGAAGCAGCGCCTCGAGCTCCCCCACGTGCCTGATGAGGACGTCATCTCAGCGTTCCTCGCGGGCACGATATGCCAAGAGCTAGTTCATGAGCTAGGACGCTACCGTCCCAGGACGGTCGAGGACCTGATGGATCGTGTCACCAGCTTTGCCTCAGGCGACGAGGCAGTGGGGGCATTTTTTGGCCGCTCCACGGACAAAGGTAAGGCGGTGACCGCGCCGGAGGGCTCGAACAAGGGCAACGACGCCAAGAACCGCAACAACAACAACAACAAAAAGAAGAAGATAAAAGCAAAGGTCAAAAGGCGAAGCGCGACGCCGACGACGACGACGATGAAGAAGTGCTCATGGGCGCCCTCGACCATAAGAAACCTCGAGGCCCCCCTGACGGGGCTGTTTTCGACCAGATGCTCGAGGACCCCTGCCCTTTATCACAAGGGCCCCGTGAATCACAAGCTAAAAGACTGCCGACTGCTGAAGGGCTTCTACGCCAAGCTCGACGACAAGAAGGAGGACACGCCTAAGGGCAAGGACAACAAACGACGCGACGACGGGGACGCGGGTTTCCCTCCGGTGCGTGACTGCTTCATGATCTACGGGGGCCCAACCGTCGGGCTCTCAGCTCGGGAGAGGAAGAAGGAACGCCGGGAGGTCTTCGCACTCCGCCACGACGCCCCCCAGTACCTCGACTGGTCCGACGCGCCGATCACATTCGACCGTAACGACCATCCGGACCATGTCGTAAATCCGGGGCGTACCCCCTCGTCGTCGACCCCGTCATCGTCGACGTACGGTTCTCCAAGGTGTTGATGGATGGGGGCTCGAGCCTCAACGTCATATACCTCGAGACTCTCGACCTCCTGGGGATTTCGAGGGACCAGCTCCGACCCAGCGTCGGGGGGTTCCACGGAGTCGTACCAGGGAAGAAGGCTCACCCCCTCGGGCGCATCGACCTGCCGGTTTGCTTTGGCACGCCGGCTAACTTCCGCCGGGAGACGCTCACCTTCGAGGTGGTTGGATTCCAAGGGACCTACCACGCCATCATCGCCGGCCAGGCTACGCCAAGTTCATGGCGGTTCCCAACTACACGTACTTGAAGCTCAAGATGCCGGGGCCGAAAGGGGTCATCACCATCGACACCTCCTACGAGCACGCGTACCACTGCACTGACGTGGAGTGCGTCGAGCGTGGGGAGGCCAACGTCCACCTCGACTCGCTCGAAGCCCTAGCGGCCCTGGCCACCGAAGAGGCCCCTGAAGCAAAGTCACGCCGTCACGCCGGCGCCTTCGAGCCGGCGGAGCACACCAAGCTGATACCCGTCGACCCACCTCGACCGATGGCAAGACGCTGGCCATCAGTGCCAGCCTCGAGCCTAAATAGGAGGCAGTGCTCGTCGACTTTCTCCGCGCGAAACATCGACATGTTTGCGTGGGGCCCCTCGGACATGCCAGGCATACCGAGGAAGTCGCCGAGCACGCCTTGGAGATCCAGGCCGGGTCCAGACCGGTGAAGCAACGCCTGCGCCGCTTCGACGAGGAGAAGCGCAGGATCATCGGCGAGGAGGTGCACAAGCTTTTGGCGGCCGGGTTCATCAAGGAGGTATTTCACCCAGAGTGGCTAGCTAACCCTGTACTAGTTAGGAAAAAGAATGGAAAAATGCGGATGTGTGTAGACTACACTGGTCTGAATAAAGCGTGTCCAAAAGTTCCATTTCCTTTACCTAGAATTGATCAGATTGTCGATTCCACTGCGGGGTGTGAAGTACTTTCATTTCTCGATGCGTATTCCGGCTACCACCAGATTAGGATGAAAGAATCCGACGAGCTCGCTACCTCTTTTGTCACGCCTTTTGGTATGTATTGCTACGTTACAATGCCCTTCGGCCTTCGAAACGCCGGGCAACGTACCAACGTTGCATGCAGCATATCTTTGGCGAACACATAGGCAAAACCGTCGAGGCCTACGTCGATGACATCGTGGTTAAAACCAAGAAAGTCGGGAACCTCATCAGCGATCTCGAGACCACGTTCGAGTGCCTCCGGGCCAAGAATGTGAAGCTCAACCCCGAGAAATGTGTCTTTGGTGTGCCCGGGGCATGCTACTTGGCTACATTGTCTCGCAACGGGGGATCGAGGCCAACCCCGAAAGATCTCAGCAGTCACGAGGATGGGCCCAATTCGAGACCTCAAGGGCGTACAGAAGTGACAGGCTGCCTAGCTGCTCTCAGTAGGTTCATCTCGAGGCTAGGGGAAAAGGCGCTACCTCTCTACCGCTTGCTGAAGAAGACGGAACGCTTTGCGTGGACCCTTGAAGCCGAGGACGCCCTAACCAAGTTGAAGGGGTTGCTGACTTCCGCGCCAATCCTCGTGCCGCCACGACCAGCCCAGGGTGACGATCCCCCCGAGTCCCTTCTCCTCTATGTGGCCGCAACCACTCAGGTGGTCAGCGCGGTCATAGTCGTCGAGAGGCACGAGGAGGGTCGTGCGTTGCCGGTCCAACGGCCGGTGTACTTCACCAGTGAGGTGCTCTCCGAGGCCAAGGTTCGGTACCCACACATCCAGAAGCTGCTCTACGGCATCATCATCACGAGGCGCAAGCTCCAGCACTACTTCCTCGCTCATCCCGTAACGGTGGTGTCATCCTTCCCCCTCGGTGAGATCATCAACAATCGGGAGGCCACGGGGCGCATCGCCAAGTGGTCCGCCGAGCTAATGGGGGAGGCCATCACCTACGCCCCGCGAAAAGCCATCAAGTCGCAAGCGTTGGCAGACTTCGTTGCTGAATGGACCGACACCCAGCTCCCGCCGGCGCAAATCCAAGCCGAGCTCTGGACCATGTACTTCGACGGATCCCTCATGAAGACGGGGGCAGGCGCAGGCCTCTTCATCTCACCCCTCGGAGTCCACATGCGCTACCTGCTACGCTTGCACTTCCCCGCCTCCAACAACCGTCGCCGAGTACGAGGCCCTCGTCAATGGGCTGCGCATCGCCCTCGAGCTCGGGGTCCGACGCCTCGACGTTCGAGGGGACTCGCAGCTCGTCATCAACCAGGTTATGAAGGCTTCGAGCTGCATCGATCCCAAGATGGAGGCATACTGCGGCGGAGTGCGCAAGCTAGAAGACAAGTTCTACGGCCTCGAGCTCAACACACATCGCTCGAAAATACAATGAGGCCGCAGACGAGCTGGCAAAGTTGGCGTCCACGCGCGGCACGGTTCCACCAGATGTCTTCTCGAGGGACGTTTTCGAGCCATCCGTCAAAATCGGCCCGGGGGCTGGCCCCTCGACGCCACACCTCGAGCCAGACGCGGGGGCTCGACCATTAACGCCACCCCTCGAGAACGACCCCTCGACATCCGATGAGGCAATGCAGATTGATACGCCCGCCTCTCCTTCATCGCGACCCCTCGACTGGCGGACGCCCTTCCTCGACTACCTGACGCAAGGCGTGCTACCGGAGGATAAGACGGAGGCCCGACGCATCGCTCGAAGGCCAAGACCTACGTCATCTACGGCGACGAAAGAGAGCTGTACCGTCGAGCCCATCAGGAATCCTTCAACGCTGCATCCCCCTCGAGGAGGGACGCAGGCTCCTCGACGACATGCACTCGGGGGCTTGCGGCCACCATGCAGCGCCAAGGACCCTGGTAGGGAACGCCTTCCGGCAAGGCTTCTACTGGCCAACCGCCATCGGAGACGCCAAGCGCCTGGTCCAAGCTTGCCAAGGGTGTCAGTTCTACGCCAAGCAAACGCACCAGCCCGCGCACGCCCTGCAGATGATCCCCATCACTTGGCCGTTTGCCGTCTGGGGGCTCGACCTCGTGGGCCCCCTCAAGACGACAACTGGAAAGTACACGCATGTGCTCGTGGCCATCGACAAATTCACCAAGTGGATCGAGGCCAAGCCCATAGGCGACCCCACCTCCGAGAAGGCTGTCGAGTTCATCGCCGACATCATGTACCGGTTTGGGGTGCCTAACGTCATCATCACCGACAACGGCACCCAATTCACGGGCAAAAAGTTCACCAACTTCTGCGACACACAACATTCGCGTGACCTGGGCCTCGGTCGCGTACCCTCAATGCAACGGGCAGGTCGAGCGCGCCAACGGCATGATACTCCATGGGCTGAAGCCGAGGCTGTTCAAGACCCTCAAAAACTTCGGAAAGGGGTGGGCTGCAGAGCTCCCTCGGTGCTGTGGGGCCTCAGGACTACGCCGAGTCGAGCCACCGGGTTCACTCCGTTCTTCCTAACCTACGGCGCCGAGGCTGTCTTGCCTACGGACCTCGAGTACGGCTCCCCTCGACTTCGAGCCTACAACGAGCAAACCAACGATGAAAGGCTCGCCAACGCCAAGGACCAGCTCGAGGAGGCCCGAGACGTGGCGCTCATCAACTCCGCGCGCTACCAGCAAACACTTCGACGCTACCACGACAAGCACGTGCGCAAGAGGGACCTGGCGGTGGGGGACCTCGTGCTTCGACGGCTGCAGGATAATCGAGGGCGCCACAAGCTCACCCCTCCATGGGAGGGCCCGTACACCGTAGCTGAGGTGCTCAAGCCAGGAACATACAAGCTCTACGACGGTCAAGGCAGGATCCTGACGAACGCATGGAACATATCTCAGCTACGTCGCTTCTACCCTTAAAGGCCTCGAGGCCTTGTTCATTTTGTTGCTTTGTACAAACATGTTAAACATGAATGAGCAAACTCGTGCACTGTCTTTCATATTACTTAGCAACTTAAGGTAGCCTCGACCCTGCTTTGCCCAGGGTCGAGCCTCCCTCGGGGGCTGACAGGGGGACTCCCCCCCAGACACCGGAAAAAAACGTTTTTCTTTTCAAAAATTCGACCCTCATCTCGACTCGTACCTCGAGCGAACTAGCAACGTCTAAGTCCGAAAATACCTCGAGCTTCCAAAGTCGGGAGGCGTCGACGTAGACGGCCACCTACGCCCCCGGGCTACGGTACCCTACCTACGCCTCCCCTCGAGGAACTCGTGACGCGTATCGAAGGAACACAGACCAAGCCTGCAGAAACTCGAGCTAACGACAAAGAGAAACGATCGAATAAATTTGAAAAGAAAAACGGCTTCGTTAAACAAACAAGTCATATATACACATGTTGACCTCGACAAGCCACAAGTCATGACATAATCTCTTACAAGGGCCTCGACGCCCAAATTTGGCACGCAGGCCTTATTCCTCGTCGGTCTGGTACTCTTCCCCGAGATCTTCCGCAGCGGGCTCAACCTCGACGTCCAGGCCAGGAGGAGGCGGGCCTTCAACACCGCTGCCTGCGTCAGGAGGCAACACATCTTCCTCGAAGATCTTCGCGAACGCCGCCCCCGGTTTGTCCACCTTCTCGAGGATCTTCTCGACACGGCGGTCGTTCCATTCTTCCCCCCCTCGATTCTTCGCCCTTGCCGACTTGATTTCGAAGAAGCCCTGGACGCCATGGTGTGAGAGCGTGCCGGACGCGGTCCCGCGCGGGCACGTCAAAGTAGCACAAGGCGTCCACCAGGGCGTCGCCCCGAGCCACCGTGCCCTCTGCCGCGGCCACCGGAGGGCACCCCACATGGAGCCGAGCCTGTCGAGGGTAACGCCTGCCCGCTCCGCCACCATGGCTTCATCTTGAAGTTGATCCACGAGGCCCCTGTTCGTCTCACGAAGCTCTTCGGCGGTCTTCTCGACCTCTGTGCAACAAACAAGAAAGAGTGAGACCGCGACGTGACAAAACCTCGAAATCAAGGCAAAGACAAGGCATGAAAATTACCATCGCAGTGCGCGCCCAGAGCGGCGAGGTCGCTGGCGAGGCCCTCGACGCGCTGCTCGAGCCTACGCTTCTCGGACAGCACGTCAAGCTTTTCAGCCCTGAGGCCTTCGACCAGCTTGCCCGTATCGGCAAGGGCCAGATCCTTCCGGATCACCTCTTGCCGCGCCGCCTCCGCTACAGCCTGGGCGGTGGCGACTCATTCTTGGCCTCCTCGGCCTCCTTCTTCGCCGCCTCCGCTGCGGATCGGGCGGTGGCGGCTTCGCTTGGGCCCTCTCGGCCTCCTTTTTCGCCGCTTCCTCCGCTGCGGACCGGGCGGTAGCGGCCTCACTTCGAGCATCGGCGGCATCCTTCTTCGACGCCTCCGCCTCGGACAGCGCGGTGGTGGCCTCCTCCTTTGCCTGAGGCGGCTCCTCGTCCCGAGCCGCCCGAGCCTCCGCCTGTGCGGCGTTGAGCCGGCTCGCCATCTGGGTTCCGATCCAGCTCGGCACGGAGCTCTTGGAGTTGCGCCTGCGCCTTCGCGAGGGCAGCCGCCGCCTGCGCGGACCTCTCCGCTTCCTCCGAGAAGGACTGCTCCGCCTCCGCCACGAGCACGGCCAGCTCCCTGAAGATCAACCCCGCCTCCCGCGGAGTTCCCTGCCGAGCCGATCGCTCCACGGGGATCAGGGCGCGGGAGGAGCTCGGCGCGTCGGGATATGACCACGCCGGTCGATCAAGCTCGACGATGGGCGGGCCCTCGACCTCCGGCTCAAGCAGCGCCAGCTGCAAACCACCAACCGGCGGCACCGGCTGTGGCTCTCCCCCACCTCCGCCGTCTCCTCCTGCTGCTTCGTCCGAGGCGATGGTACGGCCTCGCGTAGAGGCAGGGACTCGAGCGGTAGCGGGTCGCTCGAAGGGTGGCTCGTCGCCAACCTCTCCCCCTCGTCGGGTCCTCCGGCGTCTTGTCGACCCGGCCGGTGCCTCGAGCCTCCCTCCAGCGTTGAGCCCTCGACCGGGGGCGGCACCCGCTCCAGCTCGTCCAGGAGCTCCTCCACCGTCGGCACCCTCTCCACCGACGCCTCTCCTCCTTCCCCTTCTCCGCGGGCCGGCTCGCGTCGACCGGGAACTCGAGGGCCGCCGACCCTTCAGCCCCAGACGCCAACGGAGCCATGCTTGTCTCGGGAGCTCCCCCCGAGATGGTCGTCGCGACGGGGGGAGGAGTGGCCCTCTCGATAGGCGCCATCTGAGGAGGAGGAGGAAGAGGAGGAGTGGTGCCGCGACGGACGCGGTGGCGGCAGGCTTGGCGCCAGGAGCCGGTCCCTGCTGAAAAAGAAGAACAACGTCGTCAGAAACAGAAAAAGCTTCGACCCCCTGGTCGACGGCGTCGGCCTCACCAAGATCCGCGGCGGCCATCTGGTTTCCCCGAGCCATGGCCGCTCGAGCCCGCGCCAGCCAAGCGGCCTCCCCAGCGGAAGAAGGAGCCATACCTCGAGGTGCTTGGACCTCGGCAGAACTCGAGGTCTTTGGCCCGCTTGGACGCCACGGGACCATCTCCTGCCGGGGGCGCTTTCCCTGAAAAGCCAGAAAACAGCACATATCACCAAAGGTAAAAAGGTAAAGTTTCCTCACCAACGAAATTAAGGAGACCTACTCACCCAAAGTGAGGGCGGGACCTCTTCCCCGAATCGCGGACCCGCTCAGGGCTTCGAGCCCACCCATAGCTCGAGCCACGCCCCTGAGCCGTCCCCACGTGGCTTGGACGGGGGAAAGCGCCCGATGCGTCTCGTGGCCCGACCCAGTGGGGTGCTCTCCTCCTGCCTTTTGTCCCGGGGGACCGTGTCCCCCTCGAGCGGTCCTCGTGGCGCCCTTTCCTTGCGCGGGCTCCGGGACCTGCTCCGGCTCACGTGCCGGCGGTCGCGTCCCCCCGCGTCGGTCTCCTTCCTCCCGACGACGGTGCGGTGAGGAGCCCGGGAGCGCTCATGGCTCCCTGCCCCCGCGGTCATCATGGCGGGGCTCGACGCCCCTCATGTTGCCCGCTCCTCCGCGGCTCGACGCCGCCCTCGGCGACCTGCGGCGATCGGACCCGGAGTCCCTCTCGACGTGTTGGCCGCTTCTCGAGGGCCTCCCTTCTCGAGACCCCTCCCCGCCTCTGGGCCATAGACTGGCCGTGTTTCCTCCTTCTGTCTTCTGTCCTCGGTGACGGCGCCCCGGTCCGAGGCTTCCTCGCGTCCGGGGGCACGTCCGGCACGGAGCTCACGGGCCTTGAGCCCCCGACGAGGCAGGCTCGGCCCCGGCCATCCGCCTGCGTCCCGCGCGATCCTTTCGCCCGAGGGGGGACCTCCAAGACATCCTCCTGCACAGAGGAGCGGTCAGCCCGGACGTCGACGACCCCCGCGCGCCTCAGACGCGCATCCATCCCCTCGTCGTCACTTTCCTCCTCATCATCACTCTCCTCCTCCTCCTCCGAGCTCGAAGAGCTGAGCTCGGGGGACCCATCTCCAGGCTGCCGGTTACGACGAGCCCTCGCCAGCCTCTGCTCCCGAGCCGAGCGACGCAAGTTTTTGTCTTTCTCTTTCTTCTTTCTGGCATCCTTGCTCTCCTTGTCTTTCTGAGCAGAGAGGCGCCTCACCTGGGTATCCGCGGCGTCCTCCCTCACCGGGGGCCTCGACGCACGACAAGTAAACGTCCCCTGCGAGGAAGAAGAAGCATGACGAGAAAAACCACAAGAAGAATGTACAAGGTTCGGAGGAAGAGAAAGGGGGAGGAGGCTCGGGGCGCTTAGCTCGAGGGGGCTTACCAGGTCAAGACACCCCTTGTCGGGTGCCATGGCGATCAGATTGGCGTCCTCAGGGACGAACGACCCTTGGATCGTGATCGACACCCGGGAGACGCCCTCGCTCCGAGGCAGCCTCTCCTCGGCCATCCTCGACCGATTTAGCGCCTCGAGCTGGGCCTTCGGCCCCATCTCGTGCATAAGAAGGGGGCGGTCCGCCAGCGGAAGAACCCTTCGCTGATGGAACGCCCAGATGACCGCCTGAACGGTCAGATTCTTCTCGTCCACCAGCATCCTCATCATCTTCATCAGCGGAACCAGGTGGCGTTGCCTGTCCGCCGCGACACCCCAGGTCCACTTCTCCGGGCGCTGAGTGAGGACCCTGCCGGTGTACTGCGGAAGGAGACCACCTTCATTCCGCAGGTAGAACCAGTGGTCGTCCCACCCAGCCTGGTTGGTGGAAAGCTTGTAGCGGAGGTATTCGCGGGGACATTGGCCGACGAGGTCCCAGCCCTCGCAGTGACGGTGAGGGAGCCCATGCGCACAAGCCGCCTCCCGCTGGGCTTCAAGGCCTTGATGAAGAGCTCGCCCCGGAAGAGGTGGACGAACATCTCCCAGTGCGGCTCGATCTTCAGGTACCCCTCGCACACCGCGGCGAAGATGGCGGCGTGCGAAATTGAGTTGGGGGAGAAGTGTTGCAGCTCCACCTCGTAGTGGTGGGTCAACGCCCGCATGAAGCGGCTCGGCGGAACACCGAGCCCCATGCGGTGGTAGCGCGTGAAGCTCACCACGTACCCCTCCGGCGGGTGCGGCTCCCGGTGATCCGCCGACAGGATAGCCCACCACGCGGGTCCCTCCTCCGGGTTGGGACGGAGAAGCCCCTGGGCCACCAACGAGTCCATCTCGCGCTGCGTCACCTTCGTCGGGCTCCAGTCTTCGGCCGGCAGCGCTTGTGTCTGGGCAGCCATGGCGATGACGGCGCGTACCCGAGCAGCGGACGGACGGCCGGAAAATTCCCAATCGACTAACTCGGGAAGAAGGCGTGCGGAGGCTACGGCGGCGGTGAAGGCTAAGGCAAAGTAAAGGGTCCCTCTTCCCCTCTTTCGATATTTATAAGAGAAAACCCCAGCGAGCGGGGTTTCCCACGACGGCGGAAAAAGTAACCGCACGCATTTAATGTGCCCACCTAACCGCGTCTCGAGCTGGTCGACAGGTACACGCGGCAACTCCGCATTCGCTCCACTTCTCCGGGCCCACCACGGCCGCCGCTCTGACTTCTTGTCAGTCGCCCTAGCGCCACGACCTCCACTACCTCTCCTAAAAAGGCGCGCCCAACGGGCGGAAGGTTTCCAAGCGACGAAGGCTTCTTCGGGAAGGTAAAAACGGGCCCTGGCCCTAAGTCTCGAAGCAGCGAAGGCTGGCCCTCGAAGAGGGTTCGACAGCCGGCTTCGAGCACCCGAGTCAGGGACACCAAGGGGCGCCACTCGCAGCATCGCTCGAGGGCAAGCCCTCGAGGCCCCTCACGTGTATCCAAGGCGGGGAGCACGACATGCAGTGAGATCCCCTCGGAGGGAGGCATCGAGCCACCGGGTCCTATCGAATGGACCCGGCACTCCTGCAGACTGAGCACCCATGCTTTATGAGATCGCCTCCGGGCTACAGTCGACCCCTATCGAACGGGGCACGAGGTCTCACTTGGATTCCCCGTTACCAGCTCACCGGGAACCTCGATACTCGCCCGCTCGTGGTAGTACGAGGCATCCCCCCTCGCATCCGATCGAAAGGACTCGCGGGATGACAAGCCAGGGCAACCGGCGTGCCGGACGGCTCGAAGTGCCGGCCGGTCGGTTCAGCCTGGCACCCCTCGACGAAAGAGGGTAAAAACTCGGGGACTCGACACCCCCGAACCTAAAAACACAACTAACATTCACACTCACAAAACAGCCCACGAGGGAGTCCTAACCACTCCCCCGTGGCCTCGGGGCTACACCCGCGGGTGTCGCTCGCACGACACCCACGGAATCAAAGCAACCAAACCCTCGAGATCCGACTAGCTAACCCTCGAGATCCTGGTCGGGAGCCCCTGCTCGAGTGCAAACACTCAAACAAGGGCTCGGGGGCTACTGTCGGGGGAACACCAAAGGGGTACCCCCAATCAACGCAAACAAATAGGTTAAACCTAGAACACCAATTAATAAACCCAGCTAGGCTAACCTTCCGAGAAACCGACCGCCTCCTGGTAACCTACCCCTCGAGCCTGCTACAGCTACGCACCGCTCCTCGGAACCCCGCGCGGGGACCTCGAGCCCCTCCAGCACGATAGCCTATCCCTCGAGGCTCATCACACCCTAGGCCTTGAGCTGGAGCTCAACCTCCGCTCACCCGAGCCCTCTGCGCCCGGCCTCGAGCGAGCGCTCCACTACCCTTCGAAGCCCTCCACGAAGAGGAAGCTTCCTGCTCCTCAACCCCATACCGCGCATTTAATGCATCCACCTACTCCAGTCACATCCTCTGCAACCCGACGTGTACCACAGTGAACCAGGGCAGAGCCAAGTCTCGTTTTCACAACAAGCATGGGTAAAAAGGCACCAGTACGGCACTGTTAACCCATATCTTACACTGTTGCACGTCCAAGCCACGACTCGAGGCCCGGATACCTGCTGCTCAATCGGGTTTCCCGGGACTTGCCCATACCTGCGGGGACTCGAACCCCCCGCAGGCGCCACCTCGAGGCCGGCTCTGAGCCCCTCGAGCCCTGGCTACTTTCACACGCTATTGGAGGACAGGTACCCCAAGACCCGAGGGACCCCGCCGTGTCCTGCACGTGCCGGGATGGGTGCTGTATGGCTTCCACGTCGCCACGCCTCCATGTCCGCGCCCAGGATGGAGGCCACGCATCAAGGACGCCCAACAGCAACACCCACGTTGGCTACAGTGGCTTCGACAAGACAGAGTTCCTGCCCTTCGCCATACCGAGTGTTGTACATGTCAATCCTGTGTAAACCCAGGCCTCCTCTTGATCTATAAAAGGGGACGCCAGGGCCCTTCGCGCAAGGGGACAACACACGAGTCCACACACACACATCACGAGTCCGGACTCCGGTCCACGCTCACTGAGCTTGTATTCGCCCTTGTACAAGCGCTTAGGTGCAAGTAATACAAGAACCTCCTCCCCCGCTGGACGTAGGGCCTTCTTTGCCCGAACCAGGATAAATCCTTGTGTCATCTTGCATCACCATCCAGGGAGAGAGCACGCGATCATATTACTCGTTGGTGTCATACCCCCGGGGTCGAAACACCGACAATCGTGTAACAAGGCTGCATTGGCATCGACCAAACTCTTGCTAAGCTATGACATGGCTAGTTATCGGTTTAAGCTCGTCTTTTGTAAGACTGTCTTGACTCTGATCAATCTCTTACTTTAGTCGATCTTGACTAGTTATCGGCTCTATTGGTTTGGCAAGCTAATAGATTCATTAAGTTATTGATGTTGTTTCATGTTTTGATTTGTTTATTTACGTTCTAAACAACATCTTGCCCAATCAAGATTGACAAAATAGCTGAAAGGTCCAAATTGGCTAGAGGGGGGTGAATAGCCTAATTAAAAATCTACAAAATTACTTAGGCAAACACTATTAGTATAACAAATGGCGAAGCTTTTTACGCTAGCCTAATAGTGTGTTGCAAGCCACCTATCCAACAATTCTACCTAATATTTCTATGTCACACAATCAACTAGAGCTAGTATCAAATGCGGAATAATACAATCTAGCTTTAGCACAAGAATGATACACAATTAACTACACAAGGTATATGACAAAAGATATACAACAAGAGATAGTAACTATATGAATGAAATTGCTCAAAGTAAATACAAAGTAAGTGAGCTACATAGAAGTGGTTTCACCGAGCCTTCGGGATCGTCTAGTAGAGAGCCAATCACCGATGAAATCCACTTGTGATGCCAATCACCAGGAATGTGAATATGTAGACCAATCACCAAGATGTGGAAGCAATCACAATAAGCACACGGGACACCAAGATTTATCCCGAGGTTCACGTGCTTGCCGGCACGCTACTCCCCCCTTGTGTCGACCAACACTAGGTGACGCGGTGGCTAATCGGCGCAAAGCCAAGCTCACAAAGAGCGCCACAAGAATCTACCGCTAGTGAGGTAGCTCAATGACACGAGCAATCCACTAAGGATGCCTCTTGCCGCTCCGGCGAGGTGAGGCTCCAAAACCCCTCACAATCACGATCGGTGGTGGCCAAGAACAATCTCCTTCTCTTGCCAAAACCACCTCAACGCCTCCAAGCCGTCTAGGCACCGACAAATGCTAAGAGTAACAAGAAAACTCAATGCCGATGCGAAGAACTAGTGCCACTAGATTGAACTCTTTTCAAATCACGCACTAGATCACTCAATCTCACTTGGTTTGATCAAATCAACTTAGAAGATGAGTTGGGAGGCTTGCCAAAGCTCACTAGTATGCTTAGGAATCAAAATGTGCAAGATATATGCCAAGTGAGCCGACTAAGCCCCTTAAATAGGCCACACACGACGGCCTAGCCGTTGGGCCCGAAACAGAGGCATCGAACGCGCCGGTGTCGGGACCATCGGACGCTACCCCAGCGTCTGATGCTCCGATGAGCACCACGTGTCCCCCAGATACGAATTCAAGCCGTCTGATCCCAACGGTCATATTCCTTCGCGCCACGGTTAATGTGACATCGGACGCGCCGATGCAAGGCATCGGATGCTCCGATGCCACTGCTCAATTTCATCTCAATTCTGCGCTACATCGGATGCGCCGGCACATTTGCATCGGACGCTCAACCCCTGCGTCCGATGACACAACAGAAAGGTTCCAGAACGCTCCAAATCACATCGGACGCGTCCGATGGATTGGCATCGAACGCAGCCCAGCGTCCGATGCTCCCTGGAAAGCACGCTCGCGCCACGTCACTTGCATCGGACTCTGCAACAGTGTTTCCTCAGCGTCCGTTGCCAGCGTCCGATGTTTCTTCAACTTCTGACAGAAACTAGGGTTAACCATCGGACGCTCGGCCCAGCGTCCGATGCTCCTCGGACCAGCGTCCGATGCTCCCTGAGCACACCACTTCACTTCTAAAAACCGCTGAATCCTGCCTCGCAAGCTCGGCAGGAGGGAGAGGAACTATACACTTGTTTCTCCCACTTCTCCACAACTCCTTAACATCCCCTTTTCCCAAAAGTGCCAACACCACCAAGTGTACAACATTGTATGCAAGTGTGTTAGCATTTTGCAAAGCATTTTCCAAGGGGTTTTGTTAGTCACTCAATAGGTCTATAGCATCGATATGTTAGAGAACACCTAGTGCCACTTGAACACCGCATAAGCCATGAATAATCTCCTCTTAATAGTACGGCTATGTATTCTAAATGTGATCACACTCGCTAAGTGTCTTGATCACCAAAACAAAGAGCCCTATAGGTTATACCTTTGCCTTCGGGCCTCTTTGATCCATCTTTTCTCTTCTTCATTTCACCAATGGTAGAGCACTTGTGGCCATCACCATCCTCCATGGTTGCCATCTTGCTAGCTCCACTACTTGGCTTGGTCACAATCCTTTCTTTATAAACTACACACATACTTAGCAATAGGATTAGACCAAATAGGTTTCATCAATTAGCCAAAACCAAACTAGGGCTTTCAATAGCTTGCGCTTAAAGGATGTCTAGTATCGGCTGTTTTGAGATTTACACGCTCATAATTGAGGGAATAGCCGATACAAGCTTCCCATCGGCTATTTTCGTCAATCCTGGTTGTTACATGTTGTGCGTTCGAGATATTCGACAAAATCGTGATCTGATTTAAGAGCGGATAGATCAGATCTAGCATGTCTATTATGGCTGTATTTTCGAACCCCACTGATATATAAGATAGATTGAGTCTGTTTGTCTTAGATTAAATCATGCTTTTGCCGGATAGATCTTGTTCGTGCTTCATGGACCCTGTATCGGTTGAAATAACCGATCCAGTTATGCTCTCTTCATAATATGTTCTTTTAAGTGGTTTGGAATCAATGGATCTACTTTATGCACGAGACGTGATCTAGCTTGACCATCATCAAGGCTGCATGGAGACACCCCACTATTGATGTTTAAGTTATTTTATCGATCTATTTGTTATTACGGCTGCATGGAGACACCCCACTGTTAACGAATAGAACTACTCGTGCATTTAGTCGATATGCTGGTTTTATGCTGTTTGAACGAACATATAGATCTTTATCTATCAATGTCCTTTAAGCTTATCGGTTGTCTGTTTATTATAATGTTCATCTCATACATGTTATAGCCGTTATGCTTCGTATCTTTTTCATCATTTTATATACAATCTCATGGGAGTTGACTTTGTAGTCAATTCCTAAAGACAAATGGCTATATCAGAGCCACATAATTTGGAACTGTCTGGCACCAAACCGGCAGGTTCCACGATTTGACGATCTTTTTCTTCTCCTTGTCAATTACATGTCAAATTGACTGGCACCCCAAAGTCGATTTTCGCTGAGAAGAATCGGCACCACTGCTTGCTGAAGGTCCAGGAGGTCAAGACTCACTCTGTACCCCTCTAAGGACCGTGTTCCGAGTGTGTTGGCGCTTCCGACCAAGATTTTGAGTCAACAGCCGCATATACCTTTTGCTATACCAGATATAGGATGTTATAGAGATCCTCTGTACCGAGCTTTCATAGGCTCTTCTATCTCATCATAGGATGCTCTTGATTCTAGTTAGTTCACTTCATGTTCCCCATGGAAAATACGATACCTGGAATACTCCCGGTGAAGGCTACATTGACAACCGTACGCTTGCGGTTTACCCGTTTGCCACTTTAGGTGTCAACAAGCTTTCTGGCGCCGTTGCCGGGGAACGGTATTAGTTGTCTTAACTAGACCGAGTCGTCTGAGTTATCCTTATTTTATCTTTCTTTTCTTTTATCCTTTCCACATCATGAACCACACATCCATATCTCTTCTCACTGCTCCAAAGGGCGCTTGTTTGGAGCCACCACCATCATCACAACCCATCCTTTCACCTAGCTATGAGCTTCGCCCGAGTTTCATAGCCATGGTTCGGGAACAATCTTTTGCTGGGGTAGAAGATGAAAACCCCTATACTCATCTATGTGAGTTCGAGCAATTGTGCTCATGCTTTCACATTCAAGGCATGACACATGCTACCTTGAAATGGAAGCTATTCCCGTTCTCTTTGACGGGAGCAGCTAAACTTTGGTATGCTCGACACGTAGAGAGTATGCATGGAGAGTGGGAAAACCTTCAATCCAAATTCTGCCTATCATTCTTTCCCATCTCTCGCATCGTTCATCTTCGAATAGAGGTCCTAAGCTTGACGAAAAAGGAGAAGGAACCTCTAGGTGCGGCATGGGCCCGTTTCACATATTTAGTATCCTTTGGGCCTAACCTTGGTATGACCGAGCCAACGTTGTTACAACACTTTTATGGTGGTCTTAGCAAGGATTCCGCACGATTCCTTGATCTATCCTCTAGAGGAGCATTTCTACGTCAGACTGTTGGTGAGGGGAAGAAAGTTCTTGCAAAAATCCTTGAAAACACTCCCCACAGTAGCATCCATGATGAAATCTCTGAGGAAAAGAAGGAATCCACCCCCACGAAAGGAGAGATCTCGATAGCCGAATCACCACCAATCCTATCCAAAAATTCGACCTTCGATCCTGAACCACTAATCCCACAAATTTCGAAGGATGAAGAAATTTGTCATCTAAATCAATCCTTCGATTCTGAGGCTTGCCTCCTATCTGATCTTGCTAGTTTTGGGAATGCCTTAAACTATACTTTTCAAAAGAGACCTTCAAACAAACATCTTTCAAATCCTCTCAAGAAAGGTTCTCTTCTAAAGTCTCCCAAATCAGCATCATCTTACATCTCGAATTCCCATGTGGCACATCAGGAAAAATCTAGGATGTTGGGTATTATCTCAAAAGGAATGCCGAGTGAGCGCATAGATGAAGAACCAAAATGTCTAGAAGCAAAATCTATCCTCTCCTTTTATATGCCCACACTCGACATGTCTTTTGAACCTATCTCAAAACCTATCCTTGATCCTGATGATCGCCCATGTGCCATTTCTCTTAAGTCTCATGATGACCCGATCATTGACTCTAGGAATTCATTGAGATACCCGAGGCATAGAAGTCATGAGGGCCAGAAATCTAACCAAAAAGGACAACAACGGTTTGAGCATCTTCCTAGCGTTGTAAGTCAAGAATGGTTGGATAAGGCTGAAGATATCAGGGAGTCGCTAATATGCCCACTCATGTAAGGAGGATATCTTGTCAAGTAATGGGCATCTATGGTGAAATTCGCTATGATCCTAGCCTCGGGATCAACATCATTGTTGGTAACACACTTGCCCAACCTCCACACACGTGCGGGGGGGTGGCGAAGGTGGCCAATCGTCGGGACCAAGTTAAGATGTGATGGGAACAAAAACGGTGCAAAGGTATGATGAGAACAGTGTCACTATGGCTCTATTCCCCCAAAAAATCCCTCATTACACTGTTCACCCCCGGTATTTATAGGGGATACCAAGGGGTGCCGACCAAATTACAATAGGGTACAAGAAAGATTCCTCTGCGCTATACATACTGAAGGGCAAACTCGTACAAACACAGCTGGAGCCGAAACCCTAGCCTGCTTTCCATGCGCCGCCGCCGCTCGGCTCGCGCTCACCCTCGCGGAAATGCGAGGGCTGACCTTCGTCTTGCGAAGATATCCGTCCAGTCGCGAAGTCCGAGTCCCTTCGCCACCAGTTGGGCCTGGGCCTCTCGGCGAAGGTGTGCGGGATGCGCGAGGGTTGCTCCCGGCGCTCCTCATGCCCTTTGCCTGTAAGAAATTGTTGAACACTCCGAAGGTTGGGTCAGTATTCGGGGGCTTGAGCGGTGACTTGAGGGACTTAACAAGATTAAAAAGGGCAGGCAGCGAAGGTGCGCGGGACGCGTGAGGGCCGCTTTGTTGAGCCAGCCTGCGTGGTGCCACTGCCGAGGGTCCCTTCCCCCAACAGTAGCCCCTCGTTGCCTTGGATCTAAAAAACAGTATTTAGGCCCAAGCAGCGCCTTTTAACAGGAAAAGTGACGAGACCCTTGGCAGCGATGCCCGCGGCTGCTTTTGGGCCGGGCCGTTGTATTGTATTTGTACTGTAGAGGTCCGTTTCGTTTTGATGTGTCGGATTTCGGTTTTCGTGCCGGTGTTATGGGTGGGGAGGTGTTCCGTCCCCGACCTATAAATAGATGGGGTTGGTGGGGGCTTGGAGTTGTGCCTTCCTTTGCTATAGCCACCTTGCTGCTGCGCATCTATTTTTGCGAAGGTTGCTTTTGTTTGGTTGCGAAGGCTCTGCATGCTTTGTTGTGCGAGGTTCACTTTTGGAGAGATGGCGAGGTCTAAGCAAACCGCTCGTGTTGTTTCTCCTTCTGCTGCGGATGAAGGAGTGACCTTCGAATTCGGGCTCAGCCGGGTTTGTACCTCGGAGCTAGCGGCTTATGTTAAGCGAGGTTGGATAGAAGACGGGAAGGCTAGGACCAGTGCTGGGGAGACGGTTCCGAAGCCAGACGCAGACGAGGTTGTTTTGTTTGAGGAGTTCTTTTCAGCTGGTCTGTGCTTTCCTGCTGATTCCTTCGTGGCCTCGGTTCTGCGAAGGTTCAATTTGCGTTTCCATCAGCTGACACCTTCGTGCTTCACGAAGATGTTAGTTTATGTCTGGGCATGCCGTTCACAGGGTATCGTTCCTCATGTCGAGGGATTTGTTCGAACCCATCGAGTGCACATGCAGCCTCGCAAAATTATTGACAGCGGAGGTAAAGCCAGCCTTGGTCAGTTTGCGGTGTACACTTTCTGTCATCGCGCCGGATCGGAGCTGCCGGTGCAGGCCCAGAAGAACAAGTAGACCAGCGGATGGCAGGAGTTTTGGTTTTACTACAAGCTCAGATGAAATGCCGAGCTTTGCGGCGAGCTTCCGCTCCTTGGTGATGTGGGCGCCGAGGCCAAGATGTGCGCTGAAGCGCATGCCGCAGTTGACTGTTTGAGGGTTGTAGCGCGGTCTCAATGCGCCCGCGACTTGGTCGAAGAATATTGCTGTGCCTAGGTGTGGCCCCTCCTGCGAAGACAAAAATGGTTTGCAGTTGAGGAAGACTCGAAGTATGAGGGTAGGGGTTTGAAGAAGCCGAAGGTTGAGTTGAATATAGTTTGGGAAAGAGTCCTTAAGAAGTTTCTGAAACGCGAAGATGGCGTTGAGGCTGTTTATAAGCGGGTTCAGCAGAGGGCTGAAGATCTTGTTGGTAAATTGTCTACATTGGAGGTTAAGGCTATCCACAGCTCGGTGGGTAGCGGAGGTCGGGTCAACAGGATGTTCAACATTCTTGGGATCCGATATGCTGACTGGCCCACTCCTTCGAGCGAGGATAAGCCGAAGAAGAGGAAACGTACAGCTGCGGGGGATAAAGAAATTGTTTCACGACCGAAGAGAGGTCGTGGTCGTGGCCGCGGCGGAGCCGGCGGCCGGGTGAAAACGCTGGCGACGAAGGTCGCGGTTAGTTCGGGTGTTGTTGGTACTTCCTCATCCTCGGCCTTAGTTTCAAGCGGCCGAGGTGTTGGTAGAGATGGTGGCCGGGTGCCCCGCATTGGCGGGATTAGCGCTTTGATCCAGATTTCGGACGACGAAGGTGTCTCCGATGATGAGGAGAGGGAGGAGGAGAGGGAGGCTGAAAAGGATGCGGAGACCGATGACGAATCGTCTGATGAGGATAGTGATACTTCCAGTGGCGAGGGTAGCTCGGATGACGAAGGTGCTTCAAAAGGGATGATCAAGGGAAAGTCGTTGCTTCCTCAAGCACTGATGCCGAGGCAACACATTGTATTGATGAGATGCTGCTTGACTTCGAGCCTGAGAGTCCCGAGCGAGGGTCGGTGCCCGAGTTCGCGGGGTCACACATCTGGGTTGACGGCGTCGAAGTGACCGGTGACCTCGAGTCGGAGAGGAGAGGAATCGGGCAAAGCCATACGTGATGGTGAAACCAGCCGTTATTCTCTTCCTTATTTTGTTGTGAAGGTTGGAGTTACTGATCCGGCAACGGAGCTTTTACGAGTCCGGACCTCCGCGAGTGTCACTACAAAGTGCTCCGGAGGAAAGGCGTTTTCTTGGTCGGGTCTTTACCGGATTTGTTACCAGAGGCGGAGCTTCGACTGGCTAACCAGCCTTTGGATGATCTTCATGATGACATGGATGTCAAGATGGCTGAGTTAATGCTGCTCAACCGTTTGGCTCGTCGGAGGGCGAGTTACAATCTAAACTATTTGAATGACCGTTGTCGAAGGTTGAGGAGGATAACAAGAACCTTCGGCGTAGCTTGGAGAGTAAAGATATTGAACTCAAGGCTGCTTTAGAAAAGGTCAAGAAGTCCTGAGATGAGGCGCACACGATTGCGAATAGTAACGCTGACCTCTTTGGCTGTCGTCAGAAAGACAAAGATCTTTTAACAGCAAACAGTCGAATTGGTGAGCTTGCGTCGGAGGTTACCTCGCAGTTGGAGGCTTGGCAGGGGTGTATGGGGCGAATTAAGGTCAAACTTGATAACTGCTTGATCGAGGCCGGGGGTTCTGCCGGTGAACCCCTGCCTGCCGCCAGTGCGGAGGCCTTCGAAGGTTGGTTGTGTAATGAGCTTGATGTGTTTAGTTCGCTGGTTGGGAATGCAGCCGATTTTGGTGGGTACGCCGGAGCTTTGGCGATGGCCAGTACATTTCGTCAAGCGGATTGCGAGCATCTTTGCAAAATCAAGAAACCCAACCATAACTTCCCATCGGTTGACGAAGTGCGCTAGATGAAGATTGATGACGCTGATGTTCGGAACTGCGTGATGCGATTGCTTCGCAAGTTCTGGATTGCTGGTGGTGGCCGCGCTCTTGCCTTTGAAGAAGCTGCCGAGGCTACTCGTCAGGTTTGTGGTATTGGAGGGAAAATGGTTTTAGGTTTGTTTCAACGATGCAGCGGTTAGTATTAATTTTTGATTTTTTGTCTTTTGTTTTGCTTTCAGGCTCGGAGGGAGGCCATGCCTTCGCCGCCAGCGGTTGTTGATGCTGGTGGTAGTTCCGAAGTTGTTCCCGCGCCCAGCTCAGCGGAGGTTCCATCGGTCGAGGTTGAACCCTTGGCTGAGGACGCTCCGATCACTGGAGAAGCTAACATTGAAGAGACGGCAGCTGAGGAGGCTCCTATTGGGGGCTCGGACGCAGCCACTGGCGGAGGTCTAGATGCTGTCACCGACGACGAAGCTACGGCGGATGAGCATGGGGAAGCCAGGCAGGTGTGAAAATTAGAATTACTCTGGCGAGGGGGTTATTTTGTGAAAAGTGTGGTGGTTGTAAAAACTTGATGACACTGAGACACTTTCTTACTTTTGTGAAAATGCAGGTTCCTGATGGAACCGTGCTAGAAGTATTTGATGTGACGCCACTGATGCTTAATTATCAGGATATTTTTATAACTGGTGAATCGTGGGCTCGGGCTAGGCTAAAACATCCTTCGCTAACTTTTGAACGCTTTTGGTGGTCGAAAGTACGAAGGTACGATTTTGAAGAATAGCAGGTCGAGTCATTTTGGCGCGAAGCGGACTATACTGATCGACAGGCCACCCGTTATTTGTTTGGTTCTTCTTCGTCCTCGCGAGCTGTTATTGACGATGATATTGATGAGAAAACAGCTTTGGATTACTTGTTTGGCAAAACAAACTAGATCTAGGGTCGGACGGATCTCTTTGATTCCTAAGGAGGAACCTTCGGAAGATGGCCCTGAATACCGTAGATATATGTATAGGGCGAGGGTTTGAGGGGGGGAGCTGTCAATTGTTCCTGCAGCTCCTTTGTTGTGGGGGACCCATAGTTCCGGTGGGTATGGGATTTGAGGAGGGTGTCGAAGGTTTGGATAATTTGATGTTGATTGAGGATGGTGGTGAATCCTTGTAACTTTATTTTTCTATTGATTGTATATGACACTGTCATCTGAAGCGACAACTTATGAAGTTGCTCTATTCACTTTGCAATTTGGTTTACATGATACTTGATTCTCGATTTGGAAAAACAACGACGCCCCCTTTTTCTTTTAGCGAGGCTCGCGTAACGCTTTCATAGGCTGATTTGAAAAAACAGCGACGCCCCCCTTTCTTTTTAGCGAGGCTCGCGTAGCGCTTTCGTAAGCTGATTTGAAAAAACAGCGACGCCCCCTTTTTCTTTTAGCGAGGCTCGCGTAGCGCTTTCGTAAGCTGATTTGAAAAAACATCGATGCCCCCTTTTCCTTTTAGCGAGGCTCGCGTAACGCTTTCGTAAGCTGATTTGAAAAAGCAGCGACGCCCCCCTTTCTTTTTAGCGAGGCTCGCGTAGTGCTTTCGTAAGCTGATTTTGAAAAAAACAGCAACGCCCCCTTTTCCTTTTAGCGAGGCTCGCGTAACGCTTTCGTAAGCTGATTTGAAAAAGCAGCGACGCCCCCCTTTCTTTTTAGCGAGGCTCGCGTAGTGCTTTCGTAAGCTGATTTGAAAAAACAGCGACGCCCCCCTTTTCCTTTTAGCGAGGCTCGCGTAGCGCTTCTAGTTTTGCGGGGGGTACTCGACTTTTGGACTTCGCGCTTCCCCTTATCTGGGGAGGAGGTGAAGTTTGCTTTGCAAGCCCCTAGCGTTTTTGCGAGGGTGCTCGACTTTTTTGGACTTCGCGCCTCCCCTTATCTTAGGTGGAGGTGAAGTTTGCATTGCGAGCCCCTGACGTTTTTGCCAGGGTGCTTGACTTTTTTGGACTTCGCGCCTCCCCTTATCTTAGGTGGAGGTGAAGTTTGCATTGCGAGCCCCTGGCGTTTTTGCCAGGGTGCTCAACTTTTTTGGACTTCGCGCCTCCCCTTATCTTAGGTGGAGGAGAAGTTTGCATTGCGAGCCCCTGGCGTTTTTGCAAGGGTGCTCGACTTTTTTGGACTTCGCGCCTCCCCTTATCTTAGGTGGAGGTGAAGTTTGCTTTGAGAAAAGTTTGTTTTTTTGAAGCAATCTTGGGGGGTTCTCATCGATTATAGCGCTCTTGAAGAAGAGCTGCTTTTATCGATGTTTGTTTGTGAAAGTGATAATTTGGAGTTTTACTTTTTCCGGGGTTTTAGCCTGTATTGAGAGTTTGGATGCTGCCTCGTTAAAAAACCTTACGCCCCTTCGTAAGGAAAAAGAGTGCAGCTCCTTTGTTTTTGTTACATGCATAGAAATGGAAGAAAACATAAAGGAAAATAACAAATTACATATTGCGAGGGCTCGCTAAGGCTCCGCTACGGGTAGTATTTGCGAAGGTCGTCGACGTTCCAGGTGTGAGGCAAGATGTTTCCCTCGCTGTCGGAGAGGTGAAAAGAGCCGGGACGGTTGCATTCTGCTATTAGGTATGGACCCGTCCACTTTGGCTGAAACTTCCCTGCCATGCTGGCGTTTTGCTTTCGAATGAGAACGAGGTCACCTTTATTTAGCTCTTTGATTCTTACCTTTTTGTCTCTCCATTTTTTTGTTTCTTCCTGATACTTGCGAAGGTTGTGCACTGCGTTGCATCTTGTTTCTTCGAGCAAGTCTTTGTCAAGTAATTGGTTTTGTTCGTCTGTTTTGAGGGTGGTTCTGAGTGATACATGCTTCAACTCTTCTAGTAACACAACTTCTTCTCCAAACAGGAGCCTGAAGGGTGTAAATTTGGTGGCTCTGCATTCCGAGGTGTTATGGGACCAGGTGACGGAGGTTAGCTCTTCCGCCCACTTTCCTTTGGGCCTGCCTTGCAATTTCTTTGATACGACTTGAAAGATTGTTGCATTGGCTCTTTAGACTAACCCGTTGGATTGAGGGTGCCGGACTGAGGCGAAGCATAGGATTGTTCCGATTTGTGCGCAAAATTCTTTGAAAACCTCGCTGTCGAATTGAGTGCCATTGTCAATAGTTAGGTATTTGGGGACTCCGAACCGGCAAATTATTTGCTGCCAAAAAAACTTCTTCACGGCCAAGGAGGTGATGGAAGCCAGTGGTCTAGTTTCAATCCATTTCGTGAAGTATTCCACAGCTACGACTGCGTAGCGAAGGTTTCCTGGAGCTATTGGGAGCGGACCGACGAGGTCCATTGCCCATCTTTGCAATGGCCATGTTGGGCATATCAGAGTTGTTGGAGCCCCTGGGGCATTTTGTGTTTTTGCCTTTAGTTGGCAACCCTCGCAACGTTTGACGATGTTTTCTGCGTCTCTTAACGCTGTCGGCCAGTAGAAACCTTGTCGGAAAGCTTTTCCAACTAACGCCCTCGGGCCGTTGTGTGAACCGCAGATACCTTTGTGAACGAGTTTAAGAAAGTCATTCCCTTCAGTCTGTGAGACACATTTGAGCCAAGGCGAGGTTACCGAAGCTTTGAGCAGAATGTTGTCCACAATTTTGTACCCTCGAACCCTTTGCTTAAGTCTGTTTTCTTCTTCTTTGTTGTCGGGTTCATGCAGCCCCTTGATATAGGCCATGATTGGTGCTCTCCAATCTTCGCTCTAGATTGCATTGATCAGCTTCGCTGTTTTCTCGGACACTTCAAAGGCTGATTGTGTCGCGGCTTCATAGAATACGTCTGGGGGTAACTGAAGTTGTTGTGCTGCCGCTTTGGCCAGATTGTCTGCCTCGCTGTTATCTGACCTCGGTATTACTTTCACTGTTATGCCGAGGAAGAAAGATTCTAACCTTCGGACATATTGTAGGTATTTTTGTAGCTCTGGATCTTTCGCTTTATAATTTTTCTCGATGTGCCCCGCGATGACTTGAGAGTCTGTACTGATGACTGCCCTTCGGACTGACAACGATCGAAGCCTTGAGAGTGCTAGTACCACTGCCTCGTACTCTGCGGAGTTGTTTGTGCATTTGAAGTTGAGCCTTTTTGCATATCTTAGCTTAGACCCGGATGGCGAAACTAGAATGGCCGAGGCCCCTCCTCCAGTTGCTCCCCAGGCTCCGTCGACATATACTGTCCAGAATGGGTCTTGTTGAGTTCCATCTCTGCGGGGGTCAGGGGTCCACTCAGCTATGAAATCTGCTAATGCCTGTGATTTGATTGCTGTCCTCCCGATGAAGGTTATAGCATAACTATTGAGCTCGACTGCCCATTTCGCTATTCTGCCAACTGCCTCGCTATTCTTGAAAATATTCTCAAGGGGGTATGCCGAGGGTACATGGATCTCATGTGCCTGGAAGTAATGCTTTAGCTTTCTTGATGCCATGACCACGGCGTATGCTATCTTCTCGAGCTCTGAGTAGTTTCGTTTGGGACCTTCGAGGGTTTCTGATACATAGTAGATTGGGGCTTGCCTCGTTCTGTTGTTCTCGTGTAACTCTTTGATTAGGACTGCGCTTGCTGCGTGAGGCGAAGCTGCGACGTACAGCAGTAACAGGTCCCCTTTGCTTGGGCTAGTTAAAACAGTCAAGTTGGTGAGATACTTTTTCAAATCCTCGAAAGCTTTCTGCTGCCGAGGTCCCCAATTGAATGGTGCAGTGCTTCTCAATGTTTCAAAGAAAGGTAATCCTCTCTCAGCGGACCTGGAGATGAATCTGCTGAGTGCTGCTAATCGTCCTGACAAGCGCTGAGTTGCTTTCCTGGTCGATGGTGGTTCCATATTGATGATGGCATCAATTTTTTCGGGGTTGGCTTCAATTCCCCTTGCTGAGACAATGCAGCCTAGCAGTTTTCCTTCGCTTACCCTGAAAACACATTTTTCGGGGTTTAGTTTGAGTCCGGCGGACCGAAGGTTTTTGAACACTCTTTCCAAGTCTGTTATGTGATTTTCTTTTAACTCGCTCTGTACGATCAAATCATCAACGTATGCAGAGATGGCGTGCTCGTCTTTGAAGACTTCAGTTGTCATGCGAGCGAAGGTTGATCCTGCGTTTCTGAGGCCCTCTGCCATTCTTCGAAAACAAAAGGTGCCCGAAGGTGTGATGAAGCTTGTTTTTTCCTCATCTTCCTCATTCATCCAAATCTGGTGGTACCCTGAGAAACAGTCGAGGAGAGATAGCATTTGGCAGCCAGCTGCTCTGTCAACCAAGGTGCTTATGTTAGGCAGAGGGAAATCATCCTTCGGACAGGCTTTGTTCAGGCTTGTGAAATCAACACACATCCTCCATTTCTTGTTCTTTTTCTGAACTAGCACGACGTTTGAGAGCCATGTTGGATATTTGACTGGACGGATGATGCCTGTGTCCAGAAGTCTTTTTACCTCTCCCTTCGCTGCCTCTTTTCTCTCTTCTGACATTTTGCAAAGCTTTTGCTTAACTGGGCGATAGCCTGGTTTGATGTTTAGGCTGTGCTCGATCAATGTTCTATTTACGCCCTTGAGGTCCTCCGCAGACCAAGCGAAGGTATCGGAGCTTTCCTTGAGGAAATGAATAAGATTGTCTTCTAAGTGGGGGTCTAGGTTGGCTAAGATGAACACGTTCCTTTCTGAATTGCCCTCGAAGAGTTGGACTTGTTTAGTCTCTTCTTTGGGTGATGCTTTTACTCTATCGATGCATTCTTCACCCTCGTCACTAAGGTTTGCGGCTCGAGGCTTTGACAAATTGTGGACATTGCGTTGCCCCGGTGCTACTGTTCCTTCGGCTGCTCTTGCAATGTCTTGATCTCCGTACACTGCGACGACCCCCTTCGGAGCAGGAAGCTTCATGCAAAGGTATGCAGGGTGTATTACAGCGTTGAATGCGTTGGTGACCCCTCGGCCGAAAATTGCATTGTAAGGATAGAACATGTCGACCACATCGAAGGTTATATGCTCAGTTCTGCAGTTCAGCTGATCTCCGAAGGTAACGGGCAGAGATATTTTTCCGATAGCTCTTACTTGTTGCCCGCCGAAACAGTATAGTGGGTTATCGGAGGGTTGTAAGAGGTTTCTGTCAAGCTTCATGCTGTCGAAGGTTGTGGCGAACAGGATGTCAGCGGAGCTTCCAGTATCGACGAGAATTTTGGTGACTGTCCACCCTGCTAAGTTGGTTTCGATCACCATTGCATCAGTGTGAGGGTAATCCCTTAACTTCATGTCACTGGAATCGAAGGTTATCGGGATGTGAGACCATCGGCCGAACTTGTGCGGTCCTTCGACGGCTACATGGTGCACTCTTCGAGCATGTTCTTTCTTTTGCCTCTTGTTGCCGTGATCTTCGTTGGAGCTTCCGGTGATAGCTAGTATCACACCGAAGGTTGATGTTGGGTTGTTGATGGTTGTCTGGGTTTGGGCTTCGGATTTGACTGGTTGGGGTGCTGGCAGAGCCGGTATTGGTGGTGGTGGTGGTAGGGTGTTGCTTACTTGTTGGTTGGTTTGGGTTTGAGGGGTTGTTGGGAATGTGACAGTGTATGGCACATTTTGGCGTTGAGGAAAAGAGGTTGGTCGATATGAGGTGTGGTTGTAGTGTGGGTGTTGAGAGTAGAAAGGTTGGTGCGAGGGTAAGCCGTAGTTTACGGGGGTGTACTGGTAGGGAGGTTGGGTTGGGTTGAAATTTGGCTTTCTGGTGTGGTTGACGGTTCTGTTTTCCGTTGAAGAGGCTCTTTTGGACTCCTGGTACTCTTTCCCTCTGGCGAAGCACTCGCATTGCTTTGTTGTGTGCCCCTTTCCTAGGCCACAGAAATGACAGTACATTTTGGCTGGGTCCCTCTGTTGGTTTCTTTGGTCAGGCGGGGGTGGAAAACCATGTGGGTTTTGGTTGCCCGAAGGCTGAGTGCTTCTTCTCTGGTCTTCGATAGGATTTGCCTTGTTGATCGCTCCAACATTGCTCTGATCTTGGCGAGGGTTGTTTTCTCTCGCTTGGGGCCTCGGCTGTGGTTTCTGCTGCGATCTTCGGGCATCGGACTTTGCCCGGAAATCCATGTCCGCTCTGCAGTACCTTTCCATTGTGTCATGAAGCTCTTCGATTGTGTTAGCTGGTTTTCTGGCGAACTTTGAGGAACATGGGCCTGGGCGTAAGCCGCTGACTGCAGCGAGGATCACGGCCTCGTCGGATATTCCCGGAGTTCTTGCTCTAATCTGGATGAACCTTCGCCAGTAGTCCTGTAACGGTTCGCGCTCTTCTTGTTTGCAGTTGAACAGCTCGATGGGGTTTGATGGGGCTGCCGTGATGCCCTTGAAGTTTGTGCAGAGTCTGTCTCTGAGGTTGGCCCAGGAATCCACTGTTCTGGGGCAAAGGTTGCTGTACCAAGTCTGCGCTATGTCACGAAGGATGATTACAAAAGACTTTGCCATTGTTGACTCATCCCCTCCTGCTGCGGCGACTGCCGCTTCGTAGCTCATTATGAACTGGCGAGGGTTAGTGAGTCCATCGTAACACGGGAGGTTTTGCGGATTGTAGCAAGGCGGCCAGGGTTGGGTTTGTAGTATTTGGGAGAGTGGTGACTTTGGGTCATAGGGCATTTGGTGTTGTTGGGCTCTGCGCTGGTTGCGAAGGTTTGGCTCTATCTCATCTGGGTAGAGTTGGCGAAAGTTTGGTTGTCTCATAGGGTATGGTTCTGGGTGATTTGGTGGTGGTGGGGGTGGTGGATGGCGGCGGAGGTTGCCATGATCCTGCTCCTCATTTCCCCCCTGTAGTGGTGGCATTTCCCCATCGTTCCATCCCTCGGCTTCAGCTTCAGCTGCCGCGAGGGACTCCTCCATCCGGCGAAGCTGTTCCCTAGCCTCGTTTGCCTTTTGCCTGATGGCGCGCAACCGGTTGTGCCTCTCAAGCTGGCCCAGGCGCCTTTTCTTCTCTTGCAATTCAGCTTGAAGCCTTTCCAGGGCCTCGAGGCCCAATTCCTCCTCGTCTCCTCCTTCTCCTCCTCCGGGAGAGTGGGGGTGCAGCTGCACTGGCGTCCGGGTTTGAGGGCCCGGGACTTCTGAGTCTGGAGTTACATCTTCCGCTCTCGAGGGTTCCGCGATTTCCTCGGCAGGTGGAACCGCCGCCGCA
Source organism: Coix lacryma-jobi var. lacryma-jobi (assembly GCA_009763385.1). Taxonomy (NCBI): domain Eukaryota; kingdom Viridiplantae; phylum Streptophyta; class Magnoliopsida; order Poales; family Poaceae; genus Coix; species Coix lacryma-jobi. The sequence continues at coordinate 115,503,528 of CM019829.1, forward strand.
GCTTCTCTAGCCACGCGAAGGTCTCTGGTAGTGGTCGCTCTTCTGTTTCCCGCCATTTCGAACTTCGGTCCCCACGGACGGCGCCAAACTATTGGTAACACACTTGCCCAACCTCCGCACACGTGCAGGGGGGTGGCGAAGGTGGCCAATCGTCGGGACCAAGTTAAGATGTGATGGGAACAAAAACGGTGCAAAGGTATGATGAGAACAGTGTCACTATGGCTCTATTCCCCCAAAAAAAATCCCCTCATTACACTGTTCACCCCCCGGTATTTATAGGGGATACCAAGGGGTGCCGACCAGATTACAATAGGGTACAAGAAAGATTCCTCTGCGCTATACATACTGAAGGGCAAACTCGTACAAACACAGCTGGAGCCGAAACCCTAGCCTGCTTTCCATGCGCCCGCCGCCGCTCGGCTCGCGCTCACCCTCGCGGAAATGCGAGGGCTGACCTTCGTCTTGCGAAGATATCCGTCTAGTCGCGAAGTCCGAGTCCCTTCGCCACCAGTTGGGCCTGGGCCTCTCGGCGAAGGTGTGCGGGATGCGCGAGGGTTGCTCCTGGCGCTCCTCATGCCCTTTGCCTGTAAGAAATTGTTGAACACTCCGAAGGTTGGGTCAGTATTCGGGGGCTTGAGCGGTGACTTGAGGGACTTAACAAGATTAAAAAGGGCAGGCGGCGAAGGTGCGCGGGACGCGCGAGGGCCGCTTTGTTGAGCCAGCCTGCGTGGTGCCACTGCCGAGGGTCCCTTCCCCCAACAATCATCCCTTATTTCCTTGTCCAAAACTCATCAATAGATCACCTAATTCAATCCCAAAAGCATCTTAGGCTCCCAAATGGTCAAATTCTTGATTGTTTAGGAGTTCTTCAAGACATACTCGTGGTGATTGATGACCACAAAATATCCCTAGATTTCCATATCTTTGACCTTCCTAGGCTATCCTCTCATCTAACCTTTATTGGAAGGCCAATCATGCAAATCTTGGAGAATGTTTCAGGAAATGAGAGGCTTGATCATAGAATAGGAAAGGACTATTTACCCATTTGGTCTTCTCGATCTCTCAACACATGGGTAGAATCCAAACCTATTCTTGATCCTAGGGGTGAGCTTATGTCAATTTCACGAACAACCATGACCCCTCCAAGTTTGGAGGAGGACTTAGGTTGTCATGAAGAAGGAAGTGCTCACCCTCTCATCAAGCTCAATCCAAGGGAAATCATGTCCATGGAATGTCATAAGCATGGAATAATGGAAACAAATATTTTGCCTATGGACATTCGTGACACATCAACACTTGAGCTTGAAAGGGAAGATGATATCAATGAACATGGAAGTCACATCTTAACCGTCCCATCAAATCCATTCTTCCATGATAAATCTTTCAAATCAATTCTTCTCCCTACCATCACCACACATGAGATCTACAATCCCTTCATGCTTCCCGCTGTTAAAATTGAAGGACCGAAAGTGCTACCAGAAAGCGACCAGAGGGGGGGGTGAATGGGAGCTTCAAATTTTCCTTTCGGAAACTTGTCACCACTGTCCCGAGAAACACCCCAAGAGCAAACCTAGAGCTCGTATGTGTCCACGACCCTAGAGGTAGGGTGGATGCTTCCAAGAAGCACAGCGAGACACTATACGACTCTAGAAACCCAACGCAAAAGCCGGAAATCAAAACCGACAACGAACGAACAAACCGCAGATGAAACTACGCAGACTCAGCAGCATCGGACGCTGGCAGCGTCCGATGGCAAAGCACCGGATGCGTCCGATGCGAACATGACACTTCTGGAACCTTACTGGACACCCATCGGATGCTGTGAACAGTACAACCCTAGCGTCCGATGTCTGACCCCCGGTGCGTCCGATGGCAACGGACGCTCCGATGGTCAGCGTCCGATGCTCCTTAAAGAACACTGTCAGACGACACGTGGCACCGGACGCTCCGATGGAAGAGACTCAGCGTCTGATGCTCAAGAACACAACGTCCGATGGTCCCGATACTGCACTGTTCTTCCGCGAAATCCACTCGATCTCCTTCAAATCAAAAGCACTACGGCTTAGACTTGGTATGAGGAGTCTCAAGGAGGTTAGTGAGCTATCCCATGGGAATCATGGCTCGCATCTAACTCCAAATCGATGGATTGAAAGAAATCGAGACTAAAGGAGCAAAACCGATCCAAAACGAAAATCAACCGATCTACTAGGTCGTGAAGTTAGGGATGATTTCCTTCGATGGAAAGAAGTGCCTCACGATCTAGAACAACTCTATTCAAACGGATTTGCAAAACATGCACCGAGCAAAGAGATCGATCGATGGGAAAAACGTGGAGAAAAACAATCCGCGAAGAACACAAACAAAACGTGAATCACCACCACGAATTTGCAACTGTGTGGCTACCACACGCTACAATAATGAGATTACGGTCTCACTTCCTCAAAATCTCACGGGCACAGAGGTATTGTTCTCTTCTCTGTGGATCCCAGTTTGCTACAGCAGGGGACTGGGAGAGCAGGAAAACCTAGAAGGCAAAGAGCAAATGGCTGAGATAGAATGGGACGAGGGTGTCTCCCTCTACTTATCCTAATTCTAATTCCTACTCTACCCCTCTCTAATTACAGAGCGAACCAGCTAAACCCTAGGGTTATTCTGGACCAACTCGAAGATGCTGTGATCCGACGGCCACGCCCGCACAACTGGTAGCGTTGCCTCAACGCAACCTCATCGATTGCCGCCACCGCTCCGCTCGTCCTTTTCACGGACTTCACCCCCGGTTTTGAGGCCCAAACCGGGAAACCAGCCTTCACGACCAACCCCCGGTTTTGAGGCCCAAACCGGCAAACCAGCCGTCCATCGCCTGAGTTTTGTGGCCCAAACTCAGAAACCCGCAGCACCCAGGTTTTGAGGCCCAAACCTGGAAACCGTCCTCAGCCCGAGTTTTGTGGCCCAAACTCGGAAACCATCAGCACCCCAGGTTTTGAGGCCCAAACCTGGAAACCGTCCACTCGGTGGTTTTTCTGTGGCTCAACCACCAAACCGAGCCGTAGAGGGGATGCACCGCCCGTGCACCCCGTCCACCGACATGTGTCCCCAAGTCCTCGACTCGAGCAACACCATGCCCGCAAGTCTTCGCTCGTCGCTGTCCCAGGCTGTCAGCCACCACAGCTGATCCTCGGGCCACCGGTCCCTCAGTCCAAGCCTCACGTCCGCCCTTCGCCACTCTCAGTCCATCGGCACGGCACGTCTCTACTTGACCTTCACCTTGCCTCTGATCACTGTATCCGTGCTCGACACCTGCACAACACAAGCCAAAGAACATGCGCATTATCCCAGTTGACAATCACTCATCACTCAGAGACTCGGTATACACCCATGTACCCGCAATCTCCCCCTTGATGAGTGCATTGTCAACTACCAACACAAATCATAATGAAAACAGAAGGAGGAAGGAAGGAAGAGAGAGAACTTGACCAAATGACCCAAAAACATAGCAAAGCCGAAGAAGGTCAAGTGGAAAGAGCAAGACAGCTTGGTTCCCAAAGACATGGGCAACGGCTCGACGCAACCAAGCAAAGCAAAAGCTAGCCCTCAAGAAGAGGTAGAACAGGCTCAACACCGCTAGCGAGAAAACTTGACACCAATTGGAAAAGCAACTGAACATCAAGCAAAACAGAGCTAGCCCTCAAGAAGAGGCAGAACGGGCTCAACACCGCTAGCGAGGAAGCTCGATACCAACTGAAGAAAGCTAGAAATCAGCCGAAGAGCATCAAAAGCAAAAGTGCTAGTCCCTCAAGAAAGAGGCAAAGGCTCAACACAACTAGCTACCAAAAATGCTCAAACACTCAGCAGCAAGCAAAACGAGCAAACTCCCCCTTAGTTGAACACTCGAAGGACATATGATTTGCAATTTCTCCCCCTTAGTTGAAAATGCACCATCAAGCAAAAGTGCACCAACAAGCAAATTTCTCCCCCTCAACAGAATATCTCCCTCCAGAAATGCATATGAGTAAAAATGCAAGTTAGTAGCTTCAGAGATATAATCAAAAGAGTGCAAGGATGCTCTACACAGTTCTGATCTGATGACTCAACAACATCCAGAAGAAGCTAGCAAAGGCTCAAACTGATCACCAGATACGAAATATGAATATGAGAGCAAACGAGCAGTTTTCAGCCAAAAAGGGTTCACCATCAAAATAGCACAAAACATGTATAGACAGGATATCCGACAAGTGCTAAACATGTATACAAGGTGAACTACCCCTAGCACAGTTCAATCATCATGCTATAGGATGAAACATAGACTTGTGTTTGCTAAATTTTATCGGAGTTTGCAGCGGTTAATTTACACAAGGTCAAATTTCAGCATATGATTGCGAGAGATTGAAAGCTTGTCATTGCCTAACTTTTCAACTGTGCGAAGCCTATGCAGAAGCAATCAGAAGCTTAAAGTAACAGTTTCGGTCATACACTACACAGCTCAAGTTTAACTCAAAGTGCAATGAGAAACAGTCTCGAAGCTGTGATGTGTTGACAAGCAATCCCATCTCGATCTTTTCCAATTCACTTAACTTGGTTCAGATTTTAAACAGAATATGAACAAACCAAGCAAGTGAGAGACTCAACACTAGAGACATAGCAACCTAGCATATATGAAAAGCACAAGTGACTTCAACACATTCTACACATGCTAGTTGCATATCTCAATGGTGAACATTTTCAAGTTTTATGTTCATTAATCAGATTCACCATTCATGAAATAGCTCTGCTCACAACATGTATCAGTGATCATTCCACCTTGAACTAAGTTAAATTTGGTTTTGCGGGTGTGTTGCCACCAGCAGAGCCCTGCACTTGACCTTCTCTTGTCTTCGTGATTCAACACACACCTTGAACTAAGTGTGGGGGTCGGTTGACCTCCCCCAAGATCATCTTGTCACAATGTTGAAGCTGCCATGGAGTCATATACTATGATAATTCAACATCCAAAAGTTGGATTCCAAAGGCTACATTTGGGCGTCGGGCGACGGCCAAATGAGCACATAGACAAAATGTGTCAGTGCAGAAATACGTCTTTAGAGGTAAGAATACACAGGGTAGACACCGAAGTGGCCAATGGCTACAAGGTGGGGTCGGCCGACCCCACCCTGGGTCCTTCGGCCAACCAGTCAACGTCCATTCCATCCTGACATGCTTCTTGACTGGTTTACCACATCTCCTCCCTCTTTTAGTGCATTCCTCTTTTACATTTGTTTATTTCTCCACATAAAAAAAAGAATACACCATTCATGTTTGTCTCCATGTTACCTTGTTTCTATTGAAGCATGCTTTGGTTTGGGAGTAATGTACATGCTTCCAAAAGCTCTTTAAATTAAGCATGGTGCTTAGGTTAAATAGCTTTCCTTAATCAATTAAGACATGGTGTCTAGTTTGTTTATTGAACCAAAAGATACTTGGATAGAAATTGGTTGTGCATATGGACTAACTCATGTAGGAAGACTCCCAAAATTTGGTGGGAAAGTCATGAGAACATACGTGGAGATAATTCAAGGCTAGACAACTCCACAGAAGCTAAGTGTGGGGGTCGGTCGACCCCCATGTGAAGCGTCTAAAAGTTCTAAGCATACCATGTTGATGTTCACTTGAACCCAACCTCGCACGTCAAATTTGGGCCGCATCGCTACTTTTTGGCGTCGGGCGACGGTGAAATGAACACACCACCAAAAAGCACAAGTGCCAAAGTATGTCCATGGAGGTAAGAACATAAATGGAAAGCACCTACGTGGCCTAAGGTGCCAAGGTGGGGTCGGCCGACCCCACCATGGATCTTCAGGCCCACCAGTCAGCCTTTGCTCCGTACTGGCTTGTTTGCTACACCTCTTTCCTCTCTTGAGAATCTCTTTTTACATATTGAATTGTTTCTCTACAAAATAAAATAAAAAGAGGTCTCCAAACTCCATGATAACATCAGCCTTGCTTAAAAACGTGTATGTATTCCTTCGGGTATGTGCTGGCCACTAATCCTCTGCAGGAATGAAACAATGAATGGAGCAGAAGATCGAAACATCATGCCAAGATCCACAAAAGAAGAACAAAATGATGGCATGAAGTACAAGATTGGAGATACGATGTCCCTGATCAGCTCAGGATGTGAGGCTAGCCAAGCAAGGAAATCTTTACGGACCACCACAATTCATGTACCCATCGTCACATGGTGCCACCATGCTCAAATGACTAAGGTAACATCTTAAGGTAAATGGTCATTGTTTGAAAAGATCTTCCTTGGTTCTGGCATATATACAAATGAAGAATCAAACATGTTTAAGTTATAACTTTCAATGATAAAACCTTGCTTAACATAACATGTTTTTCTTCTGTAACATTGTTCATAGCCTTACATATCACTATCATGACATCCTAATCTTAACCCAATGTGCTGAATATTTTACACATCTTATATCTAGAAGATGAAGGTCATGATCATGTAAAGTTTGATACATTATGTCATAAGATGTAGGTTGGACGACCCTTCTATAGGTTGAGCAATCAAACTCCTTTAGCCAAATGTATTCAAATTTTAGATTCATCCTTCTTCTCTTAGTAACCATGTTACAAGAATAAATATTGCACATCAAGTCAACCTTGAACTTCCTCACATGTTGCAATGTGTCTTGTCCAAGATTTCTTTTGAATAAAATTTGACTCTGTGGTGTCTCCCACCAGTAGGGTCCTTTTGTATTTCACATTTGTTGTTTTTGAATAAAAGACAGGTACTGATTGGAAGAAGTGTGAGGGTTGGTCACCCCCAAACTTTCACCAATGGAAATTCTAAGTCTACAGCAGTGATCTACACTGGGAGAGATGTTGCCACACAAAAATTGAGCCTGTTTGGCCACCAAAAGACGTCGGTCGATGGTCCAAAGGTGGCCAATTGAGCTAAGTTTTGGTGCACTTGTAAAGGAGAACAAAGGGAACAACGTACCACATTCCGTTTTCCAAGATCCCACTAAAGGCATGTCGGCCGACGTGCAAATGATGACAAAACAGAAAACAAAAAAAACACAGGAAGGCGTCCCACGGTGAGAGACACACTTAGGAGTGTCATAGGCTACTAGGTGGGGTTGGCCAACCCCACCATGGGGCCTTGGGCCCACCTGCCAACATCCACTGTTGATGCTTCACTTTGAAACGCCAGTTTGACACTTCCTCTCATCTTTTTGGTTTATGTTTCCACACTTTGGTTAGTTTCCATGCAAGTAAAATGAACCAAAACCACACTTGGATTAAAATTTGAAAAGTGACATGCTTACGACATTTTTGAGATAGAAGCTGCATAAAGTTCATTCCATACACATATCCTTATGCTTGTGGAAAAATCTTGATAGGAAAAATCATATTGACTAAGTTGTTGTGAAATGTGATATAGCTCTGGCTTAGGAGTCCTACCCGTTCTATTCAAAGTGCTCGGAGATCTTATTTCTGATAAAAATGTCATAAAACCATAGTGTCACATACTCCTCAATGGTGAGAAAATTCCTACCAAAGCCAAATACCATGTTCTTACATGTTCAAAACTTTCCTATGCTACTTGTTATTGCTTTGAGTTTAGTCAAACCTTGTTGACCCTTGTTGAGAAATTTATCATGCTCCCAAGATCAAGATCACGTACACTCCACATATACACGCCGCTTCTACACTGGAAGTGCGCGAAAACATGCCTTTCATTTCCACAATTAAATACTCCAAGTTCTAAAAGAATGATCTCTCTAGTTGGAATTAGTAGAAGAGACATGGGCTATGCATAAGTAAAAAAAATATAATAAGAGAAAAAAAAATTGGACACATGAAGGTCCAAAGTATTGAAAAAAAAGAGATGAGCATGTTAGAGCTCATGAATAAAAAGAGTTATGATAGCCATGTCTCAAAAATAAGTAATAGAGAGAGATCATATCACTAAAGGAGTATCATGTGTCATACACACCATGTTTCACACACATGCACATCTTGATCTAGGATTATGACATTTTTCTCCTTGGATCCTTGTTTTGACTTTACAATATATGCAATACAAGTATGTTATCATGTTTATCCCTACCTGAGCTCTACATAAGCCTTTTAGAAGTAGGATGAAATAAAAGAAGGTAAATAATGTTATGCCTTGGTAAGGAATCATACACCATTGAGCGATTTGAGAGTACCATATGAGGAGTATAAGTGAACTATGTGTTTCTTGTGAAAACTTTGAAAAACTCCAAGTCACTAAGATGTGAATTAGGAAAAGATAACTTTGCCATGAGTTGTTCCACCTTACAACACCTAAAGGATATATGTTAGACAATACCACATAACCCACTTGTATAAGGTATGTCTTGAATGATACTTTAAGTTGCTATATATCTTGAAGATTGTTATGATCATGTCTTTTGCTATCCTTAACCTTTACTCGAGGACGAGCAAAGAGATAAGTGTGGGGGATTCTTGTTGACGGTGAGATATCACCAAAATAACATGCCCAAAACACCATCAACAACCTCGGAATAGAAGGAAGATAAGCATAGCAAAAGCATATTTTGGTACAAATAACTTGGTTCCACATGTACATGTCCTCTATTTGAATGTAGGTGCAAAGTCGGTGAAAAACCAAGCTTGGGGAACCCAACATGACACGTCGGCCGACCCATCAAGTATGGCAAATGTCCAATCCAACTTGACCAACATCATAGACTATCCTTCTAGAAGTCACCTGCAAAAGATGGGCTGATTTGGCCTCATTTGGACGTCGCCCGACCCCCCTTTGTACCATTCAACCAGAACCTTCTGCGCTTTCCCACTCTACAACATGCTAGGAGGCCCCACACTAGAGAGAATTGGTCCCACCTATCATAGGGGTATCGGCCGACCCCCTTATGTACCCAATCTGCCTCAACTTTCCTCCATGGCCTCTATGCATGCCGCCATGCAAAGAAGCACATGTTGAATTAAAGAAGCACATGCTTAATTCTTCTCCACCATTGATTTGAAGGAGGTTACGATCCAAGGGCTCTCATCCATCATCACGCGGATCGATGACGTGGCACATTGAGTGGTTCTCATTCATCCCCTAGGACTATAAATACCCCCCTACCCCTCACTCTTCATTCATGACATAGTAGAGTTAGCTACACTTGAGAAGCATTAGTGAAGCTCTGGCGTAGCGCTATGCGAGTAAGGAGAGAGTGAGGGAGTCGTCTGGAGGAAGCCCCGGGCCTGTCGGGAGTCCCCTCCGCGGTGTACCTCAGCGGATGTGGTCTTCTCTGTAAGTAAACATCCGAGATCTTCTTTAATATTCATTATTTGGTTTAGCATTAAGTTATATACTTGTGTTTCATGGGTATGCTATTCTATTAGTAGAGTGCTTTAGCCTTGTGGTACCGGGTTAGAGTAGTAAGGGTAGCGTAAACGTGGTGTTTAGGCTATATCTTGCCAGTATATGCTGCTTGTCGCACAGATAGATAGTGGTAGCCAGCGGGTGGTGACAGCCCCAAATCTGGTCTCTGGAGTCCACCACGTGTTTATAGGCAAGTTCTTAAAAAGTAGGGCTGGGTAAGGGAGTTGGGCTGCTTGCACGGGCTTCAGCTGCAACTGCCGCCCCCAGTGAGCAAGGGTGGAGAACGCCGCATATACCTTTTGCTATACCAGATATAGGATGTTATAGAGATCCTCTCTACCGAGCTTTCATAGGCTCTTCTATCTCATCATAGGATGATCTTGATTCTAGTTAGTTCACTTCACGTTCCCCGTGGAAAATACGATACCTGGAATACTCCCGGTGAAGGCTGCATTGACAACCGTATGCTTGCGGTTTACCCGTTTGCCACTTTAGGTGTCAACAGTTGGGCAATACTTAGCAAAGTGTCCCATTTCATGGCACCGGTAGCACATGAAATGAGATAGCTTCTTTTCTTCTTGCTTCTTTATTTTCTTGCCCTTGCTCTTGTTCAAGCCAATGCCACTCTTGTCACCATAGCTCTTTTGATTCTTCATCATGTGCTCATAGGTGACCTTTGATTCATACCACCTCTCTAACTTGTTGCTCAAATTCTTCACTTCACTTTTGAGCTCATTGTTCTCCTTCAAAATGTTAGTTTCACAAGACAAGGAAGTAGAACAAGCATCTATATGTGAAGAACATGACATAGATAATAAATCTTCACAAGAGGTGGATACATGCTTCTTCTCTACATCACATGGGTTAGCACAAATATGTGATTGATCATTTGACCCAAATGATGAGCTCTCACTAGTTTTAGTTTCTTCATTAGAAAGCTTCTTAGTGAGTAAAGCATGGTCTTGTACCAAGTTGTCATGAGCAACATTAAGTTCCTCATGAGTCAATTTAAGCTCATCATGTGAACAAGTAGTTACATAAAGTAGATGCTTTTGTTGTTCACATGCATTCTTTAGAAATGAGTTTTCTTTTGCCAATTTCATTGTTTTAGCCATCTCATTTTCTAAAGCTTTGGTGAGTCTACATACAACCTCTAAATTTGGATCATCACAATCAACAACCACATTTGCAATTGATACCTTAGTGTCACCGTGTGACATGAAGCAATGTGGTGTAGAGGGAGAGCTTGTAGAGACATCACTCTCATAGCCATCATCCTTATCAAGTGATCTTGCGGATTGATCATCATCATCATCACTTGACCATGAGGTGGAGCAATCCTCCACAACCACCAAGTTGTGGTCATGCTCATCATCCTTATATGCCTCTTCCTTGGGCTCACTAACATCATCATCATTTGAGGCACTCCCATACTTATCATTGAGATACTTCCACATGTTATGGGAGGACTCTATATCCATGATCTCTCTAAAGATATCATCATGCAAAGACCTAAAAATTATGTTAGTAGCTTGGTACTCGAGATATAGGCATTTCTCTTGTGCTTGAGTTAGATTCTTTTCATCCAACACATGAGAAAAGCCTACATCTACGATCCACCACATTTGAGGGCAAATAAACTTGAAATTGCATATCATCCAAGTTTTCCATCGTGTAAAGTGAGTGCCATCAAAAATGTGTGGACAATCAATGCCTAGCCCATAAGTCGCCATCCTCTCAGGTCGGTGAAGACCACAAATGAGAGACCTAGCTCCGATACCACTTGTAGGGTCGAGATGGCGGACTAGAGGAGGGGTGAATAGTCCTTTTTAAAATTAAACATACCTGCTAACCGAAACAAATGCGGAATTAAAACTATCGGTCTAGCCAAGACTACACTCATCTACTTATACTCTATGACACCTTTCAAAAGATCCTAAACCAAGCAAATAAGGTGTCGGGCTAGCTAAAGCTCACCTAATCAATCTAGCTTGCAAGGTCACACAAACCTATGCAACTAGTAAGCTCACCTAAACAATTCTAGCTTGCAAGGATACACAAACCTAAGCAACTAGTACTCAAACAACCGGGGAGCTCCTACACATGCCACTAAGCAAAAGCACAAAGCCTAGGTTCACTAGCAATGCTCAATAACAAGACTACACAAGCCAAATTAGAGAGCTCAACTTAGCTACACAAACTAAGCAACTAAACACTAGCACAAGAGTGAGTATTCAAACACAAGCTAGTGAAGGAACGAGGCAGCCGGTACTACCGGGATGCTAGGCTGGTACTACCGACCACTAGGGTCGGTACTACCGACGTATACCAGGCACCTGCAGAAAGCTACGAAATCGAAGTGGGTGAGATGCGATTTCAGATCTAGTAATTACCCCACTTCCCTAAGTGTTGTAGATGAAGGTTGTAGCTTTCCCAAGTCTTGGTTCCTTGCCAAAAGGTAGATCGAGTCTTCCCAACCTAAGAAAGAGTGAAGGAGGGAGGAAGAACACGAAGAACACAAGCACAAGCATAATATGCAAGGAACAAAGAACAACAAGAGAAGGGGACACAAGATTTTATCCCGAGGTTCACTTGGTTGCCACCAAGCTAGTCCCCGTTGAGGCAAGCCCAAGGTTGCCGCCGATCCTCTTGCTAGTGGTGACCCTAAGTCACGCTCTCCACGATGGAGTGCTCACCAAGTGCTCACCAAGAGCTTCTCCGGAGCCACGCACAATCTTCTTGCGTGCTTCACGACGGAGACAATCACCAAGGCGTCTAGGAGGTGGCAACCTCCAAGAGTAATAAGCACCACCGGCTTGCAACTCGAACACCTAATGCCAACTCTTGCAATCTCTCATGCACCGCATTAGAATCGCTCTCTCACACAATCAGATAAGCACTAATAAGAATGTGTGTGTTAGAGGGCTCCCAAGCACTTCCCAACCGTGGACACAAAGTCCCTAGGGTGCTCAACCTTTCCCAAGGGCCGGCCACCCCTCTATTTATAGAGGGGAGCCACCAACTAGTCGTTATCCCCTTTTCTCGAGCTCACACGGCCATAGTCGGTACTACCGACGAGAGGGCCGGTACTACCGGCGGTCAATATGACCGTTAGGACAGCCTTCCTAACACAGTCGGTAGTAGGGTCGGTAGTACCGACTTCATGGTGGTACTACCGGTAGGCCAAATTTTCCCCTACACAGAACGCCTCCAAACTTCCTCCAAACGTCGGTACTACAGACCACAAGGGTCGGTACTACCGAGGGCCGGTACTACCGGCCTTATGGCGGTACTACCTTTAGGCCAAAAATGGCCCAACACAGAGAGCCTGCGAACTGCCCACCGAGGGGTCGGTACTACCAACTTCAGCATCATGAGCTTCGCGCTAAAACGGCCATAATTCTTAGCTCCGAACTCTGATTTCGATGATCTTGGACATTTTGGAAAGCTAACTCAGAGGGCTACACAACCCACATACATAGCTAATCCAACTCACAAAGAATTAGTACAGAATTCCAATCCAAGAGTCATCCTAGAGTCCGGAGCACACCGAAAAGCCTCCTTCTCTTCTCCGAGTTGATCCACTTCAACTCCAACACCTTCTCCTTTGCAAATGTGCCAACACCACCAAGTGTACACCATCATGTGCATGTGTGTTAGCATTTTCACAATCACTTTCAAAGGATTTTCAATTGCACTCACCACGCCACTCGATCCTAGTAACAACACAATGTTAGATCGCTCAAGTGGCACTAGATGACCGATATGCAAACAAATTTGCTCCTCTTGATAGTACGGCCATCTATCCTAAACCCGGTCATATTCTTCTCTACACACCTATGACCGGCGAAATGAAATGCCCTAACAATATACCTTTGCCTTGTGCATTCCATTCCATCTCCTCCATTGTTGATCCAACACATGCACCAACCTAGATCAAATGATATGATCCACTTCATATCCTCACATGGCCTCCATGGTCCATCGATCTTGACCTCACTTACTCTTCACCATTGCTTCGGTCCTTCGGCGCCAAGTCTTTGTTCAAGCCTCCCGACACTCAGTACCAACGGCTTCAAAGCCTCCAACTTGCCCTTCACCTTCGCAATCGGTCCATCAAGCCAAGTCTCGCCTTGATCTTCACCATCTTAGCCACATGACTCCATGTCATGTTTCATGTGCATTAAGCTCCTCCATGATCACCATATGTGTGAGCTTCACATCAAGTCCAAGTCATTCACCTCCATGGCTCAAGTGCTCACACACATGTACCTGTGGACTAATCTCCTATGTATCTCACATAAACACAATTAGTCCACCTAAAGTTGTCACTCAATTACCAAAACCAAACTAGGACCTTTCAATGCGGCTGTAGCAGCGCGGGAGCGGCGGTGCTTGAGAGGTGCAGCGGCCGGCGGCGGGAAGGAGCCTGGGGGCGCAAGCTCGGGCTCGGGCGCGAGGAAGAAGAGAGAAGCAATATGATGCGTGGGACCAAAGTGTCGGTGAAAAGAATGACCCGCGCCGCTTAAAGGGGCATTAGATGCTCCGATGTGATCACATCGGGCGCGCCGATGCTCATCCAGAGAGTTCCAAAACGACCAGATTTACATCAGACGCGTCCTATGCCTTAGCATGGGGCATCGGACGGGGTCATCGGTGACCCCACATCGGACGCGACGGTCGCACTGTTCCAGCCGGGGCTGTCTATAGTGGGCCAGCGTCCGATGCTGCATTTTGGGCTGTTTTGAGTTTCTTCGTTGTGGCTCCCTCTCCCAACCAAGTTCCAACTCAAATAAGAGGCAAATAAACACCAGTTGGAACCTAGTATGAGCATCCTCGCATAAACCCTCAATTTGATAAAATTTTTGCCATAGGCTAAGTAGCTTTTTAGGAAAATAGGCGATAAAACCAGCGAGGAGACAACATGTGGCCACCAAAACTAGGGGTGTTAACCATTAGGAGCCTCAAATGCTCCTCCTAGTGGATGAACACATTGGTTTCTCAAGCTTAACCAAAGAAGAATGACAAGCAACACACATGCAAATGCAATGCAATTCAAAATTTGAATCTAGGTTGTTTGTCAAGTTTGCTCATGGGTAAGCTTCTTCACATGCTTTTTAGGGCAGTTATCTTAACCATGTCTGACAAGCCTAAGTGCATAGCATAAATTAAACATGACATATTATACAATGCAATGCAAAGACAACACCCCTTTCATCTTTTGACAAAGTTACTTAGATCAAGCACATTAAGCTCACTTCACAATCTACAAAGGGTACTCTCATCTAGGGGTTTAGTGAAGATATCCGCCAATTGATCTTCGGTTCTAACTCCTTCTAGAGATATATCTTTCTTTGAAACATAGTCCCTAAGAAAGTGATGGCGAATATCTATGTGCTTTGTGCGAGAGTGTTGAACCGAGTTGTTAGCAAGCTTAACCGCACTCTCATTGTCACACAACAAAGGTACCGCTTCTAAAACTACACCATAGTCTAGAAGGGTTTGTTTCATATAAAGGATTTGTGCACAACAAGCTCTCGTGGCTATGTATTCTGCCTCGGTGGTAGACAAGGCCACATTATTTTGCTTTTTTGAACTCCATGAAACTAGTGATCTCCCAAGCAAATGGCACCCTCCGGATGTGCTCTTTCTATCAATTTTGCAACCCGCTAATCCGAATCGGAATACCCAACGAGTTGGAAGTTAGCTCCTTTGGGATACCAAAGGCCAATGCTTGGGGTGTGCTTTAGGTACCTTAGGATTCTTTTTACGACTATGAGGTGTGATTCCTTAGGATCGGCTTGAAACCTAGCACACATGCACACACTAAACATGATGTCAGGCCTAGATGCGGTCAAATATAACAAGCTACCAATCATAGAACGGTAGAGAGTTTGATCAACCGAGTTACCTCCCTCATCTAGGTCGAGATGTCCATTTGTTGGCATTGGAGTCTTGATAGGCTTGCAATCATTCATATTGAAGCGCTTGAGGAGGTCTTTTGTATACTTCTCTTGAGATATAAAAGTCCCCTCCATTTGCTTGACTTGAAAGCCTAGGAAGAATGTGAGCTCACCAATCATGGACATTTCGAACTCCTTTGACATCAAGTCACCAAATTCCTTGCAATATTCTTCATTTGTTGACCCGAAAATGATATCATCAACATAGACTTGACAAATGAAGATCTCTCCATCAAGCTTCTTGGTGAATAGTGTGGTGTCGACCTTTCCAATGGGGAAGCCCTTCTCAATGAGGAAGTCCCAGAGGCGCTTGTACCATGCTCTAGGGGCTTGCTTGAGCCCATATAGCGCCTTGGACAACCTATAAACATGATTAGGATATCTAGGTTCTTCAAACCCGGGAGGTTGATCAACATAGACTAGTTTATTTATGAAGCCATTTAAAAATACATTTTTCACATCCATTTGATAAAGTTTAATGTCATGATGTGATGCATATGTAAGGAGGATACGAATGGCTTCAAGTCTTTCAACCGGTGCAAAGGTCTCTCCAAAGTCCAAACCTTCAACTTGAGAGAACCCCTTTGCCACTAGCCTTGCCTTGTTTCTAACAACCACACCTTGATCATCTTGCTTGTTTCTAAACACCCATTTGGTTCCAATGACTCTTGCGCCTTTAGGTCGCTCTTCAATGGTCCAAACTTGATTGCGGGTGAAGTTGTTCATTTCTTCATGCATAGCATTCACCCAATTCGGATCCTTTAGAGAATCATCTACATGTGTAGGCTCAACAAGAGAAACAAAGGAGTGATGTTTAATAAATGAAGCAAGTTTTTGAGATTGAGTCATTACACCCCTTGTTGGACTCCCTATGATGAGATCTTGAGGATGGGCTTGTAGTAGAGGAGTAGTCCTTCGATCAACCACTTGAGGGGCCGCTTATGGAGCATCAACATCTTGAGAGCTTGTATAACCATTTGATCATGGGAGACATGAGTATCTTCATTTGGCTCTCTCCCATATTTATCATCATCTTGTGGTACATTTGATGAAGATGTCTTGTCAATGACTTGCACATCATCATCATCATCTTTAGGCTTGATGGCTCCAATCAGCATGTTCTTCATTGCTTCCCTTAATGGTTCATCACCTACATCATCAAGATTCTCATGTGCTCCTTGAGAGCCGTTAGATTCATCGAATTCCACATCATATGTTTCTTCTACCATCCCGGTAGCATGGTTGAATACTCGATATGCTTTGGACTTCAATGAGTAACCAACAAGAAAACCAATATCACATCAGCGTTGAAACTTTCCTAGGTGTTGGCTCTTCTTGTAGATGTAGCATTTGCACCCACACACTCTAAAGAATGATACATCCGACTTCTTGTTGTTGAGTAGCTCATAGGGGGGTCTTTCCAAGAAGACGATGGGGAACAACCTGTTTGATGCATGTTGATGGTCCTTAAACACCTATTTTACCATCAACATTTTACCCTAAAATTCACCAAAAAGGCATGAAATGTAGTCAAATAGGTTTCAAACTAACCGAATTCCACATGTCCATAGATTTTGATTTGAATGCAGGATTTGAACCAAATTTGGATATTTGAACCACCAAAGGCCAAGCCCACTCAGCAGGGCCCAATTGGGCCTCAGGGGGGTGGCGCCCGCCACCCCTAGGTGGCGCCCGCCACAAGGAGAGGCCCAAACTTCCCCCCTGCCACGTCACTGATCCGTGTGACCACCCCAGGGCCAAATCTTGGCCCTTGGTCACTAGGTCAGTGGCATCGGATGGCTCAGGAGGGGAGTGGCGTGGATCATGACCGAATGACGGTTATCTGGACATGCAACCGACTTAACCACCGCCTTGGAGGATTCCCTGGAGGCCGTAGGATCAATGACGGTGCATCCAACGGCCACGGGGGTGGCGGCCGCCACCTAAGGCTGGCGCCCGCCACTAAGGTTTGCCCTAGGTCGGTTGGTTGCCCCCTATAAGTACCCCCCTCACTCCACAAGGCTATAAATACCCCCCCTGGAGGCGTCACTTCATTTGAAGCAAGAGGCAATCAAGCAAGGAAGCAAGAGAAGCAAGTGAGAGCTAGGTTAGAAGCTCAGAGAGCTTAGGCAAGTAGGTTAGCTAGTAGAGAGAGCATAGCTCTAGTGCCCTCGCTGCAGCGCGGCTCTTAGTTTAGCACAGCTCAGCCCTGACCAGCGGTATAGTAGCGTAGAGCTTGCTGGGAGAGAAGCGGGTGCGAGTGACTGGCATCGGAGGTCGGTTGATTTCCCGGCGTCTCTGGTCTGGTTTGCTCTCTTATATCTCAGGTACACTAATCATTATTCCAATATTACTTTAGTATTACTTTCAGTATTACTTTCAGTATTACTTTCAGTATTACTTTATCAAGTGCCTTGAGTGTGACCTAGCTATCCTACAGTTCAATTCACTTAGCCATAGTAGTTAATCTCTAGTGTGCTTAGTATTTGATCTTTGCCAATAGGTTGCTTAGTTAGTTTAGTGTTTATCTTATTAAGTCAAGTATTTGCTCTGACGTCCGCAAGGGTGTCTCTATTCAAAGCTAGGGTAGAGATAGTTAGAATATAATTAAGCGTGGTGCTTAGTTATAGACTTACCTTCAGATACGGCTGGACCCCCGGATAGCTGTGGTAGCAAGCAGGTGGTGACAGCCCTGTGCGCCTTGAATTCCACCACGTAGTTGGCCCAGTTTAACAGTAAGGCTCGTTGTGCTAGGGTTCAACCTAAGTCAGTGGTAAAGGCTAGTACGCCTCGGTACTTGACAAGATAGGAATAAAACTATACTTAACTTGGCTGCTTGTTTGGCATTTGCCTATCTTGCTTCGTAGTTATCTTGTTTCATAGTTATCTTGCTTCGTAGTTATCTAGGAGTAGTTATTAGTTATTAGTTAGTTATATATTAGTTATCCTTAGTTATTCCATCTACCTATCTATCCACCTTACCTTAATCCATTTCATTCATCCTTATCTATCCATCCATATATTCTTTCTAGCCTCTCATCCTCTCTCATCCCTTTCATTTCTTATCTTCTCTCCTTTTCCCTTTTCTTATTCTTCGACTCTCATCCCCAACTTGACTCGACTCATACACCACCCTAGCCTTCCCTTGGGATCAAATAAATCGACACCTGGTACTCCCAGGCGAAGTGCTACTATGATAGTTCTGTGCGCTTGCAGAATCTCCTCCTGGTAGATTGCATTCTCGCTAGCTAGCTCCTACTAGTGTCGGGATTGACAACCCCATTTGACATTAGTAGATAGCTGCTTTAGCTTCACTCCTTTAGGTATAGTGACTGGACTTGCTTCAAGCATTTCTGGCGCCATTGCCCGAGATAGACTCCATAGTCTACTCCTAGTAACGATGTTAGCAAGTGTCAACAAGCATTTCTAGGCCGTTACCGGGGATAGTTGCTTAGCTCTATCTTTAGTGAAGTTAAGAACTACCAACAAGCCTTTCTGGTGCCGTTGCCGGGGAAGGCAATCGGTGTATCAGTTGAGTCCGTGTTGAATTTATCTTCGTTTAAGCTCCCTCTTAGCGAATCCCATCTTTCCCCATTCTTTCTTTCCTTAGTCCTTCTTATCTTTTTCCTTCATCTTCTTCAACTTCTTTCTTTCTTATCTTGTTCTACCTTCACGATGGTCAATAAGACCATTCGTGAGTTTTCTGCTCCTTCTGCCGCCAATGTAGCGACAGGACCAGACGTGATCGATGCCAACCTCAATTTTGAGTTGAAACCGGCTCTAATCACAATGGTCCAAGCTAGCCCGTTCTGTGGCAAAGCTCATGAGGATGCCAATGCTCACCTCCAACAATTTTTGGAGATTTGCGGCACCTTCACCATTAAGGGGATAACCCAAGAAGCCATCCGTCTTCGTCTCTTTCCCTTTTCTCTCCTAGGAAAAGCGAAGCAATGGTTCTATACCGATCGCAACGCTGTAGACACATGGGACAAGTGTTCCAATGCTTTTCTCGCCAAATTCTTTCCGATGGGCAAGACGAACGCTCTTCGCAACAAAATCTCTAGCTTTACGCAACAAGCCGAGGAATCTATTCCCGAGGCTTGGGAGAGAATGCAAGAGTACGTCGCTGCTTGTCCACACCATGGTATGGAGGACTGGCTGTTGATCCAGAACTTCTACCATGGCCTAACCCCACTCTCCAGAAGCCATTTGGATGCCGCCGCCGGCGGTGCATTCTTTTCTCTGAATGTTGCAGATGCTAAGGCTCTCATTGAGAAGATGGTGTCGAACCAAGGATGGAATGACGAGACACTGCAGCCCCGTAAGCGAGGTATGCATTCCCTTAAGGAGGCCGACATGATCGTGGCCAAGATGGACCTGCTGGCAAAGAAGCTGGACAGCTGTGAGAAGATGAACCAACAAGAGAGTGTCCAATCTCTGGAATCCTACATGACTTGTGAAGTCTGTGGAGAAACCGGACATTCTGGGAACCACTGCCCCGAGCTACATGAAGATTTGAACTTCATAAACAATAACAACAACAACGGTTTCCGTCAACAGAATCAAGGATGGAATCAGCACTCCAACTCTCAAGTTAACAATTCATTCCCCCGCTCTAATTTTCAGAATTCTGATAATTTCTCATTCTTGAAGAATTTAGTTTACTCACAAGGTAGAACTATTGATTTCTTGAATAAGAGATTAATATCAAATGATAAAACCCTTGAGAATATAAATGCTAAATTGGAAGATTTCTCATCTGCTCTGAAAAATCAACTTAGCTTTAATAAGATGCTAGAAACCCAATTAGCTCAACTTGCTGCAAGTATACCATCTTTTGAACCGGGCAAAATTCCTGCTAAACCTAACATGGAAACTGCAAATATGGTTGAAATAAAATATTTTAACTATTATGAAGATCAAACCATGACTGTTAAAAAGGGTGATCCTGGTAGTCCCATACTTAGATGCTCAATCTTTGGTGAAGTCTTTAAAAATGCCATGTGTGATTTAGGATCGAGTGTGAATATTTTATCTAAGGATTTCTATGAAAACTCGTTCTTTCCACCCATGACATCCACAGCTGCCTATGTCGTGCTAACCGATCAATCAACATGCTATGTAGAAGGAATAGTCACTGATTTACCTGTTCATATTAGAGGTTCCTATGTTCCTGCTGATTTCATAATACTGGATATGGGAAATAAGAAAGATGTGCCTCTAATCTTAGGTAGACCTTTCTTGAATACTGTGAATGCCTACATATTTGTGGGAAGTGGTAGAATGCAAATGACTTTAGGAGACAAGAAGGAAATATTCTCCTTTTCCCGTAGTCCCGCATATGCCGCTAACATGCTGGAAGCAAAACTCGTTCGTACCAAGAAGAGGCGCCCAAGAACAAAGTGGAACAGAAAGAAAGAACCACCTTCTCCTGAGTTGTGTAATTCACATGACAAAGGAGAGGTGCCAAAAGAAGAAGCCGATGAAGTGCTTAAAGAAGAAGCACCCAAGGAAGAAGATCTACCCAATAAGAATGAAATTCCATGGATCTAAAGTATGAATTTACTTTTAAATTTCCCTTCAAATTTCCCTTTCTTTTTCAAATAAATAACATATGTCATGCATGTAACTAAAAAAAATCAGTTATCATTAGTTATATGCATAGGTATATGTTAACTTATCTAGAATAATAAAATATCATAATAGGATAGTTTCCCTTTTCACAATATTAGATAGTTTCCTTTTTAATAAAATGAGAACAAGAGCTCCGACCGAGAAAGATGAAGACCCTTTACCAAGCAAGAAGCCAGCTTGGGGGAGACTCCCGCTCCAATAAGGTATGTCTCAAGCCTACACTTTATATTCAGTTTTTAATTTCTATATCTTTTGAAGTTTTGAATGTTACATGCTTGCCTAAGTAACCATCCCATGAGTAAAAAATGATAAAATCTGCTTAAAAATGTCAGAACCTGAATAAGAAATGAAATATGTCATGCAAATGCTATTGTTATGGTTAGAATAACTAGTTTTATCTAAGTTGTAGCTTTTGTGGGTTGCACATGCTTTAACTGAAATCATGCTTAGTGAATAAAGTTAGTAAGAAATGGAGTAATTCTTTAAACTTGCTAAGGTGAAATTAGGACCTAATCTGGAGGATTTCTTTTAAAAATCATGAAAACCTTGCTAAAAGTTCCTCCTCGATTTTATCCCATCCCACCACTAGCCAAATATTTGTTAGTCAAAACCACAAAGAGCTTTGTCTGTGTTGAGCTTTGTTAGACCTCATAGATCTTAGTAGAGAAGCTTATCATATCTTTTGATCAAGATTCACACACCCACCATAAATTGCTTACTATCCACTTTGGAAGTTTGCAACCACCAAATAAATTGCTCATTCTCTACACTGGAGATATGCAATACCTTACCAAACGTCTCATTGCTAGCCTTATGCTATTCCTACACTGGGAATAAGCATTTCTCTCTCTTCCCCCTTTTCATTTCTAAAATCCTTTCCTATAGACAGTCTGGGGAAATCTAGAGCTAAAAAAAAGAGAGATATAAAAAAAAGTGAGCAAAGTAGCTCAAGAGAGGACTATGTCCTAAGAAAATGTGAGGACACATTTTTGTCTACTCACTATGTATCGAAAAAAAAGAGAGAGAGAGAGTTATCATTAGCTCTAGACCCCAGAAATTAACTAGGAAGGATTATGAAATATCTCTCTATACACTTCCACATAACCACACATGCACATCCTGATCAATTTTTATGATTTGCTGCTCCTTATGATCTGAGTGTCTAGCTTAGCAATAAACATTAGGCAATTTGCTCATGATTTTTAGCCTACCTATAACTCCACATATCATTCTTTAGAAATAGGAGAGGCTACATTTTGGCCTAAGTGAGGATTTAAACACCATTGAGTGATTGAGTGAATCTTGGAGGACTTAAGCAAGTTGTTATCTTTTGAAAACCTTGAAAAACCTCCAGACAGAATCCTAGTCAAACCTAAGCAAGATAAAAGTTTCCTATCTACTACTTGATTTCACTCTTACATGTTTGAAGTGAAAAGATATAAGCCCCACATTGCTATGATTAATGATATATACTAAGTTATTTCTCACTATACAATATGCACTTGTATACATCTTAAGTTGCTATCTATTTCATGCTTAATGCTTAAACCGCATTGTTGCTCGAGGACGAGCAACAGGTTAGCTTGGGGGAGCTTGTTGATGGTCCTTAAACACCTGTTTTACTATCAACATTTTACCCTAAAATTCACCAAAAAGGCATGAAATGTAGTCAAATAGGTTTCAAACTAACCGAATTCCACATGTCCATAGATTTTGATTTGAATGTAGGATTTGAACCAAATTTGGATATTTGAACCACCAAAGGCCAAGCCCACTCAGCAGGGCCCAATTGGGCCTCAGGGGGGTGGCGCCCGCCACCCCTAGGTGGCGCCCGCCACAAGGAGAGGCCCAAACTTCCCCCCTGCCACGTCACTGATCCGTGTGACCACCCCAGGGCCAAATCTTGGCCCTTGGTCACTAGGTCAGTGGCATCGGACGGCTCAGGAGGGGAGTGGCGTGGATCATGACCGAATGACGGTTATCTGGACATGCAACCGACTTAACCACCGCCTTGGAGGAGTCCCTGGAGGCCGTAGGATCAATGACGGTGCATCCAACGGCCAGGGGGGTGGCGGCCGCCACCTAGGGCTGGCGCCCGCCACTAGGGTTTGCCCTAGGTCGGTTGGCTGCCCCCTATAAGTACCCCCCTCACTCCACAAGGCTATAAATACCCCCTGGAGGCGTCACTTCATTTGAAGCAAGAGGCAATCAAGCAAGGAAGCAAGAGAAGCAAGTGAGAGCTAGGTTAGAAGCTCAGAGAGCTTAGGCAAGTAGGTTAGCTAGTAGAGAGAGCATAGCTCTAGTGCCCTCGCTGCAGCGCGGCTCTTAGTTTAGCACAGCTCAGCCCTGACCAGTGGTATAGTAGCGTAGAGCTTGCTAGGAGAGAAGCGGGTGCGAGTTACTGGCATCAGAGGTCGGTTGATTTCCCGGCGTCTCTGGTCTGGTTTGCTCTCTTATATCTCAGGTACACTTATCATTATTCCAATATTACTTTAGTATTACTTTCAGTATTACTTTCAGTATTACTTTCAGTATTACTTTATCAAGTGCCTTGAGTGTGACCTAGCTATCCTACAGTTCAATTCACTTAGCCATAGTAGTTAATCTCTAGTGTGCTTAGTGTTTGATCTTTGCCAATAGGTTGCTTAGTTAGTTTAGTATTTATCTTATTAAGTCAAGTATTTGCTCTGACGTCCGCAAGGGTGTCTCTATTCAAAGCTAGGGTAGAGATAGTTAGAATATAATTAAGCGTGGTGCTTAGTTATAGACTTACTTTCACATATGGCTGGACCCCCGGATAGCTGTGGTAGCAAGCAGGTGGTGACAGCCCTGTGCGCCTTGAATTCCACCACGTAGTTGGCCCAGTTTAACAGTAAGGCTCGTTGTGCTAGCGTTCAACCTAAGTCAGTGGTAAAGGCTAGTACGCCTCGGTACTTGACAAGATAGGAATAAAACTATACTTAACTTGGTTGCTTGTTTGGCATTTGCATATCTTGCTTCGTAGTTATCTTGTTTCGTAGTTATCTTGCTTCATAGTTATCTAGGAGTAGTTATTAGTTATTAGTTAGTTATATATTAGTTATCCTTAGTTATTCCATCTACCTATCTATCCACCTTACCTTAATCCATTTCATTCATCCTTATCTATCCATCCATATATTCTTTCTAGTCTCTCATCCTCTCTCATCCCTTTCATTTCTTATCTTCTCTCCTTTTCCCTTTTCTTATTCTTCGACTCTCATCCCCTCCTTGACTCGACTCATACACCACCCTAGCCTTCCCTTGGGATCAAATAAATCGACACCTGGTACTCCCAGGCGAAGTGCTACTACGATAGTTCTGTGCGCTTGCAGAATCTCCTCCTGGTAGATTGCATTCTCGCTAGCTAGCTCCTACTAGTGTCAGGATTGACAACCCCATTTGACATTAGTAGATAGCTGCTTTAGCTTCACTCCTTTAGGTATAGTGACTGGACTTGCTTCAAGCATTTCTGGCGCCGTTGCCCGGGATAGAGTCTACTCCTAGTAACGACGTTAGCAAGTGTCAACAAGCATTTCTGGGCCATTACTGGGGATAGTTGCTTAGCTCTATCTTTAGTGAAGTTAAGAACTACCAACAATGCATAGCATGCGGTGTTGATTGTTTCCGCCCAAAATCTTTTCAGTGTAGAGTACTCATCTAACATTATACTTGCTAGGATGATTAGTGTCCGGTTCTTCCTCTCAACTACCCCATTTTGTTGTGGTGTATATGTTGCGGAGACTTCATGCTTGATCCCAACTTCATCACAGTAATCCTCAATGTGGGTGTTATCAAACTCTTTCCCATTATCACTTCTTATCTTCTTGATCTTCACATCAAACTCATTTTGAGCTCTCTTGGCAAACTTATTGAATGAAGAGGTTGCTTCGGATTTGTCATGAAGAAAGAACACCCAAGTGTATCTTGAATAGTCATCAACAAACACTAGGGAACAAAGATTTCCACCCAAGCTAGCATATGTTGTTGGCCCAAATAAATCCATGTGAAGTAGCTCCAACTCTCTTGATGTTGATACAAAGGCTTTGGTTGCATGAGTGTTTGCAACTTGCTTGCCGGCTTGACATGCACTACACAACTTGTCCTTCTGAAACTTGACATCCTTCAAGCCTCTAACCAAATCCTTCTTCAATAGCTTGTTGAGAGTATTCATTCCAACATGTGCCAATCTTCTATGCCATAACCAACCAAGAGATTGCTTTGTGAATAGACAAGTCTTCAAGTTGGCATCTTCGGAGGTGAAATCAACTAGATAGAGATTGTTGTATCTAAAGCCTTGGAATATAACTTGAGAATCATTCCTCTTTGTCACAACCACTTCCTTCTCGGTGAACAAACATTGGAAGCTAAGATCACATAGTTGCCCAACGGATAGCAAGTTGAAGCTCAATGAAGCAACTAGAAGCACATTTGATATTGTATGATCATTTGATATTGCCACTTTGCCCAAACCCTTGACATTGCCTTTTGAGTTGTCACCAAATGTAATCTTTTCTTGGTCATTAACACTCTCTTCTAGTGAGGTGAACATCCGAGGATCACCGGTCATATGTTGTGTGCAACCACTATCAATCACCCAATGAGATCGATCGGTCTTGTAGTTCACCTACACACACAAGAAATCAATCTTGAGCTTCGGGACCCAAACTTGTTGAGGCCCCTTAACCTTCTCAACTAGAGACTTTGCAACCCAAATTTGCCTAGGCCTATTCTTGTTTGGAGGCCCCATGAACATGACATTAACTTTGCCACTAGAATCTTGTCTAAGCATGTAATGAGCATTGAAAGCAAAGGGCCTAGCATGCTTGGGCAAGGGTGTGGGTGGTGGTGCTTCACAATTGTGTGCAAAGTGTCCTTCTTGACCACACTCAAAACATCTTCCCAACTTGCGCTTTGGCTTGTGTTATGTGTTGCTCTTGCGTTGCTTCAACTTCTCTTCCAAGTAGCCAATACCATTTTTATTTGTCTTCATTACGGTGTTCATGAGAACCTCACTTTGAAGACATTGACCTTTGGTGAACTTCAACCCGGTGGCTAGGTGCTCCTTTTCTTTCTTGAGCTTGTCATTCTCTTGTTGGAGTTCCACTTGAGATGGTGTTAACTTGTAGTCCCTCTCCATCTTCAACCTCTTGTTCTCTTCTTTCAACATGTCAAGCTCAAGTGTCATGCTATAATCTTCATCATGAGTTTCAATGACAACTTGCTTGGTTGAGACTAGCTTCTCTAGATCAATCTTGAGCTTTGCATTTTAATTCTCGATCTTGATGTAATCATCATAGCTTTCAGCCACAACCACTTGCTTGCCCTTGCTACTAGCTCTTTGCTCATCATGCTCACTAACCAAGTCCTCACAAGATGTTGCTATGTCACACTTAACAACATGGTTAGGGGCATCATGCGGCTCATTTGAGAGTAAATCATAAGCAATAACAAGTACATCATGATCAACTTTAATTTGAGTATATTGTTCTTTGAGCAAATCATAGCTAGTGTTGAGCTCACAATGCATCCTATCAAGTTTCACATTTTTATCTTTGAGCTCTTTGTTAGAGGACTTGAGCTCCTTGATAGATGATGACATACTAGCAAGTTCATTTTGTAGCTCATCACTAGCATGGGTAGCATTGTTAAACTTATCAACAAGAGATTCATTGTCACGAACAAGCCTTTCATTTTTAGCTCTAGTCTTTCTTATGATCTTAGTGTAGTCATTGAGCAAAGCAACAAGTTCATCATAAGTGGGAGACTCAAATTCTCCATCACTATCATCATCACTAGAGTCATCATCACTTTGTACCTTTCGATCACCCTTTGCCATGAGGCATAGGTGTGTAGAGGACGATGGCGATGATGGTGGTGGAGGTAGAGAAGTCCCAATGACTAGAGCGGCCACCTTCTCCTTCTCATCATCACTATCTTCATTTGATGAGCCACCGAAGGAGTCAATGTCGGTGAGCCAATCACCAACAATATAAGCCTTGCCACATTTCTTGTGGTATTGCTTCTTCTTTCCATCCTTCTTCTTGTAAGGCTTCTCACTCTTCCCATCTTCACTTGATGAGTCATATTTCTTGCCCTTGTTCTTGTTCTTGTAGTTTTCTTTCTTGGGCTTGGTGCATTGGTGAGCAAGATGGCCAAGATCACCGCAATTGTAGCAATCCATCTTGGATATTGGCCTCCTCTTGCTACTTGTGAAGAACTTTTTCTTTCTTGAGTCAAAGTTGACTCCATTCTTGTGAAGCTTCTTCAACATCTTTGTGGTCTTCCTCACCATGAGAGCTATGTTGGAATCATCATCATCATCACTTGTGCTCTCATGGTGAACCTCAATTGCCTTGGCCTTGCCCTTCTTCTCTTGACTTGCCTTGAAAGACAAGTCCTTCTTGTCGGTA
This sequence comes from Coix lacryma-jobi var. lacryma-jobi, assembly GCA_009763385.1. NCBI lineage: Eukaryota > Viridiplantae > Streptophyta > Magnoliopsida > Poales > Poaceae > Coix > Coix lacryma-jobi. Next base: position 115,530,923 of record CM019829.1, read on the forward strand.
GAAGGGCCACCACTTGGTGTGATGTGCATATACATCTCATGAGCATTGATCTTTCCCAATACTTGAGTTAGGGTAACAGCGGAAAGATCACTATGATGAAGCACCGTCACAATGTGTCCATACTTGGCAATTGGGAGGACACAAAGAATCTTTCTCACAACATCAGATTGAGATAGTTGTGTGAGGCCAAGTCCATTCAATTCTTCTACAAGAACATTCAAGCGTGAGTACATTTCATTGGCATTCTCATAAGCATGCATTTCAAAAGAATTAAGCTTTTTCATGACAAGATGATATCGTTCCTCACGCTCACTCTTGATTCCCTCATGGAGCACACAAATGTTCTCCCATAGATCATGGGCATCTTTATGGTTCCGGACGCGATTGAACACATATTTGCAAATGCCTCTAAAGATAATGTGTTTTTGCTTTTGCATTCCACTTTTCATTTTCCTCCTCATGTGGAGTAAGATGAGTGGCATCCTTAGGCTTTGGGTAGCCGGTGATCGCGGCATGGCGGCATTTTACATCTACCGCCTCTAGGTACGACTCCATACGGATTTTCCAATATGGAAAGTCATCTCCCTCGAACATGGGAGGTGGTCCATCACCTCCGGACATCTTAACTCTAGGCGGTTAAGCCTAAATCGAGAGCACGAGGCTCCGATACCAATTGAAAGGATCAAGATGCCCAAGAGGGGGGTGAATTGGGCTTTTCTAAACTTTTCGCAACAATTAAATCCTAGCAAGCCCAATTAACCCCTTTGTGCTTAGAAGTGTGTTTGTCTAAACTCTACCGCACAAAAGACTATCTCTACTCCATTCCTACTCTAGCATGGCAATTCAAATATGATGTAACAACAAGTAAATTGCGGAATTAAATTGCTCAAATGTAAATATGTAAGTAAAGAAAGTAGAAATGACTCGGCGATCTTTTTCCCGAGGTATCGAGGTGTCGGCACACTCCCTAGTCCTCGTTGGAGCACCCGCGCATGGGTATCGCTCCCCCTTGATCCGTGCAAAGATCAAGTGCTCACTATGAGCTGATTCTTCGCCACCCCGGCCTAGTGAATCGCTCACTACCGGTCACAACACGGCTTGGGTCATCCACAAAGTCTCCGGATGATCACCAAGCTCTTCGATCGCCACCAAGCCATCTAGGTGATGCCGATCACCAAGAGTAACAAGCTTGAACTCTCACATGACCAAGCCAAGGCCAAAGAGATGGATGGATGCACACTTGCTACTCAATTCTCACTAATGAGGTCACTAATTCTCTCAATTAGCAATCTCTCAACCTCACTAGGGCTCTTGCTCTTCCTTGCTCACTCAAGGTGTATCTCAGCAGATCAAATGGGCCAGAACACTCTAATGGATGTGGAGGAGGAGTATCAATACTCCCCCAACCAGCCATGCAAAAAGAGCACGAAACAGTACAGTTATGGGGCATCAGATGCTCCGATTTTCGGCATCGGATGCGCCGATGCCCCCGACCAACGGTCGACTGTACGATTCTGACACACAGGATAAAGTGGCATTGCCTCGGACGCGTCCGATGTAGAATTGACCTCTTTGGACCTGCATCGGACGCTGGCCCTCAGCGTACGATTCCAGCGTCTGATGTGCCCCTCATGGCACACTCCCATGAACAGTGGCATCGCAGCGTCCGATGTGACACCATCGAAGCGTCTGATGCCACGATCCCAAAAATCCCAAGTCTAGGTGACATCGGACGCGCGTCCGATGCCACCCAGGCCAGCGTCTGATGCCCATTTCAGGGCCGAACAACATCGGATCGCGATGCTGCCTTAACGACTTTTCAACCTCACGACATAAGGGCTCTCTCTGAGCTACCTAGGGCTATGAAATAACAAGTATGCATCACACCTACCTCAATAGTCTTATCTAGGTCAAGCTACTGATTCACGCTCCCCTTTATAGTACGGTCAAAGGAAAAACAAAGACCCAAAGCTACCTAAGTGTCCTCCAACACCATGTGATACTTAGCGCTAGCCTATCACCGTCTTCATCGTCCGTTCCTTTGAAAACCGAATCGATTCGCATTGCCAGGGGACATGAACTTTGTATGCCCGTATCGTCGCTATTACCGTGACCTAACTCATCACGGTTTCTGCAAAACACACGTTAGTCACAGTAATCTTGTGTTTCATCAAATCACCAAAACTCACTTGGGGCCTAGATGCTTTCACATGCAATACAATTTGCAATCCAGAGCTGATAGGACAGAGTAGCACTGCCGTTCTCAGAGCACCATTGTCGCTGGTCCACACTGCCGCTCGCAGAGCAGCAGTGCCACAACTTAAGTGACCATTAGGCATTGAGGGGTATTTTGCATCTCTCTCATCCACTCCAACGGTCGGGTGACCATTCCCTTCCCAACTACGACAAGAGCAGCTCTATCTCTCTCACTCATCATTGGAGCCCCTCAAGGTTCTCCCTTCGATTCCTCTCTGATTCCTAGAGAGTTTGAGCTTCCAAAAAGTTCCGTAAAGAGCTCCCCAAACTATTCTTCAACTCTTAGAGCACTTAGTTCGCGTTCAAGCCAGTGTGTTGTGGTGTTTAAGGCTGGATATCAAGCCGAGCTGGCTCGGCTCGGCTCGTTCTGGCTCATTAAGATAACGAGCTAGCTTGACTCAACTCGTTATCTTAACGAGCCAGAATGTCAGCTCGGCTCGGCTCGGCTCGTTAAAAGCTTGAGCTGACTCGTTAAGCTTGCGAGCCAGGTATAAAAAGTATACAAAATATATAATTTATATTTATTTAAAGCTTGATAATAGTAATAATATAAAATTAACACATCCAACAACCTTAAATCGAACTAAAAATTAATAAATATTAACATATATACAAGTATAATAACATATGAGATTATTATATCATATATCCATTAGAAATAAAACGATAAAGTCATAATAATCATAAATTTATAGGATCCAGACCAATTATCAACCAATTATAAAGTACAAGATACAAAGTAATACAAAAATTAATATAAGATTTATTGCTTTTTCCTTAGAAATAAAACTCAATTCAAGCTTGGCTCGTTTGGCTCGTGAGCGGCTCGCGAGCTGGGCTCGAGTTAGCTCGTTATAACTAACGAGCTAAAATTTTAGCTCGCTCGACTCGTTACCATAACGAGCCGAGTCGAGCAGAGCCGAGCCAACCATGAGCGAGCTAACGAGCTTCGAGTTTTTCGTCTAGTCTTAGTTGTATTTGTTACTCTTGGAACTTTGCTTCTAGTCGGCTAGGCATCGCCCGAAAGCTTCCAACTCTTGTGTGGCAGCTTCAAGACTTTTGTTATCATCCTCGACATCTAGTAAGAACCCCTCATTTCAAGGGACTTACTCTATTGACTTGAAAACAAGGATACAACTGAAAGAGGCCAAAACCTGTGGCTTCCTCAACAACATGGACATAGGCAAACCCTGATGACGATCTGAACCAGGGATAAATCATTGTCTCTTGTGTACTTGCTATTTGCTTTGTATTACTTGTCTTTGTGGTGATTTTAGGGTTTGGTTTCAATCTACTCATTCATACACTGTTGCATACATCTAGCCGGTGAAATAGGCTCTACTCTATCCTAGGAAGTTCGGAATTTTTTTCGATATAAATTTTGTTGGGTAGATTTTGAATTATACTCACGATTGTCTGCAAGAGCAGCAGTGTTGTCGCGTGAGAATTTAACAATCATTTGAATCGAGTTTTTACAGGTCTATTCATCTCCTCTAGGAGACATCAACGTCCTTTCACGAACACATGCGACAAACAAAGGGACAATGTTGGAAAAAAATGGAGATTAAATTGTTGAGTTGGGTATTTTTCATAACGAGGTTGACAGGATTTCAGTGGCTAATCTACCACCTACCATGGTGCTTCTTGGAAGGCACAAGTTAGGAGGAGAGTTCTACCCCGCTTGATATGTGCATATGACATCATTTAGAAAATCACAGGACTTAATGAAGACACAATAATACCACAATCTATCATATATCAATAAATTTCTGGTGGTTCACACAAAGTCCCTAAGGCCCCTAGCTTGAGAGTACAAATTGCACTCATTCATGCAAAAAAACTAGTTTAACCTAGCTTAACATGACTCTTAATCCCTCTCACAGAATGCTAATGTCACTTGGATGAACTGCAAATGCTCTTGGATGGCTTGGAGATCGTCTGTACTGTCTACACCTTCACTTGTTCTCTAGCCCCCTGAAAGGTCCGAATGGCTAGAGGGGGGGGTGAATAGCCAATTCAAAAATCTAGAAACCTGAAACTCAAAGCTCAAAACGAGTATCAGATTGCACAGTCGGTACTACCGACTATAGGGGCCGGTACTACCGAGGTTGGTACTACCGGCTCTACAGGTCGGTACTACCGACAACCTAAAAACTGCTACGAGATCGAGATAGAGAAGATGCAAAAGTGGATCTAGCACATACCAATATTTCCCTAGAAGATGTAGATGAAGTTTATACCTTATCCAAGAAGTGGCTCCTCCCCAAAGAGTAGATCGAGCCTTCCCACACCTAAGAACGAGAGAGGAGGGAGGAAGAACGCGAAGAACACGAGTGCAAACAAAATATCCAAGGATGCAAAATCAACAAGCACACGAGACACAAGATTTAATCCGAGGTTCGGCCACTTCACTAAGAAGCGCCTACGTCCCCGTTGTTGAGGTGACCACGAAGGTCGGAGTCTCTTTCACCTCCTTGCCTCACTCAAGCAACCACAAAGGCTAGTTGAGTTTCTTCACTAAGAATCAGAGGGTAATACAAACACTTCGGAGTGCCCTCACAAATGAGTCAATCACGGGCAACGACCGAAGAACACCTAACCGGCTAGAGTTCCAAGAACTCAAGAGTAAAGAACACAAATCAAGCCGGAGAGATGTTGGATCCAAGTGCTCAAGACGTAGATCGATGCTTCTCACTCTCTAATCTCACTTCCCTAGCTCAAAGCTTGCAAGAGATTCACTCTAGAATCAAAGGGGGAGAGAGAGGAGGTTATTCAACACTTGGGAGCTCTCTTTCTTGAGTTTGGGCGCAAAGAATGGGAGAGGTGACCGTTGGGAGCCGGCCGAGCGGCTACTTAAACAAGTCAACTGCGCCACGGTCGGTAGTACCGACCCCATAGGTCGGTAGTACCGAGGGTCGGTAGTACCGGCCTTATGGCGGTACTACCTCTAGGCCAAAACTCCTCCGGACAGAGAGTTTGCGCGCTATCTACAGAGGGGGCGGTAGTAGGGTCGGTAGTAGGGTCGGTAGTACCGGCCTCAGGGTCGGTAGTAGGGTCGGTACTACCGAGGTTATGGCGGTACTACCTCTAGGCCAAAACTAGATCTACACAAAGAGCCTGAAAAACCACTTCGAACCTCGGTACTACCGACACCCTGGTCGGTACTACCGAGCCCGGTACTACCGAGGTTATGGCAGTACTACCGGTAGGCCAAAAACTCCCCCGAACAGAGAGTTTTGCGTTCTGCTCGCGGAGGGGTCGGTAGTACCGAGGTTATGGCGGTACTACCGGCCTCAGGGTCGGTAGTAGGGTCGGTACTACCTCTAGGCCAAAACTGACCTCCGCGCTAAAACGACCATAACTCTTAGCTCCGAACTCCGATTTCGATGATCTTGGACATTTTGGAAAGCTTATTCAGAGGGCTACACATCCCACATGAATACAAGATCCAAATCACAAAGGATTAGTACAGAATTCCAATCCAAGATCCATCGCTTCTCTTTTTTCAAACAAAGACTTCTCCGGAAACTTCTCCGAGTTGATTCAATTCAACTCCAACACCTTCTCCTTTGCAAATGTGCCAACACCACCAAGTGTATACAATCTTGTGCATGTGTGTTAGCATTTTCACAAATATTTTTCAAAGGATTTTCACTTGCTCTCACCACGCCACTCGATCCTAGTAACAACGCAAAGTTAGATCGCTCAACGTGGCACTAGAAGTTAGACGTCATGAGCACTTTTCACCACATCTAGCTAGCCTAATTTATATCCCTCTTGATAGTCCGGCTTGCCTATACTCAAGATCAAAAGAGAGAAATAATCTACCACTTGAGCAAGACATCTTTTCTCTTCTTCATTTCACCAATGGTAGAGCACTTGATCACATGAGTGCTTGTGGCCGTCACCATCCTCCATGGTTGCCACCTTGCTAGCTCCACCAATGGCTTGGTCATAATCCTTTTCCATTAGCTACACACATGCTTCGTAAAAGGATTAGACCAAAATAGGTTTCATCAATTAACCAAAACCAAACTAGGGCTTTCACCCCCCACCACAAAAAAAAACCCATAAGAGTTATGATCATAACATGTAGTAGCCCCCCCCCCCCCCCAAAAAAAAAACCATAAGAGTTATGATCATAACATGTAGTAGGGTGATTTTAGTGGCCGCAATTCATGTCTATAAACATTAGATACCATAAATATCAGTAGTTTTTAATATTTTATATTTGTTTAGATTTTAAATTATTTGACTAGAGATATTTTTTTTCTTTTTTTATCTAGGGAGGAGGTAGAAACACAAAAAATTTATGTCGAGCTGCTGATTTTTTTTTTGGAAATTCACTTAAGCTATAAGTCGGTTGGACTGATTTTTTTAGAAAATAATTATTGTTTTGTGACTGATTTATATAGATTAAAGCGAATACGAAAAGCTGCTGAGTTTTTTTTTATATATATATATATTTTAAAGGTTATAGAAGAAGACCAGAGCTCAAAGGCGATCGCGACCCAGGCCCAACTGCCCAAGTGCGGAAGTGCCCATCCATCGGTCTAGGCCCCCGCCACAGGGTGCAGGCTAATAAAATTCCCCGTTCCAGCGCACACAGATCTCGCACGCGGCAGTGGCGACGAATCTCGCGGGGCGGAGGCGCGACAGAGGCGGTGTCGACTCCGACGAACTCGCAGCCACCGGTGGAGACGCACCACCGGCGCACTCCTCCAACGTATGTTCTTGTCTCAGTCTCCCTTTCTTCTCCCCCTAATTTTCTTGCTCGATTTCGACCACCAAGAATCCAACCCCTTGGAGCACTGGTTCGTAGTTCCATTCAGCTTACCTGAGATGATTCGCCAAGTCTCCGCCGGGCCCTTTGCCGGCGACGAGCATAATAGAACAGGCAAGGCCGCCTCTTAGTTCGCTTTACGGCCATACGCAACGGAGCACGCCAATTCTGGCCAGATCCAGGCATCCTTCCGCCGCTCTGTTACGCAGAATCCCTTTTTCTTTCATGGCGACCACCGCAGGTCATGGGTAGCTGTGCTCGTCTAGATCCGGGCCGACTCTGCCAATTTTCTTCTCGGTGTACTCTCCTAGATCCGGGCTGCCTTTGTCAATTTTCCTGTAGGTTCAGGTGCAATGCGCGTCCACACGTTTTTCCGGCTCGTTTACAATGTGCTACCCTGAATCTGAATGATGTCAAGGGTAGTGTTGTTTTGGATGACTTTCGGAAGTTCTGTTTTCATCTTTCTTTACTTTCATTGACCTCGAACGATGTGATCCCCCTAGTATACTGGTAATCACACCAGCTTTCTACCAGTGCTATGCGGTATATATATGCCCCTGATAATGTGGTAATAACACGGCTGAACCAAATACTGTGAAAAAAACGACTTTTGAGCACCTTGATTTGTTTGCATGTACATGTTGCTGGGCAACTAAATTAAAACCATTATGGTCCTCTTCTAATTGTTCCTTGCATCATGTGACATAACTGATCGAGTAGGTGTATCTAATTTGAGATCGCATCATAGGGGCAAACTGGTTGCCTTGTTCTTGTCTTTGATAGCTACTGTTGATTGCTAAAATAAATTGCTTTAAGTGACTGCAATTGCCCCTTCATTTTTCTCAGTTCTAACAATCATTGGTCATGTATTCTCGTTGTGATTACTTTGCTGATTGTGTAATTGTTTTCATGTGACAGGTTCATAGTTTAAGGGCTTTGTTTGGATAATTGTAGCCGTCAACAAAAGCGATTAAAAATGGTATGGCTAGATGGTTTCATTGTCTTTTTTTTACTTTAATCCTCTCACTAGTTGTTAGGCAGTGCTAATAAACTGAATTATTCCTTTGCTATCGTTGTTTCTGTATCTTGTTTCTGATAGGTCTGATTATTTTTTTTATTGTTTGTGTACCCCTAGGTGGTTCTTGCAGCTTCAATCGTTTCAAAGTCAGGAAAAGGTGTGGTGCTTCAGTTAGTCAGATCATTAATTATTGCCGCTTCGCAAAGGAATTGATTTTGTAACTTATTTATCTGCTATAGTAACTCTAGTCACACTATAGCAAATTTGTTGCAATAGCTGGTATCATATTGCTAACAACTCGGTTCTTTTCTTATATAACAATTCTTTGGGTTCACATAATATGAAACTACTATGTGTTTACTTTTAAAGAAGTGAACGGACTTGGCTGAGGGCTGTTCTTTTTTCTGTTCTCAATTGCAGCACTTGTTTCAAGACAGTTTGTTGACATGTCTCGCATAAGAATTGAAGGATTACTTGCTGCATTCCCGAAACTGGTTGGAACTGGGAAACAGCACACTTATGTTGAAACTGAAAATGTGCGTTATGTTTATCAACCTATTGAAGGTTTATATCTTCTACTCATCACAAACAAGCAGAGCAATATTCTTGAAGATCTGGACACTTTGAGGCTCCTCTCCAAGCTTGTATCCTACTCTGACATATATTAATCTTCTCACTCATTGGAATTTACCTTATTTATATAAATCCTATTTAATCTATCTATGAATTGAAAATAGAACCTAGGGGATGGGGGTAGGGAAAGGTTTATGTCTTGACCTTTTCCTTCATAATGATAAGTACAAGGTAACCGTACTGTCTATTCTTGTAAGAAAATGGAAGTTTTAGGTTTACATTACACCCAAGCTAATCTAGATTTTTACATATTACTGATGCTATCTATGCAAAACCTTTACCAATATGAATCTCATTTTTTAGTGCTGTGTATATATCAACTCTTTTAGTATTCTGTGGTGTGTTATTTCACAACTGTCTCCTTAACATTTGAAAAGGTGCCTGAATACTCCCCTTCCCTGGATGAGGAGGGTATTTGTAAAACAGCATTTGAGATTATATTTGCTTTCGATGAAGCCATCTCCCTTGGGAACAAGGAAAATGTAACAGTGCAACAAGTCAAACAATATTGTGAGATGGAGAGCCATGAAGAGAAGGCACACAAGCTGATGATGCAAACCAAAATCAATGAAACCAAGGATCTCATGAAGAAGAGGGCTAATGAGCTTGACAAAATGAGGGTCTGACTATTTTTTTACCAGATTTAAAATACATCAAAATTCTGTTTCACTTAGGGTTATGGGTATTTCTCTGTTAATTTAGTCTTATTTGACTATGCTTCAAACAATGCCACAGTAAAGTTAAAGCATCCAATTAGAATATATTTTGGCAGTACATTTTTCTCATAAAATAATTTTGACTTCTGCAAAAGCATAATGAAAAGATGAATTGCTGACCTCTTCAGATATGATTAGTAGAAATTAAAATTTCATCAAATGAGAGAGAAACACAAGCTATTTGGAGAAAAAAATAGTTAGGTTCCATAACCAAGATGTATAAATTGAAATGTCATGTCAGACTTTTTTGGGTATGAATTACTGCAATCATGTTTTTTGGCTTTAATTCATTATTGTCTAAGGTTGTATATTTTTGGGTGCTGTTCATTGCACAGATGGAAAGAGGCAAACTTGACAAAGGAGGATACTCATCGATATCTGGTCCACGCGTGATTGAAAAAACTTTCAGTGACATGAGCATCAGTGGTTCTGGATTTGGTAGTGGTTCTGGATTAGGTGGACTGAGCACTGACATGGACTCATTTGCGAGCAAGCCCAAAGGTAAGGAGACTCATCTTGCATTTCTTGATAAATATTTTATTTTAGAAAAAAACAAACTTGTTGCATCCGTTATCAGTTTATGTTGATGATTTAAATTTGTTCTTTCTTTTGGTATTCACATCTAGTTCTATTTCATCCTGTTCTTCTCTAGATATCTAGGAAATATATTACATTTTTTGGTCCAACCATTATTTTTTTATATCATGGAATGTATTGAGGATGTTTTATTGTTCCCACTTCTTGTATAAGTGGATGTTTGAATCATGTATAGTACATACATTACACCTTAATTTTTTATTATAATAACTCTGCAGTCACATCATATCTAGGGAGCATGCAGACTCCCAGATTATTAGGTTTATCAATCCGCTGAACTTTGTAACTTGTACTTAGTTTACAAAACAGGTTGATGAAGAGTTACAGATGAGGAATTATTGTTGCAAATGAACTTATGTACCTCTGCACTTTGTCTCTTTCATGATACATTTATAATATTTTTGTTGTAAACTATTTAATTTAATCATATAGTGGGCATGAATTGGATTCAAGTTACCTAAACAAAAAAGTGGAGGGTCAACATATAATAGATACAAATAAGTCTTCTGTTGTTTTCCATTGTTGTTTGGTTACTGATAGCTCAATCTTTTCTTTCTTTTGTTCATTATGTAGTTAAGTTCTACTCAGATCTTTCATGACCTGTATTAGGGCAACAGCACTACATTACTTTATTTTCGGTCAAAATGCTAGAGACAATACAGGGTTAGCATATGACACATATTTGATTCTAACTGCAAGCAATATTTGTACAGGTCGTCCATCTACAGCAGCTACTGCACCTGGTAAAGGTTTTGGTATGAAATTAGGCAAGACACAGAAGACAAATCAATTCCTCGAATCTTTGAAAGCTGAAGGAGAAGTCATTTTGGAGGATGTACAACCAAGTGCAGTTTCTGCAAGATCATCTGCTCTTCCACCAAGTGACCCTGTCACAGTGACTATAGAAGAGAAGCTCAATGTTGTTGTTAAAAGAGATGGTGGTATTAATAACTTTGATGTTCAAGGAACACTTGCTCTTCAGGTTCTTAATGATACTGATGGGTTCATACAATTGCAGGTAACGCCCATGCCTAAATTCTAGCATTTTACATTTGTACTTGCTTTTTTCTGTCCCATTACATTTGCGAATGAAAAGCTTTAACTATAGAGAGTTCATAATAGTATAAAACTTTATTTTATTTTATTTCCTTGTGAACCTATACTGAGATTGCAATCTGTTTAATTAAGAACATTACCTTCTGTTGTCACCTTCCAACTAAAATAATTTCTCTACTGCTCTTTTTCCCCATGGAAAGACCATTATATTATATTAGTATGACATTTACATTCATTTAACTTATGCTATTTTTTTAATTGTCGATAATCAAATTCATTGCACAGCAGTATATCATTGTCTGAATTAGTTCATGAGCTGATTTCTCTAATATATGGTTCGTTGCAGATTGAAAGCCAAGATATTCCTGGGCTTAGCTTCAAAACACACCCAAATATCAACAAGGATTTGTTTAATGGTCAGCAAATTTTGGGAGCAAAAGATCCAAACAGGCCCTTTCCGAGTGGTCAAAATGAAACTCCTCTGGTGAAATGGAGAATCCAGGGGATGGATGAGTCATCTTTACCTCTGTCAGGTGGAAATCTCTTTGTTTTCTTCTTTCTAACAATCTACCAATTTGGACTTTTGGTAACAAGCTATTTCTGATTCAGTCAATTGCTGGCCGTCCGTATCTGGAAATGAAACCTATGTGAACATTGAATATGAAGCTTCTGAGATGTTTGATCTGCACAATGTTGTCATATCTATACCTCTGCCAGCACTTCGGGATGCTCCAAGTGTCAGACAGATAGATGGAGAGTGGAAGTAAAATTTTCTTTCCTCTTCAATTTATTCATGCTTATGTTTTACTGAAGTATATTGCATAAACTTTTTGTGACTAGTGCATGACCTTATGCCAGTTGGTTGCTGTCCTTTTTTATGTGTGTCATTTTTATTGTTAATGTTAACAAGTCAAATGTGATATCCCAAAGACTTGCTGTTATAACTGGTACTTCAAACTATTAAAGTGGACTTTGTGTATATAACTTGACTGCTGTATCCTAGATGCTAGTACACTAGGTCTGAGTACACTGCAATATAGATCTGAATAAGCTATGGGTGTGTTTGGTTGGGTGGCTTAGATCCCAACCAGGCTTGCTGAATGCACCCTAGCCATGTTTGGTTGTCTGTTTGGTACCTAGGGCAAGGCTTAGCTAGTGCAAGAAGAGCCCCTTAGCCAGTCTTAGTAGGAATGTGGGGGGGCGGTTGTTCTCCCAGGGCCAGGCTTGGCTAAGCCGTCCAGCAGAATCATGTCACCTACCCGCCACCGCGCACAGCATGGATCCGAACGTCGGCGATGGCGCTGGTCGCTGGCGGAGCTCGGGCACACCAGCCCGCCTAGCACGCTCGCACGCGAGCCCAGCTTCATCGCGTTCAGCATGCGCGCATACACGCCCAGCTTCAGCCCGTCCAGATCCAGCTTCAGCACGTGTCTGCTGCTTTTGGCTTCGGGCACGATAACTGCAAGCGTCCTAGTGGGTGGCAAGGAGGGGAGGAAGTAGCCTAGTGCCAGAGCAACGATGACCTCGCGCAGGGGAGGCAAGGGTCGAACGCTTGGAGAAGGATGCAACCTTGCCGTCCAATTGCTTAGCGTGGGGTGCTTGTCCTCGTCTATGAAACACGGATACTTCGAGGAAGGCACGTATCGCGTATCCGATACGTATCGGATACCGATACACCTCCGATACGTATCCGAGGAGTATCCGGAAAAAAAGAAAAAAGAAAAAATCAGATACGCCATCCGATACGTATCCTAAGACGTATCCTAGGAACAACAGCCGGCAGTTAGTGTTGTGGGGAAGGAGCAGTTAGAGTCGGACGACGACGGGCACACAGGGGAGAGAAGCGTTTGCGGCTACGTGAAGGGTGTGTGCGGCTGGGAAAGATCCTCGTTGATTCCCTCCTAATGGTCCTCGTTGATTCCCTCCTCTGCCACTCAATGGGTGGTGGTGCTGTTTCTTGTGTTCTTGGCTTCTTCCTGGTAGGAGGTGAGGAGCTGGAGCTCTCATGGCGGTGGTTGTTTCAGTGCTCCCCACCTGTTTGATAGAATGTCCCAAAGAGGTAATGTTACGAGAACAAAGATGAGGTGATTTTATACCAGACAAACCAAGCAACCAAACACACAGGCTTAGGCAATCTATACACCAAACAAGTGCATCTTGGACTGTGCAAGCCAGGCCTTGGCTGCCCAGGCTTAATTCGCTAGCCAGGCCACATCCAAAATGTAAACCAAACACACCCTATGTTACTGCATTACTTCATTTCTTATTGGCATTACACAATACCTTCTTTGTTTTATAGAATTGAGCACTTAAGCTTGTGCTTGTTGTCTTATTTTTTTTTTTTACTTGTGCAAACAGGTTGGACTCAAGAAACTCCGTGTTGGAATGGTCTATTCTCCTTATTGATCAGTCGAATCGCAGGTCTGAAATATTTGACTATTTAGCTTGTGATTATCATCCAATTTTGTAGATTGACTGCTTGTAACTATTCCCTTCTGTACCGTTTGCAGTGGTTCCATGGAATTTGTTGTTCCCCCAGCTGACCCATCATCATTTTTCCCCATCTCTGTTGGATTTTCCGCATCGAGTACTTTCAGTGATCTGAAGGTTGGTTCCCACATAATGGTCGAATGAGCCCATTGATTCTTATTTATTCCTTGTTAATTTTGTCTACCTGTAACTTTTCAGGTCACTGGAATCCTTCCTCTGAAGGAAGGCAACCCTCCGAAGTTCTCTCAGCGGGCTCGTTTGCTCACTGCTAACTATCAAGTTGTTTAGCGCTTGCACCGCAGCCTGAGTGTTGTTGATCCACTTAAATACTTCCAATAGCAGATATTTGTGATATGACATGTTATTGCCATGGACTTTTGCAAGCCACGGCACGGAACATCATTTTGCGTTTGTAAAATCTTTACTATGTGCCTCCCATTGTTAGCATGTTGCACACATGTTCTGATGTATTGCTACCAGAGAAATAAGTTTTAATGTTCTTGCATTTCGTTTGCCAGCATTTTGTACTCGTGTTTTCCCCCTCTTGAGAGAATCTTGTCAGGAAAGTGTTATCTTGTAATGTGTTCTTTTGGTGTAAGGCTGTCTGCACCGGGGAACGCCAAACCATCCGCTACCGAATTCAGACGATGCAAACGCCTGTACCGGGTACGCTAAATGTGTACGGGATCCATGCTGGCGGCCGGGGTTCTGCTATCTATGGCGCATGGCCGGGCTTCCGCTATCTCACCCTAGGCAAAATTAACTGAGAACCGAAAACCAAATTAAAATAACTGAAACCGAGAAATTTGGTTCCAAGTTATAAATAACCAAATTTTGCTGAGTTAATTCGGTTCTCACCCTCGGTTAACCGAAATACCTAAGAAGCCCATAGACAAATATCAGCTTATCTGACCCAACAAAGAAACCCTAGTATTTAAGCAGCCCAACTCACCCCACACCGCCTCCGCATCCCTCTCCGAGCCGCTGCGCTTCCTCGTCTCTTTCTCCCCAGCACACTGGACGACGCTAGCTCGCCTTCTCCACTGCTCGCGCTCGGACGCCAAGATTCCTCAGCACCATGGCAGCGCGACGAGCCGGCCTCCGTGCTGACTCGGTCAGTCCTTGTCCCAACGTGGAGGCGTGCCCCTACTTTTCCCCCGCCTCGGCACCCGCACCCCTGCTCCATCAATCAAGACTCAAGAGTGGCGGTGCCCCTCTTTATTTCCTCACCTCAATCGGCAGCACCCCATCAGGCCAGGAGCAGCAGCGCTTGACTAGGATCTACTCCCTCCGTCCTATTCAAAGTGTTGTTAGAAAACCGTATTCTCCTCGCAAACACATTTCCCGAACGACACTCTCAATGTCTTAATGGTCTCAATGTCTCAATGGGATGGAGGAAGTACAAAGCAGTGCTGGAACGAGGGAGCAGCAGTGTCCAGATCGAGGCTATGGTGGCATGATTGGATTTTTTTTCTTTTTTCTCCCGTGTCTAAATTTCCATTCTATTTTTTTCACCGCATATGTATGCATTTGGATGGCTCAATGTCCAGGATTGAGGCTATAGTGACATGATTGATTTTTGTTTTCTTCCCTGTGTTAATTTCATTCTATTTTTTTACTGCATATGTATGCATTTGGATGGCTCGGTTAGTTCGGTTCTAACCGAAACCGAACCGAACTAATCGACACTTTGTCTCGGTTCTAATATTTTAATGTAACTGATCGGTTCCTGATTTTTGTAACCGAAATTTATATATAACCGAAGAACCAAACCGTTTCGGTTAACTGAATGCCCAGAGTGACCGCTATCTATGGCGCATGCGAGGACGTCCTGTATGCTGCGCAGCGGCGTGGGGCCTAGGGAGGGAGAGAGGGGAGAGGAAGGTGTGGGTCCTACTTTTTTAACTTGCTAAAAAATGTTGTAACTCACAAACTAAAAATCCAAATTAAATTCTGATTACACCGTTAAATTCGTTGCAATAAATTCTTCAAAACAAGATCCCACATAGATATATTTAGATAAAATTTATTTACAAACATGTGGGCCCTACTGTGGACAGATGATGATATAGATGATAGATGAGTACAGGAGAAAGTGATATAGAGGAGAGATTCTCGATGACTAAAATGTATAGAGGATAAATTTAGAGTACGAAGAGTGCGGTCAGTCCAAGACCATCTCCAACCTATCTCGTATCCTTGCTAATGTGTAAGAGCACCTACCTCGAAGACAACTTTTGGATATGAGACATCTCCACTAATTTTTATTCTGACTTGCAGGGCTCGAGCAGTGTCTGATTATTACCATCATCTTACCCTGCCACTCGCTCCCTCCCATCTCCCTTCTCGCAGGCGTCCGGCGAGAGGCGATCCGTGCAGTATGCAGCGCACTAGCGGCACGAAGCAGCAGCATGGGGCGCAGCAGTTGAAAAACTATGGAGCCAAAGCTTATTGATTTTAGATCAATTAGGCCAATCTCAATGGAGGTTTTATTTGAGTTTTATTTGCATTAAATATGCTGCCACATAAGCGTTTTTTATGACATGACACTATATTTAAGAAGAGAGAAGAAATAAGTTTCATCTAGATGAAACTCTGAGTCATGAAATTAAATGCCTATGAAACTTTAGAATAAAACTCTCACTCTCAATGACAAGTTTCATTTTATTTCATATGACATGACAATCTTGGAAACAATAAAATGAAACTCACCATTGAGATTGACCTTATTAACATCATCAACATTTATAATTCCAAAATTTATAAAAGGTATAAACCTACTTTAGCAAAAGCTATGGGACTAGATAGTCCCACAGCTAAAACCTAAATCCACCCAGGCTGCCATTCATGTATAGATGAGCACAATCCGTAGCCTGGTGGCTCGCGACACCATTACCTGGTGCGCGCGCGCCAGGAACTCTCTCGACACACATCTTCTTCCTTTGCGACCTTCTTTTTCCTTCCTCCCCCCCCCCCACCGCCACCTCCCGTCGCCGCCCGCGGCCGCCGGCGACCTCGCCGGCGACCTCCCCGCCCATCAACCGCCCCCACCGGAGCTCGCCCCGCCACTCTAACCTCACCGCCGAGGTCGCTCCCGCCGCCTACCCCGCCCAACCGCCATCCTACCCCGCCCGCTCGGCGGCGCCGCCGCCGCCGAGCTCACCGCCGGCCAACCCGCCTCCACTGCCGTGTCGCGGCCGCCGCCAGGCCGGCCGGCCGACAATCTATGGCCGGGGAGAGTTTCCAACCCTAACCTTGATATCAACCTCCTTTTAAGGGACATATCGTATAGAAACACCAACATCCTAAAAAGGTGTCGGTAAGTTCTTAAGACGATAGTTCGCCTTATATATTTGTTTCAATAAGAGAAGTTTTATAAAAAGGCTTTTGTAAAGGGGAAGAATTCCATTTTTTTAAAAATCAGGCCATTTCTACGTAATCATAGTAACCACCACATAGTTGCTGCTCTAGCAAGACTTAGTATATGAAATTCTTTACTAACGCCTCGCTCGCAGAGAAGTTCCAAATATTAGACACACACTATATATGTAGTTCACCATATAAAAATCCGGATCCATCAATATATTCAACCATTTTTTCCTCGCGTTCTCGATTATGAGCTCAAACAAAAGTGTTAGTGATAGCCTTGTATACTCTAAATTTGGAATGTTGCCCATTCTTATAGAGTTGAGTGTCTGCATGTGTGCCGTGTGCGTCTTGTTCAATGTGTACGTCGTCTGATGCCCATATATATTGTGTACATTCCACATAATAGAACACGCTTCATTCCAACTACACTTTTAAAAAAAGCTTCTTGTTTGCCCTATCTTCTCCCGCCTTAACCCTCCTCTTGAACCGATGCATGCAGTGTCATGCCTTCCCTCTTCCTCGTCTATCTGGTTCTAGAGTTGCTACATATAAACTCCCTTTGTCCGGAAAAAAATGACATTCGGTCAGCCAAACTTTCTCAAACGTTTGACTAGTTTTATAAAAAATATTAATAATATTTATATTAATAAATAAATTTATTATAAAATCATATTTCACGATTTATCTAATGATACTAATTATATATTATAAGTATTAGTATTCTTTTATATATAATTGGTTAAAGTTACAAATAATTGACTTATCGGATAGTGAGAATGACACTATACTTTATGAGGACAGAGCAGTACTTCCCTAACTCTCTGTAGCCTAGTATTTATATACTTCCTCCGTCCAAGAAAACGTATAATTCTAGCACAATGTCACGTTTTAGTATTTTAAATTTAAACAATTATAAATAAAAATATATTAATATTTATGGTATCAAATAAACATCATTAGATTGATTACGAAATGTACTTTCATAGTAAATTTTTTTAGATTAATAAATATTAATACTATTTACTGAAAATGTGGTCAAACGTGAAGTACTTTTGTGGACACAGAATCTATAGTTACATGTTTTTATGGACGGAGAGAGTATATCAAATATAGGCATCATATCAATTCTCATGAACGTTGCTAGTAGTCCGCGCGTAATCTCCTCGGCCAGCCTGCACCGTGCCGCCGCCGGCAACACGGGGTCGTTGATGCGCGCGTTTCAATTCAACCCGCATCAAAGCTTCGGCGTGCGTGTACACTGCCGGCTATATATACCGCCGCCCGGTAAACGTCGCGTTGTCGTGCCTGCCGAATGCCACCGCGTGTGACTGTGAGCTAGCGCGCTCCATCGCCCAAATCGCTATACGGCGCGCGTGCGCCCGTGACGATAGCAGCGCACGTGTGCCATCAGTGAAGGAGAAGGGGGCGGAGGCGGGCGGAGTGGCCGGCGGTGATGGCGCCGCGGCGGGGGCGGTGGACGAGGCGGCGGCAGCGGGGACGGCGGTGACGGCGCGGCGGCCCTAGGGTTAGAGGTAGGAATCTTCCCCGACCCTAGATTATGGCCGGCCGGCCTGGCGGCGGCCGCGACACGGTGGTGGAGGCGGTTCGACATGCGGTGAGCTCGGTGACGGCGGCGCCGCCGAGCGGCCAGAGCCGGATGGCGGTTGGGCGGGGGTGAGCTCGGCGGCGAGAGTGGTTGGCGGGCGGGGCGGCCGCCGGCGAGGTCTCTGGCGGTCGCGGGAGGTGGCGGTGGGAAGAGAAGGAAGGAAGAAGAAGACAGGCGGGTGAAGGTGTGCGCTGGGATCTTTCCCAGCGCAGCGATGCCGCTCCATCGCAGACGCGTCGCGCGGCCAGCGGTGAGTGATCGAGAGTCGAGACCCGTTGAGAAGGGCCATGGCACAGCAGTTGCGGGGGGTCAGCCGGGAAGATGAGGTGGACGGCGGGAGCTTGTATGTCCTGCGACGCGCGCCATGGGCCATGGCATCATGCATGGCTGTACCCATTCACCTGCGCTGTACTGTCGCTCGCAACGTCACGTGAGGGGGACCGTCGTCGATCTAGCCATCCCGGCCCGTCCAGCCACTTCGCGTTCGGCTTGTACGCCATGGACGGTGGCCTCGTCGGCTCGCCGCCGCCCCCAACGTGACCTGCGCCGGCTCAACTCCAATTTATGTGCGTCAGCGTCAGTGCGTCACCACCACACCGCCTTCCTTCCTTTGGAAGCTGGAAGCTTTCCTGGTGGGACTGCATGCCGGGGATGATGCGGGCCGCTATAGATGTCCAAACGGGCGGCCCGACACTATTCCGGCCCAGGCACTATTCGGTCCGGCCCTAGCGGACCGTGTCTTGTCGGGCCACCGTGCCAGCAGTGCCGTGCCTAATAGAGCCGTCGTGCCTAACTCTCGGCCTAGGCACGACACTGTGGGGACTTTCGTGTCGTGTCATGCCGAATGATCCGTCGTGCTTCTCAGGCCTGCCGTGCCGTGCCGCGCCGCGCCGTTGCCGCCGCGCGCGGGAGTCATGTTCGGTCGCGCGCCGCCGCCATGGGGAGGCGCCTCGGTCACACTTTGTTGCCGCGAGGAGGCGTCCCGGCCATGAGCCGCCGCTGTCATGTCGAAGAGAGAGGAGCAGGAAGAGAATTGCGGCTAGGGATTGAGGAAAGGGAGAGTTAGCTAGGATTTGAGACATACTTTTTTTTATATATATGTCATTTTATCTCATCTAACGGTGTTAATCCCTTCTAAAGTCATCCGACAGTGAAAATAATCGTGTCGCTATCGTGCCGTCGTGCCAGACTTACGGATCAGGCACAACACTACGCCCGTGCCCGTACCGGCACTGGCACTATAACCTTCGTGCCGTGTCGTGCTAGGGTCGTGCTTTTTCGGACCGTGCTCGTGCCCGTGCCGGCTCATCGGGCCTGGCTCATTTGGACATCTATACGGGCCGCCGCGGAAGCCGCAAAACTATGTAGCAGAAAACGGGCGTGCGCGTGGACGCTTACAAGCGTACGTGGGACAATTTACTTCTACAATCACCGATGGTTCCCTGCACGTTGAGAACACCAATGGTTCCCTGCGCGTTGAGAAGGGCCACGTCTCTCCAATTTTTTTGGTTGGTCCAGCTCAGCGAAAGGTCACCGCTCTCTCTCCTTATTGATCGACCTCAGTGGATTCTATTCGCTTGGTTCTCGTGAGTCCACGTCGCCTACCCGCACGGGAATCCCATCCGCGTAAAAAATGGACGGACCTTCTCAGCTTCTCCCCAGTCCCCATCGCAAAAAAAAGATCCCCGCATCTCTCGTCTCTCTCGTGGCCACGCTCGCATCTCTCCTCTCTCTCGCGCGCGGCCTCGCGGCGGCCGCCTCCTCCGCTCGCTCTCCCCTTCCCCTTTCTCTCTCTCTCCTTCCCTCCCGAGCCGGCCATGTACGCCGCGAGGCAGCGACGCCTCCTAGGGGGTGGCGTGCAGGCGCAGGAGGCCGCCCTCCCTCCCCGCAACCCACACGGGCGGCCCTTGTAGCGGCGGCGGCGACGACGGTGCACTTGGTCGGCGCCGCGCCGCACGTGAGATGCCACAGCGCCGGTCCCCTGTTAGATTAGATGATATGTCGGTTAGATAGACTTAGTCGGTCTAGTTTATAGGATCTGTAACAAACTCTTGTTGTGATTCAATCTATGTAAAGAGCCATGTCGGGGGCTGTTCCCGTGCCAATTTAACACGAAATCTCGAGAGCCAGGAGAAGGCCTCTCGTTAACCCAATCTTTACATGGTATCAAGGAGCCACCTTCCCTACGGAAAGATCCATGGCGCAATCATCTGCTGCAATGGCCTTCTCCTTCGGCTTTCTTCCTCCAGTAACCGAGAAGCTTACCCGTGGGAACTATTCCATGTGGTACGCCCAAGTATCCTCCACCTTGAAGGGAGCACAGCTCGCTAGCTTTATCGATTCCACGGCGGCACCACCAGAGGCGTTCCTCTCCTCTGGCGAGGGGGGAAGCAAGTCGGACAAGCTTGTCCCTAATCCAGAGTATGAGAAGTGGGCTGTTAGGGATCAACAGGTCCTTAGCTACCTGTTCTCCTCTCTGTCGAAGGAGATCTTCGCTCAAGTCTCATCTGCTACGACGGTGGCTGAACTGTGGGCGGCGATCCAGGCGCAACACGCGTCTCAGTCCCGTGCGCGGTTGATCTCCACGTGCATGGCTCTTGCCACGGACTCGAAAGGATCATCGTCCGTGGCTGACTATTTTATCAAGATGAAGACCCTCGCCGACGACATGGTGACGGCAGGGAGCAAGCTCGAGGATGAGGAGCTGGTAACTTACATCCACACCGGGCTTGGAGAAGACTTCGAACCCATCGTGTCCGCGGTTGCAGCAAGAATCGAACCGATCTCGGTTCCTGAGCTCTATGCCCAACTGATCTCCTATGAACAACAAAAGGAGATGCACGTTGGGGGCCCTCGTTCCTCATCCTACATGGTGGCGAAATGTGGTCGCAGTGGAGGCAGTAACTCCAACTTCAACCCTCGCGGTCGCGGCGGGGGTCGTGGCGGCTTTGGTCACGACGGCCAGAGGGGCGATCGCAATGGCGGCGGCCGCCGCAATTTCAATTTTCTCTCTGGCGTGTTTTGCCAGTTATGTGGCAAAGAAGGGCACACAGTTGTTTGCTTTTTCAAGCGATTTGACACCACCTTCACCGGGCCTCCACAGAAGGCTGCCTCGACAGCGACAAACTCCTCCTATGGAGTAGACACGAACTGTTATATGGACTCCGGCGCTACTGATCACATCATCACTGGTGAGCTTGAAAAGCTTACTGTCCGTGACCGGTACGCGGGAGGCGAGCAGATCCACGCAGAAAATGGCACAGGTATGGAGATTGATTATATTGGTCATAACACTTTGCATTCCCCAAGTAGTACTATCCATTTAAATAATATTCTTCGTGTTCCAAAGGCTAGCAAAAATCTTATTTCTGTCAATCGTTTTGCTAAAGACAATAATGCCTATCTTGAGTTTCATCCAAATCATTTTTTGATCAAGGAACAGGGGACGAGGAGAACCCTCCACAGAGGCAGATGTGAAGGAGGGCTCTACCCGTTCAAGTCATCCTAGAAAAAGCAAGTTCTTGGAGCAGTCAAACCATCGAGTTCCCTTTGGCATCATAGACTAGGACATGCATCTAGTCGTGTAGTGCATCAAATTCTTAGTCGTCATGAACTACCCTTTGTTCCCTCCAATAATAATAGTGTGTGTGATGCTTGTCAATTGGGCAAGAGTCATCAATTGCCCTATCCCAAGTCAACTACTGTTTCTTTAAGTCCTATGGAACTTGTTTTCTCAGATGTGTGGGGGCCTGCTCCAACTTCAGTTGGGCGGCATGAGTACTATGTTTCATTTATTGATGATTACAGTAAATTTACCTAGATCTATCTGTTGCGACATATGTCTGAAGTTTTTCAGTGTTTTCGTGACTTCCAAAATCTAGTTGAAAGGCAGTTCAACTGCAAAATTCGAGCAGTCCAAACAGACTGGGGAGGAGAGTATCAGTCTTTGAACTCTTTTTTCAAACGAATAGGTGTAGATCATCATGTTTCATGCCCCCACACTCATCAGCAAAATGGATCTGCGGAATGCAAACACCGCCACATAGTAGAAATGGGTCTATCTCTCCTTGCTCATGCCTCGGCTCCTCTAAACTTTTGGGATGAAGCATTTTTGACAACCGTTTTTTTTATCAATCGTCTTCCTTCTAAAGTTATCAATGATCAGAGTCCTTTTGAGCGCTTGTTTGGTCATACACCCGACTACTCCTTTCTTTGCACCTTTGGTTGTGCTATGTGGCCAAACTTAAGACCCTATGCGGATACATGGGTGTATGCCGAGTCTCTGAGTGATGAGTGATTGTCAACTAGGATAATGCGCATGTTCTTTGGCTTGTGTTGTGCAGGTGTCGAGCACGGATATAGTGATCAGAGGCAAGGTGAAGGTCAAGTAGAGACGTGCCGTGCCGAGGGACCGAGAGTGGCGAAGGGCGGACGTGAGGCTTGGACTGAGGGACCAGTGGCCCGAGGATTAGCTGTGGTGGCTGGCAGCCTGGGACAGCGACGAGCGAAGACTTGCGGGCACAGTGTTGCTTGGGTCGAGGACCTGGGGACACGTGTCGGTGGACGGGGTGCACGGGCGGTGCATCCCCTCTACAGCTTCGGTTTGGTGGTAGAGCCAGAGAAAAACCATCGGGTGGACGGTTTCCAGGTTTGGGCCTCAAAACCTGGGCACGGATGGTTTCCGAGTTTGGCCACAAAACTCGGGCTGAGGACGGTTTCCAGGTTTGGGCCTCAAAACCTGGGTGCTGCGGGTTTGCTGAGTTTGGGCCACAAAACTCAGGCGTTGGTGGGCTGGTTTCCCGGTTTGGGCCTCAAAACCGGGGGTTGGTCGTGAAGGCTGGTTTCCCGGTTTGGGCCTCAAAACCGGGGGTGAGACATCCGGGAAAAGGACGGCATAGCGGTGGCGGCACGTGGCGGCAATCGGGAGGTTGCGTCGAGGCAACGCTACGAGTTGTGCGGGCGTGGCCGTCGGATCCACCTACCATCGAGTTGGTCCAGAATAACCTTAGGGTTTAGCTGGTTCGCTCTGTAAGTAGTTAGGGGTAGAGTGGGAATTAGGAATAGTTAGAATTAGGATAAGTAGGGGGAGACACCCACCTCCCCATCGATCTCAGTCATTTGCTCTTTCATAGCTAGGGTTTCCTGCTCTCCCACATCCCTGCTGTAGCGAACCTGAGATCCACAGAGAAGAGAACAATACCTCTATGCCCGTGAGTTTTTGAGGAAGTGAGACCGTAATCTCACTATTGTAGCGTGTGGTAGCCACACGGTTGCAATTTCATGGTTGTGATTCGCATTTTGTTCGTGTTCTTCGCGGAAGCCTTTTTGCCACGTTTTTCCCGTCGTTCGATCTCTTTGTTCGATACGTCTTTTGCAAATCCGTTTGAACCAAGATGTTCTAGATCGTGAGGCACTTCTTTCCACCGAAGGAATTCACCTCTAACCTCACGAGCTAGTAGATCGATCGATTTTCGTTTCGGGTCAAGTTTTTCTCCCTTCCCCCGAATTTCTTCGATTCATCGATTTGGAGATAGGTTCGAGCCATGATCTCTTAGAGATAGCTCACTATACTCCTTGAGACTCCTCTCACCAAGTTTGATCCCCAGAGGATTTGTTTTGGGTGAGATCGAGTCGAATCGGTGAACGAACAGTGAAGTTTCGGGGTGACCGGACGCTTGGCACGGGTTGACCGGACGCACAACTAGAGTCCGGTCGTTGAACGTGCCAGCGAACAGTTTGGTTCAGACTTGACCGGACGCTCACCTGAGCTTTGACCGGACGCATCACTGGTACTGTTCATCCGAACTTTTGCTGTTGACCGGACGCTCGGCTTCTGACCGGACGCTCCGACTCAGTGAGTCCGGTCAGAAACAGAGAGGTTCCAAAACGAGTTTTGGTTGACCGGACGCGTCCGGTGCTTCCTGACCGGACGCAGGCAGAGTCCGGTCAGTGCAGTCTCTGCGCAGTTTCGTGCGCAGCTCGCTCGTCAGTTGTCGGTTTTTGGTTTCCGTCTTTTGTGGTTGGTTTCTAGGGTTGTATTGTGTCCCGCTGTGCTTCTCGGAAGCATCCACCCTATATCTAGGGTCGTGGTCACTTGCAAGCTCTAGGGTTTGTCTTCGGGGTTGATTTTTGGGACAGTGGCGACAAGTTTCCAAAAAGAATTTTGAAGCTCCCATTCACCCCCCCTCTGGTCGCTTTCTGGTTGCATTCTCGGTCCTTCACCCTACAATTCTAGGAAGCTTCAATTTAGATCAAAGAGATGTGTCTTCATTGGCTACAGTTCTATGCACAAAGGTTTTAAGTGCTCAGGTCCCTCTGATGGGCGTGTGTATATCTCATGAGATGTTACTTTTGATGAGAGTGTTTTCCCTTGGCCTTGCTACATCCGAATGCTGGTGCTCGCCTGAGGGCAGAAATCTTACTGCTCCCTGATTCACTTTACACTTCTAGTACTACCTTTGGGAATGCACTGATGCGTGATCATAGATCCTCTCCATTACCGACTAATGTTGTGCCTAGTGTTTCATGTACTACTGCAGCTACAAGCAAAAATTCCGGAGCAAACCATGCAGGCCATGATCCTGAAATTTCCTCAGGTAGTTCATATCGCATGCACCCGGGACAGCGTTGGGCCGGTCTTCGATCCTGATTCACCTGCGGCTGATCCTCCTCGTACTGACTCGGCTCCAGTCCTGTCGCTTGCTCCTGCGTTGGCCTCAGCTGCTGTAGCTGGTGACGATGGATCTTCTGCGCCTGCTGATGCTGTACAGCTCACTTCCTCACAGTTGCTCGAGCCGCAGTCTGATCCTCAGGCCGGTACTGGTCATCCGACCAGTTCTGCGGTGGGAGCAGGGCAGGAGATTGGCTCCTCTGGATCTTCTGCAGCTATGGCCCCTGCTGAAACACCTGCGGCTGCTGAATCACAGCTATCCTCTCGTCCTACAACTCAGGCACAACAAGGTATACACAGGCCCAAACGCTATACTGATGGTACCGTTCATTGGTGCAACCTTGTCATGTCTTCAGCAGGTGAGCCCGCAACGGTTGATGATGCGTTGTGTGACAAGAGATGGGTAGAGGCCATGAACAATGAGTATCAGGCCTTGATAAGGAACAAAACCTGGCGCCTAGTTCCTTCTCCTCCCAAAGGGAAGAATGTCATTGGATGTAAGTGGGTCTATAAGATCAAACGCAAATCTGACGGCACTATTGACAGATACAAAGCTCGGCTCTTGGCGAAGGGGTTCAAACAACGCTATGGCATTGACTATGAGGATACTTTTAGCCCTGTTGTGAAAGCTGCTACTATTCGTCTTATTTTGTCTATTGCAGTTTCCAGGGGATGGTTCTTGCGACAGCTTGATGTTCAGAATGCTTTTCTACACGATGTGTTGGAGCAAGAGGTTTATATGCATCAACCACCAGGGTATGTTGACAATACTCATCCCACTTATGTGTGTAAGTTGGATAAAGCTCTATATGGACTTAAACAAGCCCCTAGGGCTTGGTATGCTCGTCTCTGCAATAAGTTGATCACTCTCGGTTTTATTCCATCTAAGGCAGATACCTCATTGTTCTAACAAGCATGGTCATACTTTATGTGTACTAGTCTATGTGGATGACATCATTGTTGTCAGTTCCTCCCAAACGCTACAACTGCTTTGCTCAAGGATCTTCAGGCTGAGTTTGCTCTCAAAGACCTTGGTGATCTTCACTACTTTCTAGGCATTGAAGTCAAACAGTTGGCGGATGGCTTGATATTGTCTCAGCACAAATATGCCTCGGACATTCTGTTCAGGGCAGGTATGAGCAATTGCAAATCTATTAATACTCCAATATCCAGTGTTGACAAACTCAGTCTTTATGATGGAGACAAGTTAGGACCTGAAGACTCGTTGAAGTACCAGAGTATCATAGGAGCTTTACAGTAGTTGACATTGACTCGACCTGACATTTGTTTTGCTATGAATAAAGTTTGTCAGTTCCTACATGCTCCTACCACTGTGCACTGGAGCGCAGTAAAAAGAATCTTACGGTATTTGAAAGGATCCTTAAACATGGGCATGCAAATCTGTAAGTCCCAGTCTATGTTGGTTCACTACTACAGAACAGGGTCATAGGCCGATTCTCAAAATCGTCTTTAGTCTCGGTGTTTTTGCCGCCCGGGACTAATAGACCCTTTAGTCCCGGTCGGTTTCACGGACCGGGACTAAAGGGCCTGCCTCAACGGCTACTGCGCAGAGCTGTCGGGGCAGGGACCCTTTAGTCCCGGTCCGTGTTACCAACCGGAACTAAAGGGCACTCTTTAGTCCCGGTTGGTGCCACGGACCGGGACTAAAGATTTAGCCACGGTTTGTGGCTTGCCCCGGGATAAATGATCACCTTTTAGCCCCAGTTTTTAATACAAACCGGGACTAAAGCTCCCCAGTTTTTAACCAGCCAACTTCTTCCTCCCCCGAGCTAGAGACATTCAAATTTCAGTGAGCTTCTTGCTTGTTCTTGCTGTTGTTCTTGCTTGTTCTTCATTGTTCTTCGTCTCCGGCGTCAATTGGTGATCTTCTTCAACTCCGTCATCGTCTCTTTGCGTTTAGAGGTAACTATTTTCATCTCCTACCATGTCTTTTGAATATGAGAGGAATTTAATTAAAATATATACTTTGCAAGAACAAGCATAGAGAGTTGAGTAGTTTAAATTGGTTCATCACAATCACTTGATAGTTTTCTACTGCTAAGTAGTATCCATTCTATATTTCATACTTATGCAAGACGAGTAATATTGAATTTTATTGTCTTTTTAGTATATTTTCAATATAAAAATGTGGAATTTATAATAGTTTGCAACAATAAATATAGAGAATAGATAATGTGGAAATTGGTATTGTTATATCATATTTTTCGATTATCTAAACAAATAGATAAATTTAGAGTTTTTTATTTATAATTGTTTAGAAAATTAAGAATTTGCATGTAATAGTTTAAAAAATGAGCATGGATATAGTAGATGGCAACCGTGACCGGGTCCTCAGCATCTCATCATCGGGATTCGAAGCGTTTGCGGCCGGATCTTCCTCTCATTGCTTGCGGCGAGTGTAAGCAGAAGATTGTGAAGGAGTACCGAGTGAAAAAGAGGGAATCAACAAGGGTCGTATATTCTACAAGTGTCCGGACAATGAGGTGGGTTATTATTTACCCGCATTTGATTAATATGGTTCATTCGTATCGGTTTTGCTTGATGATGTTGTTTAAATTTCTTATTCTTTGTTCTAATTGCAGTGGGAGGGCACCGGCGGATGTAAAGGTTGGTACTGGGAGGAAGAGTACGTTCAGCACGTACGAAATTTTGTTGCACAGGAGGTTGCCGCTGAAGGTGATGAGGCAGTGAGTCAGCGGCAGCAGCCCATCCATGCTGATGAAGCGAATGATCTGTCTATTTTAGTTAGGATCAGACGCGAACTAATTATGTTGCTTAAGTGCATTTTATTTTTAGTTTTTTAGTGCTAGCTGCGATAGTCTTCGTTGTAGTCAAGCTTGTTTGAATTAATCAATCATGTGATGTCATGAGTGTTGTGCAATAACATGAGAAACTACTAAGTGCATGGTTGTAATATTTAATGCAGATGTTGTCACGCAATTGGATGTATAATGTCGATCGCCGCTCCAAAGAGTTCATTGCTGGCGTGCACTATTTCTTAGGTGTGGCTAAGGCAAACAAGCAGGATGGCTTCATGTGCTGCCCATGCGCCGTCTGTAAGAATTTGAAGGAATATTCATGCCCAAGGACTCTTCATACGCATTTGTTGAAGTCGGGTTTCGTAACAAACTATATTTGTTGGACGAAGCATAGAGAAAGGGGGTTGTAATGGATGATGGTGAAGAAGGTGAAGAAGAATTGGCTCACGCTGATATTATTGCTCAGTACGGTGCCTTTGATGATGATGCAGTGGGGGGAGATGGTGAAGAAGATGCGGCAGCGACAGAAGATGTGACAGCTGATGTTGATGCTCTTGGTGATGCCATTCGTGATGCACAAAGAGAATGTGAAAGTGACAAGGAGAAGGTCAAGTTTGAGCGCATGCTAGAGGATCATAGAAAATTGCTATATCCCACTGCTGAAGATGGCCAAAAAAAGCTGGGTACTACGCTGGAACTGCTGCAATGGAAGGCAAAGAATGGTACATCCGATAAGACATTTGGACAGTTATTGAAGATAATGAAAAAGATGCTTCCGAAAGCGAACAAATTGCCCACCACTATGTACGAAGCAAAACAGGTCGTCTGCCCTTTGGGATTAGAAATCCAGCAGATACACGCATGTCCTAATGACTGCATCCTGTACTGTGGGGAGGAATACGAGAATTTGGATGCATGCCCGGTATGTGAAGCATCACGGTATAAGATAAGGCGAGATGATCCTGGCGACGTAGAGGGTGAAGAACGTCCAAGCAGGAAGAAAATCCCTGCCAAGGTTATGTGGTATGCTCCTATAATACCACGTTTGAAATGTTTGTTTAGAAATAAGGACAATGCAAAGTTTTGCGGTGGCATAAAGAAGACCATAAGGTAGACAATATGTTGAGGCACCCAGCTGATGGATCCCAGTGGAGAGCGATAGACAGAGAATTCCCAGAGTTTGCAGATGAGGCTAGAAACTTGAGGTTCGCTTTAAGTACAGATGGTTTTAATCCTTTTGGGGAGCAAAGCAGTAGTCATAGCACTTGGCCAGTTACTATATGTATCTACAACCTTCCTTCGTGGTTATGCATGAAGCGGAAGTTCATTATGATGCCGTTGCTCATCCAAGGGCCGAAGCAACCTGACAACGACATCGATGTCTACCTGAGGCCATTAGTTGAGGAACTTCTACTTCTATGGAGCAAACCAGGCATACGCGTGTGGGATGAGTACAAACAGGAACACTTTGACCTGCAAGCATTATTGTTCGTAACAATCAATGATTGGCCGGCTCTAAGTAATCTTTCAGGCCAGACAAACAAGGGATATAATGCATGCACATACTGTTTTGAAGACCTTGACAGTTTATTTTTGAAAAACTGTCGGAAGGTCGTGTATGTTGGGCACCGTCGGTTTCTTCCTGTGGGCCACCCAGTAAGAAAGAAAGGCAAACATTTTAAAGGTAAGGCAGACCACCAAACCAAGCCTCGTAACCGAACCGGAGATGATATACTCGAAATGGTGAAGGATACGAAAGTAGTATTTGGAAAGGGACGGGGCAGCGAACCTGTTCCCAAAGATGCTTCGGGACACGCACCCATGTGGAAGAAGAAGTCCATATTCTGGGAGCTACCCTACTGGCATGTCCTAGAGGTCCGCCATGCGATCGACGTGATGCACCTGACAAAGAACCTTTGTGTGAACCTGCTTGGATTTATGGGTGTCTACGGAAAGCCTAAGGATTCACTTGAAGCACGACAGGACTTGCAGCGCATGAAAGAACGAGACAACTTGCATCCGGAGAAGACAGATGACGGGCGCCAGTACTTAAGCCCTGCTAGCTACACTCTTAGCAGAGAAGAAAAGGAAAGCATGTTTGAATGCCTTAACAGCATCAAGGTCCCATCTGGATTCTCCTCTAATATAAAGAGAATAATTAATGTGCCAGAGAAGAAGTTCCAAAACTTGAAGTCCCATGACTGCCATGTGCTTATGACCCAATTGCTTCCTGTTGCTCTAAGAGGAATTCTACCTCCACATGTACGTCTAGCCACCGTGAAGCTATGTGCATTCCTCAATTCAATTTCACAAAAGGCAATCAATCCAGAGGAACTTTCTACTTTGCAGAATGATGTCGTTCAATGTCTCGTCAGCTTTGAGTTGGTGTTCCCTCCATCCTTCTTTGATATCATGACACACCTCCTAGTTCACCTGGTCAAGGAGATCATTATTCTCGGTCCTGTGTTCCTACACACCATGTTCCCATTCGAGAGGTTCATGAGTGTCCTGAAAAAATATGTTCATAACCGTTCTCGGCCTGAAGGAAGCATCGCCCAGGGCTACGGAACAGAGGAGGTCATAGAGTTTTGTGTGGACTTTATTCCAGACCTTGACCCGATTGGCGTTCCCGAATCGCGACACGAGGGCAGACTCAGTGGCAAGGGAACACTAGGGGAGAAAACATATATCGGTACAGGAGACGATTACTTCGATAAAGCACACTACACAGTTCTACAGAACTCCTCATTGGTTGATCCATATATCGAGGTACATAAGGATTTCCTTCGATCCAAGTGGCCCGGGAAGAGTGAATCTTGGATTACACGTCAGCACATGCAAACCTTCGACGATTGGTTGCGAAAACAATGTCAGAGTGATGACAACATAGATGAGCAGCTTTATTTGTTGGCCAGACAACCATCGTGGCATATCAACACGTACAAAGGGTACGAGATCAATGGGAATACATTTTACACAGTAGCCCAAGACGCAAGGAGCACCAACCAAAACAGTGGTGTACGCGTGGATGCCACGGATCCAAATGGGAACAAACAAACATATTATGGCCGCATACATGACATATGGGAACTAGACTACGCACCTAATTTTAAAGTCCCTTTGTTCCGGTGTAAATGGGTCAAGATGACCGGTACCGGAGGTGGGGTAACAGTCGACAAGGAGTATGGGATGACATCAATGGACCTCAACAATATTGGGTACAAAGACGAACCATTTGTCCTTGCCGCAGATGTGAGTCAAGTGTTCTATGTGAAAGACATGTCTACAAAACCAAAAAGAGGGAAAAATGATAACAACTCGATCGTCAACGAGCCAAAGCGCCATATAGTTCTTTCAGGGAAAAGAAACATTGTCGGAATTGAGGACAAGTCAGACATGTCAGGTGATTATGAAAGAGATGATCGAATTCCGCCATTCAAAGTGAACAAAGACACAAGCATTTTGTTAAACAATGAGGAAACTCCATGGTTAAGGAATGATCATAACCAAGGGACATATGTCAAGAGGAGGTTCGCAGTTGTGCCCGCTTAATAGTGGGTTGTAAATATATTATGTAATAATTAATTAATTAATTAAGACTTCATTTATTTGATAATGGATTTATATATACATAAGAAGATACTAAAATTTAACATTTTCTTCTGTAAACTAAAGCAAAAAGAATCTCATACTAATTTTTAAAAGAAAGTATATTAAATATTTAATTTTCTGTTCAATTAGAAAGATTTAAGATATATTTTAAAAAAACTAAATTTAAAAATCTAAAACTACTACATCTGTCGCGTAGAAAGAAATTGAGCAATGATTTTTTAGGTTTTAAACAAAAGATTAACATCCAAATCATATGAAAATAAATTTTCTATTGAAAGCCAACAGTTTTTTAAATTTAAATTGAACATTACATTTTTGCATTAACCAAATATGAATGGTTATTTACATTTATATTCGTTATTATAAAAAAGAAAAGAATTTATGCTACAAAATTTTCTACTATACAATAGGGTTAAAGGATATACAAATGTTATTTTTAAGTAATTTTATGCCTACTGTTCAATTTACTATGCAATTAACAAGAATTACAACATATTTATATAGTGGAAACTTAATACAAAACCCAAAATACTGAAAACCCAAAACTGTGGCGGGAAAGAACCCTTTAGTCCCGGGCCGTCTTACGCACCGGGACTAAAGACCCCTTTAGTCCCGGTGCGTAAGCCCGCCCGGGACTAAAGGTCCAACCCTTTAGTCCCGGGGCGTATTACGCACCGCGACTAAAGGCCCTTTAGTCCCGGTGCGTAATACGTCCCGGGACTAAAGGCCCTCCCGGGTATATAGGGCATAGGGCACAGTGCCCTCCAATCTTCCCGGCCAGATCGACGTTTGCCCCGCGCCGCCGCCCTCACCTCGCCGTCGAGCCTCTGTCCGCGCCGCCGTCCTCCTCGCCGTCGAGCTCCGCGCCGCCGTCCTCCTCGGCCTCACTGCCCTCCGCCGCCGTACAGCGCGTCGTCCTCGCCGCCGTCCTCCGCGCCGCCGCCCGCGCCGCCGCCGCCGTCCTCCGCAGCGCCGCCGTACGGCCTGTGCGTGTGTGTGCGTGTGCAGTGTGCGTGGTGTGCGTGTGTAGCAGTGTCCAGCAGTGGGTGTGTGTGAGAGTGTAAAAAAAGAAATGAAAAAGAAATATATACCTAGAAACTAAATATAGAAAGTGATATATAAATAGATATATATAGAAACTAAATATATATGTATTTAGAAATAGAAAGTGATATATAGAAAATAAATATAAATAGATATATATATTTATAGATTATTTTCTATTTAACTTTTTCATTTCTTCTTTTCTAGAAATAGATATATACAAATAATGAATATGAATAGATATATTTATAGAAAAAGAAAAATCATATATATGTTTTTTTAGCCTAACAAATACGTGTTCGACCTGTAGTCCTGGTGACCGCTGCACCGACCTCGCCGCCGTCCACTGTCATCCGCACCGTCGTCATCCTCGCTGCTGTCTGCCGTCGTCGTTCTCGTCCACGGTGTGTAAATCACGTGACAAGGATATGTTTAAACATGTATTTATTACTCTTAGAAATATGTGTTCATAGAAAATCATGTGTCATGTTGGAATGCCATATAAAATCACTTGGATATGTTTAAACATGTATTTACACTTAGAAATATTTTGACAGACATGCTTCTTCGTGTTATTTTTAATGTTGAATTGCCTCTTTACGAATATATGTTATTTTTAATGTTGGCGATTACATGTCACCTAAAACTCGAAACCCTAAAACCCGAAACCCTAAACCCTCAAACCCCAAACCCCGAAACCCTGAACCCCGAAACCCCCCAAACCCTGAAACCCTAAACCCTCAAAACTAAACCGAAACCCTAGACCCCGAAACCCTGAAACCCTAAACCCTCAAACCTAAACCCCTGAACCCCGAAACCCTAAACCCTCAAACCTAAACCCCTAAACCCCGAAACCCTAAACCCCGAAACCCGAACCCCGAAACCCGAAACCCTAAACCCCGAAACCCGGCCCGAACGCCTAAACCCCTAAACCCCTAGTTTTCGGTTTTCGTTTCACATACATGTATAAAGCTCCTCTAAGTGTTCGATCATATTGTATATATATTTTAATATTCGTAGAAATAGTGTTCATAGAAAATCATGTGTCATGTTGGAATGCGATAGAAAATCACTTGGATATGTTTAAACATGTATTTACACTTAGAAATATTTTGACAGATATGCTTCTTCGTGTTATTTTTAATGTTGAATTGTCTCTTTACGAATATATGTTATTTTTAATGTTGGCGATTACATGTCACCTAAAACTCGAAACCCTAAAACCCGAAACCCTAAACCCTCAAACCCCCAAACCCCGAAACCCTGAACCCCGAAACCCCGAACCTATAAACCCTGAAACCCTAAACCCTCAAACCTAAACCCCGAAACCCTAAACCTCGAAACCCTGAAACCCTAAACCCTCAAACCTAAACCCCTGAACCCCGAAACCCTAAACCCCTAAACCTTGAAACCCTAAACCCTCAAACCTAAACCCCTAAACCCCGAAACCCTAAACCCCGAAACCCCGAACCCCGAAACCCTAAACCCCGAAACCCGGCCCGAACTCCTAAACCCCTAAACCCGTAGTTTTCGGTTTTCGTTTCACATACATGTATAAAGCTCCTCTAAGTGTTCGATCATATTGTATATATATTTTAATATTCGTAGAAATGGCCGACCCAAATGAGAACATGGAGGAGGAAATGATGAATATCATCGCCGGCGACGATGACGGGAGTCAATACTTATTGAATTACGAAGACATGACCATGCATGATGAAAATCCCCCTGAACAACAACTTGAGATGGAAGAAGGCAATACAGGCGAGGTATATACAATATGTCGTGTTAGGTTTTATCTCAACTTGTATTAGGGTTTCATCATCGTGTCTTTACCTATGTGTAGCCCTCTGGATCGACGTCTGCGACGGGGCAGAGCAGACCAAAACGAGGACCGAAGAGGCCGTTGAAGGGTCGTCATGTAATCTCCGAATTCGATATGGCTACAGGCCAACCACTAGGACCCCATGCACAGAAATATGTCTTTCACTGTGGGTTCCTTGTGAGAGATCAGATTCCGATAAGTGCCCGTGAATGGAAAGAGAGGCGAAGTGCTCCCGAGATCAGTTATGTCTCCGATCTTGGCAAGCAGCTAGTCTGGGATGACATCCAAGCTCATTTCTCGTTCGACACGGAAGATGAGGAGCTGCTGAGGCGAATTCGGGAGTGGACAATGAAGAAGATGGCCACACTTTTTCAGGACTGGAAGAAGAAATTGTACCACAAGTTTGTGCTGAAGAACGAGACGCCATCTCCTGCACAAAGATCTCCACCACCGCGGGCTCCAACGCCACAACCTCCACCACGGGCTCCAACACCGCCACTGGGCCCACCATCTCGTCCACCGCGGGCTCCAACACCACAACCTCCACCGCAGGCTCCAACACCGCCGCCTCCACCGCGCGGCCCTAAGAAGCGGTCTGCCGCCACAGAACCAAAGGCCGCACCTCCAGAGAAGAAGGCTCCTGCATCAGGAAAAAAAGCCCAAAAGAAATTAGCTTATGAAAAGACTGATGAGGAGTTAGAAATTACGGTGAAAAAAGATGTGCGAAATTTTTTAGATGAATGTGACGCCGCTGCTAAAGCGAAGAGGAACCCGGAGAAGCCTTACCTCTTGCTAAACCCACAGGAGTTAAGGAAAAGGGTGGACCAACATGGTATCAAGATGCGTGAAGCCCGAAAGGCTCCGCGAAAATCAGATTACGAACGCTCTCTTATGAAGTCCGCAAAAGAACAACAATCCAGCAAGAAGAAAGTGGGAAAGGGTGTTCCACAGCTCGGGAAAACAATCAAGGACCCTTTGTCCCCCCCGTTAGTTGTGCAAAATCAGTATGGTTCAAACATGGGCAGAGTACAGAGGAAATCTGAGAGACCACTTTTGTCTGAGATGGACTCAATGGAAATTTTTTTCATTGACATCGGTCTCTCGTACGACACCATTAAAAATATTGCTACTGGGCTGGAGTTTCCACGAGCGGAAGTAGTTGATGAATTGAGGAGAAATTTTGCACCGGGCAGGAGTCTAATGAACCCCAATCACTTACATGTACTTGGTACGCAGATGTTTGCAATCAACAAATGGTGCATGGAGGCTTCTAAGACGGTGATGTCAATTGGATTTGTGTCCGAATTCGGAACATCACTACTTCCGTGGCGATGACCTAATCTTAGTCCCGATGGAGGAATTACACCAGCTATGTCATATGACGCACTGGACAATCGCTCCTTAGCTGCTACTGTTTGTAAGTGTTTCTTTTATAGTTTTCATTGACTCTCTAGTATGTGTATATAGTAGTATATTCTTACACACATACTTGTGGATCGACTCGATATTTTGCAGGTATCAGATGACTTAGCTCAGAGATAAACATGACAATTCTGTGGGTTTGTTGATCCATATGTTGTTTCAAGGCTCCAAACCCTTCAGCGACTTGGAGCGATGAGTCGTGTACGAATCTCATGAGGTTCTTCGTGAACCAAAAAGATAGAGAAAGAATTCTCTTCCATACAACTTTAAGTGCATGAGACATATATAGTTAATAATAAGTATGTGCACATTTTATTTTACTTAACCCTAATAATTATATATGAATCATGTGTATGAACAGCTATCACTGGATATTGATGGTCATCGATCTCAAACAAAGCAATGTGTTAATCTATGACTCGTTGAGCAAACCGCAAGCAGATTACCAAGATATGATAGACATCCTCCAAAGGTAATTTTTCGATCCCTAGCTTGCATGCTTAAAGTATAGACTAAGCTTGTATATATGTATACTAATTAAATAATGATCCAACTATTAATGTTTCATTGGCCGGATTAGGGTTTGGGAAAAATTCATTGCTCGGAACATATGAGTCAGTGTAAGGCCCCACTTACAATAAAGCCACGACTACCAGTAAGTTTACACCTTCGTCAATGTACGTGTATCTTTAAATATCATGTCATATATCATATCTTTATTACGAGATGAATCTTTTCATTCTACAGTGGATTTTGAGACAAAAACAGGGCACCAACTTATGGCGGATTCTATGTTTGCGAGTACATGTTGATAGAATCAAATAGAATTCCTGAAGAAATCATCAAAGTACGTACATGTTTCTTTTCATTTTTATAGACTTAATATTGATAATATAGATATAACTAATATCTTCTTTAATTCCAATTGAAGACTGACTGGTTGAAGCAAAAGTGATGCTAGAAGGCCAATTGAAAGCAATACAAGAGACAATAGCAGGATTTCTTCGGGAACAAGTCATAAATCCAAACGGTGAGTTCTACTATAATACCAACGAGTCGTTGATTCCAAACAATGATGATCATTTGTATGCCCTGTAGATCTTTAGATGGAGTACAACTTGTAATAGGTTTACAGTACTAACTTTGGAGTACAAATTGTGTAGATAGATATTTGGACAACTTCTATATGTATATTGCTTGTAATTTTATGTACATATATTTATATATATATATGTAGTTCTATAGTTCAATTATATTGCATGCATAAGCTTATTGTGTTATGCTGCTAATATATATAAAGTATATATATTAGCAGCAAAGAATATATATCGGAAACCTATTAAATAAATAAACAAACTGAAAACAGAACTGAAATGAAAATAAAAGGAAAAACCAGGGGACCCTTTAGTCCCGGCTGGTAATACTAGCCGGGGCTAAAGGGTGCTGCTGCGGGGCACCGCTGGCAGCACCCTTTAGTCCCGGCTGGTATTACCAACCGGGACTAAAGGGGGGGCTTTAGCCCCGGTGGCCGGAGCCGGGACTGAAGGGGGGGGGGCCTTTAGTCCCGGAAGCGTAGTCCCGGCTCGGCAACCGGGGCTAAAGGCCCTTGCCGACCGGGGCTAAAGGCATGTTTCTGTAGTAGTGGTTAGTGCCTTTTCTGACGCTGATTGGGCCGGATGTGTAGATGGCAGGAGATCCACGGGTGGGTTTGCAGTCTTCTTGGGCAGAAATCTTATCTCGTGGAGTGCTCGTAAGCAAGCCACGGTATCTCGGTCATCTACTATACAGAGGCAGAGTATAAAGCATTAGCAAATGCTACAACAAAATTGATGTGGGTACAGAGACTACTCCTAGAACTAGGCATAGCACATCCTCCAGCTGCTAGACTATGGTGTGATAATCTTGGAGCGAAATATCTCACAGCTAATCCAGTATTCCATGCCAGGACGAAACACATTGAGATTGATTTCCACTTCGTAAGAGAACGTGTAGCTCAGAAGTTACTGGATGTTCGATTCATTAGTACAAGTGATCAACTGGCAGATGGGTTTACAAAACCAGTAGTACCAAGTAAGATCCAGAGATTTTGTTCCAACCTCAACCTTGTAAGTGGCTGAGATTGAGAGGGGATGTTAGATTAGATGATATGTCGGTTAGATAGACTTAGTCGGTCCTAGTTTATAGGATTTGTAACAAACTCTTGTTGTGATTCAATCTATGTAAAGAGCCACGCCGGGGGCTGTTCCCGTGCCTATTTAACACGAAACCGAGAGCCAAGAGAAGGCCTCTCGTTAACCTAATCTTTACATCCTCGGCCATGGAGAGGGTGCCATGAGATCCACCGGTGGCCTCCGGCATGGTCTCCTCCAAATCCACCTGCGAAACCCTAGGCACGTCTTACCGCCCATCGCGCCACCTCCGTCGCTTCTTGCGTTGTTGCTGCCCGGTTGGGTGGTTGCGGCGCCACTGCAACCGTCGCCGTGACACGCGGAGGGTTTCCCTCGGCACCTCCGCGGCTTCCACGGCCGGCTTCGCAGCCGCCGGTGCAGCTTGCCACTGTATCGCGCGCGGGGGGGGGGGGGGGGGGGGGTCATCTCTATGTCGGTGCATCTTCGTGGCCCGCTCCATCCGGCGCTCCTGGTTTGCTCTAACTCACTCGTGCTCTCTCCCTCTCTCTGTCTCTCTCTCCCTCCCTCCTTACTATGCAGATCCGTCCTTCCTCCCGTCGGATCTGTGTAGAGCACCAGGGCTAAGGACGATGGTGCCATGGTGAATGGCTGGGGGCCAAGGGGCCACCAACGATGTTGGCCACTGACGACCATAGTATTTGCTATTCTCTCATTTCAAATATGCCCAAGCCAAACTCTTCGAGGTGAGAGATTACATATACACTGCCTTTGCTAATATTTTATCATGTTCTCACAGAGTTTAGGCAGGTCCATAAATAGTATCCTATATCTAGATATACGTTTAATAAGCATGTGAACTATTGTTGAATTATTCGGCCTATTGGTTGCGGTTCATTTTTGTTGTTTTGTGTATGGTCACATTTTTAGAAAGCTCGTGCTTCTGAACTTTTGAAGTTCCCAGTTTTACTTATGTCAACAACTAAATCGTCGCTATTTGTTACACATCTATAGTTTGTTTTACATTTAAACATAACACAAAAAAAGAAACAGAGCTTTTAGGCAACAACCTTTTCATATATATGAGTGGTAGACTGTTACCCAGTTTACCCAAACATCTTGTTAATTCAGCTTTCTCTATTATTATCCTTTCATGCAATGCTAAACTCACAAAAATGTTGACCCCCGCAATTTTATTCGATGGTTTTCAACGATGGGCTTCATATTTGATTTTCAGAATAGGATGGTAAACCATCCTAGTAGATTGATGTTATTCAGCACTTTTTTTTCCCAAAATGAAGGTCCAGTTGTTTATGTTTAGATAGAGGTCGCATGCTCACATTTCAGATTTCCCGCCATAATAAAAAAGAAAGAATAATTAATGTTCTATTTTGTCTACTTTAGAGATACCAATAATGAGGGGTTATATTTATTGCCTGTTCAGTCACCTCTTTATTACGAAACCTTAGCCTCTGATCATATTGCCTTTGATGATTTCTTCCTTTCTCTATCCCGATGGCTGCCTTTCGTTTCCCGCTCATACTTGGTAACTTATGATCATTGTCTGGGATGTCGAACAACACGCCTATACAATCTGACCTTGTGTTTACTCCTATGAATCGATACAAATATTATCATTCTTTCTAGCCTTGTCAGCATTGCATGTGATCGTTGCTTCTGATTTTAAGTTATATACCATTGGTTCTGGGCACATGCCTTATTCCCAATGATTAGATTCTCAGCCTTTGGGTTCTTTTTGTTCCTCTGAGTTTTGTGGTAAATACCTTTGGTTCTCAGCGCAAGCCATGTTCCCAATGATTACATTCTCAGGTTTTTGGTTCTCTTATTCCTTTGAGTTTTTGGGTACAATTAAATTATGTGTATTGGTGTTTTGCCAACTGTGAACTCAAGTGGAATGCTTGCAAGCCTTAAGAAATACAACAAAGGGCCATGTTTTATATTGACAGTGTTTACCATATATTTTTTGTGGGGAATTTGGACTCTCCTAGGTCACTGCATTTTTTTACGCAGATTTGCTACCATATATTGAATGCACCGTTACAGGTTGCTGGTTGGTACTGCATATTTTTGGGAGACAGTTCACAATTTTCTCTTTTTATTAATGCTTTCCCTCCGTATATAGAGCTCCATGTTCTACACGTGCATTTTTAATCCTTAGAAATTGGCCTCACTCTACATGCTGCACCAAGTGCCCCTTAGACAGTCCTGCCTTCTCGTAGATTGGACACCAGGTGATTTACTGACTCCAATTCTCAAATTAGCACAACTCCATTTTTTCGGTCCTTATTTAGGAATGAACTAGAAACCAATTTAAAATACTTTTGTCCTATAAAGTACTGGGTTGACTCAAGAACACATTTACGCATTACTAAAAACTGATGATTTTTTGCAGAACTAATGGCAAATGATCTTTGTACAGACAATTCAGACTCATCTTGCAGCGGCTGAGTGGCCTCTGAACCAACTTTGTGTTATTAGCCATTCTGTATTTACCATATCTCAGGTCATATTATTTGCTGGTTAGTACCTTCTCTTCAGTTTTTAAAAGCATTCTATTTCCCTGTTTAATTTCCTACTTACAGATAACAAAACAGACATAGTTTTCTATGCACAAAAACCATCATATTGTGTACCATTGCATCCAGTCTTAAAGTCAAATTAGTGAATTCGATATCATCGTGGTTAGTTACCTGCTCACATTAGTGTTTGATTACCATAATGTCCTTGAATAAGTTGTACTTCTACCTGTTACGTGATATGTTCTCTGTTACGTGATATGTTCTTTGTTACGGTACTTAGACCTCATACCATCGATTAGTCACTAAAATTGTACTGAATTCTAAAAATACTACACATAGCTATATTCTACACTTGGAGTATAGGTGATGCCAAGCGATACGTATATATCTACATGTTATACTTTGCAATGTTACCATGAAACGTATGTATTGTAAAAACAGTCTATGTATTTAGTGCTTTTAGGTTGTATTGTTTTCTGTAAAGGTTGTACGTTTTTGCCATATTTATTAATGTGTTATTTATGATAGTATAGTAGTTACATACAATTCTTATTTTTGTACCCTTTTCGTCTAATAGTTCTCTTTGTGAGGTCCTTGTTAGTTACAATCCTCATGACTTAAAATAAAATATGTTTTGATCTGTTCTCAGTCACATCACGAAATTAACTCTAGAAACCAGTGGTATTGGCAATAGCAATCCCCGTATATGAGCCCGTCAGATCAAGGTACCGTTTATGTGCCCTCTTTCCATCTAACTGACACAGACACTAGCTACAATTACTATGGTTTTTTTCTGCTTGATTTTCACTGAACAAAAAACTTACATGGTTCTTTCAGGATGTACTCAGATTTTACTATTCTGAACAAATGATATGTTGTCCTTTTGGTTCGTGTACTCCAGTCAATAGTGTTTTTTTCGTCTATCTCTTGCATCATGTAGCCTCAGATATAAAATTTGTTAGAAAGATATTTCAATTCCTGCCTCATATAGACAAGGTTTATCTGAATCAATTGGTCTTGCTTTGTATCTACTCCCTCCGTCTCAGGATATAAGGCATGCACGTATTTCAAAATTCAAATTTTATTAACTTTGACCAATAATAAGTCTAATAAAATAAAAAATATATAGTACAATAATGGTACCATTAGATTTATCTTTACAAATATTTTTTTAATAATATTTTTGTTGTTTCCATTAGTTATATAAAATAATATAAATTAATGGTCAAAGTATAATCTTGAAGACCGCACCAAGTCAAATGGCGCCTTATATCCTGAGACGGAGGGAGTATTTCAGTTCACAATTCAGACCTGGTTAAGTTCATTGTCGCTGCCAAAGGATGAAGGGGAGGTCACAGTTCAAAGTGTCTATAGTTCTCAGTCTTGTCGCCACTTCATTCTGGCTTATTTGTCACCATAAAGGATCGAGATAAGGCCACGATCCAGAATGTCTCGAAATGAGATTAGCATGTCTAAAATATGCTTTATTGGTGATAGATCTTACGGTTCAGATTTTAGCAAACCATTAACTCAACAGGTTCTTCTATTTTATCACAGGGTGCAGTACCGTCTTGGACGTGCAACACCTCCTTTTATAATAGGACAACGGTCTTCCATCAAGTCTCGTAACTTTTGCTTTCCAGCACCTACTCATAATAAACTACTGTTTGTAACATATTTCTTCCGTTGTTTCCTGAACTAGAGCTAAATTCTCCATTCTTATTGCAATGACACCTCTTAGCACCACTTATGTTGTACCAAAAATGTATTGTAAACCTCGCTATTACGTATATATCAACTTTTGCTACTTTATAATCATCTTTCACTTTGTCACCAAACTGTAAAACTTCTCATTTGGCGCGCAGGGGCGCGCCGCTCCTACTAGTATTCAATATTCATAGCTAGTTCAGTTGGTCGATGCAATTCGATATTCATATATGATGAGCAAGATATTCAGCCTTGCAGAACAGTACAACACTTACACGTACGTACGTTTATGCAAGTACTTCTCCGTATAGAAAATGCACTACAGGAAACTGGAGCTTTGCCGAGTGCCTGGAGGTTTGCCGAGTGCCAAATATCGGGCACTCGACAAAGCGCCTCTTTGCCGAGTGCCTGGCCACGTGGCACTCGGCAAAGACTGACACTAGGCAGAGGCCACCTTTGCCGAGTGTCCGGCACTCGACAAAGATGGGCACTCGGTAAAGAGGCCTCTTTGCCTAGAGTCAGGCACTCGGCAAAGATGGGCACTCAGCAAATCTCGCCGGGGCAAACGGCATCCATGGCCGTTATCTTTGCCGAGTGCCGACAGGCTGGCACTCGGCAAAGAACCAATCTTTGCCGAGTGCCAGGTCTGACACTCGGCAAAGTGTTTTTTTTTTAAATATTTTTGCCCCCAAATTTTTTTAACACTTTTCACATATCACCATGATCAACATGTTCAAATTTGACAGTTTTTCAAAACTTTTGTTATATTTTTTGACTTTATTTCATTTTCTTGAATTTTCCCGGAAGACGCAAGTTTGAACTGCGGGTGCATCGAATAATGGATTTTCATGATTTAAAAAATATTATTCTTGTTCTTAACCGTATGTTGAGGCCAAATCCAAAAACTGACCCGAGGTTTCGATCAACGTGCTCACGGGGCAACGCTTCCAAATTACGTGCGGGCGGTTTTTTAATTATAGAAAATGCAAATGAATTCCGAAAATCGCAAAACTTGGCGACATGTTGTTACATCATATGCGTATGTCGTGAAAAAAAAATTGAGAAAGTTTCGAGCAAGTTGTCACGTACGATGCTTACAAACCTGGACGTCCAGGTTTGTAAGCATCGTACGTGACAACTTGCTCGAAACTTTCTCAATTTTTTTTTCACGACATACGCATATGATGTAACAACATGTCGCCAAGTTTCGTGATTTTCGGAATTCATTTGCATTTTTCTATAATTAAAAAACCGTCCGCACGTAATTTGGAGGCGTTGCCCCGTGAGCACGTTGATCGAAACCTCGGGTCAGTTTTTGGATTTGGCCTCAACATACGGTTAAGAACAAGAATAATATTTTTTAAATCATGAAAATCCATTATTCGATGCACCCGCAGTTCAAACTTGCGTCTTTCGGGAAAATTCAAGAAAATGAAATAAAGTCAAAAAATATAACGAAAAGCTTTGAAAAAGTGTCCAATTTGAACATGTTGACAGTGGTAGTGTGGAAGTGCCTCAAAAAAATTTGGTGGTAAAATTAAAAAAAAATAAAAACTTCACCGAGTGTCAGCCCTGGCACTCGGCAAAGAGGCTCTTTGCCGAGTGCCGGGCCCGCTGGCACTCGGCGAAGGATAATTCTTTGCCGAGTGTCGTGCCAGCCGACACTCGGCAACGCTTTGTCTACTGGCCGGTGATGGCTGCCATGTGGCCAGTCTTTGCCGAGTGCCAGATCGGCTGGCACTCGGCAAAGAGGGGTTCTTTGCCGAGTGCCAACCGATCTGGCACTCGGCAAAGACGTTCAAAAAGAAAAAAAATACAAAATGGCCCACGCCACCCATAGACACGCACACACTCACACTTCACCCGCACA
Organism: Coix lacryma-jobi var. lacryma-jobi; assembly: GCA_009763385.1. Classification (NCBI taxonomy): domain Eukaryota; kingdom Viridiplantae; phylum Streptophyta; class Magnoliopsida; order Poales; family Poaceae; genus Coix; species Coix lacryma-jobi. The sequence goes on from CM019829.1 coordinate 115,575,043, forward strand.
CACGCCCTGCCCGCAAACGCCCCGCGCCGCGCCGCCCGCCGCCGTCGCCCCCCGGCCGAGCTCCCCGGCCGAGGCCCCCCCCCCCCCGGCGGCGCTCCCCGGCGGCACCCCCCGCGCCCCCCAGCTGGCCGCGACCGGCCGCCCCCCCCCCCCCCCTCCCGGCTGCGTGGTCGCCCCCTGGCCGGCCAGTGGAGGAGAGGAGTAGATGAGGAGGTGGAGGAGGAAGAGGAGGAGGAGGTGGAGGAGAGGAAGAAGAGGAGGAGAAGGAGGAGTGGAGAGGAGAGGAGGAGAAGGAGGAGTGGAGAGGAGAGGAGGAGAAGGACAAGGACAAGGAGAAGAGAGGAGGAAGGTGTCGGCTTAGGTCCGTCGACCCTCAAGCCACTTCGGTCATCCCCGTCGACGTCGCCGAAGCTCGTTCTTGCTATTCTCGTCGCGAAGGTATGCCCTATGTAGTTAGTAAATAGTTAGTACTTAACAGTTAGTAGTTAGTACTTAGTAGTTAGTAGTAGTGTTAGTAGTGTTAGTGTTAGTGTTAGTAGTAGTGTTAGTATTAGTAGTAGTTGTACTATTTCGATACTGTTATCTGCATGGAAATAGAAGTAAAGTACATGGCTCATCTTGGTACTATTGTGGTTGTTGGCCTTCGTGACTATGTTTGGTATATATGTGGTTGTTGGCTTTCGTGCCAGCGTTTTCTGCAGGTTTTGGTAACCTCCCCGTGCAGGGGAGGTGCTGCCGAAATTTTCGGCCGAGACTAACCATATGCTCTTTTTTTGGCAGGAGGAGGACCTGTCGGAGGGACTCGTCGACCCTGATCGTCTTCGTCGGCGTTGCGGGTCTGCCTGCACCGCGTCGTCTCGCCACTGCCCCGACTCACCACTGCCCCGCTACCCTGACCTCACCGACACCTTAGGTATAACCCCTCTATCTGTATCCTTAGGTATCTGGAAAGGTCACGTAACCTAGTTAGACGTCTCCCGTTCGAAAGAGATACAGTCTTAGATATACAGACCTTTGCATATCTGCGACCGTATCTCTTTCGAATTGTCCACGTATTTTGGACAGCCCGCGGATGCGTAGATGAGCTAGTTTCCATGTTCTGCTCCTGTCGGAGTCGGAGTTTCGGCACCACCTCCCCGTTGTTCTCCGGATACACACTCTCCCTGCCAGGACGTGTATCGGGAGAACAGCGAGGAGGTGCTGCCGAAATTCTATCTCGGGTAGGAGTAGAACATGGAAACTAACCCATCTACGCATCGTCGGGTGGGATTAGGACCTATCCTTCACCTATTAGATGGTAGGAACGTCGTGTAGATGCAATTGCTGGTTTTATTACTCGCTTACATATGTATATGACAGAGGATGGATAACCGTGACTAGATGTACACGGGCCACGCAAGTAAGAGCACAGAATGGGTTACTAAGACCAATGCTTTCTTAGTGCATGTGTTTGGTCCGGCTGCTAAAGGGTCGAGTCGGATGCCATGTCCCTGCAGCAAATGTGGGAACAAGAAAAGAAAATATAAGAATAACGTGGGGGTAGATCTTTACAAGTACGGATTCGTTGAAAACTATACTTGTTGGGTCCACCATGGTGAAGCCAATCGGATTAGAGAGGAGGTGGTGAGACAACGCCTCGAGGAGTATGATGGAGATGTCGGGGTAGCGGACATGATGGGAGACTTTCAAGAGGCACAATTCGGTGAAGGATTGGAGAAGCCAGAGGACACCACAAAGGCGTTCTACGACATGATGTCTTCGGCACAGAAGCCCCTTCATGAAAAGACAATGGTTTCACAACTAGATGCCATTGGATGCCTAATGGGGTTCAAGTCGCAGTATAGCTTGAGTCGAGACGCCTTCGATGGCATGTTGGCAATTTTGGGCACCCTGTTGCCGGAGGGTCACATTCTGCCGAAGAACACGTACGAGTCACAGAAACTTCTTCGTGCACTTAAGATGTCGTATGAGCAGATCCATGCTTGTCCAAAAGGGTGTGTCCTATTCAGGAAAGATCACGAGAAAGCAACACACTGTCCAAAGTGCAAAGCCTCTAGGTATGTGGAGGTAGACCATGGAGATGGCAAGAAGGAACAACTTAATATCCCCGAGATGGTCCTACGGTACCTTCCTTTCATACCTAGGATCCAACGACTGTGCATGACAGAGGACTCTGCGAAACAGATGACATGGCACAAGAATGGCAAAAGTTACAATCCTGACAAGATGGTACACCCAACGGATGGTGAAGCATGGAAGCACTTCGATGCCATGCATCCTGGCAAAGCTATGGAGGCTCGAAATGTACGTGTGGCGCTGGCAACAGATGAGTTCAACCCATTTGGAATGATGGCGGACCCGTACACTTGTTGGCCTGTGTTCGTGATCCCCCTCAATCTCCCTCCCGGTGTTATATTTGACCCTAAGAACGTATTCTTGTCGCTGACAATTCCTGGACACCCGGGGAACAATATGGGTGTGTTCATGGAGCCTTTGTTGGATGAATTGTTCGAAGCTTGGGAAAACCCGGTACTGACATATGACCGAGCAACAATGAAGAACTTCAAAACGCATGTGTGGTACCAGTACTCCCTGCATGACTTCCTGGCGTATGGCTTATTTAGCGCTTGGTGTGTTCATGGGAAGTTCCCATGCCCAATATGCAAGGCAGCTGTGAAGTTCACTTGGTTGAAGAAGGGAGGCAAGTATTCTTCATTCGACCAGCATCATCAATTCTTGCCTCTTGACCATCCGTTCAGACGTGACATCAAGCACTTCAGGAAAGGTGTTCAAGTCACCAACCCCATTCCTCAGTTCAAGAGCGGTTCCGAGGTCCGTGCCGATATAGAGGCTCTGAAGTTTGATAAAGACAACGGTCGTTTTTTCGGGTACGGAGAGGAACACATGTGGACCCATATATCGGGCTTGACTAGACTCCCCTATTTCAATGACCTTCTTTGTCCGCACTACATCGATGTAATGCACACAGAAAAGAATATCGCCGAGGCACTCTTTGCAACACTCATGGACACAGAAAAGTCAAAGGACAACGTTAAGGCTAGACTGGACCTGCAAGAGATGTGCGATAGACCAAAGCTAGTGATGAAGGCGCTTGGTGCTGGCAAGAAATGGAAAAGAGGTCCGGCCGATTATATATTGAAAAGAGACCATAGGAAGAAAGTACTACAGTGGATCCAGGCGTTAAGGTTCCCTGATGGGTATGCGGCGAATCTGAGGAGGGGAGTGAACTTGTCTACTATGCGAGTGTTAGGGATGAAGAGTCATGACTACCACATATGGATCGAGCGGCTCCTTCCTGCGATGACCCGGGGATACCTCCCCGAGCCTGTGTGGCGCGTGCTGGCAGAGTTGAGCTATTTCTTTTTTACAACTTTGTGCCAAGGAGCTATCTTATGACGTGATTGCTAACCTAGAGGAAGTGGCACCTGTGTTGATCTGCAGGTTGGAGATGATCTTTCCACCCAGCTTCTTCCTGCCGATGCAGCATCTGATTTTGCACCTACCGTACGAGGCACGGATGGGGGGGCACGTGCAGTGCCATTGGTGCTTTCCAGTCGAGAGATGTCTAAAGGTTCTTCGGAAAAAGTGTAGAAATAAAGCCAAAATAGAGGCTTCCGTGGTAGAAGCATTTATTCTGGAGGAGGTGTCGAACTTCACAACAACATATTATAAGGATAACCTTCCTAGCGTGCACAATCCACCCTCTCGTTACAACGTCGACGAGAGTTTATCGAACCTCAACCTTTTCAAAGGCCAACTCGGAAGAGCAAGTGCATCGAGGACCAAGATGTTGCGGCATGATGAGTGGCACACTATCATGTTGTATGTGTTGTTGAACCTTGACGAAGTGACTCATTATGTGCAGTAAGTTCTCAATGAGCTTGTTACATGCGCCGTCACTATCTTCAATCTATTGATTCGATCCCCTTGTTTTTAAGGAAATTTATTGATGAATACTGGAGAGAGGATAGGGAACCTTCCTCTGAAGAACAAGACCATCTTCTCAAAAATGGTGTGCCCGATTTCATTTCGTGGTTTAGTACGAAGGTACCACCCAACTAACCTTGTATTTCATTTCATTTCTTGTTTCATTTCATGAAACGATCTACCCTGTCTCAACTTACAGGCCCGCACAGATGCGGAAATGATGGATGAGTTGAAACAGGTTGCCAATGGCTTCGACTATAGGGTCAAGTCATTCACCGTTTATGATGTGAATGGCTATCGCTTTCACACAAGCAGCTACGAGCAGAGTCGGCCCAATCGAAAGACCACGAATACCAGAGTTCGTACGCCCGGCACCGATGAGCGCGACTATTACGGCATAGTCGAAGAAATATATGAGCTCAACTTTGAGGGTACCAAAGCTATTAATCCAGTGGTATTCAAATGTCATTGGTTTGATCTTGATGTCACAAGAAGAGCCCCTGAGATTGGGCTAGTCAAAATTCGACAGGACTCCGTTTACAAGGGAGACGATGTCTATATTGTGGCTCAACAAGCCACACAAGTTTATTATCTCCCATGGGTGTGTCAAGAAGACGACAATCTTATGGGTTGGTACCTTGTGCAGTTAGTATCGCCGCGCGGTAAAGCGCCTCTCCCAAACGATGATGATTACAACTTCGACCCAAACACATATAGCGGAGAGTTCTTTCAACCTGAGGGGCTAGAAGGGAGGTTTGACATTGACATTTTTGAGCTGATGGACATGGAACAAGACGATGACAATGATATTGATGAGGACGAGGGTGATGAGGTGCACAATGCCAAGGACTTAAGAATGCTTGAGCGATTACAGTTTGGTGGTGACATTGATGAGGACGAGGGTGATGAGGATGATGGAGACGACGCCGATTGTTTCGACAATATTGACAGTGATGACGACACACGTGTGCCACGAGCCAACACACGAGGGGCACTAGCCACTGACAATCACGGAGATAATTTTTAATTCATGTAATGCTATATTGTTATAATTATTTTGCAATTATGTTTCGTTCATTTTGTATCTCTTTATAAATACTTATCGTTTATTTATGCTAATTGATTTTATCTTTGTAATGGCAGGCACTCGACAAAATGCCGGGCGGAAGGCGGCAACAGCGGCGGGTCAACTCGCGCTACCAGAGGTCCAGCTCACCACCCACCGTAGCCGAGGAGCCGTCGACGAGGAGGGCGAGGACCGGCCGCCCCCGTGGACGTCCTAGGAGGGAGCCGACTCCCGACCCGACTCCCGACCCGGCGCAGACCTCCTCGGACGATGACCAGGGGGACGCCAGAGGGATGACCAGGAGCACGTGGGACGACGACACCACTTCCTCGGAGGGTCGCCAGGGGGACCAGGGGGACGAGATCGTAGGTGCCTCAGGAGGGGGTTCCACTTCCTCTGCTTCGAGCAGAGTCTACTTGCGCGGCCCCTCGCAGCTCCTGCAGCAGCGGATCGCACCTAGCCGCCCCCTAGTGATTCGACCTTACGGCGACAAGTAAGTTACCATTAATGTTTTCACTACTTGTTCACATGACATGTTCAAAATTGAACTTCCGACTAACAATTGTTCTTAATGACTCATGCAAGAACTGGGAACTTGTGGCAGGGGGCAAGACACGCCATATCAATGGCACGTTAAGTCTTCTGATTTGGAAGAACTACCCTGGCTTGGTCACCTACGCCGGGGTTAGGTCACCGCCCTGGACGTGGGACCACTTCGGTGCTGTTGAGGACCCCACGTACACCACCGTTGCAGCGCGGATTAGGGCCGAGTTCTGGGTGAGTCTTGCTCGCACAACATTTCTCAATGATACGTATTTGTTGGACGTTCTTGAAATAATGAAAGGGTACATGTTGTCTTTATGCAGGAGTACTTTGCGTGCGAGGCGGGGAGAGAGGCCGAGGCGTTGCACGTGCAGGACAAGGTCTGCAGGTCCCGGCTCGCGGATCTATACCACGAGGCGCGGATCCAGTGCATCATCAACTACAACACCGACGTGTTAGGGAAGGCGGTGAAGAAGGCGGACGCTAGGCAGATGATGCTGACCAGGGAGACCGACCTCACTAGGGAGCAGTACATCCAGGTACGCACAAAACAGTAATACTGATTGGTCCATCCATCACTTAGCGGCTCTTCTAACATATTAAATACTTATTGTCTTGCAGTTCTGTCCTGGTTGGTGCGCCAATCACTTAGACTGCTGGATGTCCATTGTGGACAAGTGGCAATCGGACGAGTGGTACGAGAGGCACGGTGCCCGCCGAGACTGCCGCCTGCAGATGCCTGGGGTGTCACACCACCAAGGCAACCTTAGCCTCAACGCGTACGCCGACAGATGGGTATGCTCTACTGATTTTTTTATTCTAACACTCAATTACTCATTACTTGTAATCATCTGTGTGTTTTCCTCGCAGTCCCAGTCGCATGGTGGTGAGGAGTGCCTCCCTTTCAAGACGTACCACTTGTCACACCAGGGCAAGGTGACTGCAGCGAGCACCCAGTACAACCCGAACGCCGGGCCCGAGGCGTACACCAACGCGAACGCCTACACCAAGGTCACCGAGTACACCTCGGCGGCTCGCGAGCGCCATGGGGAGGACTCTGATCCAGCAACCCAACCCCTAGATACAGACCTGGTGATGAGGCTGGGAGGAGGGAGGCAACACGGCCAGTACTGGATAGCCAACAGCGCAGTTGACTCGTCCTCTGTTCCTAACCTCACTGAGATTTGAGCTGCCAGCACGAGCTCCTCCGTCCCCATACGACCTCGGCAGCCGACCTCACAGCAGATGATGGCAGCACTTCAGGTAAGTACTGTTCTATTCGTCATTCATTGCTTTTACACATATACCTTGTCTTTGCATTGTTTAAACCTTACGGGACGAATTTTGCAGGCCCAGATGCAGGCCCAGGCGGACCAGGTGCAGAGGTTGCATGCCATGCACGAGGCCCAGGCGGTGGCCCATCGTCGCGAGTTACTGGCCGTCCAGCAGCGGGAGGCGCAAAGGACGCAGGACATAGCTCACTTCTTTGGGAGCCTGAACATCCCGGGTGTTGTCGTGCCTCCCTCGCTGCTCACTCCTTTTGTGCCTCCTGTTACTCCTTCGACAGAGACTCCGGTGAGTATACATGGTTGTTTATATTTCTTTAACTTTTACGGCCGTCCTCCAGGTGCTAACGAATTTGCTTCTCCTTTGTGCACTCACAGTCGGAGGGTTCGGCACCGACTCCTCAACCTGGCCTTCCTCCGAACACTCTGCACATCACTGGTGGCCCTCCTCCGTAGTCTGGGTGGCTCCCCGGTGGCCCTCCTCCGCTCTATGGGTGGCCAGGTTACCTTCCTGGCCAGTCGGGGTACACCGGGTGGCCATCTGGACCTCCGCCGCCCGGGTGGCAAGGTTGGCAAGGTGGTCCTTCGGGCGGGTCGTGGGACGCGTGGCAAGGTGGGGGTTCTTCACAATCTGAGCACCAATGTGAGCAGTGAGGGCCGACTTAGATTTGTCATGGACTTGTGAGATGGATGTGATGGACTTGTGAACTTGTGATGGACTTGTGAACTTGTGATGAACTTGTGATAAACTTGTGAGCTTGTGATGCATGGAGACTGAACGTGTGATATTTGTCTGAAATGGATATGCATGTGATATATGGATGTGTGTGTGTGTGTATATATATATATATATATATATATGCATGTGATATTTGTCTGAAATGGAATATGGATGTGTGATATGTATTTTGTGTAAGGAAATAAAAACAGAAAAAAATACAATTTTTCCCAGCTTTGCCGAGTGCCACACTCGGCAAAGATGCCACGGCACTCGGCAAAGCTGGACAAATTTTCCCCAGCTCGGCCTCTTTGCCGAGTGCCTTGACCATGACACTCGGCAAAGAGGCCCTCTTTGCGGAGTGCCGGCCCACGTGGCACTCGACAAAGAGGTCCTCTTTGCCGAGTGCCGGCCCACGTGGCACTCGGCAAAGAGGTCCTCTTTGCCGAGTGCCGACCCATGTGGCACTCGGCAAAGAGGCCCCTTTGCCGAGTGCCAGTACTACTGACACTCGGCAAAGAGGCCGTCAAGTGACGGCTCCCGTTTGCTTCGCCGAGTGCTGACCTGGCACTCGGCGAAGCCTTTGCCGAGTGCCCGATATTTGGCACTCAGCAAACAATTCTTTGCCGACTATTTCTTCGCCGAGTGCCCTTTGCTGAGTGCGGCACTCGGCAAAGCCTTCGCCGAGTGCGAGAGGTCCTTTGCCGAGTGCTGCCAGCACTCGGCAAAGCCTGAATATCCTGTAGTGATGGATGAGGTTTTGAAAATTGACATGGTCTTCAAAGTATAACTTTGACTCTTTTTATAAAAAAAAAAATATTTATCAAAAAATAATATATGTATACTTTTATGAATATATTTTTCAAGACAAATCTATTCATATGGTTTTTATATTTTCAAACTCAATAATTTAAAAATTATTTATGATTTATATTGTTAATGTTTGACCGAAACCTTTTCCAAAACGTCATCTATTTTTTATACGGAGGGAGTATGCATGTAAATTCTTTGCACGTGGTGACGACAAGTCGACAACACATATATAAACTGCAGTTTAAAGTCCATATTTTTATACTACTATATATGTGTTTTCTTTCTGGATATTTTACAGCAGGTCGCCTCGATCCGGACGCAATGCATGAAATGGACCGATTTCGGCATCCATACATTCACATGTACATTTCTTCATCCTCATTATTTGTTCAACATTTACCTGCACTTCTTTTCACGACTCTTGACAAGTCTCATATTTAACCGTACACTAATAAATTCAGTGGTCAAAATTGCGTCTTGGAAGCCTTTTGTGCTTTGACCACATCGAGGCAGCACGCAGTTTGTTTGCGACTTCCATGTATTCTGGAATACAGATATATGCAGCTAGCTAGCTTAGGACTTTTTTTTTATTTTTTAACCTTTTTATAAAATATTTCAATAATAATCTCACCCAAATAAAATTTGCACATTTTAACCCTTTTGGTCGTGCCAGTGGGCTTGGCGCGACTAAATAACGTTGTCGCGCCACCGGGAGTGGTGTGACAAGGTCGATAGTACGGTCTTGTCGTGTCACCGGGAGTGGCGTGACAAGACTGAATTTTCAAAAAATCATAACTCTTCAATACGACGTCGGATGAAGATGATTTTTATATGAAAATTGTAGCTCTCGATGAGATCTACAACTTTGTAGTTTTGAGTTTTTTTTCATTTGAGTTTGTTAAGATGCTCAAAAAAATTAAATACATTTTCAGCACCATAATAAACGCATATAAGAGTTCGTCGATTTTGAAAATTCATATATTTTTTACATGGTATCAAATAAATATATGAAAATCATGAAATTTTTCTAAAATCATATGCTCAAAAAGTATCTTTATTTGATACCATGCAAAAAATATATGAATTTTTAAAATCGACGAACTCTTATATGCGTTTGTTATGGTGCTGAAAAAGTATTTGATTTTTTTAGCATCTTAACGTTCTCAAATGAAAAAACTCAAAACTACAAAGTTGTAGATCTCATCGAGAGCTACAATCTTCATATAAAAATCATCTTCATCCGATGTCGTATTGAAGAGTTATGATTTTTGAAAATTCAGTCTTGTCACGTCACTCCCGGTGGCGCGACATGACCATACTGTCACGCCACATGCATTGGCGTGACAAGGTTTTCCACGTTGGAAACGATATCCTACGTGTAAGACCTTGTCACGCCACTCCGGGTGGCACGACAACGAAAGGGTCAAAATGTGCAAATTTTATTTGGGTGAGATTATTATTAAAATATTTTATAAAAACAGGTTAAAAAATAAAAAAACCCGCTAGCTTATTGGTAGTATATGCATTTTTTCGGAAACTAAAGTCTTCCACAATAATTAGTTAATTAGTTAATGTCGTTGTCGTTGACACCCATGCCACTTGGCTTACTGGGCAACAGATTTCTTCCTCGCACATTAATTATATATAGACACTTTAGACAGACATCCATGCATCCATCTGCTGCATCCAAGCATTAATCCGCCATGACGATGCACACCATGGGTATGGTGGTAGCGCTTCTTGCTCATGCTCTCTTTCTCTTTGCAATTGCAGTTGCAGGTGTGGCCACACAGGCAAGTGCACCGTCACCACCACCACCTTCCGGCGACATCTCCTCCTGCCTGCTCTCCAACGGCGTCACCAACTTCTCCCTCCCATCATCTCCAAGCTACACGCCGCTCCTCGACTCCTCCATCCGGAACCTCCGCTTCGAGCTCCCGAGCGTCGGCAAGCCGGCCGCCGTCGTGCTCCCGGCGACCAAGCGCGACCTCCAGCGCGCCGTCCTCTGCGCGCGCACCAGCTCGCTAGCGATCCGCGTGCGCAGCGGCGGCCACAGCTACGAGGGCCTCTCGTACACCACGGAGAACCACGTGCCCTTCGTGGTGATCGACCTCGCCAACCTGAACCGCGTGCAGGTACAGCAGGTCGACCCGGCGGCGGCCGGGGCCGGCTCGGCGGCGACGGCCTGGGTCGAGTCCGGCGCGACGCTGGGCGACGTGTACCACGCCGTGGGGCTGTCGAGCCGGACCCTGGCGTTCTCCGCGGGGTCCTGCGAGACGGTCGGCATGGGCGGGCACGCCGCCGGCGGCGGGTTCGGCCTGCTGTCCAGGAAGTTCGGGCTCGCCGCCGACAACGTCCTGGACGCGGTCCTGATCGACCCCAACGGGCGCTCCTTCACCCGCGACACCATGGACGACGACGTGTTCTGGGCCATCCGGGGCGGCGGCGGAGGGAGCTGGGGCGTGGTGTACGCCTGGAAGCTCCGCCTCGTCCCGGTCCCCGACAACGTCACCGTGTTCGGCGTGGCGCGGACCGGCCCGGCCGAGCTCGTCGCCGGGCTGATGCACAGGTGGCAGTACGTTGGGCCGAGCCTTCCTGATGAGTTCTACCTGTCGACGTTCATTCCGACGAGGTCATCATCGGACGGTAACATCACCATGTCATTCACCGGCCAGGTTCTTGGACCGAAGCAGCTTGCCATGTCCGTGCTGAGCCAGAGCTTCCCCGAGCTGGGCCTCGCCGAGTCAGAGCTGTCCGAGGTGAGCTGGCTCGAGTCGGCGGCGAGGTTCGCCGGCGTCAGCTCCGTCGCGGGCCTCACGAACCGGCAGCCTGGGGTGGGAGAGTACGCCAAGAGGAAGTCCGACTACGTGCAGGCGCCAATCTCGATGCAGGACATCATCAAGATCCTCCGGTACATGTCGACGGGCCCGGAGGGGTCGTCCATCCAGCTGGACCCCTACGGCGGAGCCATGGCGCGGATAGGAAGCACTGACACGCCCTTTCCTCACCGCGCTGGGTACCTGTACAGCATCCAGTATGCGGTGACTTGGAACGCATCGGATGTGGATCGTTCAGACGCTTACATGGAATGGCTCCGGTCGTTCTACGCTTTCATGGCGTCCTACGTGTCGAAGAACCCACGAGCTGCGTACGTCAACTACTTGGATCTTGACTTGGGCACCAATGACTGGATGAATGCGACCGGCGCCGGAACGTCGTCCAATGACTCCGTGAGCCACGCGCTATCCTGGGGCGAACGGTACTTCTTCATGAATTTTGACAGGTTGGTTCGGGCCAAGACCAAGGTTGACCCTGAAAATGTGTTCAACAATGCACAAAGCATTCCTCCTTTGCGCTGAACTTATTTGTCATTGCATGCATGTACTTATATATATATATCCAACAATAAGAAAACAATTTAGGGGTAGTTTGGTAGCTTTACTTTTTACTAGATAGCATGTCCGTGCATTGCTATGAGATAACTGAATTTTTTTCTAAAAAGACATAGATCACATGTCAAGATATCAATACTGCAAACTGAACTTTTGAACTAAAAACATTTAGATCGCATGTATAGTGTTATGGAGAGCGTGGCGTCACAGGCTCACAAACTCTACTATGGCCATACATACATTGTAATGGGACAACAATCATAAATATATGAGGAATATGAAAAATCAATTCAATCAAATACAATTCATAAAATAACAGAATTCATTTAAATTGATGATGCTCTTTGATATAGTTTCTTTGACCATGCGTTTCTACGAGACAAAAGAAATTTCTAAGAAATAACATGAAAAAACATGCTCAAGCAAACATCATAGATCATGTGTCTACCATTCATCATTTGTTGAGGTTCTTCACGTTGACAATTCTAACAATAGCTAAAACACCTAGTTGAAGTAGCAATGCCACACCCTGAAGCAACATCAAAGTTGTCTTCTTCCTCACTAGTGAACAATTCAAACTAAGCCTTTTACACATGTTCAAAGCAACACAAATCATATTACTTTTTTTAGAATTGTATAACTCTTATTCATAAACAACTGCAAAATACAACCAATAACTATCAGGCTATAAGCATCGTCTTTTCCTATTTAGATGTACATTATACGATAATAAATCCAAATGAAATAACCTAATAACCAGCAGGTAGTGATAAGATATCAGTAGTATGTCTTTTTTTCCTATCCTCTTTCATAGACTCATAAGAATAAATGTATAATGACAATCATGACTTAACAACTGAGATAATAATAAAGTCATGATAAAACAAGGTCGATTTTCATACTTGGTATGATGCATGAAAATTTGACATTGAGGGTATAAACAAAGTCTAAAGAAATGTTTCTTACTAACTATAAGATCAGATACATCAAAACATATTCCTAAAAGCATAGAATAAAATCACAAGTGATCGAACCTGTGGAATAATACCAGCATGCGGACGCGACATAGACCGATAGCCCAACACAAAGTCATAAGCAGGAACCTACCTCATGTTGTGCAAAGTGATCCTATCAATGACCAACCCATCTTTCACAAAATCAGATAGTAGACCACATGGTTCTGATACCATGTTAAGTTGCACGTACCTACCAGTTCAACATAAAAGCTTAAGCTATCCGAAAGTGATGAACAATATACTTATGTGCACTTCAATAGCTATGAGGGAGAATATACTCTGTAGCTAGCTATCAACTACATAATAAGTTATTCTGTAGCTATTTATAATAATTTTTTATACTAGTTTATGATAAAGTGTGTACATATTTACTCTATTTATGTTACTACAACATATGAGGATATTTACCATAACGTTGTAGTAAATCACATAGTAATGATTTACTACAATCGTGTAAATTAGCATAGTAATTATCATAACTTAAAGTAGCTACAGAATAAGTTATTCTATAGCCACCTCTATTTGCGATAACTGTGTACTAATTTACGGCAAAGAGAATATATATTTACCATAGTTGTGTTACTATAACACATGGTATAGTTAGCATAATCATAATATTATAGTAAACCACATAGTAAAAAGTTACTATAATCTTATAAATCTACATAATAATTATCGTAACTCAAATTGGCTACAAAATAAGTTATTTTATAACCAGCTGCGGAGTAGTAGTTCTAGTTTTTTAATAGATTTTAAGGCAACACTAAGCAACAAAGAAAACATTGCAAAGGATATAAGTTAAGCTTATTGCCCCATGAATTCAGTGTCATTTAATAGGAGCAGTTCTATGATATCTAGGTTTTTATTCATACTCCCTCCGTCCCATTGAAAGTGTCGTTAGAAAACCGTGTCCCCCTCATATTCATGCTTCCCGGACGACACTTCCAATGGGACGGAGGGAGTATGTCCTAGCTATCAAGTCATACAAAGTTTCTAGATTTTTTTATGTATCCTACTGTCACTAGAAAACCGTGTTTGTCTCACAAACACGTTTTCCTAGTGACATCTATTTAGAGACGGAGTAGTAGGTATCAACTCATACAAAGCTATAGGCTGCCCTTGCTCTTAAAAGCGTCGATGAGTGACAAATAAAGATGGAAAAAGAGCAGATAGTTTTTGATATCCATTCTTTTGAAAGGGTTTAAATATGAATCTAGACATTTAATATTTGTGTGTTTCAAATCCGAATACTCAAAGTTAGAGTTCTGATACATATATAACATAACATAGATATTAATTTCTGATGCGTTCCATACTATGCGTATTTGACAACTCTACTCCTTTGGAACACAGGTTTTTCAAAATGTAGGAATAGGAAAAATATAGGAACATGGTAGGAATGCATGTGTAAAACAAAGGAATTGAAAACATAGGATTTTGTGAAAGAGTCTTTGGATAGGGCGGAGGAAACAAAGGAATCATGCAAAGGAAATAAGTATCACATCTGTTAATTATCATTTGCATATACAAGAATTATAGAAAAGCATTGACCAAAATAAGGCTGCATACAGTAGCATCAGGAAAGGCAAATAGCCTCAATCCTGTGCGATGAGCATAAAAACAACGAGAAATTTGCTATTATAGGACTCTAAACAATGGGCTTCGCTATAATAGGACATCTAACATTGGATTCGTTAAAACGACCTCTGAAACATTGACACATTGTTTTACATGACATTTGGGTTATTTAATCAATTTTCTCATATCAAATACATGTATTTTCTCCTGGCGAGACCGATTTGCCCCTGGCCTTTAAAAGACAATACTTTGCCGGTGTCCACCGCAGATGGTTGCTAGCGGCTGCTGGTTGGCCATCGCAGATGGCTGCCTGCGGCTGCTGGCAGGCCGCCGCCGCTGGCTCTGACTGGCGCTGCTGCTGGCAGGACGCCGCAGCTGGCTGGCGCCGCTGCACGCAGGCCATGTACAGTTTATTTATAGAAAAAAATATCCAAATAAAATTCAGAAATTAGAACAAATCAAATCATCTCATAAAATTGCAAGTTCATCTACTAAGACCATAATCTAGTTCCAATATAAAATAAATCATGAGTTTACATCTCATCACAACTAAAATAATTAATCATCCAATGTGTAGCTTTCTCTTTGGAGTCATCTTTTTTGGTGGCACCGCGGTAGGCATCCTCATGGGGCTAGTGTTGTCGGTTTGTGAAGATGTGGACTCTCTAAATAACGTCGCAAGCTTGCTGCACATACATACAATCAATAATTAGATGAATGGAAAAATTAATAATTGTATAGTAAATATATTAATATTATTTACCTTCTAGTGATCCTTCCTAGACTATCCCGTAGGATTTCTTCCCTAGTCGGCCTTCGTGGTGTGCTCGGTTCCGCTGGCCTTTCCTTCGTAATATTTTTCCTTGGTTGCCTACGCTTCCTACAAGTAATGAAATAATTTAATATTAGCATGTGAATTTTTGTTACTCAAATAAACAAAATAAATTGTTACCTCTTCTTTGCGGTCCCATTGAGTGGACACTTAGCACTGGCTTGTCTGTGACCTTTTTCTCCACATTTTTTGCAAGTCATAGGACCTCTAATCATCTTCTTTCCATTTGCATTTGTTGGAGCAGTATCATTGTCACCTTCATTCGTAACTTCTGTGTCATTGGCAAATGCACTATTTTTCTTCTTGTGTCCACCTTCATCTGATCCCTTTATTCTTAGTTTCCTTCTTCTTCCTCTAGGTAATTTAGCAAGAGGAGTACCAACTAGGAATGGCAGGTCAACTTCTGGCCATTGTGTTTTATCTGTCATTGGTTCAATCTCTGTTCCATAGGCTGCCCTTAATCTATTCACTGAGTAGTAGTCATGCACAAATTGTTCTATGTCTACTCCCCGATACCGGGTTACATAGGCCAATACATGCTGACATGGCTTACCAGTGTGCTGCCATTCACAACAAGTACATGTTCTTTGTTGTAACTTGATAATATGCCTCACAGAAACGTTGTTGCTATGGTCCCAAACCTCTGCACTCCAATTAGAACATGGTACAATTTTAAGGTGTCCCAAACCTCTAGTATTTGCCCTTAGTTGAACCATAAGAGCTGGAAGTATCCTGCCTTCAGGAAGCTTGTACGCAATATTTCTTCTCTTGTTCCAAAGTACCATAATCATTTCTCTGATCTTATCAGCAAGGTCAGCAACTGGTAAGTCTTTATGGTCTCTAATCCAATTATTAAATGACTCAGCAATATTACTAGTTATATAGTCACATTTAATTTCTGGATTGAAACCACACCTGTACCATAATAGCTCATGATTGGCTTGTAACCATCTCACCGCTTGCTCTGATTCAGTTAACATTGTCGATATATGGTCATAGAATACTTCCTCTCTATAGCCCGTGATGCAGGATATATCTAGCCGAACCCTCTAAATCTCTTTTTAAAATTCTTCACAAGATGATAGAAGCATTCTCTTTGCTCTGCATTTGGAAAAACATTCTTCACTCCATTTTCCAATCCCTTGCAAGCATCAGAACAAACAGCAAGCAGTGGAGGATCTCCTATAGCCTTCTTTAATTGTTGCATGAACCAAGTCCAATTATCTGTGTTTTCACAAGCTATGAAGCCATAAACTAGTGGATACATCCAATTATGACCATCAACTGCTACAGCTGCAGCCAAATGACCATTCCACCTTCCATTAAGTGTTGTAGCGTCTATGCTCAAGTGGGGTCTACATCCTTGTAAAAACCCATCAATGCAAGGTTTTAGAGCACAGAAAAAACGGTAAAAATATACTTCACCATCTATCTCAAGTACCTCAATCTCAACAACACTTCCGGGACACCGCTTCATTACCTCGGCCTTCCACCTAAATAACACCTCAAAACTCTCCTCCCATTTGCCATAAACCTCTTCAAGAGCTCTTTCTTCCCCCCGCCATACAGTGTCATATGCAATTTGACACTCATGTTGTATCTCCAACCTGTTTTGCAATTCCTTGCAACCAATGTTTGGCTCAGCTCTAAGGATACCCACAGCCTTGCTTGCTACCCACTTGCAACTTGGAGTTGCAGTTATCTGCCTCATGCTGGACACACAAGAGTGATTATCTACTAAGACAGTTACCTGCAAAATAAAAAAAACAATAAGATTGATATTTATTTACAAAACAAATGGATTAAATAAAATAAAAAAAATATTCACCTCCACAGTGGGTTGGCCTTTTTGTTTAGTGGCATTTATCCTCCAAGAGCAAGGACTACCGTCGTCACCAGACTTGCAATAAGCCATGTACCTCGACTTACATGACTTCTCTACTCCTAAAGCGAACTCTTTGTTTATAGCAAATTGTCGGACTGCCACCTTGAACTCCTCCATTGTTGGATACACTGTTCCTACATCCATTGATGGGTTGTTCTTATCATATGAAATGACCATCTCATCAGGCACCTCATCATTAGTAGGAATGGCAGCACCATCACTATCTTGGCCAATCTGGTTACCATGCCCCTGTTCATCCATTCGATATTCACCACCATGTGGAGGTATATTATTTGTGCCCTCCTCTGCCAAGCCTAAAAGTTCATAAATCTGCGACTCACTCATAAGTGCAATACGACCTTTGCATCATGTGTCTCCACTATTTGTATGGTATCCCAACCAACTCTTTCTATATTTTCCACATCATTTACTTGAGACCTATAAACAAGGAGAATTCTAGTATTACTACTGCCTACAACTATATTAAAAATATCTCTAGTGCAACCAATACCTTAAAACTTCAAGAACAGGAATATTGCATTCTGTTGAAAGATGAGGAGCAGTGGGCATCAACGATCTTGCAAGGGCTAAAGCGTTGGCATCCACACAATCGGCTGTAGCAGCCATACTATCATCTAGTACATAATATAAGATGTACGTGTTACTATACACAAAATCTGTACCTCTATGTATATATGAGATCTTTGTATATATATGAATAAATAAACGAGCTTGTGCAATGATGGACTGCAGGAGGCGATTGGATCGATCGAACCTACCAGCTCCAACGTGCATTGCAGGCCCCTGGCATCCATCTCGCACGTACAGGTTGCCATCGTAGCCGTCGTTGCACCGCTGTTGCCAACCCTCCAGGACTGTTGTTGCTGGCCCTCCAGGAGACTCGGACGCCGCCAGGCCATCAACTATCGTTGCCGGCCGTCCAGGCGCCACTGCCGGCCCTCCAGGAGACACGGCCAATCGTTCGGACGCCGCTGCCGGCCCTCCAAGAGACACGGCCAGCCGTCCAGGCGCCGCTGAGGGTGCAGGTTCTCCATCCATGGAGTAGAAGGACGGTGGCGTCGAAGGAAGCGGCGGGCGGCGTGCTTTGCCCTAGCCGTGGAGAGAAGCCGATGCGTCGAGTCGTATGTACGAGGATCTCATGTACGAGTCGTCAAAAAAAAACATGAAGATCAATCGATAGATGAGATTAAAACAGAAGGGCAAGATAGTCAATACAGAAATATACATGTATTTAAGATTAAAATATGATTAAAATGACTAAAATGTCATGTAAAACAATGTGTCAATATTTCAGAGGTCGTTTTAGCGAATCCAACGTTAGAAGTCCTATTATAGCGAAGCCCATTGTTTAGAGTCCTATAATAGCAAATTTCTCAAAAACAATGAAGTCAGTTTGAATGTTTCTTTGCTATAATTTTCCTATAGAATCATCCTGAGCATCTCCAACAACTCCCTAAAATAGCTTGCTATTCTTATAAATTTGCAAAAACACCAAAAAAAACCATCTCCAACAACTCCCTAAATCTACTTGGTATTTTCCCAACTTGGAAAAAAAGAGCCTCCGCGCGCCTATCTATCCGCGCGCGGTCGGACTGCGTATCGCGTAAAAAAGTTTCCTCCGTCCGCCTCCGCCTCCGCCTCGCCGCTCGGGGACGCCTTCTTCGGGAACGAGCGGCCCTCCTCCGGCCGCGCCGCCACCTCCGCCGCCGGCGTCGCCCGGCGTGGCCTGCTTGCTGGCGCCGAACCGCCGCACGGGCACGGCGACGCGCGCCTGCTGCTTGGGTGGCCCGTGCCGCCGGCGCCGGCGCGGGTGCAGGCACTGCAGGCCGTCGAGGACGCGCCGCAGCACTTGCATCGTCGGCGCGCCGTCCTCGGGCATCTCGTCCGCGCGCCATAGTCGAGGACGGGCAGGCGCAGCGCGCAGGCGCAGCGCGCAGGCGCTCCGTCGGAAACGGAGGCAGGCCGTGGAGCTCGCGTCGCGTGAGGTGAGGGGGTCAATGACAGACGGGTCCCATATGTCATCCTCTATTTTTACCAAGTAAGAATAACAACTTGTTGGTTACCAAATAAAATAGCAACTTGCTAAAACTCAAGATTTAACAAGTGATTTTTACCAAGTTGTTGGAGATGCTCAAGATACATTCCTCTATTTCTCCCATGCACAAATCCTTCGTACAGATATGAACAATGTAATTTCTTATAGGTTTTGGAATCCTTCGCTCTTCCTAGAAAATTCCTTCAATCCAAAGGAGGCGTAAATAAAGCAACGACAACTATGCATCCCCATTATCAGTTTTTAAAGAATGAGAGAAATAATTGAGAAAAAAAAAAGAGAATGGCAGCCCCTTTCGGCCTTTCCTTTCTTGAGGGGCATCGTAGTTGCCTAGATGAAGACAGAGTTAGGTTGTTCAAGATGAACAAGAGAACAAGAGAACCCGGTCCTAGTGGCAAAACAATGACTGAGCTGGCATAATCCCAGATTCCAAGATGCGAAATCCCTCGTCGCGTCGGCCCCTGCCTCCCTTGAACTCCCTCGAGCGGTCGACTCCTCCCAGGCTGAGGCTCCCACAGTCCCACGGTTCGACTTCTACGGCGAGCGACGGCCATCGCCGCCAGCGGACGAGCCCGCTAGGAGGAGGCAGCGGAGGCGCATCACACAGTCAATTGTAACGGGGGGAAACGGTACGCACGCCTCCGTTTCTTCATGTTTTTTTTTTCTTTCCGGGAATAATTCTTTTCTCCATGGATGAAGCGGACCCATGTTGATACAGATGCCATCAGCATCAGTGAAATTTGTGATGCAGTTTTCTTACCAAATAGCCAAACAGTTTCCGAGGAAATATCTCCAGTAGCAGGAGTAATTTGGGTGCGTTTCGTGCACATTCATAACTCGGAAACAGTACTGTACTTTTTTAATAAAGACAAATAGTTGAAAATTTTGTACTAGTAGATCAGAAACTACACTGCTGCAAGCACTGGTCTCCGTCTTCCGAGTTCGACTGCTCACATGTCAGGAGAGCAAGTTCTCACCTGCCCCTCTAGGCTCTAGTAGGGTTAGTCTGAAATCTGAACGTAGTTTTTTGTATTCTTAACTTTTTATCAGTTATTAAAATTTCAAATAACAGCATTGTGTCCGGAAAACTTTGAGCACCACCTGTCATAGAGCAAGCATAGTAAGGGGCTGTAAGCGGGCTGAATGCTGAGGTGGAGGAAAGAGAAGAAGAGAGAGAAGAGAAGCGGGCTGTAAGGTTACAGCCGGCTTGGACACAAGAACCAAGAAAGTCTAGGAGAAAGACAGGTGGACCATGCATTAATAGTGAAGACTCAACTACTATATGAGTAGGCTAAAAGATGGTTGCAAGGATTCCTTGCAGCCCACAACGGGCTGTATTATTAGCCTTGCTCATACAAGGAGTTTGCAAAGTGAATCTCAAGTGGATTTTCTATATATTATAGGGAAATTTCCCCGCTGAAAAAGTCAAAGTTTCAGCTATATACAAACAAATCTGCGGTCAGAATCAGTTGATTCAGCAATGGAGTACTGCAAGTAGCTATTGTAACATGCAAAGGGGGCTGTGCTGTCTACGTCTGATCCGGATGTAACTATTGGCACACCTTGATGCTTACCATTGACTTTTGTTTCAGGAAAGCCAATCGTGAGGTTTCCACGAAAGCATTGCATCTAGTTCAGTCACCATCATGACAACTTCAAAACGTTGCAGAGAGAACATGTGCCATTGCTCCAACTACCCAGACTGTGCACCCTGCCAGATTTACCTGGTATCGAAGTTTGGCCCCCCCGGCGCATCTGAGTTTCAGTGAGCAGGTAAATCCTTGAAGCCACCCGTCAAATAGTTGAAGACTATCTGTGATTTTGGTGTTCAACAATTTCCTCATCAAACAATGAGGTATGCATTTCTTCTTCTGCACAAGCAAAACTCTCATATGCTTTGATCTCTCCTCAGATATCTTCGCTCACAAAAGCACAAAATCATGGCTGCCGCCGCCACAATCATGTTCGCTGGGAAGTTGGCTGGGACCTCGGTGGCAAATGCAACCATCTCCTTTTGGATCAGCAAAGCTTTCACCTGCCTGACTGACTACTGGAAGGCTGATGGTTTGGAAGATGTCAAGGGTAGGGTACTGCAGTCAGTGCAGAGGGTCCAGGTTGTATTCGATATCGTTGACCCCGAATACATCAAGGAACAAAGCTCTGCCCTCGATCTTTGGCTGTGGCAGTTCAGGGATGCAGTTGAGGCGGCGGAGGATGTGATAGATGAGCTTAACTACGGTGAGCTTAGAGTGAAGGCAAAGGATCGTAAGGTCAGTGACTGGGGCTCCTCTTCTGCTAAACTGAAGCATAAGTTTGTTAAGTCTGTTAAACATGTTGGTGTTGTGGGTAAGACTGTGAAAGAATTTACTCACCATGGCACGCTCAAGAGGCTGAGGAAAGTGTTGGAGGGACTAGAAAAGGCAGCCACCGAAATTGTGGCTATCCTGACAGTCACACAACATCTCAAAGACATTGCTTCAGGTAGTAAGAGACAGGTGAATTTTATGAACAGGGACTATTGTGACACCCCAATTTTAAGAACAAAATTGGAGCACAATATATGTATGCCAGGATCAATTTTCATACATATATCCACATCATAGTAAATATCAAAACAATGCTTTATTAATAATATCGAACTTTGTTACATAAATGACCCTCGGGTCTGAAATAAAAAGTACAGACTCTCATGATAACGGACTCTAATGAAGACGCTGATGTAGATGCGGAAATCTGGACTCCATCTCCACAGGAAGGTCGACCGGGGGTAGCGCCATCCTAGTACAGGTCGTCAGGGTCGTAGCCACCGTCTTCTGGATACTCCTGCTCCTCGTACGTGTAGTCTCCAGCGTCTGGGTGGGGTAGCAGGGGGACAAAGAGGAAGGGTGAGTACATCGAAATGTACTCCGCAAGTGTAGGAAATAAATGCTTATGAGGCTAATAACAAAGGTAGGCTGACTCTGTTTGACTCAAGCGCCTAAAGCAACACATCCTATTATTCCTATTAGTCCTATGCACCTATTTACTAGGTTATAACCACAGACTCTGTAGAAAAGTAACAACACTCGGAGTCGCACCGAGCAAGACCACACTTGGAGTCGCACCAAGTAACCAACACTTGGAGTCACACCAAGTAACCAACACTTGGAGTCACACCAAGTACCCACACCTGAAGTCCATCAGGCAACCGCACCTGAAGTCCATCAGATGACCCGAACCCAAAACCAACCAGTAACCAACTAATCTCGAAGAAGTCCAAGCCCGCTCATGACCGTGAGCACGGCTGATATATCAGTTTTACACTCTGCAGAGGTTGCACATCGTTACCCATGAGTCGTGCAGATCCCGTCACGCTATACACTGCCGAGGTGCATAGCGGGTTGCACTGCAAGGCCTTTACAAAGTCCCTCCAAGCCTGTGTTACACGTACTCTAAGGTTTCTCCCCTGTCCATAAGTCAACGACCCCAAGGGACCCCTCTTGAGCCACTAAACAAACCCCGTGTAGCATAACTTAGAGGAAACTAATTAATTAGCCAGGTCCGGCCCATCCAGATCTCATGGCTGCGCTGTTAGGCCGGGTTACAGGCTTCGAGAACCGGGTCCTAGGGATCCAGGCAGGATAAATCTAGCACAAGCCCAGAACCAAAAATCGAAAGCAGCTGCCGAGTCCCACGGCACAAAACCACCAGTACGGGTCCATCCTGCCGGATTTACCTAACACCATGTTTCTACAAAATTACCATGCCCACATCGTTTCATAATTCATTAAACAAGATTATTAACATTTAACTCCCGTCCCAACCGTGACTGCAGGGCTAAGCAAGACATCTACCCGAACTTCCCAAAACAGGCGACAAGGATAATATAACAAAATCTAGTAAACCATATCATAGGATTCAATTTTAATGACAAGCATGCATCTACAAGATCTAACTACTCTAGTACCAAAAGTAAAATAGAGTAGGTGCAAGATGTTCAAGGACACTTGCCTTCGGACTGGGTCGCAAAGATGGTCTGGAGCGTCCTCGAACTCCGCACTCTCTGGCCCAATCAACATACATGGCACAATACATAGAAATAAATAACAGTACAACAAACAGTATGAAAACAGTAAACTAATAGATCTACTGCGTAGAGAACGAAATTATGAAACTAACGCAAGTTGAACGGGTCAAAATGGAGTTAAAACGTGAAAGTTATGAGCATTTGAAGTTGGATGACAATTCTGTAATTAAACCAAACTCCAATTCGTATTTAAAATAAATCAAAACTGAATTTAAAAGCAGACTGGACTAGGCCTCATTTATCCGATTTCACAGGGGCTAAGATGCAAGATTTTGAAGACTCAGCGCACAGTCGTTATGGACTGCGGGTTGATTTCGGCGAAGGATAGGGGGTTTTCTGCAAAGCCTCCGCGGACGATCGGCACTGACTGCGCATGTGCCACGTGTCGCGTGGGGGTTGGTGCGGCGCATGACTGTGCCGTGGGCACGGGCGCAGCTGTGCGGTGGACGCGGCTCATGACGCGGGTGTGGTGAACCAGATGATCGCGCCTCGTTTTCCCAAAAACACAGGGGGCAGAGTGCGAGATAATCTAAGACTCGGTGAACAGGATCCCTGGATGGCGGGTTGGTTTCCCAGATCTGTAGGGGCTCTTTAGCAAAAAGGCCAAGGCGCTGGTGCGGCTGCCTGCGTGTCGGTGACGTGGCGCCACGCGGCGGACGCACACTGACGCGGTGTGCCACTTGTTCGTGGAACGGCTGACGCGGCGGCTGGACTGGGTCCATGGGACTCACAGACGCGGTCCATACCCTTTCAGGGTTGGATCTAATCTGGACCGTCGATCCGAGAGTGGACGACGCCAGGGGTTTGGGAGGGGTTCACGGCGCTTCAACGCGGCGGTGCGCGCCGGCGAGCGGTGGCGCCATGGCTGCGGCGGTCGGCTCGGCTCGGAAGCGCGCTACGGGCTACGAGAGACTAAGGGGAAAAGTGGAGGATGGAGCGGAGCTCACCGCGAGTCCGATGGTCCTGTCCTCGGCGTCGGTGAAGGCTCGGGGACGGGGTCAGCACGGAGGGCGGACCGGAGCTTCGGTGTCGGCGACGGGGAAACACCACGCCCACGAATCGATGCCGCGGAGTGGCGCCGAGGCCTCGCAGGGGTCCTGCGGTGTCGATGTAGGTGGTGGCAAGGGTTGGAGGTGGGTGGAGTGGGGGAGTCAGAGCTCGAGCGAGAGCTCGTCAATGGCGGCGATGGTTGGCGCTGTGGTACAAGCACTGGGAAGGAGGAGGGAGCTCGAGAAGGATCTAGGTGACGGCGGTGTGGCGGCGCGGATCGTCTGCAGGGCTTTAAAGAGTTAGAGGAGGGGTGGCGGCTGGATGGGTTCGGGGGAGCGCGAGCGCTGGCGTCGCGCGTAGGGCGGAGAGGAGGTTAGGGAGGGATCTGGCAGGTGGGTCCCACCTGTCGGTGTCACTCGGCGACCCGGCGGGCTGGGTCCACGAGTCAGCCAGAGAGGGAGAGGGGTACGGTGAGGTGCGCGCAGGCGTTGGGCCGGAGGGGTGAGCGCGGGGTGGGCCGGCTCGGCGTTGGCGTGGGGAGAGGGGAAGGGGAAAATAGGCCGCCGCGGATGGTGTGTGGGAGCGGGAGGAGTAGCGCGGGCCGTGACTGGCTGGGCCGGGAGCTGTGAGTGGCGCTTGGGCCGCTCAGGTGCGAGCAAGGCCGGCCGGGTGGGAGGGGCGCGGAGTGGGCCTGAAGGAGAAATGAGGTACATTTAGCCCTTTGCCTTTCTCTTTTTCTTTTCCAAGTTTTGCAAATCCTTTTCCAAATTCATTTTGAAATCAAAACAATCTTAAAGATTTTGGAAATATTTCACTCTGGGTTTTGCAAATAAAACTTGAGTTTGTTTTGGTAAAATTTTCATAAACCTTTTATTTGTTTTATAAATAGAATAAATTCGATTCGCCCTATAGGGGTTTTAATAAATTTATTTTTCACCCAATAAAATTGTGCAACGGCATGAATGCAACATCACAATATTAAATAAATTTTATTTTCCTCCTCTAATAAACTAGCCAACCTAATTAATTTCTAATTCCTTTTATTAAATTGGGGAAAAATTAAATCAGGGTGTTACAACTATGACACTGGTTCAACATTAACTGAACCTTACTTTGTTGGACGAGAAGAGGACAAAAAAAATATCATTCAATGGCTGATTGAGGCACCAGTTGAAGCTTCTGAAATTGTGAGGAGTACTCACCATGTTCCTATTCTCTCGGTAGTTGGCCATGGTGGAATGGGGAAGACTACATTAGCTCAATATGTATGTGAAGAGGATGAGGTTGTAAAGAATTTCAAGGTTATATGGGTCCATGTTTCTAATAGATTCAATGCAACTTCCGTGACAAGTAAAATGCTGGAATCTGTAACAGGGATGAAACCTTCTGCAGATCATTTAGAGACACTTCAGCAGATGCTCAAACAAGAACTCAGGTCTGTAAAGTTTTTCCTTATTTTGGATGATGTCTGGGAAGATAAGAATAAAAAGGAATGGGAAAATATATTTGCTCCACTGAGGAAAGCAGAGAGTGGGAGCACAATTTTAGTAACAACCAGAATGCAGTCAGTAGCAGATATGGCTGCAAATGCCATGGGGGTTGAAAGAGAATACCTGGAATTAGAAGGGCTGCAAGAAGCTGAAAATCTTAAATTATTCAATCATCATGTATATTCTGGTAGGAATCCACAAGATTTTGAAAATTTAAAACCAATAGGTGAACAACTTGCAAAACAACTACGAGGATGTCCCTTGGTAACAAAGGTTGTCAGCGGTTATTTGCAGTGCAATATGGATCCTGACATCTGGACTGATTTCTTACAAGAAGGCCTGGTACATTTTAATGGAAGTGAAGATGATGTAATGGAAACTTTGAGATTAAGCTACTACTGCCTACCAGCACAGGTTCAGATTTGCTTTCGATATTGCAGCATATTTCCACAGGACTATGAATTTAAAAAGAAAGATTTAGTGTTGATGTGGATGGGCTCAGGATTGATATCACAACATGGAAACAAACCAAGAAGGATTGAAGATATTGGGTATCAGATCTTGGCTGAGTTAACTAGGAAGTCATTCTTTGAAATGAAATTCAAGGTAGATCAGTATAGTCAGAGAAGTGAAGAATATTACGTCATGCATGATCTGATGCATGAACTGGCAAAATATGTTTCTGCTGGAGAATGCACAACATTAATTGACCCTAGCATGTTGGAAAATGAGAGTGAAAATATTCGACACTTGCGTATTGCTTGCATTGACAAATTTTCTACTGAAGAGGTCAAGAAAATCACACGTTTTAAGAATCTGCGCACCGCTATTATTGATGGTCCAGGTTTGATTGACAACGATATGTTAGGCATGGTTGAGAATACTATACAAAAATCAAAATCCTTGCGTCTACTGCGATCAAATTTGGGGAACACATTCCATCTTCCTAGACTTGCTGATTTAAAGCACCTTCGTTATGTCTATCTGCATAGGATATCACTTGAGGGAATGCGTGGGCTTGTTAAACTTTATCACTTACAGCTCGTTGATTGTTTGAATGATTGTGGGGAAGAACTGAGGCAAGTGATGTATTTAGGGAACATTGATCATCTGCGATACGTAAATTATGGGTCACGCAGAATTGGTGAATTTCCAATTGGAAGACTCACTTCACTTCAGGAGCTGCGCAACTACCAGGTACAAGGAAGTAAAGGTAACAAAATAAGTTCTATTAAGAACCTGAGGGCTCTCCGCGAACTAGAGGTTTACAGCATTGAGAATGTTGAAAGTCTTGAAGAAGCTGATAATGCCAAGTTAAAAGAAAAACCATATCTCAACTCTCTATCTCTCACGTGGTCAGCACGTGCTGATGCAGAAAATGGGAAAGATGACTTGATTCTTGATCACCTTGAGCCACATGCTCACATTAGAAACTTGAAAATTTCTGGTTATTGTGGTGCAAGACTTCCTATTTGGATTGAAAACTTCCGTGTCAAGTACCTCGTGTCACTTGAGTTAGCAAGATGCATATATTGGGAACAGCTGCCTTCACTCAGAGAATTAGAATGTCTTAAGAAACTTTGGTTAGAGTGCCTTCCTAGCCTACAACAGATTGGTCAACCATCTCAACTCTCCAACATTGGATGTATTGGTTCATACCTTCCTCCACATCTTGACACGTTGATTGTAAGACGTTGCAAAGAACTGAAGCAGTTACCTATCCTACCACCCAGCTTGGTTTATATGGAAATATGTAAAGTTGGGTTGACTGAATTCCCAAGGATAGGCAACCTACATGGTGAGAGTATCAAAACCAGGCCATCTAAATTGCAGTTTGTCAGTGTTGAAGAATGCGAAAGTTTGACCTTACCTAGAGGATGTCTTCTGTTGCAAAAACACTACATCAGAACGATCCATGTTCTACACATCAGTGACTGCAAACAACTGGAGTCTGCACCTCTGTTTGATGAAATGATAAATCTTAGGGAGCTCAGTATCAGAAATTGCCCGAAGCTGAGGCCATCAAGTGAAACTGAAGGCAAGAACCTGTCACCATCACTAAAAAAGCTTATAATCAATCAGTGTGGTGATCTAGTGCATTTGCTCATTAAGTCATTACATGGTCTCGTTAACCTTTCTGAGCTGGTACTAGAAAACTGCCCTGGCCTTCTATCCCTTCCGTCAGCTGATGTGTTCAAGAGTTTCAAGTCGCTAAAGTTCTTGGAGATAATTGGGTGTGAGGATCTCTCATCATTTGGTGGACTCAGTTCCCTTCGTTCGCTTGTTGAGCTGAAGATTAGCTCCTGCAGTAAGCTTGCAGCTCCACCTGTATTGGGTGGTGCTGCTTCTGGTCCGACTAATGATTATGATGACGATGTTATAGAAGAGGAGAATCTGGTGTTGCCTGTCAGTTCCTTGCAGATCGATTACATTGAAGTTGATCTCCCACGTGTATTGGACATTGAACCTCTCAGTAGTCTTTGCCACACCAAAGGATTGGTAATTAGAGGCGGAACACAGATGGAGAACTTGCCAGAGCAATGGCTTCTGCAGAACCACAAAGAACTCCAGTCACTGAAGGTGTTATGTGCCAGTTCATTGGAGTCTCTGCCGCTATGCATGCGAGACCTGAGAGCGCTGAACTTCTTGTTGTTGTCAGGAGCTGGGAAACTTACATCACTTCCAGACATGCCCTCCTCCCTGCAATGGCTCCATGTCATAGGCTGCTGTCCAGAGGTGGTGACCCAGATCAGAGTGAAGGACAGCCCTGAATGGAAAAAGATATCCACAATTCCCAAGGTGCACATAGCTGCTGCCAACACAGTCCAGACTTATCCTCATACTTTTCATGGTATATATGCATCTCTCTGATCCGCATACAAATTTGCTTTACATGCGAATGCTGAGTTTTTCAATTCTCCATTGTTCTATGCCAAAAAGGCTTGTGATTTATTACCTATGTTTTAGAATGTTATCTAAGTATGTTTTCTCTTTCTGAAGGATAATCAAATATCTTGGGAAGGTAATATTATCTGCCAGTTTTGCACCCGTACATAATACTATGTAGATTGTATGTTAGGATAACGTTTACCGTAGGGGGGAGAGAGAGAGAAAAACAGAACACCAGTAGGCTTCTTTGTAGGCAATGAAATTTAAAGTAGATTGGACTCGTGAGGAACTTCCTAGGCTGCAGTGTTTACCTTAAATACTCTATTTTCATTGCCTGTTTTTACTACCTATTATTATCTAATAACTGAACATAAACTTATATAGGTGGTTATTACTTCATGTATGGAAAAGAATGCAGTGAAGAGACTATATATGAAGGAAGTAATCAATAATCACTGAAGCATAAGCTTGCCTTGCTTCACTCCGTGTAATTCAAATCTGGGGTAACTATTATTGTCCTTGCTAATGTCTTCAATAGATTCTTCTTGTACGATACCTCTGGTACTTTAAACTCTCTCTGATTGTGCACGATAGCACATTGAGGTTGTTGCTGCTTCTCTTTGTGTGAACACGACATACAGTTTTAGAAATTAGTGTTTTAAATCTCCAGATATGGTATTTAGTCGAGAACTTCTCCAACAACTATTTTTTTTAGATGAAGGATGCTTTATTAAAATAAAGTTCTGGTGATCTGTAACAAGGTATCACACACAGCTATTACAATAAGGAAAAAGAAAGAAAGAAGAATGAGACACAGGATGCTCAAAGCCGTCTATCAACCTACAATCCAACAATGTACAAATAACTTGACACAGTTGCCTGTATTCTATTGTATCATACACAGTTGCCTGTATTCTATTGTACCATGAAGTGATATAGCCTAGTTTTGGTACTTTTCATATACTTAAAGGTCTAGAGATTGCTAGAAATAATCTGTATATTAAACAACATAAATATGCTATAGAAGAAGTGATAGAGGAACACTCTGAAAATGATGACATGAATGTTAGATTTATTGAATGGCTACAGGATGATCTTTCTGAGACAGAAAGTGATATTCTTGCCCAATCTAAGAAAAAAAGGGAATTGTCCAAAAGGAAATTGAAGATCACACCAAGGAATAAAAAGAAAAAGCAAGTCAATGAAGATCATGACCTGCATAAGAGGGATATTGAGGCTAAAATTGGCCATCAATCCTCCAAACCAAAAAAAAAAAGAAAGAATAAAAGATGACATTACAAGGTTTAATTTGGAACTGTAGAGGCCTCAAGAAAAAATGGTCTCTACTTTCATGAAGACTCTTATCTCCCAATATCAATTTGATTTTATTGGTCTACAAGAAACTATGGTTGAGGAATGTGATATTTCACTGCTGAGTAAATTTGATATCTACTAGGACTACCTTTGGGAATGGAATCCTTCTAAAGGTAAATCTTGTGGAATTCTAGTTGGCATTAACATAAACAAATACGATGTAGGCTCATTCAAAAGAGGAGTTTATGCTCCAGATGAATCTCTGGGATAAGGAGTTTAAATTGAAGTGGAATCTGTTGGTAGTATATGGTGCTGCTCAAGAAAGAACCACTTCAGCCTAGGCTGCGGCAGGTAGCGCCCCTCGCGTGTGTAACAACTGTTTTTTTTTTGTCAAACACGCAAGAGAGTTGCATATCATTGTATTAAAAGAAGAAAAAAGAGATTCATACATAGACCCGAACCCCACACACACCCACCACTACAAAGACGTTGGATCACCGGTCCAGAAAGACAGGATGACGATCCTACTACAGTCCATTAGACTAAGGCTTCAGCAGTAAGCAGGGAAATTCCCTTGGCTCCTGCCAGGATCCACCAATGAGCCTCTTCCCTAGCCAGAGCCAGCGCCAAATTAACACTTGGGGTTGCCCCATTAAAAACACACTCATTTCTATGTCGCCAGATGATCCAGGCTCCCAAAATGACTACTTTTCTCCACCAATTATCACAGGATTAATTGGTCAGAAGGTTGGGGAGCAAGTGCTGCAAAACCAAAGCGCGATAGGAGGGAGAACCAGAAGTCTCTTGAAAATACACAACCTAGGCCAATCTCAATGGTGAGTTTCATTTTGTTGTTTCCAAGGCTGCCACGTCATATGAGATAAAATGAAACTTGAATGAAACTCTCCATTGAGAGTGAGAGTTTCATTGTAAAGTTTCATAGGCATTAAATTTCATGACTCATAGAGAGTTGATATTCGTGCCAAGAGAGTTTCATCTCATTTCTTCTCTCACTTCTTAAATACACCGCCATGTCATCAACAATGCCTACGTGACAACCTATTTAATACAAATGAAACTTCCATTGAGATTGACCTAACAAGATGTTGAATGTCCTCCTCTTGATGACATAGAAGGCACTGATTTGGATGAGGAAGCCCCCTCTTTGCCAATCTGGACTGCATAGAAGGCACTGATGTTAAGAAGAAAAGCTCTAATAAAGGGGTGCATAGATATTCTGGACTCTTTAATTCTATTATACATTTTTTTTGAGCTCAAGGAGCTAATCATGATTGGTTTCGTGGTATGTATATGTTGTTCTAGGCCTTAATCTTTCAACACCAGGTTGTCACTCGAGAGAACCGAAAGCACATAGAAACATCAGAGAAAATGAATGACGAATAGAACAAAAAACTTTGCTCTTAGAATTAGGGTTTACAAAGTGCTCTCTCTTTCATCACCCCTCCTGGGGTGCTACCTATACACGTCCATAGCAAATACATGGACCAGAATACCTGTTGACATCTCTTATCATCACTTCAGATAACGACACAAAAAAATGTGGGTAGACAAATCTTAACGTCATCGTCTTTAAAACTAGGCTGTCACCACTAGCAGCAATACTAGAGTTGTGGTTGTATTTATGATCATGCCCTTATAAAATACGAAATAAAATTATTCGCAAGCGCACAGATTAAATACACCTGTTGTAGCATTTCACCTAGGAGAGTTCCAAGGTATCATTATTTATATTATGCCTCTACATCTAAGTTCTCAAGAGAGTAGTAGAAGATAAGCTCTACAAACTAACTAAGACACACATCTTTATGATAAGAGTTCCACTAGATCTTCTCAACACAGGAATCATTCATAACAGATATAAGATAAATAAGATAAAAAGAATAAATAAAACAGGATAAACCGAAAAGAGTTTCACAGAGCATTTTCTATCCAGGGTTTGATCATAACTAAAACTAGAAAGAGATAGATTAATTTTCTAATATGGATCTAACTATAGGTCATAGACTACATCAATTAGTGCAATTATATTTAGCAATCATGATTAGAATAATATATATTTATACGCAGAAGACATCACTCGTGGAGGATCAGATCCAGAGTCTATCCCCTCTAGGTGACCAGGTCTTACTAGGCCTATATTCGGGGAGTGGACTACAGAGGAATCAATGAGGCTATAAGAGTCACCCTTGCGAACTACCACTTGTTAGCCCGGAATATAGGGTGCATTCGCAGGTAAACAACGTATAAGCACCACACTTACACAATGTTGATCACTCACCCCTTGATCATCGGATTGAGCGCTATACGAACAAGATCATAAACATAATGATACCCTAGCTATGCTAAACATATAATCAAAGTAGACGATGAACATTATAATTATGAACACGAAATAATAACAAGTCATATCAAGTATCAACTAGAACAAGAACTAGAATAGGAATAAGAACTAGAAGAACAATTAAAACTAGATTAAGAACACAATGATGAACTAGAAGAACTTGATGAAGAACTAGAACACATAGATGATAAACTAGAAGACAATTAGACAAATAGAAGAACAATGTTGATACAAGAGAGAAGTTACAAGGCTTTACCTAGCCTCCTCACGACTAGATCCGGAATCCGAGCTTCCCTCAACTCTTCTAATTCTATTCTAGCTATGTCCTAGGATGGTGGAGCTCTTGGTTGTCCTCTCAAGGAATAACTCTGAACTAAATGATCTGATGATGGTGTTTACACCAGATTTTGGATCGAAAAAGGACTTTCATTTTGTAAACACAACGGCTAATTTATTAAAGGAAAAATCGGCCAAAATAAAAGAAGTTTGCTTGAGTCCAGACACGACCAAAAGAATTCATGTGGACCAGGCTTAATGGGCTTAGAAGACGTGTCGGGCTCGACCAAAGGAGTTCAAGTCAAGATCGTCTTTTTTATGTTATAATATATCCTAGTCATTTTAGAACAGGAGTCTACCGGGTTATAAATAGCTAGAAACCCGAATTTTGTAGACAACAATTCAATCAATCAATACTTCGGCCACCGACCAAAACCCTAGGAGTAGGAGTAAGGTAGAACTCGGCGGAACCTTCAACCAGGCAGGGCTGCATCGTCTAAGGTAGAACTCGGCGGAACCTTCAACCAGGCAGGGCTGCATCGTCTAAGACCGACCTCTGGTTTGCTTGTAAATTTCACCAATGGCTCGTGTTATTGTTCAATAAGGCTGTATTTGGCATCGACCAAACTCTTGTTAGCTATGACATGGGTTAGTTATCTGTTTAAGTTCGTCTTTTGTAAGACTGTCTTGACTCTGATCAATCTCTTGCTTTAGTCGATGTTAACTAGTTATCGACTCTATTAGATTTGACAATCTAATAGATTAAGTTATCGATATTGTTTATGTTTCTTTTGAATGTTTTACTTTTCAAACAATATCTTGCCCAATCAAGATTGACAAATTAGCTTAAGCTCAAAAGCTGTTTAGTTTCGGCTATCTAAAGTCCTTTCACGCTTACATCAAGGAAAATAGCTGATCTAAGCTTCTCATCGACTATTTTGTCAAATCTTGATTGTTACATGTTGTGCGTTCGAGATATCTGTTCAAATTATGGTTTAGTCTAAGAACAAGTAGATTTGGTTTGACATGCTTATAATGGCTGGCTGTATTTCTGACCCCACTAATATGCATGTTAGAGTAAGTTTGTTTGATCCTAGATCGGATCGTAGTTCTGATAGATAGATCTTGTTCGTGCTTCATGGACCCTGTATACTTTCTTCATAATGCACGCGTTTAAGTGGTCTAAAACTAGTAGATCTGTTAGTCGTATCAGACATAATCTAATTTGGTCATTATCATGGCTGCATGGAGACACTCCACTGTTAATGTTCAAGTTATTTTGTCGACCTATTTGTTATTACGGCTGTATGGAGACACCCCACTGTTAACAAATAGAATTGCCGATACAATTAAGCCGATCTATTGGTTTTATGCTATTCTAATGTGTACATAGATCTTTATATTCTTCTTACGATAAGCTAATCGACTGTTCTCTTTTATAGTGTTTTTCTTTATACTCTTAATAGCCGTTTTTGCTTCAGGTTATGTCAATGTTTTAATCTTTTCTTGAGAGTTGACTTTATAGTCAAAATCCTGTTGATAATGGCTATATCGGAGCCGCATAATTCGGAACTGTCTGGCATCAAACCGGCAGGTTCCACAATTTAACATTTTTTCTTCTCCTTGTCAATTGCAGGTCAAATTGACTGGCACGCCCCGAGGTCGTTCTCACCAAGATTCGGCACCGCTACCTTTCAAAGGTCTAGGAGGTCAAGACATTGCTTCTGCACGGTCTCTAAGGACCGTGGTCGAGTGTGTTGGCACCTCATCCTAAATTTTCATGTCAACAGATGGACTGAATGAATGACTGAATGCGATGCCCCAGGGGAGGTCTGGGTCTGCTTATATAGCCCTAGAGGATGAACTGTAGCCTTTGGATCAAACCGACCTTAATCAAGGGCCTAGATACGAAGTAGAGGTCGGTTAGGTCACGTCGTGCGAAGGAGAGGCGGCTGGCAGGTGGGCCCAGGCCGACTGGCCTAGGGTTAAGGCCGGCCGGCCCCCCCCTTCGTTCTGTTGTCTTCTGGAGTCTTCTAGATCCTTCTAGTGTCACTTTCCGATTGGTTTGCACAATTAGTCATGGTGTGGTTGGATTCTTTATCGTCATCTTCCTGTCTGGTCCCTGGACAATTCTGGTTTACTACAGCTGATGGAGTTTTGTCTTACACCCTTGGACTTTATATGGATAATGCTTCTATAGTGTTCCAGAGTCTTCCAAGTTGTATTCATCGAGAACTCTCACTCCGGGACTCTAAATATGGTAGTTGATATGTCTGTGTCGATCGTCTCGACAAGCTCTACACGATGGTGTGCTCTGATTCTTCACTTGAGATACTTTCTTATGATGAAATATTGAATATTCTGCAAAACAAGTGAGAACAACACAACTCGTGGAACTCGTTAGAATCAAACCCTATAGCTATACTCTTGAGTCATTTTAGGTCATTTATGGGGTTAGTTGACGGCTTAAAATAAGAGTTAACTATCGTCAACAATACCCTTCTACCTAATCAAGCCCCAAAACATGGTCTCCATGCATCAGGGGCATCAAGGGCCCGTCTTCCTCCCGACCTCCTCCGATTGCCGCCTTCCCACTTGGCCCGTAGTGGGCCCTTTGACTGACGTGGCAGGACGATCGTTGATGCGGGAGCGATACACTGGTCGCCCCCCTTTTGCCTTGTTCCAGTCCTTTCGCCTGCTAGGTCGAAAATTCAGAGACAACAAGGGCAAGTTAACTAGCAAGACCGCACTCGACAAAAAGCACAACTACATCTTTGCCATCGTTCCAAGCTTTCGCCCTATTCGCCTTTCCTTGTCCTTTTGTCATGTTCGCTTGGTCAAAGTAAGGATGCAGAACCACCTTTTGCCCTATTCATTTTTCCTTGGCCACTCGTCTATTTTGTTTCATTTGTCCCTTCGTGTTTATTCGTCTTTATTATGCTGGAAGGGTCTCCGTGAAGGCACCTAGGGTCCACATGTAGGTTGGTCGACGACACGGTCCACAGACAAACAAACATAGACCGGCTGGAAGGCACAGTCCACCACCAACAACACGGACACGACAACTACGACACAACCACAACGGAGGAGTAGCACATATCCATAGCAATAGAGAAATAGACCGGCACGAAGGCTCGGCGCAGGCATATATAGATCACAGGATAGAGTGACAACAACATAATATGAAGAGATGATATATAAATAGGAGTTGTGCCGACGTCGAGGGTGGCGTCAACGGGAGTTCCGAAGGTTAGACCTTGACAGGGACGGACGGTGAGGCTTCAGCGGAGCGATACCGAGGGTAGCGAGCGCACCCTGGGCCGAACGACAGCGCGCCGTCGACCGGACCGCTGCGCGTGGTCGTCCGGTCAGCTGGGCGCGCCTTGGCCGAACTGCTGCACGCAGTCGGCCGAATCAGCCGCGCGCACACGTCTGGACAGCAGGGCGCCATCGACCGAACAACTCCGCTGCCTTGGACGAACTGCTAGCGCTCGTCATCGTGGCGGTCGCGGCTGCTGCTCCTGCATAGTGAAGAACATGGCGCGAGGGCCGGTTTCAGTTCGATGCACAACAATGAGAAGGAAAGGTGAGGGCTTTGGTTGAGGGGGTTCACCGGTAGTGCAAGGGAGAAGCCCCGGCATGGTGGTGCTGCAGGCAGTCAGTGCGGCGAGCATGGCGTTGTAGCACAACACGACGAGGACATCGGCGGGGTTGGAGTGGGAGGTCGAGGTGGTGCCCAAGCGGTGGCGCGAAGAGGACCGGCGTGACGCTGGGCTCAGCAGGACGAGGCCGATGGGGTTGACACTGCGGTGTGGCCTCCGGATGTGTTGACGACGCTGGTGTCCTGCTGGTCGGCAGCGGCGTTGCCGGGAGCTCGTGGTAGCGGCCACGGGGGTCGGCACAACTGCTGGCGGCCGCGGCTTGGTGACGCGGTCGCAGTCGATGCTCGGCGGCGCGGAGGCAGGAGCTCGGCGGCGGTGTTGTGGACGACCGGTGGAGCACCAGGCAAGGGGACGCTGAGAGCCGTGGCCGGCCTGGGCGACGTCGCGACACACCGTGCCATGGACGGCCTGCATCGTGGCCGGCTCCTGGGCGGCGCAGCTTCAACCAGCACGACCAGCACGCGCGTGGTGCGACCAGCCGAACGAACGGAGGAGGCGGGCGGCATCGGTGCTGCTGCGGCGGTCGGATGAGCAACGAGGGAGGTGGGCGTGGCGGTGGCCGCTGGAAAGGAAGAGAGGAGGGAGCGGCGCAGAGAGTGCAGTGAAGAGGAAGAGGAGGCGAGGCTTGCGGCGGCCACTGGGGAAGAAGGGGAGCGGCGGTCGCGGTTGGCCTTTATACGCGCGACAACTAGGGCTCGAGGTGATGGACTGCAGGGAGCCTCGGCTTCCGTACGCGCGGACGCGTGGCGTGCATCGGCGTCCGTGCCAGGGTGAGGTGAGGCGCGCGCGCAGGGGCGGCGGCTCCTGGGGCAGGGCTCGAGTGCCCTAGGGTTTGGGCGCAGGGGGCGCCCGGCCTGGGCCTCTTGGGCCGCGCGCAGTTGGGCTGCCGTGGTGGGCTGTGGGAGGGGCGAGGAGCTGGGCCTCGTGGGGTTGGCCGAGCTGGGAGGCAGGCTGGGCCAGAGCGGGCCCAGGAGGGAGAGGCGAGCCCGACTGGCCGCTGGGCTAGCCCACGCGAGTTGAGGGGAGATGGGCCAGGTCGGTTGGGAGGAAGGAGGAAGGGGCGAGCGGGCCTGGTCGAAAAGGAGGAAGGGGAGGTGGATTGGGCCTAACCCAATCAACTTGTAGGAGGGAGAGGAATAACGTTTCCTTTTCTATTTTCTATCTTTCTCAACGGCTTGATTTCAAAAGGGGTCAAGGAAATATTCACTAGGAATTTTTGGGAGTGTTTAGAGAGTATTTGAGAAAGCTCCGAGGGAGACTTGAGATGATCTTGAGGGAAATTTGGAAGAATTTACGAACAAGGGTTTGAGAGGTTAGGATAGATCTTCAAAGAGATTAGAGGGGAAGTTTTATTATGAGTCGATGACTCCAGGGTTCGAACAAAGGAGATCAAAGGAAATTTAAAGGAGATGTTGGGTGGAAACAGAGTCAGCAGCTTCAAAAGGGTTTCAATAAACATTTGAGGGGACTCAAAAGAGGTTTGGTGATGTTCAAAGGAAATCGGAAAATACTTGAAGGATGTTGACAAAGATTAAAAGGGGAAAATATTCGATGGAGAATTGAAGGAGACATTGCTACAGATATGTGCTCTCAGACACGAACATGACTCAAACCCTAACTGACTCGAGATCTCGGGCACACTTCTACAAGCAAAACTATATGTATGCAACGTTTCGTGAGCGAACAATACTGCATAGACTAACGTTTGACCTAGCAACTACATGCTCCACACATTGCATGAAAAAGTTTTAAAAAGCTCGTATTTTTGGTTGGTCAAAAACCCGGGTTGTTACAGACCACCCCCTTACAGAAATCTCGTCCCCGAGATTTAGGGGTCTCTGTCGCAAACAGGTTAGACGGGTAGGCTTGACCTAGGGTTGATGATTTCCGTTGGGCAACCTATATGCACTAATGCATTTTGAAAAGGGATCTTTTGAGAAGGGTTTCTAGGTAAAGACCTTTTTAAGCAAAAACATTTTGCAAAAAGCTTTCGAAACAGGGTGTTTGGCAAATACCTTTTACGAATCAATTCGCAATAGAACATTTGAAACAAGAGAGATTGTTTTCTTAAACGGATAAAAGGATTTTGCTAAAACAAAGTCCTTTGGGGAGAAGCGGATGTTCAAAACATAGGTGGGGAAGTTTTGAAACCTTTTGCAAACCAAGTTCGAAAACCCTTTGAAAGCATTTTTTTTGAGAAACTATTTCAACCACCATTTCAAAAGCATTTTGTAAACCATGGTTTTGGAAAACAATTTTCAAACGCAATTTTGAAATCTCTCCTTTTTTTTGCACCGAGTTTTGTAAAACAAGATCAGACGCCATCTTGTGAAAACTCATTTCCTTTGAAAAAATGATTTTTCAAACGAAAACCAAATACATTTTGAAGTTGGTTTTGGATTTTTGAAACCAAAAACCTTTATCTTTCGCAAGGCATTATGAAAAACCTTTGAAAATCGATTTTCATAAACTCTTTCTTTTGAAATGATTGTTTGAAGGAAAAGAGATTTTCTCAAACTTTTCAAAAGAAGTACAAACGAGAGTTTTGAGAACTTTTATTTTCAATCAACATTTTGAAATAAGGGCAAGGTTTTCAAAACACTTAAAAAGGGTCACAGGTTTTGAAGGCAAAAGAGTTTTATTTGAAAGAAAACTCTTCAAAAACTTTTCACAAACTTTTTCTTTCGAAAGTTTTAGTAAAACAAGACTATAGCTTTAAAATTTTGCTAAATCAAAACAGAACGTTGGAAGGAGGATCTTTGAAACCAAGACAACTTTTGTTTTTAAGTAAGAACTATTTTTTTTTCAAATGGACACTTTGAAAGTGGTTTTGAAGGCTAAGCTTAGAATTTCGGTGGTATGCAGGTATCACTCGGAGTGGTCACAGTCACGTACCGCGATATCAGCATACGCCCGACAACTAGCCATGTGGATGCATCACACATGGGGCCCCAAGTTTCGTAGCGGCACCGTGGGTCATGATCATAACACACTACCAAAAGTTACCGACAACAACTCGCTATCCCAAGCTAGAGGGGGAGGGAAGAGAAAGCCTTTTAAAACCATTTTGAAAGTTTTCTTTGTGGAAAACAATTTTTTTTAATCGTTTGTTTTACAATTTTTACAAAGAGGAGAGGGTAACGACCTTTGAATTTTTAAATCAAAACAAAGATATTTTCCAAATAGGTCGTAGCCCATTTTGGTTTTGAAACTCAAATAATTTTTTTTGTTGAACTGAAGCAAGCTTTACAAAGAGCCTTTTTTTTTAAAAAGGTTTGAAATAAGTTTTTAGTTTATAAAACCTAATTTTTAAAGAGGGCTTTTTGTTTTCCAAACTCTTTTTGAAAAGATTTTTCAAGAATGGTGAGCCTTTCGGAAAGAAAGCATTTTTAAATCAAACCATTTTGTAAAACTTTTCCAAACAAACCCTGGTTTAAAAGATTTTTTTTAACAGCGAGAACACACAGTTTTAAAATCCTTTCAAAGAAATGTTTTTGTAAAAATTTTTGAATCCAAGTCGGGTTTTGAAGATGTTTGAAATCGACACGAGTTTTGCAATCAAAGTCTTTTGAAAGTCCTTTTGTTTTCGAGTACAAAACACACTCATTTATTTTTAAAGGATTTTGAAACAAGCGGTTTGAAACACCAAGGTTTTTGAAACGGGGCGTTGCTCCCTTTTGTTTTCAAACAAACAAAACTAGTTTTGAAACCAATTTTAAATCGTGTCTTTTTGAAAAGCAAAGATTTCGCAATCAACATTGTTTTCAGAAACTATTTTCAAAACAACTTTTGAAATAAACTTTGGAAAAACTCTTTTTGGTTTGGACAAATACTTTTTAAAATGGTTGCAACGATATCCTTTTCGTAAAGATTTTGTTGATAATACAGTTGCAAAGCATTTTTTGAAAGTAGGATTGATTTTTGGAAAGGGAATTTGACTCTTAGTTTGAAATTAAAACAATCTAAAACAAAATTGAGCCAAGCACCTTTGGTTTGAAAACATTTTGCTGGGACTTGATTTCCTGAAAACAAGTTTTGAAACGC
This sequence comes from Coix lacryma-jobi var. lacryma-jobi, assembly GCA_009763385.1. Taxonomy (NCBI): domain Eukaryota; kingdom Viridiplantae; phylum Streptophyta; class Magnoliopsida; order Poales; family Poaceae; genus Coix; species Coix lacryma-jobi. Next base: position 115,615,287 of record CM019829.1, read on the forward strand.
TTTTTGAAAAGAAAACGGTTTTCACACTGATTTGTAAATAGCTTTTGAAAGGAAACTGTCCGGGAAGGGAACTAAAAATGTTTCCTTCTAAAAAGGGAAAACCGTTTTGAAACTTTTTAAGACCGTTTTCCTTTGAAATAGAATAGATTTTGTGAAAGAAGAGACATTTTTCAACCAAAAGAAGGGAGGAGAGTTTTGAAATTTTGGTTTGGTTGGAAAGTCGAAAACAATTTTGAAATGGTCTCAAAAGACAGGATGCACCGGCTTTACCTTTCCCACTCGGTTAGTTGGGTTCTCTTACCGCGGATACATGGGTGTATGCCGAGTCTCGAGTGATGAGTGATTGTCAACGGGTTTGATCGCATGTTCTTTGGCTGGTGTTGTGCAGGTGTCGAGCACGGAGACAGTGATCGAAGGCAAGGTGAAGGTCAAGTAGAGACGTGCCGTGCCGACGGACCGGGAGAGGTGAAGGGCGGACGTGAGGCTTGGACTAAGGGACCGGTGGCCTGAGGATCAGCTGTGGTGGCTGACAGCCTGGGACAGTGACGAGCGAAGACTTGCGGGGCATGGTGTTGCTCGGGTCGAGGACTTGGGGACACGTGTCAGTGGACGGGGTGCACGAGTGGTGCATCCCCTCTACTTCTTCGGTTTGGTGGTAGAGCCAGAGAAAAACCATCGAGTGGACGGTTTCCAGGTTTGGGCCTCAAAACCTGGGTGCTGATGGTTTCCGAGTTTGGGCCACAAAACTCGGGCTGAGGACGGTTTCCAGGTTTGGGCCTCAAAACCTGGGTGCTGCGGGTTTCTGAGTTTGCACCACTGTTGACTCTTGCTAACGTCGTCACTAGGAGTAGACTATGGAATCTATCCCTGGCAACGGCGCCGGAAAGGTTTGTTGATACTTCTTAATGTAAGAAGTATAACTAACTATTCTTATGACTATTGGTAGGTTCCGCAAGCGCACAGAATAAGTCTATTGTAGCACTTCACCCGGGAGTAACCGAGTATCGTATTTATTTCCACAGGGAAGCTACTATGGTAGAACTAACACTAGGACCGCTATGAACAACTAGTGATTCTAGCAGGGTTGATCGAAATGTATGAATGGGGGTTGGTTTCTACTACTACCAAAAAGAAAAGAAAAACTAACTACTACTAACCTAAATCGGTGGGGTCTGGCCGATGAACAGATTAGTGTTTTCCTACACACTTATGATCACAACTAACTTAGCAATAAAGGTTTTATCTAGTTCTTCGAACCGTACACACCCTCTGGACTATTTACCTCAGACGTGCACAACGAGGTTTATGATTTAAGAACTAACCCAACTACGTGGTGGAATTCAAGGCTCCCAGGGCTGTCACCACCTGTTTGCTACCACAACTATCCGGGGGGCTAGCCACAAACTAAGGTATAACTAGTCTAAGCACCGCGCTTACACTAATATATACTACTCTAATCTTGCGTCCAAAACTAGAGCACTGATTACTCAGCGAAGAACCCGAACTAGATATAAACTAAATACTAAGTTATCTATGATCGAAAGCACTCAACAATAACAATAAGTAAAGAACTTAAAGTAAATGCTGAAAGTAGAAGAACACTAAGATAAATGAAGGAAGACTTGAAATTATACCAGAGACTTGGAAGATCCTCTATTACAACTCCAGCTCTTCTCTTCTACACTCTCGCTCTCACTCTAAGTCTCTCAACTAGAGTGTTCCTTCACCAGTGCTTCGCTTATAAGAGAGAGTGGGACTAATGAGGTGAGGTCTGAGTACAAATGAGCTCGGGGGGGCCTATTTATAGCCTAAGGGACCTAGGGGGTACTTATGGGCCTAGGGTTAGGTCAGGGGGGTGAGTGGGCTGGCGGGCACCAGCCCTAGGTGGCGGCCGCCACCTCCCTGGCCCTTGGATCCACTGCCTCTTCACCAACGGCATCCAGGAGGTCCTCCAAGTCAGTTAGGGTTCGGTTAGGGTTGTCCAATAACCGTCACATGGGCAATTAGGCCTTGATCCATGTGACACTGCTTCTTAGCCCTTGGATGAACCGACTTAGGTGAGCAACGGCTGCAAATGAGTGTGGAGTGCTTCCCCTGGATCAGTGACGTGGCAGGGGGGGAGTTTGGGCTTCTCCCCCCTGGCGGCCGCCAGCTATGGGTGGCGGGCGCCACCCTCTTTGGCCCAAAGTGAGCCCAGGCAAGTGGGCTTGCTTCCTGGTGGGTCCATTTGGTTATTTTGCTCAAAAACCCTGCAATTTCATACATTCAAATAAAACTCAAGGACAAGTGGAAATCGTTAGTTTATAAGAGGTTTTTGGTTGATTTTAGGCTCTTGTGTTGTGTTATATGACCTTGTTGATGCTAAGAATATGACACTTAGTGAGCGTCAACAAGCTCCCCCAAGCTTACGTCTTGCTCATCCTCGAGCAAGCATGAACTTAAATAATCTTGGAAACTCTGTGTTTTTGTTGTGTATGCCCATATTATTTTCATCATCATGGAATTGGTAGCCTTCCCTGCACTCAAGATTAGAACAAAAGACCAGCAAGAAAGAAGGTTTGTCTTTCCCTTGCCTATTTTGCTAATCAAGATATGTGGAGTTTTTTTGCAAGTTTTGTTCAAAATAAAGCATGCTTAGTAACTTCTGTGGCTCACTCGATCACTCATATTTATATGTGGCAATGGAAGAATTATCCTCTCACTAAGACTTTATGTGGGGTTTAATGGGTAGGATAAAAGTGAGCATGCAATGCTAGCATAATTTTGCCAAGTTAGACAAATGGAGCAAAGGAGCAACAAGTCATAGGTTCAGACCAGGAATGTGCAAGTGTGTGGTATTTATTGTGGCTACTACTTTCATGGCACTTCTCCTTTCTATCTCATTTGTGGGATCATGGCTATGAATGAGAGCATTTGTTCTTTTGGATATTCTCTTTTTTTTTTCTAGAGCACTTGCTCTTTTGAATTTTCTTTCTAGAGCACTTGCTCTTTTGAATATTCTTTTCTTTCTAGAGCACTTGCTCTTTTTTTTGAATGAATGATTATAGCCATGTCCCTGAGATTTCATTATGGAGCATGATATTTTGCCATGAAGTATTCCTAACAATGAATGGAAATAAAGGCATGTTGTGTGCGTATTCTCAGTGTAAGAATAGCACTATATAGGTGGGTGCAAGTGAATTCCTTGGTCTAAAGATATGACAAGTTTCTCTACCATGACTATCAACAAAAGTCTAACTAGCTCAACACTAATATGCAGCAAGTGGAAGCTCCTACTCTAAGAGTAAAAATTATTTGGCTTTGGTAGGACTTTCTTTGCCACAGAAGTACTTAGAGCAAGTTTTTTTTTATTATTTTTTTCAAAATAACAACTCCACAAACTTGACTCGCTCAAGTCAAAGTAGAAACTTACTTCCCCTTTACTTAGTCTAATGCTCATGTCTCAAGTTTAGTTCTAGCATACGTTCTCCCATGATAACTCTAATGCATGGCATACATTTTTATTTATTAGAAAGACTTACGATGAGAGCGTTTCATTTATTGCTATTTATTTATTACTATATTTTTTTAACTACAAATTAACTAAGATAAAATTCAAATTTAAACTACTGAAATAAAAAAAAACTGACAGAAATAAAGACGGTAGTGATACTTACCTCGTTGACGGGGTCCTCCCCCAAGCTGGCTTTTGGCGTAGTCGGATCACATCCATCCTTGACGACGGTACATGTTATCCCAGTTCTGCTGGTTCTGCTGCAGGAGAGAAGAAATATTACCCAGTTCTCCACCAGTTTCCTGGCGGAATTCCTAGAAATTTTGGTTCAGGTTGTTCAAGTCCTGCCGAATTTCAGCAGTATCCATGGTAAGTCCACTCATTTGGTGTTGAAGATATCCCATATCGCGCATCCACTCGTCCTGATGAAAGGACGAATGGCGAGCGGCCTGTGGCGAGACTCCCCTATGGAAGAATTCATCACCACGGCCAGTGTACCGGGTGGATCCTCCCAAGGAATGGGTTGAACTCCCCAACTGGGATGAGTGAAAGGACGCCTCCTGGCCGTATTCCCACCGCGGATGTTGCGGTTGTTGCCAATTTGATCCTCCTGCTTGGTGCGAGCCAGGGGGTGTCAAATGACCATAGTGTGCTGCTCCTTCATAATGCCCTGCATGGAAAGGGTCAAACTCCTACGCCGCTGTTGCGGCTCTTGCGACCTCTTCTGCTGCACGGGTCTGCGCTCGCGTCCTCCTCCTGGGAACCTGCATGATGTTCTCTCGGGCCAACCTGCGGTGTTGCTCTGCCTTGGTTTCCAGGGCCAAAAGTAATGTTGGTGCATTCACCAACCAAAGTGACATGTCAGGAAGAGCGATTTTATTCACATAATCTTGGTAGATCGTGTGAATCTCACCGGTCTCCTGGTTCTCACGCAAGATGTGTCCTTGCGAGAAGTGCTCCACGGTCAAAAGGTCTCGGTCACTAGGAATGTAGGAGTATATAGCGGTGTTCAGCAGACCCATGTTAAAAGCTAGTCTAGTTATCCATGATGTCATTTCAATATTTCCAGAGCGTTGATTAAATTTAGACCAGTAATCCGCCATGGCCTTGGCGGGTGACACTTTTATGTGGTTAACTAGAGCATAAAGCAGCAGCATTTCAGGCTTTTTGATTGGTCTTAGGTCAGGTCTTGGAAAAAGTGTGATACTGATATACTTGTGAAAGAACCTGAGCGTGGGGTTGTGGATATTACTTGTACGGGGCAAGCCTGGGTCTCTGTTCCCAGCAATGCTTTTCCAAAAATCATTTCTATTAAAACCCGTACAAGCAAACTCCATGTTTAGCAAGCATGAATCATCAAAATTTAAGTGCTTGCTAAACTGCCCCCACGAGAGAGTGTGCTCTTCATTAAAAAGCCAGAATGTTATGTGAGTAGCAGACAGTTGCATGGTAGCTAGAAATTCCATTGTGAGGGGAAGGATTCCCTCCTCATTAACCATCCATGCATCTTCCCATCCCAATGTTCGAGAAATATAAAGAAACTCACTGTCCATACCAGTGCGACTTAGCAAGTCGGTGTCGATGCGGCGGGTGTGAATGAACTCCCTCTCACTGAGGATGTTCCGGGCCTGCCGTTCCCGATCACTCTGCCAGATGATATCATTGACAGAGTTCAGGATGCGGATGGTCGGTCCAGCCTGGTGTGAGAACGGAGAGTTCCGATCCATCGACATTGCGTCGGTGGATGGAGTACCCCGCCCGACGCTCTCCTCATCACTCCCAGCAAAGCGAATGTGGGTGTTTGCTCTCGACGAACTTCCCTCACCCTTGCTCTTCTTCTTCTTTCCGGTGAAGAAGTTCTTGAGAGGGCCCATGACTTCTTTGCTAGGGCTTAGGATGGCTGATGTTTTTGTGTTTTGAGTGAGTTGTGAGAACTTTCATGGGGTGTGGGTAGTATTTATAGGCTGAGGATGGAAGGGGGGGAGGCTGTGAGCCTCACCCTGCTGGCGGGCGCCACCAATAAGTGGCGGGCGCCACCCCACCTTGCTCAAAAATGTCTGCAACCGACACATGAGGTTTCCCTTGTAATGTCCACTGAAATTCCAAGTGGGGAATAAAGTGGTAGGTTCGGTGCAAAGTGAAAAGAGTGCAACCTCCTAAATGGGGCAAGTGGGCTGAAAATTTCAAAGACCACTTCTTCATCCTGGTCACACTTTATACCAAGGATGGTGGGAAACTTACTCGGGAGCAGTTTTGTACCGAAATGTGGAAATAGAGGTGGCGGGCGCCAGGAAAATGTTGCGGGCGCCACCCTCTTGGCTGAAATTTCACTCCAACTCACCCCTCCTTTCACCTAGTGCTCTCCTTGTCACTCTCCATCACATGTGCACCAGAATTTTTAGGTGGAGATGTGTCCAAAAGTTGGAGTGAAGAGGGGGAGACATGGAGAGACATGGGAGTGAGTGATTGCATTGAAATGAGCAAAGACATGGGTCTCCCTTGGTGTTATTTGGGTCTAGGAGGTAGGTGTAATAGTCTAGAGATTGGCTAGTGCTCCCTAGTGCACACTAGGGTGGCGGGCGCCAGCATGGGGTGGCGGGCGCCACCCCTATGGCTGCCATAAGCCCCCTAGGTGCCACCTAATCACTCTAGTAAACATCTACTTTGCTGAAAATTAAATTGCTTAAGTAAAAACGAAAAATTAAATGAGGGGATAAAGACTTACCTTAGTCTAACTCACCTTGGTTAGCCGCTTTGGATTCCCGATTGGTGTCGCTTTCACGGTGGTTGTGGTGGAATGTCGGCACCGACGAACCTTGATGACGGGTGTTTTTCTGGTCGCGGTGTGAACTTGAATTTCTCCTCCTTTCCACTGATGTGGAGCTGAATTTCTCCAGCTCCTACATCAATGGTGGCTTTTGCAGTGCTCAAAAATGGCCGTCCCAAGATCAATGGCGTCCGGTGGTCGGGATTAATATCCAGAACCACAAAATCCACCGGGACAAAGAGATTCCGGATTTTCACCGGGATATTCTCTGCTATTCCCACGGGATATCGGAGCGATTGATCGGCTAGCTGCAAACACATAGAAGTAGGGGACAAGGTATGATGATTTAATTTATCATATATTACCTTGGGCATGACGCTGACGCTTGCTCCCAGATCACAGAGTGCATGCTCGAAGTGCTGCTCTCCAATTGAACATGCGATCGTTGGATTTCCTGGGTCCTTCTTCTTTTCTGGGAGTTGGTTTAAAATGACCGCACTGCAATCTTCGGTCAATTTAACCACATCCCTACTTGGAATTGGTTTCTTCTTATTGAGCATGTCTCTCAAATATTTTGCATAAGTTGGAACCTGCATAGCGTCAATAAATGGCACATGTATATATAATTTTTGAATTACCTCGACGAACTTCTTGAATTGGTCGTCTTCCGTCGGATTTCTGTTTCGATCTGGAAAAGGTAATACATGTGTATCATAGAATTCATGAGGAGCAGTTCGTACCTTGGATGAAGGTTCAGCTGACGTCTCCTCTTCTTCGTCTTCTTCAACAATAACAATATTTTTCTTTGCAGCAGTATTACTACTAGGAACTAAATTAGGATGAGGGGGATCACGAGTGGTCTTACCACCTCTCGTGGTTACAGCTTTTACCTCCTCATAGTATTTAATTTGAGATTTAATGTTATCTACCTTTTGCTCTAATCTCTTATTAAAATTAATTTGTTCCTTAAATGCTTCAGAAAAATCTTTCAGTTTAGCATAAATTCCTTTTAACATTTTATCATGTTCAATCAATTTATTATTTATGCTATCATTAATTCTACCTTGATTAGAAACTAATTTTCCAATAGGAGAATTGAATACGGAGGTTTGAGGCATAACTTTTTTATTCCATTGTTGGATCATTGGAATTGGAGGTTCTCCGTAGCCACCATTATTAAGAAGGGATTTGGCATCCTCTTTCTTAATTTCTGCTTGACCTTCACTTGACGAAGCGGCTCTTTGCTTGGCGTAGTACTCCTTTGCAGCACGATCTCTCTTCTCATTTAACCTTTGCTCTAGCAATTTTACCAAAGTTTGCAGGGTGACAGAATCAGCTTGCTTAATTTCAGACATACCTCTAGCACGTTTTTCTGTCCATCCTTGATTTGCCACCATTGTCTCGATCAGATTGGTTGCCTTCTCTACAGTGAGAGAGAGGTATGCACCTCCGGCGGCAGCCTCAATGTGTTGTCGAGATTCTTGCTGGAGTCCATTGTAGAAGCTCTGGATCAAGTACCAGTCTTGCATACCATGGTGAGGACAGTATTCAACATACTCTTGTAGTCTCTCCCAAGCTTCAGTGATTGTTTCTTCGTCTCCCTGTCCAAAGTTGGAAATCTTGCTACAGACAAGAATAGTTCGACTTATCGGGCAGAACTTGTTGAGAAATTGATCCGCGCATCTCACCCACGTCAGCAGGTGGCCAGAGTTGAAGAGGAACCACTGCTTCGCTTTTTCCACTAATGAAAATGGAAAAAGACGAAGTCTGATGGCATCCTACGAAACTCCCTGCACAGAAATTGTACTACATATCTCCAGAAAATTCCGGAGGTGAGCATTGGCATCCTCGGAAGGTTTTCCATTAAATGCGATAGCTTGAGCCATACGTATTAAGTGAGGTTTAAGCTCAAAATCTACATTACTAGTAGAAGGTAACACTAGAATGTGAGCAAGAGTAGGCATGGAATAGTCACAGAGTGTTTTGGTCGATGTCGATGTTGATTGATCGTTGGAGCAGCTTGGTACGTCAGTCACTTTTGACTGGGATTCTTGTCTCGACGAACTCCTCTCACGAAGCTCCAGGTTCTTCCTCGGAGGAGTGAGATTAGCTCTCGCTCTCCTAAGAATGGCATCAGGATCTTCTTGATAGTCGCTCGGAAGATTGAATCCGGCCATGACTACTTGAACGATCACAAATAATGAACAATATATATACCCGCTAGAACTACGGGGGTTAATTCAATAGAAATCACAAAGAATTAATTCTAGCCAATTGCTTCCCCGGCAACGGCGCCAGAAATGCTTGTTGACTCTTGCTAACGTCGTCACTAGGAGTAGACTATGGAATCTATCCCCGTCAACGGTGCCAGAAATGCTTGTTGACTCTTGCTAACGTCGTCACTAGGAGTAGACTATGGAATCTATCCCTGGCAACGGCGCCGGAAAGGTTTGTTGATACTTCTTAATGTAAGAAGTATAACTAACTATTCTTATGACTATTGGTAGGTTCCGCAAGCGCACAGAATAAGTCTATTGTAGCACTTCACCCGGGAGTAACCGAGTATCGTATTTATTTCCACAGGGAAGCTACTATGGCAGAACTAACACTAGGACCGCTATGAACAACTAGTGATTCTAGCAGGGTTGATCGAAATGTATGAATGGGGGTTGGTTTCTACTACTACTAAAAATAAAAGAAAAACTAACTACTACTAACCTAAATCGGCGGGGTCTGGCCGATGAATAGATTAGTGTTTTCCTACACACTTATGATCACAACTAACTTAGCAATAAAGGTTTTATCTAGTTCTTCGAACCGTACACACCCTCTGGACTATTTACCTCAGACGTGCACAACGAGGTTTATGATTTAAGAACTAACCCAACTACGTGGTGGAATTCAAGGCTCCCAGGGCTGTCACCACCTGTTTGCTACCACAACTATCCGGGGGGCTAGCCACAAACTAAGGTATAACTAGTCTAAGCACCGCGCTTACACTAATATATACTACTCTAATCTTGCGTCCAAAACTAGAGCACTGATTACTCAGCGAAGAACCCGAACTAGATATAAACTAAATACTAAGTTATCTATGATCGAAAGCACTCAACAATAACAATAAGTAAAGAACTTAAAGTAAATGCTGAAAGTAGAAGAACACTAAGATAAATGAAGGAAGACTTGAAATTATACCAGAGACTTGGAAGATCCTCTATTACAACTCCAGCTCTTCTCTTCTACACTCTCGCTCTCACTCTAAGTCTCTCAACTAGAGTGTTCCTTCACCAGTGCTTCGCTTATAAGAGAGAGTGGGACTAATGAGGTGAGGTCTGAGTACAAATGAGCTCGGGGGGGCCTATTTATAGCCTAAGGGACCTAGGGGGTACTTATGGGCCTAGGGTTAGGTCAGGGGGGTGAGTGGGCTGGCGGGCGCCAGCCCTAGGTGGCGGCCGCCACCTCCCTGGCCCTTGGATCCACCGCCTCTTCACCAACGGCATCCAGGAGGTCCTCCAAGTCGGTTAGGATTCGGTTAGGGTTGTCCAATAATCGTCACATGGGCAATTAGGCCTTGATCCATGTGACACTGCTTCTTAGCCCTTGGATGAACCGACTTAGGTGAGCAACGGCTGCAAATGAGTGTGGAGTGCTTCCCCTGGATCAGTGACGTGGCAGGGGGGAGTTTGGGCTTCTCCCCCCTGGCGGCCGCCAGCTATGGGTGGCGGGCGCCACCCCTCTTTGGCCCAAAGTGAGCCCAGGCAAGTGGGCTTGCATCCTGGTGGGTCCATTTGGTCATTTTGCTCAAAAACCCTGCAATTTCATACATTCAAAGAAAACTCAAGGACAAGTGGAAATCGTTAGTTTATAAGAGGTTTTTGGTTGATTTTAGGCTCTTGTGTTGTGTTATATGACCTTGTTGATGCTAAGAATATGACACTTAGTGAGCGTCAACAACCACAAAACTCAGGCGATGGTTGGCTGGTTTCCCGGTTTCGGCCTCAAAACCGGGGGTTGGCTGTGAAGGCTGGTTTCCCGGTTTAGGCCTCAAAACCAGGGGCGAAGTCTAGGAAAAGGACAAGCAGAGCAGTGGCGGCACGTGGCGGCAATCGGTGAGGTTGCGTCGAGGCAACGCTACCAGTTGTGCGAGCGTGGCCGTCGGATCACAACTATCTTCGAGTTGGTCCAGAATAACCCTAGGGTTTAGCTGGTTCGCTCTGTAATTAGTTAGGGGTAGAGTGGGAATTAGAATTATGATAAGTAGGGGGAGACACCCACCTCCCAAAACATCTCAATCATTTGCTCATTGCTTCTAGGGTTTTCTGCTCTCCCTGTTCCCTGCTGTAGCGAACTGAGATCCACAGAGAAGAGAACCATACCACTGTGTCCGTGAGATTTTGAGGAAGTGAGACCGTAATCTCACTGTTGTAGCGTGTGGTAGCCACACGGTTACAAATTCGTGGATGTGATTCGCGTTTTGTTCATGTTCTTCGCGGGTTGCTTTTCTCCACGTTTTTCCCGTTGATCGATCTCTCTACTCGATGCGTCTTTTGCAAATCCGTTTGAACTGAGTTGTTCTAGGTCGTGAGGCGCATCTTTCCACCGAAGGAATTCTTCTTTAAACTCACGAGCTAGTAGATCGGTCGATTTTCGTTTCGGATCAAGCTTTGCTCCCCTTGCTTCGAATTTCTTCGATTCACCGATTTGGAGTTAGGTTCGAGCCATGATCTCTCAGGAGTAGCTCACTATCCTCCTTGTGACTCTACTCACCAAGTTTGATCCCTAGAGGATTTGTTTTGGGTGAGTTCGAGTTGAATTAGTGGACGAACAGACAGTTTTCGGGGTGATCGGACTCTGGCGTCGAGCCGACCGGACGCTGGCTGGTGAGTCCAATCGTTGAATGCCACGTGTGTTCTCTGCGTAAAGTTCGATCGGTCTCTCCCTGTTCAACTGACCGGGCTCGCCTCTTACACTGCTCATCGAGTTTGGCATGTGTCGATCAGACGCTTGAGTGGTGACCGGACGCACAGTGTCAGTGAGTCCGGTCCAATACAGTAAGGTCCCAAATTTGGTTTTGAACGACCGGACGCGTCCGATCCCTGATGACCGGACGCTCCAGTGAGTCCGGTCAGTGTACCTCAGCACTGCTTCATCCGCAGTTTGTTCGTTCGTTGTCGGTTTTGATTTCCGGCCTTTGCGTTGGGTTTCTAGAGTTGTGTAGTGTCCCGCTGTGCTTCGTGGAAGCATCCACCCTTCATCTAGGGTCGTGGACACTTGCAAGCTCTAGGGTTTGCTCTTGGGGTTGATTCTCGGGACAGTGGTGACAAGTTTCCGGTAGGAAAATTTGAAGCTCCCATTCACCCCCTCTGGTCGCTTTCGGGTAGCACTTTCAGTCCTTCTTTTGGTATCAGAGCGGGTTAAGGATCTTCCACCTTAGCCGGTTCCAGATCCACAGAAGGCGACATGGATCGCGGCGTGGGCAAACCGCCGTTCTTTGATGGGACGAACTATGCGTATTGGAAGATACGCATGTCGGCCTATCTCCAGAGCATGGGCTCTTCTGTTTGGGAGATTTGCAACAAGGCCGATTACATTGTCTTGGCTGCTCGTGTTACTCAGCTTCAGATGGATGAGCATGATGCCAATAGCCGAGCACGTAACGCTCTTTTCTCCTGTTTGAGCATGTCCGAGTTTGATCGCGTTTCTCACCTCCCCACGGCTCGTGAGATTTAGGCGACCCTCATGCGCTTCCATGAGGGAACCACTCAAGTCAAATCCCGTCTCTACGAGTCGCACAAGCGGGAGTATGAGAACTTTCGACACATGCCTGGCGAGAGCATAGAAAGTTTATTCGCTTGCTTTCAGGTCATTGTCAACAAGATGAGGGCTAACAAGGAGCTGTTGCCTTTCGACGATCATGAGAGAGCTTTGAAGCTTTTGCATACTCTTGATCGGTCGGTGTGGGACTCAAAGGTCCAGGCGATCATCAAATCGTCTAACTATGAGACCCTCACATGCGACGAGCTCTTTAGTAAGCTCAAGTCTAGTGAGATTGACGCCATGTCGAGGGCTTCTGATGAAAATCCTTCTGGCCCGACTATGACTTTGGTTTCTGGCTTTTCTGCTAACCCCTCTAGAGGTTTTGCACTCTCTTCACTTCTTTCTGTCACAGAGGAGCAGCTGGAGTTCATGGGGGATGAGGAGTTGGCTTTGCTTGCCAACCGGTTCTCGCGGTTCCACAACAACCGCATGAACCGTCGCCGCGGAGGAGGACGCTCAGGATGCTTTGAGTGCGGCGACCCCGACCACTTCATCACCAATTGTCCCAAGAAGAACAAGCAATTTGGGAAAGGCGATCATGGGCACAAGTACGACTCTGGGAAGCGCAAGGAAAAGTATGTCCCCGCGAAGCAGAAGCGGAAGGGCAGCTTCAACAAGGAGTACATCAAGAAGACGTACTTGGAGAAGGCCCAGGCTGAGCAGCGTGCGTTTTTCGCCACGCTCAGCGACGTCAATGACTCGGATAACGACTCCGCTTCCTCAAGCGATGACGAGTCCGAGAAGAAGAAGAGGATCGAGGACAAGCTGAACGGCCTCTGCTTCTTCGCCGACGACGAGGGCGTCTGCACCATGGCCCTCGGCAAGGAGGTCGACGGCGAGCTGGAGGACATCCCTCGGAACGACGACGACGACACCTCCAGGTATCTCAGACCCCCGATGAGCTTTCTGCTAAGGTCGAGAAACTTACTGCCGCTCTCCTTAGTCAAGACAAGTTGCTTAGGCGCGCTGCTAGAGAGAGGAAGGAGTTTAGGCAGAAGTGGGAGGATACGGTGAAGGAACTTGAATCTGTCAAGTCCACCGTTGTTGTCACAGATGAGGAGGAGTGTGAGATGTGCTCCACACACATGACTGATCTTCTCACCTTGAGAAGTAAGTATGCTGTGTTGGTAGGAGAGGTGGATGAGCTTAGAGCTAGATCTTCGGTGCTTGGTGCGTGCAAGTCTTGTGCTGGCTTGCAATCCGAGTTGGCAGAGAAGAATGCCAAGATTGTGTCTCTTGAGAAGGCCAGCTCGGGTAGCACTTGTGTGTCTAGATGCGCTTTGTGCGAGGGTTTGGAGATGGAGATTGCAAACGTGAAGCATGACAAGATGCAAACCGAGGAAGAAAACACATACCTTCGGACCATCTTGTCATGGGTGTCTTGTGGTGAGCCATAGCTTGGGATGATGATCTCCCAGTTCAAGCGTGCTGCTGGAGGTCCTGGTGTAGGTTTTGCTCAGGGCGTTGATGCTTCTTCTTTTGGCAAGATTGGAGAGTCGAGTGGTCTTAACCCGAGTGAGAAGCCCAACTCCACCACTACTCCCAAGCTTACCAAGATTCCACCCAAAGAGCCACTCAAGCCTAACACCAAAGATGGAGTATATGAGGAACCTCCGAGAGCTCCACCCAAGAAACAGATGTGGCATCCCAAACCCAACCACCTGAAAAACAAACTTGACACAATGCCACCTACCCAAGAGGAGCTTATGCCACAGAAGGGCAAAGTGATCCACACACACTACCGTGAGTACCAACAACCCCCTATGAGAGCGGTGAGGTACCATTGTGAGCACTGTGGGAGAGATGGACACTTGAGTGAGTTTTGCTTTCGACGCAAGAGAGAGGCGCGCCGTGCCAGGGAGATGAACAATGCGGACATGTACCATCCTTTCCATGATGTGCATGTGCCGAATGTTCAGAGGAGAGTTGCTAGGCCTAGAGATGCAGTGCCTCAAGGTCCCAGGCGTCAGGGAGGTGTTGCCCGGCGGGGTCCTGACTTTGCAGGATACGGACCCCGTGGCGGTGGCTTTGTTGAGCGTTACCCTCCACCGCGTTTTGAGTATCGCGATGGATGCTCTTTCCTTAGCGGACCACGTTTTCCTGTGCGTGGTGATCGCTTTCCCCGTAGGCGTGCTAGGAATGGTTTTTCTGTTAACCGTTCTTTTGAGCAGCCGGCCCAACACTGGTACTCTTCCTACTTCACTAACCCTAGTGTTGGACCGTATGCTCACCCTATGTCTTTTTATTGATGTAGGTAAAACGATTGGAGAACGTTTGGTTGGTGGATTCCGGTTGCTCGAGGCACATGACCGGAAATGCCAAGTGGTTCTCCAGTCTTAGTCCAGTCGCCGGAAAGGAATTTATCACCTTCGGCGACAATAGCAAAGGTAAAGTGTTGTCTCGTGGGTTGGTGCGAGTTAATGAGCACTTTGTGTTGCGCGATGTTGCTCTTGTTTCTAACTTGCATTTTAACCTTCTTTCTGTTTCGCAACTCTTTGATGGCGACTATGAGATTTGTTTTAAACCGAATCTCAGTCGTATTTTGGATCCTCAGGGCAATCTTGTTTGTGTGATTTCGCCCTTTGGGAAAGTCTTTCGTGCAAATTTCTCGGAGTCATTTGGAGTTTCTCGTTGTCTTGTGGCTGGACCTTCCTCCTCTGATCTTTGGAAGTGGCATAGGAGACTTGGTCACCTAAGCTTCGACTTGCTTGCAAGGCTTAGCTCACTTGGCCTAATCTGAGGATTGCCCAAGTTGTGCATGGAGAAGGATCTTGTTTGCCATTCTTGTAGACATGGGAAGATGGTTGCCGCTCCCCACCATCCAGTGACTCAGGTCATGACTAAGCGCCCTGGAGAGCTTTTGCACATGGACCTTGTTGGTCCGGCTCGGGTGAGCTCGGTTGGGGGGAAGTGGTATGTGCTTGTTGTTGTTGATGACTTTTCGAGATATTCGTGGGTTTTCTTTTTAGTTGAGAAAACTGAGACTTTCTCGTTTGCTCGCAATCTGATTTTGCGTCTTCAGAATGAGTTCCCTTTGAACTCAATGCGAGCTATTAGAAGTGATAATGGTTCCGAGTTCAAAAACTCGGATTTTGAGAAGTTTTGTAACTCTTTGGGTTTAGAGCATCAGTTTTCTTCTCCCTACACACCGCCTCAGAATGGTGTTGTAGAAAGGAAGAATCGGACCCTTAGCTTGTAGAGATGGCCAGGACGATGCTCGATGAGCATAGGACTCCTAGGCGATATTGGGCCGAAGCTATGAGCACTGCTTGCTACATTTCCAATCGCATTTTTCTCCGAGCTTTCTTGAAAAAGACTTCTTATGAGTTGCGTTTTGGAAAACAGCCCAAAGTGAGTTATTTTAGAGTTTTCGGTTGCCATTGTTTTATACTCAAAAGGGGCAACTTGGACAAGTTTGAGTCTCGTTCTTCTGACGGTGTATTTTTGGGTTATGGCACTCACACTCGAGCATATCGTGTACTTAACCTTGATACTAACCGAGTCATGGAGACATCCGATGTCACCTTCGACGAGACCATGGTTTGTCCTTCTTCTCGTTTTGAGCGTGCAGGTGATCATGAGGTTGGTGAGCCTCTTTTTGATGATGAGGACGAAGATGCTGAAGGTATGGATGATCTAGCACCTCCTCCACCTGCTGTGCCGCAAGGAGTGGCTTCTACTACGACTCACGGCCCCGATCCGTCTTCTTCGACTTGGGGGCCGTGGGATCCGCCACCCCGAGCGGTACCTTTTGTACCCGGGGAGGCACCGGCTGCTGTTGAGGGGGAGGCTACATCAGCTCGAGAGGCGCCACGACACATTCAGCGCCAACACCCGCCTCAACAGATGATCGGCAGCATTGGCGAACATGTCACTCGGTCTAGGTCACAACAAATCTCTCACTTTGCTCATTCTGTATTTGTTGCTGATTTCGAACCCCGATATGTTGGACACGCTTTGACGGATCCAGATTGGGTCAATGCCATGCATGAGGAGTTAGAAAATTTTGAGCGAAATCGGGTTTGGGTTCTGGTTCCACCTCCTCCTGAGTGTAATCCTCTTGGGACAAAATGGGTTTTCAAAAACAAACAAGGAGAGGATGGCCACATTGTGAGGAACAAGGCCAGACTTGTAGCCAAGGGTTATAGTCAGAAAGAGGGGATAGACTATGAGGAGACTTTTGCTCCTGTAGCTCGTTTGGAGGCTATTAGGATACTCTTGGCTTTTGCTGCATCCAAAGGGTTTAAACTTTTTCAAATGGATGTCAAGAGTGCCTTCTTAAACGGCTACATAGAAGAAGAGGTGTATGTCGAACAACCCCTCGGTTTTGAAAATCCCAAGTTTCCAAACCATGTTTTTAAACTCCACAAAGCTTTATATGGTTTGAAACAAGCCCCTAGAGCCTGGTATGATAGGTTGAAAGCCTTTTTGCTTGCTAAGGGTTTTAAAATGGGATGTGTGGATAAAACTCTTTTTCTCCTCAAGCAAGGCAGTGACACTCTCCTGGTCCAGATTTACGTGGATGATATCATTTTTGGTGGTTCTTCTCAGGCTTTGGTTGCCAAGTTTGCAGATTTAATGAGCAGAGAGTTCGAGATGAGTATGATGGGCGAGCTGACATTCTTTCTCGGATTGCAAACTAAGCAATCCCGAGAAGGAACGTTTGTGCACCAGGGCAAGTACACCAAAGACTTGCTGAAGAAGTTCGATATGGGTGAGGCCAAGCCTCTTCCAACACCCATGTCGACCACGACGGCCCTGGATGCGGACAAGGATGGAGAAGCTGTGGACCAGAAGGAGTACCGGAGTATGATCGGGTCGCTGCTGTACCTGACGGCGACACGCCCGGACATCCAGTTCGCGGTGTGTCTTTGCGCGCGATTTCAGTCGTTGCCGCGCACCTCTCACCGTCAGGCGGTCAAGCGCATTATGAGGTACTTAAGCTTCACTCCAGAGTTTGGGATTTGGTATTCTACTTCCTCCACCCTCTCCCTTTGCGGTTATTCTGATTCCGATTTTGCTGGTTGCCGCATTGAGCGCAAGTCCGCTTCTGGGACATGTCAGTTTATTGGTTCTTCTCTTGTATCGTGGTCTTCTCGCAAGCAGTCTAGTGTCGCCCAGTCTACCACAGAGGCTGAGTATGTTGTTGCGGCTAGCTGCTGTTCCCAATTGCTTTGGATGATGGCCACTTTGTGTGATTTTGGTCTGAGCTTTTCTCGTGTTACTTTGCTTTGTGACAACACGAGTGCGATTAGCGTTGCTAAGAACCCCGTGTTGCACTCTAAGACCAAACACATTGATGTGCGTTTTCATTTTCTGCGAGACCACTATGAGAAGGGTGATATCGACCTTCGCCATGTCGATACTCATCATCAGTTGGCTGATATTTTCACCAAGCCTTTGGACCAATCAACTTTTGCTAGGTTGAGAGGCGAGCTTGGTGTGTGTTTCCCCTTTTAGATGGGGGAAACATTTTGACTCTTGTATTATAAACTGATTTTGTATTTTTCAATTGGTATTTTTTCTTCATGCATCTTTGCATTTCGTCTTGCATATTTACATTCATAGCTTCATGGGATATAATCTTTAGAATGTGACTATGTTCTGTACAGTGTATGCTCTGATGCTTTATGATGATGTTGTAGTTTATGCACTTTCTGATCACTGATACTTGTTGTGAGCTGAGTTATTTTTGGTGAATTTGATTAATGAACATAAAACTTGAAAATATTCACCATTGAGATATGCAACTAGCATGTGTAGAATGTGTTGAAATCACTTGTGCTTCTCATATATGCTAGGTTGCCATGTCTCTAGTGTTGAGTCATTCACTTGCTTGATATGTTCATATTATACTTTAATTCTGAACCAAGTTAAGTGAATTGGAAAGATCGAGATGGGATTGCTTGTCAGCACATCACAGTTTCGAGACTGTTTCTCATTGCACTTTGAGTTAAACTTGAGCTGTGTAGTGTATGACCGAAACTGTTGCTTTAAGCTTCTGATTGCTTCTGCATAGGCTTCGCACAGTTGAAAAGTTAGGCAATGACAAGCTTTCAACCTCTCGCAATCACATGCTAAAATTTGAACTTGTGTAATTTAAACCGCTGCAACTCCGATAAAATTTGGATACACAAGTCTATGTTTCATTCTATAGCATGATGGTTGAACTGTACTCGGGGTAGTTCACCTTGTATACATGTTTAGCACGTGTTTGACTTCCTGTCTATACATGCTTAGTGCTATTTTGATGGTGAATACCTTTTTGGCTGAAAACTGCTCTTTTTGCTCAAATGTTCAGATTTCGTATTGAGTGATCAGCTTGAGCCCTTGCTAGCATTCTGTGCATTTTATGAGTCATCGGATCAGCACTCTGTCGAGCATCTTCTCATTCTATTGACTATATTCCTGAAGCTGCTAACTTGCATTTTGACTCATATGCATTTGGAGGGGAGTTATTTTGTCAAGGGGGAGAAATTTGCTTGATGGTGCATTTTCAACTAAGGGGAGAAAATATTGACAAATCATGTGCTTTCCGAGTTGAACTAAGGAGGAGATTTCCTGGTTGTGTGCACTATTTGAGGGGGAGTTTTTGAGCTGGTAACAGTTGGTTCAGAGCATTTTTGGTAGCTAGTTGTGTTGAGCCTTTGCCTCTTTCTTGAGGAACTAGCACCTTTGCTTTTATGCTCTCCAGATGGTATCAAGTTTTCTTCAGTTGGTATCGAGCTTCCTCGCTAGCGGTGTTGAGCCCGTTCTGCCTCTTCTTGAGGGCTAGCTCTATTTTGCTTGAATTTCAGTTGATTCTTCAATTGGTATCAAGTTTTCTCGCTAGCGGTGTTGAGCCTGTTCTACCTCTTCTTGAGGGCTAGCTTTGCTTTGCTTGGTTGCGTCGAGCCGTTGCCCATGTCTTTGGGGACCAAGTTGTCTTGCTCCTTCCACTTGACCTTCTTTGGCTTCGTTATGCTTTTGGGTCATTTGGTCGAGTTCTCTCTGTTTCTTTCTCCCTTCCTCTATTTCATTATGATTTGTGTTGGTAGTTGACAATGCACTCATCAAGGGGGAGATTGCGGATACATGGGTGTATGCCGAGTCTCGAGTGATGAGTGATTGTCAACGGGTTTGATCGCATGTTCTTTGGCTGGTGTTGTGCAGGTGTCGAGCACGGAGACAGTGATCGAAGGCAAGGTGAAAGTCAAGTAGAGACGTGCCGTGCCGACGGACCGGGAGCGGTGAAGGGCGGACGTGAGGCTTGGACTGAGGGACCGGTGGCCTGAGGATCAGCTGTGGTGGCTGACAGCCTGGGACAGCGACGAGCGGAGACTTGCGGGACATGGTGTTGCTCGGGTCAAGGACTTGGGGACACGTGTCGGTGGACGGGGTGCACGGGCGGTGCATCCCCTCTACAGCTTCGGTTTGGTGGTAGAGCCAGAGAAAAACCATTGAGTGGACGGTTTCCAGGTTTGGGCCTCAAAACCTGGGTGCTGATGGTTTCCGAGTTTGGGCCACAAAACTCGGGCTGAGGATGGTTTCCAGGTTTGGGCCTCAAAACCTGGGTGCTGCGGGTTTCTGAGTTTGGACCACAAAACTCAGGCGATGGTTGGCTGGTTTCCCGGTTTCGGCCTCAAAACCGGGGGTTGGCTGTGAAGGCTGGTTTCCCGGTTTGGGCCTCAAAACCAGGGGCGAAGTCTGGGAAAAGGACAAGCAGAGCGGTGGCGGCACGTGGCGGCAATCGGTGAGGTTGCGTCGAGGCAACGCTACCAGTTGTGCGGGCGTGGCCGTCGGATCACAACTATCTTCGAGTTGGTCCAGAATAACCCTAGGGTTTAGCTGGTTCGCTCTGTAATTAGTTAGGGGTAGAGTGGGAATTAGAATTAGGATAAGTAGGGGGAGACACCCACCTCCCAAAACATCTCAATCATTTGCTCTTTGCTTCTAGGGTTTCCTGCTCTCCATGTTCCCTGCTGTAGCGAACTGAGATCCACAGAGAAGAGAACCATACCTCTGTGTCCGTGAGATTTTGAGGAAGTGAGACCGTAATCTCACTGTTGTAGCGTGTGGTAGCCACACGGTTGCATATTCGTGGATGTGATTCGCGTTTTGTTCATGTTCTTCGCGGGTTGCTTTTCTCCACGTTTTTCCCATTGATCGATCTCTCTACTCGATGCGTCTTTTGCAAATCCGTTTGAACTGAGTTGTTCTAGGTCGTGAGGCGCATCTTTCCACCGAAGGAATTCTTTTTTAAACTCACGAGCTAGTAGATCGGTCGATTTTCGTTTCGGATCAAGCTTTGCTCCCCTTGCTTCGAATTTCTTCGATTCACCGATTTGGAGTTAGGTTCGAGCCATGATCTCTCAGGAGTAGCTCACTATCCTCCTTGTGACTCTACTCACCAAGTTTGATCCCTAGAGGATTTGTTTTGGGTGAGTTCGAGTTGAATCAGTGGACGAACAGGCAGTTTTTGGGGTGATCGGACTCTGGCGTCGAGCCGACCGGACGCTGGCTGGTGAGTCCGGTCGTTGAATGCCACGTGTGTTCTCTGCGTAAAGTTCGATCGGACTCTCCCTGTTCAACTGACCGGGCTCGCCTCTTACACTGTTCATCGAGTTTGGCATGTGTCGATCGGACGCTTGAGTGGTGACCGAACGCACAGTGTCAGTGAGTCCGGTCCAATACAGTAAGGTCCCAAATTTGGTTTTCAACGACCGGACGCGTCCGATCCCTGACGACCGGACGCTCCAGTGAGTCCGGTCAGTGTACCTCAGCACTGCTTCATCCGCAGTTTGTTCGTTCGTTGTCGGTTTTGATTTCCGGCGTTTGCGTTGGGTTTCTAGAGTTGTGTAGTGTCCCGCTGTGCTTCGTGGAAGCATCCACACTTCATCTAGGGTCGTGGACACTTGCAAGCTCTAGGGTTTTCTCTTGGGGTTGATTCTCGGGACAGTGGTGACAAGTTTCCGGTAGGAAATTTTGAAGCTCCCATTCACCCCCCTCTGGTCGCTTTCTGGTAGCACTTTCGGTCCTTCACTTACTTAGTCATAGGGCGGCTTGGGTTTAGCCTATAAAGGTTATCCAAAACCTGAAGTTTCACACGAAAACATCTTTTATAACTTACACTCAGATAATAAGAAGCATAAAAGCACAAGCAAAACAACAAAAATCCAGACAGTCAGGCAGCATTACAACTCCTATATGCATAGTGTTGACTTAAGGCGACTCCAAAGCCTTCAAGCCTCACACAACTATCGATCTGGCGTAGGCAGTATAAGAGGAAAATGTATTCTATAGGTCAACTTTCCAAAAGGGGTAGGCTAGTTAGCATTAGAACTCAAGGCAGGGAGGGAAACAAGTGTTAGCACTTATGGTTCTACCAACAAGCAGGAAGTTTGGCTTCTATTCTAGTGTTTGGTCCTAAAGTCTCGTCCTACAGGCAAGTATGGCTCTGTTACCAACTGAAACGACCCACGATTTCCTCAAAGGGAAATCCACAGATACATCATAATGTGATAGTCCAAAAAGTCTCAAACCATCACATCATCATTATTCAGTTGTTACCATAGTTCATACAACGCGATAGTACAGATTACAAGGCATTACATCACATCGGAACACCACCTAGTACAAACTATATCGGTAACGCACACCTATCGACGCTGGAGTCGGCGTAGAGCGTCGGCGAGTGAAGGCTCCTCCTTCACGGGCATCATCAAAGATGTTGTAGCAGCGGACGAAGACTCCGTCTTCATCTTCTCATCCAAACTTGCGTATAGGAACGAGGCTTCCTAATCCATCTAGCTTCCACCCTCGTCGCGGTAGAAGTCGTCCAAACCTGTCGTTAATTTTCAGTACGGTTTGTACTGGCCACACTTTCCCATCCTATGCTTGCATTTGCTATATGGTATGTCGAATGCAAGGGTAGAGCAAAAAGGAACCTATTTATGGCTGTAGTTTTCCTATGCAGGTAATCAATATTTTTTTAAATATAATCATCAGGTTTTATTCCATATACCCGGCCACATGGCCTTCCATCCATCCATCCCATCCACACACATCCACACATCTCACCACACTCGCACTCTCTAGGCAACAAGGACGACTCCCACTCGTACCTTGCCTCAACGGCCAGCGCCGGACCTATCAACCCAGGGGGAGAAGAAGAAAGGACACCTCTCACTAAGTCCAGAGGACTTTGAGCACCATAGTGTTGTCCATGACCGTGGACACGGCTATACGTATAGATCGATCGACTCTGCAGAGCGTGTACACCTGGAACCACAGGGTAGCTATCCTCGACGATCCGACTCATCTAAGCTGATTCCGAACTTCCCCCTAATCCGCAACGATGCCATCCTACCTCTCAGCCCTGGGGCACCCTGGTGGAAATCCATCGTAACGCTGAGACTGTGAGACGTGGATCCTGGCGTACCAAATAAAACACCACGTTGTCTTAGGAGGGTGTGGGTATCCAGCCCTTACCTCCCTACACTTATCACCTTCCAGCCTAGCAGTAATGGCATCGTTTCGCCCAGGGGGTAGGAACGGTCCCCGCCCATACAAGAACAAGTGGTGCGCACGAAGGTACTATGGCCGGTAGCCCCAACACAATAAGTCCTAAGGACCGAACATGATATCTCCTCCTCGAGTCTTCCATCGCCCTCGTGCTGACACAACACCTCTATCCCGGGGATTCGTCCCACGAAGACACTCCTCCCCAGGACCTCTTCTCAAGATCACAATGTACCCGCCACAGGTACTCCCCAGGGGATGCCCAGGTCACATCCCCTCGGCAAGACTCGTCACCAGACTCGTCGTAGATCCTGTCTAGTCGACTCAACCCTCACGACACGCACCCAAGACACACGCCAAGATCTCCCCAAGTCATCATCCCGTTATCACGGCACCACGTGCCTCAACCACCCACACGCAACATCCACCAAGCATCACATCATAGATATTATGCGTAGTAGAAGTGAGTAGCAAGTATGTAAAGTAAGCGGTGTCTAGCCTAACAGCGGGTGTGCAGGGGAAAGGGTTGTGTCAAGGTATAGGCTTCACAAGCAATCTAACATGCAACCTATCACAGTTTATTTGTAAATAGTAAAGCACTAGCAACTACATTATTGCATGTCTAATAGGATTCTACGAGGTTGGATGGGCTGTGGCACCTATTACGTTGCTAGTCCGAGATCTCTGATGTCCTCGTAGCCGTTCTCCTCGGGTCCCGGTGTTGTCCTCGGTCTCCTCCAGCGGGTTTCGGTCCGATCAAGGCTGCTCCCGACACAACTACCTAGCGAGACCGGCAAACAAGACAAAAGAGCAATCAGAACACTGACACGACAACTAGACCCGAAAGACGCTATGGACACTAAACACAGAAAGGACTTAGCCCTCGCGGAGGACATCCGATCCTCGGGCTCAAAAAGACGCAGGAGCGGGGATGCTTGCTAAGCACAAGCTCGAGTCACAACCTGGCCCGTACTTCCGGGGCCGATCGAGTCGACCTGTACGGCCTGAGTAAAATAGTTGAGACTAGATCTCGACTTAAGCAATTATCACACAAAAACAGGATTAGCCGTCACGAAGCGAGTTCGTTTTCCTCGGGCTCAAAAAGAGGCGAAGGATAAACTCGGCTAAGCACGTCTATGTCATGTTCTCGGTGTAAATATTTTCCTACGGTCGATCGAGTCGACTCGCACGGAACCGAGATCATGGCATGAACCTTAGCTTTGCCAACTAAAACAAGGGTTCGATCTTTGATCCATCGTCATGGCTAGGGATGGGATCGAATAGATCGAGCCAACAAGGGAAAAAGGAAAACAATTCTGATCTCTTGCTCGATCCATACGCCATTATAATCGACGAGAACCGAGAAGAGGAAACAGAACAGGATGAGAAAAGAGAAGCAAAGGTAGTCTCGCTTCCTTCTATGCACGCGCCATGGCAAGGACGGACATTGAAGGGAGCGACACACCAAGAACACAAACACTTAAACCACTCATAGGGTACCTCAACCTATGCGCACTAAATGGCGCTAGACGTTCCTAGAATCTGTAGCAGCGCGGTTGTCACTGCGAGGATCTAGGAGCGCTTCGGTCTAGAATAGGTACAAGCATACAAGGGCTCAAGTGCGAAGAAGCAAAAGAGAGAGTAAAACGAGGATCCACCTTTCCTTGATCCACACGCCGTAGCAGTAGACGGGAATCACAGGAATGTGATCAAGATAGCAATACTAACACACAAACACGACTAACGCATAGAAGAGACAGACTAAACAGCGGGGAACTTGGTTCCACGGGGCTTCGATCCACGGTCATTGCATTTGACAGGGATCAGAGTGACTAGAAACAAAGGGGGTCGATCCACACCTTACTGGATCGACGAAGATCAAATCAAAAGGGAGAAAAGAGAAGAGCGATCCCGCATTCATTCAACCAACATGCCATGGCAAAGGCGGTAGCCGAAGAATGAGAAATGCTCGACCTAAACCAACTTGTAGGGCACCACAACCTCCGTGCAACTAAATCAGCACAACGCTATTCCTGTGACTCGTAGCAGTGCGGTTGTCACCGCGAGAGTCGGAGGAATGCTATGGTCAAGACGGTGCAAGCATACGAGGTGGCTAGGTGAGAAAAGAGCCAAATGGGTGGAGCCCAATGGTCATGGCGAGGCATCTCGCGGCCATGAGCTTCACCCAAACGAGTTGGCACTCGTTGTTCCATGATCGTCATCTCCTATTCCTTCTCCCGCGAGACTAGGTCACGAAGGGCTCTTCGCGTGCGGGTAATATATGCATTGATATCAAAATTGATATCAAGCCCTTAGTAGCCACGTCATAGGGTTAAGGATAGGAGTTGATGCTCATATGACAATGAAGCCAACTAACACACAACTACGGGCACGAGGAAAGGGTTACGCTCGGTGTTACGACCACGGTGGGACAACCTCACGGTTGAAGGACCGAGAAGCAACCAGAAAGCGACCAGAGGGGGGGGGGGGTGAATGGGAGCTTCAAAATTTCCTTTCGGAAACTAGTAGCCACTGTCCCGAGAATCACCCCGAAAGACAAACCCTAGAGCTTGCTAAGGTCCACGACCCTAGATGTAGGGTGGATGCTTCCAAGAAGCACAGCGGGACACTATACAACTCTAGTAAGCCAACGCAAAAGACGGAAACCAAAACCGACAATGAACGAGCAAACCGCGAACGAGAACGCACAAAGCAGTCATGACCAGACTCTGGACAGCGTCCGGTCAAGGAGCACCGGACGCGTCCGGTCGCAGAAAAACCGGTTTGGGAGCTTACTGGAAGTGACCGGACTCTCGGTGCGCAAGCGTCCGGTCGAGGGTCCAGCGTCCGGTCGATCAAGAGAAGCACGGTGAACAGTGCACGAGGTGCGTCCGGTCACAGAAGGATTCGAGCGTCCGGTCAATACAGAACTAGAACAGCGACAACCTTCAACCACCGGACGCACTGCCCTAGCGTCCGGTCGTCCCGAGCCAGCGTCCGGTCACCCCGCAAATTCACGGTTCGTCCACCGATTCGACTCGAACTCACCTAAAACAAATCCTCTAGGGATCAAACTTGGTGAGTAGAGTCACAAGGAGAATAGTGAGCTATCTCTAAGAGATCATGGCTCGAACCTATCTCTAAATCGATGAATCGAAGAATTTCGGGGGAAGGGAGAAAACTTGACCCGAAACAAAAATCGATCGATCTCCTAGACCGTGAGGTTAGAGGAGAATTCCTTCGGTGGAAAGAAGTGCCTCACGATCTAGAACAACTTGGTTCAAACGGTTTTGCAAAAGATGAACCGAGCAAAGAGATCAAGCGAAGAGAAAATCGTGGAGAAAAAGGATTCCGCGAAGAACACGAACAAAACGCGAATCACAACCACGAATTGCAACCGTGTGGCTACCACACGCTACAACAGTGAGGATACGGCCTCACTTCCTCAAATCAACAGTACACAGAGGCAAGTCTCTCTGCGGATCTCAGCTAGCTACAGCAGGGGATGGGAGAGCAGGAAACCCTAAGTGCGAAAGAGCAAAATGACTGAGATAGCTAAAACTGAGATAGGGGGAGGAGGGTGTCTCCCCGACTACTTATCCTAATTCTAGCCTAAGTCTATTTCCTACTCTACCCCTCTCTATTCTAATTACAGAGCGAGCCAGCTAAACCCTAGGGTTATTCTGGACCAACTCGGTGGTAGGTGTATCTGACGGCCACGCCCGCACAATTCGAAGTGTTGCCTCGACGCAACCTCCGGATCGCCGCCACATGCCGTCCTCGCTCTGCACCCCCGGTTTTGTGGCCCAAACCGGGAAACCAGCCTTTTCCAGCCAACCCCCGGTTTTGAGGCCCAAACCGGGAAACCAGCCCACCAGCTTCTGAGTTTTGAGGCCAAACTCAGCAAACCCTCAGCGCCCAGGTTTTGAGGCCCAAACCTGGAAACCGTCCTCAGCCCGAGTTTTGTGGCCAAACTCGGAAACCCTCAGCCCGAGTTTTGTGGCCAAACTCGGAAACCGTCCACGCCCAGGTTTTGAGGCCCAAACCTGGAAACCGTCCATCCGATGGTTTTTCCCTGGCTCTACCACCAAACCGATGTCGTAGAGGGGATGCACAGCCCGTGCACCCCGTCCACCGACACGTGTCCCTGAGTCCACGACTCAGGCAACACATGACCGCACTTCTTCACTTGTCGTCGTCACAGGCTGCCAGCCACCACAGCTGATCCTCGGGCCTCTGGTCCCTCAGTCCAAGCCTCACGTCCGCCCTTCACCGCTCGGTACCTCGGCATGGCACGTCCGCCGCACGGCACGCCCATCCTTCACCGCACCCGGTCCATCGGCACGACACGTCTCAACTTGACCTTCACCTCGCCGTCGATCACTGTATCCGTGCTCGACACCTGCACAACACAAGCCAAAGAACATGCGCATCATCCCAGTTGACAATCACTCATCACTCAGAGACCCGGCATACACCCATGTATCCGCAATCTCCCCCTTGATGAGTGCATTGTCAACTACTCACACAAATCATAATGAAAAGAAGAATAAGGAAGAAGGAGGAAGGAGAAGGAGAAAACTCAACCAAATGACCCAAAAGCATAGCAAAGCCGAAGAAGGTCAAGTGGAAAGAGCGAAAGAACTTGGTCCCTAAAGACATGGGCAAAGGCTCGATGCAACCAAGCAAAGCAAAGCTAGCCCTCAAGAAGAGGTAGAACAGGCTCAACACCGCTAGCAAACATCAATTGAAAATCGAAGCAAGATGCTAGTCCCTCAAGATAGAGGCACAGAGGCTCAACACAACTAGCAAAGAAAGCTTGATACCAAAGCCTTACGACCAACAATAAAGCTCGATACCAAAACACGCACCGATCCAATTGAAATCAAATGCCCTAAAAAAATGTTTGCTAGTCCCTCAAGACAGAGGCGAAGGCTCAACACAACTAGCAAACTCCCCCTCAAAAAGTGCAAGCAACCAGGAAAACTCTCCCCCTCAGGTCCAACTTGGGAGGAACACAAAGATTTGAAAAATTTCCCTCAAACTCCCCCTTAGTTGAACATCCAGGAGACATATGATTTGCAAACTCTCCCCCTTAGTTGAAAATGCACTAATCAAGTAAAGGCATCAAGGCAAGAAACTCCCCCTTCCAACATGCATATGAAGTCAGAAATGCACGTTAGCAGCTTCAGGCATATATTCAAAAGAGTGCAAAAATGCTCTAAACAGTATGACTTCAATGACTCATCTAAGCACTCAAATAGCAAAGGCTCAAACTGATCACAAATACGAAATATGAAGCATATGAGCAAGTGAGCAGTTTTGAGTCAAAAGGATAGTCACCATCAAAATAGCACTACACATGTATAGACAGGAATCCAAACAAGTGCTAAACATGTATACAAGGTGAACTACCCCTAGCAAAGTTCAATCATCATGCATAGGAAAGAAGCATATACTTGTGATTTCATTTTTATATCGGAGTTGCAGCGGTGAAATTACACAAGATTAATCATTTGCATGTGATTGCGAGAGGTTGAAAGCTTATCTTTGCCTAACTTTTCAACCGAGCGAAGCCTATGCCGAAGCAATCAGAAGCTTAAAGCTGCGGTTTCGGTCATACACTACACGACTCAAGTTTAACTCAAGGTGCAATGAGAAACAGTCTCGATACCGTGATGTGTTGACAAGCAATCCCATCTCGATCTTTTGAATTTACTAAAACTTGGTTCAAATTTTAAACATGATATGAACAGACCAAGCAAGTGAATGACTCAGAACTAGAGACATAGCAACCTAGCATATATGATAAGCATGAATGAACTCAACACATCCTACACATGCTAGTTGCATATCTCAATGGTGAACATTTTCAGATTTTTAAGTTATTAAGCAAATTCACCATTTCAAAATAGCTCAGCTCACAACATGTACTAGTGATCAGAGAGAGCATAAGCTACAAGCATCAACATAAGCATCGGAGCATACTACATAGAGCATAGTTACATTCTAGTGATTATAGACATGAAGCTCAGAATATAAATGCGTATGCTGAAATGCAAAAGAAAAAGAAAGACAAAAGAGAAAGAGTCAGTCCATTATACAAGATCCAAAATGTTTCCCCCATCTAAAAGGGGAAACACACACCAAGCTCACCCCTCAACCGATTAAAGGTTGATTCGTCTAAAGGCTTGGTGAAAATATCAGCCAGTTGATGATGAGTATCGACATGGCGAAGATCGATATCACCCTTCTCCTGGTGGTCTCGCAGAAAATGAAAGCGCACATCAATGTGTTTGGTCTTCGAGTGAAGCACGGGGTTCTTAGCAACGCTAATGGCACTCGTGCTGTCACAAAGCAAAGTGGCCATCATCCAAAGCAACTGGGAACAGCAGCTAGCCGCAGCAACATATTCAGCCTCTGTAGTGGACTGAGCGACACTAGACTGCTTGCGAGAAGACCACGAAACAAGAGAAGAACCAATAAATTGGCAAGTCCCAGAAGTGGACTTGCGCTCAATACGGCAACCAGCAAAATCGGCATCCGAATAACCGCAAAGGGAGAGGGTGGAGGAAGCAGAATACCAAATCCCGAACTCAGGCGTGAAACGAAGGTACCTGAAAATCCGCTTCACCGCCTGATGGTGAGAGGTGCGCGGCGACGCCTGAAAGCGCGCACACAGACACACCGCGAACTGGATGTCCGGGCGTGTCGCCGTCAGGTAGAGGAGCGACCTGATCATGCTGCGGTACTCCTTCTGGTCCACTGCTTCTCCATCCACATCCGCATCCAGGGCAGTCGTCGTCGACATGGGAGTTGGAAGAGGCTTGGCCTCTCCCATATCGAACCGCTTCAGCAAGTCCTTGGTGTACTTGCCCTGGTGCACAAACGTGCCCTCTCGGGATTGCTTAATTTGCAACCCGAGAAAGAATGTCAGCTCGCCCATCATGCTCATCTCGAACTCCCTGCTCATAGCATCTGCAAACTTGGCAACCAAAGCGTGAGAAGAACCACCGAAAATGATATCATCCACGTAAATCTGGACCAAGAGAGTGTCTTTTCCTTGCCTGAGGAGAAAAAGCGTTTTATCTACACATCCCATTTTAAAACCCTTAGCAAGCAAAAAGGTTTTCAACCTATCATACCAGGCTCTAGGGGCTTGTTTCAAACCATATAAAGCTTTGTGGAGTTTAAAGACATGGTTTGGAAACTTGGGATTTTCAAAACCGGGGGGTTGCTCAACATAAACCTCTTCTTCTATGTAGCCGTTTAAGAAGGCACTCTTGACATCCATTTGAAAAAGTTTGAAACCTTTGGATGCAGCAAAAGCCAAGAGTATCCTAATAGCCTCCAAACGAGCTACAGGAGCAAACGTCTCCTCATAGTCTATCCCCTCCTTCTGACTATAACCCTTCGCTACAAGCCTGGCCTTGTTCCTAACAACGTGGCCATCCTCTCCTTGCTTGTTTTTGAAAACCCATTTTGTCCCAATAGGCTTACACTCAGGAGGAGGTGGAACTAGAACCCAAACCCGATTTCGCTCAAAATTTTCAAGCTCCTCATGCATGGCATTGACCCAATCAGGATCCGTCATAGCGTGTCCAACATCTCGGGGCTCAAAATTAGCAACAAAAGCAGAATGAGCGAAGTGCGAGATTTGCTGTGACCTGGACCGAGTAACCCGTTCGTCAATGCTGCCGATCATCTGCTGAGGCGGGTGCTGGCGCTGGATGTGTCGTGGCGCCTCCCGAGCTGAAGTAGCCTCCCCCTCAACAGCAGCTGGTGCCTCCCCGGGTACAAATGGTACTGCTCGGGGTGGCGGATCCCACGGCCCCCAGGAAGAAGAGGTGTCGGGGCCGTGAGTCGTCGTAGAAGCCGCTCTTTGCGGCACTGCAGGTGGAGGAGGTGCTGGGTCATCTATCCCTTCAGCACCTTCTTCATCATCATCAAAAAGAGGCTCGCCAACCTCATGATCACCTGCACGCTCAAAGCGAGAAGAAGGACAAACCATGGTCTCGTCGAAGGTGACATCGGATGTCTCCATGACTCGGTTAGTGTCAAGGTTAAGTACACGATAAGCTCGAGTGTGAGTGCCATAACCCAAAAACATACCGTCAGAAGAACGAGACTCAAACTTGTCCAAGATGCCCTTTTTGAGTATAAAACAATGGCAACCAAAAACTCGAAAATAACTCACCTTGGGTAGTTTTCCAAAACGCAACTCATAAGAAGTCTTTTTTAAGAAAGCTCGGAGAAAAATGCGATTGGAAATGTAGCATGCAGTGCTCATAGCTTTGGCCCAATATCGCCTAGGAGTCCTATGCTCATCGAGCATCGTCCTGGCCATCTCAACAAGGGTCCGATTCTTCCTTTCTACAACACCATTCTGAGGAGGTGTGTAGGGGGAAGAAAACTGATGCTCTAGACCCAAAGAGTTACAAAACTTCTCAAAATCCGAATTCTTGAATTCGGAACCATTATCACTCCGAATTGCTCGCATCGAGTTCAAAGGGAACTCGTTCTGAAGACGCAAAATCAGATTGCGAGCAAAGGAGAAAGTCTCGGTCTTCTCGGCTAAAAAGAAGACCCACGAATATCTCGAAAAGTCATCAACAACAACAAGCACATACCACTTCCCCCCAACCGAGCTCACCCGAGCCGGACCAACAAGGTCCATGTGCAAAAGCTCTCCAGGGCGCTTGGTCATGACCTGAGTCACTGGATGGTGGGGAGCGGCAACCATCTTCCCGTGTCTACAAGAGTGGCAAACCAGATCCTTCTCCATATGCATCTTGGGCAATCCTCGGATTAGGCCAAGTGAACTAAGCCTTGCAAGCAAGTCGAAGCTCAAGTGTCCAAGTCTCCTATGCCACTTCCAGAGATCGGAGGAGGAAGGTCCAGCCACAAGACAACGAGAAGTGCCAAAAGACTCCGAGAAATTCGCACGAAAGACTTTTCCAAAGGGCGAAATCAAACACACAAGATTGCCCTGAGGATCCAAAATACGACTGAGATTCGGTTTAAAACGAATCTCATAGTCGTCGTCAAAAAGTTGCGAAACAGAAAGAAGGTTCAAATGCAAGTTAGAAACAAGAGCAACATCGCGCAACACAAAGTGCTCATTAACTCGCACCGACCCACGAGACAATACCTTACCTTTGCTATTGTCGCCGAAGGTTATGTACTCCTTTCCGGCAACAGGGCTAAGGCTGGAGAACCACTTGGCATTTCCGGTCATGTGCCTCGAGCAACCGGAATCCACCAACCAAATGTCCTCCAACCGTTTTACCTACATCAATAAAAAGACATAGGATGAGCATACGGTCCAACACTGGGGTTAGTGAAGTAAGGGGAATACCAGTGTTGGGCCGGCTGCTCAAAAGAACGGTTAGCAGAAAAACCATTCCTAGCACGTCTACGAGAGGAGCGATCACCACGTAGAGGAAAACGTGGTCCGCTAAGGAAGGAGCGTCCATCGCGGTACTCAAACTGCGGTGGGGGAAAACGCTCAACTACAAAGCCTCCGCCACGGGGTCCATAGCCTACAACTGCAGGCTCCCGCCGGGCATGCTCTCTACGAGGCCTAGGCCTAGCAACTTGAGGCACAGCGCCTCTAGGCCTAGCATCTTTCCTCGGAGCTCTCTGCTGCCTAGGCCTGGGAACTTGAGGTTCTGGACCTCTGGGCCTAGCTGCTCTCCTCGGAGCACTCTTCTGAACATTCGGCACATGTACATCATGAAAAAGATGGTACATGTCCGTGTTGTTCATCTCCCTAGCACGGCGCGCCTTTCTCTTGCGCCTAAAGCAGAACTTGCTCAAGTGTCCATCTCTCCCACAGAAATCACAATGATACCTCACCGCACGCAAAGGGGGTTGTTGGTACTCATGGCTGTGGGTGTGGATCACT
Organism: Coix lacryma-jobi var. lacryma-jobi; assembly: GCA_009763385.1. NCBI lineage: Eukaryota > Viridiplantae > Streptophyta > Magnoliopsida > Poales > Poaceae > Coix > Coix lacryma-jobi. Next base: position 115,647,771 of record CM019829.1, read on the forward strand.
TTGCCCTTTTGTGGCAACTCCTCCTGGATAGGTGGCATTGTATCCAGCTTGTTCTTTAGGTGGTTGGGTTTGGGATGCCACACTTGGTTCTTGGGTGGAGCTCTCGGAGATTCCTCAATCACCCCATCCTTGGTGATAGGCTTGACCGGCTCTTTGGATGGAAGCTTGGTCAGTTTGGGAGTAGTGGTGGAGTTGGGCTTCTCACTAGGATTCAGACCACTCGACTCTCCAATCTTCCCAAAAGCAGAAAGATCAACACCCTGAGCAAGACCTACACCAGAACCTCCAGCAGCTCGCTTAAATTGGGAGATCATCATCCCGAGCTGCGGCTCACTACAAGAGACCCATGACAAGATGGTCCGAAGGTATGTGTTTTCCTCCTCGGTTTGCATCTTGCCATGCTTGACATTCGCAATCTCCATCTCCAAACCCTCACACAAAGCACACTTAGCCACACAAGTGCTACCTGAGTTGGCCTCCTCAAGAGACACAATCTTGGCATTCTTCTCTGCCAACTCAGATTGCAAGACAGGACAAGTCTTGCACGCACCCAACAGAGAAGGTCTAGCCTTTAGCTCATCCACCTCTCCTACCAACGCAGCATACTTACCTCTCAAAGTGAGAAGGTCAGTCATGTGCGTGGTGCACATCTCACACTCAACCTCCTTCGACACGACCACGGTGGACTTGGCAAACTCAAGCTCCCTCACCGTGTCCTCCCACTTCTGCCTAAACTCCTTGCGCTCTCTAGCGGCACGCCTAAGCAACTTGTCCTGACTAAGGAGCGCGGCAGTAAGCTTCTCGACCTCAGCAGAAAGCTCGTCGTGGGTGAGAGATACCTGGGAGATGTCGTCGTCGTCGTCGTTCCGAGGGGTGTGCCCCAGCTTGCCGTCGACCTCATCACCAAGCGCCATGGTGCAGAAGCCGTCGTCGTCGGCGAAGAAGCAGAGAACGTTCAGCTTGTCCTCGATCCTCTTCTTCTTCTCGGACTCGTCATCGCTTGAGCAAGCGGAGTCGTCATCCGAGCCGTCGACGTCGCTGAGCGTGGCGAAGAACGCACGCTGCTCAGCCTGGGCCTTCTCCAAGTACTTCTTCTTGATGTACTCCTTGTCGAAGCCGCCCCTCCGCTTGTGCCTCGGGGGAACGTACTTCTCCTTGCGCTTGCCGGAGTCGTACTTGTGCCCATGATCGCCCTTCCCCGAATGCTTGTTCTTCTTGGGGCAGTTGGCGATGAAGTGGTCGGGGTCGCCGCACTCATAGCATCCTGAGCGTCCTCCTCCGCGGCGACAGTTCATGCGGTTGTTGTGAAACCGCGAGAACCGGTTCGCGAGCATCGCTAGCTCGTCATCCCCCAATGACTCAAGCTGGTCCTCTGTGACAGAAAAGAGAGATGAAAGAGCAAAACCTCCAGAGGGGTTAGAAGAGCCAGAAACCAAAGCCATAGTCAGGCCAGAAGGATTCTCATAAGAAGCCCTCGACATGGTGTCAATCTCACTAGACTTGAGCTTACTAAAGAGCTCGTCGCAGGTGAGGGTCTCATAGTTAGACGATTCGATGATCGCCTGGACCTTTGAGTCCCACACTGACCGATCAAGAGTGTGCAAAAGCTTCAAAGCCCTCTCATGATCGTCAAAAGGCAACAGCTCCTTGTTCGCTCTCATCTTGTTGACAATAACCTGAAAGCGAGCGAATAAACTCTCTATGCTCTCGCCAGGCATATGTCAAAAGTTCTCATACTCCCGCTTGTGCGACTCATAGAGGCGGGATTTGACCTGAGTGGTTCCCTCATGGAAGCGCATGAGGGTCGCCCAAATCTCGCGAGCCGTGGGAAAATGAGAAACGCGATCAAACTCGGACATGCTCAAACAGGAGAACAAGGCGTTACGTGCCCGGCTATTGGCCTCGTGCTCATCGATCTGGAGCTGAGTGACACGAGCAGCCAAGACAATGTAATCATCCCTGTTGCAAATCTCCCAAACAGAAGAGCCCATGCTCTGGAGATAGGCCGACATGCGTATCTTCCAATACGCATAGTTCGTCCCATCAAAGAACGGCGGTTTGCCCACGCCGCGATCCATGTCGCCTTCCGTGGATCTGGAACCGGCTAAGGTGGAAGATCCTTAACCCGCTCCGATACCAATTGAAGGACCGAGAAGCAACCAGAAAGCGACCAGAGGGGGGGGGGGGTGAATGGGAGCTTCAAAATTTCCTTTCGGAATCTAGTAGCCACTGTCCCGAGAATCACCCCGAAAGACAAACCCTAGAGCTTGCTAAGGTCCACGACCCTAGATGTAGGGTGGATGCTTCCAAGAAGCACAGCGGGACACTATACAACTCTAGTAAGCCAACGCAAAAGACGGAAACCAAAACCGACAACGAACGAGCAAACCGCGAACGAGAACGCACAAAGCAGTCACGACCGGACTCTGGACAGCGTCCGGTCAAGGAGCACCGGTCAAGGAGAAAAACCGGTTTGGGAGCTTACTGGAAGTGACCGGACTCTCGGTGCGCAAGCGTCCGGTCGAGGGTCCAGCGTCCGGTCGATCAAGAGAAGCACGGTGAACAGTGCACGAGGTGCGTCCGGTCACAGAAGGATTCGAGCGTCCGGTCAATACAGAACTAGAACAGCGACAACCTTCAACCACCGGACGCACTGCCCTAGCGTCCGGTCGTCCCGAGCCAGCGTCCGGTCACCCCGCAAATTCACGGTTCGTCCACCGATTCGACTCGAACTCACCCAAAACAAATCCTCTAGGGATCAAACTTGGTGAGTAGAGTCACAAGGAGAATAGTGAGCTATCTCTAAGAGATCATGGCTCGAACCTATCTCTAAATCGATGAATCGAAGAATTTCGGGGGAAGGGAGAAAACTTGACCCGAAACGAAAATCGATCGATCTCCTAGACCGTGAGGTTAGAGGAGAATTCCTTCGGTGGAAAGAAGTGCCTCACGATCTAGAACAACTTGGTTCAAACGGTTTTGCAAAAGATGAACCGAGCAAAGAGATCAAGCGAAGAGAAAATCGTGGAGAAAAAGGATTCCGCGAAGAACACGAACAAAACGCGAATCACAACCACGAATTGCAACCGTGTGGCTACCACACGCTACAACAGTGAGGATACGGCCTCACTTCCTCAAATCAACAGTACACAGAGGCAAGTCTCTCTGCGGATCTCAGCTAGCTACAGCAGGGGATGGGAGAGCAGGAAACCCTAAGTGCGAAAGAGCAAAATGACTGAGATAGCTAAAACTGAGATAGGGGGAGGAGGGTGTCTCCCCGACTACTTATCCTAATTCTAGCCTAAGTCTATTTCCTACTCTACCCCTCTCTATTCTAATTACAGAGCGAGCCAGCTAAACCCTAGGGTTATTCTGGACCAACTCGGTGGTAGGTTATCTGACGGACGGCCCACCCCGCACAATCGAATGTTTGCCTCGCGCAACCTCCGGATCGCGCCACGTGCCGTCCTCTCCTCATCTCTGCACCCCGGTTTTTGGCCCAAACCGGGAAACCAGCCTTTTCCAGCCAGCCACCCCCGGTTTTGAGGCCCAAACCGGGAAACACAGCCCACCCAGCTTCTGAGTTTTTGAGGCCAAACTCAGCAAACCCTCAGCGCCCAGGTTTTGAGGCCCAACCTGGAAACCGTCCTCAGCCCGAGTTTTGTGGCCAAACTCGGAAACCCTCAGCCCGAGTTTTGTGGCCAAACTCGAAAACCGTCCACGCCTAGGTTTGAGGCCCAAACCTGAAACCGTCCATCCGATGGTTTTTCCCTGGCTCTACCACCAAACCGATGTCGTAGAGGGGATGCACAGCCCGTGCACCCCGTCCACCGACACGTGTCCCTGAGTCCACGACTCAGGCAACACATGACCGCACTTCTTCACTTGTCGTCGTCACAGGCTGCCAGCCACCACAGCTGATCCTCGGGCCTCTGGCCCCTCAGTCCAAGCCTCACACGTCCCCCTTCACCGCTCGGTCAACCTCGGCATGGCACGTCCGCCGCACGGCACGCCCATCCTTCACCGCACCGCGGTCCATCGGCCACGACACGTCTCAACTTGACCTTCACTCACCTCGCCGTCGATCACTGTATCCGTGCTCGACCACCTGCCAACACAAGCCAAAGAACATGCGCATCATCCCAGTTGACAATCACTCATCACTCAGAGACCCGGCATACACCCATGTATCCGCAACGGTCGTACCATTCGAGCGAGGAACAATCCCTTGACCGGCTCGACGGCACGGTCCACAGACAAACAAACATAGACCAGCTGGAAGGCACAATCCACCGCCAACAACACGGACACGACAACTACGACACAAACACAACGGAGGAGTAGCACATATCCATAGCAATAGAGAAATAGACCAGCACGAAGGCTCGGCGCAGGCATATATAGATCACAGGATAGAGTGGCAACAACATAATATGAAGAGATGATATATAAATAGGAGTTGTGCCGACGTCGAGGGTGGCGTCAACGGGAGTTTCGAAGGTTAGACCTTGACGGGGACGAACGATGAGGCTTCAGCGAAGCGATACCGAGGGTAGCGAGCGCACCCTCGGCCGAACGGCAGCGCGCCGTCGACCGGACCGTTGCGCATGGTCGTCCGGTCAGCTGGGCGCGCCTTGGCCGAACTGCTGCACGCAGTCGGCCGAATCAGCCACGCGCACACATCTGGACAGCAGGGCGCCATCGACCGAACAACTCCGCTGCCTTGGACGAACTGCTAGCGCTCGTCATCGTGGCGGTCGTGGCTGCTGCTCCTGCATAGTGAAGAACACGGCGCGAGGGCCGGTTTCAGTTCGATGCACAACGATGAGAAGGAAAGGTGAGGGCTTTGGTTGTGGGGGCTCACCGGCAGTGCAAGGGAGAAGCCCCGGCATGGTGGTGCTCCATGCAGTTAGTGCGGCGAGCATGGCGTTGTAGCACAACACGACGAGGACGTCGGCGGGGTTGGAGTGGGAGGTCGAGGTGGTGCCCAAGCGGTGGCGCGAAGAGGACCGGCGTGACGCTAGGCTCATCAGGACAAGGCCGATGGGGTTGACACTGCGGTGTGGCCTCCGGATGTGTTGACGACGCCGGTGTCCTGCTGGCCGGCAGCGGCGTTGCCGGGAGCTCGTGGTAGTGGCCACGGGGGTCGGCACAACTGCTGGTGGCCGCGGCTTGGTGACGCGGCCGCAGTCGATGCTCGGTGGCGTGGAGGCAGGAGCTCGGCGGCGGTGTTGTGGACGACCGGCGAGCACCAGGCAAGGGGACGCTGAGAGCCGTGGCCGGCCTAGGCGACGTCGTGACACACCGTGCCATGGACGGCCTGCATCGTGGCCGGCTCCTGGGCGGTGCAGCTTCAACCAGCACGACCAGCACGCGCGTGGTGCGACCAACCGAACGAACGGAGGAGGCGGGCGGCATCGGCGCTGCTGCGGCGGTCAGATGAGCAACGAGGGAGGTGGTCGTGGCGGTGGCCGCTGGAAAGGAAGAGAGGAGGGAGCGGCGCAGAGAGTGCAGTGAAGAGGAAGGAGGCGAGGCTTGCGGCGGCCACTGGGGAAGAAGGGGAGCGGTGGTCGCTGTTGGCCTTTATACGCGCGGCAACTAGGGCTCGAGGTGATGGACGGCAGGGAGCGCGTGCCAGGGTGAGGTGAGGCGCGCGGGGGGGGGGGGCGTCGCCCTGGCGGCGGCTCCTGGGGCAGGGCTAGAGTGCCCTAGGGTTTGGGCGCAGGAGGCGCCCGGCCTGGGCCTCTTGGGCCGCGCGCAGTTGGGATGCCGTGGTGGGCTGTGGGAGGGCGAGAGGGGGCCTCGCGGGGTTGGCCGAGCTGGGAGGCAGGCTGGGCCAGAGCGGACCCAGGAGGGAGAGGCGAGCCCGACTGGCCGCTGGGCTAGCCCACGCGAGTTGAGGGGAGATGGGCCAGGTCGGTTGGGAGGAAGGAGGAAGGGGCGAGCGGGCCTGGTTGAAAAGGAGGAAGGGGAGGTGGATTGGGCCTAACCCAATCAGCTTGTAGGAGGGAGAGGAATAACGTTTCCTTTTCTATTTTCTATCTTTTCTCAACGCCTTGATTTCAAAGGGGTCAAGGAAATATTCACTAGGAATTTTTGGGAGTGTTTAGAGAGTATTTGAGAAAGCTCCGAGGGAGACTTGAGATGATCTCGAGGGAAATTTGGAAGAATTTACGAACAAGGGTTTGAGAGGTTAGGATAGATCTTCAAGGAGAATTAGAGGGGAAGTTTTATTATGAGTCGATGACTCCAGGGTTCGAACAAAGGAGATCAAAGGAAATTTAAAGGAGATGTGGGTGGAAACAGAGTCAGCAGCTTCAAAAGGGTTTCAATAAACATTTGAGGGGACTCAAAAGAGGTTCAGTGATGTTCAAAGGAAATCGGAAAATAGTTGAAGGATGTTGACAAAGATTAAAAGGAGAAAATATTCGATGGAGGATTGAAGGAGACATTGCTACGGATATGTGCTCTCAGACACGAACATGACTCAAACCCTAACTGACTCGAGATCTCGGGCACACTTCTACAAGCAAAACTATATGTATGCAACGTTTCGTGAGCGAACAATACTGCATAGACTAACGTTTGACCTAGCAACTACATGCTCCACACATTGCATGAAAAAGTTTTAAAAATCTCGTATTTTTGGTTGGCAAAAACCCGGGTTGTTACATTGGGCGAGCCGAGAAGAAAAATTTCATAATCACTTTTATGACGGGGTTCTAGAAACTAGGTTATCACACCTCACATCGGTTCGACAAGGACGTAGCGAGCATGTGGTCGACTTCTTTAAGCGTTTCAAAGAAATTAAGAACCGATGTTTTCATTTGATGATCTCCGACAGAGATCTAACGGATCTATGTCTCGCCGGTCTGCGTCGGGAGATCAAAGATAAACTCAAGCATCATAATTTCTTTAATGTGAATCAGCTTTTGCAGAAGGCCGTTTCAATAGAATCGCGCCTTAAAGAACCTTACGATCCGCATAAGACTCATCGGTCGGGCGTACATATTGTTGAGATGAATTCTGATAGTTCCGACAATGAGTCTAAAGATTGTTATGCTACTGAACTTTTATGGCCAGCACATAATAAACTAGTCACTTGTCCTTCCCTCAAACCGATTCAAAAGAATCGGGGTGAGGAAGTAAAGTTTACTTTTGATTTTTCCAAATGTGACCGAATATTTGATGAATTTCTTAAATTTGGTTATCTTAAAGTTAATACATCACCCGACGAATTAAAAAGAAGGGCTTATTGCAAGTATCATAATTCTTTTTCTCACGCCACTAATGATTGCAATGTTTTTCGTCGACAGGTTCAATCGGCCCTCAATGAAGGACGATTGAGTCTTACCGAGATGCAGATCAGTACCACCCCTTTCCCAGTTCACATGGTGGAAGCAGGGAACCCTGCTGTTCTAATTCGTCCAGAGCAAGCCGATAAAACCAAAGGGAAGAATGTTGTCATCGGCGAACCACGGGTCGCACCGAATACTGAGAGCGATTCAGGGCGCAAGGTGGTGCTCAAGAAGAGTGATGATGGCAAAAGCAAGCTCACGATTACTGCAGGGTCAGCGCGACACTTGCACAAACAAAGATATTTTGAGACTAGGGCGGCACAACAAAGACCGACCAGGTCGGGTTCTCAAGCCGACCAGTCTGGTTCATCTTCGAAGCAACCAGTGCAGTTGGAGCAGAAGGCCGACCAGATCAAGAAGACTTCTCCCAACCTCAATGGAAGCAATAAATCGACTGATACAGTTGGTTTAGCTGGTTCTAAAGACCTTATCCCTTCCAGAATACATGTCCTACGCACATTCGTCCCGCAGAAGCCTGAGGTCGGCACTTGGAAGACTAGTGTGGATAGGAGTAAGGGGAAAGTTGCTAGGGAGCCATGCACCTTTGTCAAGCTCATGGCTAAGTACAAACAGCAAAAGGCCGATTCCCAGAATCGGCCATTAAAAAAGAGAGAGTCTACTCCTCCGAAGCGTGAGGATGAAAAGTCCAAGAAAATGATGGTGTCTCAGGCAGCATCTCCAGCACCGAAGACCGACCCTTATTGGCATCAGTGGGCCCCTCCTATTTCACCACTGCCACAATGGGGTCCTCAAGGAGTATGGGTACCTTACCCTATGCCAGCACATATGTACTACCAACCAGGATGGGGAACGCCCGCCAATCAGCCTACAAGGGTCTCAGTGTTTGATCGTTTAGGTGATCGGCCAAGCTCTAGTAACGCAAATCAGAATCGGCTGATCACGTCAAGGACCTTAAACTCTCAGGAAACGGGGAAGGCGCAAATGCGACAAATCTATGTACCTAAGAAAGTGCAAAGTATCCCCATTATTTCTCCGACCAGACCCGATCCTGTACCCACTATTACGATCGGGTCTATAGAGGTCCCTCTTGCCAATGAACCCGAGCCGATGGCAGTTGAGGAACCAACTGCAGAAAAGGTTCCAGAAGCTCAAAACACTTCAAACCGGGGAGAGGTAAAAAAGCCTGTTGATCGTGATCCCATGTACATGCAGCCCATGTGGTGCCCTCCTGGTTTAGGTAAAACTCAACGAAGGAAGCTGCTGTAACACTCTGGTGTTAAGCAAACTAAAACTTGACATGTCATCATATGCACTGGCATTTCATTTGAGTGATAACCTGGTTATGCATTCACTAAAACAAGTTTATTATTTTATGCTTGTGCTTAGTTGATAAAAAGTGCTTAAGTTAAACCTTAGTTTATGCTTTCATAATGGTAATAGTGCTTGTATATCTTTAGGGGTATAATGGTAATTCTTATATAGTAGTGAATTTTGGACCACATCTTGATATTATGTCTCAAAGGTGTATTTGGAACGTGTTTCAAGTCACCATTGAGGTATAAATCAGATTTTGGTTAGAATTCAAAAAATAGTTTAAATAAATTCAAAAACCCTATTTTATCCCTTTGCTATAAATCAAAATTTAAAAAGAATTTGAGTATGCTTCAAAAGCAAAGTTGCTCCATTTTTGATAAGGATCAACTTTGATGTATAAAGTTTTCAAGTTTTCATATGAAATCAAAAGTAATTGTGAAAGTTCTCTTTTATCCTTTTTGTCCCCTTTTGCTTTGCAAACCCTAATTCAAAATCTAAGCATTTTCTGTTTATGTTGCAAAAATAAAAGATGTTCAATTTTAAATTCTGAGCATTTGATATTTTGGCATATTTTCAACTTATATTCAAAAATCTAAAGTAATTTTAAATTTCAGAAAGGGTAGAAAAGGGAATGGAAAAAGGGGGAGATAAGCTTCTGGCTCTGTTCATGGCGGTGGCCGCCGAAGCCTTGACCGGCGACGCCAGCGCACTGGGCGCAGCTCCCTCTCGAACAAGCGTGCGACCGTCTCCGTGGCGAAGTTACTTAGCTGTTGATCCTTTTCTCTCACGTCGTGGCGTCCTCTCTCGCGCTCGCCGTCGAACTCTTGCCACGAAGCCCCGACGAGCACCTTCTCGGGTCAATCTCAATTCACCGCACACCAATCGTTCTCATCCAAATTGACCGCGGGTATAAATACCCTACGTCCTTGCGCATCTCCCGGACCTTTCCTCTCCATCTCTAACACACCAGAGCGCTCGTACTCGCCGTTCTTCTTTCCGCCGGGCAGAAAGCGCCGCCGAGCTCGACCTCACCGTGGTCAGCCCAACTGGGCACTCCTCTTCTCTCCCTGTCTAGTGTTTCTGTTTTGCCTTGACCCCAGGGTGCTCATCGACTCGGTGGTTTTCCTTTGGTGTTCAGGTCTCGCCGGAACATCACCTTCCTCGTCGGAGTTCGCCGCCGGAAGCCACTGCTCCGTGGACACCTTCCCTCTGTTCTTCCTCCGCTCAAACCAACTACACCAGCAGTACCAGGGTAAGCCACTGGTCCTGTCTAACCTCTCCGCTCGCTTGCTACTGGCCTAGGTTCGCCGGAACAGCTCCGCCGTGGCTCGGACCGCCGCCGTGCGTGGCCAGACCTCCCCGGAGCGGTAGAGTTTAGGGTTAGAGGCTCTATCGGCCGCGGGTGGCTTGCCGGTGCTGATGCTCGCGTCCGTTAGGTCTCTACTGGCCGGAGTTGGCCGGCGTAAGGCTCGCCGCCGCTCGGTGCGCCGCCGTCCGTTCGAGCCAGGGTCGTGGACCTCGCTTTTGTGAAGATGAGAAAGTCCAGGGTGTTAGTTGCAAAGCTCGTGACTCAGGTAAATAGCGCTGTGGACTGCGGGTTGGTTTCCTTTAAGCCGAAGGGCTTTTCTGCAAGTGACCAGCGCGCGCGGGCGGAGCCAGGCTGGCCGGCTTTCGCGGGCGCTGGGCCGCACAGTCGCGGCCGAAAGCCCCGTTTGGGCTAGATTTAAGTTTTTCCTTTTCTGGCTTTATGCACAGTAGCTAGTTTTGTTCTTTTGCTATAATTAATCTATAGCTCTGTTGTTATGAAATTTGACATGTTAGTTGATATCATGTCTGTGCTAATATAAAAATTATGAAACTTGTGTTTGGAGCACTTTTGCTATAACAATTAATTCTGCTCTTTAATTAATAAATGCAACTTTGTTGAATTTTATAATTTTCTGTGATTCTCCAAAAATCATAAATTTACATGTGAGTTTATATCACTGATATACACTTTCATAATTAATTCATCTCTGTTTGACAAAGTATGATTTGTGTATAAGTAAAAGGCTATATAAAAGGTTTATTAAATAAAATAAAAGATATAGAAGTTCACTTTAGGATTGTGTGACTTTTGGGATTGTTTGACAACCAGTGGAAAACTAGCATGATTTGCTCCCTGGTTATGGACTCATTTATACATATACCTTTTTGTTGCTTGTAAGTTGCTTTATCAGAAAATAATAAACCTGTTTAGTGTTTTATAATAGCTAAAGTGGGTTTGTTGGTTTGCAACTTTACCGTGATGGAAAGTGTACTCTATTAAGAGTATCTTTTAGAAATTTTCCATCTTTACCATAATCATATCATAAGCATCTCATTGATCATGCATATGCACTTTTACGTGTAGCTCCCGTTCCGGAAGAATCTGAAACTCCGTGGATATCTCTTGAGGGAGTGGATTCTTCTTTTCCTGAGACTCCGGACTTCGCTGACTCTCAAGGCAAGCCCCGAACATTAACCTTATCCTTGTGATTTTCTAAAGTTATTTCACTTGAGTAATATGATGCATTAGGTAATAGGAGTTGGGTGAATCCTATTTGATGCATTACCTATCTTGATGATTCCAACCCTTAACCTAGATATCTGTTTATGAAAATGTTTAGTATGCTTAGCCAAGCTTTACTACTTTAGTATAGTAGATGCTTTTCAAAATGGTGGCTATGCTATGGGAGTAATGAATCATGAGACAACATGATAATGATAGTAACTTACAACAAGAGTGGAGTCTTGTTGTAAGGTTACTCAACTTAGGACCGTATCGTTGTTGGACCGCGTGTTTGAGACCTTTGAGTACAGCCCACATGCGGTCGTAAGCCTCGTCTATAGCTATTCCGATACCTGAGAACAGCTAACCGCGCACTGGGAGTGGAGAGATGGCGGGAGTAGCGTGTACCCTCGTGGGTTAAAGTCCCGGATTGGAGGTGTACTGTACTCTCGGGTGGCGCGGACCCGTTCTTGTATGGGAGGATCTATAGATAGGGTTGATATATGCAAGATTAAGTTCTACATATGTCGTGTGGTACTGAATCCCCAGCTGGGTTTAATCGATTCGAATCGCCGTGTTTCCTCGGATATGGAGCCTCAATCCACTGTCCCGCACCGTAGTAAAGAATGGGATGGTTATGAAATGAGTTTCTAAAGAGGATGAAAGTTTAAGAATCTTTGGGTTGGTTACAAACTTGAGTTAAAACTTGAAAATAGGTTTTACTTTTAGTAAGCTTTTACGCAAACAAAATGCTTTGACTTTGCTAAAGCCTTACCTTGAATCCTTACAGTCTTCATACCTGAGTCTTCTTCTTTTCCCTAGACGGTTAAGTCTTGTTGAGTACTTTTGTACTCAGGGTTTGTTAACCCTTGTTGCAGGTGAGTACATGGATCCACCTTTTGATGGACAGTGCTACTTCACTCTAGTAGAAGAGAGTGATGATGATTCTAATGTGTGACCTTGGGCAAGTAAAAACTTTTGTGTGTTATTTGTATTATAAGTTCCGAACCGTTTATGTAATAAGTACTTATGGTTTGTAAAACTCTAAGTTTTAATCTATGTATTATAATCTTTCCGCTTTACTCTGATTTAACTTACCTATAAAACTGTGTAATACTGTGATGCTTGATGAGGGATTATCCTGGAAAGAATGTAACGTGGATGATTCGGGTTTCCCGAGGACACCCGACAGACCTTTGAGTCATTTGGAACTCGTGCACGCCGATCAAAGGTCCTTAGGACAATGATGGGTGCATGTGGGCCACTTAATTCAGGAGGTTCTGCCACAACTTGGTATCAGAGCAGGAATTCCTCAGAAAGTATAACAGTATTTATTTTTGAAAACTTCAAAGGTTTTGAGTCAAACTAAATTTCAAATTAGTTTGAGTCCAAATTTCTTCTAAGACTTGTCTTATTCTTCTGACTTGCCTAAATTCATTCTTTAGACTTATCCTTCTATCTAAATGGATATGTTTTTAGTATAGTTATGGTGATATTTATATCTAAGGAACATTGTTTATAATATTGCCCTACTTATAAAAAGAAAGTTATTCACTTTTATAGTAAGTGACTATTTTAAAGTTAATTGTTTTTTTGATGAATGCTTTGTTCGTAAGTTCGATTCATGCATCATGATTGATAACCTATAATTAACTTTCTCTCTTGAGAGTTGTATCTAAATAGAGTTAATATAGTAGTTAATTATAAAACTCTATCTCTTAATCCTGGAACATATATAGTTCTAATCTTCAAAATGGATATATTTTAGCAGATGGCCCGTACTAGGCAGACTGCACGCAAGTGTACCGGACCTCGAGGTGTTCCTCGGCACGTTCTTGCCCCAAGAAATGATGGCCCTGCTGAAAGTGAGGGAAGTAACCAGCCCCTGGTTACTTACGAAGAAGGTGAAGGTAGTAACAGTGCCACTTCACAACTGCAGGCGGAAGTAGACCGCCTATACATGGATTTAGCTAGAGCAAATGGAGAAAGAATGAGGGGTAGCCGAGAAAGAGAGGAGCTTAATGAACAATTGCAATATCACCACAAGAAACACCAAGAATATGAATGTAAGTGGAGGCAGGCTGTAGATCAGAGAAATCGGGCACGATGCCGGGTGGATACCATGAGGGATAACCAAACTCTCATGGCAAACCATCATGTTGAGTTACACAGGCAGTTGGAGGAACTAACTGCACGGTTGCATTCCGAACCTGCTATGCCAACCACTACTGAGGAAGAAACCGAAGAGGAAGAGGAGGATGAAGAGTTAGAACCTGAGGAGTATGAGATCTCCTCCGAAGCTGAATCCTAGATCTAGAGGTGGAATAATATGGAGATGTATCATAAGGAATCATTCTGACTTTGTAACATAGTTAGTCAGAAAAACCTCTAGCCTGGTGATATATGTAATAATCTCAGTAATCCTTCTGTCTCAGAGTGGCTTGTTTGATAAATAAAATGGGCTTGATATGTATTATATGTGAGATATGTTAATCAAATATAGTTGTGTTAAACAGATGCCTGTCAATACTCGTGGAGCTAGTTCTTCTCGTGGCGGAGATGATATACCCAACCCACCGCCAGTTCCACCATCTTTAGCCGATGCTATTGCGGCTTTGGTTAATGCCACAACTCTCCTAGCTCAGAATCAGAATGCCGGACAACGTGGTCATGGCCGATTCAATAGGGATGAAACAACTTATGTGGATTTCACAGATACACGTCCTCCAATCTTTATAAAGGCTGATGAACCATTGGAAGCAGATGATTGGCTCCGCACTATGGAGCAGAAGTTTAGTCTTATCAATTGTACGGAACCCAGAAGCCAGTATTCGCAGCACAACAGCTTCGGGGAGCTGCCGGTGTATGGTGGGCAAATCTCTTGGCTGTACAACCAGCCGGTCATCGTATAACTTGGGTTGAATTTAAAGAGGCTTTCAGGGCGCATTATATTCCGGATGGTGTTATGCAAATGAAACTTGAAGAGTTTCTGGCATTACGTCAAGGGGATGAACCGGTGATGCAGTATGTCGGGAAATTTAATCATTTATCTCAATATGCTTTTGATCAAGTTAATACTGATGCAAAGAAAAAGGCCTGTTTTATGAGGGGTCTGAATACAAAGCTTCAGTCTATGATGACCACTTGTGGCAACATCAACTTTAATGAGGCCGTGAATATTGCTATAGCAAGCGAAGCAAAGAACCGCAAACATAAGGAAGCCAAGATGAAGAGGGGACTTGTGTCCGGATCAGGATCATCTGGCAGCAACAAGAAGCGTCAGAGGTTTATATATCATCCAGTCCAGCAGTTCCGCCCATCTTATCGACCACCTTATCGTCCGCCCCAGCAACAGCAGTATTCACAGAGGACGTTTGCAAGGCCTGTTATGCCTTTCAATAATCAACGTCAGCCGAATGTTCCTGTCATTCGTCCACCAGTGCCACAAGTTATAAATTCTCCATGTTATAATTGTGGAAAGCCTGGGCATTTCTCTCGTGACTGTCCTTATCCAAGGCAGAATGTTCCCAATGCCAATGTACCAAGGTCAGCGGGAAATCAGCACGTCAATCAAAACAAGGGAAATGCACAGAACAATCAGAAGAATAGGGTGCTCCAAAGACAGGAAAGGTTTTCCATACTCAAGTAGAAGCTATTCCTGAAGGAGAACCTGTTATGCTTGGTATGTTCCCTGTTGCTCAACACCCAGCAGTTACACTTTTTGATTCTGGTGCATCGCATACTTTTATGAATAGAACATTTGCGGAAAAGCATAACATACCTATTGATGAAACAAAAGATAGATTCTTTATACAGTCACCTGGGGGTCGACTATGTACTAAGGAAAGGTACATCAGGTACCTATAGATCTGGGTGGAAATATATTTCCAACCTCCATGATAGTTTTAAAAGATCCAAGTATAGATGTGATCTTGGGTATGAATTGGATGAACCAGAGAGGTGCAGTGATAGACACCTTGAATAGAACCATCAAGCTTAACGTACCTAATAGCAAGTCTCAACTTCTTATCCATCTTCCTACTCTTAAGAGAGCAGTTGAGCGAGTGTGTGTTACCTCTGTCAAGAAAATCCAAGATATACCAGTGGTCTGTGAGTTTCCTGATGTGTTCCCAGAAGATTTACCTGGTCTGCCACCTGATCGTGATGTGGAGTTTGAAATAGAACTCAAACCAGGAACTGCACCTATAGCAAGAAGAGCTTATAGGATGCCACCAAAAGAGTTAGCAGAATTGAAAGCTCAGTTACAAGGTTGCTAGATAAAGGTTTCATACGACTAGTTCGTCACCATGGGGTTGTCCAGCAATATTTGTGAAGAAGAAGGACCATACCTTAAGGTTATGTGTCGATTATCGTCCCTTGAATGAAGTAACATTAAGAACAAGTATCCTTTGCCCCGTATTGATCTTCTCTTTGATCAACTTACCGGTGCGAAGGTATTTCGAAGATAGATTTGAGATCAGGATATCATCAGATCAAGATCAAACCAGAAGATGTTCCAAAAACAGCATTTACTACTACTAGATATGGTCTGTATGAATATCTAGTCATGTCTTTTGGTCTGACCAATGCCCCAGCACATTTCATGTATTTGATGAATTCAGTGTTTATGCCAGAGCTAGATAAGTTCGTGGTTGTGTTTATTGATGACATACTCATCTATTCCAAAACCAAAGAAGAGCATACAGAACATCTCAGGGTAGTGTTGACTCGCCTGAGAGAACATCAGTTATATGCTAAATTCAGTAAATGTGAATTCTGGATAGACAAAGTTCAATTCTTAGGTCATGTTTTGTCAGCTGAAGGAATTGCAGTAGATCCAAGCAAAGTCCAAGAAGTTCTTGACTGGAAGTCACCAACTTCAGTACATCAAGTTCGGAGTTTCTTAGGATTAGCAGGGTATTATCGTAGATTTATCCCTGACTTCTCCAAGATCTCTAACCCAATGACAACACTACTAAAGAATGACACCAAGTTTGTATGGTCGTCAGAATGTGAAAAAGCTTTCCAGACTCTGAAGAGTTATTAACAACGGCACCAGTACTAGCTCAGCCAGATATTGAAAAGTCCTTTGATGTCTTTTGTGATGCTTCAGGCAAAGGCATTGGGTGTGTACTGATGCAAGAAGGCAGAGTTATTGCCTATGCTTCACGACAGCTTAAACGGCACGAAGAACATTATCCAACACATGATCTAGAGTTTGGCAGCTGTAGTCCATGCTCTGAAGATCTGGCGACATTATTTGTTGGGTAATATTTGTCACATATACACTGATCATAAAAGCTTGAAATACATCTTCACTCAGTCTGAACTAAATATGCGTCAGAGAAGATGGTTAGAACTGATAAAAGATTATGATATTGAAGTGCACTATCACCCAGGAAAAGCCAATGTAGTGGCAGATGCACTCAGTCGAAAAGGTCATTGTAATTGTCTAGAAGTCAAACCAATCGATGTTACCTTGTGTTATGAATTTGAAAGGTTAAGCCTTGAAATGATTCCACAAGGAAATCTCACAAATGTGATAGTTCAATCATCCATTAAGGATCAGATCGTTGCAGCCCAAAAGGAAAGCAAGGGAATGATCCATCTGAAAGAAAAGATTCACTCTGAGCAGAATTCTAATTTCAAATAGATGAAGCTGGAGTGATATGGTTCAAGGATCGGTTGGTAGTTCCAAAAGTTCCTGAACTCAGAAAGCAGATTCTTGATGAAGCTCATGCAACAAGATTTTCAGTACATCCAGGCAGTAATAAGATGTATCATGATCTGAAACAGAGATTCTGGTGGACTAAGATGAAACTTGAAATTGCTAGTTATGTAGCTAAATGTGATACTTGTCAGAAAGTAAAAGCAGTGCATCTTAGGTCTGCTGGAGAGTTGCAACCGTTGCCAATTCCATCTTGGAAGTGGGATGACATTAGTATGGATTTCATAGTGGGTCTGCCCAGAACATCAAAAGGGTTTGATTCCATATGGGTCATTATTGATCGTCTAACTAAGTCAGCTCATTTCTTACCTGTCAAGACAACATATCATGCATCCAATTATGCCAAGATGTACATTGATCGAATTATAAGTTTGCATGGTATACCCAAGACTATCATATCAGATAGAGGAACACAGTTTGTCAATGTTTTCTGGAGGCATTTACATGAATCTTTGGGTACCAAGCTTTTGCACAGCACAGCTTACCATCCACAGACTGGGGGTCAAACTGAAAGAGTTAATCAGATCTTAGAAGATATGTTAAGATCATGTGCACTCAATTATTCAGAGAAATGGGATGAATGTTTGCCTTTAGCAGAATTCTCTTACAACAATAGTTATCAAGAGAGCATTAAGATGGCACCATTTGAAGCTCTGTATGGCAGAAGATGCAGAACACCTTTAAACTGGTCTGAATCTGGAGAACGTAGTCTCTTCGGGGTTGACTTAGTTAAAGAAGCTGAAGAAAAAGTCAGATTGATTAGAGAAAACATGAAGAAAGCACAACCAGGCAAAAGAGTTATGCCGATAAGAGACGTCGGTCTCTTACCTTTGAAATTGGTGATTATGTCTATCTCAAAGTGTCACCAATGAAAGGAGTTACTCGATTTGGAATCAAAGGAAAGTTGGCACCACGATATATAGGTCCTTATCGGATCCTTAAAAGATGTGGAAAGGTGGCATATCAACTTGATTTACCACCACAGCTATCTTTAGTCCATAATGTGTTCCATGTCTCTCAGTTAAAGAAATGTCTTCAAGTGCCTGATCATGTCATTCATGTTGAAGAGATTGAATTAGAGCCTGATCTGACATACTCGGAATATCCTGTCAAGATTCTTGACCAGAAAGATCGAGTCACTCGAAAAAGAACTGTTAGATTCTATAAGTTCAATGGAATCAACATACGGAGGAGAAGCCACGTGGGAGTCGGAAGAGTTTCTTTTAGAAAGTTTTCCGGAGTTTCTCTCTTCTGTGTAATCCTCATAAATCTGTCTTTTGGGAATCTTTCCCTGCTTTATGAAAAGGTTAGCAATAAAAGTGTCTGACATTTCCTTTTCCATTAGTTAACCTTTAGGTTAAATCTCGGGACGAGATTTCCTTAAGGGGAAAGAGCTGTAACACTCTGGTGTTAAGCAAACTAAAACTTGACATGTCATCATATGCACTGGCATTTCATTTGAGTGATAACCTGGTTATGCATTCACTAAAACAAGTTTATTATTTTATGCTTGTGCTTGTGCTTAGTTGATAAAAATTTAAGTTATTCTTTAGTGTTATGCTTTCATAATGGTAATAGTGCTTGTATATCTTAGGGGTATAATGGTATTTTCTTATATAGTAGTGAATTTTGGACCACATCTTGATATTATGTCTCAAAGGTGTATTTGGAACGTGTTTCAAGTCACCATTGAGGTATAAATCAGATTTTGGTTAAATTCAAATAAATAGTTTAAATAAATTCAAAAACCCTATTTTATCCCCTTTGCTATAAATCAAAATTTAAAAAGAATTTGAGTATGCTTCAAAAAGCAAAGTTGCTCCATTTTTGATAAGGATCAACTTTGATGTATAAAGTTTTTCAAGTTTTCATATGAAATCAAAAGCAATTGTGAAAGTTCTCTTTTATCCTTTTTGTCCCCTTTTGCTTTGCAAACCCTAATTCAAAATCTAAGCATTTTCTGTTTATGTTGCAAAAATAAAAGATGTTCAATTTTAAATTCTGAGCATTTGATATTTTGGCATATTTTCAACTTATATTCAAAAATCTAAAGTAATTTTAAATTTTCAGAAAGGGTAGAAAAGGGAATGGAAAAAGGGGGGATAAGCTTCTGGCTCTGTTCATGGCGGTGGCCGCCGAAGCCTTGACCGGCGACGCCAGCGCACTGGGCGCAGCTCCCTCTCGAACAAGCGTGCGACCGTCTCCGTGGCGAAGTTACTTAGCTGTTGATCCTTTTCTCTCACGTCGTGGCGTCCTCTCTCGCGCTCGCCGTCGAACTCTTGCCACGAAGCCCCGACGAGCACCTTCTCGGGTCAATCTTCAATTCACCGCACACCAATCGTTCTCATCCAAATTGACCACGGGTATAAATACCCTACGTCCTTGCGCATCTCCCGGACCTTTCCTCTCCATCTCTAACACACCAGAGCGCTCGTACTCGCCGTTCTTCTTTCCGCCGGGCAGAAAGCGCCGCCGAGCTCGACCTCACCGTGGTCAGCCCAACTGGGCACTCCTCTTCTCTCCCTGTCTAGTGTTTCTGTTTTGCCTTGACCCAGGGTGCTCATCGACTCGGTGGTTTTTCTTTTGGTGTTCAGGTCTCGCCGGAACATCACCTTCCTCGTCGGAGTTCGCCGCCGGAAGCCACTGCTCCGTGGACACCTTCCCTCTGTTCTTCCTCCGCTCAAACCAACTACACCAGCAGTACCAGGGTAGCCACTGGTCCTGTCTAACCTCTCCGCTCGCTTGCTACTGGCCTAGGTTCGCCGGAACAGCTCCGCCGTGGCTCGGACCGCCGCCGTGCGTGGCCAGACCTCCCCGGAGCGGTAGAGTTTAGGGTTAGAGGCTCTATCGGCCGCGGGTGGCTTGCCGTGCTGATGCTCGCGTCCGTTAGGTCTCTACTGGCGGAGTTGGCCGGCGTAAGGCTCGCCGCCGCTCGGTGCGCCGCCGTCCGTTCGAGCCAGGGTCGTGGACCTCGCTTTTGTGAAGATGAGAAAGTCCAGGGTGTTAGTTGCAAAGCTCGTGACTCAGGTGAATAGCGCTGTGGACTGCGGGTTGGTTTCCTTTAAGCCGAAGGGCTTTTCTGCAAAGTGACCAGCGCGCGCGGGCGGAGCCAGGCTGGGCCGGCTTTCGCGGGCGCTGGGCCGCACAGTCGCGGGCCGAAAGCCCCGTTTGGGCTAGATTTAAGTTTTTCCTTTTCTGGCTTTATGCACAGTAGCTAGTTTTGTTCTTTTTGCTATAATTAATCTATAGCTCTGTTGTTTATGAAATTTGACATGTTAGTTGATATCATGTCTGTGCTAATATAAAAATTATGAAACTTGTGTTTGGAGCACTTTTGCTATAACAATTAATTCTGCTCTTTAATTAATAAATGCAACTTTGTTGAATTTTATAATTTTCTGTGTTTTCCCAAAATCATAAAATTTAACATGTGAGTTTTATCACACTGATATACACTTTCATAATTATTTTCATCTCTATTTGACAAAGTATGATTTGTGTATAAGTAAAAGGCTATATAAAAGGTTTATTATTAAATAAAAATAAAAGATATAGAATTTCACTTTAGGATTGTGTGACTTTTGGATTGTTTGACAACCAGTGGAAACTAGCATGATTTGCTCCCTGGTTATGGACTCATTTATACATATACCTTTTTGTTGCTTGTAATTGCTTTATCAGAAAATAATAAAACCTGTTTAGTGTTTATAATAGCTAAAGTGGGTTCGTTGGTTTGCAACTTTACCGTGATGGAAAGTTGTACTCTATTAAAGTAAGTGTTATTACGAAATTTTCCATCTTTACATAATCATATCATAAGCATCTCATTGATCATGCATATGCACTTTACGTGTAGCCGCTCCCGTTCCGGAAGAATCTGAAACTCCGTGGATATCTCTGAGGGAGTGGATTCTTCTTTTCCTGAGACTCCGGACTTCGCTGACTCTCAAGGCAAGCCCCGGACATTAACCTTATCCTTGTGATTTTCTAAAGTTATTTCACTTGAGTAGTATGATGCATTAGGTAATAGGAGTTGGGTGAATCCTATTTGATGCATTACCTATCTGATGATTCCAACCTTAACCTAGATATCTGTTTATGAAAATGTTTAGTATGCTTAGCCAAGCTTTACTACTTTAGTATAGTAGATGCTTTTCAAAATGGTGGCTATGCTATGGGAGTAATGAATCATGAGACAACATGATAATGATAGTAACTTACAACAAGAGTGGAGTCTTGTTGTAAGGTTACTCAACTTAGGACCGTATCGTTGTTGGACCGCTGTGTTTGAGACCTTTGAGTACAGCCCACATGCGGTCGTAAGCCTCGTCTATAGCTATTCCGATACCTGAGAACAGCTAACCGCGCACTGGGAGTGGAGAGATGGCGGGAGTAGCGTGTACCCTCGTGGGTTAAAGTCCCGGATTGGAGGTGTACTGTACTCTCGGGTGGCGCGGACCCGTTCTTGTATGGGAGGATCTATAGATAGGGTTGATATATGCAAGATTAAGTTCTACATATGTCGTGTGGTACTGAATCCCCAGCTGGGTTTAATCGATTCGAATCGCCGTGTTTCCTCGGATATGGAGCCTCAATCCACTGTCCCGCACCGTAGTAAAGAATGGGATGGTTATGAAATGAGTTTCTAAAGAGGATGAAAGTTTAAGAATCTTGGGTTGGTTACAAACTTGAGTTAAAACTTGAAATAGGTTTTACTTTTAGTAAGCTTTTACGCAAACAAAATGCTTTGACTTTGCTAAAGCCTTACCTTGAATCCTTACAGTCTTCATACCTGAGTCTTCTTCTTTTCCCTAGACGGTTAAGTCTTGTTGAGTACTTTTGTACTCAGGGTTTGTTAACCCTTGTTGCAGGTGAGTACATGGATCCACCTTTTGATGGACAGTGCTACTTCACTCTAGTAGAAGAGAGTGATGATGATTCTAATGTGTGACCTTGGGCAAGTAAAAACTTTTGTGTGTTATTTGTATTATAAAGTTCCGAACCGTTTATGTAATAAGTACTTATGGTTTGTAAAACTCTAAGTTTTTAATCTATGTATTATAATCTTTCCGCTTTACTCTGATTTAACTTACCTATAAAACTGTGTAATACTGTGATGCTTGATGAGGGATTATCCTGGAAAGAATGTAACGTGGATGATTCGGGTTTCCCGAGGACACCCGACAGACCTTTGAGTCATTTGGAACTCGTGCACGCCGATCAAAGGTCCTTAGGACAATGATGGGTGCATGTGGGCCACTTAATTCAGGAGGTTCTGCCACAGCTGCAGAGAGCTCGCTGCAACAAACTGAGGCGGGAGAGGCTCGAGAACAGAGTGAAGATATATTTAACTCGACACATCCTATTTCCCTCAGGGCAAGCGAGGAGGTGAAGAGCCGGCTTGTAACCAAAAGCCGACTTTGACAATTGTAGAGCTGGACAGGTCAGATCTTGAGTCGACCAGCATGGATACCGAATCTACTGAAGTGGCTTCGGAACCAATCAGGTCGGACCCCAATCCGACCACCTCGGGTCAGGTACCGACCAGTTTAGGGGTCGAGCAAGTGAATCAGCTACTGCTGAATTAGGAACTGAGCCGACCCGACCAGATTCCAAGACCGAATTGGTTCCTGATATGCTGATAGATTCCGACACATATCTTAATGACCCTGTTTCCTCTGCTAGTCTTGCCGCGACCAGTGAATAATTACTTGAAGAGCAAGATGAGGAGATGGTGGATTATGAGCCTTCCCCAGAGAGGGCGAAGGTCAACGTGGTTTACTTATCGGCCGACTACTACGTGGTCAGAGATGATTCGACAGCGGCGGAATTCAACTTCGCTACACAGACTGTTGTGTTCCAGAAGTCGGAGGGAATCTGTCAATCATCTAAGTTGTTGCATATAAAAGGTCACATCAATGGCCACCAGTTCACAAGATGCTGGTCTACAGCGGGGCGATCGTAAACTTGATGCCATACTCGGTTTACCAGAAGCTTGGTGGCACTGATGAAGAGCTGATCAAGACCAATATGACTATCACTGGAGTTGGAGGAGGAGATCCTATTCCGGCCAAAGGAGTTGCGTCCATGGAGTTGACCGTTGGGAGCAAGACCTTGGCCACTGCTTTCTTCGTCGCCGACATAAGGTAGTTATAAACCTTATACTTGGGCGTGACTGGATTCATGCTAATCGGTGCATACCTTCTAGCCTACATCAGTTTCTCATTCAATGGGTGGGAGACGATGTTGAGGTGGTACACTCAGATTCATCGGCGTATGTAGCTACGGCCGATGCTCCTTTGCTCGGGGGGCATGATGCTATTGCTTGTTTATCTGGTCGGGACCTTTCTGATTTCCAGTTTGTTAGTGTTATAGGGAAGGTTTTGTTCCAGTGTCTTTAAAGCCGATCGACAATCGGTTCAACATTATCATGTAATCTGATGGATGCTAATGTTGATTGGTTAAGCATCGTGTTGAGCAGTATCGGACCTATAAGATGATAATTGTGAAACTATTGATGATTTTGATGAGCTCAAAAGTTGGGCCAAGGTTTCACGTCGGCCGACCCTTAGAACAAGTAGATATTGGGGATGGTTTCATGCCTAGGCCGACCTTTGTAAATCAAAACCTTGAAGCCGATTATAAATTAAAATTAATCGCGCTTTTGAAAGAGTATGTTGATTGTTTCGCATGGAATTATACGGAGATGCCTGGATTAAGCCAAGAACTTGTTGAGCATCGGCTTCTATTAAGCCGGGTTTAGCCTTTCAAGCAACATCCTCGCCATTAATTCTACAATATGATGACCGGATTTAAAGAGGAGATTAATCGGTTATTGCAAGCAGGGTTTATCCAGCCATGCAGATATGTGGAGTGGGTCTCTAATATCGTCCCCATGGAGAAGAAGACACTGGGAAGATCAGGGTATGCATTGATTTTAGGGATTTGAATAGAGCCACTCCTAAATACGAATATCCTATGCCTATAGCCGATATGTTGATCAATGACGCTTCAGGACATCAGGTTGTCAGTTTTCTTGATGGCAACGCTGGTTATAATCAGATATTCATGGCCGAAGAAGATACATCTAAAACGGCTTTTATTTGTCCCGGGTTTGTTGGTCTTTTTGAGTGGGTCGTGATGACGTTTGGTTTGAAGAACGCATGCGCTACTTATCAACGCGCTATGAATTTGATCTTTCATGATTTAATTGGAATAGTCATGGAAGTGTATATTGATGACATTGTGATCAAATCGGCTGCTCATATGTCTCATTTAGCCGATTTGCGTATGGCATTTGAAAGAATGCGTCGCTATGGTTTGAAGATGAACCCGCTGAAATGTGCTTTTGGTGTGTCGGCTGGAAAGTTCTTAGGATTTATCATTCATGACAAAGGCATAGGGATTGACCCTAAAAGGATAGAAAAGATCAAGAAAGTTTAAGCGCCTACATGCAAAAAGGACTTGCAAAAGTTCTTGGGAAAAGTGAACTACTTGAGGAGATTTATTGCAAACTTGTCCGGGAAATTATTCCTTTTACCCCTATACTAAAATTGAAGGATGAATCTGAGTTTACTTGGGGGGCAGAGCAACAAGAAGCATTTGAGAAAATAAAGGAATATTTGTCATCTCCACCAGTTCTTCGAGCGCCTAAGAGAGGAATCCCTTTCAGATTATATATCGCCGCCGAAGAGAAGGTCATTGGAGCTGTCTTAACACAAGAAGATGAAGGTAAAGAATACGTAATTGCTTATATTGGTCGCCGTCTTCTTCATCCCGAGACAAGGTACGCCCATATTGAAAAATTATGCTTATCCTTGTACTATGCTTGTGCTAAAATGAGACACTTACTATCTACTACATGTGTTGTTGCGTGCCAGGCCGATGTAATTAAACACATGTTATAGCGGCCAGGAAGGATTGGTAAATGGGCGTATGCGTTGATTGAGTTTGACTTGACTTATGAACCATTGAAACGTTAAAAGGTCAAGTTCTTGCTGATTTCATTGTTGAACATGGTATTAGTTTAGAGGACGAAATCAGTTATTTTACTTTTACTCCATGGAAACTTTTATTTGATGGATCGGCTTGTAAGGAGGGCCAAGGTGTTGGCGTGGTCATCATTTCTCCTAATGGTGCTGAATTGGAAATGCTAAGCCGGTTAGATTACCTTTGCACTAATAATCAAGCCGAATATGAAGTTCTGTTATTCGGTTTAGAAATTTTATGTTCCATGGAGGTTAAACATGTTGAGGCTTATGGCGATTTCTTACTAGTGGAGCAACAGGTTGCTGGTGATTTCAATGCCTAGAAGGGTCGTTAAATGTTTATCTTAACATGTGCCTGTTGACGGTCCTTAAACACCCGTTTTACCATCAACATTTGACCCTAGAAGTCCACCAAAAAGGCAGAATGTATAAATTAGGTTTCAACAACCCATTCCACATGCCATTAGAATTTTTTTTACTTTGAATGCAAGATTTTGAAACCAAATTTGGACATATGGGACCCACCAGAGGCCAGGAAGCCCACTCACAGTCCCAAATGGGGCCCTAAGGGGGGTGGCGCCCGCCAACCCTTGTGGGCGCCCCGCCACCTCAAGAAGTGGCGCCCGCCCGCCACTGGGTTGGCCCAAGTGCACTCCCGGCCATGTCACCGATCCCGTGTGACCCTCCCCAAGGCAAATCCGGCCCTTGGTCACTAGGTCATTGGCTCGGAACGGCTCGATGGAAGAGTGGCTTGGATCAGCTGAATGTCTTTGCTATGACATGCAACCGACCTCCAAACCGCCTTGGACAACCACCTGGAAATGCCTTTGAAAAATCAGAGGGCGGTTCATCCAACGGCCCGGGTACTGCGCCGCCAGTAGGGGGGTGGCGCTCCCACCTGACCTACACCCTAGGTCGGTTGGCTGCCCACTATAAGAACCCCCCTCACTCATTTGGGCTATAATACCCCCCTGGCGACACTGACTATCATTCACACCAACACACCCCTCATATATCCCCCACTTCCAGAAAGCAAAGCAGAGAAGCAATGAGAGTTGGTTCTAAGCTTAGAGAGCTTAGGCAAGTAGGTAGCTTAGTAGAGCAAGGCATCTTCGCCCTCGGAGCGGTAGGCTGCTCAAATGCTTTAGCTCAAGATAGAGCTGGGCGTAGTGATCGGTTCTGGAAGCTAGAAGAGTCTTCCTTCATCTCCCAGTTCAGTTTTGCTCTGTTACTCACGCATTTACTAATATTCAGTCATCATTTCAATTATTACTTTATTCTACTTATCATATTTGAGTGGTATACTGGATTGATTGCTTGAGTGCCTAGGCTATCCTACGACCAATTCACTTAGCCATAGTGTTATCTCTAGTGAGCTTAGTGTTTGATCTTTGCCAATAAGTTTGCTTATTAGTTTTTAGTGTTTTCTCTTATGAAGTCAAGTGTTTGCTCTGACGTCCGCAAGGGTGGTCTCTATCAAACTAGGGTTAGAGATAGTTCGAATAATATTAAGCGTGGTGCCTTAGTTATAGACTTAGACCTTCCAAGATACGGCTGGACCCCCGGATAGCTTGTGGTAGCAAGCAGGTGGGTTGCCCGCCCTGTGCGCCTTGAATTCCACCACGTAATTTTGCCCCCATTTTAAAACCAGTAAGGCTCGTTGTGCCTAGCGTTCACCTAAGTAAGTGGTAAAGGCTAGTATAACTGCGCTCGATACCTTCACAAGATCGGATAAAACTTTAACTTAACTTGGTGCTTTAATTGTCTTTTGCCTGCCTTACTTCGTAACTATCTTGCTTCAATAGTTATCTGCTTTGTATATCTGAGGAGTATTTTATTATTATTAGTTAGTTACTTGTTACCCTTGGTTATCCTATTCCAATTATCTACTACCTTTGCATCACCCTACTTTAGCCAGCCACATTCATCCTTACCTATCCCCCATATATTTCTTTTCTAGCCTTTTCCATCGTCCCTTCTCCCCTTTTCTTTTTCTTATTTCTCGAACTCTCGTCCCATCCTTACTCAACTCATACACCACCCTAGCCCTTCCCTTGATCAAATACATCGACACCTGGTTCTTCCCAGGAGAAGTGCTACTACGATAGTATCTGTGCGCTTGCAAGAATCTCCTCCTGGTAGATTGCAATCTCTCGCTAGTTACTCCTAACTAGTGTCAGGATGAACAACACCGGTTGGGCATTAGTTAGACAACTGCTTTAGCTCCACTCCTTTTAGGTATAGTGACCCGGTTCTTTTGCTTCAAGCCATTTCGACGCCGTTGCCGGGATAGCTCCATAGTCTACTCCTAGTAACAACGTTAGCGAGTGCCACCAAGCATCTCTGGGCCGTTGCCTGGGGATAGTATGCCTAGCCGCTATCTTTAGTGAAGCTTAAGTAACTACCAACGAAGCATTTCTGGCGCAGTTGCCGGGGGAGGCAATCGTTGGTATTGGTTGAGTCCGTTTCCGAATTTATCTTCCGCTAAGCTCCGCTTAGCGAATCCCTCTTACCCCATTCTTTCTTTCTTTAGTTCGTCTTATCTTTTTTTTCCTTCATCTTTTCAACTTCTTTCTTTCTTCTCTCGTCTATCTTCACGATGGCAATAGACCTTCGTGAGTTTTCTTCTGCTCCTTCTGCCGCTAATGTAAGTCAATGGACCATACGTGATCGAGCCAACCTCAATTTTTGAGTTGAAACCGGCTTCTGATCACGAGTGCCAAGCTAAGCCCGTTCCTGTGCAGGCCGCATGAGGATGCCACTGCTCACCTCCACCAATTTCTTGGAGATTTGCGCCAACCTTCACGCATTAAGGGAAATAACCCAGCAGCCATCCGTCTTCGTCTCTTCCGTCTCTTTGCTAGAAAAGCGACGCATGGTTTTCTATAAAAACCGATCGCAACACTGTACACAATGTACAAGGGTTCCAAGCTTTTCTCTTCTCGCCAAATCTTTCCTTTGGGCAAGACGAATGCTCCTGCTCAACAAAAATCGTCGCAGCTTTAAATGCAACAAGCGCGGGAATCTATTCCGAGGCTTGGGAGAGGGTTTGTCAAGGTATGTCGCTGCTTTGTCCGGCACCATGGTATGGAGGACTGGCTATTGATCCTGACTTCGACCATGGCCCTAACCCCTCTCTCTAGAAGCCATTTGGATGCCGCCTCCGGCGTGCAGTCTTTTCCTGAATTTGCAGATGTCTAAAGGCTCTCATAGAGAAAGATGTGGTCTAACAAGGAAGGAATGACGAGAGACTGCGCCCGTAAGCGAGGTATGCCATTCCCTTAGGAGCTAGACATGATCGTGGCCAAGATGGACCTGCTGGCAAAGAATCTGGACAGACATTTTTTTTTGGTGGGGGTTTAGAAGAGACCAATGGAGAAGGTCCAATTCTCTGGAAATCCACATGAACTCGTGAAGTTCCTGTGGATAAACCGACATTGTTCGAAGCCACTCCCCGAGCTACATGAAGATTTGGACACTTCATCAACAACAGTAACCGGTTTCCCATCAACAAATCAGGATGGAAATTCAGCACTCCATCCTCAAGGTAACAATTCATTCCACTCGCTCTAATTTTCATCATAATTCTGATGATTTCTCGTCCTTAAAGAATTTAAGTTTTACTCCACAGGTAGAACTACTGAATTTTTGATAAGAAATTAATGTCGATGATAAGCCCTTGAGAATATAAATGCTAAATTGGAAGATTTCTCATCTGCTCTGAAAAATCAACTTAGCCTTTAATAGATGTTAGAAACCCAATTAGCTCAACTTGCTGCTATCAGACCATCTTTTTGAATCTGTGCAAAATCCTGCTAAAACCTGACATGGAAAACTGCTAATATGGTTGAAATAAAATATTTTACTATTATGACGATCAAACACATGAACGGTTAAAAGGGTGATCCTGGAGTCCCATATTAGATTCTCAATCTTTGTGAAGTATTTAAAAATGCATGTGTGAAATTTAGGACTCGAGTGTGAACATTTTATCTAAAGAATTAATAATGAACTCGTTCTTTTCCACCCTGTCAATCCACAGCTCTGCCTATGTTGGCTAGCTGATCAATCCACTTGCCTATGTAGAAAGAATAGTTTAATGATTTTCCCTGTCATATTAGAGTCTCCTATGTTCCTGCTGATTTCATAATACTAGATTGGATCATAGGAAATGTGTGCCTCTAAATCTTAGGTATAGACCCTTCTTGTAATCTGTTTTAATGCTTGCATATATGCATGGGATGGTACCATTCAAATTACATTGGAGGAAGGAGGAAATATTTCTCCTTCTCCCGTGGTCCCGCATAGCCCGCTAACATGCAGGTAGCAAAACCCGTTCCGTACCAATAAGAGCGCCCAAGAACAGGTGAATCAGAAGAAAGACCACCTCCTGAGTTGTGTTATTCACATAACAATGGAGCGGTGCCAAAAGCAGAAGCAACCCGATGGAGTAACTAAGAGAAGGAATTGGTGCCAAGGAAGAAGATCCACCAGCTAAGATAAAACTCCATGACCTAAGGTAGGGTTTTACTTTTAATTTCCCCCTTCAATTTCCCTTCTTTCTTCTTCGAATAAATACCATATGTCTTCATGAAGTAAAAAAAAATCATTATTCATTAGTTTTTATGCATAGGTAAGGTTACTTATTAGAACCTAAAATAGTCAAAATAGAATGTTTCCTTCACAACCTGAGATAGTGTTCCTTTTAATAAAATGAGAACAAGACTCCGACTTGAGACGAAGAAGGATCTTTCACATCATTCACAAGCAAGAAGCCAGCTGGGGGAGACTCCCCGCTTACGATAAAGGTAGTCTCAAGCCTACCTTTAAACAGTCATTCAATTCTTGACCTTCTATATCTTTTTGATGTCACATGCTTGCCTAATAAACCACTCCATGAATAAAATTGATAAACACTCCTCTTAAACAATTGAAAACCTGAATAAGATTTGAAATATGTCATGGCAGAATGCTATGTTATGGTTTCAGTCAATTACTAGGCTTATCTAGTTGTTTAGCTTTTGTGGGTTGCAACCAATGCTTTAACGGAAAATCATGCTAGTGAGTAAATTTAGTAAGAAATGGGTAATTCTTTAAAAAACTTGTTAAGGTGAAATTAGGACCTAGAATCTGGAGGATTTTCTTTAAAAAATTATGAAAACCTTGCTAAAGTTCCTCCTCAAAAAAAGAGTTTATCACCCCCACCAGCCAAATATTTGTTAGTCATTATAAAACCACAAGAGCTTTGTTTGAGTTGAGCTTGTTAGACCTCCTAGATCTAGTAGACGACGCTTATCCAATATCTTTTGAAAATCAGGTTCACGCACACCCCCTAATTTGCCTACTTTCCACTTTGGGAAGTTGCAATAACCCCCGAAATACATTGCTTTATTCTCTACACCGGGATATGCAATACCCTGTCCAAACATCCCATTGCTAGCCTTATTGCTATTCCTACACTTGGAATAAGCATTCTCTCCCTTTCCCTTCCCTACTCATTTCAAAAATCCTTTCCTATAGATGTCTGGGGAAATCTAGAGCTAAAAGAGAGAGAGAGAGAAAAATGAGCAAAGTAGCTCAAGAAAGGACTATGTCCTGTGAAAAAAAGAGAAAAAGTGAGCAAAGTAGCTCAAGAGAGGATGAAGGACCGGATTAGCGACCAGAGGGGGGGGTGAATGGGAGCCTCAAATTCAACTCGTGAATAGTATGGCCCTTGTCCCAGAAAGTCACCCCAAAACAAAGACTCGAAACGACCGGAGAGTTCGACCTACGAGTAGGTGGATACCCTAGGAGATGTCCTAGTGGTACAGCGGAACCTCCGGAGAAACTCCAAAACCAACTGCCAAAGCCACGAGCAAAACTGCACAAAACAGATTCGCGGACTGTCCGGGGTCAGAGTCCCGGACTGTCCGCCGTTGAGTCCCGGACTGTCCGCACTGGGAGCCGGACTGTCCGCCGGCAAAAACACAAAACCAAACAGTGCTGCAGTCTGCTGGACAGGTCCCGGACTGTCCGCGGGTTTGTACCGCGGACTGTCCGCCGTTCACTCGACAGTGAACAGTCAGGGGTCTGCACCTGACTAACCAGCCAAATCCCGATCCCCGGACTGTCCGCCGCTGGGGGCGCGGACTGTCCGCGGATGAACAGAAAGCACAATTCTGCTCGGGATAAAAAGGCAAATCGATTGGAACTCCACCAAATCAAAAGGGACTTCGATCAAACTTCTCCAAAATGATCCTCTATGTATTGGGGTGCTAATCCTAAGAAATCATCGCACCAAACCAAGTCAATCAAGAGAGATTCGTGGATCACCGAGAAAGGGGGAAGAATGAAGAACGAACGCGAAATCAACCCGATCTGTGGATTCGTGAGGATAGGAGAGAAATCCTTCAGTAGAAAGAAGTGCCTCACGACCAAGAACAAATTGATTCAAGTGGAATCGAAAATCATCTCGCGGAGAGGGAGAACGAGGCAAATCTCCGGGAGATGAAAAACCAAACGTGAAGAACACAGAACACGATTCAATTTCATCCGAAATTCCTCCACACGAGGAGACAACGAGAATATGGTCTTGTTTCCCTCAAAAGATCCAAATACACAGAGGTATGATTCCCCGTCTCTGCGGATCGCTTGCAGTGAGGTATGATTAGAACCTAAGCAGAGGGCTAGAGAGAGAGAGCTCAGGAACAAATGACTGCAAGGATAGAGGGAGAGGAGGGGTGCCTCTCTTATTTATAGCCTAACACAATATCCCCTTTCTTACCCCTAGATACAAGAGCGAAGTGGCCAACCCTAGGGGTATCCTGGTCCAACTCTGCTGATAGCCGATCCGACGGCCACGCGCCCATCTCATCGTTAGCTTCGCCTCGACGCAAGCCTCAGGATGCCGCCACGTGTCGCCCTGTCGACCGCCGTGCCTACTTCGCGAATAGCTGCGCCGCCGCGCCAGCCTCTTCACGCCGCCATGCGTCGACCGTCCTTTTTGCGGACCTCCCCCCGGTTTTGAGGCCGAAACCGGGAAACCTGGGCCTTCCCCCGGTTTTGAGGCCGAAACCGGGAAACCTGTCCTCAGGCTGAGTTTTGTGGCCCAAACTCAGAAACCCGCGCGCCCAGGTTTGAGGCCCAAACCTGGAAACCGTCCATGCCGAGTTTTGAGGCCCAAACTCGGAAACCGGCCACCCCGATTTTTGAGGCCCAAACTCGGAAAACCGTCGAGGGTAGCTTTTCGAGGCTCAGCTACCGAACCCGTGCCATAGACGGGATGTGGTTCGCACACCCGAGTCCCAGCACCGATGCCGGAGCATGTCTAGCCTCCACGCCGGGCACAGTGCATTTGCCATCCTCCTCGGCCTCCCGCCAAGTGTCACGACGCCATCACCTTCCTCCCGACTCGGCCGATGCACCGCACATCCCCATGTCCTCTTGCTTGTCAACGCCACGTGCCAGCTACCACAGCTGGTCCTCAGGTCTCCTGGTCCGTCGGTCCAAGCTCCACGTCCGCCCTTCACCATTCCCGGTCCGTCGGCACGGCACGTCCCTACTTGACCTTCACCTCACCTTCGACCACTGCCCGAGCTCCGCACCTGCACATCAACACAGCCAAGAGACATGTTGCTCGTTGATCGATCACTCATCACTCAGGAAGGGAACCACAAGGGCACATATCAACCTTGTGTTCTCAATCTCCCCCTTGATGAGTGCATCGTCAACTCATAGTAACCGTAACCAAAATAGAAAGAAAGCAGAATTGGGTAGAAGGAGAAAAACTCACTCGAAATGCCCAAAAGCCAGAGAAAAGGCCGAAGAAGGACAAATCGAGATAAGCGAAGCTTGGTCCCCAAAGACATGGGCAACGGTTCGACACGACCAAGCAAGAGATCGGAGCAACAACTCATCAAGGAGCAAAACTCGATCAAAATAGAGCACATGACTTGGTTCCCAAAGATATGGGTAACAGCTCGACGCAACCAAGTCAGAAACAAGCTAGTCCTCAAGAAGAGGCAGAAAGGGCTCAACACCACTAGCTGAAGGCGCTATACCAAATGAAAACTGCATAAGAAGCGGCTACTGCTAGTCCCTCAAGATAGAGGCACAGAGGCTCAACACAACCAGCAGTAAGCCCGATACCAATCAAGAACCATCAAAATATGATGAAAAACAGTTAGTCCCTCAAGACAGAGGCACAGAGGCTCGACACAACTAGCTGAAACGATCGATATCAAATAAAAGCCGACTCAGAGCAACATAGGCAAGAAGACTCCCCCTTACTCAAAGAACTTCCCCTCAACAAGAGAAGCATAAATTGCAAATTGTCACCACAAAGACACTTCTCCCCTTGGGGGCAATTTGCAATCAATAAGAGCGGGAAAAAAGAGCTCAAAAGAGCAAGACAGAGCTAGGGTCATGCCTATCGGAGTCAAACACATGCATATGGGTTAAAAATGCAGGTTAGCAGCTTCAGGTATATACTCGAGAGAGTGAATAAATGCTCTAAGGAGTGCTGATCCGACTACATAGCAACACGCAAAAGTGCTAGCAAAGGCTCCAACTGATCACCGAATACAAGATATGAGTGCATAAGTCAAGTGAGCAGTTTTAAGCCATTCAGAAAGGGGTTTCACCATCAAAATAGCACTGAACATGTATAGACAGGAAGTCAAGCAAGTGCTAAACATGTATACAAGGTGAACTACCCCTAGCAAAGTTCAATCATCATGCTATAGAGTGAAACATGGACTTGTGTTTTCAGATTTTATCGGAGAAATTGCAGCGGTTGTCATCACAAGTTCAAATTCAGCATGTGATTGCGAGAGGTTGAAAGCTTGTCATTGCCTAACTTTTCAACTGTGCTAAGCCTATGCATATGCAATTAGAAGCTTAAAGCATCAGTTTCGGTCTTGCACTACACGGCTCAAGTTTAACTCAAAGTGCTATGAGAAACAGTCTCGATACCGTGATGTGCTGACAAAGCAAACCCATCTCGATCTTTTCAATTCACTAACACTTGGTTCATTTTAAGCAAGATATGAACAGTCAAGTGAAAGACTCAGGACTAGAGACATAGCAACCTAGCATATATGAAGTAGCTCAAGTGACCTCAACATATCCTACACATGCTAGTTGCCAATCTCAATGGTGAACATGTATCAAATTTTAAGTTCATTAGACATGTTCTTCATTCGAAAAAGTAGCTTAGCTCACAATTTGTAGCAGTGATCAAAGAGAGCCTAAGCTACAAGCATCATCATATACCATCGAAGCATACACTAATCAGAGCATAAATTCATTCTAAGGAATATAGACAAGAAGCTTGAAAATACAGAATGTATGCTGGATGAAGTCAGAATCGGAGCCAAAACAAAACCAAAAAGACTCAAGACCCAAAAACAAAAAGGATCAGAAAAACAGTCTATGGTACAACAAGCAACATGCTTCCCCCATCTAAAAGGGGAAACACACACCAAGCTCACCTCTCAACCTAGCAAAAGTTGAGAGATCCAAAGGCTTGGTGAAAATATCCGCAACCTGGTTATGGTGTCTACATGCCTAGATCAATGTCGCCTTTCTCATAGTGATCACGAAGAAAGTGAAAGCGAACATCGATGTGTTTGGTCTTGGAGTGAAGAACAGGGTTCTTTGCTACACTAATGGCAGAAGTGTTGTCGCAAAGCAAAGGGACCCGACTGAAATCTAGACCAAAATCACGCAAAGTAGCAACCATCCATAAAAGCTGCGAAGCACAAGAAGCAGCGGCAACATACTCAGCTTCTGTAGTAGACTGAGCTACGTTCGACTGTTTGCGAGAAGACCACGAAACCAGTGAAGAGCCAACAAACTGACAAGTCCCAGAAGTAGACTTACGCTCAAGCCGACAGCCGGCAAAATCCGCATCGGAATAGCCACAAAGCGAAAGAGTCGAAGAAGAAGAGTACCAAAGTCCGAACTCAGGAGTGTATCGGAGATACCTCATGATGCGCTTGACTGCTTGCTTGTGGGAAGTCCGAGGGGACGCCTGAAAACGAGCGCACAGACACACAGAAAACTGTATGTCCGGCCTCGTTGCCGTCAGGTACAGGAGCGAGCCGATCATGCTCCTGTACTCCTTCTGGTCAACAGCCTCTCCGTCCTGGTCCGCGTCCATCGCAGCAGTCGTCGCCATGGGCGTCGTAAGAGGCTTGGCCTCGCCCATGTCGAACTTCTTCAGGATGTTCTTCGTGTACTTTCCTTGATGCACGAACGTCCCGTCTCGGGTTTGCTTGATTTGCAACCCGAGGAAGAAGGTCAACTCACCCATCATACTCATCTCAAACTCCCTGCTCATAGTATCAGCAAACTTGGCAACAAGTGCGTGAGAGGAGCCACCAAAGATGATGTCAACCACGTAAATCTGGACTAACAGGGTATCATTGCCTTGCTTGAGGAGAAACAAAGTTCTATCGACCCGTCCCATTTTAAAACCCTTGGAGAGTAGAAAGGTTTTCAAATGATCATACCACGCTCTCGGGGCTTGTTTCAAACCATACAAAGCTTTTGAAAGTTTATAGACATGGTTTGGAAACTTGGGATCCTCGAAACCAGGGGGTTGCCTAACATAAACCTCTTCCTCTATTGTAACAACCTGGAGAAAACCCTTAACCCAAAAATCGTAACTTTCAAAAACTTTTTGAAAATAACCCAAGCTTGGTCAGTGCCATGTAGGAAACCCTGCCTAGATGCATAGGTAACACCCATATAGAGGTAAAAGCATATGCATTGTTAATCGAGTTATGATTGGATCTTATCTCTTCATGTGTGTTTTAAATTTTAAAACTCGATAAGGACTATGATCCAAACCCCAGCTTGCTGACACAAAGTAACCTTGGGTACATGATGACCTAAAAACCTAACCAGCCCCTAGAGGCCCAAGTGGGTCCCACACAAGCCCACTTATACACCCTTGGTTTTTAAGCATGGTGGAGGAATGGAGAAAGGGAGGAAAATCCTAGAAGAAAAAGAGAAGGAGAAAGAAGCCCGAACAGGCCCAGCCGGCCCAGCCTGCCCACCCTTGTGCGCGACCCACGAAACCGCACACCACGGCCCAAGCCGATCCGGCCTGGCCAGCCTTCCCCTCATCCTCGCGCGCCCCGCGGCCCACACCCGCGCCTTGCGGCCCAACCGCGCGTGCGCGCACTCGCCCAGGCAGCGCGGCCCGCAGCGCTCGCCGACTCGGCTTGCCAGCGCGCGCTCCCGCCCCCTCCCTCACTAACCGGCTGACAGGCGGCCCCGTCGACCCCACCTGTCATCCCCCACCTTCCCCCCTCTCCTCTGCTTTTCCTCTGCCGCAAGGCAGAGCGCTCCGCGCCGGAGCGAATCCAAGGGGACGCCCCGCATCCCGCCGTCCCTGTTCGGCCCGTTGGGAAGACGACTCGCGGATGGGCGCCACGTCCCCACATCCGGAGTGCAGCGCCCTCCACGCCCAGATAAGCGCAGCCGCGCCGCTGACGTCGCCGCCGTGGCCCGCGCCGCTGACGCCATGGCATCCACTTTTGACCGGCCGCCGCCGCAATTGGGAGCGCTAGCCGCTCGCCCGCTCGCACCTACCCCCGAACCCTAACCCTAAGCCCCTAATCGCCCTACACGTACCCCTCCACTGTTCCCCGCCGTCCATTGCAGCCATGGGCGCCGGGCGGCTATATAAGCGCCGCACCGCGAGCCCTCGCCCCCTCCCAACCATTCGCCGCCACTCGGGTGGCAACCACACCAACCAGCCAAGCCGTGAGGAGGGAGAAGAGGGAGGCGGAAGGGAGCCGGAGGACGGAGCCCTGTCCGAGGCTCTGCTCGGAGCTCTGCCCGGAGACGTCGGAGCGGAGGACGACGCCCCGGACGACTACGCCGACGTTGCGGCTCACCCTGCACTGCTTTGACTCGACACGGCCACGCCTCGCCACTGCACCGCCATCCTAGCCACCCCGAGCCCCACGGTAAGCGCCGCATGTCTCTTGCCTCTGAGCGTGCATTCGCCATGGCCACCAAGGGCGCCGCCGCGTTCCTTCCCCACTGGGAGGGGCAAGGCGCCGCCCAGTCGAGCACCACGCCGCACAGCACACACCGCACACGTGGAATAGGCGAGGGATGGCGAAGCCAAGCCACACGGGCTCGGGAACGCCCAGTCGAGCGCCACGCCGGGCGCGCTCGCCATGGCCAGTGCACGGCCGTGGCGAAGCCGTTCCGGTCGACACCATCCCCCTCGGCCGGTAAGAGCTAGCCGACCAACCTCACCGCGACACAGCATGCCTAGCCGCACTCTTGGGCACACCCCGGGTCCTTCTGGGGGGACCTTGACCACGGGAGCCGAAGGCCACCGGAGCACCGCCGCGCCCGTGCGCGAGGAGCGGACTCCGCCGCGAGTTTTGGTCGCCGCCAGTAGCAGGGAGGCACGCCTACCTACCCCAACCAGGAGCCACAGAGACCTATCACGCAGTCGCAACGTCTCCACAACGTTTCACCGTCGCGGCCGGTAGCCGAGGTCCGCCGCCGCGCCTTATCGAGCCGCTGGAAGACCCAAGCCCCACCTTTTGGTACCTTGTCGAGCTCGCCGTAGAACGGAGAAGCCGCTGGGGGTCTCCATTGGCTCGATTGACCACCGAAGTGCGAAGAGGAGGGAGGAGATCACCGCCGGCAAGCGCCGGGCGGAGGAAAGAACGGGGGGGGGGGGGGGGAAGAGAGAGGGCCGGCGCGTGCACCCAGTGCGCGAGAGCCGGAGAGAAGGAGGAGAGGGTGGACGCGGTCCACTGCGGACCGTGACGGCGGTCTATAGACCAGCACGGGGAGGACCACCGAGGACCGTGCCCAGGAGATCCGCCCGTTTCACAGGCCCGGCAGAGGCCCAAAGCGTCGCATGGCCACGCTCTCTGACCGACACGTGTCCGGGCCGGCCCGGTCCAGACCGGCCCAAACCCAGCCCGTATCCGGCCCGCCAAAACCCAGTTACAGCCCGGTCAGCGTTGACCGTTGACCGGTCAACGTTGACTGACACCGGGCCCCACTTGTCAGCCTCACAGAGCCCTGGACCAATCGGAAGAT
Organism: Coix lacryma-jobi var. lacryma-jobi; assembly: GCA_009763385.1. Classification (NCBI taxonomy): domain Eukaryota; kingdom Viridiplantae; phylum Streptophyta; class Magnoliopsida; order Poales; family Poaceae; genus Coix; species Coix lacryma-jobi. The sequence continues at coordinate 115,685,712 of CM019829.1, forward strand.
GCCAAGTGTCACAGCCAGGGCCCGCCACGTGTCAGCAGAGGGGATTTTTGGACCTTTTCATTTTGAAAAATGATTTCAAACTTAGAAAATTCATAAGAAATTCATACGGTCTCAGAAAAATACGAAACCAGTTTCGAATTTTTTCTAAAAATAAGCACTACGTCATAGGCCTATGTTTGAGTGAATTTGGATCTTTTGGATTTTAGTTGCTTCTTTGTGAACATCTATAGGAGTCGCTTATTGCGACGTTACGTCTCGTTTTCAGCCCCGGAGGAGCAGGACCCTGAGGAGGACGACTACGAGTACCAGGAGGAGCTCGGAGATGAAGGACCGAATTGGCGACCAGAGGGGGGGTGAATGGGAGCCTCAAATTTCTTCTCGAGAAATGATGGCCCTTGTCCCAGAAAATCACCCCAAAAACGAAGACTCAAACAACCGGTGAGTTCACGACCTACGAATAGGTGGATACCCTAGGAGATGTCCTAGAGGTACAGCGGAACTACCAAAGAACCCCCAAAATGGAGCACCAAAGCAACGGGGCAAAACTGCACAAGCAAGCTCCTAGAACAATCGAACTTCCGATAATGGAACACCCCACTCCTATGGAGAAGAGGAAAGTGTTTGACCAAAACTACTTAGGCCAACTAGTGGCAAAAGCACCTTGGAAAGATCCTTATGAAGTTAGGAAACTAACGCAACAGACGGATCTCAAATCGGAGCTCGAACGCAAAAGATACGACCGCTTAGAACAAACGAAACTCCGAAAGCGGAACACTTAACTCCTATGGAGAAGAAGGAAGTGTCTGACCAAAAATACTTTGACCAATGGTGGCAAAAGTACTTTGGAATGATCCTTAAGAAGTTAGGAAACCAACGCAACAAACGGATCACAAATCGGAGCTCGTATGCAAAAGATACGGACGAAATCAGCAAAACTGTGCAGTCGCGGACTGTCCGCTAGTGAACCGCGGACTGTCCGCTATTGAACCCCGGACAGTCCGGGAATGAGTCCCGGACAGTCCGCCGTTCAAAAATGAAAACGACGACCTCGCTGCCCGTGAACATCCCTGACCCCCGGACAGTCCGGGGATAAGTCCCGGACAGTCCGGGAATGCCCAGAAAGGCTAAAAACAGCCCGTAACAAACTCAAATTCGATTGGAACTCAACCAAATCGAACGGGGCTGCAACCAAACTTCTCCCAAGTGTTCTTCTACGTGTTGGGAAGCTAATCCTAGGATATCATCGCTTCAATCCAACTAATCCATGAGAAATCCGAAGAACACTAGAAAAGGGGGAAGAACGAAGAACGAACGCGATTTCGACCCGATCTATGTGCTCGTGAGGTTAGAGGGAAAATCCTTCGATGGAAAGAAGGAGCTCACGACATAGAACAATTTGATTCAAACGGAATCACAAATCGTCGCTCGGAGAGGGAGAACGAGGCAAATCTCCGAGAAGGGAAAAACGAAAATGCGAAGAACAAAAACGCGATTCGATCCAAATTGCAGCCAAGAAAGAGGAAGGGCGAAATTGATCCTTGGATTGCTACTAGATGAAGAATTGTGCAGCACTCTGTGTCGGGTTACAAGCCACTCCTCGCAACACAAAGCGTGGATGGCGAAAAGCTCAAGAACAAGAGCCACTCCTCTCTCTAACCCTAGCCTCCTCTCAAATGAACAAAATGAGAGTGACACTTCCCCAAGGATGGCTGCCCTAGCAGCCCCTTCACATATATATAGGCGCACGTCCGAAGACCAAAACGCCCTTACATTAAGCACTCAACCCAAATACCCCCCAGGGGTAAAACCGTCCAGTCCTGACGATCTTCATCCGACGGCCACGCCCGCACATCCGGTAGCTTCGCCTCGACGCGACCTTCCTGATGCCGCCACGTGCCGTCACCGTCGACCGCCGCGCCTTCTCACCGATAGCTTCGCCGCAACGCAAGCCTCTCGGTGCCGCCACGCGTCGATCGTCCTTTTGGACCTTCCCCCGGTTTTGAGGCCCAAACCGGGAAACCTGCCAACCCAGGTTTTGAGGCCCAAACCTGGAAACCGTCCACCCCGAGTTTTGAGGCCCAAACTCGGAAACCCGCAAGCCCAGGTTTTGAGGCCCAAACCTGGAAACCGTCCTCGCCGAGTTTTGAGGCCCAAACTCGGAAACCGGCCACCCCGAGTTTTGAGGCCCAAACTCGGAAACCGTCGATGGTAGCTTTTTGAGGCTCAGCTACCGAACCCGCACCGTAGACGGGATGTGGTTCGCACACCCCGACCACCGGCACCGATGCCGATGCATGTCCAGCCTCCACGCCGGGCACAACGCCTTCGCCATTCTCCTTGACTCGGCCGACGGCACTTGCGCCGCACGCAAGCCCGTGTCCGACCTCCCGCCAAGTGTCACGACGCCACGTCTTCCTCCCGACTCGGCCGATGCATCGCACATCCCCATGTGCTCTCGCTCGCCGATGCCACGTGCCAGCTACCACAGCTGGTCCTCTGGCCCTCTGGTCCGTCAGTCCAAGCCTCACGTCCGCCCTTCACCGCTCTGGGTACATCGGCATGGCACGTCCGCCACACGGCACGCCCATCCTTCATCGCTCCCGGTCCGTCGGCACGGCACGTCTCTACTTGACCTTCACCTCGCCATAGACCACTGTATCCGAGCTCCACACCTGCACATCAACACCGCCAAGAGACACATGTCACACACGCACACCAACACAGAAACACCACAACTCAACGCCACCGGTTAGTCATAAACATTAAGCGCATAGCGACATATGGACTAAACCGGGTAAAATCCTCAAACCTTCCTCATCAAAGTCAATCATTCATCATATATGTTCTCAATCTCCCCCTTGATGAATGCATTGACTAACAATAAAACCAAAAAGGAAGGGTTTGAAGGCAAGCCTCATTCAAGTGCCCAAAAGCCAAGCAAAAGCAAACACAAGGCTACTTGAGATGAGGAAGGATCATGAAAACTCAAATAAAAGCTCTTGGTCCCGAAGGAAACGGGAAAAGCGGGCAAAGCCTCCACACAACCGAAGAGTCAAGAGAAACAAGAGTTTCATGAAATCCCAAAAGGTACTAAAAAACCAATCTCAAATAAAATTGTCAAGCAATCATCACAAAAGAAACCAAGGTACTTATCCACTTGGATTCACTTGGGGGTAAGGGTCAATTCTCCCCCTTTTTCTCTTTCTCTTTCTCTTTCTCCCCCTTGATGATTGAATTGACAAAAACTAGGCACAAGAGATGGTTTGAGATACCAAAACCGAAAACTTGGTCCCCAAAGATATGGGCAACGGCTCAACGCAACCAAGCAAGGGATCGGAGTAATAACTCAACAATGAGCAAAAACTCGATCACATAGAGCAAAAGACTTGGTTCCCAAAGACATGGGCAACGGCTCGACGCAACCAAGTCAAAGATGAGCTAGCCCTCAAGAAGAGGCAAAAAATGGCTCAACACCACTAGCTCAAGGCTCAATACCAATTGAGGCTGAATCAACGCATAAGAATGCAACAAATCACAATCAGCCAAGAATTGGTGAAAATAGCTAGCTCCTCAAGACAGAGGCACATAGGCTCGACGCAACTAGCTGAAGGGTCCATACCAATCGAAAAATACCAAGCAAAAACTGCTAGTCCCTCAAGAGAGAGGCTAAAACGGCTCAACACGACTAGCAGGCTCGATACCGACTGAGAAAAACCACAAGAGAAGCTCAACACTAAATGGAGCACAAACACTCGGAGCACGCGGAGAAGCAGCAAGACAAAAGCGACTCCCCCTGAAAGCAAGCCTATACACAAAAGCTATGCAACAAAGCTCATGACACCAATTGCATTCCATACCAAAAGATGGATACCAATTGAGACACATAAAAGAGCTATACCGAGTGAAAAAGAACATAAAAGAGCTAAACTCCCCCTAGCTCAAAGCTCTCCCCAAAATGCATGACTCTCCCCTTTGTGCCAACACTCAAGCTCCCCCTTGCAAACAGCTTCTCCCCCTTGACAAAAGGGAACATGCTGAGGGGTTTCGACATTTCTCCACAAAATTGACACAAACACAAGACAAGTCATCAACCAAAAGCATATGGGGGCGATGAAAAGCACTGGAAGTGACCACAAAGAGTATCGGAGCTGGGGGTATGTACACTAAGCTAAAAATGCATGATATGCACAATGCAACAGCCCATCCAACCCCGTAGAACCTATTAGGCATGCATTAATGTAGGACCGAAAAGCACTCAGAAAGCGACCAGAGGGGGGGTGAATGGGAGCTTCAAATTTTCCTTACGGAAACTAGTAGCTACTGTCCCAAGAATAAACCCCAGAAGCAAATCCTAGAGCTTGCAAATGTCCACGACCCTAGATGTAGGGTGGATGCTTCCAAAAAGCACAGCGGGACACTAGACAACTCTAGAAAGCCAACGCAAAAGACAGAAATCAATTCCGTCAACGAACGAGCGAACCGCAGACAAAACCGTGTGAAAACCGTAGCATCGGATGCTGCCTGCGTCCGATGCCAGACCACCGGACGCGTCCGATGCGAAAACTGCCTCTCGGAAACCTTACTGTTCCACCATCGGACGCTGTGAACAGTGAACAACCAGCGTCCGATGCTTTGGCTCCGGCGCGTCCGATGGCCAACGGACGCGTCCGATGCCTAGCGTCCGATGCCACTTCAAACGCTCAGAAAGTGACACGCGTCACCGGAGCGTCCGACGCTTAGAACCCGTCCGATGCTCCCGTGTCAGCGTCCGATGCCCCCGAAAACTGTGCGGTTCTTTGATGATTCAACCCGATTTCCTCCGAATCAAAAAGCTCTAGGCCTGGGATTCGATCTGAGGGGTCACAAGGATGTTAGTGAGCTATCTCTAAGAGATCATGGCTCGAACCTAACTCCAAATCGGTGAATCAAGAAATTTCGGGACACGGAAGCAAAAACACGATCCAAAACAAAAATCAATCGATCTCCTAGACCGTGAGGTTAGAGGTTAATTCCTTCGGTGGAAAGAAGTGCCTCATGATCTAGAACAACTTGGTTCAAACAGTTTTGCAAAAGATGAACCAACCAAAGAGATCAAGCGACGGGAAGAACGTGGAGAAAAAGGATTCCGCGAAGAACACGAACACAACGGAAATCACAGCCACGAATTGCAAGCCGAAGCGCAAACTCACGCTACGACAAGGAGGATACGGCCTCCTTTCCTCAGAATCAACAAGTACACAGAGTTCTTGGTCTCTCTGCGGATCTCAGCTACAGCAGGGGATGGGAGAGCAGGAAACCCTAATAGCAAAAGAGCAAATGAGATGGCTAAAAACTGAGAGATATGGGAGGAGGGTGTCTCCCGACTACTTATACTAGCCTTAGTCTATTTCCTACTCTACCCCTCTCTATTCTAATTACAGAGCGAACCAGCTAAACCCTAAGGTTATTCTGGACCAACTCGGTGGTAGGTGTATCCGACGGCCACGCCCGCACAAGTCGTCCGCGTTGCCTCCACGCAACCTTCCGATTGCCGCCACGTGCCGCCCTCGCTCTACACCCCCGGTTTTGAGGCCCAAACCGGGAAACCAGCCTTTTCCAATCAGTCCCCGGTTTTGAGGCCCAAACCGGGAAACCAGCCCACCAGCCTGAGTTTTGTGGCCCAAACTCAGAAACCCGCAGCGCCCGAGTTTTGAGGCCCAAACTCGGAAACCGGCCCATCGCCCGAGTTTTGTGGCCAAACTCGGAAACCGTCCGCACCCAGGTTTTGTGGCTCAACCTGGAAACCGAGCACCCGAGTTTTGAGGCCCAAACTCGGAAACCGTTCACCTGTTGGTTTTTCTCTGGCTCAACCAACAAACCGGAGCTGTAGAGGGGATGCACCACCCGTGCACCCCGTCCACCGACACGTGTCCCCAGGTCCTCGACCCGAGCAACACCGTGCCTCGCAAGTCTCCGCTCGTCGCTGTCCCAGGCTGCCAGCTACCACAGCTGATCCTCAGGCACTCCGGTCCCTCAGTCCAAGCCTCACATCCGCCCTTCACTACTCGATACATCGGCATGGCACGTCCGCCGCACGGCACGCCCATCCTTCATCGCACCCAGTCCGTCGGCACGGCACGTCTCAACTTGACCTTCACCTTGCCCTCGATCACTGTCTCCGTGCTCGACACCTGCACAACACAAGCCAAAGAACATGCGATCAATCCAGTTGACAATCACTCATCACTCAGAGACTCGGTATACACCCATGTATCCGCAATCTCCCCCTTGATGAGTGCATTGTCAACTACACACACAAATCATAAGTGAAAGAAGAAGATAGGAGGAGGGAGAAGAGAGAACCCAACCAAATGACCCAAAAGCATAGTAAAGCCAAAGAAGGTCAAGTGGAAGAAGCAAAGAACTTGGTCCCCAAAGACATGGGCAACGGCTCGTCACAACCAAGCAAAGCAAAGCTAGCCCTCAAGAAGAGGTAGAACAGGCTCAACACCGCTAGCAAAAGCCAATCGAAGTCCAGATACCAATTGAGAAGTCGGAGCAAAAGACGGCAAAATGCTAGTCCCTCAAGATAGAGGCAACGGCTCTACACAACTAGCAAACTCCCCCTCGACAAGTGCAAGCAACTAGGAAGACTCTCCCCCTAAGTCAACCAACCGGAGCACACATGATTTGAAAATCTGCCCTTTAGCAAAAACTCCCTCTTAGTTGATTACTAGGAGACATATGATTTGCAAGAACTCTCCCCCTTAGTTGAAAATGCACTAATCAAGAAACCAGGGCAAAATTTCTCCCCCTTTGGCAAAGTCTCCCTCTTAACACAAGCTTCCCCTTCCAAAACGCATATAAAGTCAGAAATGCAAGTTAGAAGCTTTAGGCATATAATCAAAAGAGTGCAAAGATGCTCTAATCGGTATAGCTCCAACAGCACAATTAAGCACTCAAATAGCGAAGGCTCAAACTGATCACACATACGAAATATGGAGCATATGAGCAAGTGAGCAGTTTTTGGCCAAAAGATAGTCACCATCAAAATAGCACTACACATGTATAGATAGGAATCCAAACAAGTGCTAAGCATATATACAAGGTGAACTACCCCTAGCAAAGTTCAATCATCATGCATAGGAATGAAGCATACACTTGTGATTTCAGTTTTAACATCGGAGTTGCAGCGGTAAAGAATTCACAAGTTCAATTATATAGCATGTGATTGCGAGAGGTTGAAAGCTTGTCATTGCCTAACTTTTCAACCGAGCGAAGCCTATGCCGAAGCAATCAGAAGCTTAAAGCTACGGTTTCGGTCATACACTACACGGCTCAAGTTTATCTCAAAGTACAATGAGAAACAGTCTCGATACCGTGAGGTGTTGACAAGCAATCCCATCTCGATCTTTTCAATTCACTTAACACTTGGTTCAAAATTTAAACAGATATGAACAGACCAAGCAAGTGAATGACTCAGAACTAGAGACATAGCAACCTAGCATATATGAAAAGCAGGAATGGACTCAACAAACCCTACACATGCTAGTTGCATATCTCAATGGTGAACATTTTCAGATTTATAAACATTAAGTACATTCACCATTCCAAAATAGCTCAGCTCATATCATGTATCGGTGATCAGAAGGAGCATAAGCTACAAGCATCAATCATAAGTAATGGAGCATACTAAACAGAGCATAGTGACATTCTAGTGATTATAAACATGAAGCTCAGAATGTAAATGCGTATGCTAAAACGAAAAGAAAAGAACCCAAAATAAAGAGTCAGAATATGATACAACTCAAAAATGCTTCCCCCATCTAAAAGGGGAAACACACACCAAGCTCACCCCTCAACCTATTAAAGGTTGATTCGTCTAAAGGCTTGGTGAAAATATCAGCCAGTTGGTGATGAGTATCGACATGGCGAAGGTCGATATCACCCTTCTCCTGGTGGTCCCGCAAGAAATGAAAGCGCACATCAATGTGTTTGGTTTTCGAGTGAAGCACGGGGTTCTTAGCAACGCTAATGGCACTCGTGCTGTCACAAAGCAAAGGCACTCGAGTAAAGCTCAAACCAAAATCACGCAAAGTGGCCATCATCCAGAATAACTGGGAACAGCAGCTAGCTGCAGCAACATACTCAGCCTCCGTGGTAGACTGGGCGACACTAGACTGCTTGCGAGAAGACCACGATACAAGAGAAGATCCAATAAACTGGCAAGTCCCAGAAGTGGACTCCCTGCTCATAGTATCTGCAAACTTGGCAACCAAAGCGTGAGAAGAACCACCGAAAATGATATCATCCACGTAAATTTGGACCAAGAGTGTGTCTTTGCCTTGCCGGAGGAGAAAAAGCGTCTTATCTACGCATCCCATTTTAAAACCCTTAGCTAGCAGAAATGTTTTCAATCTATCGTACCAGGCTCTAGGGGCTTGTTTCAAACCATACAAGGCTTTATGGAGTTTAAAAACGTGGTTTGGAAACTTGGGATTTTCAAAACCGGGGGGTTGCTCAACATACACTTCCTCTTCTATGTAGCCGTTTAAGAAGGCACTCTTGACATCCATTTGAAAGAGTTTTAAACCTTTGGATGTAGCAAAGGCCAAGAGTATCCTAATTGCCTCCAAATGAGGTACAGGAGCAAACGTCTCCTCATAGTCTATCCCCTCCTTCTGACTATAACCCTTCGCTACAAGCCTGGCCTTGTTTCTAACAACGTGGCCATCCTCTCCTTGCTTGTTTTTGAAAACCCATTTTGTCCCAATAGGCATACACTCAGGAGGAGGTGCAACTAGAACCCAAACCCGATTTCGCTCAAAATTCTCTAACTCCTCATGCATGGCATTGACCCAATCCGGATCCGTCAATGCGTGTCCAACATCTCGGGGCTCAAAATTAGCAACAAAAGCAGAGTGAGCGAAGTGAGAGATGTGCTGTGACCTGGAGCGAGTAACTCGCTCGTCAATGTTGCCGATCATCTGCTGAGGAGGGTGCTGGCGCTGAATGTGTCGTGGCGCCTCCCGGGAAGAAGTGACCTCCCCCTCAACAGCAGCTGGTTCCACCCCGGGTACAAAAGGTACCGCGCGAGGTGGAGGATCCCACGGCCCCCAGGAAGAAGAAGTGTCGGGGCCGTGAGTCGTCGTCGAGGCCGCTCCTTGCGGCACGGCAGGTGGAGGGGGTGCTGGATCATCCATACCTTCAGCACCCTCATCCTCGTCATCGAAAAGAGGCTCTCCAACCTCATGATCACCTGCACGCTCAAAACGAGAAGAAGGAGAAACAAGAGTCTCGTCGAAGGTGACATCTGATGTCTCCATGACTCGGTTAGTATCAAGGTTAAGTACACGATATGCTCTAGTGTGAGTGCCATAACCCAAAAATACTCCGTCAGAAGAACGAGACTCAAACTTGTCCAGGTTGCCTTTCTTCAATATAAAACAATGGCAACCGAAGACTCTAAAATAGCTCACCTTGGGCTGGCGTCCAAAACGCAACTCATAAGAGGTCTTCTTCAAAAACGCTCTCAGAAAAATGCGATTCGAAATGTAGCATGCAGTGTTCATAGCTTCGGCCCAAAAGCGCCTAGGAGTCCTATGCTCATCGAGCATCGTCCTGGCCATCTCAACAAGGGTCCGATTCTTCCTCTCTACAACACCATTTTGGGGCGGTGTGTAGGGAGAAGAAAACTGATGCTCCAAACCAAGGCGGTTACAAAACTTCTCAAAGTCCGAATTTTTGAATTCGGAACCATTATCACTTCTAATAGCTCGCATCGAGTTCAAAGGGAACTCGTTCTGAAGACGCAAAATCAGATTGCAAGCGAAGGAAAAAGTCTCGGTCTTCTCAGTCAAAAAGAAGACCCACGAATACCTCGAAAAGTCGTCAACAACAACCAAAACATACCACTTGCCACCAACCGAGCTCACCCGAGCCGGACCAACAAGGTCCATATGTAAAAGCTCTCCGGGGTGCGAGGTCATGACCTTAGTCACTGGATGGTGGGGAGCGGCAACCATCTTCCCATGTCTGCAAGAATGGCAAACTAGATCCTTCTCCATCGAAAGCTTGGGCAATCCTCGGATTAGGCCAAGTGAGCTAAGTCTTGCAAGCAAGTTGAAGCTTAAATGATCGAGCCTCCTATGCCACTTCCAAAGATCGGAAGAAGAAGGACTAGCCAAAAGACAGCGAGAAGATCCAAACGACTCCGAGAAATTCGCGCGAAAGACTTTCCCAAAGGGCGAAATCAGACATACAAGATCGCCCTGAGGATCTAAGATGCGACTAAGGTTCGGTTTAAAACGAATCTCATAGTCATCATCAAAAAGTTGCGAAACGGAAAGCAAGTTAAAATGCAGGTTAGAAACAAGAGCAACATCGCGCAACACAAAGTGCTCATTAACCCGCACAGTCCCACGAGACAATACCTTACCTTTACTATTATCGCCGAAGGTTATGTACTCCTTTCCGGCAACCGGGCTAAGGCTGGAGAACCACTTGGCGTTTCCGGTCATGTGCCTCGAACAACCGGAATCTACCAACCAAATGTCCTCCAACCGTCTTACCTACATCAATAAAAAGACATAGGGTGAGCATACGGTCCAACACTGGGGTTAGTGAAGTAAGAAGAATACCAGTGTTGGGCCGGCTGCTCAAAAGAAAAGTTAGGATAAAAACTATTCCTAGCCTGTCCACGAGGGTAGCGATCACCACGCACAGGAAAACGTGGTCCGCTGGGGAAGAAGCACTCACCGCGATACTCAACCTGCGGTGGGGGAAAACGCTCAGCAAAGCCTCCGCCACGGGGTCCGTAGCCTGCAAAAGCAGGACCCCGTCGGGCACGCTCTCTATGAGGCCTACACCTAGGAGCCTGGGTCTCAACACCTCTAGGCCTAGCGTCTCTCCTCGGAGCTCTCCTATCCTGCCTAGGCCTGGGAGCCTCACCTTCGGGCCTAGCAGCTCTCCTCTGGACCTTTGGCACATGCCCACCATGAGAAGGATGGTACATGTCCGGGTTCTCCAACTCCCGAGCACGGCGCGCCTCTCTCTTGCGCCGAAAGCAGAACTCGCTCAGGTGACCATCCCTCCCACAGAAGTCACACTGGTACCTCACCGCGCGCAAAGGGGGTTGTTGGTACGCTGGGCTGTGGGTATGGTTCACTTTGCCCTTCTGTGGCAAACACTCCTGCTGGATGGGTGGCATTGTGTCCAGCTTGTTCTTGAGGTGGTTTGGCTTGGGTGCCCACACCTGGTTCTTAGGTGGAGCTCTCGGGGGTTCCTCAAATACCCCATCCTTGGTGGTAGGCTTGACAGGCTCTTTGGTTGGAAGCTTGGCAAGTTTGGGAGTAGTGGTGGAGTTGGGCTTCTCACTAGGTTTCACACCACTCGACTCTCCAATCTTCCCAAAAGCAGAAAGATCAACACCCTGAGCAAGACCTACACCAGAACCTCCAGCAGCTCGCTTAAATTGGGAGATCATCATCCCGAGCTGCGGCTCACTACAGGAGACCCATGACAAGATGGTCTGAAGGTATGTGTTTTCTTCCTCGGTTTGCATCTTGCCATGCTTGACATTGGCTATCTCCATCTCCAAACCCTCGCACAAAGCACACCTCGTGACACAAGTGCTATCCGAGCTGGCCTTCTCTAAGGACTCAAGCTTGGCATTCTTCTCTGCCAACTCGGATTGCAAGACAGGACAAGTCTTGCACGCACCCAACAAGGAAGGTCTAGCCTTCAGCTCATCCAGCTCTCCTACCAACGCAGCATACTTTCCTCTCAGAGTGAGAAGGTCAGTCATGTGCGTGGTGCACGACTCGCACTCAACCTCCTCCGACACGACCACGGTGGACTTGGCAAACTCAAGCTCCCTCACCGTGTCCTCCCACTTCTACCTAAACTCCTTGCGCTCCCTTGCAGCACGCCTAAGCAACTTATCCTGGCTAAGGAGGGCAGCAGTAAGCTTCTCGACCTCGGAAGAAAGCTCGTCGTAGGTGAGAGATACCTGGGAGGTGTCGTCGTCGTCGTCGTTCTGAGGCGTGTGCTCCAGCTTGCCTCCGACCTCATCTCCAAGCGCCATGGTGCAGAGGCCTCCGTCGTCGGCGAAGAAGCAAAGACCGTTGAGTTGGTCGTCGATCTTCTTCCTCTTGTCGGACTCATCGTCGCTCGAGCAAGCGGAGTCGCCATCCGAGCCGTCGACGTCGCTGAGCGCGGCGAAGAATGCGCGCTTCTCAGCCTGAGCCTTCTCCAAGTACTTCTTCTTGATGTACTCTTTGTCGAAGCCGCCCTTCTTCTTGTGCGCTGGGGGGACGTGCTTCTCCTTGTACTTGGAGTCGTACTTGCGCCCATGATCGCCCTTCCCCGAATGCTTGTTCTTCTTGGGGCAGTTGGCGATGAAGTGGTCGGGGTCGCCACACTCGTAGCAGCCCGTGCGTCCTCCTCCGCGACGACGGTTCATGCGGTTGTTGTGGAACCGCGAGAACCGGTTGGCAAGCAAAGCCAACTCCTCGTCTCCCAAAGACTCCAGCTGGTCCTCAGTAACAGAAAAGAGAGAAGAGAGCGCAAAACCAGCTGAGGGGTTAGAGGAAGAGCCAGAAACCAAAGCCATGGACGGGCGAGAAGGATTTTCAAAAGAAGCCCTCGCCATGGCATCAATCTCACTGGACTTGAGCTTACTGAAGAGCTCGTCGCAGGTGAGGGTCTCATAGTTAGGTGATTCGATGATCGCCTGAACCTTGGAGTCCCACACCGAACGGTCAAGAGTGTGCAAAAGCTTCAAAGCACGCTCATGATCGTCAAAAGGCAACTGCTCCTTGTTAGCCCTCATCCTGTTGACAATCACCTGAAAGCGAGCGAATAAACTTTCTATGCTCTCGCCAGGCTGATGTCGAAAGTTCTCATACTCACGCTTGAACGACTCATAGAGTCGGGTTTTGACTTGAGAGGTGCCCTCATGGAAACGCATGAGGGTGTCCCAGATCTCCCGAGCCGTAGCGAGGTGAGAAACGCGATCAAACTCACCCATGCTCAAACAAGAGAAAAGAGCATTACGGGCTCGGCTATTGGCATCGTGCTCATCGATCTGCTGCTGAGTCGCACGAGCAGCCAAGACCACGTAATCAGGGTAGTTGCAAATATCCCAGATGGAAGCGCCCAAACTCTGCAGATAGGCCGACATACGTATCTTCCAATACGCATAGTTCGTCCCATCGAAAAACGGCGGTTTGCCCACGCCGCGATCCATGTCGCCTTCGGTGGATCTGGAACCGGCTAAGGTGGAAGATCCTTAACCTGCTCCGATACCAATTGAAGGACCGAAAAGCACTCAGAAAGCGACCAGAGGGGGGGTGAATGGGAGCTTCAAATTTTCCTTACGGAAACTAGTAGCTACTGTCCCAAGAATAAACCCCAGAAGCAAATCCTAGAGCTTGCAAATGTCCACGACCCTAGATGTAGGGTGGATGCTTCCAAGAAGCACAGCGGGACACTAGACAACTCTAGAAAGCCAACGCAAAAGACAGAAATCAATTCCGTCAACGAACGAGCGAACCGCAGACAAAACCGTGTGAAAACCGTAGCATCGGATGCTGCCTGCGTCCGATGCCAGACCACCGGACGCGTCCGATGCGAAAACTGCCTCTCGGAAACCTTACTGTTCCACCATCGGACGCTGTGAACAGTGAACAACCAGCGTCCGATGCTTTGGCTCCGGCGCGTCCGATGGCCAACGGACGCGTCCGATGCCTAGCGTCCGATGCCACTTCAAACGCTCAGAAAGTGACACGCGTCACCGGAGCGTCCGACGCTTAGAACCCTAGCGTCCGATGCTCCCGTGTCAGCGTCCGATGCCCCCGAAAACTGTGCGGTTCTTTGATGATTCAACCCGATTTCCTCCGAATCAAAAAGCTCTAGGCCTGGGATTCGATCTGAGGGGTCACAAGGATGTTAGTGAGCTATCTCTAAGAGATCATGGCTCGAACCTAACTCCAAATCGGTGAATCAAGAAATTTCGGGACACGGAAGCAAAAACACGATCCAAAACAAAAATCAATCGATCTCCTAGACCGTGAGGTTAGAGGTTAATTCCTTCGGTGGAAAGAAGTGCCTCATGATCTAGAACAACTTGGTTCAAACAGTTTTGCAAAAGATGAACCAACCAAAGAGATCAAGCGACGGGAAGAACGTGGAGAAAAAGGATTCCGCGAAGAACACGAACACAACGGAAATCACAGCCACGAATTGCAAGCCGAAGCGCAAACTCACGCTACGACAAGGAGGATACGGCCTCCTTTCCTCAGAATCAACAAGTACACAGAGTTCTTGGTCTCTCTGCGGATCTCAGCTACAGCAGGGGATGGGAGAGCAGGAAACCCTAATAGCAAAAGAGCAAATGAGATGGCTAAAAACTGAGAGATATGGGAGGAGGGTGTCTCCCGACTACTTATACTAGCCTTAGTCTATTTCCTACTCTACCCCTCTCTATTCTAATTACAGAGCGAACCAGCTAAACCCTAAGGTTATTCTGGACCAACTCGGTGGTAGGTGTATCCGACGGCCACGCCCGCACAAGTCGTCCGCGTTGCCTCCACGCAACCTTCCGATTGCCGCCACGTGCCGCCCTCGCTCTACACCCCCGGTTTTGAGGCCCAAACCGGGAAACCAGCCTTTTCCAATCAGTCCCCGGTTTTGAGGCCCAAACCGGGAAACCAGCCCACCAGCCTGAGTTTTGTGGCCCAAACTCAGAAACCCGCAGCGCCCGAGTTTTGAGGCCCAAACTCGGAAACCGGCCCATCGCCCGAGTTTTGTGGCCAAACTCGGAAACCGTCCGCACCCAGGTTTTGTGGCTCAACCTGGAAACCGAGCACCCGAGTTTTGAGGCCCAAACTCGGAAACCGTTCACCTGTTGGTTTTTCTCTGGCTCAACCAACAAACCGGAGCTGTAGAGGGGATGCACCACCCGTGCACCCCGTCCACCGACACGTGTCCCCAGGTCCTCGACCCGAGCAACACCGTGCCTCGCAAGTCTCCGCTCGTCGCTGTCCCAGGCTGCCAGCTACCACAGCTGATCCTCAGGCACTCCGGTCCCTCAGTCCAAGCCTCACATCCGCCCTTCACTACTCGATACATCGGCATGGCACGTCCGCCGCACGGCACGCCCATCCTTCATCGCACCCAGTCCGTCGGCACGGCACGTCTCAACTTGACCTTCACCTTGCCCTCGATCACTGTCTCCGTGCTCGACACCTGCACAACACAAGCCAAAGAACATGCGATCAATCCAGTTGACAATCACTCATCACTCAGAGACTCGGTATACACCCATGTATCCGCACCTTCACCTCGCCATAGACCACTGTATCCGAGCTCCACACCTGCACATCAACACAGCCAAGAGACACATGTCGCACACGCACACCAACACAGAAACACCACAACTCAACGCCACCGGTTAGTCATAAACATTAAGCGCATAGCGACATATGGACTAAACCGGGTAAAATCCTCAAACCTTCCTCATCAAAGTCAATCATTCCTCATATATGTTCTCAGGAGACGACAATTCCGAAGGTGCCACAGCCCATCCAACCCCGTAGAACCTATTAGGCATGCATTAATGTAGATGCTAGCGCTTTACATTCTGCAAACTGAACTGTGATAGGATGCATGATAGATTGCTTGTGGAGCCATTACCTTGTCGCAACCTTTCCCCTGCACACCCGCTTATAGGTTAGATACCGCTTATTCACGCATGGTACTTGCTTCTTCTACGCATTATATCTGTGATGTGATGCTTGTGATGATGCTTGTGTTTGGCTAAGGCACGTGGTGCCATAACAACGGGATGATATATGGGGAGATCTTGGCGTGTGTCTTGGGTGCGTGTGGGTGAGGGTCGAGTCGATCGGACAAGATCTACGACGAGTCCGGTGACGAGTCTTGCCGAGGGAATGTGACCTGGGCATTCCCTGGGGAGTACCTGTGGCGGGTACATTATGACCTTGAGAAGAGGTCCTGAGGAGGAGTTCCTTCGTGGGGCGAATCCCCGGGATAGAGGTGCTGTGTCAGCACGGGGGTGATGGAAGCCCCAAGGAGGAGGTATCTTGTCCGATCCTTAGGGCCCAATTGCGCTGGGGTGATCAGACCATAGTACCTTCGTGCGCACCACTTGTTCTTGCATGGGCACAGAACCGTTCCTACCCCCTGGGCGAAACGATGCCGTTATTGCTAGGCTGAAAGGTGATAAGTGTATGGAGGTAAGGGCTGGATACCCACACCCTCCTAAGACAACGTGGTGTTTTATTTGGTACGCCAGGATCCACGTCTCACAGTCTCAGCGTTACGGTGGTTTTCCACCGGGGTGCCCTAGGGCTAAGTGGTAGGATGGCATCGTTGCGGATTAGGGGGAAGTTCGGAATCAGTCTAGGCGAGCGCGATCGTCGATGATGACTAACCTGTGGTTCCAGGCGTACACGCTCTGCAGAGTTGATCGATCTATACGTATAGTCGTGTCCACGGTCATGGACAACACTATGGCGCTCAGTTTCCCCCGGACTTAGTGAGAGGTGTCCTTTCTTCTCTTCCCCTGGTTGATAGGCCCGGCATGGCCGTTGAGGCAAGTAGCGAGAGGGAGTCGCCCTTGCCGCTTAGAGAGTGTGAGAGTGTGTGGTAAGATGTGTGTGGATGGTCTGGTTGGGACATCCGGGAGGGTGATCGGGTGGCCGATCACGTGACTGGATGATGGAAATAAAACTTGACGAACTATATACTATAAAAGATGACTATATGCATAGGAAAACTACAACCATATTAGGTTCTTTTGCTCTACCCTTGCATCCACCTACCACATAGCAAAATTAAGCATAGGATGGGAAAGTGTGGCCAGTACAAATCATACTGAAAATTTGGTTAACAGGTGTTGAGCCCGAGTATGACTACGAGGGCGATGGATGGGAGGACTAGGGGGCCTTGTTCTACGCTCAAGTCGGAGGTGTCGACAAGTCTGCTACTGAGATCGTGTCTTTTGATGCTGTTCTAGATGTCATGTGATGCTTGATTCCGCCAAGTGGCGATGTAATAATAAGTAAATCCTGCTATTTGTACTCTTAAGACAGGGATTCGATGTATGCACTTTGGTTATCAACTGAATTTCTATGATAATGTGATGGCATGATCTTTGGAGACTGTCGCATTGTTGTTGTATCTGTGGATTTCCCTTCGAGGAAATCATGGTACGTTTCATATATATACCCATTCAAGAAGGCACTCTTGACATCCATCTGATAAAGCTTAAAACCCTTCGAAGGAGCAAAGGCTAGGAGGATTCTAATGGCTTCTAAACGGGCTACAGGGGCAAAGGTTTCCTCATAGTCTATCCCCTCTTTTTGGCAAAAACCCTGGGCTACTAGCCTAGCCTTGTTCCTCACTACCATCCCATCCTCACCCTCTTTGTTTTTGAAAACCCATTTGGTACCTATAGGGTGGCATTCTGGTGGAGGTGGAACTAGGGTCCAAACTTGGTTTCGCTCAAAGTTTTCTAACTCCTCATGCATGGCATTAACCCAGTTAGAATCAGAAAGGGCATGTCCAACATCTTTGGGCTCCAAAGAACGAATGCAGAATGAGCAAAGTGAGAGATTCCATACGCTCGCGACCGCGTGACTCGCTGGTCGATGCCGCCGATCATCTGCTGCGGGGGGTGAACTTGCTGAACGCTCCGGGGCGCTTGCCTCGCCGAAGTCGCCTCCCCCTCGCCAGATGCTGTCGCTCCCTCAGGTGCAGTGGGTGCTCGCTGGAGAGGTGGCTCTAGAGGACCCCAAGAAGAAGATGTCGTGGGATCGGGTCCTCGAGCTGAAGTAGACGTCGCAGGGTCGACGGGGGTAGCCAGTGGAGTTGGCTCGGGATCACCCCAATCGGCATTCTCCTGCTCCTCCTCCACAAAGATGGTCTCTCCCAGCTCCTGTTCTCCTGCAACATCAAAAGCAGAAGAAACACAAGGCATAGTCTCGTCGAATGTGACCTCGCAGGTCTCCACTATCCGGTTAGTTTCAAGGTTAAGAACTCGATAAGCGCGCGAATGCGAAGCATAACCAAGAAACACGCCATCAGCAGAGCGAGATTCAAATTTGTCCAAATTGCCTTGCTTCAGGATAAAGCACTTACACCCAAACACCCGAAAATGAGACACCTTGGGTACCCGTCCAAAACGCAACTCATAAGAAGTTTTCTTCATGAAAGCTCGAAGAAAGATGCGATTTGAAACATGGCAAGCGGTGTTGATCGCCTCGGCCCAAAACCGCCTAGGAGTCCTATGCTCATCGAGCATCGTCCTGGCCATCTCAACAAGGTCCGGTTCTTGCGCTCAACAACACCGTTCTGCTGGGGGACATAAGGAGAAGAGAACTGATGCTCGATTCCATTAGAAGAACAAAAAGAAGCAAACTGAGAGTTATCAAACTCAGTACCATTATCGCTACGAATAGCTCTAATGGTATCTGGAGGAAACTTAGTTTTCAACTTCAAAATCAGATCACGAGCAAAAGGAAACACTTCATCCTTACCCTCCATGAAGAACACCCAAGAATACCTCGAAAAATCATCAACGATCACTAGAATGTACCATTTCCCACCCGCTGAGCAAACCCGAGCTGGACCAACTGTGTCCATATGTAAAAGCTCGCTGGGTCGCTTTGTCATCACCTGATTAACAGGTGGGTGAGAAGCAGCAACCATCTTCCCGTGACGACACGGATGGCAAACAAGGTCCTTCTGAAACTTAAGCTTGGGCAATCCTTGGATTAGGCCAAGTGAGCTAAGTCTTGCAAGCAAGTCAAAACTCAAGTGACCAAGCCTCCTATGCCACTTCCACAAATCAGAAGAAGGACCAGCCATCAAACATCTAGCAGAGCCGAAAGAACGAGAAAAGTCGGCTCTGAAAACACGGCCAAAAGGGACGATCCAACAAACAAGATCTCCCCGAGGGTCTAAAACACGACTCAAACCCTTCTTAAAGCGCACTTCACAATCATCCTCAAGAAGTTGCGAAACGGAAAGCAAATTGTAATGCAAGTTCGAAACCAAAGCAACATCCTTAAGGACAAAATTCTCATTGAGCCGAATGGCTCCTTGAGAAACAACCTTACCTCTACTATTATCCCCGAAAGTGATGTACTCCTTGTGCATCACGAGGCTAAGGCTGGAGAACCATTCCTCCTTTCCGGTCATGTGGCGCGAACACCCGGAATCCATGAGCCACATGTTCTCCAACCGAAGTTCCTGCATCAATAGAAAGGCAGGAAGTGAGCATATGGCACAACACTGGGGTTAGTATACTGAGAAGGATACCAGTGCTGTGTCATAGGCCCAGAAAAAGTGTTAGGAGCAACACCAAACTGTCCTCGTCCCATGGGTGGATAGCGATCACCACCAAACTGAAAGGGTGGTCCGCTATGGAACGGAAAACCTCCAAACTCACCACTATGTCCCATCTGAGCGAAGCGATCACCACCATATTTGAAAAGGTGGTCCGCTATGGGACTGAGCAGCAAAGCCTCTTACACCCGGCTCACGGTCGTATTGAGAACGACCAGAACCGCGATGGGCACGACCACCACCCCGTGGTCTAGCTGCCAGGGGCCTAGCTACCTGAGGGAGTGCACCTCCAGGCCTAGCGCCCTACCTCTGAACTTCCCGACCCTGCACACCATGGAGAGGGTGGTGCCTGGCCTGGTTGTTCAGCTCCAACTCCTTCCTAGCGTCTCTCTTCCTCCGAAAGCAAAACTCAGCTAGGTGACCCTCACGGTGACAGTACTCGCACTCAAACCTCACCACTCTCTTGGGTTGTTGGTTCCTAGTGTTGCGAGGGTTGTTCACTCTGGCTGGCTGCTTGCCCTTCGGAAGGGGATCACTAGAGACATCAGGAAGGGTTTCAAGTGTGTTCCTAAGATGGTTAGGTTTTGGAATCCACACTTGCTTGCGAGGTGGAGCCTTGGGAGGTTCATCAAGGATACCATCCTTGGTGATAGGCTTGGGAGGCTCAGGTGGGGTGATCTTGGTAAGCTTAGGGATAGCGGATGGCTTCTCACTCGGGTTCACTCCGCTAAACTCACCGATCTTGCCAAAGATACTAGCGCCCTTCCCACCTGAAGCAAAGCCTACTCCCGAGCAATCAGTTCCCCTATTGAACTGACTGATCATCATGCCCAACTGCGGCTCACTGCATGACATCCAACTCAGGATGGACCGAAGATATGTGTTTTCCTCCTCGGTTTGCATCCTGTCATGCTGACAGTTGGCAATCTCAAGCTCCATCCCCACGCATCGCTCACATTGAGCGGACAAAGTGCTAACTGAGCTGGCCTTCAAGGCTTCAGTAAACATGGCATTAACTTCTGCCAACTCAGTTCGCAAGCTAGGACAAAGCTTGCATGCACCAAGCAGGAAGGACCTTGCCTTCACTTCCTCCAGCTCCTTCTTCAGGGAGGGACACTCTTTGCAATCACCTACCAAGTCTAGCCTACTCTTCAGCTCATCATACACCTCAATCAAAGAGGCATACTTGGTTTGCAAGGTGGCAAAGTTTGTCATGTGCATCGTGCACTCCTCACACTCCTCCACATCGGTCACCTTCACCTCAGACCTAGCTAACTCAAGCTTCTTAAGCGCCTCATTCATCTTAGCTTTAAACTCATTGCGCTCTCGGATAGCTCGCTTGAGTTGCTTGTCCTGAGCGAGAACTATGTCGACAAGAGAGTCGCGCTCGCCGGTAAGACGATCAACAAGAGAAGAGGTTGATACCTCGGAAGCATCGTCGCTGTCGTCGTCGTCGTCGTCGGTGTCGGCGTCCTTTGCCTAGCATTTGGCGTCCTCTTCGTCCAAGGCCATGGTGCAGAGACCCTTGGAGGAGTGGCCGAAGAAGCAGAGTCCGTTGAAGCGTTCTTCAGTCTTGTGCTCGGACCCATCGTCGCTGGAGTCGCCGTCGGAGGTCTTCTCGCCGTCACTGATGGTGGCGAGGAAGGCACGCCGACCGGCGTCGAAAGCCTTCTCCATGTCCTCTCGGCGATAGCTGCCGTTCTTCTTCTTCCCGGTCTTGTTCTCCGGCTTGCCCTTGCGCCTGGAGTTGCGGTTCTTGCCGGGGAAGTTCTTATCGTTCTTGGGGCAGTTCGCCATGAAGTGGTCTAGATCACCACACTTGTAGCAGCCCTCGCGTGCGCCACCACGTCGGCGATTCAGGCGGTTGTTGTGAAACCGCGAGAACCGGGTGATGACGAGGGCGAGCTCGTCGTCTCCAACCGCCTCCAACTGCTCCTCCGTGACTGTAAGCAGAGATGACAACGAAAACAGAGGAGGTGAGGGGTCAGCAGAGAAAGTCGATCCACCTGTGCCAGAGACCAAAGCCATGGTATGTGAAGATGGGTTCTTCAGCTTGACCTGAGTCAGGTGATCGATCTCGGTGGACTTGAGCTTGCTGAACAGCTCGTCCACGGTGAGGGTGTCATAAGATGTAGACTCTATGATGGTCGACACCTTCACCTCCCATACCCTCCGATCCAGGGCCTATAGCAACTTGAGAGCCCTCTCATGATCGTCATAGGGTAGGTTAGCCCGATTGGCACGCATCTTGTTCACAATCGTTTGGAAACGAGCGAACATAGCGTCAATCGTCTCTCCCTCCAACTGAACAAAGTTCTCGTACTCGCGCTTGTACGTCTCGAAGAGTCTGGTCTTGACCTGAGCGGTCCCCTCATGATAGCTCTGAAGCTTCACCCAGATCTCTCGTGCCGTCTCAAGCTCAGAGACACGCTCGAACTCAGGAAGGGAGATGCTGGCCAAAAGAGCGTTACGAGCCTTGGAGTTGGCCTCGTGCTGGTCAATCTGGATCTGACCCACACGAGCCGCAAGGACTACGTACTCAGCGTTCTCACATATCTCCCAAACAGAAGATCCGATGTTGTTGAGATAAGAACGCATCCGAATCTTCCAATAGGGATAGTTCGTTCCATCGAACCACGGAGCCTTGCCGTTCCCTCGTTCCATGTCGCCCTTAGGATCCGAAACCGATTAAGGTAGAGAAGATCCCTTAGCCGGCTCTGATACCAATTGAAGGACCGGATTAGCGACCAGAGGGGGGGTGAATGGGAGCCTCAAATTCAACTCGTGAATAGTATGGCCCTTGTCCCAGAAAGTCACCCCAAAAACAAAGACTCGAAACGACCGGAGAGTTCTCGACCTACGAGTAGGTGGATACCCTAGGAGATGTCCTAGTGGTATAGCGGAACCTCAGGAGAAACTCCAAAACCAACTGCCAAAGCCACGGACCAAAACTGCACAATCAGCAGATTAGCGGACTGTCCGGGGTCAGAGTCCCGGACTGTCCGCCGTTGAGTCCCGGACTGTCCGCAACTGGGAGCCGGACTGTCCGCCGGCAAAAACGCAGAAACCAAACAGTGCTGCAAGTCTGCTGGACAGGTCCCGGACTGTCCGCGGGTTTGTACCGCGGACTGTTCGCCGTTCACTCGACAGTGAACAGTCAGGGGTCTTCACCTGACTGAACCAGCCAAATCCCGATCCCCGGACTGTCCGCCGCTGGGGGCGCGGACTGTCCGCGGATGAACAGAAAGCACAATTCTGCTCGGGATAAAAAGGCAAATCTATTGGAACTCCACCAAATCAAAAGGGACTTCGATCAAACTTCTCCAAAATGATCCTCTATGTATTGGGGTGTTAATCCTAAGAAATCATCGCACCAAACCAAGTCAATCAAGAGAGATTCGTGGATCACCGAGAAAGGGGGAAGAACGAAGAACGAACGCGAAATCAACCCGATCTATGGATTCGTGAGGATAGGAGAGAAATCCTTCGGTAGAAAGAAGGGGCTCACGACCAAGAACAAATTGATTCAAGTGGAATCGAAAATCATCTCGCGGAGAGGGAGAACGAGGCAAATCTCCGGGAGATGAAAAACCAAAACGTGAAGAACACAGAACACGATTCAATTTCAGCCGAAATTCCTCCACACGAGGAGACAACGAGAATACGGTCTTGTTTCCTCAAAAGATCCAAATACGCAGAGGTATGATTCCCGTCTCTGCGGATCGCTTGCAGTGAGGTATGATTAGAACCTAAGCAGAGGGCTAGAGAGAGAGAGCTCAGGAACAAATGACTGCAAGGATAGAGGGAGAGGAGGGGTGCCTCTCTTATTTATAGCCTAACACAATAATCCCCTTTCTACCCCTAGATACAAGAGCGAAGCGGCCAACCTAGGGGTATCCCGGTCCAACTCTGCTGATAGCCGATCCGACGGCCACACGCCCATCTCATCCTTAGCTTCGCCTCGACGCAAGCCTCAGGATGCCGCCACGTGCCGCCCTGTCGACCGCCGCGCCTACTTCGCGAATAGCTGCGCCGCCGCGCCAGCCTCTTCACGCCGCCACGCGTCGACCGTCCTTTTTATGGACCTCCCCCAGTTTTGAGGCCGAAACCGGGAAACCTGGGCCTTCCCCCGGTTTTGAGGCCGAAACCGGGAAACCTGTCCTCAGGCTGAGTTTTGTGGCCCAAACTCAGAAACCCGTGCGCCCAGGTTTTGAGGCCCAAACCTGGAAACCGTCCATGCCGAGTTTTGAGGCCCAAACTCGGAAACCGGCCACCCCGAGTTTTGAGACTCGGAAACCGTCGAGGGTAGCTTTTCGAGGCTCAGCTACCGAACCCGTGCCATAGACGGGATGTGGTTCGCACACCCCGAGTCCCAGCACCGATGCCAGAGCATGTCCAGCCTCCACGCCGGGCACAGTGCATTCGCCATCCTCGTCGGCCTCCCGCCAAGTGTCACGACGCCATCACCTTCCTCCCGACTCGGCCGATGCACCGCACATCCCCATGTCCTCTTGCTTGTCAACGCCACGTGCCAGCTACCACAGCTGGTCCTCAGGTCTCCTGGTCCGTCGGTCCAAGCTCCACGTCCGCCCTTCACCGTTCCCGGTCCGTCGGCACGACACGTCCCTACTTGACCTTCACCTCACCTTCGACCACTGCCCGAGCTCCGCACCTGCACATCAACACAGCCAAGAGACATGTTGCCCATTGATCGATCACTCATCACTCAGGAAGGGAACCACAAGGGCACATATCAACCTTGTGTTCTCAGAGGACTATGTCCTAAGAAAATGTGAGGACACATCTTTTGTCTACTCACTATGTATCCAAAAAAAAGAGAGAATTATCATTAGCTCTAGACCCCAGAAATTAACTAGGAAGGATTATGAAATCTCTCTCTATACACTTCCACATAACCACACATGCACATCTTGATCAATTTTTATGACTTGTTGCTCCTTATGATCTGAGTGTCTAGCTTAGCAATAAACATCAGGCAATTTGCTCATGGTTCTTAGCCTACCTATAACTCCACATATCATTCTTTAGAAATAGGAGAGGCTACATTTTGGCCTAAGTGAGGATTTAAACACCATTGAGTGATTGAGTGAATCTTGGAGGACTTAAGCAAGTTGTTATCTTTTGAAAACCTTGAAAAACCTCCAGACAGAATCCTAGTCAAACTAAGCAAGATAAAAGTTTCCTATCTACTGCTTTATTTCACTCTTGCATGTTTGAAGTGAAAAGCTATAAGCCCCACATTGCTATGATTAATGATATATGCTAAGTTATTTCTCACTATACAATATGCACTTGCAGACATCTTAAGTTGCTATCCATTTCATGCTCAATGCTTAAACCGCATTGTTGCTCGAGGACGAGCAACAGGTTAGCTTGGGGGAGCTTGTTGACGGTCCTTAAACACCTGTTTTACCATCAACATTTGACCCTAATGTCCACCAAAAAGGCATGAAATGTAGTCAAATAGGTTTCAAACTAACCAAATTCCACATGTCCATAGAATTTTATTTGAATGCAGGATTTGAACCAAATTTGGACATATGGACCCACCAGAGGCCAAGCCCACTCAGCAGGGCCCAAATGGGCCTAAGGGGGGTGGCGCCTGCCACCCCTAGGTGGCGCCCGCCACCTCTAAGTGGCGCCCGCCACTTGGGTTGGCCCAAGTGCCACTCCCTGCCACGTCACCGATCCGTGTGACCTCCCCAAGGCCAAATTCTGGCCCTTGGTCACCAGGTCAGTGGCATCGGACGACTCAGGGAAGAGTGGCGTGGACCAAGGCTGAATGTCGGTTGCTAGGACATGCAACCGACCTCCAAACCGCCTTGGACAACCACCTGGATGCCGTTGAAGCAGAGGCGGTTCATCCAACGGCCAGGGGACTGGCGGCCGCCAGTAGGGGGTGGCGCCCGCCACCTGACCTAACCCTAGGTAGGTTGGCTGCCCACTATAAGAACCCCCCTCACTCATTTGGGCTATAAATACCCCCCTGGCGACACTACTTCATTCACACCAAACACACCCTCATATCCCACACTTCCAAGAGAAGCAAAGCAAGAGAAGCAAGTGAGAGTTAGGTTAGAAGCTTAGAGAGCTTAGGCAAGTAGGTAGCTAGTAGAGCAAGGCATCTTCACCCTCGCGGTAGCGCTGCTCAAGGCTTAGCTCAAGAGTAGAGGCGTGCGAGTGATCGGTTCTGGAGCTGGGAAGAGTCTTCCTTTCGTCTCCAGTTCAGGTTTTGCTCTTGTTACTCAAGCATTTACTATATTCTAGTTCATCATTTCAAGTATTACTTTATTCTACTTATCAGTATTGAGTGGTATACTTGATTGATTGCTTGAGTGCCTAGCTATCCTACAGATCAATTCACTTAGCCATAGTAGTTAATCCCTAGTGAGCTTAGTGTTTGATCTTTGTCAATAAGTTTCTTAGTTAGTTTAGTGTTTATCTTATTAAGTCAAGTGTTTGCTCTGACGTCCGCAAGGGTGTTTCTATTCAAAGCTAGGGTAGAGATAGTTAGAATATAATTAAGCGTGGTGCTTAGTTATAGACTTACCTTCAGATACGGCTGGACCCCCGGATAGCTGTGGTAGCAAGCAGGTGGTGACAGCCCTGTGCGCCTTGAATTCCACCACGTAGTTGGCCCAGTTTAACAGTAAGGCTCGTTGTGCTAGCGTTCAACCTAAGTAAGTGGTGAAGGCTAGTACGCCTCGATACTTCACAAGATAGGAATAAAACTTTACTTAACTTAGTTGCTTTATTGTCTTTTGCCTGCCTTGCTTCGTAACTATCTTGCTTCATAGTTATCTTGCTTTGTAGTTATCTAGGAGTAGTTATTAGTTAGTTATCTTAGTTACCCTTGGTTATCCTATTCGAATTATCTACCTTTCCATCCACCCAACTTTAGCCATCCACTTCATCCTTACCTATCCACCCATATATTCTTTCTAGCCTTTCATCTTCCCTTCTCCCCTTTTCCTTTTTCTTATTTCTTCGACTCTCATCCCCTCCTTGACTCAACTCATACACCACCCTAGCCTTCTCTTGGGATCAAATAAATCGACACCTGGTACTCCCAGGCGAAGTGCTACTACGATAGTTCTGTGCGCTTGTAGAATCTTCTCCTGGTAGATTGCAATCTCTCTAGTTAGCTCCTACTAGTGTCAGGATTGACAACCCCGTTTGGCATTAGTAGACAGCTGCTTTAGCTCCTCTCCTTTAGGTATAGTGACCGGTCTTGCTTCAAGCATTTCTGACGCCGTTGCCGGGGATAGACTCCATAGTCTACTCCTAGTAACAACGTTAGCGAGTGCCAACAAGCATCTCTGGGCCATTGCCGGGGATAGTTGCCTAGCACTATCTTTAGTGAAGCTAAGAACTACCAACAGTGCCTTGATATCTTTACTCATTTTATCGAATTTCAGATTCGGCATATACCAAGGCATGAGAATCATAAAGCCAACATATTAGCTCAACAAGCGTCTGGCTATAGTATCAGCAGATGTAATTTTCACATAAAGCCGATGCAACAACATGCAGAAGTATTGTCGGCTCGTAAAGCCGACCAGTTTGTTTTTAAACCAGTTCGGCCACCTTACCCCGGAGACCAGGTATACATTAAGCATACTTGGGTAGACACTTTGGCTGACCAGGTTGCTCGTGAATCAAGTCAGTTAATTCGTTAGATTGACCTGGTCGATCCTAGAACGATTAATTCAGTTGATTTATCTGGAAGAATTCTAAATCAGTCCAAGTCAAGTTCCAATGAAAGTGAAACTGATTTAGAAGATTGGAGAACTCCCTTGCTAAAATATCTCAGTAATCCGAGTACTAAGGTTGATCAAAGTGTTCGGCAGAGTGCGTTTAAATATGTACTGCACAATGATGAGCTTTATCGAAGAACTGCCGAAGACTTGTTGCTTAAGTGTTTGGGATCTGATCAAGCAAAGGTGGCTATGGGAGAAGTTCATGAAGGTATTTGTGGTACACATCAATCGGTACCAAAGATGAAATGGCTATTACGCAGAGCTGGGTTTTACTGGCCCACGATGATGGCTGATTGTTTTCGTTACTACAAAGGATGTGAAGAATGTCAACGGTTTGGAAATATACAGCTTGCACCTGCTGCTATGCTTCATCCTATTATCAAACCATGGCCTTTTCGTGGTTGGGGGCTAGACTTCATTGGCCAAATTCATCCCCCATCTTCAAAGGGACATCCTTTTGTTCTGGTCGCTACCGATTACTTCACTAAATGGACTGAAGCGGTGCCTTTGAAGAATATGACGCACAAGGAGGTGATTGAGTTTATTACTGAGCATATTATATATAGATTCGGCATACCTCAAACATTAACTACAGATCAAGGAACATCTTTTATCTCTAAAGAGGTACGGGACTTCGCCGAATTATACTATGCTCAAGCTAATGGTCAGGCAGAGTCTAGTAACAAGACTTTGATCAAGCTTATCAAAAAGAAGATTGAGGATAACCCAAGGAGGTGGCATGAGGTTTTGTCTGAGGCTCTATGGGCTCATCGAATATCAAGGCAAGGTGCTACGAAAGTTACTCCTTTTGAGCTGGTATATGGTCAAGAAGCGGTGCTGCCTGTCGACGTAAATCTGGATGCATATAGACTGGCTAAACAGAATGATTTATTTGCTGTTATGTATCATGATGCCATGATGGACAACATTGATGAAGTGACCGATAAAAGATTAAAGGCTCTTAAGGAGATGGAGAAAGACAAAGCCCGGGTTGCCAGAGCTTACAACAAAAAGGTGAGAAGCAAATCGTTCCAAGTGGGAGAATTGGTGTGGAAGACTATATTACCGCTTGGATCGAGGAGCAATAAGTTTGGCAAGTGGTCGCCGAGCTAGGAAGGTCCTTATAAAGTGATCAAAGTGATATTCGGGAATGCATATATGCTAGAGACATTACAAGGTGAAAGTCTCCCAAGAGCAATGAACAGAAGGTATTTGAAAAAATATTTTCCAAGTGTTTGGCAAGAAGCTTGAGCGCCTTTTAAACAATGGCCGACACATGTATCGCCCTTAGAACAAAAATAATTAGAATATTTATCCTTAATTATCGAATAGCCGATGAGTTGGACATCGTTGTTATTTGGTTTGTTTTTAGTTTTGCTAAAGATCACCTAAAAATAGGGGGCATATGTTGACACTCAAAAGTGTCACAGATAAAGATGAATTTAGAAGAGGTATTCGGCCTGTAATATTAGGGTCGAAATCGTCTAAGTCAAATGAACCTGATCATTTTGGACCTCCGACCAGTTATGTTATGTCCGACCAGGTGATGCTGGTCGGAGGCCTTATGGTTGTGATGGATGCTTAGTCCAGTGCTAATATATAGACCCTTCTATTGTAAGGATGTTTTGTTGATCAGTATGGGCTGATAAAGCCCATTAAACCGATATAGTCGATTCAAGGATCGACAAGATCAGGTTTACCTTGTTTCGTCCGGATTGGATTCTTGAATTCTATATTTTGATAGAGTCCGGGTAGGAAACTTAGAGATCGTATCTGGAGATGTTTCCTATTGGGATAAGACCAGCCCCCTCTATATATATGAGAGGATCATGGCCGATTGAGGTATCCAACCCTAATCGATCAAAACCAATCTACTATCCCTTTTACCCTTTTCCTCTCCCTATCCTGCTGTTCGGCGTGTCTCCCGACGAGGCTCGACGGCGTTCTAGGCGGCCTTGCTGGTTCTAGAACAACCTCTACGTGCTTCTCCCCGACGGGTCTTCCCGGGAGGAGTTCTAGAGTTATCAACATAGGGATCTAAAACCCTAAATCGGCTTAGACCGGTCTCTAGATCGGTTTTCGTCGGCTTAGCCAGGGTCCTTGCTGTCTCAGGTTGATCCGCAACCTCTTCGGGCGTTCTAGCCCTGCTGGTGTGTGATTCGGATCATTTCCGACGTCAACAGCAGCTGGTCCTCCGGCACTGCGGTCCGTCGGTCCAAGCCTCATGTCCGCCCTTCACCGCCCCCGATCCGTCGGCACGACACATCTCTATTTGACTTTCATCTCACCATCGACGACTGCCTCCGAGCTCCACACCTGCACAACAACATAGCCAAGAACACATGTCTCCACTCACCCATCCTGGTGAGCCTATTGATCAATCACTCATCAGAAAGGGCCGAACCACAAGGGCACATATCAACCTTGTGTTGGAATAAAGTATGCTCATGCCATGTTATTCTTCCTTAAAATAGAGCTTGTTGACGGGGTTTTGAGTGTATTATTTTGGTAATATTCTACCATCAACATCCAACAAATATAGTTTGACATGAAACCCGACTTGAACAAGTGTGAATGAAGAGTCCATGAGCTGGCATATTCCTTCAGATTCTTACATAGGGCACATGTGTAGCGTATGAAACCATCCCGTTTGTTTGTCTTGGTCACACCTAAGAAATAGTGCACGTCCCTTCAATAAATTCTAGGGAGCGGCGATCGGTATTATACATCCAATGGTGTGGTATCATCTACATTACATGACATATTATGAAAACCTTGAACATAATTTTTTTATTACACAACATGCATGACACCACACAGTTGATTAGTTTAAGTAAATCTTGCTACAAGGTAGAGAATCCCAACTAGCACTAAACAAACTAAAACTAAAATGCACTTCATTAGCATAATTAGTTCACGTACGATCCCAACTAAAACAGACAGATCATTCATTTGTTCATCATCGATGGCCTTCTTCCGCTGGCTCACTGCCTCATCATCGGGAGCTCCAACAGCATGTGCAAGAGATTTTTGCACGTGTTCAACATAATCTTCCTCCCAGTACCAACCATCACATCCGCCAGTGTCGTCCCTCTGAAATTATTATAACAAAAAAAACTTTAATCAAAATCATCAAGAAAAGCATCTACAAATCAACCTTAATAATCAAATGTAACAAAATAACTCACGTTGTGATTCAGACACTTGTACAAGATATACGTCGCTTATTATTGGGTCCTTCCTTCCTCACTTAGTACTCTATAATAATCTTCAGCTCACACTCGCCGCACACAATGAGAGGGAGGTCTGGCCTCAGTCGCTTTAGAACCCGATGAGAGGCCGATGAACCGGTCACAGTTGTCATCTACTCTCTATACTCATTTTTCTAAACTGGTGTAAATTCCTCATTGTTATAAACAATAAGATTAAAAATACCCTAAAATTCTCTATTTCTCTAGCTAAACAATGAAATGTGCTATCCATACTAGCAATAAAGAACTATCAAGTGATTTTGATGAACTATTTTAAGCTTCCTTCATCCAAATGTGCAAACTATCAAGTGATTTTGAGATTAAAATAGTGTAGAAATCATAAAAAAACCCATTTTAAAATCACATTATTCTACACTACAAAATGAGATAAGCTACTGATGAACCATGAGAGGATGAAGTTAGTAACCTCTTAATCCGAAGAAATAGTGGTCGAGTCAAAGAAGATCACCAATGGGCGTCAGAGAGTAAGAACAAGTGGCTGAGTTCAAATGGCTCGAACTGGGGGAGAAAGAGAGGTGCAGGGTATATAGCTAGGGAGCTTTAGTCCCAGTTATTGTGCCAAACCTGAACTAAAGGTTGCCCTTTAGTTCTGGTTGTTGCCACAAACCGGGATTGAATCTTTAGTCCCAGCTGGTAGTACCAACCAGGACTAAAGGTGGACCTTTAGTCCCGATTGGTAATATGGCCCATGACTAAAGGTCCCCGGCTGCCACAGTAGCCATTAGGCAGGGGTCTTTAGTCCCGGGCCATATTATAAACCAAGACTAAAGGTCCCTTCATTCCCGAACGCAAAATATGTTGAGACTAAATCTAAATTTGGGTGTGGTTCAAAAGTCTATTCTTTGATAGTGGTTGTTACTTCAACAGTTACACCACTTATATGAAACCCAAGAAGAACAAGTCAAGGAAGCATCACTCTCAAAAGAAACAAGCCACAAAAGATGGATGAGCAGACTGCTCAGGAGAGGTGTCAAGATATGAAGATCGATACAAGAATAAACATAAGCTCACCTAAGAAAGAAGCTCTACCACCAATGGAGAAGGTACCGGTCACTACAGAAAATAAAGAAGAAGAAGAAGAACCTCAACATAGTGAACCACAAGAAGTGAAACCTCAGACTAAGAAAGTGTGGAAGAAGAAAGAGACAACACCAAAAGAGGAGGTGAAAGGACCATGACGGCTAAGAGGGGGGTGAAATGGGCAACTAAAAACTTTACTCTAATTATGGCCTCTAATTACCACCTAGCTTAGATCAAAACCTATGCAAGAAAGTAAACTATATAAAGTGCAACTAAGGTTTTGCTAGGTGTGTTGCTATCTCTACCGCAAAAGAGTAATGCGACCTAGGTTCCAATCCTATCAACTAACCTATCAACTAAGCTAGGAAAGGTAAAGTACATAATTAAGGTAGCAAAGTAAATGCAGAAGATAAAGAGCAAGGTAGAGATGCAAACTCCCGTCGACGACTCCGGTATTTTTACTGAGGTATCGAGAAGCACGCAAGCTTCCCCCTAGTTCTCGTTGGAGCCCCTCGCAAGGGGGATAGCTCCGGTCCTTCCCCACGCGCAAGTGAGTCTCCAGTTAAGCCACTCGTGGCAAAGCCTCTCCCGGATGCTCCCTGTCATCTCCACTATCAAGCTTCCGGCCGAACCGCCGTGGGCCTTGTTCGCTTCAGTACACGGTGGCGGCCACACCACAAACGCGGTTGGTGTGGTCTCACAAGACTACAAGCCCCTCCGATGTACAACAATGGTGCGCGCAAGCACTGAGTAGCAAGAGGTATGCAAACCTCACTAAACACTAGGCCTAAACCTAGAGCAAGTGCATGAGCGGTGGTCTAACTAGCCTAAGCACTTCGCAAAGCACCTACACTAATCACCATGTGAATCACTAAGCACTATGCATATGGAGGCACTAATATGGTGTAGCAACACCCTTGGTATGTTTCCTCACTCCTCTACACCTCATTTGGTCGGTTAGAGGTGGTATATATAGGCCCCCAATCAAATAGAGTCGTGGGGGGGGGGGGGGGGCTGAAAACAACTTTCTGTAGAGCATTGGACGCTACAGTGAAGGCATCAGACGCGTCCTATGCTCATATGTTGAGTAGCCGTTGGAAAACTAATCGTTAGACCTGTTTTCGCGGGCATCGGACGCTACAGTAAGGCATCGGACGCTGGCATCAGACTCTACTACAACACTATTTATTCTGGGCAGATTTTAGAGGGCATCGGATGCTGCATCGGACTCGCGTCCTATGCTCGGTATCAGAGCGTCTGTTGCTCCTTTTCCAGTGAGACAAGCTTTCGTATTTTGGGCATAACTCTTAGCTCCAAACTCAGATTTCGATGATCTTGGACTTTTTGAAAAGCTAATGAAATGCTCTACAGCTTTATGCTAATGCCATGTCAGTTTGAGCAAATCCAAAATCATGAGACAGTTCCAATTCAATCAGCTCTTGTCTCGGCTTGAGCGGCTCAACTTTGTTTGCGTCCGGGCCTCTATTTCTTGTGTCTTGGACATTACTTGATCTTTGTAATCCTTCAATATATCTTGTAGGGCCTTGCTTGAGGTGTTGATCATTTGATCACCATATTGTCTTCGTCCAAGTCACATGTGCATCCTATTGGACTACAAAACAAGCATTTGCAAACACATTAGTTTAATTTGGTTATGTTGATCATCAAACGCCAAAATCCAAAGTTAAATGGACCGAGGTCCATTTTCCTTACAGGAGGTACAAGCAGTGTCAGTATTCAAGCCATCGGATATCTTCTGGGATGTTTGAACCAAGGAAGAGATCTAGATCAACGGACCTAAATCTATGAACCTTCGTCGAAAGGTAACTCAGTAGTTATCTATATATTTACTTTTTGCATTGCATATTTTCACTTTAGCATGTTTACTTATCCATACAGTTAAATTCTACCATCACCTTTAATATTATTTTCCCATAATCATTTTTATCTCTACATTACATTATGAAAAAAATGCATAATTAAAAATATTTAAATATATGTTGTACCATCTCATTGCATTAATAAATCTAAGCCCCATGTAAATATTATTTACTGTGGAGGCATAAAAATAAAAAAATGCATCTGCATATCCACGGAGTTAACTCCGACTGGGAGTTTGGCCCTTGTGAGGGATTCTTTGCGAGAGGCTCTAACGAGGACTAGGGAAAAACTTGTGTGCTTCTCGATACCTTGGTAAAAATACCAAAGTCGCTGATGAGAGTTTGCATCTCTACCTCATCTTTACTTACGCATTTACATTGCTACCTTGGTTGTGTGTTTTACTTTTTCTAGACTAGTTGATAGGTTAGTTGATAGGATTGGAACCTAGCTTGCATAACTCTTTTGCGGTAGAGATAGCAACACTTTTATATAGTTACACAATTAGATAGATTACTTTCTTGCATAGGTTTTGACTGGTGGAAATTAGAGGTCATAGTATAGATTACTTTTTTGCATAGGTTTTGACTAGGTGGAAATTAGGTCATAGTTTAGAGTAGAGTTTTAAGTTGCTAATTCACCCCTCTCTGGAAGTCACGGTCCCTTCAGCTACATCTACAAAAAAAATGACCAGCTTCTACACTGCACATGAAGCTACAACATAGAAAACTACAATAGCACATCAGACCGCCATGAATCCATGTCTGACCACTGAGACAGAATGCAATGAATCGGTATCAGGTGGAGAAGTAACCTGTAGCTCCACAACATCGTGTTGCTCTCAAACAGGACAATGGTATCAAAGTGGTGTCTTGGTATACCTCCAAGATCTACAAGAACCAATGGAAATCCGGGAGAAATCCTAGCGGATTGAGAAACTACTGTTGGGGAAGGAGAAGCAGGTGGAGGACGACCGACTTGTGGAGACGGATGGCGATAGTGACGGCAGTGGAGCAGCGAGGACGACGCGACAGTGGTCTAGGTGAGATAGTCGCCGATGTGATTTCTAGAGATCGACGTGGAACAATGAATTTCGGGAGGAACATCACCATAGATTGTCGGGAGATGCGTCGTCGGCCGTAGAGACACATGCACCTCTAGTCACCGGCCACAACTACGTGATACTGAGGTGAGGTGGGCGGCGGTGGCGGCGACGACCTTGCTACTCGCAAGCTGTACAAGTGCACGAGTCGACAGGGTTAGGGAAACCCACCCGACCTCAGGAGACGCGGTTTCCTTCTAGGTGAAAAATGCTGGGAAGCGGGCTTTAATCTCCGAGTTTGTGGGCTTCCAAAGGGCGCGAAGTATTGGCCCGAAGGAGACTGATATGGGGTTTCTCGGCCCAAGAAAATTGCAGGGATCCCCTTAGGATTTTGGGTTCCCAATGTAGCCCTTAGTGTTATAATACTTGTAAATATGTATCATGTGATGTATGAACTGTGGTATCAACTGAATAACGATAATGTGATAGTTTGTGTTCCAAGAACTATCATATTATGATGCAATATATGGATTTCTCTCAGAGGAAATCATGGATCATATCAAAGACGTCGTAGATAAAGAGGAGGTCGGGCCGCGTATGTACCGGTAACTATCACTGAAGTCGTAGAGCAATACGACTCCGCCTAGGCGTTCGGTTTTACCCGAAATATCGGGCCGGTTTGTTCGGTCTTTTAAAATTTCGATCTTCCAAGATTCCAAACCGAACTTTAGCCTGAAAACTCACACACCGAGAGTTCGGTTTCTCGGTTTTTCATTCGGTCTTTCGGTTTCACCCGAAAGAGACCGATGCATCACATTCATATGTTCTAGTAGAACCACCAGCAGGCGCCAGCTATCAGGATTCAGGACTTCCGTATGTCATAACAGGAACAACCACTTAGGCAAAGCAGCAAACAGCAAGAGTTCTTGAGGAGGAAGCACATCAGTATCACATCACGACAGCTTGTAAATAAAAAAAACAAGTCAATTAAAATAATGATTAAAATCGGCCACAAGTTCACAATTCAATGAAATAACGAAGTGGCCGGAAGCGGTCGATGCCTCCATACTCCGGAGCGCCCTCTAGTTGCCGCTGGTAGTTGATGCCTTCGTGCGGAGCTCCGGTGTGCCTAGCCACTGGCGATCGATGCCTCCGGCCTTCCGTGCAAAGCGCAAGTGTGCAGCCCCTAGACGGAGAGTTGGAGGGCTGGCACGGGTGGATCTACGGCAGCTGACTGGTGGTTGCACGTGCCCGCCCTTTGCTCTGCGAGTCCGTGTGGCGGCTAGGTTTAGGTGTCGGAGTCTTCAATTCCAGTGCGCTTATATACGAGGAGCGTGGGCTTATATACGAGGAGCGTTGGTAGTCTGGACGTCTGGTGGGCTGAGCACTGGGCCGATTCTAGTGGGCTATTGCCTGTTTGGTCACATCGGTTACGCGAACAAAAGAACCGAGCACCTGATACAATGTTCGGTCTTCAGCACATGATAACCGATCCTGTAACCGAGGACTGAATTTCCTGTCTGTTCGGGTTTGGTCTCGGTCCATTCGGGTTCGGTCTTCGGTCTCGGGCTTTTTTGCCCAGCCTGAATACGACGCAGGGGCAGTCAAGACGTCAGGACTGGAGTGGCAACGACGACAGAGATCATCGTGACAACGAAGTGCCCTTGTGGAGCTTCGTGGTCCCAAAACACTATTCAGCGCGCATGCGTCGGTCGCGCTAGCAGCGCACATTTCCTGTTTTCGGTATGACTTCCGAAACCGATACGAACTGTTTATGCACCCTTTTCTTTTTCGTGGACTGAACGTAAAATTGACGGACGCGGGAGAATAGGAGAAAGACACATGCATGTGTCAGGAATATGTCAGATCTTGTTTTTATGGTATACAAGTGGTGTACAAACTTTAAAATATCATAACTTTTTTAAAAATATTTATTTTTAATTCTGTTTGCACCATTATATTTATTATGACGAGATCTATAAAACTAGACCCATGTTGGATATATTTCGAGAAAATTTATATGATTATAAAGTTTTGTGTTTAGGAGTACAAAGTTTCAAATGTGGTAGTACAAAGTTTCAAAACTTAGAATGCAAAGTTTCAAATTACAAAGTTCCATTTTAGGTGTACAAAGTACATATCATGTCAGTACAAAGATTGAAATGATCTAGTACAAAGTTTTTGAATTCAGATGTAGAGTTTGATCCTAAAGTTTTGAACCTAGCTTTACAAAGATTATAACGTGGTAGTCCAGAGTTTGCAATCTAGTATTACAATATGTTGTAATGTGATAATTCAAAGTTTTGAACTTACCGATACAAAGTTTGTAATATGTTAGTTAAAAGTTTTATAAATTCTCAATGTAATTTTTTGAATCTATCGGCATAAAGTTTATAATGTGATAGTTTAAAATTTAAAGTTTAATTATAAAATTTTAGGATTCTAAATACAAAGTTTCTAGCATGTAATTAAAAGTTTATGATGTGATAGTTTCAAGTTTATAAATTGTAAGTGTAATGTTTTGAACCGAACAGTTCAAATTTTATAATGTGATAGATAAAAATAATGAATCTAGTGGTATAAAGTTTGTAATGTGATAGTTCAAAGTTTATAATTATTTATCTAAAATTTTAAACTTAGCAGTACAAAGTTTTAAATGTGACGGTATGAAGTTTATAAATTCTAAGTGTAAAGTTTTGAAACTGCTAGTATAAAGTTTCTGGATTTAGAATGTAATATTTGAAATGAC
This sequence comes from Coix lacryma-jobi var. lacryma-jobi, assembly GCA_009763385.1. Taxonomy (NCBI): domain Eukaryota; kingdom Viridiplantae; phylum Streptophyta; class Magnoliopsida; order Poales; family Poaceae; genus Coix; species Coix lacryma-jobi. Next base: position 115,722,807 of record CM019829.1, read on the forward strand.
AAAGTTTAAAAATCTTGAGATACAAGGTTTGAAATGTACCTATATAAACTTTTTAAATTTAAAAATAAAATTTGAAATTATAAAGTTTAAAATTTTAAGTATTTTCTCTCTAATATTGAAATAAAATTTTATTTTAATAAGTGATCATGTGTTAAACATTTTTCCTCTACTATTTTTAGAGTTGATTTCCTGTCATTTTGTGTTATAGCGTATTACTTCTACTTATATATGAAACTAAAACCATCTCCCCGCCCATTTATTACCCATGCATCCGGTACCCCGAAAGAGAAAAAAATAAATAAGCTAAAAAAAAGTGATTCAAAAACCAGACATGAGAATTAATATATATACGTATAAAATTGGACTCCAGAGACTACATAGATCTAAGAATGAAGCTAGATAGAGAAACCATGATTCAAAGTACATGTGCTAAAACTTAGTAATAACTTACTGGGTTCACGCGTACCTAGCTCCTTATAGTTACGTGCTCCTCCGACTACCCGTGCGCTATGATGGTTTTTGGCACACGCCCGTCCAGTAAGGTTGCCGTTCATGGTCGCGAGGGGCGTACGCCAATGCAGTCGATGAGAAAGAAAACAAATCAAGAAAAAAAAAGAATAGAAATCAGAACGAAAAATATGGAACGGATCCTTGGGAACTGGCACTCCAAATGGAAAAATAGGACAAAGATGTAGAGAGTAGATGGAAAGATAACATGGTTCCATATAAAACACTAATTATAAAAAGATAAAAAAATACTAAATGTCTAATAAATTTAGAAACTAGGAGGATTCCCCGCGTTTGTCACGGGTTGGGTACGAATGAGGAATATAAATAAGTTAGAATTTTAACTAATAAGAATTAGGAACATAATATAATATATGTATAAATTTATTAGCATAATCGTGGAGATCGTATGCATAGTGGATGATTTGCCTTATTGACGTAGATATCATAATTCTCGTGCTAGACTGCTAGTGAACTTTAATTGCAAATGATAGTGGACTGCAGAGATAAACATTTTATATGTCAAGAGAAATAGCCCATCAATGATGTGCATGCGCGTGAGTAAAATATATGTCCCCATGTAACGCATGGCCATATACATCTAGTCGCATATATCTAGTGTGTTTTTCGAGATTGCGACTTCACGTGTTTTTTATTAAGAAGAAGAGCCGAAGGAATGACAAAGTAACTGATACAATGGACTCGCAAGTAATCCATGGATTACCAACGAAATTCACGACACAAACGAAAAGCAAGAAACATAAGGGGGACCCTCCACCTGACAACCCCAGCTAACTGAACCTGATATAATATAACTCAACACGTTGACAGCCAACAGTAAAGTGAAGCCGTAGATGATAACAGCGGCAAAGCATCTGCTAGAAACTCCAAGCGGCAAAGCATCCACCCAAGCACGAAGACCAAAGATCTCAACGTGGCAAAGCATCTGCGAATGGGGTCGACACGCGTGTAGCAGCAAAGGCTCGGAGTCGCTCTCCGAGTACTCCCCCGAGTCACTCCCTCAGGACCACGACCAAGGAGCATGAAGACCAAGGCACGCGGCGACGACAACTCATCCTCATCCAGGCAGCAAAGCATCCGCCCAGGCACACAGAGACTATCAACGCAGCAAAGCATCCGCGGATGGGGCCGACACGCTCAAAGTAGCAAAGCATCTGCATGTGAGGGGGCCTAAACGACACCAATGACAAAGCATCCACCCACACAACAAGACCATCAATGCGGCAAAGTATCCGTGGATGGGGCCAACATGCTCCTAGCAACAAAGCATCTGCATAAGAGGGGCCTAAGCGACGACTACGACTGCAACAAACACCATCATGACGTACCAAAGTGAGGAGGATATGAAGCATAGAAAGGTTTAGCACAGCGACCACGATGACCATGCGGGAGGAGCGATGACATCAGGAGATTAACCCATGCAACTACCGCCGCCTTAAGCTGTCGCACTGCCCCAGGACGCCGGCTGGAAGCGACCAGGACTGGCTGGTAGCAACGAGCCCTAGCGGACATCCCTGGCCAGCCAGATCGTAGCTCCGGCCCCGGGACACCATACCGGTCGACCGCACGCCACCGGAGGCAACTGGGCGGCAAATCTGGCCACCCTGGGCCTGGATCCGGCTGACCGCCTGGAGGCCAGAGGTGCTGGCACCAGCACCCCCAGAGTGGGGCATGTGGTCATGGACCCGTGCACACACTGCCGGGGAGGCCCCACCGGCACCCGACCAGATCCAGTTGTGGCGGCCAGGGAGGCTCGCCGGTAGCACCTAGCCGGGGCCAGATCCAGCCACGACCGCCCGCCCCGGCCTCAGGCACCGGGCTGGCTGGCCATCCTCACCAGGCACGGCCGGGCGTGGCCCGGCCAGATCCCCCGCCTCCGCTCATGGATCTTGTGGGGATATTAACTCTGTATACCCCCATGGACCTACTTGGGCCCTTCGTCAAGGACTGCCCAGCTCGCGAGGCCTTACAGCACGCGACCAGCTCGTCATGCTCGTCAAGGACTCTCACGAAGCCTTGCCCGCCAAGGAAGATCCTAGAGTTAGATCTGGATTCCTTGCCTTAAGGAACCGTTTGTAATCTGTTACGAACTGTAACCCTGCTCCCCGATTATATAAGGCGAGTAGGGCCCCCTCTCATCTCATCTCCAACAGATCCGAGATCACCCGATCTCACCTGATATTCTGATATCATAATACAATCCAGCCACCAAAACACAGGACGTAGGGTATTACGACGACTTGCCGGCCCAAATCTGTCTAAATCGTCGTGTCTCGTCCCTGTGTTTACGCTTGAGCAGCCGTCACCAGACCTCCTCAATCTAATCTACTACCTTGGGCATACCCCTCGGTAGACTATCAACCATATTTCGTCGACAGTTGGCGCACCAGGTAGGGGGGGTGTGCTACAACACCATGATCTGCCAAGCGGTTACCTTTCCTCGCTCCATGGTTCTTCCGGAGGCCGGCACCACTTTCCAGATTGGATCTATGATCTGGACTGTCGACGACTTCATCCCAGCTCCGGAGATCATGGAGTCTGTTGGGGGGAGGAACCCTCGGCAGTGACGTCACGCAGGCTGACACAGGAGACAACCCTCGCGCATCCTGCATATCGTCGCAAGAACTTAAGTCATTTTGCTAAGTTCCTCGGGGCGTTTTTCTAACCTTCGAGTATTGGCTCGACCCTCGAAATATTTTCTGTTCCTTGCAGACAAGAGGCATCAAGAACACGGTGCATGACCTTCGCTCGTTCAGCGTACCTTCGGAAAATACGTCAAGCTTAACAAACGGCAAGCGAACGCGGGCCTCATGACTTAAGCGATGGTTCCACAGGCTGAAGGTTGACCCTCGCGTTCCCGCGAGGGGGTGCATGAGCCAGGTGGCGGCGGACGCGCGGAAGGCGAGCTAGGGTTTCAACACTGTCCGTGTTTGTACGATTCTGCCCTTCCGCTGTACTGCGCTAAGGAATCTTTCTTGTACCCTTTTGTAACTTGGTCAGCGTCTCTTGGCATTCCCTATAAATACCAAGGGATGAACAGTGTAAATAGGATGACTTTTGGGAATAGAGAAAGGCCATCATTGCTCGTTTCCTCTCTGTACCCTCGCTTTTAGTTTTGACGATTGGCCACCTTCGCCACTCCCCTGCACGTGTGCGGAGGTAGGGCAAGTGTGTTTCCAACAGTTTGGCGCCGACCGTGGGGACCGGAGTTCGTAATGGCGGGAAACAGAAGGGCAGCCTCGACCAGGGATCACCGCACGACCAGAGAGGCCACGGCGACGGTTCAACCTGTGGAAGAAAATGTGGAACCCTCGGGAGCAGAAGAAGTTACTCCAGGGACAGAGGTCCCAGGCCCTCACACTCGGCTAGTATCACAGCCACACCCGCACACCTCCGGAGGAGGTGAGAGAGGAGATGAAGAGGAGTTGGGCCTCGAGGCCTTGGAAGGACTTCAAGCTGAATTGCAGGAAAAGAAATGACGCCTAGACCATCTTGAAAGGCACAACTGGCTGCGCGCCATCAGGCAAAAGGCGGGCGAAGCAAGAGAGCAGCTTCGCCGGATGGAAGAGTCCCTCGCGGCAGCTGAGGCAGAAGCTGAGGGTTGGAATGATAGGGAAATGCCGCCACCCCAAGAGGGGAATGAGGAGCAGGATCAGGGCAACGCCCGTCAGCCACCACCACCCCCGCCACCACCAAATTACCTAAACAACCCATACCTTGAGAGACCACCAAATTTTCGCCAACTTTACCCAGATGAGAGAGAGCCAAACTTTCGCAACCAGCGGAGGGCCCAACAACACCAAATGCCCTATGACCCAAGATCACCACTCTCCCAGATACTGCAAACCCAACCCTGGCCACCGTGCTACAATCCACAAAATTTGCCCCATTACGATGGACTTTCTGACCCTCACCAATTTATAGAAGCAGCAGTTGCTGCAGCAGGGGGAGATGAATCAACAATGGCGAAGTCTTTCGTAATCATCCTTCGCGACATTGCGCAAACATGGTACAACAACCGTCGCCCCGGAACTGTGGATTCCTAGGCCAACCTCAGAGACAGGCTCTGCACAAAAATTAAGGGTATCACAACAGCCCCATCAAACCCTATCGACTTGTTCAACTGCAAACAAGAAGAGCGCGAGCCATTACAAGATTACTGGCGAAGGTTCATCCAAATCAGAGCAAGAACTCCAGGGATGTCCGACGAGGCCGTAATCCTCGCAGCAGTCAGCGGTCTGCGTCCAGGCCCATGCTCTTCGAAGTTTGCCAGGAAGCCGGCAAACACAATAGAGGAGCTTCATGAGACTATGGAAAGATACTGTAGAGCGGACATGGACTTCAGGTCAAAGTCAGACGCCCGAAGGGCACAACAGAAACCGCAGCCGAGGCCACAAGCAAGAGAAAACAACCCTCGCCAAGATCCGAGTAATATCGGCGCTATCAACAAAACATGTCCATTCGAAGACCACAATAGGGGCACTCAGCCTTCGGGCAACCAAAATCCGGTGGGATTCCCACCCCCGCCTGATCAAAGAAACCAACAGAGGGATCCGACCAAAATGTACTGCCATTTTTGTGGTCCAGGAAAGGGGCACACAACCAAACAATGCGAGTGCTTCGCCAAAGGAAAAGAGTACCAGGAATCCAAAAGAGCCACTTCGGCAGAAAACAGAACCATCAATCATACCAGAAAGCCAAACTTCAACCCAACCCATCCTCCATACCAGTACACCCCTATAAACTACGGCCTACCTTCGCACCAACCTTTCTACGCACATCACCCCCACTACAATCATACCCCATATCAGCCACCCACCATTCCTCAACGCCAAAACACACCATACACAGTTTCATTCCCAGCAACCCCGCAAACCCAAACCAACCAACAAGCAAGCAATGCTTTACCACCACCGCCCCCAATACCAGCTCTGCCAGCTCCCCAGCCTATCAAAGCCGAATCCCAAACCCAAACAACCATCAACAACCCAACATCAACCTTCGGCGTAATCCTTGCCATCACTGGGGGCTCCAATGAAGATCATGGCAACAAAAGGCAAAGGAAAGAACATGCCAGAAGAGTGCACCATGTAGCTGTCGAGGGTCCACACAAATTTGGGCGATGGTCCCATATCCCAATAACCTTCAATTCTGGCGACATGAAGTTAAGAGATTACCCTCACACCGATGCCATGGTAATCGAAACCAATCTTGCGGGATGGACAGTCACCAAAATTCTGGTTGACACAGGAAGCTCCGCGAACATTTTGTTCGCCTCATCCTTTGACAGCATGAAGCTGGACAGGAACCTCCTGCAACCTGCTGACAATCCCATATACGTTTTCGGCGGTCAGCAAGTCAGAGCAATTGGGAAAATTTCCTTGCCCGTAACCTTCGGAGACCAAATAAACTGCAGAACAGAACATATAACCTTCAATGTGGTTGACATGTTTTATCCTTACAATGCAATCTTTGGCCGAGGGATTACCAATGTCTTCAATGCGGTCATCCACCCTGCGTACCTTTGCATGAAGCTTCCTGCTCCGAAGGGGGTCGTTGCAGTATACGGAGATCAAGACGTCACAAGAGCCGCTGAGGGAACAGTAGCACCTGGGCAACGCAATGTCCACAATCTAACAAAGCCTCAAGCAATAAACCTCGGCAGCGAAGGTGAAGCACACTGTGACCAAATAAGAGCATCACCCAAAGAAGAAACCAAACAAGTTCAACTCTTCGAGGGTAACTCTGAAAGAGGAGTAATCATCTCAGCCCGCTTAGACCCCCAATCAGAAAACAACCTCGTCCGTTTCCTCAAAGAAAACTCCGACACCTTCGCCTGGTCTGCGGAGGATCTCAAGGGAGTTAATAGATCCTTGACTGAGCACAGCCTCAACATAAAGCAAGGGTATCATCCAGTTAAACAAAAGCTCCGCAAAATGTCAGAGGAAAGGAGAGAAGCAGCGAGGGCAGAAGTAAAAAGACTCTTGGAGGCAGGGGTCATCCGCCCCGTCAAATATCCATCTTGGCTCTCAAATGTGGTCCTAGTCCAGAAAAAGAACAAGAAATGGAGAATGTGTGTGGATTTCACTTGCTTGAACAAGGCTTGCCCGAAGGATGATTTTCCCCTACCAAACATAAGCACCTTGGTGGGCAGAGCAGCCGGATGTCAGTTGCTTTCTCTCCTCGACTGTTTCTCGGGGTATCATCAAATCTGGATGAACGAAGAAGACGAAGAAAAAAACAAGCTTTATCACCCCCTCGGGCACTTTTTGTTTTCGAAGAATGGCAGAAGGTTTAAGAAACGCAGGGTCTACCTTCGCTCGCATGACGTCCGAGGTTTTCAAAGACGAGCATGCCATCTCTGCCTACGTCGATGATTTGATCGTTCAAAGCGAGCAAAAAGAAAATCACATATCAGACTTGGCAAGAGTTTTCAGTAACCTTTGATCTGCAGGATTGAAACTAAACCCTGAAAAATATGTCTTCGGGGTCAGCGAAGGAAAACTGCTAGGTTGTATCATCTCAGCAAGGGGAATCGAAGCCAACCCTGAAAAAATTGATGCCATCATCAACATGGAACCACCGACAAACAAAAAAGCAGCTCAGCGGTTGTCAGGGCGCTTAGCAGCACTCAGCAGGTTCATCTCCAGATCAGCTGAGCGAGGGGTACCTTTCTTTGAAACTTTGAGAAGCTCCGCTCCGTTCAATTGGGGACCTCGACAAATGAAAGCTTTCAAGGATTTGAAAAAGTATCTAACCAACTTGACCATCTTGATAAGCCCTAGCAAAGGGGACTTTCTACTACTATACGTGGCAGCTTCGCCTCACGCAGCCAGCGCAGTACTGATTAAAGAGCTGCACGAAAACAGCAAAACCAGGCAGACCCCTATATACTATGTGTCAGAAACCCTCGAGAGTCCAAAACGAAACTACTCAGAGCTCGAAAAGATAGCATATGTCGTGGTCATGGCTTCAAGAAAACTCAAACACTGCTTCCAAGCGCATGAAATCCAAATACCCTCTGCTTACCCCCTCGACAACATTTTCAAGAAAACAACGAAGAAGTCGGCAGAATAACAAAATGGGCAGTTGAACTGAACAGTTACACCATAACCTTCGTGGGAAGATCAGCGATCAAATCGCAGGCATTAGCAGATTTCATAGCCGAATGGACTCCAGACCCTCGCAAAGAAGGAGTCGAAACAGACCCATTTTGGACAGTGTATGCCGACGGAGCCTGGGGGGCAGCTGGAGCGGGAGCCTTGGCTATCCAAGTTTCGCCATCTGGGTCGAAGCTACGATATGCAAAAAGACTCAACTTCAAGTGCACAAATAACTCCGCAGAATACGAAGCTGTATTACTGGCACTCTCGAGGCTTCGAGCATTATCAGTTCGAAGGGCGGTCATCAATACAGATTCCCAAGTCATTGCGGGTCACATAGAGAAAAATTACAAAGCAAAAGACTTAGAGCTGCAAAAGTACTTGCAATATGTCCGAAGGTTAGAATCTTTCTTCCTTGGCATAACAGTAAAAGCAATACCGAGGTCTGAGAACAGCGAGGCAGACAATCTGGCCAAAGCAGCAGCACAACAACTACAGTTGCCCCCAGACGTTTTTTATGAAGTAGCAACTCAATCAGCCATCGAAGCCTCAGAAAAAACAGCGAAGCTGATCAATGCAATTCAGAGCGAAGACTGGAGAGCCCCAATCATGGCCTATATCAACGGGTTGCACGAGCCCGATTCCAAACAGGAAGAAAACAGGCTCAGCCAAAGAGCTCGAGGATACAAAATAGTGGATAACACTTTGTTCAAAGCCTCGGTGACTTCCCCGTGGTTAAAATGCGTTTCAGAAAATCAAGGAAAGGACATACTCAAACTCATTCACGAAGGTATCTGTGGTTCTCATAACGGCCCGAGGGCGCTAGTTGGAAAAGCTTTCTGTCAAGGTTTCTTTTGGCTAACAGCCTTACGAGATGCAGAAGATATTGTGAGACATTGCGAGGGATGCCAACTAACAGCAAAAACACAAAGCGCCCCAGGTGCCCCCAACAACTCTGATATGCCCAACATGGCCCTTACAAAGATGGGCAATGGACCTTGTCGGTCCACTACCAACAGCTCCAGGAAACCTTCGATACGCGGTCGTAGCGGTGGAATACTTCACGAAGTGGATCGAAACAAGACCTTTGGCTTCCATCACTTCCCTAGCCATGAAAAAGTTTTTCTGGCAGCAAATAGTCTGTCGTTTCGGAGTTCCCAAACATCTAATCGTCGACAACGACACTCAGTTTGACAGCGAGGTTTTCAAGGAATTCTGCGCTCAAATTGGTACAACCTTATGTTTCGCCTCAGTCCGGCATCCTCAATCAAACGGCCTCGTTGAAAGAGCTAATGCCATAATTTTCCAAGCGATATCAAAAAAACTCCAAGGCAGGCCCAAGGGAAAGTGGGCGGAAGAGCTAACCTCGGTCAGCTGGTCCCATAACACGTCAGAATGCAGAGCTACCAAGTTCACACCCTTTAGGCTCCTTTTCGGAGAAGAAGCTGTGTTACCAGAAGAAGTGAAATATGGTTCTCTCAGAACAACCCTCGAAACAGATGAACAGAACCAGCTGCTAGACAAAGATTTGCTCGAGGAAACAAGATGCAGCGCAGTGCACAACCTTCGCAAGTACCAAGTAGAAACCAAAAAGTGGAGAGACAAAAAAGTGAGGGTTAAAGACTTGAAGAAAGGTGACCTCGTCCTCATTCGGAAACAAAACGCCAACATGGCGGGAAAATTTCAGCCAAAATGGACGGGACCTTTCTTGATAACAGAATGCAACCGCCCTGGATCCTATCACCTCTCTAACAGCGAAGGAAACAGCCTGCCACATACTTGGAACGCTGATGACCTTCACAAATACTACCCATAGCGGAGCCTTAGCGAGCTCTCGCAACATGTAATTTGCCTTTTTTTCTTTCGTCCCATGCCTGTAACAAAAACAAAGGAGCTGCACTCTTTTTCCTTACGAAGGGGCGTAAGGTTTTTTAACGAGGCAGCATCCAAATCCTTAATACAAGCAGCAACCCCCAGAAAACAAAAATCTAAGGTTTTCCTTTTTTCAATAAACATCAATAAAAGCAACTCTTCTTCAAGAGCGCTTATAATCGATGAATACACCCAAAGATTGCTTCGAAACACAAGTATTTCGAAACAAACTTGTAAAGCAAACTTCACCTCCACCTAAGACAAGGGGAGGCGCGAAGTCCCAAAAAGTCAAGCACCCTCGCGAAACGCCAGGGGCTTGCAAAGAAAACTTCACCTCCACCTAAAACAAGGGGAGGCGCGAAGTCCCAAAAAGTCAAGCACCCTCGCAAAACGCCAGGGGCTTGCAAAGCAAACTTTACCTCCACCTAAAACAAGGGGAGGCGCAAAGTCCCAAAAAGTCAAGCACCCTCGCGAAATGCCAGGGGCTTGCAAAGCAAACTTCAGCTCCACCTAAAACAAGGGGAGGCGCGAAGTCCCAAAAAGTCAAGCACCCTCGTGAAACGCCAGGGGCTTGCAAAGCAAACTTCACCTCCACCTAAAACAAGGGGAGACGCGAAGTCCCAAAAAGTCAAGCACCCTCGCAAAACGCCAGGGGCTTGCAAAGCAAACTTCACCTCCGCCCAAGACAAGGGGAGGCACGAAGTCCCAAAAGTCAAGCACCCTCGCAAAACGCCAGGGGCTTGCAAAGCAAACTTCACCTCCACCTTAGACAAGGGGAGGCGCGAAGTCCCAAAAATTCAAGCACCCTCGCAAAACGCCAGGGGCTTGCTAAGCAAACTTCACCTCCACCTTAGGCAAGGGGAGGCACGAAGTCACAAAAATCAAACACCCCAGCAAAAACGCCAGGGGCTTGCAAGACAAACGTGACCACCACCGCAAACAACAAGAGGAGTGTGATCGCATACTTGTTATCCAATCTCTTTTTATAAACATGATAAGCGAGCCTCGCAAAAAGGAAAGTGGGCATCGCTGTTTTCCTAAACAGCTTACATAAACTTCAAGTGAGCCTCGCTAAAAGGAAAGGGGGCGTCGCTGTTTTCTCAAAACAACTTACATGAACGTGAAGCGAGCCCCGCAAAAAGGAAAGGGGGCGTCGCTGTTTTCCTAAACAGCTTACATAAACGTCAAGCGAGCCTCGCTAAAAGGAAAGGGGGCGTCGCTGTTTTCCTAAACAGCTTATATGAACGTTAAGCGAGCCTCGCTAAAAGGAAAGGGGGCGTCGCTGTTTTCCTAAACAGCTTATATGAACGTTAAGCGAGCCTCGCTAAAAGGAAAGGGGGCATCGCTGTTTTCCTAAACAGCTTACATGAACGTTAAGCGAGCCTCGCTAAAAGGAAAGGGGGCGTCGTTGTTGTTCCTAAACAGTTAACACAAACGTTAAGCGAGCCTCGCTAAAAGGTAAGGGAGCGCCGCTGTTTTCCAAAGCACCTTACATAAACATTAAAAGCGAGCTTCGTCATAAAGACAACGAGGATCAAAAGTCTTTCTTTATCAATTTCCAAAAACGAGCCACAACGGGACTATACAATCTTACAATTCTTTCGCATAAGTACAAATTCACCACAGCTTGGTACACCTTTTCTAAAAAAGTACAAAGTTACAAGGAATCCCCACCGTTTTCAATCAACATCACATCTTCACAACCCTCGTAACCCTCTTCAAATCCTATGTCTATCGGGACAATATGCCCCCATAGCAAAGGAGTCGCAGGCACAATCGGCAGCTCACCGGGCAACACCCTCGCACAATACATATATCTACGACCTATGTCACTAATCTCTGAAGGCTCCTCCTTCGGAACTACAAGGGAACCATCTGGACCCAGATCAAGGTTGCTACACCCAAACAAAAAATCCAGAGCCGTGTTCTCATCGATGTCATCATCAACAATAGGCTGTGAAGAAGAACCAAACAAAAAACGCGTAGCTTGCCGATCCATATAATCTGCGTCACGCCAAAAACAGCTCGCTCGACTGTTCTTCAAATCGTACCTTCGCACCTTAGACCACCAAAAACGCTCGAAAGTTAGCGAAGGATGTTTGAACTTAGCTCGAGCCCATGATTCACCAGTTATAAACGTATCTTGATAATTTAACGTCAGAGGCGTCACATCAAACACCTCTAGCACGGTTCCATCAGGAACCTGCATTTTTCAACTAGTCAAGAAAAAGACTCAGTTTTCTCAACAACCAACCAAAATGTTACAATATGACCTCGCTTAAACTACCCCCGATTCTCACACCTGCTCGACATCCCCATGCTTCTCCGCCTCAGCCTCGTCAGTCGCAACATCTTCAGCTTCGCCAGTTGCAGCAGCTTCAGCCACAAGTTGGTCAGCAGCAGATGCTTCGACCCCGGCTATCTCCTCAACATCACCCTCTTCAGTGGCAGGGGCCTCCTCGGCCAAGCGAACTGCTTCAACCGGCGGAACCTCCGCAGAGCTGCGTGCAGGTGCAGACTGGGAGCAACTGGCAGCCTCATCAGTTGCGTTCGGCGAGGGTAGCGCGTCTTTCCGAGCCTGCATAAAAAGGACACAGGAATAAATACTAACGTTTTCATCCGCAAATAAAACAAAAACAAAAATCCCATGCCATCATCACCTGACGAGTAGCTTCAGCCGCCTCCTCAAAGGCAAGGGCATGACCTCCACCACTGATCCAAAACCTTCGGAGTAAGCGCATCGCGCAGTTGCGAACCTTCGCGTCATTAATCTTCATTGTACGTACTTCGTCAACTGTCGGAAAAACATGACTCGGTCTCCTAATTTTCCGAAGGTGGTCACAGTCAGCTTGGCGAAGAGTACCGGCCATGGCCAAGGCGCCAGCGTAACCACCGAAGTCAGCCGCGTTGCCAACCAATGAGCTGAAAACATCAAGCTCATTGGAAAGCCAGTCTCCGAAGGCCTCCGCGTTAACAGGAGGCAGCGGCTCCCCAGCGGAACCGCCAGCTTCGGTCAAGCAAGCATCAACTTTGTCCTTAATCTTGACTATACTTTTCTGCCACGACTCAGTCTGATTAGCCAACTCCGAGGATAGCTCAGCTATGCGACCCTTCGTGGTTTCTAAATCTTTGTCCTTCTCACGGCAAGCTGTCAACAGTTCAGCGTTGCGTTTCGCAACCTCCTGAGTCTCCTCCCGGGTTTTCTTAACTTTTTCTAAAGCAACGTTAAGCTCTATCTCTTTGTTTTCTAAACCTCGCCGGAGATCTTTATTTTCTTTCTCAACCTCGGCCAACCGATTGCGTAGAAAGTCATTATTCAAACCTGCCCTTCGGCGCAGAGCGATTGAAAAGCATCAGCTCAGCTAACTTAACATCAATATCATCATGAAGCTCGTCCAATGGTTGGTTGACCAATCGAAGCTCGGCCTCCGGCACACAAACTCGACCAAACACACGACCAAGAAAACGCCTTCCCTCCAGAGCGCATTGCAAATGGCACTCTCGAAGGTCCGGACTTGTAAAAAGCTCCGTTGTCGGATCCGAAACCCCAATCTTCTTGGCAAAGTAAGGAAGACTGGACCGGCTAGCTTCGCCATATGGCCTTTTACCACGATTCCGTTCTGATTCAAGGTCACCCCTCACCTCAAAACTGTCAACCCAGATATGTGATCCCGTGAACTCGGGCACAGACCCTCGCTCGGGACTCTCAGGCTCGAGGTCCCGCAGTATCTCATCAATATTACGTGCAGCTTCAGCATCAGCGCTCGATGAAACAACCGCTTTCCCACGGTCATCACCAATGGACACCTCTTCGTCCGAGTCACCCTCATCACCGGAGGTATCGCTAACCTCATCAGATGAATCATCCTCAGTGACGGCCTCTTTCTCTGCCTCTTTCCCTTCCTCCTTTTCATCATCATTGGAGGCACCTTCGTCATCTGAAATCTGGATCAGAGCTCCAATCCCGCCGACGCGCGGTACATGCCCCCCAACCTTAGCAACACGTCGGCCACCTGTCACCGATACGATGGCCGAGGAAGAGGAAGTGCCGGCAGCGCCCGACGCCATAGCAACCTTCGTCACCATTGTTTTGACTCGGCCGAAGGTAGCGCTGCCGCGGCCTCGACCACGACCCCTCTTCGCCCGTGAGACAACCTCCTTCTCCCCCGCGGACGTGCGTTTTCTCTTTTTCGGCGCATCCTCGCTCGAAGGTGTAGGCCAATCAGAGTACGGGATCCCAAACATGTCGAAGAGCCTATTGACTCGACCACAACTCCCCACAGCACTGTGAATGGCCTTAACCTCGAGGGTCGACAACTTTCCGACAAGAACTTCAACGGTTTGCTGAACCCGTTTCAGGACAGCTTCGACGCCAGTTTTCCGACTGGGAAATTTCTTGAGAGTACTCTCCCAGATCTTCTTCAAATCCAGCTTTGGTTTCTTCAAACCCCTCGCCTCATAGGCAGAGTCGTCCTCAACAGTGAACCAGGCTTGCCGCTGGCTGAGGGGCCAAACCTTAGCGCAGCAGTACTCTTCAACTAAGTCGCGAGCACACTGCGAGCGAGCGACAACCCTCAAGCAGTCAACAGACGCATGCGCTTCTACGGACATCGAGGCTTCGGCGGTCACGTCACCGAGGGGTGGAAGTTCGCCGCAAAGCTCGTCAACTCGGCTAAGCTTATAGTAGAACCAATGCTCCTGCCACCCACTCGCCCACTTATTCTTCTGAGCTTGCACTGGAAGCTCCGAGCCAGCCCGAAGGCAGAAGGTGTACACTGCAAACTGACCCAAACTAATGTTACCTTCGCTGTCAGTAATTTTCCTTGGCTGCTTATGGACTCGGTGAGTTCGCACGAAACCTTCGACATGCGGAACAACACCTTGGGAGCGACAAGCCCACACGAAGGTGGACAACTTCGTAAAACACAATGGTGTCAGCTGATGAAACTTCAGTTTAAAGCGCTGAAGAACCGAAGTCACAAACGAAGACACCGGAAAGCGCAGACCAGCTTCAAAGAACTCTTCAAAAACGACAACCTCGTCGGTCTCTGGTTTAGGAATTGTCTCTCCAGAGCTGGCCCTCGCCTTTCCTTCCTCGATCCAACCCCGCCTGACGTACGACGCCAGATCCGAGTTGCAAACCCGGCTAAGTCCAAACTCAAAGGTCACTCCGTCATCTGCAGCAGACGGAGAAGCAACACGAGCAGTTTGCTTGGACCTAGCCATCTCTCTAGCTCAAAACCTTCGCAGAACACAAGCCACCCAACCTTCGCAGAAAACTTAACAAACCCTCGCAACAAGAAAATCACGGCAGCAGGGTGGCTATAGCAAAAGATGGCACAATTCAATCCACCCACCAACCCCAACTATTTATAGACCAAGGGAAGAGCCACCCAACCCGACAAAATCGGCACGGCCCCCGAAAACACGGCACAAAAAACGAAATGGACAGTAACAAAGCAAAACACACGGCTCGGCCCACAAGCAGCCGCGGGCGTCGCTGCCGAGGGACACTCTTCGTTTCCAAACAAAAGGCGCTGCTTGGGCCTAAAGATCGTTTTTTAGCTCCAAGCCATCGAGGGGCTACTGTTGAGGGGAGGAACCCTCGGCAGTGACGTCACGCAGGCTGACACAGGAGACAACCCTCGCGCATCCTGCATATCGTCGCAAGAACTTAAGTCATTTTGTTAAGTCCCTCGGGGCGTTTTTCTAACCTTCGAGTATTGGCTCGATCCTCGAGATATTTTCTGTTCCTTGCAGACAAGAGGCGTGAAGAACACGGTGTGTGACCTTCGCTCCTCCAGCGTACCTTCGAAAAATACGTCAAGCTCAACAAACGGCAAGCGAACGCGGGCCTCGTGACTTAAGCGATGGTTCCACAGGCCGAAGGTTGACCCTCGCATTCCCGCGAGGGGGTGCCTGAGCCAGGTGGCGGCGAACGCGCGGAAGGCGAGCTAGGGTTTCAACACTGTCCGTGTTTGTACGATTCTACCCTTCCGCTGTACTGCGCTAAGGAATCTTTCTTGTACCCTTTTTGTAACTTGGTCAGCGTCCCTTGGCATTCCCTATAAATACCAAGGGATGAACAGTGTAAACGGGATGGCTTTTGGGAATAGAGAAAGGCCATCATTGCCCATTTCCTCTCTGTACCCTCGCTTTTGGTTTTGACGATTGGCCACCTTCGCCACTCCCCTGCACGTGTGCGGAGGTAGGGCAAGTGTGTTTCCAACAGAGTCCGTGCAGCTTCCTGCGCCGGATGCCTCGCCTTCCACCAACCGCGTCATCACGCCGGCGCCATGCGCGCCAAGATCCATCCGCCACGACGACCTGGTTGAGGCCATCGGCCGAGCCAACAAGAGGATCACTGACTGCATCAACGTCGCCGCCTTCGCTCGTCATCGACCAGGCTTGTCGCTGTCTTCGCCCGTCGCCGACCTGGCTCGTAGCCACCTTCGCTCGTCGTCGACCAGGCTCGTCGCCGCCTTCGCTTGTCATCAACCAGGATCATCGCCGCCTTCACTCGTCGCTATCTTCGCCCGTCACCGACCCAGCTCGTAGCCGCCTTCGCTCGTCGTCGACCAGATTCGTCGTCGCCTTCACCCGTCGCTGTCTTCCCCCGTCGCCGCCTTCGCTTGTCGTTGACCGGGCTCGTCGCCGCCTTCGCTCGTCGTCAACCCGGCTCGTCGCCGCCTTCGCTCGTGTTTGACCAGGCTCGTCGCCGCCGTCGCTCGTCGTCGACCGGGCTCGTCGCCTTCGCTCATCGCCGCCTTCGCTCGTCGTCGACCAGGCTCGTCACCGCCTTCACTCGTCGCCGCCTTCGCCGCCTTCACTCGTCGTCGACCGGACTCATCGTCGACCGGGCTCATCGCCGCCTTCGCTCGTCGTCGTCCCAGCTCGTCGCCGCCTTCACTCGTCGACGCCTTCGCTCGTCGTAAACCAGGATCGTCGCCGCCTTCATCACCGCCTTCACTCGTCGCCGCCTTCGCTCGTCGTCGACCAGGATCATCCCTGCCTTCACTCGTCGCTGCCTTCGCTCGTCGTCGACGAGGCTCGTCGCCGCCTTCGCCCGTCGTTGACCAGGATCGTCGCCTCCTTCACTCGTCGCCGCCTTCGCTCGTCGTCGACCAGGCTCATCACTGCCTTCGCCCGTCGTCGACCAGGATCATCGTCGCCTTCACTCGTCGCCACCTTCGCTCCTCGCTGCCTTCGTTGCTGCCTTCACTCGTCGCCGCCTTCGCTCGTCATCAACTGGGCTCATCGCCGCCTTCGCTCGTCGCAGACCCGCCCGCCGCCCAAGATCAGATCTACATCTAGCTCCTCACTTCGCTCCATGGCTCGCCAGACGCGCTTCATCGACAGTCTCCATGCCCTACGGGCTACGCGGCACGTCGTTCACCTTTCAGCACTAGGTGCTTCGACGACTCTCCGACCAGGATGAGCTCTTCAGCTCCGACCAGACGTTCGCCGATCTCTCCAAACGATTCGCCGACCACTCTAGATGTTCGCCGACGTCTCCAAACGATCGCCGACCACTCCTGATGTTCGCCGACCTCTCCAAACGATTCGCCGACCTCTCCAAACAGCCTGGCTAATGCTGAAGGGGCCTCAGAGTCGGGGCTGCTGTCACCGCCGGACGCGTGCATGAGCGCCTGCCTGTTGGCATTCCTTAACATCGATGCCAAGAGTAGTTTAGAATCTACCCCCGGTACTAATGCCAAGAAATGTGGGTAGACATCTCATAGCATCACTCTAATGCTAGGCTGTCAACACTAGCAGCAACACTAGAGATGTGATAGTATTTATAGCACGACACTTTGATAAGATATGAAATAAAGGTTATCTGCAAGCGCACAGATAAAATACACCCGTTGTAGCATTTCACCCAGGAATGTTCCAGGTATCGTTATTTATAATTCTACCATCGAGAGCTTAACAGGGTTTAAGAATAAGAATGATATGGCTTTAGAATTGCAAACATATATAATTAGACATGAATCTAATCTCACCTCTAATCTAATACAAGGGTAAGGCAAAAGGATGATGATAATAATAATGATAATTAAGGTAAATAACAGAGACTAGCAGAGAATTCATAATTAGAGAGAGAGACTCATGTGATCAAGTAGAATTGAGAACTAATCGATACGTTAAGAGATTAGACTCCTAAGTTATATTACTTCTATTAAGTCTAAGTTAGTCCTAGCATATGAAATCATATGAGCATAATTAATCATCCACCCATACATAAGGAACATTACGAAAGAAGTTCATATCCAGAGTAATACCTTCAGTGTAACCATGTTCTACTTGTCCTAGACTCGGGGAGTGGACTACAAAGGACTCAACAAGGCTATAAAAGTCACCCTCGGGATCTACCACTTGCTGGCCCGGAGAATAGGGTGCATTCGTAGGTAAACATAATCTAAGCACCATGCCTACATTATATCGACCACTTAATCCAATCCGGAATCGAACTAAGCGCTTTACGAACATATGTATGAACTTACTATCAATTAGAAATATATCAAGCATATAACTAGAATAAACAAAGAACATAATAAAGAGAAACATAATGATAATTGAAATAGCACAAAGTTGAATACAAGAATTACCAGAACTCCTGATGACGATCCGGAATCCTGAGCCGCGCTCAACTCTACTTGTTTCTATCTAATTCTAATTCTAATCTCGAAGTAGAGCCTCTAATCTATCTCTAATCTCTGAATTCCTAACTCTGTCTCTCTAATTGCCTGATGAAGATAGATCTGATCAATATGAATGAGGGTTCGCTTCAGGGAGGGGGGTCTGGGGCTGCTTATATAGCCCGGTGGGATGAACCGCGACCTTCGGATCAAACCGACCTTGATCAAGGGCTTAGATGCTTCGAGGAGGTCGATTAGGTCACGCTCCACGAAGATGGGCCGAGGGGGAACCTGGCCCAGGCCGGCCGGCCCCACCTGGCAGCCCCCAGGTGGTTGCTTCGTCGTCACGTCTTCTGGAACCTTACTTATTGCTCTAATGCGCCTTTCCATCCGTTTGCACGATTTGTCTTGTTGAAGAAGGATTCAACCTCTTCCGTCTTCTGTAAAACTCCCTGGAAAATAGTAATTCACCAATGCTGTTGAATCTGTCGGTTTAGTCCCCGTATTATGTTGCTTGGTGATCACTCCAGGTTGTTTCTAGAAGCTTCCATGTCGTAGCCAATAGGGACTCTCTCATCGGGACTCCAAATGTAGCAAACCATAGGTCCGTTTCGATCATCTCGACGAGCACTACGCATTGGTATGATCCAATTCATCACTTGAGATACTTTTATGTAGTGAAATGTTTATGTTCCTGCCAAACAAGTGAGAACTACACAACTCGTGGAACTTGTTAGAATCAAACCCTACAACTATGCATTGTCACATGTTTATCATTGTTTTACGCACTAGTTGATGGTATAATGTTGACTGTAAGGACCGTCAACAAGCTCCCCCAAGCTTAACCTTTGCTAGTCCCTTAGCAAATAATTATGATAGATCATGAAAAATAACTTAAGCCTCCCTTGTTGTTAAACAAAAAAAATCTCATCCGGTTTGAAATAAATTTGTCTCATTTTCACATTTGTCTTTATTACTTTTAACCATGGGGCGTATTACCTTGGTCTCAAGCAAATGAAAGACAGGCTAAGTAATTTAAGCATTATATCTCAAGTTCTTCTACTTCACCTTCATTCTGGAGTTTTTAGAGTTTTTCAAATGTTGAACATATATTGCTAAATTAAATAATGGATCCATAGAGAAAGCAATCATACCTATTGAGTCAAGAGGTGCATGTGTGTGGAGAAATGGAATCGGATGCTCTTGAAAATATCAGTTTCTTTTATTTGCTGTAGTCACGTGGCTATCAGACTAATTCTAGTGACGACACGTGCCCATTCTTTTTTTAATATGGTAGCGAGGTTCCAGACACTTGTCCCTTTTTATTTCCTCGGGATCTTTCTTTTTGAGGTTTCGGACACTTGTCCTTTTTTATTTCCTCGGATATATATATGTATATATATATATATATTATTTATTTATTTTTATTTTTGCATAGCCACATGCTTTCAACAAACTTTTGAAAGGATAATAAAAACTTTGAGCATTTATGCGGAAAATGGAAAACGTGTAAGTGAACTTGACTCAAAGAGTATAACAACTTCTCATAGGTTCAACAAAGCTTAACTTAACTCAATGTTTTAATGATCATGTTTAATTATGAAATTCTCCAGAACTCTAGTGTCATTTCCGAACAAGATATATAGTAACTCAGATTCATATCATATCCATCAATTACTTTAGACTAGGATCAAGCATTTTGCTACCCACAAGTTTTAAGTTTTTGATGTTTAGAGAATTTAAAGTTTAACACCAGGCATTAAGACAGGGTTTAATATTTTTGAATTTTTTTCTTTTAAGTTTCAGGGTTCCATTAATTAGAGATAAATTAAAGCTCACTATTTATTTATTCTAATTTTAATAAAGCAAACTAATAGATAATATGAATATATAAAGATAACTATAAGGATAACTCGTCAGATAAGGACATACCTGACATTGGGGCTCCTCCCCGTTGGTGCAAAACCTTGGGGGCTCCTCCCCCAAGCTAAAGATCACTGTGGTGGCGGCGGTCGATAGTGATAGTACTGGGGTGAAGGACCGAGAAAGCAATAGCAAGGCGACCAGAGGGGGGGGTGAATGGGAGCTCAAAAATTTCTCTCGAAACTTTGGCCTATTGTCCCCAAAATCTACCCCCGCAAGCTTCGATCGAAACCGTGAAGCCCATGACCCTTGGAAGAGGTTGGATGATCCCTAGGATCACAGCGAGGCACCACAAAGCGATAGCAAACCAACCGGCAAAAGCAACGGATCAAGTTCGACCCTCAAAAACCAAGTCCCAAACGTAGATAGACGGCTACGTCGAGAAATCCCCAAATACCGATGCTAACAAGTAGCAAAGATACCTAGAAAGGTTCCTTGGTCAACTACAAGGCCAAACGAGAAGTCCGGAAACCAAGCGAAGAAGCCGGGAGAGCAAACACACAAAACCGGAGGCTTCAGCCAAATCCCGGACTGTCCGGACCTGGAGTCCCGGACTGTCCGCCCAAGGCCGGACTGTCCGCGGTTCACTGGCGGACTGTCCACCGGCAGAATACGCAAAACAGCAGTGCTGCTGAAGTCTTGCTGGACGTCTCCCGGACTGTCCGCAAACTTCAACGGCGGACTGTCCGCCGGTCAAACAAAAACCAAACAGCCGAAGAATAGGGCCACTAGTCCGGCTCGTCCCCGACGCGCGGACTGTCTGCGACTCGGACGGCGGACTGTCCGCCAACTCCCAGTGAGCGCGATTTTGGTCGCCCTTCACTCAAATCTTCTCCAAATCGATTCAATCCAAAATCCCACGTTCCCAAACTTGGAGAAGATGATCACGGGATAGTTAGGAGACTATCCCCAAGAAATCATCCGCTCAAAACGATTCAATCACTGGGAAATCGAAAGGGGAAGATCAAGAACGAAAAAAGCGCCACGAAAATGAAATCAACCCGATCTACTTGTTCGTGAGGAGCTAGATGAATTCCTTCGGTGGAAGTGATCTCCTTTCAAAAATGAACAAGTTGATTCAAACGGATTTCGCAAAGACGCAGTAGGGAGAGAGATCGAGTGGCGGGAAAATCGCGGAGAAACGAAGAACGCGAAGAACACGAACAAAACGCGAATCAACACATCGATCTGCAACCGTGTGGCTACCACACGCTACAACAGTGAGGTTATGGCCTCACTTCCTCAAAATCTCCAGTACACAGAGGTATGGTTCTCTGCGGATCTCAGCTAGCTATAGCAGGGGATTGGGAGAGCAGGAAACCCTAGGTGCAAAGAGCAAATGACTGAGATAGATGGGGAGGTGGGTGTCTCCCCCTACTTATCCTAATTCTAACTATTCCTAATTCCCACTCTACCCCTAACTACTTACAGAGCGAACCAGCTAAACCCTAAGGTTATTCTGGACCAACTCGATGGTAGGTGGATCTGACGGCCACGCCCGCACAACTCGTAGCGTTGCCTCGACGCAACCTCCCGATAACCGCCACGTGCCGCCACCGCTCTGCCATCCTTTTCCCGGACGTCGCACCCCCAGTTTTGAGGCCCAAACCGGGAAACCAGCCTTCACAGCCAACCCCTGGTTTTGAGGACCAAACGGGGAAACCAGCCCACCAACGCCTGAGTTTTGTGGCCCAAACTCAGCAAACCCGCAGCACCCAGGTTTTGAGGCCCAAACCTGGAAACCGTCCTCAGCCCGAGTTTTGTGGCCAAACTCGGAAACCATCCGCACCCAGGTTTTGAGGCCCAAACCTGGAAACCGTCCACCCGATGGTTTTTCTCTGGCTCTACCACCAAACCGAAGCTGTAGAGGGGATGCACCGCCCGTGCACCCCGTCTACCGACACGTGTCCCCAGGTCCTCGACCCAGGCAACACCGTGCCCGCAAGTCTCCGCTCGTCGCTGTCCAAGGCTGCCAGCCACCACAGCTGATCCTCGGGCCACCGGTCCCTCAGTCCAAGCCTCACGTCCGCCCTTCGCCACTCTCGGTCCATCGGCACGGCACGTCTCTACTTGACCTTCACCTTGCCTCTGATCACTGTATCCGTGCTCGACACCTACACAACACAAGCCAAAGAACATGCGCATTATCCCAGTTGACAATCACTCATCACTTAGAGACTCGGCATACACCCATGTATCCGCAATCTCCCCCTTGATGAGTGCATTGTCAACTACCAACACAAATCATAATGAAAGGAAGAAGGAAGAAAGAAAGAGAGAGAGAACTCAACCAAATGACCCAAAAGCATAACAAAGCCGAAGAAGGTCAAGTGGAAAGAGCAAGACAACTTGGTCCCCAAAGACATGGGCAACGGCTCGACGCAACCAAGCAGAGCAAAGCTAGCCCTCAAGAAGAGGTAGAACAGGCTCAACACCGCTAGCAAATGTCAAGTGAAAAATCGAAGCAAAATGCTAGTCCCTCAAGATAGAGGCACAGAGGCTCAACACAACTAGCAAGAAAGCTCAATACCAAAACCTTACGGTCAAACTCCCCCTTGAATAGTGCACACAACTAAAACACTCCCCCTTAGTTGGACTCAAGGAAGCATATGATTTGCAAATTCTCCCCCTTAGTTGAAAATGCACCATCAAGCATAAGGAAGCAAAAGCAATTTTCTCCCCCTCAGAAACTGCACCACAAAAAGTGCCAACAAGAGAGGGACTCCCCCTTCCAAAATGCATATGAGTCATAATGCAAGTTAGCAGCTTCAGGAATATAGTCAAGAAAATGAAAAGATGCTCTAAACAGTATAGCTCCAACTACTCACTGGAAAGCATACAAGCTAGCGAAGGCTCAAACTGATCACCAAATATGAAATATGAACATATGAGCAAAAAGAGCAGTTTTTAGCCAAAAAGGTATTCACCATCAAAATTAGCACTAAACATGTATAGACAGGAAATCAGGCAAGTACTAAACATGTATACAAGGTGAACTACCCCTAGCAAAGTTCAACCATCATGCTATAGAATGAACCATAGTCTTGTGTATCCAAATTTTATCGGAGTTGCAACGGTAAAGATTACACAAGTTCAGAATTTAGCATGTGATTGCGAGAGGTTGAAAGCTTGTCATAGCCTAACTTTTCAACTGTGTGAAGCCTATGCAGAAGCAATTAGAAGCTTAAAGCAACAGTTTCGGTCATACACTACACAGCTCAAGTTTAACTCAAAGTGCAATGAGAAACAGTCTCGAAACTGTGATGTGTTGACAAGCAATCCCATCTCGATCTTTTCAATTCACTTAAAACTTGGTTCAGATTTTATTGACAGAATATGAACAGACCAAGCAAGTGACAGACTCAGAACTAGAGACATAGCAACCTAGCATATATGAAAAGCACGAGTGAATTCATCACATCCTACACATGCTAGTGGCATATCTCAATGGTGAACATTTTCAGTTTTAAGTTTGTTAAGCAGGTTCACCATTCAAAAATAGCTCAGCTCACAACATGTATTAGTGATCAGAAAGAGCATAAGCCATAAGCATCATCATAAGCATCGGAGCATACTACATAGAGCATAGTTACATTCTAATGATTATATATATGAAGCTCAGAATGTAAATGCGTATGCTAAAATGCAAAGGAAAAACAAAGACAAACGAAAAAGAGTCAGTCTTTCGTACAAGAACCAAAATGTTTCCCCCATCTAAAAGGGGAAACACACACCAAGCTCACCTCTCAACCGATTAAAGGTTGATTGGTCCAAAGGCTTGGTGAAAATATCAGTCAACTGATGATGAGTATCGACATGGCGAAGGTCGATATCACCCTTCTCATAGTGGTCTCGCAGAAAATGAAAGCGCACATCAATGTGTTTGGTCTTCGAGTGAAGCACGGGGTTCTTAGCAACGCTAATAGCACTCGTGCTGTCACAAAGCAAAGGAACGCGAGAAAAGCTCAGACCAAAATCACGCAAAGTGGCCATCATCCAGAGTAACTGGGAACAGCAGCTAGCCGCAGCAACATACTCAGCCTCCGTGGTAGACTGGGCGACACTAGACTGCTTGCGAGAAGACCACGATACAAGAGAAGAACCAATAAACTGGCAAGTCCCAGAAGTGGACTTGCGCTCAATGCGACAACCAGCAAAATCGGCATCGGAATAACCGCAAAGGGAGAGGGTGGAGGAAGTTGAATACCAAATCCCAAACTCAGGAGTGAAGGATAAGTACCTCATAATGCGCTTGACTGCCTGACGGTGAGAGGTGCGCGGCGAAGACTGAAATCGCGCACAAAGACACACCGCGAACTGAATGTCCGGTCGTGTCGCCGTCAGGTACAGCAGCGACCCGATCATACTCCGGTACTCCTTCTGGTCCACTGCTTCTCCCTCCTTGTCCACATCCAGGGCCGTCGTGGTCGACATGGGTGTTGGAAGAGGCTTGGCCTCACCCATATCGAATTTCTTCAGAATGTCCCGGGTGTACTTGCCCTGGTGCACGAACGTCCCTTCCCAGGATTGCTTGATTTGCAACCCGAGGAAAAACGTCAACTCCCCCATCATGCTCATCTCAAATTCCCTGCTCATTGTATCTGCAAACTTGGCAACCAAAGCGTGAGAAGAACCACCGAAAATGATATCATCCACGTAAATTTGGACCAAGAAAGAATCAGTGCCTTGCTTGAGGAGAAAGAGCGTTTTATCTACACATCGCATTTTAAAACCCTTAGCAAGCAAAAAGGTTTTCAACCTATCATACCAGGCTCTAGGGGCTTGTTTCAAACCATACAAAGCTTTGTGGAGTTTAAAGACATGGTTTGGAAACTTGGGATTTTCAAAACCGGGGGGTTGTCTAACATACACCTCCTCTTCTATGTAGCCGTTTAAGAAGGCACTCTTGACATCCATTTGAAAAGTTTGAAACCTTTGGATGCAGCAAAAGCCAAGAGTATCCTAATTGCCTCCAAACGAGCTACAGGAGCAAACGTCTCCTCATAGTCTATCCCCTCCTTCTGACTATATCCCTGGGCTACGAGTCTGGCCTTGTTTCTCATAACATGGCCATCTTCTCCCTGTTTGTTTTTGAAAACCCATTTTGTCCCAATTGGGTGACACTCAGAAGGTGGAGATACTAGAACCCAAACCCGATTTCTCTCAAAGTTCTCAAGCTCCTCATGCATGGCATTGACCCAATCCGGATCCGTCAAAGCGTGTCCAACATCCTGGGGTTCAAAATCAGCGACAAATGCAGAATGAGCAAAGTGAGAGATTTGCCTTGACCGGGTGACGCGTTCGTCGATGCTACCGATCATCTGCTGAGGCGGGTGCTGGCGCTGAATGTGTCGTGGCGCCTCCCTTGCAGAAGTGGCCTCCCCCTCAACAGCAGCTGGTGCCTCCTCGGGTACAAAGGGTACCGCTCGAGGTGGCGCATCCCACGGCCCCCAGGAAGAAGATGTGTCGGGGCCGTGAGTCATCGTAGAAGCCGCTCTTTGCGGCACAGCAGGTGGAGGAGGTGCTGGGTCATCTATCCCTTCAGCACCTTCTTCTTCATCATCGAAAAGAGGCTCGCCAACCTCGTGATCACCTACTCGGTCAAAGCGAGAAGAAGGACAAACCATGGTCTCGTCGAAGGTGACATCGGATGTCTCCATGACTCGGTTAGTGTCAAGGTTAAGTACACGATAAGCTCGAGTGTGAGTGCCATAACCCAAAAACACACCGTCAGAAGAACGAGACTCAAACTTGTCCAAGTTGCCCTTTTTGAGTATAAAACAGTGGCAACCAAAAACTCGAAAATAACTCACCTTGGGCAGTTTTCCAAAACGCAACTCATAAGAGGTCTTTTTCAAGAAAGCTCGGAGAAAAATACGATTTGAAATGTAGCATGCAGTGGTCATAGCTTCGGCCCAATATCGCCTAGGATTCCTATGCTCATCGAGCATCGTCCTGGCCATCTCTACAAGGGTCCGATTCTTCCTCTCTACAACACCATTTTGTGGCGGTGTGTAAGGGGAAGAAAACTGATGCTCTAAACCCAAAGAGTTACAAAACTTCTCAAAATCTGAATTCTTGAATTCGGAACCATTATCACTCCTAATAGCTCGCATCGAGTTCAAAGGGAACTCATTCTGAAGACGCAAAATCAGATTGCGAGCAAGGGAGAAAGTCTCAGTCTTCTCAGCTAAAAAGAAGACCCACGAATATCTCGAAAAGTCATCAACAACAACAAGCACATACCACTTCCCCCCAACCGAGCTCACCCGAGCCGGACCAACAAGGTCCATGTGCAAAAGCTCTCCAGGGCGCTTGGTCATGACCTGAGTCACTGGATGGTGGGGAGCGGCAACCATCTTCCCATGTCTACAAGAGTGGCAAACAAGATCCTTCTCCATATGCAACATGGGCAATCCTCGGATTAGGCCAAGTGAACTAAGCCTTGCAAGCAAGTCGAAGCTCAAATGTCCAAGTCTCCTATGCCACTTCCAAAGATCAGAAGAGGAAGGTCCAGCCACCAGACAACGAGAAGTGCCAAAAGACTCCGAGAAATTCGCGCGAAAGACTTTTCCAAAGGGCGAAATCATACAAACAAGATTGCCCTGAGGATCCAAAATACCACTGAGATTCGGTTTAAAACGAATCTCATAGTCGTCGTCAAAAAGTTGTGAAACAGAAAGAAGGTTAAAATGCAAGTTAGAAACAAGAGCAACATCGCGCAACACAAAGTGCTCATTAACTCGCACCGACCCACGAGACAAAACTTTACCTTTGCTATTGTCGCCGAAGGTGATAAACTCCTTTCCGGCGACTGGACTAAGACTGGAGAACCACTTGGCATTTCCGGTCATGTGCCTCGAGCAACCGGAATCCACCAACCAAACATTCTCCAATCGTTTTACCTACATCAATAAAAAGACATAGGGTGAGCATACGGTCCAACACTGGGGTTAGTGAAGTAAGGAGAATACCAGTGTTGGGCCAGCTGCTCAAAAGAACGGTTAGCAAAAAAACCATTCCTAGCACACCTACGGAGGAAGCGATCACCACGTTTAGAAAAACGTTGTCCGCTAAGGGAGGAGCATCCATCGCGATACTCAAAACGCGGTGGGGGAAAACGCTCTACAACAAAGCCACCGCCACGGGGTCCAAAGCCTACAACTGCAGGCTCCCACCGGGCACGACCTCCCTGACGCCTAGGACCTTGAGGCACTGTACCTCTAGGCCTAGCAGCTCTCCTCGGAGCTCTCCTCTGAACATTCGGCACATGTACATCATGGAAAAGATGGTACATGTCCGGATTGTTCATCTCCCTAGCACGGCGCGCCTCTCTCTTGCGCCGAAAGCAGAACTCACTCAAGTGTCCATCTCTCCCACAATGCTCACAATGGTACCTCACCGCTCTCATAGGGGGTTGTTGGTACTCACGGTTGTGGGTATGGATCACTTTGCCCTTCTGTGGCATAAGCTCCTCCTGGATGGGTGGCATGGTGTCCAGCTTGTTCTTGAGGTGGTTTGGTTTGGGAGCCCAAGATTGTTTCTTTGGTGGAGCTCTCGGAGGTTCAACAAAGACTCCATCCTTGGTGTTAGGCTTGAGAGGCTCTTTGGGTGGAAGCTTGGTAAGTTTGGGAGTTGTGGTTGAGTTGGGCTTCTCACATGGGTTCAGACCACTCGACTCTCCAATCTTCCCAAAAGCAGAAAGATCAACACCCGGAGCAAAACCTACACCAGGACCTCCAGCAGCTCGCTTGAATTGGGAGATCATCATCCCGAGCTGCGGCTCACCACAAGACACCCATGACAAGATGGTCCGAAGGTATGTGTTTTCCTCCTCGTTTTGCATCTTGTCATGCTTCATGTTCGCAATCTCCATCTCCAAACCCTCACAAAGAACACACCTAGCCACACATGTGCTACCTGAGTTGACCTCTTCAAGAGACACAATCTTGGCATTCTTCTCTGCCAACTCAGATTGCAAGACAGAACAAGTCTTGCACGCACCCAACAGCATGGGTCTAGCCCGGAGCTCATCCACCTCTCCAACCAACGCAGCATACTTACCTCTCAAAGTGAGAAGGTCAGTCATGTGCGTGGTGCACATCTCGCACTCGGCATCCTCAGACACGACCACGGTGGACTTAGCAAACTCAAGCTCCCTCACTGTGTCCTCCCACTTCTGCCTAAACTCCTTGCGCTCTCTAGCGGCACGCCTAAGCAACTTATCCTGACTAAGGAGCGCGGCAGTAAGCTTCTCGACCTCAGCAGAAAGCTCATCGGGGGTCAGAGATACCTGGGAGGTGTCGTCGTCGTCGTCGTCGTTCCGAGGAGTGTCGTCGCCGACATCCTTGCCAAGGGCCATGGTACAGAAGCCCTCATCGTCGGCGAAGAAGCAGAGGTCGTTGAGCTTGTCCTCGATCCTCTTCTTCTTCTCGGACTCGTCGTCGCTTGAGGAAGCGGAGTCATCGTCCGAGTCGTCGACGCCGCTGAGCGTGGCGAAGAAAGCACGCTGCTCAGCCTGGGCCTTCTCCAAGTACTTCGTCTTGATGTACTCCTTGTTGAAGCCGCCCTTCCGCTTGTGCCTTGCGGGGACGTACTTCTCCTTGCGCTTGCCGGAGTCGTACTTGTGCCCATGATCGCCCTTCCCAGAATGCTTGTTCTTCTTGGGACAGTTGGCGATGAAGTGGTCGGGGTCGCCGCACTCGAAACAGCCCGAGCGTCCTCCTCCGCGGCGACGGTTCATGCGGTTGTTGTGAAACCGCGAGAACCGGTTGGCAAGCAAAGCCAACTCGTCGTCTCCCAAAGACTCCAACTGCTCCTCTGTGACAGAAAGAAGAGAATGCAAAGCAAAGCCTCCAGAGGGGTTAGCATAAGAGCCAGAAAGCAAAGCCATCGACGGGCCAGAAGGATTTTCATAAGAAGCCCTCGCCATGGCATCGATCTCACTGGACTTGAGCTTACTGAAGAGCTCGTCGCACGTGAGGGTCTCATAGTTAGGTGATTCGATGATCGCCTGAACTTTGGAATCCCACACCGACCGATCAAGAGTATGCAAAAGCTTCAAAACCCTCTCATGATCGTCGAAAGGCAACAACTCCTTGTTAGCCCTCATCCTGTTGACAATCACCTGAAAGCGAGCGAATAAACTTTCTATGCTCTCGCCAGGCATATGCCGAAAGTTCTCATACTCTCGCTTGAACGACTCGTAGAGACGGGTTTTGACTTGAGAGGTTCCCTCATGGAAACGCATGAGGGTAGCCCAAATCTCCCGAGCCGTAGCGAGGTGAGAAATGCGATCAAACTCACTCATGCTCAAACATGAGAAAAGAGCATTACGTGCTCGGCTATTGGCATCGTGCTCATCGATCTGAAGCTGAGAGACACAAGCAGCCAAAACCACGTAATCGGAAGAGTTGCAAATATCCCAAATGGAAGCACCCAAACTCTGCAGATAGGCCGACATGCGTATCTTCCAATACGCATAGTTCGTCCCATCGAAAAACGGCGGTTTGCCCACGCCGCGATCCATGTCGCCTTCCGTGGATCTGGAACCGGCTAAGGTGGAAGATCCTTAACCCGCTCCGATACCAATTAAAGGACCGGGAAAGCAATAGCAAGGCGACCAGAGGGGGGGTGAATGGGAGCTCAAAAATTTCTCTCGAAACTTTGGCCTATTGTCCCCAAAATCTACCCCCGAAAGCTTCGATCGAAACCGTGATGCCCACGACCCTTGGAAGAGGGTGGATGATCCCTAGGATCACAGCGAGGCACCACAAAGCAATAGCAAACCAACCGGCAAAAGCAACGGATCAAGTTCGACCCTCAGAAACCAAGTCCCAAATGTAGATAGACGGTTACGTCGAGAAATCCCCAAATACCGATGCTAACAAGTAGCAAAGATACCTAGAGAGGTTCCTTGGTCAACTACAAGGCCAAACGAGAAGTCCGGAAACCAAGCGAAGAAGCCGGGAGAGCAAACGCACAAAACCGGAGGCTTCAGCCAAATCCCGGACTATCCGGACCTGGAGTCCCGGACTGTCCGCCCAAGGCCGGACTGTCCGCGGTTCACTGGCGGACTGTCCGCCGGCAGAATACGCAAAACAGCAGTGCTGCTGAAGTCTTGCTGGATGACTCCCAGACTGTCCGCAAACTTCAACGGCGGACTGTCCGCCGGTCAAACAAAAACCAAACAGCCGAAGAACAGGGCCACTGGTCCGGCTCGTCCCCGACGCGCGGACTGTCCGCGACTGGGACGGCGGACTGTCCGCCAACTCCCAGTGAGGGCGATTTTGGTCGCCCTTCACTCAAATCTTCTCCAAATCGATTCAATCCAAAATCCCACGTTCCCAAACTTGGAGAAGATGATCACGGGATAGTTAGGAGACTATCCCCAAGAAATCATCCGCTCAAAACGATTCAATCACCGGGAAATCGAAAGGGGAAGATCAAGAACAAAAAAAGCGCCACAAAAACGAAATCAACCCGATCTACTTGTTCGTGAGGAGCTAGATGAATTCCTTCGGTGGAAGTGATCTCCTTTCAAAAACGAACATGTTGATTCAAACGGATTTCGCAAAGACGCAGTAGGGAGAGAGATCGAGTGACGGGAAAATCGCGGAGAAACGAAGAACGCGAAGAACACGAACAAAACGCGAATCAACACATCAATCTGCAACCGTGTGGCTACCACACGCTACAACAGTGAGGTTACGGCCTCACTTCCTCAAGATCTCCAGTACACAGAGGTATGGTTCTCTGCGGATCTCAGCTAGCTACAGCAGGGGATTGGGAGAGCAGGAAACCCTACGTGCAAAGAGCAAATGACTGAGATAGATGGGGAGGTGGGTGTCTCCCCCTACTTATCCTAATTCTAACTATTCCTAATTCCCACTCTACCCCTAACTACTTACAGAGCGAACCAGCTAAACCCTAAGGTTATTCTGGACCAGCTCGATGGTAGGTGGATCCGACGGCCACGCCCGCACAACTCGTAGCGTCGCCTCGACGCAACCTCCCGATTGCCGCCACGTGCCGCCACCGCTCTGCCGTCCTTTTCCCGGACGTCGCACCCCCGGTTTTGAGGCCCAAACTGGGAAACCAGCCTTCACAGCCAACCCCCGGTTTTGAGGCCCAAACCGGGAAACCAGCCCACCAACGCCTGAGTTTTGTGGCCCAAACTCAGCAAACCGGCAGCACCCAGGTTTTGAGGCCCAAACCTGGAAACCGTCCTCAGCCCGAGTTTTGTGGCCAAACTCGGAAACCATCCGCACCCAGGGTTTGAGGCCTAAACCTGGAAACCGTCCACCCGATGGTTTTTCTCTGGCTCTACCACCAAACCGAAGCTGTAGAGGGGATGCACCGCCCGTGCACCCCGTCCACCGACACGTGTCCCCAGGTCCTCGACCCAGGCAACACCGTGCCCGCAAGTCTCCGCTCGTCGCTGTCCCAGGCTGCCAGACACCACAGTTGATCCTCGGGCCACCTGTCCCTCAGTCCAAGCCTCACGTCCGCCCTTCGCCACTCTCGGTCCATCGGCACGGCACGTCTCTACTTGACCTTCACCTTGCCTCTGATCACTGTATCCGTGCTCGACACCTGCACAACACAAGCCAAAGAACATGCGCATTATCCCAGTTGACAATCACTCATCACTTAGAGACTCGGCATACACCCATGTATCCGCATGGGGCATGGACCAAAAGGCATCCCAGTACTGATTTGTCTGATCTTGATTTTGTCAAATGTTCTCGACCGCGTTCTCTATTCTGGCATTCCACTGTTGTTGCTCCATCAACATCTGGTTGATGTCGGCTTGGTCTTCTGATATTCTTGTCAGCCGGATACTGATGTTTTGACGAGCCATTTGATCATCACGATACCCTACACTCGAGACTGAGTGTCTAGGTGGTTCATGTTGAGTAGATGGTCCTCGTTGGTCTACTGAGCGTCTTCCTTAGTACTGGTCATAGCGGGATCTCCTCCACCACTCCGTACTGTCGGCTTGCCAAGAATCTTCTGAATGGATGGACGGTGATGGAGCCCATTGAGAGTATGGTTCTTGATATTGTGGCGGGTGTCTTGTTTGAACTCCATCATCGTACGCTGTGTGTGCTGGTCCCTCGGGGATCGGGTCGGCTCCATAATAGTATGTTGGTGGAGCATTCACGAACCGTGCCGATGTGCTTCTCTGTGTAGTGGTGATTGGTTGCAGACCTACAAGAAAGTTTCTCGTGGTATAGACACTGAGTTCCGGGTTAGGAAGCGGAATCTCAGTGCTCATACCTCGATACATCATATGAATAATATTGTTTTTTTCTTGAGGATCTGGGCTTGTCTACAAAAGACGAAGGTCATAATGGTACAACCTTCGGAAATGTTTTGCACAAGACAAGATTGAGTTAAACCCAATTTGGTAGCCAAACGGTATACAAGAGAAGAACATTCTATATCCCCTTTGGTCGGGCCAAAAATTTCCATCCACTAGTCGATCATGTGAATATCAGGAGACACTCTTCGTTTTTTCACAACAGCAAAAAGAAGTCTCAACTCATCTTCCCTCACTGTTCGAGTTTCTAGTCTAGGGAAGATGGTCGATGAAATAAAACGATGAATAAAACGAAGAGTGGGCAATTCAATATAATTGTTTTTGGGTTTTGAACAAATATCTAAATCTGTAATCTCTTTCCAAAACTACTCTTTGTTAAAATCAGGTAAAGCATTTGAAAGATCAAGAGCGCAGTTGGAATCAAAACCCAAATGGTCACTAAGTTCCCTCGACGTGAGTGTAAACTTTTTGTTGAACATGCAGAAACTTATGCCAGTAGCTAAAGAAACCAAAGTGCAAAGGAATTCGATGGTAAGGAGCTTCACTCTTATCTCATCGACAGGCACAAAACCCATCCAACCCAACATTGTGAAAATACTGATAAATTCGATATCCATACCTGTATCTTGTAGAAGTTGTGGGTCGTAAATCGGCATTGGATTGAAAATCCTATTCTTTATGTTTCTAAATCTTGCCTTCTCTTCACTCCCTTGCAACTTAAGGTCCTTTTCCTCCATTAATATATTCATACCTTCGGAGGTGGAACGGAACGAGGATGCTCGAGAGGCTGTCGGCGAATCAACGTCCATGTCGGAGTTCGCTCTTGAGCTACTCCTCGTGAGGCGTCCAAACCCGATCTTTCCGAAGAAGGTCTTCTTGCTCATCCTGTTGAACAGAGAAAAACAAACAACCAAACAAGAACAGACTATGGAACAGGTTAGAAAATATAAACAATCAGCGGTTAGCCGTTCTCAAGTCAGTCGTTCGAAGGTTGGTTTATCAAGAGAGTTGTTTATAATTGAATTGGGCAGCACTACTCTTCTTTAAAACTTATCTCTACTCAAATTTAAAACTTCTCACACTCCTACTTTCTCTTCTCTACCAAACTCTTCCTTCTCTCTTGGTTTCTCACACTCGATTGAAGGTTTGAACTAGCAAACAGATTTCGAATTGAATTTTGCTGAAAGGAGAGGATTGAGAGGTTTGTGTGTGAGTGTGGAGAGCTCCGAGAGGTGGCTTTTTATAGCCGAGGCCAGAGCAGGCCGACCGGCCTGGTGGTGGGGCCGACTGGCCCCCCTCTGGGGCCCACCTGGTGTTCTTCCCTCCACTCAAACGTTGCTTCACTTCTAGGCAAGAATTTTCGTCCATACAAAGTCCAAAGTGTCTGATGCTTGGTTGAGTGGTTGGGAAGCAAAGTAGTAGTGATTCCAAAAGGTGGGTCCCAAGAAAGTGGGTCCCGGTGGTGAAAAATGATTACTATGCAGAAAATTTAAGAAAACTAAATTACTTCTATGAAATGAAAAATAATTATGGATGCAAAGATATATTTTTGTGCCACCACAGTAAATATTCTTTCGGGTTTTTACACACCGTAAAAATTATTTACGCGGGGCTTGAATTTTTTTTGTTTTCATATTTTTATTTGGTTTTCAAATGCATATGCAGAAATGAAAGTGCAAGAAAATAAATATGGATAACTACCGAGTTACCTCCCAGTGAAGGTTCGGGGTTTAAAGTCCACTGAATTGGACTTTTCCAAAGTCGTCATTCTGGAGGGATGGTAGCCTTCCCTGAGGATGGTGCCTCTGGTGACTGTTGATCTCCCTCCTCACTTACCACCTTTGTTGTTGATCCTAACTCAGGCTTTGTCTTGAATGGAAAACATTCTTCTTGTCCATTGATGTTGAGTCTGACTTCTCCAATTCCAACGTCGATGTGAGCATTTACAGTACTCAGAAAGGGTCTCCCTAGAATGAGTGACACTTTCGAGTCTGATTGTATGTCCAGTACCACAAAGTCAACTGGTACGAAAAACTCTCTAATCTTGACTGGAATGTCTTCAACAATTCCTACTGGATAGCGGAGTGATTGATCGACAAGTTGTAGGCACATTGATGTTGGGACAAGTCTTGAATAATGTAGTTTATCAAAGACTGTCTTGGGCATCACGCTCACACTTGCTCCGAGATCACATAGCGCATTATTGAAGTGTTGATCACTGATTGAACAGTCAATAGTAGGGCATCCTGGATCCTTCTTCTTCTGTGGAGAAGTGTTGAGGATGGCCGCACTACACTCTTCTGTCAGCTTGATTACCTCAGTGGAGGGCAGTGGTCGTTTATTGTTGAGGATGTCTCTTAGATATCTTGCATAGGTGGGTACCTGTATAGCATCTAACAGAGGAATATTGATGTATAATTTTTGAATTACTTCAACAAACTTACTGAACTGCTCATCCGCTGTGGCTCTCCTCTTTCTATGTGGAAATGGTAGGTGGTTGGTGTCATGATAATCTTGCATCATTTCTGGTAGTGGTGGATGTATTTCTTCAGCTTCATTGTCTTTCCCTTCTTCCGTCACAGTTGGCGTCACTGGTGTTGTCTGTCCTCTTGCTCCTTTTGGATATGGGGGATCACGAGTGACCTTCCCACCTCTTGTAGTTATAGCTTGTGTCTGCTCAGGGTTAGTGGCAATAGGCAAAACAGCAGCCAATTTGGCTAAGTGCATCTCTATCTTTTTATTTATATTAATTTGTTCTTTTAGAGCAGAAGAAAACTCATCTATTTTTGCATTTATATCCTCTAAGGTTTTATCTTTAAAAACAAGCTTCCTAATAATAGTGTCATTAACTCTAGCCTGTTCTACGATTATATCTCTTAAAGGCATTTGCTTAAAATGGGAAGAATTGAAATTGTCTAAGGACTTACCTTGGTAAGTGGAGTGTTGATTCCATCCTTGCTCTCGTAGTGTAGAAGAGTTGTTGATGATGTTCGCATTGTCTTGATTGTTCTCTTCACTTCTAGTCTGAGTGTCAAATGCATCTTGAATAGCTATAGCTTGACGATCTCGTTTGTATTTCTCGCGTTGGTTTAGCCATCCTAGTAACACATCCATCTTTGTTGTCAGTGCCATCACTTCTTCTAGGGCTTCCTCCATCTGGTGACAGCGTTGATTCTTGTCTTGTTTCCAACTTTGATTCTCAGCTATCTTCTCCATAAGGACTTCAGCTTTCCCAGGAGTAAGTGACATAAATGATCCTTCAACAGTAGCATCTAGTTGCTCACGTGACTTTTGAGTGAGTCCACTGTAGAATCCGTGCATGAGCAACAAATCTTCCATTCCATGGTGCGAGCATTCTGAAATGTAATCTTGAAAGCGATCCCAAGCTTCTAGAATGGTTTCTCCTCTATGCTGCTGAAAACTTATAATCTTTCCTCTTAAGGCATTGGATTTGCCTATAGGGAAGAACCTCGATAGAAAAGCTTCTGAACATTTGTCCCATGTGTTGATGTCTTCCTTGTTAGCGTAGAACCACTGCTTCGCTCTTCCCTCTAGTGAGAATGGGAATAACCAAAGAAGTATGATGTCTTGGGCAATGTTCTTGATGATGATGGTGCTTCCGATCTCCAAGAAATTCTGCAGATGGGCAGTAGCATCTTCTCGTGCTTTTCCACTGAATGTAGTAGCTTCGACTAGGTTGATAAGTCTTGGCTTGAGCTCAAACTCCAAGTTATCCGTCTGGAGTGTTGGTCCAGTCCGAATGGTTCCAATGTTGGGAGCAGAGAACTCTAGCAAAGTCTTGTTGGCCATGGTCTTCACTACCTGACTCGATCTTCTTCTAGGTTGAGTTGTTTTTTGATAGAACAGTGATTGATCACAACTGAACCTGTATTACCCTGTATAAGATATAAACAAAAGTAGAACATGGGTAATCCTCTAAAGACAGAGGTGATGGTTCTTATCTAAAATATATTTGTTTGGTGTGTTCTTCTGTAGCCATATAAAAGTTCCTGAAAGCTCCCCGGCAACGGCGCCAGAAATGCTTGTTGGCATTCCTTAGCATCGATGCCAAGAGTAGGTTAGAATCTACCCCCATTACTAATGCCAAGAAATGTGGGTAGACATCTCATAGCATCACTCTAACGCTAGGCTGTCACCGCTAGCAGCAACACTAGAGATGTGATAGTATTTACATTACGACACTTTGATAAGATATGAAATAAAGGTTATCCGCAAGCGCACAGATAAAATACACCTGTTGTAGCATTTCACCCAGGAATGTTCCAGGTATCGTTATTTATAATTCTACCATCGGGAGCTTAATATGGTTTAAGAATAAGAA
Source organism: Coix lacryma-jobi var. lacryma-jobi (assembly GCA_009763385.1). NCBI lineage: Eukaryota > Viridiplantae > Streptophyta > Magnoliopsida > Poales > Poaceae > Coix > Coix lacryma-jobi. Next base: position 115,759,542 of record CM019829.1, read on the forward strand.
TGATATGGCTTTAAAATTGCAAACATATATAATTAGACATGAATCTAATCACTCACCTCTAATCTAATACAAGGGTAAGGCAAAAGGATGATGATAATAATAATGATAATTAAGGTAAATAACAGAGACTAGCAGGGAATTCATAATTAGAGAGAGAGACTCATGTGATCAAGTAGAATTGAGAACTAATCGATACGTTAAGAGATTAGACTCCTAAGTTATATTACTTCTATTAAGTCTAAGTTAGTCCGAGCATATGAAATCATATATAGCATAATTAATCATCCACCCATACATAAGGAACATTACGAAAGAAGTTCATATCCAGAGTAATTCCTTCAGTGTAACCAGGTTCTACTTGTCCTAGACTCGAGGAGTGGACTACAAAGGACTCAACAAGGCTATAAAAGTCACCCTCGCGATCTACCACTTGCTGGCCCGGAGAATAGGGTGCATTCGTAGGTAAACATAATCTAAGCACCATGCCTACATTATATTGACCACTTAATCCAATCCGGAATCAAACTAAGCGCTTTACGAACATATGTATGAACTTACTATCAATTAGAACTATATCAACCATATAACTAGAATAAACGAAGAACATAATAAAGAGAAACATAATTATAATTGAAATAGCACAAAGTCGAATACAAGAATTACCAGAACTCCTGATAACGATCCGGAATCCTGAGCCACGCTCAACTCTACTTGTTTCTATCTAATTCTAATTCTAATCTCGAAGTAGAGCCTCTAATCTATCTCTAATCTCTAAATCCCTAACTCTGTCTCTCTAATTGCCTGATGAAGATTGATTTGATCAATATGAATGAGGGTTCGCTTCAGGGAGGGGGTCTGGGGCTGCTTATATAGCCCGGTGGGATGAGCCGCGACCTTCGGATCAAACCGACCTTGATCAAGGGCTTAGATGCGTCGAGGAGGTCGATTAGGTCACGCTCCGCGAAGATGGGCCGAGGGGGAACCTGGCCCAGGCCGGCCGGCCCCACCTGGCAGCCCCCAAGTGGTTGCTTCGTCGTCACGTCTTCTGGAACCTTCCTTATTGCTCTAATGCTCCTTTCCATCCGTTTGCACGATTTGTCTTGTTAGAGAAGGATTCAACCTCTTCCGTCTTCTGTAAAACTCCCTGGAAAACAGTAATTCACCAATGCTGTTAAATTTGTCGGTTTAGTCCCCGTATTATGTTGCTAGGTGATCACTCCAGGTTGTTTCTAGAAGCTTCCATGTCATAGCCAATAGGGACTCTCTCGTCGGGACTCCAAATGTAGCAAACCATATGTCCGTTTCGATCGTCTCGACGAGCACTTCGCATTGGTCTGATCCAATTCATCACTTGAGATACTTTTATGTAGTGAAATGTTGATGTTCCTGCAAAACAAATGAGAACTACACAACTCGTGGAACTTGTTAGGGTATGATCCGAAGTAGTATTGTGTTAGAGGCATGGGCTATGCAAAAGTATAGAAGGAGGAAATAAAAAGGGACAAGTGTCCGACTACCTCAAAGGAAAAGAAAAGAAAAATATGTGATAAAAATATAAAAAGAAAAAGAATGATAGCCCATGGTCCCTCTAATTACAATATGCCAGTAAGAGTTGACAAATTTAAAAAGTTTCAAATGCTTGATCTAAAGGTATGACATTTCTCTCCCTAAGCTCTGAACTTTGACTAAGTAAAGAGTGCTTTTTAATCCTAAAATTATATATTTCAAAAGTGTCATACAAAGGATCTCTGAGTTTTTATGAAAGTCTTGCAAAACTCCGGAGTAAAGTTGAAATGAGGAATTTGAGACATAGTGCTTGACTTGATTGCTTCTAACTTTCAATTATTCTGAACTAAGGTAAAAGATTGGCAAAAAGGAACATGTGAAAATTCTTCCAAATTCTTTTCAAGAAAGTTTTCAGTTGATGGCTTGTATTTTACTCTCAGAACCCTATGTTGCTAAGGGACTAGCAAAAGTTTAGCTTGGGGGAGTTTGTTGACGTCTATTAACTATCATTATTTACTGTCAACAATAATTGAATAAATGCCAAAAAGGATTGCCAACTTAGAAATAGGAGGTTTAAACTAACAAATTCCATGAGTTTTGGTGATTCTACATTTTCCAGGGATTAAACAGGAAAACCAACTATATTGCTTCCCCAAGAAGGAACCCGACGCAGATTACTCCACCGCCAAGTCAGGAAGTTTCTAGAAGACTCCAGAGGACACCAGAAGACACCACGAGGCGAGGCACCACGGGAGGATGACCTTTGGGACTGACCGGTCCCCTGGGCCCACCGGTCGGTCCTGGCTAGGGCCCCCACGACTCCCCCTTCCGGAACCTTCCTCCACCGACCTCTAGGATGCATCTCGACCGTACCTTAAGTCGGTTTGATCCAATGGCCACGGTTCCACGCCCAGGGCTATATAACCAGACCCCTGACCCCCCTCCAGAGAATCAATCAGGATCAGAAGAAGAGAAGACAAGACAGAAGACAGAGAATTAGGGTTTCTAGAGAGAGAGTTAGAGCTCTACATCAAGATTAGAGTTTAGTCTAGCTAGATTCAAGTAGAGGCAGGTGACTTCGTCGGCATATCCGGCTAGAAGCTTCGTCTGAGTCTCCGGATCGTTGTTGAAGATTCGGTAATTTGTATCTTTATTCGACTTTGTGCTATTTTAATATATTTCAGTTTATTCAGTTTTGGAGTTTATTCTAGTTATATATTTAATATAGATCTGATTATGAGAGTTTATGATCATGTTCGTAAAGTACTTAGCTATATTCCGGATAGAGTTAAGTGGTCAAACTGGTGTAAACATGGTGTTTAGGCTAAGTTTACCTGCGAATACATCATATGCTCCGGGTCGAGAGGTAGATCGCAGGAGTGACAGTCCTGTTGAGTCCTTTGTAGTCCTCCCCCCGAGTGTAGATCTTAGTAGGACGCAGTTGCAAGTTAGAATTCATTACTTTGTTCTTGATTCTAATTTAGTAATGTCCCTTGATCATGGATGATAGATTAATTAGCTATAAATGATCGTATATTAACTAGAGTAACCACTAGGCTTAGTAAATATGAAGTAACTTAGGTTTCGAATCTCTTAATTAATCTCCTGAATCTCTACTTGATTCATGTAGTTCGCTCTATCTCTAGAATTCCCGTTACTGTTATTATTATTCATTATTATTTATCTTTACCTTGTCTTACCCCTGTTTAGACATGTGAGTAATGAATGAAATAAATAGTAATCTCCACTACCTTTGAACTACCTTTGTCCATTTGTTCCCCGCTTCGCTGTTATCTTTGGTAAAATATAAATAACGATACCTAGACAACCTGGGTGAAATGCTGCTACAACAGGTATATTTATCTGTGCGCTTGCGGATAAATATTTGTTTATATCTTTTGAGCTAGTGTCACATATGAATTACATTTCTAGTATCACGTTGGGGATGACAACTTGACGTTAAGTGATGCTAGGAGTGTCCTGTACATTTCTGAGGGCTTTTGCTAGAATCAGTTCATTAAAGTTTATTATGAGCAATTGCATTAAGAAGTGTCAACAGTGCCTATACACTATTTATCTGCGAATGTGTCCTACATTCCTGATAGAGTGGTAGATAGTGGGTGTGACACTCCTGTTGAGTCCTTTGTATTCCACCTCCCGAATGTAGTGTTCAGTATGGCTCAGTTAACTCATGGTTTAGGGGTTACTCTGTTTGGCACCTTTACTATGGAGTTGCCTCTTGATTATAAATATGATATGACCTAGCCTATGATTGCTAGATATGTCTGCACTAATCAATGTATACTATGACTTGTAATTAGAATGACTCAGGAATATTTCTTATTAATGCCTGTTCTAATCATCACTTGCTAGGTAGTACTGTTCTAGGATTATCTTTAATTGATATGCTCTCTATCACCATTTATCATTATCATTTATCATTACTTTTACTGTCTGATCCCTGTTTAGAGTAATGAGTGTGTTATCAGTCTTTATCATAAGTGCGTGCCACATTAATTGCTGTTAAGTCCTCATCAGTTTAGTACCATCATACGTTGAATTGATTAGTCTCTAGGCTAAATATAAATAACGATACCTGAGACTAGCTTGGGTGAAATGCTTCTACAACGGGTGTATTTATCTGTGCACTTGCGGGTAAATATTTATCTTTAGATCCAGTGCTCTGATATAATTACATTACTAGCTTCATGTTGGGGATGACAACTTGACGTTAAGTGATGCTAGTAGTGTCCCGTACACTCTTTAGTGCCTTCACTAGGTTATTGTTTATGAGGTTCATTCTTAGGGTGATTCCATTAAGGAGTGTCAACAAGCATTTCTGGCACCGTTGCCGGGGAGCACATCAATTCATTTAGGGATGGTACCTAGGGTTATTCATTAAAATCTTTATGAACACTTTTAGGACATTGCATTAGCATCATTAAAATGGTAGCTAGAACATATCATTTAACTTACACACATATGATAATGCACTGATTGTTTATCTCTACTCAAACAGACTTACCCTGGTTTTGTTTATCTTTTATCTTATGCAGGGTGTGATATATGACTGGTTTCCAACTTCCGATGAACTACGTTGAGGATCCCGAAGCTTTATTGAAGAAGACAAGACGCAAACTCAAGAGACCCTTACCACCACTTCCAGAAGTTAACCAGATAAGAAGAAGCTTAACACCAGTGTTGAACACCATGGCCGACAAGACACTCCGCGAGTTCTCTGCACCAACCACTGCCAACATCAGGACTGGACCAACAGTCAATGTGGGAGACAACGGATTTGAACTCAAGCCAGCTTTGATCAACATGGTGCAAGCCAACCAGTTTTGCGGAAAGGCACATGAAGACGCAAGCGCTCATCTCCAAAACTTTCTGGAGATTTGTAGCACTTTCACCATCAAGGGAGTCGAAAGAGATGCCATTCTACTTCGCTTGTTCCCATTCTCACTCTTGGGAAAAGCCAAACAATGGTTCTACGCCAAAAAAGACAGAAACACCTCATGGACGATTTGTTCAACTGCCTTCCTAGCAAAGTTCTATCCAGTGGGCAAGACGAATGCCCTTCGTGCCCAGATTTCAACTTTCCAGCAACAACACGACGAATCAATCCCAGAGGCTTGGGAACGCTTTCAAGATTACATATCAGAATGCCCTCACCATGGGATGGAGAATTGGCTACTCATGCAGACCTTCTATCACGGGCTCACTTCAAGTACCCGTGAGAATGTGGATGCCGCTGCTGGAGGATCATTCTTGTCACTCACTATCAACAATGCTACTACACTCATTGAGAAGATGGCCTCTAACCAAGGATGGAACGAGGAACGCTCTCAACCATGCAAGAGGGGAGGAATACATCAACTGAAGGAAGTAGACATGCTGTCTACCAAACTTGACCTACTCATGAAGAAGTTCGATGAACACACTCCCAAGAAAGAAAACATCATGCACATCTACGAATCTCGTATGACATGTGAAGAGTGTGGAGGCACTGGTCATTCAGGGAGCAACTGCCCTGAGATTCAAGAGGATGTGAAGTACATCAACAACAACACCAACTATCGTCCTCAACAAACTCAAGGATGGAACCAACAATCAAGGCCTAATTACTCAGGTAACTACTCAGGTAACTACCAAGGTAATACATTCAACCAACCACCTTTGAGAGAGATGATATCTAATCAAAATAAGATCATTGATAATATGTCTAAGAAGATAGCTTCCAATGATAAACTGCTTGAAAACATTAATACTAGAATGGATAGCTTTACTTCTGCCATAAAGAATCAACATAGCTTTAATAAAATGATAGAATCTCAGTTATCTCAGTTAGCAGCTTCAGTCCCTATGACTGAAAAAGGTAAGATTCCCGGAAGTTCGGAAGAGCTAGAGACTGCAAATCTTGTAGATATTTATAATGCAGGGCAGCTCACAGCTAGACCATCAAGGGAGTGGAAGGATGACTCCATTGCCCCGAAGAAAGGAGATCTAGGAAGACCTGTCATTCCAATCCACATTGGACCTGACAGTTTTGAAGAAGCAGTCTACAACCTTGGAGCAAGCGTCAACATTATGCCAAGGGTAATTTACGAACAAATTCATGGTGCACATCTGTTATATACAAATATGTGTTTGCAGCTTGCAGATCAGACATTGTGCTACCCATTGGAAATTCTAGAAGATGTCTGTATTCGAGTGGGACACTCGTATGTGTGTGTATACTTTGTGATCATTGAAACAGGTGGATACGATAGAGCACCCATCATTCTTGGACGCCCGTTCCTAAGCTCAACCAAAGCCATCATTTACACGGATAGCGCCAAGATCTGTTTCACAATCATAGGCAACAAAGAAAGATTCAGCTTCAAGAGATGCACACTCACTACTCGAGTCCACCATCAGAAGTCTTACGAGGATGCAAACGCTATATCATCAAAGAAGAAGAACAGGAACAGAAGGAGGAAGAACAAGGCTATACAACCGCATCAAGACACAGTGTGGATGGTCAACTCTGTCCAAACAGAGAGTGACCACCTTCTTCCATCACCATACCTCGCCAAGAGAGACGACCCAGGCGTACCCACCATCGATTGCAAGATCGAGGGAAGTACATTCCACAAGACGTTTTGCGACATCGGATCAAGTGTTAACATAATGTCTAAGGTAGCATATGAGTACTTATATAGAAATAGACCTATGTATCAAACACATGTGCAGCTACAGCTGGCGGACCAAACATATCGATTTCCGGAGGGAGTAGTAAAGGACGTAATGATCCAAATTGAAGACTACTACGTTCCCACTGACTTCATGGTACTAGACATGGGAAGAGAGGACAATATCCACATCATCCTCGGAAGACCCTTCCTCAACACCACTGGCGCCATCATCTACATGAGATCTGGAGAAATGCACTTCCAGCTCCCAAGGGAGAAGGTACGTTGTTACTTTAATAGCTATGCCACTAATGAACATGAAAAGAAGAACCACTCGAGGAGGAGGCGCCGCACATCCCAACGCAACAAGAACCGATCAATCAAGGATGGATGGGCTGACTATGAAGGAGAAGTCACCAGGAGTGAAGACATCCCATTAAAGGAAATGAAGGACGATAAAGTAAAGGAGACAAGTCCACCAGTCAAACAAGTATGGAAGAAGAAAGAGAGTTCTACTCACGTGCAATCATCGAGGTCCTCCTCAGGATCTGCTGATGCACCCAAGGAAGAATGAGGAGCGTACAAGGAGTCTTATTGGATAGACTATAAACATTGAATCCTCACTGAAAGGTAACTCAGTAGTTATCCATATTCATTAACATTAAATACATCATTGCATAATTAGTAGATTTAGCATAAGCATTTTACTATTAGTATCATATTTACTTCTTAGCACTTATATCTACATTAGAAAACAAAATAAAAATATGAAAAACTCTAAGCCCCATGAGAGTATTATATTTTCTGTGGAGGCATAAAAATATATTTGCATATTTATTTCTGCATTGCATTCATCCATAAAAACAAAAATCCAAAAAGAGACGCTATGAAACACTGCTGAAACTCTGCTTAGTGGAAAAGAAAGAACTTAAATGATCTTAAGAGCTTTAAGACAACTAGACAAATGGATGGAATATTTATCACTAACGCTTAATCAAGTTCCACTAGTTGTGTTGTCTATGTTTGAATTCAGCAGGAAGAGAAGAAGAGAAGGACTCAAGAAACCGCTAACGGTCTACTCATCTTCTGGGGAAAAGACCACGTCAAGATCCAGCTTGGGAGAAAGCACCCTCAGTTATCACGATAAGTATCACGACTTTTTTATTTACTATTATTAGTTCGGTTTAACTAGATCAGGTCAATAAACATAGAAACCCATAAAAAGATGAATAACTATTACAAAACTAAATAAAGATATTATATAATGAATAAATGTCTAGGTGGATATAAACTTAATGTTGCTCATGATAAAAATGATGAACAATTGCTCTGCCGTAATTCCTTTTAAGTACCTAGTGTTCAACCTTAAATTTTCTTGAGTTTTAGACAAAGCTGTTCTGAATAAACTCTGAACCTGAAACTTGTGGATTGCAAATGCTTGACTTAAAGTCTAGATAATTGTGGGATATGATATAAAAAAGGTTTGAGCTACTATTTATCTAATTCCTAGAGATACTAGAGTTCTGAAGATTTACACTTTGAAAGGATTTTAAAACACATGATGAGATCTTGTATGACATAATATGAATTCCTACCCAGAGCCATTAATATGATCTTAAGATGAGGCTACTTGCTTTGTTCTAAGTTTTTAGTTATGGTTGAGAAATTTATCATGCTCTAGAGATCAAGAATGTTTTATTAAAAGATTCACTCTTCCGAAGTAGTATTGTGTTAGAGGCATGGGACTATGCAAAAGTATAAAAGGAGGAAATAAAAAGGGACAAGTGTCTGACTATCTCAAAAGGAAAAGAATTATGATAAAAATATGAAGAAAATGATGATAGCCCATGGTCCCTCTAATTACAATATGCCAGCAAGAGATGACAAACTTCAAATGTTCTAAGTTCTTGATCTATGAGTATGACATCTTTCTCCCTAACTTTGAACTTTGACTTGGTAAGATATGCTATTAACTTCTTAAAGAGCTCCAGATATATATTCATAGAAAAGAAGGGAAATGCATCAGTGAGGAATCATAAAAATATAAAAGAGTGATTTGAGAGTGTCATACAGTAAAATCTCTGAATTTTATTTTGAAAATATATAAACTCCAGAATGAAGGTTGATCAAAGAGTTAGAGATGCAGTGCTCACCTTGATAGTTCTATCTTTCAAATGCTTAAGACACAGGTGAAGGCAAAAGCTCCATAGCAAAAAGGTAATATGAGTACGTTAGAATAGTTAACTCTAATCCAAGGGAAGATTTTTGTTTGAACATATGTACCTTTGAGGTGTGAAAGCATAGTAGCAGTTCCTGATTCATCATGACTATTTGCTAAGGGACTAGCAAAAGGTAAGCTTGGGGGAGTTGTTGACATTGGTTATCTATCAAAATTAAAGGATAAATAAATATGAAAAGGTCATGAATTCAATCACCAATAAAGGTTTAGGGTTTTAATTGACAATATTCCACGAGTTGTGGCGAACTATGATTCTGCAGGGACTAAACCAGGAAACCAACACAGATTACTTCTCCTGGAAGGAACCCGATGGGAGAAAGCCGAACCGACGCATCAGGATTATTCTAGAAGGACCTAGAGGACACCAGGAGGCCGGGCACCCCGAGAGGCCACCAGGTGAGACCGACCAGTCCCACCCTAGGACCGGTCGGTCAGCCCCTGGCCCCGCTGGACTCCGTCTTCTGGAACCTTCCTCCACCGCCTACGAGGATGCATCTCAGCCGTACCTAAGGTCGGTTTGATCCAGCGGCCACGGTTCCTCGCCTAGGGCTATATAAGCAGCCCCAGACCCCCTCATCAGATCATCATCATCATCTCATTCATCAGATCAGAATCACCAGAGAAGGAGATCAATCAGAAGCCCTAGGACTACATCCACCTAGAATAGTTAGATAGAATAGGATTAGAGGAGGCAAGCTTCGCTTGGATTCCAGATCTAGTCGCGAGAAGGTTCAGTAAACCCAAGATCTTCTCTCTTGTATTAACATTATGGATCTAATCATACTTTTGGTTCATAATTGCTCTTCTAGTTCATCTTTGTTCATCATTGTTTATGTTCTAGTTCGTCGTCTAGTTCTAGTTCATCTTCTAGTTCATAATTCAGTTCTAGTTTATGTTCTAGTTCATACTATAGTTCTTCTAGATGTTCTAGTTCATCTTATTGTTCATCCCTGTGTTCTAGATAGCAATACAATTGATATGACTAAGACATCAACAATTATATTCTTAATTATATTGCTTATAGTGTGCTTTGATTATATATTTGGCATAGGTAGATCACCATTATGTTTATACTCATGTTCGTATAGCGCTCATCTTAATGATCATTGGGTGGGTGATAGATGTTGTGTAGGCGTGGTGCCTATACACTATTTATCTGCGAATGCGTCCTACGTTCCGGATAGAGTGGTAGATCGCGAGTGTGACACTCCTGTTGAGTCCTTTGTATTCCACCTCCCGAATGTAGTGTTCAGTATGACTCAGTTAACTCATGGTTTAGGGGTTACTCTGATTGGCACCTTTACTATGGAGTTGCCTCTTGATTATAAATATGATATGACCTAGCCTATGATTGCCAGATATGTCTGCACTAATCAATGTATACTATGACTTGTAATTAGAATAACTCAGGAATATTTCTTATTAATGTATGTTCTAATCATCACTTGCTAGGTAGTACTGTTCTACGATTATCTTTAATTGATCTGCTCTCTGTCACCATTTATCATTATCATTTATCATTACTTTTACTGTCTGATCCCTGTTTAGAGTAATGAGTGTGTTATCAGTCTTTATCATAAGTGCGTGCCACATTAATTGCTGTTAAGTCCTTATTAGTTTAGTACCATCATACTTTAAATTAATTAGTCTCTAGGCTAAATATAAATAACGATACCTGAGACTAGCTTGGGTGAAATGCTTCTACAATGGGTGTATTTATTTGTGCGCTTGCGGGTAAATATTTATCTTTAGATCCAATGCTCTGATATAATCACATTACTAGCTTCATGTTGGGGATGACAACTTGACGTTAAGTGATGCTATTAGTGTCCCGTACACTCTTTAGTGCCTTCACTAGGTTATTGTTTATGAGGTTCATTCTTAGGGTGATTCCATTAAGGAGTGTGAACACCAGGCTCGGGGACTTCGTCTTCGCTCGTCACCAACTAGGCTCGAGGACTTCACCATCGCTCGTCACCGCCTTCGCCCGTCGTTGACCGGGCTCGTCGCCGCCTTTGCCCGTCGCCGCCACCTTCGTTCATCGCTAACCAGGCTCGTGGACTTCGCCTTCGTTCATCACCGACTAGGCTCGGGGACTTTGCCTTCGCTCGTCGCCGACCATGCTCGGGGACTTTGCCTTCGCTCGTCTCCGACCAGGCTCGGGGACTTCGCGTTCGCTCGTCGCCTCTGTTCGTCGTCGCCTTTGCTCGGTCGTCGTCTTCGCTCGTCGCCGACCAGGCTTAGGGACTTCGCCTTCGCTCATCGTCGACTAAGCTCGTTGCCTTCGCCCGTCGTCGCCTTTGCGGATACATGGGTGTATGCCGAGTCTCGAGTGATGAGTGATTGTCAACTGGGATAATGCGCATGTTCTTTGGCTTGTGTTGTGCAGGTGTCGAGCACGGATACAGTGATCGAAGGCAAGGTGAAGGTCAAGTAGAGACGTGTCGTGTCGATGAACCGAGAGTGGCGAAGGGCGGATGTGAGGCTTGGACTGAGGGACCGGTGGCCTGAGAGGATCAGCTGTGGTGGCTGACAGCCTGGGACAACGATGAGCGAAGACTTGCGGGCACGATGTTGCTTGGGTCGAGGACCTGGGGACACGTGTCGGTGGACGGGGTCCACGGGCGGTGCATCCCCTCTATGGCTCGGTTTGGTGGTTGAGCCACAGAAAAACCATCGAGTGGACGGTTTCCAGGTTTGGGCCTCAAAACCTAGGCGCTGATGGTTTCCGAGTTTGGGCCACAAAACTCGGGCTGAGGACGGTTTCCAGGTTTGGACCTCAAAACCTGGGCGCTGCGGGTTTCTGAGTTTGGGCCACAAAACTCAGGCGATGGACGGCTGGTTTCCCGGTTTGGGCCTCAAAACCGGGGGTTGGTCGTGAAGGCTGGTTTCCAGGTTTGGACCTCAAAACCGGGGGCGAAGTCCGGGAAAAGGACAAGCAAAGCGGTGGCGGCACGTGGTGGCAATCGATGAGGTTGCGTCGAGGCAACGCTACCAGTTGTGCGGGTGTGGCCGTCGGATCACCACCTACCACGAGTTGGTCCAGAATAACCCTAAGGTTTAGCTGGTTCGCTCTGTAATTAGTTAGGGGTAGAGTGGGAATTAGAATTAGGATAAGTAGAGGGAGACACCCACCTCCCATCCTATCTCAGTCATTTGCTATTTTCCTCCTAGGGTTTCCTGCTCTCCCAATCCTCTGTTGTAGCGAACTGAGATCCACAGAGAAGACAATCATACCTCTGTGTTCGTGAGATTTTGAGGAAGTGAGACCGTAATCTCACTGTTGTAGTGTGTGGTAGCCACACGGTTGCAAATTCGTGGTTGTGATTCGCGTTTTGGTGTTGTTCTTCGCGGGTTGCTTTTCTCCATGATTTTCCCGTTAATCGATCTCTTCACTCAGTGCGTATTTTGCGATTCCGTTTGAACTGAGTTGTTCTAGATCGTGAGGCGCATCTTTCTACTGAAGGAATTCTTCTCTAACCTCTCGAGCTAGTAGATCGTTCGATTTTTATTTCGAATCGAGTTTTGCTCCCTTTGCCCCGAATTCTTCCGATTCACCGATTTGGAGTTAGGTTCGAGCCATGATCTCTTTGGGATAGCTCACTAACTTCCTTGAAACTCCTCATACCAAGTCTAAGGCTTAGAGCTTTTGATTCAGAGGAGATCAGGTTGAATCCGCGGAAGAACAGTGCAGTTTCGGGGGCATCGGACGCTGACGTTGGGAGCATCGGACGCTGTGTTCATCACATCGGAAGCATCCGATGCCACGTGTCATTTGACAGCGTTTTTAAGGAGCATCGGACGCTGACCATCGGCGTGTCCGTTGCCATCGGCACGTCCGAGGGTCGAACATCGGATGCTAGGGCTCCACTGTAGCTAGCATCCGATGCCAGTCCAGTAAAGTCCCAGACCTGTTGATTCTGCATCGGAAGCTTCCGACGCCTGACCATCGGACGCAGGCCAGCGTCCGATGCAGGTTCTTCTGCACTGTCTCGTCCACAGTTCGTTCGTCCGTTGTCGGTTTTGATTTCTAGTTTTTGCGTTGGGTTTCTAGAGTTGTGTAGTGTCTCGCTGTGCTTCTTGGAAGCATCCACCCTACATCTAGGGTCGTGGACACTTACAAGCTCTAGGGTTGCTCTTGAGGTTGATTCTCGGGACAGTAGCAACAAGTTTCCGAAAAGAAATTTTGAAGCTCCCATTCACCCCCCCCCCCTCTGGTCGCTTTCTGGTTGCACTTTCGGTCCTTCAGCCTTCACTCATCGCTGCCTTCGCTTGCCGCCGCCTTCACTTGCCGCCTTCGCTCGTCGCCGCCACCTTCGTTCATCGCTGACTAGGCTCGTGGACTTCGCCTTCGTTCGTCGTCGACCAGGCTCAGGGACTTCGCCTTCGCTCGTCGCCGACCAGGCTCTGGGACTTTGCCTTCGCTCGTCGCCTCTGTTCGTCGTCGCCTTCGCTCGGTCGCCATCTTCGCTCGTCACCGACCAGGCTCGGGGACTTCGCCTTCGCTCATTGCCGACCAGGCTCGTTGCCTTCGCTTGTCGTCGCCTTCACTCATCGCCACCTTCGCTCGCTGCCGCCTTCACTCGTCGCCTTCGCTCGTCGCCGCCTTCGCTCGCCGCCAACTTCACTCGTCGCCGACCAGGCTCGGGGACTTCGTCTTCACTCGTCACTGACCAGGCTCGGGGACTTCGCCATCGCTCGTCGCCTTCGCTCGTCACCGACCTGGCTCGGGGACTTCGCCTTCGCTCGTCGCCGCCTTTGCTCGCTGCCATCTTCGCTAGTCGCCAACCAGGCCCGATGTCGATGGTCCTTAAACACCTGTTTTACCATCAACATTTTACCCTAAAATTCACCAAAAAGGCATGAAATGTAGTCAAATAGGTTTCAAACTAACCAAATTCCACATGTCCATAGATTTTTATTTGAATGCAGGAATTTGGACCAAATTTGGAGAATGCACCCACCAGGAGACAAGCCCACTCACCAGGACCCATTTGGGCCCGAGTGGGGTGGCGCCCGCCAACCAGAGGTGGCGCCCGCCACCCATATGTGGCGCCCGCCACATGGAGAGGCCCAACTCTCCCCCTTTGCCACGTCACTGATCCGTGTGACCATCCCAAGGCCAAATCTTGGCCCTTGGTCACTAGGTCAGTGGCATCGGACGGCTCAAGATGGAATGGCGTGGATCAAGACCAAATGGCGGTTACTCAGACATGCAACCGACCTAACCACCGCCTCCCTAGAGCTCCTGGATGACGTTGAAGCAAAGGCGGTGCATCCAACAGTTGTGAGGGTGGCGACTGCCACCTAGGGCTGGCGCCCGCCACTAGGGTTAGCCCTAGGTCGGCTGGCTGCCCCCTATAAGTACCCCCCTCACTCCTCAAGACTATAAATACCCCCCTGAGGCATCACTTCATTCATATCCCAGTATATCCCAAAGAAAGCAACACACAAGCAAGAGAAGCAATTGAGGGTCAAGTTAGAAGCTCAGAGAGCTTAGGCAAGTAGGTTAGCTAGTACAGAGAGTATAGCTCTTGTGCCCTCGCTACATCGCGGCTCTTAGTTTAGCACAGCTCAGCCTAAGTCCTTGGTAAAAGGAGCATAGAGCTTGCTAAGAGAGAAGCGGGTGCGAGCGACTGGCATCGGAGGTCGGTTGATTTCCCGGCGTCTCTGGTCTGGTTTGCTCTCTTGTATCTCAGGTACATTTATCTTTATCTCAGTATTACTTTAAGCATTACTTTTAGTATTACTTTCAGTATTACTTTATCAAGTACCTTGAGTGTGACCTAGCTATCCTATAGTTCAATTCACTTAGCCATAGTAGTTAATCTCTAGTGTGCTTAGTGATTGATCTTTGCCAATAGGTTGCTTAATTAGTTTAGTGTTTATCTTATTAAGTCAAGTATTTGCTCTGACGTCCGCAAGGGTGTCTCTATTCAAAGCTAGGGTAGAGATAGTTAGAATATAGTTAAGCGTGGTGCTTAATTATAGACTTACCTTCAGATACGGCTGGACCCCCGGATAGCTGTGGTAGCTAGCAGGTGGTGACAGCCCTGTGCGCCTTGAATTCCATCACGTAGTTGGCCCAGTTTAACAGTAAGGCTCGTTGTGCTAGCGTTCAACCTAAGTCAGTGGTAAAGGCTAGCACACCTCGATACTTGATAAGATAGGAATAAAACTATACTCAACTTAGTTGCTTTATTGACTTTTGCCTGCCTTGCTTCGTAACTATCTTGCTTCGTAGTTATCTTGCTTCGTAGTTATCTAGGAGTAGTTATTAGTTATTAGTTAGTTATCTTAGTTATCCTTAGCTATTCCCTTTATCTACCTATCCATCCACCTTACCTTAGCCATCCATTTCATCCTTACCTATCCACCCATATATTCTTTCTAGACTTTCATCTTCCCTTCTCCCCTTTTCCTTTTTCTTATTTCTTCGACTCTCATCCCCTCCTTGACTCGACTCATACACCACCCTAGCCTTCCCTTGGGATCAAATAAATCGACACCTGGTACTCCCAGGCGAAGTGCTACTACGATAGTTCTGTGCGCTTGCAGAATCTCCTCCTCGTAGATTGCAATCTCTCTAGCTAGCTCCTACTAGTGTCGGGATTGACAACCCTGCTTGGCATTAGTAGATAGCTGCTTTAGCTCCACTCCTTTAGGTATAGTGATCGGTCTTGCTTCAAGCATTTCTGACGCCGTTGTCGGGGATAGACTCCATAGTCTACTCCTAGTAACGACATTAGCAAGTGCCAACAAGCATTCCTGGGCCGTTACCGGGGGATAGTTGCCTAGCTCTATCTTTAGTGAAGCTAAGAACTACCAACAAGCATTTCTGGCGCCGTTGCCGGGGAAGGCAATCGGTGTATCGGTTGAGTCCGTGTCGAATTTATCTTCGCTTAAGCTCCCGCTTAGCGAATCCCATCTTACCCCATTCTTTCTTTCCTTAACTCTTCTTATCTTTTTCCTTCATCTTCTTCAACTTCTTTCTTTCTTATCTCGTTCTATCTTCACGATGGCCAATAAGACCATTCGTGAGTTTTCTGCCCCTTCTGCCGCTAATGTAGCGATAGGACCGGACGTGATCGATGCCAACCTCAATTTTGAGTTGAAACCAGCTCTGATCACGATGGTCCAAGCTAGCCCGTTCTATGGCAAGGCTCATGAGGATGCCAATGCTCACCTCCATCAATTCTTGGAGATTTGCGGCACCTTCACCATTAAGGGGATAACCTAAGAAGCCATCCGTCTTCGTCTCTTTCCCTTTTCTCTTCTAGGAAAAGCGAAGCAATGGTTCTATACCGATCGCAACGCTGTAGACACATGGGACAAGTGTTCCAATGCTTTTCTCGCCAAATTCTTTCCGATGGGCAAGACAAATGCTCTTCGCAACAAAATCTCCAGCTTTACGCAACAAGCCGATGAATCTATTCCCGAGGCTTGGGAGAGGTTGCAAGAGTATGTCGCTGCTTGTCCGCACCATGGTATGGAGGACTGGCTATTGATCCAGAACTTCTACCATGGCCTAACCCCACTCTCTAGAAGCCATTTGGATGCCGCCGCCGGCGGTGCATTCTTTTCTCTGAATGTATTATGTGGACTTGTGTAATGTAAGCCTCTTTCTTCCTTCCTTATGCTATGTCAAGCGGGGTCTTTCTTCCTTATGCTATGTCGGATAGCCTCTTTCTCTGCAACTGTCATTCCAGCAGCTAGCTCTTTGTGATCCAATTTCCAGTTTCTTGGGTAATCAAAGTTTATTTGGGCTATAGGTTGAGGGTCTACATACCCGGCTTTCATACTTGGCATTCTTTTGACAATGTGTGCTTGCATTCTACAATTCACAAAGTGGGTTAATTACAAGAAAACCCTCAAGTAAGTTATATTCATATCGTATTGAGAGGGCAAGGACTTACAGGCACCACGTGCGAATTAGATTCATTTCCATTGACTTGAGGTGGAAGCATGTGTGGATGTCATCGAAGTCAAAGACAATTATCCCAGCTGGGGATCCGAATGTGCCGGCAGGTACGATTGCTTGGATGATCTTTAGCTTTGTTGGGATAACACGCAAGTACCGAGCATGGAACCTTCTCATGTGTAGGGGAAGTAGCCGGATGACCCGGTTTGGTAGGAAAGGCTTGCCTCTTTCATATGTTTCCGAGCAATGTTTTGACCATTTGATACCTTCCACATTTGGATACTTCTCTACCGCTTGGTGCAGTTTGCTACTGACGGCCTCCTTAGGAGCTTCTGCGGGTACTTCCTTAACTTGGTTCTCAGGCTTGAACTGGTCATGGCCATACCACTTGGTAACACTAGCGACGTCCTTCACCGGAACAAAAATTGGCCTTATCTTCTTGGGAATCTTTTTCCGAACTTCCCATTCAGGCACGTCATCATCTTCTTGTGCATGATCTTCTTCAGAAGGTACTCTTTGTTCATGTGTCTGTTGCACATGTGACATCTTAGCATGTTGGGCACGAGCTGGAGAAGGTTGTGGCTCATGAGGCACACGCGACATCTCGTCATGCCCTTGCTCGGCACGAGCTGGAGAAGGTGGTTGTGGCTCATGAGGCACACGCGACATCTCGTCATTCCCTTGCTCGGCACGAGCTGGAGAAGGCGGTTGTGGCTCATGAGGCACACGCGACATCTGGTCATGCCCTTGCTCGGCTTGAGACGTGGAAGGTTGTGGCTCGTTAGGCAAACACAACGTCTCATCATGCCCTTGCTTAGTGCGACCTGGAGAAGGCTGCGGCGTGTGGTGGCTAGGATTCGGAGAAGAATGTGCCGTCTTAGGAATGTCGTTGTCACGAGCCGGTGAATATAGTTCCTCGTCCTCAACCACTCTCTCCAAATGCACATCACTAGGAGTCGGGGAACAAGCAGTCGACACAATGTCCTTTTTGTGCCAGAGGATGAACTGGTTCACGACATCTCCTAGTAAAACCAGCCCCTCAGGTGTTGGGTGATCTATCGTCGACGACCTGAATTCGGGCTTCACGGTATGCACCTCGACCCTAGTGTAGTCTTGCGGGATGGCATTATTGTGCCACAAGCCACCCGGACGATGTGCCACACCCGTTCCCACCTCAATAGTCTTGTTCTGCCTGACAATGAAAACTCCCAAAATGCAACTAGTTGGCTCCCGTATGCGATCGACGGCGTTTGGGGTTGCATTAGAACCTTGGCTGCTAGGAACAGTTGAAGGGCTGCAAATTAAACCCAGTTCTCCTGGCAGGCCCATTAGTGTCCGCTGCTCTGTGGACAGTCCTTGTTCTTGCAGTGCCTTGGCAACTAGAGCCTTGACTTGGTTCTCAAGACTAGCTTCCTTGTCTCTGCCATGTTTCTTCCACATGTGTCGGTCCTCTTGGAATCCGTGCTGCCATGTCGTCAGTTTCCCTAGCCCCCTTACACGGCCTGTGTGCTCGGGGTTTCCCAAGGCAAGGCTAAGCTCGTCCCTCTCTCTAGATGGTTTGAATGTGCCCTTATCCTTGTCTTCAGCATACTTTAGTATCTTTGATACTACCTCTGTGGTCTCCGACTTAGCAAATTGGAGACTGTTGCCGGATTGATCCAAACTCCTCGCATATATCCAACGTCGGATGCGTGGGTTCAATTTTGTCACTGTCGTATTCCCTGTAGCCTCTGCCTCTGCGTCCATCTTACTAAACTGCTCTTCCTTGGCCTCGTAGCCACCGGGACCTAGACGAGGGTGGTGTTGGTTCTTCTTCGCCTGTTCTCTGTTCTTCGCACTTATGGCCTTTGCTTCCTCAGAAGTCTTCTCCTCCACAAGCAAAGCCCATTGAGTAGGAGTTATTTTGCCATACTCGTTGTAGGGAGTTAACCCTTTTTGTATGTACTTTGTGTTCAGTTCTGACCTCCAGCATCGGAAGGATTGTCCCATCATCTGAAGAGCACGTTTTCTAACCAGTGCATGTGTTCCCTCTGGAAACCTAAAATTTATTGAAAGATACTTCTCCCACATTTCCTTCTTCTTTTCCTCGGGATATTTTTTCGAGTTACGAATTGTTGGGTTCAAATTATCTCTTACTAGGGCCCCTATCGCATTACGGAACCGCGATTGGTACTTCTTTGGTTGTAGGATCTGCCCTTGTGGCCCGACCTCCGTTATCAAATAACATACCCCCTGCTTTGGGTATTGGTTTGACTTTCTGTCCCCTCGGGGTCTCTTTGTTCTGGTAGTTGAGGTCGTGGTTGTTCTTTGCGGTTGTGGAGCAGAGCCCGAAATGTCAGTGTCTATGGCTGTGGCCTCTGCCCTCCTTTCCACTTGTCCAGCGAAACATGCTGGAGGCCGACGCTGTCTTTTAGGAGCTTTAACAGGGACCTACATAAACGATAGGTCAAAGTGTTAGCGGAGCTATCAAAGCCAAAGCGTTAGCAAAATTTACAAGCTAACATTTGCTTTGTCCGTACCTCTTCATTCGGGTCAAAATCCTTGTCTAACTCATCCATCGTTGGCATCCGTCTGGGTTCACGTGGGAAAGGATCCTCGGGACTTACATAGCCCTCTTCTGAGTCATCATCATCCTCATCCTCTTCTTCATCAGATTTTTCTTCTATTCCCTCTTGTCCCCCTTGCTCCTCGTCATTCTCCTCTTGAGTAAGCATCAGTGTTATATTCTTGTCAATCTCATCATTGAACTGCTCCTGAGAAAACTAATCATGTAGTTGTCCTCCTTGGCTTGTCTGCTCATCATTTTCGCGGGGTTGGTCTGCACTGCTTGTTGTCCGCGTCATTTCGTGTGACTTCTAATAGATGCAAGGAAGTGTGCTTTAGATAGCAGCAGTAGCAGTAGCAGTAGCAGTAGTAGCAGTAGTAGTAGCAGAAGGAGTAGCAGCAGCAGCAGCCACTGCTGGTAGTAGAGTACTACTAGTAGAGTACTAGTATAATAGTAGTAGAGAAGAGAGGAGAAGAGAGATATAGAAGGATAAGAGAGGAAGGAGGAGAGGATATAGTAGCAGCAGCAGTAGCATTAGTAGTAGAAGTAGTAGTAGTAGGACTAATAGTAGTAGTAGTAGTAGTAGTAGATTTAACATGCAGCAAGAGTAGTCTCAGCAATAGATTTAAGTTTCAGCAATTGAATATTATGCAAGCATAACGAGATAGTAGCAGTAGCAGCAGTAACAGTAGTAGCAGTAGTAGTAGCATTAATAGTAGTAAGCAGGCAGAGGAAGCAGATCGAGACACAAAAAAAAGAAGAGGAGGAGGACTAATAGTAGTAGGACTAATAGTAGTAGTAGGACTAGTAGTGGAGAGAGGATATAAAAAAGAAGAGAGGAAGGAAATAAAAGGATTTAAAAAGAGGCCTCAGAAGCATGTCGATCATCATTTGATCATACACTTGGAGCATCAAGGCATCATAACATAGCAAGAAAGGAGATATAGTAGGGGCAGCTGGTAATGATGTCAAGTTCCTTCACAAGTGTTGATCATCAGCTCATAATCCATTTAATTTATGGACTTGGACAGTTTCATCATCAGCAAAACAAAGAAGAGAGATATAGAAGGATAAGAGAGGAAGGAGGAGAGGATATAGTAGCAACAGCAGTAGCATTAGTAGTAAAAGTAGTAGTAGTAGTAGTAGTAGTAGTAGTAGTAGTAGTAGTAGTAGTAGTAGTAGATTTAACAGGCAGCAAGAGTAGTCTCAGCAATAGATTTAAGTTTCAGCAATAGAATATTATGCAAGCATGACGAGATAGTAGCAGCAGTAACAGTAGTAGCAGCAGTAGTAGCATTAATAGTAAAAGTAGTAGTAGTAGTAGTAGTAGTAGTAGAGGACTAATAGTAGTAGTTAGTAGTATGTTTACTACTGGTAGTAGTAGTAGAGTATAGAGGAGAGAAAGAAGAAGACAAGAAGGAAATAAAAGGATTTAAAAAGAGGCCTTAGAAGTATGTCGATCATCATTTGATCGTACACTTGGAGCATCAAGGCATCATAACATAGCAAGAAAGGAGATATAGTAGGGGCGGCTGGTAATGATGCCAAGTTCGTCCACAAGTGTTGATCATCAGCTCATAGCAAGAAAGGAGATATAGTAGGGGCGACTGGTAATGATGCCAAGTGCCTCCACAAGTATTGATCATCAGCTCATAATCCATTTAATTTATGGACTTGGACAGTTTCATCATCAGCAAAACAAAGGAGAGGAGAGAACAGAGTTGGCATTGAGAGAAGAGTAGTAGAGAGGAGAGTAGGAGTAGTAGAGTAGAGAGAAGGGAGAAGACAACACTTGCTGCTGCAAGTGTATTAACCCAACCAAAAAGTGTGGTCTGTAAACAAGTCAAAAGGCAAAAGGAGCTTAAGTGCAGTTTCATCATTTGATTCGTGGAGTTAGACATCAACAGATGCAGTAAGTTTCACATATCCACATACTGAAATACACAAATGTTTTATTCACAACCATGCAAGCAGAATAGATTTAAGTTTCAACAATAGAATATTATGCAATTGAAGATACAATCCTCTAACCTACAATACAAATTAAAGGTTTATTGCTACAAAAAATTCTTAGCTATGAGCAAAAAAAAATATTTATCTTAACTATCTACAAAGCATGTTCTCAGTATTTTACATAGTTAGCATTTTGAAATTCTATTTTCTGTGGCAATTAACCATAACCATACATCGGAAAAAGAAATCTATACATGCTCCTTCGATAATTTCAGCAGACATGAACCTAAAAAATTTGCCACAGGCAGAGGAAGTAGATCGAGACACAACCTGTCTTGAAAAGCATACTAGTACTGTATACTAGTACTCTAGTAAGCAGGCAGAGGAAGCGGATCGAGACACATAAAAAAGAGGAGGAGGAGGAGGACTAATAGTAGTAGGACTAATAGTAGTAGGACTAGTAGAGGAGAGAGGAGAGAAAAAAAAGAAGAGAGGAAGGAAATAAAAGGATTTAAAAAGAGGCCTCAGAAGCATGTCGATCATCATTTGATCATACACTTGGAGCATCAAGGCATCATAACATAGCAAGAAAGGAGATATAGTAGGGGCAGCTGGTAATGATGTCAAGTTCCTTCACAAGTGTTGATCATCAGCTCATAATCCATTTAATTTATGGACTTGGACAGTTTCATCATCAGCAAAACAAAGAAGAGAGATATAGAAGGATAAGAGAGGAAGGAGGAGAGGATATAGTAGTAGCAGCAGTAGCATTAGTAGTAGAAGTAGTAGTAGGAGGAGGAGGAGGAGGAGGACTAATAGTAGTAGGACTAGTATTAGTAATACTACTACTAGAGGACTAATAGTAGTAGTTAGTACAGGTACTACTACTAGTAGTAGTAGTAGAGTATAGAGGACAGAAAGAAGAAGACAAGAAGGAAATAAAAGGATATAAAAAGAGGCCTCAGAAGCATGTCGATCATCATTTGATCGTACACTTGGAGCATCAAGGCATCATGACATAGCAAGAAAGGAGATATAGTAGGGGCGTCTGGTAATGATGTCAAGTGCCTACAAGTGTTGATCATCAGCTCATAATCCATTTAATTTATGGACTTGGACAGTTTCATCATCAGCAAAACAAAGGAGAGGAGAGGACAAAGTTGGCATTGAGAGAAGAGTAGTAAAGAGGAGAGTAGGAGTAGTAGAGTAGAGAGAAGGGAGAAGACAACACTTGCTGCTGCAAGTGTATTAACCCAACCAAAAAGTATGGTCTGCAAACAAGGCAAAAGGCAAAAGGTGCTTAAGTGCAGTTTCATCATTTGATTCGTGGAGTTAGACATCAACAGATGCAGTAAGTTTCACATCTCCACATACTGAAATACACAAATGTTTTATTCACAACCATGCAAGCAGAATAGATTTAAGTTTCAATAATAGAATATTATGCAATTGAAGATACACCTCCCAACAGTACAAATTAAAGGTTTATTGCTACAAAAAATTCTTAGCTGTGAGCAAAAAAAAATATTTATCTTAACTATCTGCAAAATATATATATGCTTCTGTTTATGAAATGTATAGGTTGGACATTGGGGAAGACAAAGAAGTGAACCTTGAGAAATGTCCTAGGAGTAAACTTTAGAGCCCGTTGTTAGCACAAGTTTTTAGCACTATGTTTAACAGTTATTAGCACTGTATGTTGGACTTTAGAGCCAGTTGTTAGCACAAGTTTTTAGCACTATGTTTAACAGTTATTAGCACTGTATGTTGGACAGGTAGACACAAATTTCGGTTAACCAGATTGCAGTTTGTAGTTGCTGCTACACGCCGATGAATGCAATTCACCATATTTGTTCTTGTAAGAGCCGGTACACCAAATTATCACTAGTTAAATGTACTATCACAATTTACTTAATTTATAGCACACTGAGTAAGAGGCACACTGCACACTGCACACTTAGTAAGAGTGGACAGCTGAGGAAGAAGCATAAGCAGCAAACCTTCAGAGGAGGAGGAGGAAGATAGGGGAAGAAGACCGGGGGAAGAAGATCCGTAGTCGGGGGTGCTCGCCGGGGAAGAAGACGAGTACGGCGGGGGTGCTAGCCGGGGAGCAGCAGCCCTCGGAGCAGTACGTCGGGGAAGAAGACCGGTGCTCGCCGGGGAGCAGCAGCCCTCGGATCAGTGCGTCGGAGCGGCGGGTGGCGTAGGGGCCCGGTGGCGGCGGCGCACCGTGAAACCCAAACCACGTGTTGCGCGGCCACGCCGGGGGAGACAGGGCGGGGGCGGCGCGTGAGGGACCTGGCCGGAGCGGGGGCGGCGTAGGGGCCCGGTGGCGGCGGCGCACCGCGAAACCCTAACCCCTTTTTTCGCGGCCACACCGGGGGAGACAAGGTAGGGCCGGCGCCTGAGGGGGAGGAGGTGGTGCCCAAGGTGGCACGTGGGAGGTGGCGTCGGTGGGGGAGCAGGGTTAGGCCGGGCTAGAGGCGCCGACGGATTTGGGCAGCCTGCCGGCGTCTCGAAGAAGAAGAGCGCCCAACACTTAGCCGCTCCAAGGTGGGCTCGGTATATATACCGGCCTGCCATTTGTAGGGGCCGCTGAGGGTATAAGCCGCCCCTACAAATGTTTTTTTTTGAAAAATCAAAATAATTTGTTTTAAATTCAAAACAATATTTATACAAACTAAAAAATCCAAATCCAAGTATATAATAATTTGAAATTATTAATTTCATACTATTCCACACATTTTTATGAATAATATAAATTTCATAGTTTCTTATTTTAAAAAACTTATTTTCAGAAAAATAAAATTTTAATTTTGAAACTCTTAATGTAAATTTAGGAGACTAAATGAACTCAAATAGAGGGATGACCTATACAAAAGTTGTAGATGATTTTGTCCCCTTCAACTTTGGTATTCGAAACTTTTTTATTAGAGCAAATTTTGAACCCCTTAACCGCATAAAACTCCCTAAAAATTTGAATTTCAAATCTTTGATCACATAAAAAAGTGTCAAGTGAAGGGGTAGCCTATACAAAAGATGTCCATGATGTTGGTACCTACAACTTTGGTACTCAACACTTCCTCACTAGAGGTCATTTTGTGTCCCGAATTTCAGCCGCGAGCTACCGGGCTTTAAAATGTCTAGAACTTAAAAAAAATTCAGTAATTCACAGGTTTTTCAAAAAATTCTAAAATTTGGTGTGGTGGCATTTCTTGGCCACCTAAGCTCCAGGAAAAAGAATGAAATGATTTCAACAAAGTGGCATCATAGATGCTTCACAAGCAGGCACACCTCTTTTGGAGTCTAGTCACACATAGATACATACATAAATGAAGTCTTACAGACACAAACATACATAAATGAAGTCTTACATACAAACACACTTACACAACTTTTCCCTTGACACCTTTTCGTTCCCATGGCAATATGTCTTTGGGTAGGTTTTTTTCCACAACACCAATCTTCTTAATAAAGTCAGTGAATAGTGACATCTCATCGTAGTTATTATAGGCTTCAACATCTTCGACCTCATCAACTCCGATAATGTGTTGTTTCCCGGGGACAACCACATGCTTAACTCTCTTCTTCGGGGGGAGGATACTATGCGGGTCGGGCATATAGCAAACTTTTGTTACACGTGAAGCGAGCACCCAAGGATCATCGTGGTAGCCTACATTCTGGAGGTCGACGACCCTCAATCCAATCTCATTAAACTGATGTTGCTTGATCCAGCGACATCAAAATAGGGCCACCGTTATATCTCTTCCATATTCAAGTTCCCATATATCTTCAATTATGCCAAAGAACTCGGCCTTTCGTCCCAATCCGTCGAGAGCCACCGTTCGAACGCCGCTATTTTGGTTTACACATTTACTATCCTTTGTGTGGGTATAGTATGTGTACCCATTGATCTCATAAGAATTCCAAGTTGTCACTTGTCTCGATGCCCCCGCCGCCAACTTACTCATGGTAATAGAATCTAAGGTTTCTCCCGGTTCTATGTTCTTGTCCTTCAACCATGCAGTTAGGTGTTGCTTGTGTTGTTTCATGACCCAATCATCAGAACGACCATTTCTCTCTGCCATAATGGTAGCCAAGTGTTCATCAATGTATGGTTCCATCAATTTTGTGCTCTGCAAGATAGTGTAATGCACCCGACTCACTTCTTTGTAATCATTGTCAATGAACACTTTTCTACCACTTGTGCCCTTCCCAGCCAGCCTACCCTTGTAGCGAGAATCAGGATTACCAATCCCTCTCTGTACTTTTAGGTACTCTTGACAACATTCGATGACTTCTTCGCTACTGTACCCCTCTATCATGGAGCCCTCTGGGTATGCTCGATTATGCACATATCGACTTAGAACTGACATGAACCGCTCGTAGGACCACATTTCATGCAAGTAGCAAGGGCCAAGCGCCTGTACCTGATGAACCATGTGAATCATTAGATGTACCATTATATCAAAAAAAGCTGGTGGTAAGCACATCTCTAGTTGGTTCTGGGTCTCCACCACAAAATCATGTTGGTCACTCAGCTCTTTCTTGCCTATTGTCTTCTGTGAGATCTTTGAAAAGAAGTAGCACATGCGGGTGATAGCCATCTTCAAGAACTCTGGCTTTATAGCCCTGATTGCAATTGGTAGGAACACGGTCAGCATCACATGACAATCATGAGCCTTGCAGTAGTGAAAAGATAGGTCCTTCATCGACACTAGCTTCTTCGGGTTTGACGAAAACCCAGTCGGGACTTTGATCCCCCTCACAAAAGTGCATAAAGTTCTCCTCTCTTGTATGTCTAGGTTGTAGCTAGCCGCGGGCAGGGTGTATTTTCCATTATCCTGAAGTATCGGGTGAAGCTCTTCCATCACTTTTAGCTGCACCATGTCTTTTCGTGCTTTCAGACCATCCTTTGACTTGGGTGTGTCCATCAATGTAGCCATGAGACTCTCAAATACATTCTTCTGCACGTGCATAGCATCGATGGCATGTGGGACCTCCAATTCTGGCCAATAAGGCAGATACTGAAAGAAGATTGACTGTTTCTTAAAAGGTACGCCTTCGATAGGAGGTGTGCTTCTGTCTCTGATACTTCCATCCGGTTTCTTCTTTCCATATATGATGCGTATGTTTTTCACCATTTTGTACACATGTGCTCCATTATGACGTCTCTCTGGAGGGGGTTCATTCTCAGCGATGTTGCCATAGTATTTCAAGTATAATTTGTTGCGATACTTGTGACCTATCTTTAAGAAGCGTCGGTTCCTTATGTAAACAACCTTCTTGGATCCATCTAGGAACACCCATTTAGTATCATCCAAACAGACTAAGCATCCCGTCTTGCCTTTGATCTGTCCAGACAAAGCAAACAACGCGGGGTAATCATTGATAGTCACAAATATTATTGCTCTTAATGTGAACACCTCCTGTCGGAATGCATCGTACATCGGCTCCCCATACTTCCATAGTCTCTCAAATTCTTGCATCACAGGCTCGAGGAACACATCCATATCAATGCCTGGTTGTTTAGGGCCAGAAACAAGAACAGTGAGAAAAAGATACTTTCTCTTCTGACACAAGTATGTAGGGATGTTGTACATTGTTAGGATCACTGGCCAAGTGTTGTGGTCACTCATCCTCTCATTGAAGGGATTCATTCCATCGGTGCTCAAGGAGAATAGTACATTCCTTGGGTCTTGGCTGAAGTCTTTGTGGTTCTCATCGAAGTCTTTCCACTGACTACAATCGGCCGGGTGTACAATCTTATCATCATCTGCCTTGCGCTCATCATCCCACCATGTCATGAGTGCAGCTTCCTTAGGGTTTAGGAAAATACGCCTTAAGCGGTCGGTCACTGGCAGGAACCACATTACCAAGGCGGGAATTCTTCTCTGCTTTGCATCGTTGCCTAATGGAGTGTTCTCTGGGGGCTGTGATTCTTGCACCACCTTCTTCCCACCCTTCTTCCTCTTTCCTGTGGAGGCTTCTTCTTCCCCATTGTAAAGGTCATTGTTCTTATACCGGCTGGCCCCACAACGAGGGCATTTGTCTAGATCTTTGAAAGTTTCACCACGAAAAAGGATACAATGGTTGGGGCATGCATGGATTTTTTCAACACCCATTGTCAATGGACTTATAACCTTTTTCGCTTGGTATGTGTTGGTGGGAACTGAGTTTGGCTGTGGTAGCAACCATGATAAGAGACGCAACAGATCATTGAAACTGCAATCCGACCAGCCATACTTAGCCTTCAGGATGAGTAGCTCAAGCACAAAACGTAGCAGTGTCCAGTGTGACGGACAACCCTTTTCAACACCATACACAGTCTCCGTCGATGCTTTTGTCACTCTCTCTAGATTTTCTAGACCTTTTTTGCTCTTTAGCATTTCTGGTCCAAGGGCCCGGACCATCTCCTCCAAGTTGTCAAAGTCTTCTGCATCCCCCTCACGTGCTCTACCATCATTGTCGACACCACAACCATCACCGTTTCGGTGACAACCACCATCATGACCACATTGTTCATTGGCAAGTTCACGATCCATTTGTGCACCAAACTCATTTGAGAATTGAGAGAAGTATTGTAGGGTTTCAGCAGCGACTTCTTGATCATCATTGTCGTCATCAACAACCTTGTTTTCACCATGATGAATCCACACTGTGTAGTCCGGGATAAATCCTCGCATAATCAGATGTGATCTGATGGTAGACACATCTGAAAATGCCATAAGATTCTTGCAATCGAAGCAGGGACAGATAACTGCGGCATTATTCTGTGTCAATGTCGCTGCATGCTTCACTGCGGCTTCAATAAATTTGTCCACCTCTTCACAGAAGCCTGTTGTGAACCTCAAAGCACCATACATCCAAGATTCCCTGTACTCCATCTTTTTAAATGGAAATATGTATTAAATGGTTAAAATACAATTTTAAAGAGAAAAATTAACAACAATCATTATACGTGAAACATACATAAAACTAGGGTGTAATATCTACATGTAACATACATGAAATAGTGTAATATCTACATGTAACATACATGAAATAGGGTGTAATCTCCACTAAAGTTAAGCAAGTGGCACTAATAATTGGTGTAAGCTCATTTCTCTAACAAAAGGAAAGCAAATTAATAATTAATGACTTATAAAGACAAAATGTAGGTCTAATGGTAACAAATATATGATTTCAAAGAGAAGAATTATAACCAATTATTATTGTATCCACCATTCATGTCAACCTCATTCCAATTTCATGAAATAAGAATTACAAAATAGAGAAATTCTAGATCTAGAAATAGATCTTTATGAAACATACACATGAAACTAGTATTTAATCTCCACTAAAATCAAGCTACACCAATAAATAAAGGTTGTGAGCTCATTTCTCTAGCCAATCCACACTAATAGCTTCAAAACTAGGGTCAAATTAGCTCTACACAAAGCTCAAGCACCATGGAAGAGCATGGAAGAGAGAGAAATCAAAACTCTAATTTGCTCACTAACTAACCACTAAAACTTTAATTAAAGGGTGGGAAAAGCATATTCTTACCGTGTACAAGCTCTCCACCAAAGGAATTGAGTTCAAAACCTCCCCCTCTTAGTAGAGCAATTTTTGGGAGGAGCCCAAGGCCTCCCAAGCCTTTTTTTGCGAGTTGGAGTGAGTGACTAGAGGTAGAAGAAGGTTGGTGGCTTCTAATTCACGCTGGAGCATTTGTAAGGGCGGCTCAATCACCAGCCGCCCTTACAAATACTCCAGCGTTGATTTTACGCAACCCACTGTAAGGGCGGTTGATGATTGAACCGCCCTTACAGTGGGGATTTGTAAGGGTGGTTCAATCACCAACCGCCCTTACAAATGCTCCAGCATTGATTTTAGCCAACCCACTGTAAGGGCGGTTGGTGATTGAACCGCCCTTACAGTGGGCATTTGTAAGAGCGGTTGAATCACCAACCGTCCTTATAAATACCCACTGTAAGGGCGGTTCAATAACCAACCGCCCTTACAGTGGATATTTGTAAGGGCGGTTGGAACCAAACGCCCTTACAAATACGGTGCCACTGTAAGGGCGGTTCAATCAACAACCGCCCTTACAGTGGACATTTGTAAGGGCGGTTGGTACCAGCCGGCCCGGCCACGCCACTGTAGAGGCGGTTACATCACCAACCGCCCCTACAGTGGAAACCCTAAGTGTCTCCGTAGTGTCTTTTTTACGTAGTGAAACCCAATTAGCTCAACTTGCTGCTATCATACCATCTTTTGAATCTGGCAAAATTCCTGCTAAACCTGATATGGAAACTGCAAACATGGTTGAAATAAAACATTTTAACTGTTATGAAGATCAAACCATGACTGTTAAAAAGGGTGATCCTGGTAGTCCCATAATTAGATGCTCAATCTTTGGTGAAGTCTTTAAAAATGCCATGTGTGATTTAGGATCGAGTGTGAACATTCTATCTAAAGACTTTTATGAAAACTCATTCTTTCCACCCATGTCATCCACATCTGCCTATGTTGTGCTAGCTGATCAATCCACTTGCTATGTAGAAGGAGTAGTTAATGACTTACCTGTTCATATTAGAGGTTCATATGTTCCTGCTGATTTCATAATACTAGATATGGGAAATAGGAAAGATGTGCCTCTAATCTTAGGTAGACCCTTCTTGAACACTGTTGATGCCTGCATATATGTGGGAAGTGGTAAAATGCAAATGACATTAGGAGGGAGGAAGGAAATATTCTCTTTCTCCCGAGGCCCCGCATATGCCGCTAACATGCAGGAAGCAAAACCCGTTCGTACCAAGAAGAGGCGCCCAAGAACAAGGTGGAGCAGAAAGAAAGAACCACCTCCTCCTGAGTTGTGTAATTCACATAACAAAGGAGAGGTGCCAAAAGAAGAAGAACCCGATGGAGTACTAAGAGAAGAAGTGCCCAAGGAAGAAGATCCACCCGATAAGGATGAAACTCCATGGACCTAAGGTCTAGTTTTACTTTTAATTTTTCCCTTCAATTTTCCCTTTTCGAATAAATAACATCTGTCATGCATGTAACTAAAAAAAATCAGCTATCATTAGTTATATGCATAGGTATATGTTAACTTAGCTAGAATAATAAAATATCATAATAGGATAGTTTCCCTTTTTCACAACATTAGATAGTTTCCCTTTTAATAAAATGAGAACAAGAGCTCCGACCGAGAAAGATGAAGGCCCTTCACCAAGCAAGAAGCCAGCTTGGGGGAGACTCCCGCTCCAATAAGGTATGTCTCAAGCCTACACTTTACATTCAGTTCTTAAATTCTATATCTTTTTGAATGTCACATGCTTGCCTAAATAACGATTCCATGAATAAAAATTGATAAAATCTGCTTAGACAAGTTGAAACCTGAATAAGATTTGAAATATGTCATGCAAATGCTATTGTTATGGTTTGAATAACTGGTCTTATCTAAGTTGTAGCTTTTGTGGGTTGCACATGCTTTAACTGAAATCAGGCTTAGTGAATAAAGTTAGTAAGAAATGGAGTAATTCTTTAAACTTGTTAAGGTGAAATTAGGACCTAATCTGGAGGATTTCTTTTAAAAATTATGAAAACCTAGCTAAAAGTTCCTCCTAGATTTTATCCCATCCCACCACCAGCCAAATATTTGTTAGTCATTAGTCAAAACCACAAAGAGCTTTGTTTGTGTTGAGCTTTGTTAGACCTCATAGATCTTAGTAGAGAATCTTATCATATCTTTTGAATCAAGATTCACACACCCACCATAAATTGCCTACTTTCCACTTTGGAAGTTTGCAACCACCAAATAAATTGCTCATTCTCTACACTGGAGATATGCAATACCTTGCCAAACGTCCCATTGCTAGCCTTATGCTATTCCTACACTGGGAATAAGCATTTCTCCCTCTTCCCCCTTTTTCATTTCTGAAATCCTTTCCTATAGATGTCTGGGGAAATCTAGAGCTAAAAAAAGAGAAAGAGAGAAAAATGAGCAAAGTAGCTCAAGAAAGGACTATGTTCTGGAAAAAAAAGTGAGCAAAGTAGCTCAAAAGAGGACTATGTCCTAAGAAAACGTGAGGACACATCTTTTGTCTACTCACTATGTATCCAAAAAAAAGAGAGAGAGAATTATCATTAGCTCTAGACCCCAGAAATTAACTAGGAAGGATTATGAAATATCTCTCTATACACTTCCACATAACCACACATGCACATCTTGATCAATTTTTATGATTTGCTGCTCCTTATGATCTGAGTGTCTAGCTTAGCAATAAACATCAGGCAATTTGCTCATGATTCTTAGCCTACCTATAACTCCACATATCATTCTTTAGAAATAGGAGAGGCTACATTTTGGCCTAAGTGAGGATTTAAACACCATTGAGTGATTGAGTGAATCTTGGAGGACTTAAGCAAGTTGTTATCTTTTGAAAACTTTGAAAAACCTCCAGACAGAATCCTAGTCAAACCTAAGCAAGATAAAAGTTTCCTATCTACTGCTTTATTTCACTCTTGCATGTTCGAAGTGAAAAGCTATAAGCCCCACACTGCTATGATTAATGATATGCTAAGTTATTTCTCACTATACAATATGCACTTGCATACATCTTAATGTTGCTATCCATTTCATGCTCAATGCTTAAACCGCATTGTTGCTCGAGGACGAGCAACAGGTTAGCTTGGGGGAGCTTGTTGATGGTCCTTAAACACCTATTTTACCATCAACATTTTACCCTAAAATTCACCAAAAAGGCATGAAATGTAGTCAAATAGGTTTCAAACTAACCAAATTCCACATGTCCATAGATTTTTATTTGAATGCAGGAATTTGGACCAAATTTGGAGAATGGACCCACCAGGAGACAAGCCCACTCACCAGGACCCATTTGGGCCCGAGTGGGGTGGCGCCCGCCAACCAGAGGTGGCGCCCGCCACCCATATGTAGCGCCCGCCACATGGAGAGGCCCAACTCTCCCCCTTTGCCACGTCACTGATCCGTGTGACCATCCCAAGGCCAAATCTTGGCCCTTGGTCACTAGGTCAGTGGCATCGGACGGCTCAGGATGGAATGGCGTGGATCAAGACCAAATGGCGGTTACTCAGACATGCAACCGACCTAACCACCGCCTCCCTGGAGCTCCTGGATGCCGTTGAAGCAAAGGCGGTGCATCCAACGGTTGTGAGGGTGGCGGCCGCCACCTAGGGCTGGCACCCGCCACTAGGGCCCTAGGTCGGCTGGCTGCCCCCTATAAGTACCTCCCTCACTCCTCAAGACTATAAATACCCCCCTGAGGCATCACTTCATTCATGTCCCAGTATATCCCAAAGAAAGCAACACACAAGCAAGAGAAGCAAGTGAGGGTCAAGTTAGAAGCTCAGAGAGCTTAGGCAAGTAGGTTAGCTAGTAGAGAGAGTATAGCTCTTGTGCCCTCGCTACAGCGCGGCTCTTAGTTTAGCACAGCTCAGCCTAAGTCCTTGGTAAAAGGAGTGTAGAGCTTGCTAAGAGAGAAGCGGGTGCGAGCGACTGGCATCGGAGATCGGTTGATTTCCCAGCGTCTCTGGTCTGGTTTGCTCTCTTGTATCTCAGGTACATTTATCTTTATCTCAGTATTACTTTAAGCATTACTTTCAGTATTACTTTCAGTATTACTTTATCAAGTACCTTGAGTGTGACCTAGCTATCCTACAGTTCAATTCACCTAGCCATAGTAGTTAATCTCTAGTGTGCTTAGTGATTGATCTTTGCCAATAGGTTGCTTAGTTAGTTTAGTGTTTATCTTATTAAGTCAAGTATTTGCTCTGACGTCCGCAAGAGTGTCTCTATTCAAAGCTAGGGTAGAGATAGTTAGAATATAGTTAAGCGTTGTGCTTAGTTATAGACTTACCTTCAGATACGGCTGGACCCCCGGATAGCTATGGTAGCAAGCAGGTGGTGACAGCCCTGTGCGCCTTGAATTCCACCACGTAGTTGGCCCAGTTTAACAGTAAGGCTCGTTGTGCTAGCGTTCAACTTAAGTCAGTGGTAAAGGCTAGCACGCCTCGATACTTGATAAGATAGGAATAAAACTATACTCAACTTAGTTGCTTTATTGACTTTTACCTGCCTTGCTTCGTAACTATCTTGCTTCGTAGTTATCTTGCTTCGTAGTTATCTAGGAGTAGTTATTAGTTATTAGTTAGTTATCTTAGTTATCCTTAGCTATTCCCTTTATCTACCTATCCTTCCACCTTACCTTAGCCATCCATTTCATCCTTACCTATCCACCCATATATTCTTTCTAGCCTTTCATCTTCCCTTCTCCCCTTTTCCTTTTTCTTATTTCTTCGACTCTCATCCCCTCCTTGACTCGACTCATACACCACCCTAGCCTTCCCTTGAGATCAAATAAATCGACACCTGGTACTCCCAGGCGAAGTGCTACTACGATAGTTCT
This sequence comes from Coix lacryma-jobi var. lacryma-jobi, assembly GCA_009763385.1. Taxonomy (NCBI): domain Eukaryota; kingdom Viridiplantae; phylum Streptophyta; class Magnoliopsida; order Poales; family Poaceae; genus Coix; species Coix lacryma-jobi. Next base: position 115,793,311 of record CM019829.1, read on the forward strand.
GTGCGCTTGCAGAATCTCCTCCTGGTAGATTGCAATCTCTCTAGCTAGCTCCTACTAGTGTCGGGATTGACAACCCCGCTTGGCATTAGTAGATAGCTGCTTTAGCTCCACTCCTTTAGGTATAGTGACCGGTCTTGCTTCAAGCATTTCTGACGCCGTTGTCGGGGATAGACTCCATAGTCTACTCCTAGTAACGACATTAGCAAGTGCCAACAAGCATTCCTGGGCTGTTACCGGGGGATAGTTGCCTAGCTCTATCTTTAGTGAAGCTAAGAACTACCAACACCCGAGGTCATCGCCTTCGCTCGTCGCCAACCAGGTTCATCGACCTGACCTTCACCTGTCGCCGACCAGGTTCATTGACCTGACCTTCGTCCTTCGCCGACCAGGCTCGATTGGCCTGGTTTTCGCTCGTCGCCGGTGTGCATCAAGTCGCTCCATACTGTTCGGATCAGGGTGCTGATTTTGGGCAGCTCATCGGGGCACTTGCTAAATGCTCTACAAGCTCGGCACCACGTGTCTTCAACACCTACTACCAAGCTCGGGGACTAAGTGGATACAATTCACCTTGCGGTGAATGTATTTTATTTTTCTCTGACAACGTAAGGACGCTCCATCAAGTTGGACTTGCACAGACTTCTACTAGGACCACGTTGTTCCTTCTAGTCTTGCAAGCTCCAAGTGGATACACTTCACCAGAAGAAAGCTCTTCAAAAATTTTCTTGAGCACCTTATATCCTCCTGGCAAGCCTTACTTGACCGACATCGAATTCGCCTGCTCAGACAAACTCAAGACGGCGTCGCTAACGGATACAAGGTGCACGGTGACTAGCTATGGGGATATTACCTCCGTATACCCCCATGGATCTACTTGGGCCCTTCGTCAAGGACAGCACAGCTCGCGAGGCCTTACAACACGCGACTAGCTCGTCATGCTTGTCAAGGACTGTCACGAAGCCTTGCCCGCCAAGGAAGATCTAGAGTTAGATCCAGATTCCTTGCCTTAAGGAACCGTTTATAATCTGTTATGAATTGTAACCCTGCTCCCCGATTATATAAGGCGAGCAGGGACCCCCTCTCATCTCATCTCCATCAGATCCGAGATCACCCGATCTCACTTGATATTCCGATATCATAATACAATCCAACCACCAAAACACAGGACGTAGGGTATTACGGCGACTTGCCGGCCCGAAAATGTCTAAATCGCCATGTCTCGTCCCTGTGTTTACGCTTGAGCATCCGTCACCACACCTCCTCAATCTAATGTACTACCTTGGTCATACCCCTCCGTAGACTATCAACCATATTTCGTCGACAGATCCGGCCTAGGGAGTGGATCCCGCCGCCCGGCTAGTCCACACCACCGGAGAGGGAGGGGAAGGTGGAGGGGAGAGCGGAGGGCTGGCGGCGGTGGCAGGAGCCAGGAGGGGAGAACACAGGTGGTAGACGTTATTGGGATACCCCTGCTGGCCACCGCCGCCGTCGAGGAGGAGGCGCGGGGTCGCCCCCGTGAGGAGACGATGCGAGGGGAACCGTTGGAATAAGTGTCTGGTAGGATCCATCAACCACCGTAAAAGAGCTCAAGGAATCCAATCAGGCCCATTCTCCTGAAGCCGGCACGGAAGAAGGTTTATGAATTTTAAAATTTCTGCAGCCTCCTTGCTCGTAGAGTCGTAGTCGAAGCGGTGCATGAAGTAGTGTTCATGCCATCAATTCATTGTCTAAAGTGTTCTTAAATGAACTCCTAAAGAATTTTCTAAGGACAGCGAGAGCTAAAAAGGAACTACCAAATCACACAGACTTGTTCTTCGATCCTTTTTACATTTGCACGTGTTTTTTATGTTGCATTGTTTTGCTAACTGACTATCTAGATTAAGTCACTCTAATAGCGACGGATTGCAAATTCCACAGCTTTGATTATTTCTTCAGATATGAGGCCAGGGAGGGTGGCTAACCTGCTCTTGTTGTGTTGCACCTTGTTTGGTTATCATGAAGTCATATTATCAGTTAATTTAGTTAAACTTCTTTGTATGCAGCTGGTAGTAGTAGGCCTTGTCACCAGATCACTGAATTCTTCAAATCTATTTAGGGATTGACCCAGCTCTTATTGGTGAACTACAAGTACATGGATGCATGAATAAGACTTGTATGTTTTTGTTTTTCTTGTTGTCTTTGTCATTTCTTTGATCCAGTATATTTCATTAATTGAATTAATAATGTGGTTAATTTGCGGAGTGGACCTTTCTGAAACATTCTCTCTAGATTCCTGTATTGTATATCGTCTTAACAAACATGGCCAGCGCCTTTTTGTACTCGCTTACGTGGAGCCATTTGTAGGTGTAGATTGTTGTGTTGTTACTGACTGGACTCGTTCTTTATTTTTATTTCTGGTTATCCCTCAAATTGTTTCTTAATGCCACACTTGGTTTACTCTCGCTCAAGAAGACTAGTGTTGCTCTTACAGATACTTGTTTTAGCCGGAATGAACTTTTCCCTGTCTGAATACTGATGTATGCATGCTGCAACAATCATTCGTTGGCCTGGTCCAAATTTATTAGGCATGCATGAGCATGACCCAGTTTCTGTCGTGTTTAGGGGAAACTTTGCTGCTGTTGTTGTGCGTTGCTCATGGACTGAGTACTGATGAATCAATTCAGCAGTTGCATGAATACTTATCAAATCCTGCAAAATTTTCTTAGCCAAGTTCTCACAGGTCTACTGTGAGAGCATGTATCTCCAAAAGCTTCTTAAAATTATTTTTAAACCAAAGATCACTACGCCATAATGCTTAACCGCAACAGACGATTTCGATTTACCGCAGTGGGCAACGGCGCCCGCTCCGGTGCTAAGGTCATGGTTAATCGTGGCAAGTACCGCAGCGGGCGCCATTGCTCGCTGCAGTAAATGCATTAATCGCAGCGGGTGTTGTAGATGGTGAGTACGACCGACCAGGTGTGTTGTGCGAGCTGCTGAGCTCGCCAAACGGGTTCATCCCGTCAGTACTCAGCGCGAACCGAACGTTCCTGGGATCTTTGCGAACTTGTGGGTAGGCCTTATCAAAATGTTTCCACTACTGGGCATCGGATGGGTGTCGTAGCATGTCATAGTCCTTCAAGCGGTCAGCTGATGCATGACAGATCATGAGCTTGGCGTCCTCTGGGTTCCCGAAGAGCGCACGCAGTCGGTCGATCACTGGCATGTACCACACCGACAGTGCTGGACTTCTCCTCAGCGTGTAACTCTCTTCTTCCTCGTCCTGCTGAGTCGAGATATGATTGGCTGCAGCACTGCTCTTCTTGGACCCCTTCTTCTTCTTATGACCATCCCGCAAGGCCTCATCATCGTCTGCATACACGCGACAGTCAGCATTCCTCTTGTAGCGACCGGTGCCGCAGTGCGGACAACTCTTCAAATTCTCATACTCCATGCCCCAATATAGGATGCAGTGGTTAGGGCACGCATCAAACTTTCTAACCTTCAACGCCACTGGTCGGATCAGCTTCTTTGCCCGATAGGTATTTGCGGGAAGCTTGTTACTCGTCAGGGACGCTTTAGCAAGGTACATCGAAGCTACTATCAGACCACCCATGCCGAGCCTTCATCATCAACATATGGAGATTGAAATGGAGCACCGTGCACTCCTTCAAACATTCGTCACCGTCCTTATACAAAGGATCAAGTGACGCCTGCTTCATCTCCCTTAAATTTTTCAGCCACTTCGGGGAGCCATACACGATGTCGTCTTCGTCGATGTGGTTGAGTAAACCTTCAAACAGCTGCACATCCACGGGTTCCTGCACAGTAGCCTCATCAACATTTCCACCGCTATCTGCCATATCCTGGAGTACATCCTCCACAGCGATGTAGTCACGAGCACTACTATCGCTGTAGGTTGGCATTGCTTTTGCTGAAGATGAGACGTGCGCTCCAGGATCTTGGTTCACCGTCGTCGACGCCGAGCTCATTCCAGATGCCGTCTCGACACTCGGATCGACTCTCTCGCCGTGATGAGTCCACACCGTGTAATCCTCAACGAAACCAAAACGAATCAAATGAGATTGCACCAAGCATTCGTCTTTGAAGGTTGTCTTGTTCTTGCAACGATGACATGGACATATGATTGTCGTCTGGTAAGATCTCTCACGGTCAACCTTCGCAGCGGCAATAAACATCATTACTTCAGCGAGATACCATGGATCAAGTACTCTATTGATCTTGTACATTCATTCTGACTGGTCCATCGTACATGCGATAACCTTAGAAACATCGATCACAAAATAAAAAAGAATTATAAAAAATAATGATTTACATCTAAAAACATGAAAAATATAATGATTTTCATCCAAAAACATGAAAAAATAATGATTCATACATCATGGTGAGTCTAGGGAGCGAAATGACGACCAAAAACAAAATTAATGCATTTATGATGAACTTAGAGCAAAAATACACTAGTTTTTTCTCTTCTCCATGAAACTAGATCTAGAGGGGGCTAAAAAGAGACGAAAAGAAGGGGGAAAGAGGATGGAGAGCCCAAAAAGATAAAAAAAATAATGATTCATGCATTCATGATGAATTTAGAGAAAAAAAATAACGATGAGAACAAAAATTAATGCATCCATATTGAACTTAGAGAAAAAAAACACCAATTTTCTCTCTCCATGAATCTAGATCTAGAAGGGGGGCTAAAAAAAAGGAAAAGAGAGGGAAAAGAGGATGGAGATCCTTTAGGTACCTCTTGTGGAGTACTCCAAATCAATGAAAGAAACCTCGAAATCCAATTATTTGATGGAAAAATTGAGCAAAACTTCTCCTCCGTTTTGTGGTCACCGGAGGAAGAAGACTGCCTCGGTCGTGCAACTCGTGCTGTTTGAAAGGATGAGGGTTTACCGTAGCGGGCAACATAACGTGTCTGATGCGGTTAATCTGGATTAACCGCAGCGGGCGTCTTTAGATGCCCACTACGGTAAAAGCATTAACTGCAGCGGGCACCTAAGGACGCCTGTTGTGGTTAATCCAGATTAATGGCAGCGGGCTCGTTATGTTGCCGTTGCAGTTACTTCTTTATTGCAGCGGACGTTCCGGTGGCCGACCGGGCCGGTGGTGGCCAGCCATTGAATAACCGTGAAAAACAGTACCTGCCACGGACCCCAAATTGGTAACGCTGCGCAAATTCGATTCTGACATAGTGGATTACGCCAAGTGAATAAAATGAATGAATAGAGAGGTTTATTTTTAGCTTCTCTCCAATAGCCGCTTATTAAAACTCAAAAACCATGGGGGGAGGGGGGGGGGGGTTGCGTGCGGATACCGCCGCGGAGGCGTCCAGACAAGTAGCAAGCGCAAAAACTGCACACATGTTTGTGAGTTGAGAGGGAGGTTTACGAAAGTTCATACAAAACTATAGGAAGACTGTGTTTTCCTATTTTATCAAAAAAGTGAATTAAGGAGTTGTTTTTAGAAGCACTTTGGATCGGGGGTGCTCCAACCATTTAAACCTGCTGTGTGGCAAAAAAAAATGACATGCACAATGGGTAGTTTGTTGATCTTAGATTGTGATTGAAAACTAAATATGTTTGATGGTTTGTTGAAAATACGACATTTAAAATGAAACCAAGAGAGGCTGGCATGTAAAAATTGAAAGGGGCAATTACATGGATGCACCTATTTTGACTATTTGGACTGCACATTATTTGAACTACACTGTTATCAAATTTTATGTGGATTCAAATTTTCAATTATAGTTGGCATTTGAGTTAATTTTAATAGCATTTCATTAGAATTTTACTAGAAAATGACAACATTTTTGTAGATATAACATAGAATCAAGCAAAAATATATTTGAATCCTAGTAAAATCATATTATCTATGAAAATATTATTAAATTCTAGTAATCCTAACAAAATATATTTGAATCCACTCAAAATTTGATAACAATGCAGTCCAAATAGTTATTGAAGGACCAAAAATGGTGACCAGACGAGGGTGAATAAGAGCCTAAAATTTCTTTCTAGAAATAGATAGCTTGTGCCCCAAAATTAGACCCCAAAAGCAAAGTATGTGATGTCCATGACTCAAATTATTAGGTGGATGCTCACTAGAAACACAGCGGGACACCACAAGAACTCTCACACCCTAGTTCACGCGAGCTAACTAGTGACTAGATAAACTTTGGGCTACGCCAACCTCCCCTGAGCAACGCAAGGGGGGTTTAGGCTATTTCGCAAAGAGGGAAACCCGAGTTTTGTAGAGCACGGAAGCTGGGAAACTAACGCAAAAGCCGGATCACAAAAGCTACTGACGAAACAGCGCAACAACAGAGAGCATCAGACTCTGTCAACATCGAATGCCTGAGTCCCTGACATTTCCGATGCAAACTAGACAGAACTGGAACCTCATTGCATAACCACCAAACACATGAACAGTGCTACCTGTGCGTCCGATGCCTGCCCAAAAAGCCTCAGACTCACCCAGCGTCTGATGCCACTCGATCAGACACGATGTGAAACAGAGCGTTATGGAGCTCTCTGAGTGAGCATCGGATGCTACCGTAGGTGTGTCTGATGCCTCGGCCTGGAGCGTCCAATGCCACATGCAAAAATGGACAGCACGTGGGTAAGCATTGGGCGCGTCCGATGCCTAGAATAGGTGTGTCTGATACCCTCGACGCAACACTGTTCTTTCACTGAATCGACCCGATCTCCCTCAAATCAAAAGCACTTGGGCTCAAACTTTGTATGAGGGATCACAAGCAAGTTAGTGACCTACTCCTATGAGAATCAAATTGACTGGCACGCCTAGGACCAGTCAAGCTAAAACTGGCTAGCTGAAGAAGTCACACGGATCGGGGAACCGCTCTACTTCGATCTCCGACTACAGTGTGCTTGGCTGCAGATTTTCGCACCAACAGTCTGATGCTCCGATCGACGCCAAGTGTTCAAGCCCTTTGAATGAGATTTGCCCGATCCCAACCACTATTTCCTTCGCGCGCTCGTTAATGTGGCATCATACGCGACTATGTCTAGCATCAGACGCGTCCGGTGCCCACTGCCTCAAATTAGCACATCACTGGACCCACAACGGATGCTACCATTAGACACGCCAGGCGCAACGTCCGATATCTATATAGAGAAGAACCAGAGAGTGTCTGAACATATCAGACGCGTCCGCTGACCTTGCATCGGACGCTGGGAAAATCCGATGCTCCTCTGACTGCTGTTGCTCATGCCACGTCACAGGCATTAGACACGGGAACAGTGCAACACGCTGCTCATGCCACGTCACATGAATTGTCTGATGCTCCTCTGACTGCTACTGCTCCTCTGATGTCACTCACTAAGTGCCTTGATCACCAAACCAAAGAGCCCTCTAGGTTATACCTTTGCCTTTGGGCCTCTGTGTTTCTCCTCTTTTCTCCATCTTACCAAATGTGGAGCACTTGATCACTTGAGTGCTTGTGGTCGACACCATCTCATCCATGATGACCACCTTGCTAGCTCCAACACTTGGCTTGGTCCTAATCCATCTCAAGAGTGTTGACATTCCTTAGCGTCATCACCAAGAGTAGAGATAAACCCTATCCTCGGGAACGACGCTAGAAATGGTTGTTGGCATTTCTTAATGTAGTCACTAGGATTAGGCAGAGAACCTATCCCCAGCCACTGCACCAGAAATGTCGCTGTGGATTTTACTTAGGAGCATTGCTAAAGTATAGTGATGCTACTAGTATTGACCTTGATAGTTCTTAACCTTTTTAGATATTAATCCACAAGCGCACAGAGCTATCGTTTGTAGCATTTCACCCGCTAAGTATTCGGGTATCGTTATTTATATTTTTCCCAAGGGAAGGCATTTGATTAAGGTTCTGACATGATCATAGGTAGCAATGTTGTGCAAGTTAACCAGTTGTTCATATAGGGGTAAGAAATGATAATAGAGATAGTGGACACACATATGAGATGTTCTCGAATGATAAATGAAAGAGAAACTAATAAAAGAATATTTCTAAGTGAGCAGACATTGATCTAGTATAGTCATGTCATGATTAGTTAATGTTAATACAAATCACATAATCAGGATTAGTGTTAAGTGTGATATGGATCAGGAGAACATGTATGTACTGGTCTGCCAGCAACCACCATGCCAATTTAGACTCCTACATCTCAAACGAACAGGGGGGAATGCCAAGGACGGACAGGGCTTCACCACCTGCCGCCATCCCCTCACTGAAGCAAGGACCATGCAGACACCTGCCTCTCCATACCTGTTGACACCAGAAGTGGCAAACGGATATACTGCAAGCGTACGGTAGTCAATTGTAGCCTTTCACCGGGAGTATTCCAGGTATCGTATTTCCACAGGGAACGTGAAGTGGATTAACTAGAAGTAGGGCCGTCAAAGGATGATCAAAGGGTATATGATAACTGGGATAGAGAGGTCTTCCTAATATCAATATCTGGTACTGGTTTTCTAAGAGTACGGAGGTTTACCACCTCATTCCTTACTGGGGGCGAAGGACGAAACAACAGTTGATTAAAAGGTTTTCCACCTAACAACTACTGAGGCGGCAATGCTGCTACCCAACTATTATTTTCAACTTGCCTACAACACTTGAGAGGAACTCCAAGCACTGGCTGTGTCTGTCACCCTACCACCAGGCGTCTACACAAGTGCGACAAGAAGTCCACACTGGCAAGATATAGCCTAGACACCATGTCTACACTAATCTTACTACTCTAAAGCTAAGCTTATTAGGCCTAGAGCACTTCAACAAAGTAAAGCAATGTGCCAAGTAAAAGAACTGTAAACTTAAATTACCAGACCAGAATATAAAATACTAGAAGGACTCAGATGTAACACTTACAAGAAGAATCGCATCCGCTGAGGCGCACCTTGGAGAAGACTCCCGACAGGCCGGGACTCCTCCGTGGAACTCCTCACTCCCTTCCCTCTCTTCTAACACTAAAACTACTAAGTAGACTTTCTCTCCTTGGATGCATACAAATGAAGAGCTCTAGGGGGTATTTATAGCTTGGAGGTGGAGTAGCGGCTACTCCGGTGCCACGTCAGCGATCCGCGTGCTCTCCTTCCTTGGCCATTGGATCAAACCGCCATAGCAACCGACCTTGATGAATGGCTTGGATATTGTTCACGTGTGAAACATGTGCTTTCCACCGACTTGGATGAAGCTCACCATGGGGTCGGCCGACCCCACTCTATGACATGTGGGCCTGGGGTACATCTTCTAGAAGGTGGTGATGTCATCCTGATGAACATTGCAGATGGTCCCCACCAAGGGGGGGTCGGCCGACCCCCCTATGATAGGGCTGGCCCACCTTCTTCTCTCCCTTGGTGACCCCACATGTCATGGAGCAAGTCTTGTGATGATGGTTGCATTTGGTTTCAGTGTGGACCCATGAATCCATGTGCTTCTCATCTTGCACCATTGAGTAAAAGCACATGTTTGATCCAAGGGTTGATATTGGCTTGAACATGCTTCTCTTGGATCGTGCCATGTCACCCTGGCCGAGGTGGCCCCAAGGTTGGGTCGGCCGACCCCCTTGGTGGGCCCACCTGGCCTTATTTTGTTCATTTTGCCATCTCCTACAAGTTCACAAGCTAAGAGTACAAGTGGAACTTATTAGTGATAAATATGCTCATGATATTCTATACTTCCTTGAAACCGAGGCCTATTTACGGTATTTTGATAAGATAAAACATGCTATAACTTTCGTCAACAAGATCCCCCACACTTGAATCTTTGCTCGTCCTCGAGTAAAGGTTAGAGAAAGTGAACAAGTGATTATTACATACTTAAAATGATAATGATCATAAAGCATCATTCCTAACATAGTTTATACAAATGGGTTATGTGGTATTGTCTATCATATATCCTTTAGATGTTGAGAAAAGGAACAAATCTCAAAGCAAAGTCATCTCCCTGAATTCTTGTTCTTGGTACTTAGAGTTTTTAGGACAGTTTGAAAGGAAAACACATAGTTCATGCTTACTCCTCATATAGTACTCTCAAGACACTCTTATAGGTGTTTGGTTCCTCACCAAGGCATAGCATGTGATTGCCTTATTTTTGTGTTATCCTAATCTATCAGGCTTATGTGGAGCTCGGTAGGGATAAACAAAGTAGCATACTTGTTTTGCATATATTGTAAAGTCAAAACAAGGATCCAAGGAGAAGAATGTCATAATCCTAGATCAAGATGTGCATGTGTGTGGAAAGTATGTGGACTAGAATAATGCTCCTTTAATATAATCTCTCTCTCTACTTTATTTTACCTTGAGACATGGCTAGCATTTTTCAACAATGGACCTTCATGTGTCCATATTTTTTTTAGTGGACCTTCATGTGTCCATTTTTTTTCTTTTGCTTAGCCTTAATGTCTCTTTTTACTAACCAGAGTTAGAGAGAGAGATATTGTAGAACTTTAATGTACGGAGCATCTATAGAGTGGAAATGAATGGCATGTGCAGGCATACTTCCAGTGTAGAAGTTGCATATATAGATGGTGTGTACGTGATCTTGATCTTGGGATTATGACAAAATTCTCGACTAGGGTCAACAAGGTTTGACCAAACTCAAGACAAAAACAAGTAGCATGTGTGTAAAAGGTTTTGATCGTGTATGCATATGTATGGTTTTGGTAGGTATTTCTCACTATAGAGGAGTAAATGATACTATGGTTTTGAGATATTTTCAAAAACAAATCTCTAAGCACCTTAAACAAAAACAGGTTTGAGTCTTAAGCCAAGATTTATCTCACTTTTAACAACAACTTAGTCAATACGGTTTCCTAATTTAGTTTACCCATGAGTATAAACATATGTAAGAACATGGTTTTATGTCATTAACATTCTTAGCATATCATAACTCCAGTTACTTTGTAGCTTTTTATTATATTCAGAATATGGAATGAGTGTGAAACTGCTTGAACCGAGAGGAGAAAGGGGAAACGAACCAGACAGCAGTGTTGAGCTTACTGTGCAGAGGTGAGCTGGTGGGCCCAGGTCACCATGGTGGGGTCGGCCGACCCCACCAAATGGTGGTTTTCGTTGCCCTTTGCTTTTTCCTCCATTCAGTTTTACATCTGCAAAAACACTTTTCAAAAATTGAAGAAAAAGGGGGTCGCCCGACCCCTTGCTTACCTCTGTTTTGTGCACTGCAGCGTGTCAGCCTGTGCTCAGCAGTTCCGTGTGGTTCAGTGATGAAATCTGGGGGTCGTCTGACCCCCTCCCCCACACACACACTTGAATTTTTCCATAAATGAACTCTGAACATGACGCAAAGGTAAAATGCAAAGTGCTGTACTGGTGGCAAACACACCAGTAGAGACGAAATATATTTTATTTATTCTCTAAGAAGGGAAATACATTGGAAATTTAAAAGGGAAATTCAAAAGAAATAAATCTAAGATGAAACTTGGAAATTTAGAATAAATCTAAAATGGAACTTTATTCTAACCTAAGCTAAACTATCTATGGGGATGGGGGGTCTAGGAGGTCATCCCGCCCCAAAGCCCTAGCGAAGCGTTTGAGCTTCGCAGAGGTGCTAATCCTAAGATGGCGAAAGTCATCTTCTAAGTCTTTATTCGCCATCTTCAATTCTGACACCGTCTCCTCAAACACCCTGTTCTTTGCTTGCAGGGTGGAGGTGACGTGCATCAGCCTCTCCAGATCCGTTTTCTCGTCTTCCTCCTCGAATTGTCCCGACGGCCTCTTGATCGACGGAGGGTCCATCCTCCGCCGAATAGGAGCCTGGGACTCCAGGGACTCCCGCAGCTCGCCCTTCTCTTCCGTGTTGAGAGAAGGGACGAGCACCTTCCCTCGGCCATGCCCACCGGCCATGATCCGATGGGTCTTCCGGAATGTGGGCGTCGACGGGGAGTACGACGAAGTGTACTTCGTACTCCCCGTTGTCGTGGTGATCGCGCGCGGGTTTTCCTCCAGCGGGGCCTTCCCCTTCAGCGCGAGTTGGCCCATGCTCGGCCTAGTCAGCGTGATGGAGCAGCCGGGGGATTTCCTGATCCCCCTTCTCGGAGTCAGCGAGCGGGACGATGCCGCCGCGTGAGGGGATGGACGGGGGGTGGTCGGCCGACCCCTGGTGGGATCGGGCGACCCCTCCACCGGCTCGACCAGACCCCCTGGTGGAGGTACCATGGCCAGCGGCACCGCATCGATCACGTTGATCGCGAGGGCCTGCTCTAGATCTTCGGCTAGAGCCCGTCGTGGCGTGGATGTTGCAGGGCGCGTAGGCTTGCTAGTGGGTGCCATGGCTAGTGCGTTAGGTCGCCGTGGAGAGTGCAGGGAAGGCTAGGAGGCTCTGGCTTTGCGTGGAATTGCGAGTAGGAGGAAGAAGGAGAGGGGTGCAAGGCTAAATAGCGGCTGCGGGCGACTACGACGTCGATTTTCACGGGATCGCCGTGGAAAGCTCGTAACTTCACAGGGCCCGTTGCGCCGCCGTTCCAATCCCGCAAGGTGGGGATCGCCCGACCCCCTAGTTGGGTCCTCGGAACGAACACTTCCCAAGTTCGTGCTTCCCCTAATGTGTGCATTGACGGTTGCAGGTGGGTGGATCGGCCGACCCCATTAATGGGTGTCCGGCGCGGTCATGTCCCCAGCTCGAGCCCCTCTACGTGATTGTGCAACCCTTGTTGCAGGTGGGCCCCATATAGGGATCGCCCGACCCCCTAACTGGGGTATGTGGGCCCCACCTCAAAGCCTAAGGTAAGTCTAGCCTATAACTTCTTAAACCATGACATGAAATCGAGGACATGTAGCTTTTAGGATTTGGTTCAAGCAATGAAGAGGACAGACTTGTAGGTTTTAGGTTGTGTGTAGTTTGAACTCTACCATGTCTACTTCATTTTCTACGGGATCATGTTCATGAAAAACTTTAAGACGGTGGCCATTTACCTTAAAGATGTTGTCGTCGGTGTCCTGAAGCGTGACAGCTCCATGCGTTGCAGCGTCGATCACGAGGAATGGTCCTTCCCATTTGCTTTTTAGTTTTCCATGGCCAAAGAGCTTGACTCTTGAGTTGAACATAAGAACCTTGTCTCTCGGATGGAACTCCTTTTGCTTGATCCACTTGTCATGCCATTTCATGGTTCTCTCTTTATAGATCCTAGCGTTGTGATAGGCTTTTTCTCTCCATTCTTCCAGTTCAGAGATCTGCATTCTCCTATTTCTTCCAGCTGTGGGCAAATCCATATTCCATCTCTTTATTGCCCAGTGTGCTCTTTGCTCCAATTCCACGGGCAGATGGCATGTCTTGCCATATACAAGTTGGTATGGGGTCATACCAATTGGAGTCTTGTATGCGGTCCTGTATGCCCACAGTGCATCTGATAGCATGCTTCTCCATGCTGTCCCCATTTCATTGACAGTCTTTTGCAGAATATTCTTGATTTGCTTGTTCGATGTTTCTGCTTGTCCGCTTGTTTGTGGGTGATAAGGTGTTCCAATATTGGGTCTTATCCCTCTTTCTGTTAAGTAGCGTCGGCACTTTCTGTCAATGAAGTGGCTTCCTCCATCGCTGATTACTAACCTTGGGGTGCCAAACCGTGGGAATATTGTTTCCTTGAACATCTTCATTGCGTGCAACGAATCTGCTAACTTGCACGGCATGGCTTCAACCTATTTGGATACGTAGTCTACTGCCACCAGAATATACTCACAACCTTGAGATGGGGGGAAAGGACCCATGTAGTCAATTCCCCAGGCGTCGAACAGCTCTACTTGTAGGTTGTTTGTGAGTGGCATTGCATCACGGACATTGATGTTTCCATGTTTCTGACACCTTGCACACTTCTTCACGATGTCCTTGGTGTCTTCATACATGGTAGGCCAATAGAATCCACTTTGCCAAATCTTGGCATGGGTTCGGAATGTTCCATAATGGCCTCCATACTCTGCTCCATGACACTTCTCCATGATCTTGACTGCTTCGTTCATTGGCACACACATTCTTAGTATGCCGTCTTGGCATACTCTATAGAGATACGGGTCATCCCATAGATGCACCGAGCTCTCCTTGATAAGCTTCTTTTTGTCTACTCCAGGTGGTACGTAGCCTGAGACTATGTAGTTGACGATGTTTGCATACCACGGGTAGGTGTCTGAAACTTTGAGGAGTGTGTCGTCCTGAAGATAGTCGTTGATGGGCAGGTCCTGTTTATCCTCAGTTTGCATTCTAGACAAGTGGTCGGCTACAGAGTTCTCTACTCCCTTTTTATCTCTAATTTCTAGATCAAATTCTTGGAGGAGTAGGATCCATCTTATTAGTCGTGGTTTAGCATATTTCTTAGTAAGTAGGTATTTCAGAGCTGCGTGATCGGTGTAGACGATCACCTTGGCTCCTACCAGGTAAGATCTAAACTTGTCTATAGCAAATACCACAGCTAAAAGTTCTTTTTCTATTGTTGCATAGTTTAGCTGTGGTCCGGTTAGCGTTTTACTGGCATAGGAAATGGCATAGTGTTTCTTATCCTGGGTCTGTCCTAGGACAGCTCCTACAGCATAGTCACTAGCATCGCACATTATCTCAAAAGGTAGCGACCAGTCAGGGGGTTGAATGACTGGTACAGAGATAAGTGCTTTCTTGAGATGGTAAAAAGAGTCTAAGCATCTATCGTCAAAGTCAAAGGGTGCGTCTTTAGCTAGCAAGTTTGTTAAAGGTCTAGAAATTTGAGAAAAATCTTTTATAAACCTTCTATAAAAACCGGCGTGGCCAAGGAAACTGCGAACGCCTTTAACATTCGTGGGAGGTGGGAGCTGTTCTATAACTTCTATTTTAGCTCTATCTACCTCCATTCCACGTTCAGATACTCTATGTCCTAGCACTATCCCTTCTCGAACCATGAAGTGGCATTTCTCCCAGTTCAAGATCAAATGCTTTTCTTGACAGCGTTGTAAGACACGGTCCAGATTCTCTAAGCTGTGATCAAAGGTTGTTCCATAGACTGAAAAGTCGTCCATGAAAACTTCCATGATTTCTTCTATCATATCCGAGAAGATGGACATCATGCACCTCTGAAATGAAGCAGGGGCATTGCACAGGCCAAATGACATGCGCCTGTATGCATATGTCCCATAGGGGCATGTGAACGTGGTCTTACTTTTGTCGTCGGGATGGATTGGAATTTGATGGTACCCCAAATACCCATCAAGGAAACAAAAGAAGGAATGTTTGGCTAGCCGTTCCAACATCTCATCGATGAATGGCAACGGAAAGTGGTCTTTCTTTGTGGCCTTGTTAAGTTTTCGGTAGTCTATGCACATTCTCCATCCCGTGACGGTTCGTTGTGGAATCAATTCGTTGTTTTGATTTTTAACGACCGTCCTTCCTCCTTTCTTAGGAACTACTTGGACGGGGCTGACCCACTCGCTGTTTGGAACAGGGTAGATTATGCCCACGTGCAAGAGCTTCAAGACCTCCTTCTTTACTACTTCTCTCATCGCATTGTTGAGCCTCCTTTGTGGCTCTCTGGAAGGTGTAGCATCAGGTTCAATCGGAATGCGATGTGTGCAAAGAGCGGGACTAATTCCCTTAAGATCTTGCAACGAATATCCTAAGACGGATTGGTGTTTTTCTAGGACGATGATGAGTTTAGAAACTTCTTCCGTTGTATGTCGATCACTAATGATCACGGGAGTCTCTCTATCACAATTAAGGAAGGCATACTTAAGCCCAGAAGGAAGTGGCTTAAGCTCTATAGATGGTTTTGGTGGAGGTTCAGACTCATCCAAGTCTAACGGTTCATCTAAGTTAGTGTCTTCTTCTTGGATAAAGTCATGGGCGTCTTCTTCTAGATCGGGTTGAGAAGTTTCTAGTGAAGATACCGACATCACCTCCTCTATTGGATCAGGCTCGGGTTTTGGTTCGGCTATCGAATTAACGGAGCCGGCAAAAGGAACTGAAAGATCTAGATCCTTCTGAAGGTGACCCTTAAGGCTCCCTTCACGAAATCCCTCAATGAATCTCATGAGTGGGTGCCCAATTAACAAGTCGACCTCGTCTACGTCAAAGACATAGAAGTTTGCGAGGAAGCTAACCTTGTTAATTATGATAGAAATATTTTGTGCAATCCCGCAACTCTCGACCAATTTTACAGAAGGAAGCTTAAGGAATTTATTGGTCGGGTTTAGCGGTTCCTCACCTAGGAGTGTTAACATCAATGATTTAGACATTAAATTTACTCCTACAGCGGGATCATAGAGGGAATCTACAGCCGTCTTGTTTATGGCACACGGTATGGATGTGAAATAGGACAAAAGCGTAATGACATCTAATGATGCTTCAACCTCCCTGAACCATTCGGTGCTCATAATAGACATGAGCTCTTGGGCAGTCGCCTTAAGGTAACTTACCTCAAACTGGGTTGGCATGTGGTTATTAGGAGCTCTACGGGCTGTGGATCTCTTCTGCACAAGTTGTTTCAAGACATTGCCATAATCGGCGAAAAGATCTGTCTCGATATTTAGAGGATAATCCAAAGGATGAATTACTTCTTCCTTTGGAGGAGTAGGTGGTTGTGGTTCAGGTTTGACAGCTTGGGGTATAGGTAAAGGAGTTTCGGCTGTCATGGGTTCGTCCCTAGGAGTTTGATCTTCCTCTAGAGTTTCACCATGGTCATCGGTGTAGGGGGTGTTCTTGAGAATGGTCACAAGGACTTCCTTACCTTCACTAATGGGTAAATGGAGGAAAGCTCCTTTAGAGGCTAAATCACGGAATTGTGCGGAGTTTTGGCTAAGACTGAGATAGAAATGTTGCATAAGGGTTGGCTCGGTTATAGCTATATCTAGGCCAGAGGATGCTAAGTCTGTAAGTCATGCCCAAGCCGCACCTAGAGATTCCTTCTCGTCTTGTTTGAAGTTTAGCATATCTCTACGAAGACGAGCTACGCGGGATATGGGAAAGTATGTTAAGCAGAACATGGCTTGCAGTTTCTCCCATTCTCCGTTCACACTACCAACGTAGCAAGTATACCAGCATCTAGCTTTTCTCGTTAACGAGAACGGAAATAGCTTCCACTTAAGAGTGACTCGCCTCATCCCTTGGATGTGAATACACGAACAAAGTTGTTCGAAATCACGTAGGTGGGTATAAGGATTCTCATCTACTTCTCCCGAAAAGGGATTCTCCTGAACCATCGCAATGAGGCTGGGGCGAAGCTCATAGCGAACTGCCAAAATGGCATGAGATGAACTAGGCGGCTCCAACTCAGCGCCCGATGGAGCAGCGTAGTCAAAAAGGGTTGTTTGATCCATATTGATTTATGAAATAAAAGTTCTAATCAAACTATGATAACTTTAACGACTTTGTTCTAGCTAACACAGCTACCGTTCCCCGGCAACGGCGCTAGAAAAAGCTTGTTGACACCAGAAGTGGCAAACGGATATACCGCAAGCGTACGGTAGTCAATTGTAGCCTTTCACCGGGAGTATTCCAGGTATCGTATTTCCACAGGGAACGTGAAGTGGATTAACTAGAAGTAGGGTCGTCAAAGGATGATCAAAGGGTATATGATAACTGGGATAGAGAGGTCTTCCTAATATCAATATCTGGTACTGGTTTTCTAAGAGTACGGAGGTTTACCACCTCATTCCTTACTGGGGGCGAAGGACGAAACAGCAGTTGATTAAAAGGTTTTCCACCTAACAACTACTGAGGCGGCAACGCTGCTACCCAACTATTATTTTCAACTTGCCTACAACACTTGAGAGGAACTCCAAGCACTGGCTGTGTCTATCACCCTACCACTAGGCGTCTACACAAGTGCGACAAGAAGTCCACACTGGCAAGATATAGCCTAGACACCATGTCTACACTAATCTTACTACTCTAAAGCTAAGCTTATTAGGCCTAGAGCACTTCAACAAAGTAAAGCAATGTGCCAAGTAAAAGAACTGTAAACTTAAATTACCAGACCAGAATATTAAATACTAGAAGGACTCAGATGTAACACTTACAAGAAGAATCGCATCCGCTGAGGCGCACCTTGGAGAAGACTCCCGACAGGCCAGGACTCCTCCGTGGAACTCCTCACTCCCTTCCCTCTCTTCTAACACTAAAACTACTAAGTAGATTTTCTCTCCTTGGATGCATACAAATGAAGAGCTTTAGGGGGTATTTATAGCTTGGAGGTGGAGTAGAGGCTACTCCGGTGCCACGTCAGTGATCCGCGTGCTCTTCTTCCTTGGCCATTGGATCAAACCGCCATAGCAACCGACCTTGCGGATACAGCCTGGGACAGCGACGAGCAAAGAATTGCGGGTGGACGGGGTGCATGGGCGGTGCATCCCCTCTACGGCTCGGTTTGGTGGTTGAGCCACAGAAAAACCACCCAGTGGACGGTTTCCAGGTTTGGGCCTCAAAACCTAGGTGCTAATGGTTTCCGAGTTTGGGCCACAAAACTCGGGCTGAGGACGGTTTCCAGGTTTGGGCCTCAAAACCTGGGTGCTACGGGTTTGCTGAGTTTGGGCCACAAAACTCAAGCGATAGTCGGCTGGTTTCCCGGTTTGGGCCTCAAAACCGGGGGTTGGCTGTGAAGGCTGGTTTCCCGGTTTGGGCCACAAAACCGGGGGTGCGACGTCCGGGAAAAGGATAAGCAGAGCGGTGGCGGCACGTGGCGGCAATCGGTGAGGTTGCGTCGAGGCAACGCTACCAGTTGTGCGGGCGTGGCCGTCGGATCACCACCTATCACGAGTTGGTCCAGAATAACCCTAGGGTTTACCTAGTTCGCTCTGTAAGTAGTTAGGGGTAGAGTGGGAATTAGAATTAGGATAAGTAGGGGGAGACACCCACCTCCCCATTCATCTCAGTCATTTGCTCTTTGCTTCTAGGGTTTCCTGCTCTCCCAATCCCCTGCTGTAGCTACTGAGATCCGCAGAGAATCATACCTCTGTGTACTGGAGATTTTGAGGAAGTGAGACCGTAATCTCACTGTTGTAGCGTGTGGTAGCCACACGGTTGCAGATCGATGAGTTGATTCGCATTTTGGTTCGTGTTCTTCGCGTTCTTCGTTTCTCCGCGATTTTCCCATCACTCGATCTCCCTCTCTACTGCGTCTTTGTGAAATCCGTTTGAATCAACTTGTTCTTTATAGTGAAGAGATCATTTCCACCGAAGGAATTCATCTAACTCCTCACGAACAAGTAGATCGAGTCGATTCAATTTTCGTGGTGCTTTTTCGGTTCATACTCCTTCCCTTTCGATTTCCCGGTGTTTGAGTTGATTTGAGCGGATGATTTCTTGGGGATAGTCTCCTAACTACCTCGTGACCATCTTCTCCAAGTTTGGGAACGTGGGATTGAGTTTTGATTCAGATTTGGGAAGAGTTGTGTGAGGGGCGACCGAAAACGCCCTCACTGGGAGGTCGCGGACAGTCCACCGTTCCTCTCGCGGACAGCCCGCGCGTCGGGGACTTGGCCAGAGCAATGGCCGCGAGTCTCTGTTGTTTGGGTCTCGGTTGACCGGCGGACAGTCCGCCGGTATAAACCGCGGACAGTCCGGGACTATCCAGGGGACTTGCAGCAACACTGTTGTTTTGTGTTTTTAGCCAGCGAACAGTCCGGGATCGGCTGGCGGACAGTCCGCAGTAGCCGCGGACAGTCCGGGACCCCAGGGCCGGACAGTCCGGGATTTGGCTGCTTGTTGCGGTTTATTGCGTTTGCTCTCTCGGCTTCTTTGCTTGGTTTCCGGATTTCTCGTTTGGCCCTAGAGTTGATCAAGGAACCTCTCTAGGTATCTTTGCTACTTGTTAGCATAGGTATTTGGGGATCTCTCGACGTAGCCGCCTATCTACGCTCGGGACTTGATTTTTGAGGGTCGAACTTGTGCCGGTGCTTTTGGCGTGTGGTTCGTTCTTGCTTAGTGGTGCCTCGCTGTGATCCTAGGGATCATCCACCCTCCTCCAAGGGTCGTGGGCATCACGGTTTTTGTTCGTAGCTTTTGGGGTTGATTTTGGGAACAAAAGGCCAAAGTTTCGAAAGAGATTTTTGAGCTCCCATTCACCCCCCCCCCTCTGGTCGCCTTGATATTGCATTCTCGGTCCTTCAATTGGTATCGGAGCAGGTTAAGGATCTTCCACCTTAGCCGGTTCCAGATCCACAGAAGGCGACATGGATCGTGGCGTGGGCAAACCGCCGTTTTTCGATGGGACGAACTATGCGTATTGGAAGATACGCATGTCGGCCTATCTGCAGAGTATTGGTGCTTCCATTTGGGATATTTGCAACTCTGCCGATTACGTGGTCTTGGCTGCTCGTGTCACTCAGCGTCAGATCGATGAGCACGATGCCAATAGCCGAGCTCGTAATGCTCTTTTCTCCTGTTTGAGCATGTCCGAGTTTGATCGCGTTTCTCACCTCGCTACGGCTCGGGAGATTTGGGCTACCCTCATGCGTTTTCATGAGGGAACCACTCAAGTCAAAACCTGTCTCTACGATTCGTTCAAGCGAGAGTATGAGAACTTTCGACATATGCCTGGCGAGAGCATAGAAAGTTTATTCGCTCGCTTTCAGGTGATTGTCAACAGGATGAGGGCGAACAAGGAGCTGTTGCCTTTCGACGACCATGAGAGAGCTTTGAAGCTCTTGCACACTCTTGATCGGTCGGTGTGGGAGTCAAAGGTTCAGGCGATCATTGAATCGCCTAACTATGAGACTCTCACTTGCGACGAGCTCTTCAGTAAGCTCAAGTCCAGTGAGATTGATGCCATGGCGAGGGCTTCTTATGAAAATCCTTCTGGCCCGTTGATGGCTTTGGTTTTTGGTTCTTCTGCTAACCCCTCTTGAGGATTTGCACTCTCTTCTCTTCTTTCTGTCACAGAGGAGCAGCTGGAGTTCATGGGGGATGACGAGTTGGCATTGCTCGCCAACCGGTTCTCGCGGTTTCACAACAACCGCATGAACCATCGCCGCGGAGGAGGACGCTCGGGATGTTTCGAGTGCGGCGACCCCAACCACTTCATCGCCAATTGCCCGAAGAAGAACAAGCAGACCTTCGGCAAGGCGGATCATAGGCACAAGTATGACTCCGGCAAGCGCAAGGAGAAGTACGTCCCCGTGAAGCACAAGCGGAAGGGCGGCTTCGACAAGGAGTACATCAAGACGAAGTACTTGGAGAAGGCCCAGGCTGAGCAGCGTGCGTTCTTCGCCACGCTCAGCGACGTCGACGACTCGGATGACGACTCCGCTGCTTCAAGCGACGACGAGTCCAAGAAGAAGAAGAAGAGGATCGAGGACAAGCTGAACGGCCTCTGCTTCTTCGCCGACGACGAGGGCTTCTGCACCATGGCCCTCGGCAAGGAGGTCGACGGTGAGCTGGAGGACACTCCTAGGAACAACGACGACGACGACGACACCTCCCAGGTATCTCAGACCCCCGATGAGCTTTCTGCTGAGGTCGAGAAGCTTACTGCCGCGCTCCTTAGTCGGGATAAGTTGCTTAGGCGTGCTGCTAAAGAGCGTAAGGAGTTTAGGCAGAAGTGGGAGGATACGGTGAAGGAACTTGAATCTGTCAAGTCCACCATAGTTGTTACCGAGGAGGAGGAGTGTGAGATGTGCTCCACACACATGACTGACCTTCTCACTTTGAGAAGTAAGTATGTTGTGTTGGTAGGAGAGGTGGATGAGCTGAAGGCTAGATCCTCGCTGTTGGGTGCGTGCAAGTCCTGTGCGGGCTTGCAATCTGAGTTGGCAGAGAAGATTGCCAAGATTGTGTCTCTTGTAGAGGCCAACTCGGGTAGCACATGTGTGGCTAGGTGTGTTCTTTGTGAAGGTTTGGAGATGGAGATTGCAAACGTGAAGCATGACAAGATGCAAACCGAGGAGGAAAACACATACCTTCGGACCATCTTGTTATGGGTGTCTAGCGGTGAGCCACAGCTCGGGATGATGATCTCCCAATTCAAGCGAGCTGCTGGAGGTCCAGGTGTAGGTTTTGCTCCGGGTGTTGATGTTTCGTCTTTTGGGAAGATTGGAGAGTCAAGTGGTCTTAACCCATGTGAGAAGCCCAACTCCACCACTACTCCCAAGCTTACCAAGATTCCACCCAAAGAGCCTCTCAAGCCTAACACCAAGGATGGGGTTTTTGTTGAACCTCCGAGAGCTCCACCCAAGAAACAATCATGGGCTCCCAAACCAAACCACCTCAAGAACAAGCAGGACACCATGCCACCCATCCAGGAGGAGCTTATGCCATAGAAGGGCAAAGTGATCCACACCCACTACCGTGAGTACCAACAACCCCCTTTGAGAGCGGTGAGGTACCATTGTGAGCACTGTGGGAGAGATGGACACTTGAGTAAGTTCTACTTTCGGCGCAAGAGAGAGGCGCGCCGCGCAAAGGAGATGAACAACACGAACATGTACCATCCTTTCCATGATGTACATGTGCCGAATGTTCAGAGGTGTGCTGTTAGGCCTAGAGGTCCAGAACCTCAAGTTCCAAGGCCTAGGCAGCGGAGAGGTCGTGCCCGGCGGGAGCCTGCAGTTGTAGGCTATGGACCCCGTGGCGGTGGCTTTGTAGTTGAGCGTTTTCCCCCACCGTGTTTTGAGTATCGCGATGGACGCTCCTCCCTTAGCGGACCACGTTTTCCTCAACGTGGTGATCGCTCTTCCCGTAGGCGTCCTAGGAATGGTTTTTCTGCTAACCGTTCTTTTGAGCAGCCGGCCCAACACTGGTACTCTCCTTACTTCACTACCCCCAGTGTTGGACTGTATGCTCACCCTATGTCTTTTTATTGATGTTGGTAAAAGGATTGGAGAATGTTTGGTTGGTGGATTCCGGTTGCTCGAGGCACATGACCGGAAACGCCAAGTGGTTCTCCAGTCTTAGTCCGGTCGCCGGAAAGGAGTTTATCACCTTCGGCGACAATAGCAAAGGTAGAGTGTTGTCTCGCGGGTCGGTGCGAGTTAATGAGCACTTTGTGTTGCGCGATATTGCTCTTGTTTCTAACTTGCACTTTAACCTTCTTTCTGTCTCGCAAATCTTTGATGACGACTATGAGATTCGTTTTAAGCCGAATCTCAGTCGTATTTTGGATCCTCAAGGCAATCTTGTTTGTGGGATTTCGCCCTTTGGGAAAGTCTTTCGTGCGGATTTCTCGGAGTCGTTTGGAGTTTCTCGTTGTCTTTTGGCTGGACCTTCCTCCTCTGATCTTTGGAAGTGGCATAGGAGACTAGGACATTTGAGCTTCGACTTGCTTACAAGGCTTAGTTCACTTGGCCTAATCCGAGGATTGCCCAAGTTGTGCATGGAGAAGGATCATGTTTGCCATTCTTGTAGACATGGGAAGATGGTTGCCGCTCCCCACCATCCAGTGACTCAGGTCATGACTAAGCGCCCTGGAGAGCTTTTGCACATGGAACTTGTTGCGGATACATGGGTGTATGCCGAGTCTCTGAGTGATGAGTGATTGTCAACTGGGATAATGCGCATGTTCTTTGGCTTGTGTTGTGCAGGTGTCGAGCACAGAGACAGTGATCAAGGGCAAGGTGAAGGTCAAGTAGAGACGTGTCGTGCCGACGGACCGGGAGCTGTGAAGGGCGGACGTGAGGCTTGGACTGAGGGACCGGTGGCCTGAGGATCAGCTGTGGTGGCTGGCAGCCTGGGACTGCGACGAGCAAAGACTTGCGGGACATGGTGTTGCTCGGGTCGAGGACCTGGGAACACGTGTCGGTGGACGGGGTGCACGGGCGGTGCATCCCCTCTACAACATCGGTTTGGTGGTAGAGCCAGAGAAAAACCATCGGGTGGACGGTTTCTAGGTTTGCGCCTCAAAACCTGGGTGCTGCAGGTTTGCTGAGTTTGGGCCACAAAACTCAGGCTACGTGGGCTGGTTTCCCGGTTTGGGCCTCAAAACCGGGGGTTGGCTGTGAAGGCTGGTTTCCCGGTTTGGGCCACAAAACCGGGGGTGCGACGTCCGGGAAAAAGACGGCAGAGCGGTGGCGGCACGTGGCGGCAATCGGGAGGTTGCGTCGAAGCAACGCTACGAGTTGTGCGGGCGTGGTCGTCGGATCCACCTACCATCGAGTTGGTCCAGAATAACCTTAGGGTTTAGCTGGTTCGCTCTGTAAGTAGTTAGGGGTAGAGTGGGAATTAGGAATAGTTAGAATTAGGATAAGTAGGGGGAGACACCCACCTCCCCATCTATCTCAGTCATTTTTGCTCTTTGCTTCTAGGGTTTCCTGCTCTCCCAATCCCCTGCTGTAGCTAGCTGAGATCCGCAGAGAACCATACCTCTGTGTACTGGAGATTTTGAGGAAGTGAGGCCGTAACCTCACTGTTGTAGCGTGTGGTAGCCACACGGTTGCAGATCGATGTGTTGATTCACGTTTTGATTCGTGTTCTTCGTTTCTCCGCGATTTTCCCATCACTCGATCTCTCTCCCTACTGCGTCTTTTCGAAATCCACTTGAATCATCTTGTTCTTTGTAGTGAGGAGGTCATTTCAACCAAAGGAATTCATCTAACTCCTCACGAACAAGTAGATCGGGTCGATTTCGTTTTCGTGGCGCTTTTTTGGTTCATACTCCTCCCCTTTCGATTTCCTGGTGTTTGAGTTGATTTGAGCGGATGATTTCTTGGGGATAGTCTCCTAACTTCTCCTTGATCATCCTCTCCAAGTTTGGGAACGTGGGATTTTGGTTTGAATCGAGTTGGAGAAGATTTGGGTGAAGGGCGACCAAAATCGCCCTTACTGGGAGTTGGCGGATAGTCCGCCATCCCAGCCGCGGACAGTCTGCGCGTCGGGATCGAGCCAGGTCAGTGGCTGCGGGTCTCGGTTGCGTTACTGTTCCTTGACCGGCGGACAGTCCGCCGAAGGAACTCGCGGACAGTCCGGGAGTCGTCCAGGGACTGTTCAGCAGCTTTGCTATTTTGGTATTTGACCGGCGGACAGTCCGCCGTTGGTTTTCGCGGACAGTCCGGGAACTGTCCAGGAAACTTCAGCAGCACTGCGGTTTTGCTCGTTTGGCCGGCGGACAGTCCGCGACCATACTGCCGGACAGTCCGGGACTTGGCTGAAGGCTCTGGTTTAGTGCGTTTGCTCTCCCGGCTTGTTCGCTTGGTTTCCGGACTTGTCGTTTGATCCTAGAGTTGACCAAGGAACCTCTTTAGGTATCTTTGTTACTTGTTAGCATAGGTATTTGGGGACATCTCGACGTAGCCGTCTATCTACGTTCGGGACTTAGTTTTTGAGGGTCGAACTTGCTCTGGTGCTTTGGCCGGTTGGTTCGCTATCGCTTTATGGTGCCTCGTTGTGATCCTAGGGATCATCCACCCACTTCCAAGGGTCGTGGGCATCACGGATTCGGTCGTAGCTTTCGGGGGTTGATTTTGGGACATTTGGCCAAAGTTTCGAGAGAAATTTTGTTGGCTCCCATTCACCCCCCCCCCCCCCCCTCTGGTCGCCTTGCTAGTGCTTTCTCGGTCCTTCAATTGGTATCGGAGCGGGTTAAGGATCTTCCACCTTAGCCGGTTCCAGATCCACAGAAGGCGACATGGATCGCGGCGTGGGCAAACCGTCGTTTTTCGATGGGACGAACTATGCGTATTGGAAGATACGCATGTCGGCCTTTCTGCAGAGTATGGGTGCTTCCATTTGGGATATTTGCAACTCTGCCGATTACGTGGTCTTGGCTGCTCGTGTGACTCAGCATCAGATCGATGATCACGATGCCAATAGCCGAGCCCGTAATGCTCTTTTCTCATGCTTGAGCATGACGGAGTTTGATCGCGTTTCTCACCTCGCTACGGCTCAGGAAATTTGGGCATCCCTCATGCGTTTCCATGAGGGAACCTCTCAAGTCAAAACCTGTCTCTACAAGTCGCACAAGCGGGAGTACGAGAACTTTCGACATATGCCTGGCGAGAGCATAGAGAGTTTATTCGCTCGCTTTTAGGTGATTGTCAACAGGATGAGGGCTAACAAGGAGCTGTTGCCTTTCGATGATCATGAGAGAGCTTTGAAGCTTTTGCATACTCTCGATCGGTCGGTGTGGGATTCCAAGGTTCAGGCGATCATCGAATTGCCTAACTATGAGACCCTCACGTGCGACGAGCTCTTCAGTAAGCTCAAGTCCAGTGAGATCGATGCCATGGCGAGGGCTTCTTATGAAAACCCTTTTGGCCCGTCGATGGCTTTGCTTTCTGGTTCTTCTGCTAACCCCTCTGGAGGTTTTGCACTCTCCTCTCTCTTTTCTGTCACAGAGGACCAGCTGGAGTCTTTGGGGGATGACGAGTTGGCTATGCTCGCCAACCGGTTCTCGCGGTTCCACAACAACCGCATGAACCGTCGCCGCGGAGGAGGACGCTCAGGATGTTTTGAGTGCGGCGACCCCAACCACTTCATCGCCAACTGCCCAAAGAAGCACAAGTAGACCTTCGGCAAGGCGGATCATGGGCACAAGTATGACTCCGGCAAGCGCAAGGAGAAGTACGTCCCCGCAAGGCACAAGCGGAAGGGCGGCTTCAACAAGGAGTACATCAAGACCAAGTACATGGAGAAGGCCCAGGCTGAGCAGTGTGCGTTCTTCGCCACGCTCAGCGACGTCGACGACTCGGATGACGACTCCGCTGCTTCAAGCGACGACGAGTCCAAGAAGAAGAAGAGGATCGAGGACAAGCTGAACGGCCTCTGCTTCTTCGCCGACAACGAGGGCTTCTGCACCATGGCCCTCGGCAAGGAGGTCGACGGCAAGCTGGAGGAGACCCCTCGGAACGACGACGACGACGACGACACCTCCCAGGTATCTCTGACCCCCGATGAGCTTTCTGCTGAGGTCGAGAAACTTACTGCCGCTCTCCTTAGTCAAGACAAGTTGCTCAGGCGTGCCGCTAGAGAGCGCAAGGAGTTTAGGCAGAAGTGGGAGGATACGGTGAAGGAACTTGAGTCTGTCAAGTCCACCGTTGTTGTCACTGAGGAGGAGGAGTGCGAGATGTGCGCCAAGCACATGACTGACCTTCTCACTTTGAGAGGTAAGTATGCTGCTTTGGTAGGAGAGGTGGATGAGCTCCGGGCTAGACCCATGCTGTTGGGTGCATGCAAGACTTGTCCTGTCTTGCAATCTGAGTTGCCAGAGAAGAATGCCAAGATTGTGTCTCTTGAGAAGGCCAGCTCGGGTAGCACTTGTGTGTCCAGGTGTGTTTTGTGTGAGGGCCTGGAGATGGAGATAGCCAATGTGAAGCATGACAAGATGCAAACCGAGGAAGAAAACACATACCTTCGGACCATCTTGTCATGGGTGTCTTGTGGTGAGCCGCAGCTTCGGATGATGATCTCCCAATTTAAGCGTGCTGCAGGAGGTCCAGGTGTAGGCTTTGCTCCGGGTGTTGATGTGTCATCTTTTGGCAAGATTGGAGAGTCGAGTGGTCTGAACCCATGTGAGAAGCCCAACTCCACCACTACTCCCAAGCTTACTAAGATACCACCCAAAGAGCCTCTCAAACCCAACACCAAGGATGGTGTGTTCATTGAACCTCCGAGAGCTCCACCCAAGAAGCAGACATGGCATCCCAAGCCCAACCACCTGAAAAACAAGTTGGACACCATGCCACCCATCCAGGAGGAGCTTATGCCACAGAAGGGCAAAGTGATCCACACCCACTACCGTGAGTACCAACAACCCCCTTTGAGAGCGGTGAGGTACCATTGTGAGCACTGTGGGCGAGATGGACACTTGAGTGAGTTTTGCTTTCGGCGCAAGAGAGAGGCGCGCCGTGCAAGGGAGATGAACAATCCGGACATGTATCATCCTTTCCATGATGTACATGTGCCAAATGTTCAGAGGAGAGCTCCAAGGAGAGCGGCTAGGCCTAGAGGTCCAGAACCTCAAGTTCCTAGGCCTAGGCAGCAGAGAGGACGTGCTCGGCGGGAGCCTGCAGTTGTAGGCTATGGACCCCGTGGCGGTGGCTTTGTTGTAGAGCGTTTTCCCCCACCGCGTTTTGAGTATCGCGATGGACGCTCTTCCCTTAGCGGACCACGTTTTCCTCAACATGGTGATCGCTTCCCCCGTAGGCGTACTAGGAATGGTTTTTCTGCTAACCGTTCTTTTGAGCAGCCGACCCAACACTAGTATTCTTCCTACTTCACTAACCCCAGTGTTGGACCGTATGCTCACCCTATGTCTTTTTATTGATGTAGGTAAAACGATTGGAGGACGTTTGGTTGGTGGATTCCGGTTGCTCGAGGCACATGACCGGAAACGCCAAGTGGTTCTCTGGTCTTAGCCCTGTCGCCGGAAAGGAGTTTATCACCTTCGGTGACAATAGCAAAGGTAGAGTGTTCTCTCGTGGGTCGGTGCGAGTTAATGAGCACTTTGTGTTGCGCGATGTTGCTCTTGTTTCTAACTTGCATTTTAACCTTCTTTCTGTTTTGCAACTCTTTGATGACGACTATGAGATTCGTTTTAAGCCGAATCTCAGTCGTATTTTGGATCCTCAGGGCAATCTTGTTTGTGTGATTTCGCCCTTTGGGAAAGTCTTTCGTGCGGATTTCTCGGAGTCGTTTGGAGTTTCTCGTTGTCTTGTGGCTGGACCTTCCTCCTCTGATCTTTGGAAGTGGCATAGGAGACTTGGACATTTGAGCTTCGACATGCTTGCAAGACTTAGTTCACTTGGCCTAATCCGAGGATTGCCCAAGTTATCCATGGAGAAGGATCTTGTTTGCCATTCTTGTAGACATGGAAAGATGGTTGCCGCTCCCCACCATCCAGTGACTCAGGTCATGACCAAGCGCCCTGGAGAGCTTTTGCATATGGACCTTGTTGGTCCGGCTCGGGTGAGGTCGGTTGGGTGGAAGTGGTATGTGCTTGTTGTTGTTGACGACTTTTCGAGATATTCGTGGGTCTTCTTTTTAGCTGAGAAGACTGAGACTTTCTCCTTTGCTCGCAATCTGATTTTGCGTCTTCAGAATGAGTTCCCTTTGAACTCGATGCGAGCTATTAGGAGTGATAATGGTTCCGAATTCAAGAATTCAGATTTTGAGAAGTTTTGTAACTCTTTGGGCTTAGAGCATCAGTTTTCTTCCCCCTACACACCGCCACAGAATGGTGTTATAGAGAGGAAGAATCGGACCCTTGTAGAGATGGCCAGGACGATGCTCGATGAGCATAGGACTCCTAGGCGATATTGGGCCGAAGCTATGAGCACTGCATGCTACATTTCCAATCACATTTTTCTCCGAGCTTTCTTGAAAAAGACTTCTTATGAGTTGTATTTTGGAAAACTGCCCAAGGTGAGTTATTTTCGAGTTTTTGGTTGCCATTGTTTTATACTCAAAAAGGGCAACTTGGACAAGTTTGAGTCTCGTTCTTCTGACGGTGTGTTTTTGGGTTATGGCACTCACACTCGAGCTTATCGTGTACTTAACCTTGACACTAACCGAGTCATGGAGACATCCGATGTCACCTTCGACGAGACCATGGTTTGTCCTTCTTCTCGTTTTGAGCGTGCAGGTGATCATGAGGTTGGTGAGCCTCTCTTTGATGACGAGGATGAGGGTGCTGAAGGTATGGATGATCCACACCCCCTCCACCTGCTGTGCCGCAAGGAGCGGCTTCTACGACGACTCACGGCCCTGACACGTCTTCTTCCTGGGGGCCGTGGGATCCGCCACCCCGAGCGGTACCTTTTGTACCCGGGGAGGCACCAGCTGCTGTTGAGGGGGAGATCACTTCTGCACGGGAGGCGCCACGACACATCCAGCGCCAACACCCCCCCCCAGCAGATGATCGGCAGCATCGACGAACGTGTCACTCGGTCCTGGTCATAAATCTCTCACTTTGCTCATTCTGCTTTTGTTGCTGATTTTGAGCCCCGAGATGTTGGACACGCTTTGACGAATCCGGATTGGGTCAATGCCATGCATGAGGAGTTAGAGAATTTTGAGCGAAATCGGGTTTGGGTTTTAGTTCCACCTCCTCCAGACTGTAAGCCTATTGGGACAAAATGGGTTTCCAAAAACAAGCAAGGAGAGGATGGCCACGTTGTTAGAAACAAGGCCAGGCTTGTAGCGAAGGGCTACAGTCAGAAGGAGGGGATAGACTATGAGGAGACTTTTGCTCCTGTAGCTCGTTTGGAGGCTATTAGGATACTCTTGGCTTTTGCTGCATCCAAAGGATTCAAACTTTTTCAAATGGATGTCAAGAGTGCCTTCTTAAACGGCTACATAGAAGAAGAGGTTTATGTTGAACAACCCCCCGGTTTTGAAAATCCCAAGTTTCCAAACCATGTTTTCAAACTTCACAAAGCTTTATATGGTTTGAAACAAGCCCCTAGAGCCTGGTATGATAGGTTGAAAACCGTTTTGCTAGCTAAGGGTTTTAAAATGGGATGTGTGGATAAAACGTTTTTTCTCCTCAAGCAAGGCAAAGACACTCTCTTGGTCCAGATTTACGTGGATGATATCATTTTCGGTGGTTCTTCTCACGCTTTGGTTGCCAAGTTTGCAGACACTATGAGCAGGGAGTTCGAGATGAGTATGATGGGCGAGCTGACTTTCTTTCTCGGATTGCAAATTAAGCAATCCCGAGAAGGGACGTTTGTGCACCACGGCAAGTATACCAAGGACTTGCTGAAGAGGTTCGATATGGGTGAGGCCAAGCCTCTTCCAACACCCATGTCGACCACGACGGCCCTGGATGCGGACAAGGATGGAGAAGCTGTGGACCAGAAGGAGTACCGAAGCATGATCGGGTCGCTGCTCTACCTGACGGCGACACGCCCGGACATCCAGTTCGCGGTGTGTCTGTGTGCGCGCTTTCAGGCGTCGCCGCGCACTTCTCACCGTCAGGCGGTGAAGCGCATTTTCAGGTACCTTTGTTTCACACCTGAGTTCGGGATTTGGTATTCAGCTTCCTCCACCCTCTCCCTTTGTGGTTATTCCGATGCCGATTTTGCTGGTTGTCGCATTGAGCGCAAGTCCACTTCTGGGACTTGCCAGTTTATTGGTTCTTCTCTTGTATCGTGGTCTTCTCGCAAGCAGTCTAGTGTCGCCCAGTCTACCACGGAGGCTGAGTATGTTGCTGCGGCTAGCTGCTGTTCCCAGTTGCTTTGGATGATGGCCACTTTGCGTGATTTTGGTCTGAGCTTTTCTCGTGTTCCTTTGCTTTGTGACAGCACGAGTGCGATTAGCGTTGCTAAGAACCCCGTGCTTCACTCGAAGACCAAACACATTGATGTGCGCTTTCATTTTCTGCGAGACCACTATGAGAAGGGTGATATCGACCTTCGCCATGTCGATACTCATCATCAGTTGGCTGATATTTTCACCAAGCCTTTGGACGAATCAACCTTTAATCGGTTGAGGGGTGAGCTTGGTGTGTGTTTCCCCTTTTAGATGGGGGAAACATTTTGATCTTGTATCATAGTCTGACTATTTTCTCGTTTGCTTTGCTTTTCTTTTGTATTTCAGCATACGCTTTTACATTCTGAGCTTCATGTAAATAATCTTTAAAATGTAATTATGCTCTGTTTAGTGTGCTCCGATGCTATATGTTGATACTAGTAGCTTATGATCTTTCTGATCACTAATACATGTTGTGAGCTGAGCTATTTTTGAATGGTGAATCTGCTTAACAAACATAAAACTTGAAAATGTTCACCATTGAGATATGCAACTAGCATGTGTAGGATGTGTAGAATTCACTCATGCTTTTCATATATGCTAGGTTGCTATGTCTCTAGCTCTGAGTCTGTCACTTGCTTGGTTTGTTCATATTCTGTCAATAAAATCTGAACCAAGTTTTTAAGTGAATTGAAAAGATCGAGATGGGATTGCTTGTCAACACATCACAGTTTCGAGACTGTTTCTCATTGCACTTTGAGTTAAACTTGAGTTGTGTAGTGTATGACCGAAACTGTTGCTTTAAGCTTCTGATTGCTTCTGCATAGGCTTCGCACAGTTGAAAAGTTAGGCAATGACAAGCCTTCAACCTCTCGCAATCACATGCTAAATTCTGAACTTGTGCTATTTCACCGCTGCAACTCCGATCTAAATTTGAAATCACAAGTTATGTTTCATTCTACAGCATGATGGTTGAACTTTGCTAGGGGTAGTTCACTTTGTATACATGATTAGCACTTGCTTGTTTTCCTGTCTATACATGTGTAGTGCTATTTTGATGGTGAATACCTTTTTGGCCAAAACTGCTCATTTTGCTCATATGTGCATATTTCATATTTGGTGATCAGTTTGAGCCTTTGCTAGCTTGTATGCTTTCCAGTGAGTCGTTGGAGCTATACTATTTAGAGCATCTTTGCATTTTCTTGACTATATTCCTGAAGCTGCTAACTTGCATTTTGACTCATATGCATTTTGGAAGGGGGAGAACTTCTCTTGTTGGCACTTTTGGTGGTGCATTTTCTAAGGGGGAGAAAATTGTTTTCAGTTTCTTTTGCTTGATGGTGCATTTTCATCTAAGGGGGAGAATTTGGACAAATCATGCCTCCCATGTTCAAAGGGGAGAGGAATCAGTTGTGTGCATCATGCAAGGGGGAGTTTGCTCGTGCTGAATTTTTGAAATTTCCAATTGGTTCGGAGCACTTTTGCTAGTTGTGTTGAGCCTTTGCCTCTATCTTGAGGGACTAGCAGCCACATCTTTGCTTCAGTTGGGTTCAGTTGGTATCGAGTTTTTCAGCTGATGTCGAGCTTTCTTGCTAGTTGTGTTGAGCCTCTGTGCCTCTCTCTTGAGGGACTAGCATTTTGCTTCGATTTTTCATTTGGCATTTGCTAGCGGTGTTGAGCCTGTTCTACCACTTCTAGAGGGCTAGCTTTGCTTTGCTTGGTTGCGTCGAGCCGTTGCCCATGTCTTTGGGAACCAAGTTGTTTTGCTCTTTCCACTTGACCTTCTTTGGCTTTGCTATGCTTTTGGGTCATTTGGTCGAGTTCTCTCTTCTCCTTCTTCCTCCTTCTATCTCCATTATGATTTGTGTTGGTAGTTGACAATGCACTCATCAAGGGGGAGATTGCGGATACATGGGTGTATGCCTAGTCTCTGAGTGATGAGTGATTGTCAACTGGGATAATGCGCATGTTCTTTGGCTTGTGTTGTGCAGGTGTCGAGCACAGAGACAGTGATCAAGGGCAAGGTGAAGGTCAAGTAGAGACGTGCCGTGCCGACGGACCGGGAGCGGTGAAGGGCGGACGTGAGGCTTGGACTGAGGGACCGGTGGCCTGAGGATCAGCTGTGGTGGCTGGCAGCCTGGGACAGCGACGAGCGAAGACTTGCGGGACATGGTGTTGCTCGGGTCGAGGACCTGGGGACACGTGTCGGTGGACGGGGTGCACGGGCGGTGCATCCCCTCTACAACATCGGTTTGGTGGTAGAGCCAGAGAAAAACCATCGGGTGGACGGTTTCCAGGTTTGGGCCTCAAAACCTGGGTGCTGCGGGTTTGCTGAGTTTGGGCCACAAAACTCAGGCTACGTGGGCTGGTTTCCCGGTTTGGGCCTCAAAACCGGGGGTTGGCTGTGAAGGCTGGTTTCCCGGTTTGGGCCACAAAACCGGGGGTGCGACGTCCGGGAAAAGGACGGCAGAGCGGTGGCGGCACGTGGCGGCAATCGGGAGGTTGCGTCGAAGCAACGCTACGAGTTGTGCGGGCGTGGCCGTCGGATCCACCTACCATCGAGTTGGTCCAGAATAACCTTAGGGTTTAGCTGGTTCGCTCTGTAAGTAGTTAGGGGTAGAGTGGGAATTAGAAATAGTTAGAATTAGGATAAGTAGGGGGAGACACCCACCTCCCCATCTATCTCAGTCATTTTTGCTCTTTGCTTCTAGGGTTTCCTGCTCTCCCAATCCCCTGCTGCAGCTAGCTGAGATCCGCAGAGAACCATACCTCTGTGTAATGGAGATTTTGAGGAAGTGAGGCCGTAACCTCACTGTTGTAGCGTGTGGTAGCCACACGGTTGCAGATCGATGTGTTGATTCGCGTTTTGATACGTGTTCTTCGTTTCTTCGCGATTTTCCCGTCACTCAATCTCTCTCCCTACTGCGTCTTTTCGAAATCCACTTGAATCATCTTGTTCTTTGTAGTGAGGAGGTCATTTCGACCAAAGGAATTCATCTAACTCCTCACGAACAAGTAGATCGGGTCGATTTTGTTTTCGTGGCGCTTTTTTGGTTCATACTCCTCCCCTTTCGATTTCCCGGTGTTTGAGTTGATTTGAGCGGATGATTTCTTGGGGATAGTCTCCTAACTACTCCTTGATCATCCTCTCCAAGTTTGGGAACGTGGGATTTTGGTTTGAATTGAGTTGGAGAAGATTTGGGTGAAGGGCGACCAAAATCGCCCTTACTGGGAGTTGGCGGAGAGTCCGCCATCCCAGCCGCGGACAGTCCGCGTGTCGGGATCGAGCCAGGTCAGTGGCTGCGGGTCTCGGTTGCGTTACTGTTCCTTGACCGGCGGACAGTCCGCCGAAGGAACTCGCGGACAGTCCGGGAGTCGTCCAGGGACTGCTCACAGCTTCGCTGTTTTGGTATTTGACCGGCGGACAGTCCGCCGTTGGTTTTCGCGGACAGTCCAGGAACTGTCCAGGGAACTTCAGCAGCACTGCGGTTTTTCGCTATCGCTTTGTGGTGCCTCGCTGTGATCCTAGGGATCATCCACCCTCTTCCAAGGGTCGTGGGCATCACGGTTTCGGTCGTAGCTTTCGGGGGTTGATTTTGGGACATTTGGCCAAAGTTTCGAGAGAAATTTTGTTGGTTCCCATTCACCCCCCTCTGGTCGCCTTGCTAGTGCTTTCTCGGTCCTTCACTTGTTGGTCCGGCTCGGGTGAGCTCGGTTGGGGGGAAGTGGGTTGTGCTTGTTGTTGTTGATGACTTTTTGAGATATTCGTGGGTTTTCTTTTTAACTGAGAAAACTGAGACTTTCTCCTTTGCTCGCAATCTGATTTTGCGTCTTCAGAATGAGTTCCCTTTGAACTCAATGCGAGCTATTAGGAGTGATAATGGTTCCGAGTTCAAAAACTCGGATTTTGAGAAGTTTTGTAACTCTTTGGGTTTAGAGCATCAGTTTTCTTCTCCCTACACACCGCCTCAGAATGGTGTTGTAGAAAGGAAGAATCGGACCCTTGTAGAGATGGACAGGACGATGCTCGATGAGCACAGGACTCCTAGGCGATATTGGGTCGAAGCTATGAACACTGCATGCTACATTTCCAATCGCATTTTTCTCCGAGCTTGCGTTTTGGAAAAAAATTCTTATGAGTTGCATTTTGGAAAACTCCCCAAAGTGAGTTATTTTAGAGTTTTCGGTTGCCACTGTTTTATACTCAAAAAGGGCAACCTGGACAAATTTGAGTCTCGTTCTTCTGACGGTGTATTTTTGGGTTATGGCACTCACACTCGAGCTTATCGTGTACTTAACCTTGATACTAACCGAGTCATGGAGACATCAGATGTCACCTTCGACGAGACCATGGTCTGTCCTTCTTCTTGTTTTGAGCGTGCAGGTGATCATGAGGTTGGCGAGCCTCTTTTTGATGATGAGGAAGAGGGTGCTGAAGGGATGGATGACCCAACACCTCCTCCACCTGCTATGCCGCAAAGAGCGGCTTCTACTACGACTCACGGCCCCGATCCCTCTTCTTCGTCTTGGGGGCCGTGGGATCCGCCACCATGAGTGGTACCTTTTGTAACATAGGAGGCACCAGCTGCTGTTGAGGGGGAGGCTACATCAGCTCGGATGGCGCCACGCCACATTCAGCGCCAACACCCGCCTCAACAGATGATCGGCAGCATCGGCGAACGTGTCACTCGGTCAAGGCCACAACAAATCTGTCACTTTGCTCATTCTGCATTTGTTGCTGATTTTGAACCCCGAGATGTTGGACACGCTTTGACGGATCCAGATTGGGTCAATGCCATGCATGAGGAGCTTGAGAACTTTGAGAGAAATCGGGTTTGGGTTCTTGTTCCTCTTCCTCCTGAGTGTCACCCTATTGGGACAAAATGGGTTTTCAAAAACAAATAAGGAGAAGATGGCCATGTTGTGAGAAACAAGGCCAGACTTGTAGCCCAGGGGTATAGTCAGAAGGAGGGGATAGACTATGAGGAGACTTTTGCTCCTGTAGCTCATTTGGAGGCGATTAGGATACTCTTGGCTTTTGCTGCATCCAAAGGGTTTAAACTTTTTCAAATGGATGTCAAGAGCGCCTTCTTAAACGGCTACATAGAAGAGGAGGTATATGTAAAACAACCCCCCGGTTTCGAAAATCCCAAGTTTCCAAACCATGTTTTTAAACTTCACAAAGCTTTGTATGATTTGAAACAAGCCCCTAGAGCCTGGTATGATAGGTTGAAAACTTTTTTGCTAGCTAAGGGTTTTAAAATGGGATGTGTGGATAAAACGCTCTTTCTCCTCAAGCAAGGCAGTGACACACTCTTGGTCCAGATTTATGTGGATGATATCATTTTCGGTGGTTCTTCTCATGCTTTGGTTGCCAAGTTTGCAGATACCATGAGCAGGGAGTTTGAGATGAGCATGTTGGGTGAGTTGACGTTTTTCCTCGGATTGCAAATCAAGCAATCTCGAGAGGGAACGTTTGTGCACCAGGGTAAGTATACCAAGGATATCCTGAAGAAATTCGATATGGGTGAGGCCAAGCCTCTTCCAACTGCGGATACATGGGTGTATGCCGAGTCTTTGAGTGATGAGTGATTGTCAACTGGGATAATGTGCATGTTCTTTGGCTTGTGTTGTGCAGGTGTCGAGCACGGATACAGTGATCAGAGGCAAGGTGAAGGTCAAGTAGAGACGTGTCGTGCCGATGGGCCGAGAGTGGCGAAGGGCGGACGTGAGGCTTGGACTGAGGGACCGGTGGCCCGAGGATCAGCTGTGGTGGCTGGCAGCCTGGGACAGCGACGAGCGGAGACTTGCGGGCACGGTGTTGCTTGGGTCGAAGACCTGGGGACACGTGTCGGTGGACGGGGTGCACGGGCGGTGCATCCCCTCACAACATCGGTTTGGTGGTAGAGCCAGAGAAAAACCATCGGGTGGACGGTTTCCAGGTTTGGGCCTCAAAACCTGGGCGCTGATGGTTTCCGAGTTTGGCCACAAAACTCGGGCTGAGGACGGTTTCCAGGTTTGGGCCTCAAAACCTGGGTGCTGCGGGTTTGCTAAATTTGGGCCACAAAACTCAGGCGTTGGTGGGCTGGTTTCCCGGTTTGGGCCTCAAAACCGGGGGTTGGTCGTGAAGGCTGGTTTCCCGGTTTGGGCCTCAAAACCGGGGGTGCGACGTCCAGGAAAAGGACGCAGAGCGGTGGCGGCACGTGGCGGCAATCGGGAGGTTGCGTCGAGGCAACGCTACGAGTTGTGCGGGCGTGGCCGTCGGATCCACCTACCATCAAGTTGGTCCAGAATAACCTTAGGGTTTAGCTGGTTCGCTCTGTAAGTAGTTAGGGGTAGAGTGGGAATTAGGAATAGTTAGAATTAGGATAAGTAGGGGGAGACACCCACCTCCCCGTTGATCTCAGTCATTTGCTCTTTGCACTTAGGGTTTCCTGCTCTCCCAATACCCTGCTGTAGCTAGCTGAGATCCGCAGAGAACCATATCTCTGTGTACTGGAGATTTTGAGGAAGTGAGGCCGTAACCTCACTGTTGTAGCGTGTGGTAGCCACACGGTTGCAGATCGATGTGTTGATTCACGTTTTGGTTCGTGTTCTTCGCGTTCTTCATTTCTCCGCGTTTTTCCCATCGCTCGATCTCTCCCTATACTGCGTCTTTGCGAAATCCGTTTGAATCAACTTGTTCGTATTTGAAAGGAGATCACTTCCACCAAAGGAATTTATCTAACTCCAAATGAACAAGT
This sequence comes from Coix lacryma-jobi var. lacryma-jobi, assembly GCA_009763385.1. Classification (NCBI taxonomy): domain Eukaryota; kingdom Viridiplantae; phylum Streptophyta; class Magnoliopsida; order Poales; family Poaceae; genus Coix; species Coix lacryma-jobi. The sequence continues at coordinate 115,831,141 of CM019829.1, forward strand.
AGATCGGGTTGATTTCGTTTTCGTGGCGCTTTTCGGTTCATCCTCCTCCCCTTTTGATTTCCCGGTGTTTGAGTTGATTTGAGCGGATGATTTCTTGGGGATAGTCTCCTAACTACTCTGTGATCATCCTCTCCAAGTTTGGGAACGTGGGATTTTGGATTGAATCGATTTGGAGAAGATTTGGGTGAAGGGCGACCAAAATCGCCCTCACTGGGAGTTGGCGGACAGTCCGCCGTTCCAGTCGCGGACAGTCCGCGCGTCGGGGTCGGCTAGACCAGTAGCCTGACTCCGCGCTGTTGAGCAAGCAATTTTTGAACCGCGGACAGTCCGCCGCTGTGCTTGGCGGACAGTCCGGGAACGTCCAGGGAGGTTCCAGCAGAGTTGTTGTTTCTTGTGTTTGGCCGGTGGACAGTCCGCCATCCCCTCGCGGACAGTCCGCAGTAGGGGCGGACAGTCCGGGACCCCAGGGCCAGACAGTCCCCGGATTGGCCGAAGCCTCCGGTTTTGTGCATTTGCTCTCCCGGCTTCTTCGCTTGGTTTCCGGACTTCTCGTTTGACCCTAGAGTTGATCAAGGAACCTCTCTAGGTATCTTTGCTACTTGTTAGCATAGGTATTTAGGAGTTTCTCGATGTAGCCGTCTATCTACGTTCGGGACTTGATTTGTGGGGTCGAATTTGTTCCGGTGCTTTTGCCGTTTGGTTTGCCATCACTTTGTGGTGCCTCGATGTGATCCTAGGGATCATCCACCCTCTTCCAAGGGTCGTGGGCATCACGGTTTCAGTCGTAGCTTTCTGGGGTTGATTTTGGGACATTTGGCCAAAGATTCGAAAGAAATTTTTGAGCTCCCATTCACCCCCCCTCTGGTCTCCTTGCTAGTGCTTTCTCGGTCCTTCAATTGGTATCGGAGCGGGTTAAGGATCTTCCACCTTAGCCGGTTCCAGATGCACAAAAGGCGACATGGATCGCGGCGTGGGCAAACCGCCGTTTTTCGATGGGACGAACTATGCGTATTGGAAGATACGCATGTCAGCCTATCTGCAGAGTTTGGGTGCTTCCATTTGGGATATTTGCAACTCTGCCGATTACGTTGTCTTGGCTGCTCGTGTGACTTAGCATCAGATCGATGACCACGATGCCAATAGCCGAGCACGTAATGCTCTTTTCTCATGCTTGAGCATGAGTGAGTTTGATCGCGTTTCTCACCTCGCTACGGCTCGGGAGATTTGGGCCACCCTGATGCGTTTCCATGAGGGAACCTCTCAAGTCAAAACCTGACTCTACGAGTCGTTCAAGCGAGAGTATGAGAACTTTCGACATATGCCTGGCGAGAGCATAGAGAGTTTATTCGCTAGCTTTCAGGTGATTGTCAACAGGATGAGGGCTAACAAGGAGCTGTTGTTGTTCGACGATCATGAGAGGGCTTTGAAGCTTTTGCATACTCTTGATCGGTCAGTGTGGGATTCCAAAGTTCAGGCGATCATCGAATCACCTAACTATGAGACCCTCACGTGCGACGAGCTCTTCAGTAAGCTCAAGTCCAGTGAGATCGATGCCATGGCGAGGGCTTCCTATGAAAATCCTTCTAGCCCGTCGATGGCTTTGCTTTCTGGCTCTTCTACTAACCCCTCTGGAGTCTTTGCTTTGCACTCTCTTCTTTCTGTCATAGAGGAGCAGTTGGAGTCTTTGGGAGACGACGAGTTGGCTTTGCTTGCCATCCGGTTCTCGCGGTTTCACAACAACCGCATGAACCGTCGCCGCGAAGGAGGACGCTCGGGATGCTACGAGTGCGGCGACCCCGACCACTTCATCGCCAACTGTCCCAAGAAGAACAAGCATTCTGGGAAGGGCGATCATGGGCACAAGTACGACTCCGGCAAGCGCAAGGAGAAGTACGTCCCCGCAAGGCACAAGCGGAAGGGCGGCTTCAACAAGGAGTACATCAACACCAAGTACTTGGAGAAGGCCCAGGCTGAGCAGCGTGCTTTCTTCGCCACGCTCAGCGACGTCGATGACTCGGACGACGACTCCGCTTCCTCAAGCAACGATGAGTCCGAGAAGAAGAAGAGGATCGAGGACAAGCTCAACGGCCTCTGCTTCTTCGCCGACGACGAGGGCTTCTGTACCATGGCCCTCGGCAAGGAGGTCGGCGGCGACACTCCCCGGAATGACGACGACACCTCCCAGGTATCTCTGACCCCCGATGAGCTTTCTGCTGAGGTCGAGAAGCTTATTGCCGTGCTCCTTAGTCAGGATAAGTTGCTTAGGCGTGCCGCTAGAGAGCGCAAGGAGTTTAGGCAGAAGTGGGAGGACACGGTGAGGGAGCTTGAGTTTGCTAAGTCCACCGTAGTCGTGTCTGAGGATGCCGAGTGCGAGATGTGCACCACGCACATGACTGACCTTCTCACTTTGAGAGGTAAGTATGTTGCGTTGGTAGGAGAGGTGGATGAGCTGAAGGCTAGACCCTCGCTGTTGGGTGCGTGCAAGACTTGTCCTGTATTGCAATCTGAGTTGGCAGAGAAGAATGCCAAGATTGTGTCTCTTGAAGAGGCCAACTCAGGTAGCACATGTGTGGCTAGGTGTGTTCTTTGTGAGGGTTTGGAGATGGAGATTGCGAACGTGAAGCATGACAAGATGCAAACCGAGGAGGAAAACACATACCTTCGGACCATCTTGTCATGGGTGTTTAGTGGAGAGCCGCAGCTCGGGATGATGATCTCCCAATTCAAGCGAGCTGCTGGAGGTCCTGGTGTAGGTTTTGTTCCGGGTGTTGATCTTTCTGCTTTTGGGAAGATTGGAGAGTCGAGTGGTCTGAACCCATGTGAGAAGTCTAACTCTACCACTACTCCCAAACTTACCAAGCTTCCACCCAAAGAGCCTCTCAAGCCTAACACCAAGGATGGGGTCTTTGTTGAGCCTCCGAGAGCTCCACCCAAGAAACAATCATGGGCTCCAAAACCAAACCACCTCAAGAACAAGCTGGACACCATGCCACCCATCCAGGAGGAGCTTATGCCACAGAAGGGCAAAGTGATCCACACCCACTACCGTGAGTACCAACAACCCCCTTTGAGAGCGGTGAGGTACCACTGTGAGCATTGTGGGAGAGATGGACACTTGAGTGGGTTCTGCTTTCGGCGCAAGAGAGAGGTGCACCATGCTAGGGAGATGAACAATCCGAACATGTACCACCCTTTCCATGATGTACATGTGCCGAATGTTCAGAGGAGAGCTCCAAGGAGAGCTGCTAGGCCTAGAGGTACAGTGCCTCAAGGTCCGAGGCGTCAGGGAGGTCGTGCCCGGCGGGAGCCTGCAGTTGTAGGCTATGGACCCCGTGGCGGTGGCTTTGTAGTTGAGCGTTTTCCCCCACCGCATTTTGAGTATCGCGATGGACGCTCTTCCCTTAGCGGACCACGTTTTCCTCAACGTGGTGATCACTTCCCCCGTAGGCGTGCTAGGAATGGTTTTTCTACTAACCGTTCTTTTGAGCAGCCGGCCCAACACTGGTATTCTTCCTACTTCACTAACCCCAGTGTTGGACCGTATGCTCACCCTATGTCTTTTTATTGATGTAGGTAAAACGATTGGAGAACGTTTGGTTGGTGGATTCTGGTTGCTCGAGGCACATGACCGGAAACGCCAAGTGGTTCTCCAGTCTTAGTCCGGTCGCCGGAAAGGAGTTTATCACCTTCGGCGACAATAGCAAAGGTAAGGTCTTATCTCGTGGGTCGGTGCGAGTTAATGAGCACTTTGTATTGCGCGATGTTGCTCTTGTTTCTAACTTGCATTTTAACCTTCTTTCTGTTTCGCAACTCTTTGACGACGACTATGAGATTCGTTTTAAACCGAATCTCAGTCGTATTTTGGATCCTCAGGGCAATCTTGTGTGTTTGATTTCACCATTTGGAAAAGCCTTTCGTGCGAATTTCTCGGAGTCTTTTGGCACTTCTCGTTGTCTGGTGGCTGGACCTTCCTCCTCTGATCTTTGGAAGTGGCATAGGAGACTTGGACATTTGAGCTTCGACTTGCTTGCAAGGCTTAGTTCACTTGGCCTAATCTGAGGATTGCCCAAGTTGCATATGGAGAAGGATCTTGTTTGCCACTCTTGTAGACATGGGAAGATGGTTGCCGCTCCCCACCATCCAGTGACTCAGGTCATGACCAAGCGCCCTGGTGAGCTTTTGCACATGGACCTTGTTGGTCCGGCTCAGGTGAGCTCGGTTGGTGGGAAGTGGTATGTGCTTGTTGTTGTTGATGACTTTTCGAGATATTCGTGGGTCTTCTTTTTAGCAGAGAAGACTGAGACTTTCTCCCTAGCTCGCAATCTGATTTTGCGTCTTCCGAATGAGTTCCCTTTGAACTCAATGCGAGCTATTAGGAGTGATAATGGTTCCGAATTCAAGAATTCGGATTTTGAGAAGTTTTGTAACTCTTTGGGTTTAGAGCATCAGTTTTCTTCCCCCTACACACCGCCTCAGAATGGTGTTGTAGAGAGGAAGAATCAGACCCTTGTAGAGATGGCCAGGACGATGCTCGATGAGCATAGGACTCCTAGGCGATATTGGGTCGAAGCTATGAGCACTGCATGCTACATTTCCAATCGCATTTTTCTCCGAGCTTTCTTGAAAAAGACTTCTTATGAGTTGTGTTTTGGAAAACTGCCCAAGGTGAGTTATTTTCGAGTTTTTGGTTGCCATTGTTTTATACTCAAAAAGGGCAACTTGGACAAATTTGAGTCTCGTTCTTCTGACGGTGTGTTTTTGGGTTATGGCACTCACACTCGAGCTTATCATGTACTTAACCTTGACACTAACCGAGTCATGGAGACATCCGATGTCACCTTCGACGAGACCATGGTTTGTCCTTCTTCTCGTTTTGAGCGTGCAGGTGATCATGAGGTTGGAGAACCTCTTTTTGATGATGAGGATGAGGGTGCTGAAGGTATGGATGATCCAGCACCCCCTCCACCTGCTGTGCCGCCAAGAGTGGCTTCTACGACGACTCACGGCCCCGACACTTCTTCTTCCTGGGGGCCGTGGGATCCGCCACCCCGAGCGGTACCTTTTGTACCCGGGGAGGCACCAGCTGCTGTTGAGGGGGAGGCCACTTCGGCAAGGGAGGCGCCACGACACATTCAGCGCCAGCACCCGCCTCAGCAGATGATCGGCAGCATCGACGAACGCGTCACCCGGTCAAGGCAAATCTCTCACTTTGCTCATTCTGCATTTGTTGCTGATTTTGAACCCCGGGATGTTGGACACGCTTTGACGGATCCGGATTGGGTCAATGCTATGCATGAGGAGCTTGAGAACTTTGAGAGAAATCGGGTTTGGGTTCTAGTGTCTCTACCTTCTGAGTGTCACCCAATTGGGACAAAATGGGTTTTCAAAAACAAACAGGGAGAAGATGGCCATGTTGTGAGAAACAAGGCCAGACTCGTAGCCCAGGGATATAGTCAGAAGGAGGGGATAGACTATGAGGAGACGTTTGCTCCTGTAGCTCATTTGGAGGCAATTAGGATACTCTTGGCTTTTGCTGCATCCAAAGGTTTCAAACTTTTTCAAATGGATGTCAAGAGTGCCTTCTTAAACGGCTACATAAAAGAGGAGGTGTATGTTAGACAACCCTCCGGTTTTGAAAATCCCAAGTATCCAAACCATGTCTTTAAACGCCACAAAGCTTTGTATGGTTTGAAACAAGCCCCTAGAGCCTGGTATGATAGGTTGAAAACCTTTTTGCTTGCTAAGGGTTTTAAAATGGGATGTGTAGATAAAACGCTCTTTCTCCTCAAGCAAGGCACTGATACTCTCTTGGTCCAGATTTACGTGGATGATATCATTTTCGGTGGTTCTTCTCATGCTTTGGTTGCCATGTTTGCAGATACTATGAGCAGGGAGTTTGAGATGAGTATGATGGGCGAGCTGACTTTCTTTCTCGGATTGCAAATTAAGCAATCCCGAGAAGGGACGTTTGTGCACCAGGGCAAGTATACCAAGGACTTGCTGAAGAGGTTCGATATGGGTGAGGCCAAGCCTCTTCCAACACCCATGTCGACCACGACGGCCCTGGATGCGGACAAGAATGGAGAAGCTGTGAACCAGAAGGAGTACCGAAGCATGATCGGGTCGCTGCTCTACCTGACGGCGACACGCCCGGACATCCAGTTCGCGGTGTGTCTGTGTGCGCGCTTTCAGGCGTCGCCGCGCACTTCTCACTGTCAGGCGGTCAAGCGCATTTTCAGGTACCTTCGTTTCACACCTGAGTTCGGGATTTGATATTCAGCTTCCTCCACCCTCTCCCTTTGCGGTTATTCCGATGCCGATTTTGCTGGTTGTCGCATTGAGCGCAAGTCCACTTCTGGGACTTGCCAATTTATTGGATCTTCTCTTGTATCGTGGTCTTCTCGCAAGCAGTCTAGTGTCGCCCAGTCTACCACGGAGGCGGAGTATGTTGCTGCGGCTAGCTGCTGTTCCCAGTTGCTTTGGATGATGGCCACTTTGCGTGATTTTGGTCTGAGCTTTTCTCGTGTTCCTTTGCTTTGTGACAGCACGAGTGCGATTAGCGTTGCTAAGAACCCCGTGCTTCACTCGAAGACCAAACACATTGATGTGCGCTTTCATTTTCTGCGAGACCACTATGAGAAGGGTGATATCGTTCTTCGCCATGTCGATACTCATCATCAGTTGGCAGATATTTTCACCAAGCCTTTGGACGAATCAACCTTTAATCGGTTGAGGGGTGAGCTTAGTGTGTGTTTCCCCTTTTAGATGGGGGAAACATTTTGGATCTTGTATTATAGACTGACTCTTTTTCGTTTGTCTTTATTTTCTTTTGCATTTTAGCATACGCATTTACATTCTGAGCTTCATGTATATAATCATTAGTATGTAACTATGCTCTATGTAGTATGCTCCGATGCTTATGATGATGCTTGTGGCTTATGCTCTTTCTGATCACTGGTACATGTTGTGAGCTGAGCTATTTTTGAATGGTGAACCTGCTTAACAAACTTAAAACTGAAAACGTTCACCATTGAGATATGCAACTAGCATGTGTAGGATGTGTTGAGTTCACTCGTGCTTTTCATATATGCTAGGTTGCTATGTCTCTAGTTCTGAGTCTCTCACTTGCTTGGTTTGTTCATATTTTGTCAATAAAATTGAACCAAGTTTTAGTGAACTGAAAAGATCGAGATGGGACTGCTTGTCAACACATCACGGTATCGAGACTGTTTCTCATTGCACTTTTGAGTTAAACTCGAGCTGTGTAGTGTATGACCGAAACCGACGCCTTAAGCTTCTGATTGCTTTTTGCATAGGCTTCGCTCGGTTGAAAAGTTAGGCAATGACAAGCTTTCAACCTCTCGCAAACATCTGCTAAACTTCTGAACTTGTGTTATTTCACCGCTGCAACTCTGATTTAAAACTGAAATCACAAGTGTATGCTTCATTCTATAGCATGATGTTTGAACTTTGCTAGGGGTAGTTCACCTAGTATACATGCTTAGCACTTGTTCGGATGCCTGTCTATACATGTGTAGTGCTATTTTGATGGTGACTATCTTTTTGGCTAAAACTGCTCACTGTGCTTTCATGTTCATATTTCGTATATAGTGATCAGTCTGAGCCTTTGCTAGCATCTTGTGGATGATGCTGAGTCATTGGAGTTATACTGTGCAGAGCATCTTTACATTATCTTGACTATATTCCTGAAGCTGCTAACTTGCATTATGACTCATATGCATTTTGGAAGGGGGAGAACCTCTCTTGTTGGCACTTTTGTTGGTGCATTTTCTGAGGGGGAGAAAATTGCTTTTGGTTCCTTTTACTTGATGGTGCATTTTCAACTAAGGGGGAGAATTTGTAAATCATATGCTTCCTTGAGTCCAACTAAGGGGGAGTGTTTTAGTTGTGTGCACTATTCGAGGGGGGGTTTGACCGTAAGGTTTTTGTATCGAGCTTTCTTGCTAGTCGTGTTGAGCCTCTGTTCCTCTATCTTGACGGACTAGCATTTTGCTTTGATTTTTCAAATTGGTATTTGCTAGCGGTGTTGAGCCTGTTCTACCTCTTCTTGAGGGCTAGCTTTGCTTTGCTTGGTCGCGTCGAGCCGTTGCCCATGTCTTTGGGGACCAAGTTGTCTTGCTCTTTCCACTTGACCTTCTTCGGCTTTGCTATGCTTTTGGGTCATTTGGTCGAGTTCTCTCTTCCTTCTTCCTTCCTTCCTTCTTTCTATAATGATTTGTGTTGGTAGTTGACAATGCACTCATCAAGGGGGAGATTGCGGATACATGGGTGTATGCCGAGTCTCTGAGTGATGAGTGATTGTCAACTGGGATAATGCGCATGTTCTTTGGCTTGTGTTGTGCAGGTGTCGAGCACGGATACAGTGATCAGAGGCAAGGTGAAGGTCAAGTAGAGACGTGCTGTGCCGATGGGCCGAGAGTGGCGAAGGGCGGACGTGAGGCTTGGACTGAGGGACCGGTGGCCCGAGGATCAGCTGTGGTGGCTGGCAGCCTGGGACAGCGACGAGCGGAGACTTGCGGGCACGGTGTTGCTTGGGTCGAGGACCTGGGGACACGTGTCGGTGGACGGGGTGCACGGGCGGTGCATCCCCTCACAACTTCGGTTTGGTGGTAGAGCCAGAGAAAAACCATCGGGTGGACGGTTTCCAGGTTTGGGCCTCAAAACCTGGGCGCTGATGGTTTCCGAGTTTGGCCACAAAACTCGGGCTGAGGACGGTTTCTAGGTTTGGGCCTCAAAACCTAGGTGCTGCGGGTTTGCTGAGTTTGGGCCACAAAACTAAGGCGTTGGTGGGCTGGTTTCCCGGTTTGGGCCTCAAAACCGGGGGTTGGTCGTGAAGGCTGGTTTCCCGGTTTGGGCCTCAAAACCGAGGGTGCGACGTCCAGGAAAAGGACGCAGAGCGGTGGCGGCACGTGGCGGCAATCGGGAGGTTGCGTTGAGGCAACGCTACGAGTTGTGCGGGCGTGGCCGTCGGATCCACCTACCATCGAGTTGGTCCAGAATAACCTTAAGGTTTAGCTGGTTCGCTCTGTAAGTAGTTAGGGGTAGAGTGGGAATTAGGAATAGTTAGAATTAGGATAAGTAGGGGGAGACACCCAACTCCCCATTGATCTCAGTCATTTGCTCTTTGCACTTAGGGTTTCCTGCTCTCCCAATCCCCTGCTGTAGCTAGCTGAGATCCGCAGAGAACCATACCTCTGCGTACTGGAGATTTTGAGGAAGTGAGGTCGTAACCTCACTGTTGTAGCGTGTGGTAGCCACACGGTTGCAGATCGATGTGTTGATTCGCGTTTTGGTTCGTGTTCTTCGCGTTCTTCATTTCTCCGCGTTTTTCCCGTCGCTCGATCTCTCCCTATACTGCGTCTTTGCGAAATCCGTTTGAATCAACTTGTTCGTATTTGAAAGGAGATCACTTCCACCGAAGGAATTTATCTAACTCCTCACGAACAAGTAGATCGGGTTGATTTCGTTTTCGTGGCGCTTTTCGGTTCATCCTCCTCCCCTTTTGATTTCCCGGTGTTTGAGTTGATTTGAGCGGATGATTTCTTGGGGATAGTCTCCTAACTACTCCGTGATCATCATCTCCAAGTTTGGGAACGTGGGATTTTGGATTGAATCGATTTGGAGAAGATTTGGATGAAGGGCGACCAAAATCGCCCTCACTGGGAGTTGGCGAACAGTCCGCCGTTCCAGTCGCGGACAGTCCGCGCGTCGGGGTCGGCCAGACGAGTAGCCTGACTCTGCGCTGTTGAGCAAGCGATTTTTGAACCGCGGACAGTCCGTCGCTGTGCTTGGCGGACAGTCCGGGAACGTCCAGGGAGGTTCCAGCAGAGTTGCTGTTTCTCGTGTTTGGCCGGCGGACAGTCCGCCATCCCCTCGCGGACAGTCCGCAGTAGGGGCGGACAGTCCGGGACCCCAGGGCCGGACAGTCCGCGGATTGGCTGAAGCCTCCGGTTTTGTGCATTTGCTCTCCCGGCTTCTTCACTTGGTTTCCGGACTTCTCGTTTGACCCTAGAGTTGATCAAGGAACCTCTCTAGGTATCTTTGCTATTTGTTAGCATAGGTATTTAGGAGTTTCTCGATGTAGCCGTCTATCTACGTTCGGGACTTGATTTTTGGGGTCGAATTTGTTCCGGTGCTTTTGCCGTTTGGTTTGCCATCACTTTGTGGTGTCTCGCTGTGATCCTAGGGATCATCCACCCTCTTCCAAGGGTCGTAGGCATCACGGTTTCGGTCGTAGCTTTCTGGGGTTGATTTTGGGACATTTGGCCAAAGATTCGAAAGAAATTTTTGAGCTCCCATTCACCCCCCCCCCCCCCCCTCTGGTCGCCTTGCTAGTGCTTTCTCGGTCCTTCACCAACACTTTTGTCGACCACAACGGCCCTGGATGCAGACAAGGAGGGAGAAGCAGTGGACCAGAAGGAATACCAGAGTATGATCGGGTCGCTGCTGTACCTGACGGCGACACGCTCGGACATCCAGTTCGCGGTGTGTCTCTGCGCGCGATTTCAGTCTTCGCCGCGCACCTCTCACCGTCAGGTGGTCAAGCGCATTATGAGGTACTTATGCTTCACTCCTGAGTTTGGGATTTGGTATTCTGCTTTCTCCACCCTTTCCCTTTGTGGTTATTCCGATGCCGATTTTGCTGGTTGCCGCATTGAGCGCAAGTCCACTTCTGGGACTTGCCAGTTTATTGGTTCTTCTCTTGTTTCGTGGTCTTGTCGCAAGCAGTCTAGTGTCGCCCAGTCTACCACGGAGGCTGAGTATGTTGCTGCGGCTAGCTGCTGTTCCCAGTTGCTTTGGATGATGGCCACCTTGCATGATTTTGGTCTGAGTTTTTCTCGCGTTCCTTTGCTTTGTGACAGCACGAGTGCTATTAGCGTTGCTAAGAACCCCGTGCTGCACTCTAAGACCAAACACATTGACGTGCGCTTTCACTTTCTGCGAGACCACTATGAGAAGGGTGATATCGACCTTCGCCATCATCATCAGTTGGCTGATATTTTCACCAAGCCTTTGGACCAATCAACTTTTGCTAGGTTGAGAGGTGAGCTTGGTGTGTGTTTCCCCTTTTAGATGGGGGAAACATTTTGACTCTTGTACTATAAACTGACTTTGTGTTTTTCAGTTGGTTTCTTCATGCATCTTTGCATTTCATCTTGCATATTTACATTCAGAGCTTCATGTATATAATCTGAAGAATGTAACTATGCTCTGTATAGTATTTGCTCCAATGTTTTATGATGATGTTGTAGCTTATGCTCTTTCTGATCACTGTTACATGTTGTGAGCTGAGCTATTTTATGAATGGTGAATCTGATTAATGCACTTAAAACTTGCAAATGTTCACCATTGAGATATGCAACTAGCATGTGTAGAATGTGTTGAAATCACTTCTGCTCTTCATATATGCTAGGTTGCTATGTCTCTAGTGTTAAGTCATTCACTTGCTTGGTATGTTCATATTCTGTTCTAAAATCTGAACCAAGTTAAGTAAATTGGAAAGATCGAGATGGGCTTGCTTGTCAGCACATCACAGTTTCGAGACTGTTTCTCATTGCACTTTGAGTTAAACTTGAGCTGTGTAGTGTATGACCGAAACTGTTGCTTTAAGCTTCTGATTGCTTCTGCATAGGCTTCGCACAGTTGAAAAGTTAGGCAATGACAAGCTTTCAACCTCTCGCAATCACATGCTGAAATTTAAACTTGTGTAATTTAACCGCTGCAACTCCGATAAAATTTGGATACACAAGTCTATGTTTCATTCTATAGCATGATGATTGAACTGTGCTAGGGGTAGTTCACCTTGTATACATGTTTAGCACTTTTCTGACTTCCTGTCTATACATGTCTTGTGCTATTTTGATGGTGAATACCTTTTTGGATGAAAACTGCTCTTTTGGCTCTCATGCTCATACTTCGTATTTAGTGATCAGTTTGAGCCTTTGCCAGCTTCTTATGGATGTTGTTGAGTCATCGGATCAGAACTATGTAGAGCATCCTTGCACTCTCTTGATTATATTCCTGAAGCTGCTAACTTGCATTTTTAACTCATATGCACTTTTGGAGGGAGATATTCTGTCAAGGGGGAGAAATTTCAGTGCTTGTGCACATTTGCTTGATGGTGCATTTTCAACTAAGGGGGAGAAAATATTGACAAATCATGTGCTCCCTGGGTTGTGTGCACTAGTTGAGGGGGAGTTTGCTAGTTGTGTTGAGCCTTTGCCTCTTTCTTGAGGGACTAGCAAACATTTTCAGCTCTTCAATCGGTTTTCAGCTCTTCAATTGGTATCGAACTCTTTTGGTTTTTGAGTTGGTAACAGTTGGTATCGAGCTTCCTCGCTAGCGGTGTTGAGCCCGTTCTGCCTCTTCTTGAGGGCTAGCTCTGTTTTGCTTGAATTTCAGTTGATCTTTCAATTGGTATCAAGTTTTCTTGCTAGCGGTGTTGAGCCTGTTCTACCTCTTCTTGAGGGCTAGCTTTGCTTTGCTTGGTTGCGTCGAGCCGTTGCCCATGTCTTTGGGAACCAAGTTGTTTCGCTCTTTCCACTTGACCTTCTTCGGCATTGCTATGCTTTTGGGTCATGTGGTCGAGCTCTCTCTCCTTCTTCCTTCCTTCTTCTATTTCATTATGATTTGTGTTGGTAGTTGACAATGCACTCATCAAGGGGGAGATTGCGGATACATGGGCGTATGCCGAGTCTCTGAGTGATGAGTGATTGTCAACTGGGATGATGCGCATGTTCTTTGGCTTGTGTTGTGCAGGTGTCGAGCACGGATACAGTGATCGAAGGCAAGGTGAAGGTCAAGTAGAGACGTGTCGTGCCGATGGACCGAGAGTGGCGAAGGGCGGACGTGAGGCTTGGACTGAGGGACCGGTGGCCTGAGGATCAGCTGTGGTGGCTGACAGCCTGGGACAGCGACGAGCGAAGACTTGCGGGTGGACGGGGTGCACGGGCGGTGCATCCCTTCTATGGCTCGGTTTGGTGGTTGAGCCACAGAAAAACCACCGAGTGGACAGTTTCCAGGTTTGGGCCTCAAAACCTGGGTGCTGACGGTTTCCAGGTTTGGGCCTCAAATCCTAGGTGCTGATGGTTTCCGAGTTTGGGCCACAAAACTCGGGCTGAGGACGGTTTCCAGGTTTGGGCCTCAAAACCTGGGTGCTGCGGGTTTGCTGAGTTTGGGCCACAAAACTCAGGCGATGGTCGGCTGGTTTCCCGGTTTGGGCCTCAAAACTGGGGGTTGGTTGTGAAGGCTGGTTTCCCAGTTTGGGCCACAAAACCGGGGGTGCGACGTCCGGGAAAAGGACAAGCAGAGCGATGGCGGCACGTGGCGGCAATCGGTGAGGTTGCGTCGAGGCAACGCTACCAGTTGTGCGGGCGTGGCCGTCGGATCACCACCAATCACGAGTTGGTCCAGAATAACCCTAGGGTTTAGCTGGTTCGCTCTGTAATTGGTTAGAGGTAGAGTGGGAATTAGAATTAGGATAAGTAGGGGGAGACACCCACCTCCCCATTCATCTCAGTCATTTGCTCTTTGCTTCTAGGGTTTCCTGCTCTCCCAATCCCCTTCTGTAGCTACTGAGATCCGCAGAGAATCATACCTCTGTGTACTGGAGATTTTGAGGAAGTGAGACCGTAATCTCACTGTTGTAGCGTGTGGTAGCCACACGGTTGCAGATCGATGAGTTGATTCGCGTTTTGGTTCGTGTTCTTCGCGTTCTTCGTTTCTCCGCGATTTTCCCGTCACTCGATCTCCCTCTCTACTGCGTCTTTGCGAAATCCGTTTGAATCAACTTGTTCTTTATAGTGAGGAGATCATTTCCACTGAAGGAATTCATCTAACTCCTCACGAACAAGTAGATCGAGTCGATTCAATTTTCGTGGTGCTTTTTCGGTTCATACTCCTTCCCTTTCGATTTCCCGGTGTTTGAGTTGATTTGAGCGGATGATTTCTTGGGGATAGTCTCCTAACTACCTCGTGATCATCTTCTTGAAGTTTGGGAACGTGGGATTGAGTTTTGATTCGGATTTGGGAAGAGTTGTGTGAGGGGCGACCGAAATCGCCCTCACTGGGAGGTCGCGGACAGTCCGCCGTTCCTCTCGCGGACAGTCCGCGCGTCGGGGACTTGGCCAGAGCAGTGGCCGCGAGTCTCTGTTGTTTGGGTCTCGATTGACCGGCGGACAGTCCGCCGGTATAAACCGCGGACAGTCCGGGACTATCCAGGGGACTTGCAGCAACACTGCTGTTTTGTGTTTTTAGCCGGCGGACAGTCCGGGATCGGCTGGCGGACAGTCCGCAGTAGCCGCGGACAGTCCGGGACCCCAGGGCCGGACAGTCCGGGATTTGGCTGCTTGTTGCGGTTTAGTGCGTTTGCTCTCCCGGCTTCTTCGCTTGGTTTCCGGACTTCTCGTTTGGCCCTAGAGTTGATCAAGGAACCTCTCTAGGTATCTTTGCTACTTGTTAGCATAGGTATTTGGGGATCTCTCGATGTAGCCGCCTATCTTTGCTCGAGACTTGATTTTTGAGGGTCGAACTTGTGCCGGTGCTTTTGGCGTGTGGTTCGTTCTTGCTTAGTGGTGCCTCGCTGTGATCCTAGGGATCATCCACCCTCCTCCAAGGGTCGTGGGCATCACGGTTTTCGTTCATAGCTTTTGGGGTTGATTTTGGGAACAAAAGGCCAAAGTTTCGAAAGAGATTTTTGAGCTCTCATTCACCCCCCCCCCCCTCTGGTCGCCTTGATATTGCATTCTCGGTCCTTCAGACCTTGATGAATGGCTTGGATATTGTTCACGTGTGAAACATGTGCTTTGCCACCGACTTGGATGAAGCTCACCATGGGGTCGGCCGACCCCACTCTATGACATGTGGGCCCGGGGTACATCTTCTAGAAGGTGGTGATGTCATCCTGATGAACAATGCAGATGGTCCCCACCAAGGGGGGGTCGGCCGACCACCCTATGACAGGGCTGGCCCACCTTCTTCTCTCCCTTGGTGACCCCACATGTCATGGAGCAAGTCTTGTGATGATGGTTGCATTTGGTTTCGGTGTGGACCCATGAATCCATGTGCTTCTCATCTTGCACCATTGAGTAAAAACACATGTTTGATCCAAGGGTTGATATTGGCTTGAACATGCTTCTCTTGGATCGTGCCATGTCACCCTGGCCGAGGTGGCCCCAAGGTTGGGTCGGCCGACCCCCTTGGTGGGCCCACCTAGCCTCATTTTGTTCATTTTGCCATCTCCTACAAGTTCACAAGCTAAGAGTACAAGTGGAACTTATTAGTGATAAATATGCTCATGATATGCTATACTTCCTTGAAGCCGAGGCCTGTTGACGGTATTTTGATAAGGTAAAACATGCTATAACTTTCGTCAACAATACCCAGGCACCTCGCCTACATATGTAGAGTCTACCCAATTCACCCCGGGACTCCGACCCTACGGATCGACAAGTTATGAATTGGGCACACCTTGCGGTGAGATGAACCACCACATCCATCTTAACTCTAGTCTTAATTATATAAATTGTAGTTAATTGGCACAATGTTAGTGATGATACTCTCTTGATACTTAAACTATACTCTAGTTCATATATCAAGATTATAACATCACAACTATACTCTAGTTCATAAACATGACTATGATTAGATAATGAGAGAATGAACTTGGAAGAACTCATAATTCTATTCATACCCCAAGTGGTATTCTTCCAAGGAGTCAAGCCCTCCAAGGTAGCTTTGTCTTGCTCTTCTACTAACAAGAAAGTAAAAGCTACAACTAATGAAGTGGAAGTGGAGAATGCTAAGTGTTGTGTGTGTTTGATGGAGGTGCAGCTCCCTTCTTATACAGGTGAATAAGGCGGTAAGTTTCCACAAGTTGCGTGCGATCACTCTCGTTGCACCGCCTCCACGCACCGCCATGCAACTGCCAAAGAAAGGCGGTGCCATTTGAGGCCAGCCAGGGGCCGGCCGGGCCATGGGACCGGCCGGTCCCTGGGCTGGGCCTCCTGGCCACCGCCTGTGCAAGGTGGGCTCTGGGGGCCTCTTGATGAATGCCCTGGCATGTGGAACTTTGTTGGGGTTTGTTTGCTTGACGTCTTTGTTTTTTTGGTTGCATAAATGTGTGTCGGAAAGCACCTTTTGGGTATGTCTTCATGTATTTGTGTATGTGTCCTGTAAAAAATATAATTCTCCAAATACACGTGGAATTATGTCAGAAGTAAATGCATATGTGATGTTGGTTTGCCAAATTCCCCTATTTTTATAGTAATTGATGGTCGGATTTCCGAGTTAATCACCGTCAACAAAGAGCTACACACATGCTTAGCCACAGGATTAGACCAAATAGGTTTCTTCAAATATCCAAAACAAAACTAGAGTTATTCCTTCGATAAGATCACTGCTTCCTAAGTGCTGGAGGGCCTCGTCGCCATGGGACAGGAACCAACCAAGACAACTCCATGTTGTGGGCTTCTCAGGACTTTCGAATATGAGCTTAGAGGGCATTGGCGCTGGTGCTAGTGACTCGAACTTTAGCTTTAGACTGGATTTTAGAAAAGGGAATATATTAATATCCCAGCTTCTGCATCGATTAATGCATATTATGGTTGTTCCTTATTACACATGGAAACAAAAAGTTTCAGGGAATCCCAAACACAAAGCATTGTGACATGAAAGAGAAATGATCAACACCACTACTAGAAAGCAAGCCTATTTCTAAAGCTCCAACCATGTCTTGTAAACACTTCCATCGCAATTGTTTCAATGGTTCTGCATCCCATCATCACAAAAAGGCGGTCCCCCTCCTTCTGAAGCAAATACCAAACCTGATCCAGTAAGTCACCCTGAAGATAACCTGCAAGTAAGATGGTGCTGCAACTTTATCAAACACCACGTCATTTCTAGTTAACCAGATCACCCAACAAATTGCACTTGTACCTACAAGACTCTGAGATTTTAGTTTCTTATCTATCCCATTCAACCAGCCTGTAAACATGTTATGAACACTGGCTGGTGGTAAAAGATTAAAAGAGATCTGAATAATTCTCCAAAAGAACTTAGCAAAGTGACAGTCGAAAAGAAGATGTTGTATAGACTCATCCGAAGAACAAAAACAACACTTCTGGTCTCCTTTGCATTGTCGTCTTACTAAATTATCTTTGGTTAGAATTACTCCCTTGTACAAGTACCACATAAAGACTTTGATTTTTAGAGGTAATTTAAGTTTCCAGATGAAAGTGTTATAAGGTATGGCTTATGTTCCTAATAAAGCTCTATACATCGACTTGACAGAAAACGCCCCATTCTGATGTAACCCCCACATAAAGCGGTCTCTCTGATTTGTTAGATGAACATTTGCTACCATAACTACCACATTATACCATGCATGCAAATTAGCACCCACCAGAGATCTCCTGAAGGCTACATTCAACGGTGTCGTGGACAACACTGAACTTACCGATGCATTTTTCCTGGTCACAATGTTATAAAGTGTGGGAAAGAGCGACTTCGGTGAACGCAATCTTATCCACGAGTCCTCCCAAAATCGCACTTGAGACCCATCACCTAGCTCAAACTTGCCCCACGAGAGAAACTCCCTTTTGACCTTCATAAGGCCAGCCCAAAACTGAGAATCCCCAGACATGTATGGAACCTGTGTCAAACTTTTATCCCTTAGATATGTATTCCTAAGCAGTTGTTGCCAAACGCCGCCTTCATTCAAAAGTTTAAACAACCATTTGCTTAGTAGGCACTTATTGTGAACCTCTAAGTTAAGAACTCTCAACCCACCTTGGTCTTTTGGTGTGCAAACAACCTTCCACTTAGTCAATCTATATTTTTTCTTATGTTCATCACTCTGCCAGAAAAATTGTGATCTATAGTTGTCCAGTTTCTTCAAAACCCCTCTCGGAATCTCAAAAAAGGATAGCATGAACATGGGGAGACTACTTAAAACTGAATTAATTAACACAAGACGCCCCCTACTGACAACATTTTACTCCTCTAGCAATTGAGTCTTTTTTCGAATCTCTCCTCCACATGTTTCCAATCCTTATTCAAGAGTTTTCTATGGTGCATAAGAATTCCTAAGTATCTAAACGGGAATGATCTTGCATTACACCCAAAAATTTGTGCATATTTAGCTTGATTAACTTTGGCCGCACCATAGCAGAATAATTCACTTTTATGGAAGTTAATCTTGAGTCCTGATAAATGTTCAAAAGCACGAAGCAAAAGCTTCATGTTTTTGGCCCTCTCTAGATCATCGTCCATAAAAATAATAGTATCATCTGCATACTGAAGGATTGATAGTCCCTCATCTACCAAATGTGGAACCACCCCTTTGGTTTGTTCAGCCTCTTTAGCTCTTGAAATAAGGATAGCTAACATATCTACCACTATATTAAACAAGATCGGCGATAAGGGATCCCCTTGTCGCACCCCTTTCCTTGTTTGAAAATAATGGCCTATCTTATCATTGACTTTTACCGCAACACTCCCTCTAGAGATGACTTTTGAAATCCAATCACACCAAGTTGGAGAGAACCCTTTCATTCTAAGAACTTGCTGAATGAAAGGTCATTTTAGTTTATCATAAGCCTTTTGAAAGTCTAATTTTAAAATGACACCATCTTGTTTTTTCCCATGTAACTCATGGATTGTTTCATGCAAGACGACAACACCTTCCATTATATAGCGGCCAGGGATGAAAGTCGTCTGAGATGGTCCTATTAGTTTATCTGCCACTTTCAATAATCTATTATTTAATACTTTTGTAAAAATCTTAAAACTCACGTTTAATAGGCAAATTGGCCTATATTGCTCAATTCTGGCCGCATCAGAAATATTTGGTAATAAAGTAAGTACTCCAAAGTTTAGGTTAGCATAGAAATCATAAAAAAGGCTCATCAAATCTGGTTTCACAATCTCCCAAAAGAATTGATAGAATTCAGCAGGAAAGCCGTCTGGAGCTGGTGCCTTATTATGTTCCATGTCAAAGATTGCCATTTTAATCTCCTCCTCACTCAAAGGGGCCGTCAGTACTTGATTCTCCTCCTCTCATACTTGGGGTATGTCATACCTCAAGGTCTCGTCCATTGAGAAAGAATCTTGTCCTCACTGAAAGCTTTAGGCCCCATTTGGCACGGCTCCACTTCACCAGTGAAGTCATTATTTTAGACTTCGGCTCTATGAACGGCTCTACCTGTGAAGCTGGGGCCGTTTTGGTAAATCGTTTGGCAAAACAGCTTCACATGCAAAGTTCCTCAAAATATGCTCTCACAGAACACCATATAGGATGAGATGAAGCCGAGTGACGCCTTTATTTTTGGCTTCATCCTATCTCAAACGTTTGCAAGAGCACGATTTAAGAGGCTTCCTGGGTGGAGCCATTTTATTTTACCCCCTTTGGCACAAAACGGCTCCAAACGGTTTCTGAAGCCGGTGGAGGAGTCCTGCCAAACAGGACCTTAGACTGGATGGTGAATAGCAAACATTTGTTGGGGCCCATTGCGAGCGAGAGCAAGGACTAGAGCCTGTTGAGTCCACAACGATGCATCTAACCGCAATTTGTGCCACTCGGCAAAGCCACAGTCATGTCGTGTGCCGTGCTCACTGCTAGCAAAGTTCAAATCTTGGTCGGGGGTTGAGCTCATATATAGTCCTATTTGACAAGATCTAGTTAACCCGCTTAGCAACCTAAACCCACGACCCGCTCATCGACGCCATCCTCCTCTGGTGAAGCAATCTGTGGCCTTGTTTGGGACCACATTTCTCGTGGTGGAGGCCGAAGGAAACTCATAATCCTGCCAAACACTGCTCGATTTTTGTCTCCCCTCATCTGACTCGACCATCGTAAAAATGAGCTAAGAGCCAACGAGCTAAGAGCCCAATTTTACGTATTGCATCCTCCCTCGTTGCCACTCATCTATTCCACCGCACGATGGGCGACAGCGGTTCCCAAAGGGACCATGTCTTTGGGGTAAGGGGATTTTGGATGGGCTCAGGGCAATGAGAGCCTCATCGTGCAACCACCGTCTTCCTCGTCCCTCATGTAAGAAACCGACTAGGAGGCCTGAAAACAGTGGTCATGGCAAAGGGAGGGGGCCAACATCACTCTTTGTGGGATCCGACCAAACAAAAGTTTATTTATGTTGTACCGGAGCCGACAATGGGTGATCCATTTAGGTCAAAGTTTTATGAGAGGTTTCATGCATATTAAATAGGGTGTCACATCAGTTTTTTTTTTTTTTGCATGAAACTAGGAGAGAGAAGGGAAACGTTTCATCCCCACGAAACCTTTGAGCGATGTTTCCAAAACGGTGAAAATCTTGATGAAACCCCATTGAGAGTGTCATTATCTTTCATCTCATACAACACGCACAGCTCGAGAGAGGAAAACAAAAGAGAAAGAGAGATTATGGGACCACGAAGCATATGAAACCGTGCATTGAAACTGTGTATTGAGTGAGAGATCTATTTCACTTGTGATTTCATTTATCTTGGAAATCGAGAGATGAAACTGTGCATTGAGACTGAGCTTATATTATTATTATTATCACTTTCTGGAATGAAGCAAACATCACCTAAACGTGGACTTACCTAAAGTAAGCCTCTTAAATTCAATTGTATTTGGTAGAGCTCTGTCTGTCTAGCTCTGACTCTAAATACAACTCCTGCTACATAAGTAGCGAGAAGTCAAAGTCATTTATATAAAGTTATGCTAGTTAAGCCTTATTTAGTCCATGGGTGAAAAGATTTTTTTATGTCACATCGGATATTCCAACACTAATTTTGTCTATTAAAAATAGACTAATAAGAAAACAAATTACATATTCCGTCAGGAAACTGTGGGACGAATTTATTAAGACTAATTAATCTATCATTTGCACATGTTTACTGTAGCATAACATTGTCAAATTATGAACTAATTACAAGTAAAAAAATGTCTCGTAAAGTTATATCACAATCTGTGTAGTTAGTTATTTTTTAGTCTAGATTTAATACTTCATGCATATTTAATACTTTATGCATGTGTGAAACATTTAATATAATGAACGAAAAGTTTGTGAGTGAGAACTGAACAAGACCTTAATCGAGGCTTAAGTTGTGGCAAAGTCCTTCATTTGAGCTTAGAGTTGCTCCTAAGTCGTAACACACACATTGAAATCATTCGAAACACGGGTGCATCACATCATCATTGGAACAAAGACAACCACGCGTATCATTGTATCGGTACGGTGATATTGTACCATGCATGGGGGCATGCCTTCTTTCACGTCCAAAAACTATGCTGCAAAACACTCGTCCTCCCGGATGGATTGAAACCTCCACGGGTGCTTTGGAGCACGAGGAGAGGCCGTCGTGGGTTCCTGCAGCAGTGGCCATTGCACGGATGCACATAATGTAACCTGTTTGGTGATGAAGGTGATGTTTAGTTCTCGTTGAAAAACTTTTCACCTATCATTGAATTTATATATATATATATAGGACCCCGCTATTTGAAGCGCAGCGCTCTAAATATTATTTAGAGCGTCACTAGCTATCAGTTCCCACAACCATAAAAGTTACTACTAATTCTCACCTACAATTGTAAATGGCAGCCACACCATTCTCTCTTTCATCCCGCAACCGTAAAAGTTACTGCTAATTCTCATCCCACAACCGTAAATGTTATCCAGATCATTCTCTTCCTTCTACGACATTTACGGTTGCGGGCTGAAATATTTACGGTTGCGGGATCGCTTTGCTAGTGCATACAGAAAGATGGTTGTTGGTAAAAACATTTAAGGGCTGTTTGGATCATAGGAATTTTGTAGGATATTTGAAGGAAACCAAAACAGAGGAAAAGGAAAGCAATCTTGCTGTTTGGAACACGGGAAAACACCTCTTCCTTTCCTATAGAATCTTGTAGCTCTTTCACAATTTCACAGGAATGAAAACATCCAGTCCAGGCGCTGGTTTTCTCCACTTCGCGGAAGTCCAAGGTACACTGCTGCTAACATAGTTGGAGAACGAGTGATTAGCCAGGCCGAGATGCATGCGAGCTTGCTCTCCTGCCAGGCATATGCTGCCATACGTCCATACCACTTGAAGTTACAGCTCACGTACACGAGCTCCTATCCATTAAAAAGTAGAACAAAAACAAAACAACCGCAGTGGATATTAATTAGCCTATTATTATTTATTTTTTTATAAAGATCATCATTATGTGTTAAGTAACTATTATCTATCACAGGTTTTGCAATTCCTGTGTTAGAAATTCCTATGTTCCAAACATCTCCTTCTATTCCTTTCCTGTGTTTTTACTTTCCTTAGTTTTATCAGTACGCTTACCTTTCTTTCCTACATTTTTTCCTATTCCTGTGTTTTTCATTCCTTGGTTCCAAACAGGCCCTTACGGTTGTGGGATTTAGGATGCTCCATTGGCGCTCTAAATATTATTTAGAGTGTTATATCCTAAATAGTAGTTATATATATATATATATAATATTAAGGACATTACTAATGCGCGCACGCGCAGGCGGAGACGACTTCGCCCGCACGCTCCGCTTCGTCTTCCTCCTCTCGCAGTCTCGCCTCCGGCTCCGCCTCCTCGCCTTCGCCTCCTCGCCTCCGGCTCCACCTCCTCGCGTCCGGCTCCGCCTCCTCCCACAGCCACCAGATCTGGCCGCGCCGCCCGCAGCACCGGTGAGTACCCCCGCCTCCGCCACCTCCCACCGCCCCGCCGTCCACCGCCCCCGCCGCCGGCGAGGTAGGGTTTCACCGGAGCTCCGTTGAAACCCTACCTCGCCGGCGGCGCCACCTTCTTCCCCTCCCCCCTCCCCTCCCGCCGCCACCGCCATGGGCATGGCGCCCCCGCCCTTCCCTGGCCCGGCCGCCGCTGCCGCCGCCAGGGCCCCTAAGCGCCACCCGCCGGCCATCCCCACCGCCGGGCCTACCTTCCTCCCTTCGGCCGGCCGACCATTCTATTCCCGCCAAAGTTGTTTCTTCTCTCTCTCCGGTGATGTCCTCCATGCCGGAACCCTAGCCGCCACCGGAGCTGGGGAAGAGAGAGGCATGGCGACGCGGGCACGAGCTCAGGCGTGCTGGGCGTCGCGAGCACGCGCGCTCCTGAACAAGCATTTCCGTAATATTAAATATAAACTAATAAAATAATTAACTATATAGAATGGGATAATTGAATTTTTATATATACATATATAATATTAAATATAAACTAATAAAATAATTAATTATATAGATTGGGATAACTTTATAAGATAATTTTTTAAATCTAATCTAATTAATCTATGATTGGATGATGTGTTGTGCTACAGTAAATATATATTAATGATAAATTAATTAATCTACCCTACTAAAGCACCATCTTATTCTTTGCTTGGTGTACAAAAAAAACCCTCCCCGCTGAGGTAGCCTCACTAAAGCCACACACGAAATTGTACCCAGAAATCCAACTCTATAATAATGGACCATCGAGATTTGTTGCATAGCATTCTCTCTCTTTGCTCACTCACATCCAATGGATCAAATTAAGTGTATGGTATATATCCTCCTCCTTCACATAAGGAGAGAAAACAATTCGTGGGAAATAGAATATTACCCAAAAACTAAGCCAAGCGCACGCCAAGCGTTGGAGGAAAATAATTCCAAAAAAAAAACTAAGCCAAGCGCACGCCAAGCGTTGGACGAAAACAATTCCAAAAAAAACAAACGCATCGTGAGATCGTTGAGATAAAATATTACCAAAAAATCAATCGCTAATGCAGTGAGATCCTGAAAAAAATGTTGTCGTCCCTAAAACAAGCGCGTAGGAGAAGATAAAATATTACTAATTATTGCCGTCCAATCATGATCGGGAAAAATTATTGCCGTCCAATCACGATCGGGAAAAATTATTGCCGTCCGTGAAACAAGAGTGTGGCAGGAGAGAATAACTCAAAAAAGCGCTAATTAGGTAATTATTGTTATCTGTGTTCGCAGCTGCGAGGTCCCTGTCAGCGATCCGAGGCCGTCATCCGACTCCACGGACGAAGGCGGCGTCGGCCAATCGCCGTCCACGATTTGAGGCCATCGTCGGACTCCACGAACGCAGGTGACACTCATGCACACGATTAAAACACTCAGCGTAATGTACGCGAGCCCACTCTTCGTGCACCGAGGCCATCGTCTGTGTCGACGCACGCGAGCCTCCACGCGCACTCCGTCGGTCGTCGGCACCATGCACGCGAGCCTCCGCGTGCACGCCACCGTCTGCATCAACGCACGGAGCCTCCACAGTCCACACGCACGCCGTCGACGCACGCGAACCGCCACGCGCACTCCGCTGGTCGCCGGCGCCCCACGAGCCTCCACAAGCACGCCGCCGGTCGTCGGCGCCATGCCCGAAGAACATTAATTAAGTCCATATTTCTACCCTACGAAAGCACCACTCCTAAATTTTGCTCTGTATAGCGAAGAAACCTCCTCTACTGAGATGACATTAATAAATCTACACCAGAATCTATACCCAGAAAACAAACTCCATAAAAATCGATCTTCCAAATTCGTTTTATAACCTTCTCTCTCCTTACTCACATCTAATGAACCAGAATAGTTGTATAGGATATCCTCATCATCTGTGAAACTCTCTGAAGAAACACCGGAACAGAATCACCGCACCCGGAATCAACGAAGAAGCAAATCACCGAAGAAAAAAAAATACCGCACTCAAGGCCATCTAGGAAGAAACAAATCACCGAACGAAAAAAGAAAAAAAACGACGCTCAACGTCGCTGAGTGTCGTGCCGCTGATCGGCGTGATCGACCACTGCTGTGCCGCAGGATGCTGCCTTGTCGCTAGCACACACGTGGCCTCAACCGCCGTCATCCAATGTATGAGGCCTCAGCCACCGTCGTGCTGCTGATCACCGTTGTGTCGCTGATCGTCGTCGTCCAACACACGAGGCCTCGGTCGCCATCGTGCTGTTGATCGACGTTGTGTCGCTGATCGCCATTGTGCCACTGACCGCCGCCATCCAGCACACGAGGCCTCGGTCGCAGTCGTCTTCGCGTGCACGAAGCTCCTCGCGCACTCGGTCGCCGTCGTGTTGTTGCCGTCTCCGCCGCACGAAGCTCCCTTAGCGCCCGCACGTAGTCCAGCAGCGGAAGGAGGAGGACCATGGACATCCAATAGGGGAAGGACGAAGACCCTGGCGCCCTGCACGTGATGCGGCCAAGACGATCGACTCCCATTGTCCTCCCACTGTCCTCCCCTTCTGGTATTATTTTTTTCATCTAATCTATTTGTCAAACGAGCTTCTACAAGTCCTAAGATTTTTGTCCGAATAGTTTCTTGTTCTTAATGTCTTATAATTTTGATTCGCTTCGTTTCTGTTCAACTGGCACTACTAATATTCATGTTTGTATTGTTGATATATCCTTTTGGGTATGTTGTAGCCGTATGATATCAAAAATCTTGGAGCAGTACCACACTAGCTCTAGAAAGATATCGTGGGATGAGAAATACAAGGTAATATTTGATTTTTTTCAAATAAAATGTGAACCCCTTTTAAAAATCTTAACTATTATTTATATATTTTGTTAGCCTCTGAGAATTAGTTGAACAATATTCACTGATTGTTTTGTGCGCACGCATGAACCATCCTCTGGTGCCCGAGGTTTGATGACGGCCGCAGCCTCCTCTTGAACAAGGCACACGTTGGCTAACGATCGTGGCGCTCGTCGGCTCTTGATCGCGGTGCACGGTGGGAGGCTTCTGGACACAAAAATAGGTATGCCAAGTGACGGCCACATATTGCTTAAGGCCTTGTTCAGTTCGCGAAATATTTAGCGAAAAGTTACTGTAGCACTTTCGTTGTTATTTGACAAACTTTATCCAAACAAGATCCAACTAGACTCAGAAGATTCGTCTCGACATGAGCAGCCTAAAAGTACAATTAGTTATTTTTTTATCTACATTTAATGCTTTATGCATGCGTCTAAAATGGTTCCTGCGCAAAATATTTGGGGACATTTCGCGAACTGAACGTGGCCTAAATAAAGTCGTAGCGTCAGCACGGACACTAAACTAGTTTTAATAAATAGTTCCGCAACGTTAAAAACTTCTCATCCAACGACGGCCACATGTACATGTACCCGTCGGTCTATCCTTTCCGGGGATCCAGCAGGAGACGTCCCGATCTCGTCACCGTCGCCATCCATCACATAAAATATTACTACCTGCTCGTACTCGCTCGCTCCTCGTGCTGCCACAGCCACAATGCACGAAGAGAGAGAGAGGGAGGGAGGCATGGCCGTATGGGCATGGCAATGGCGGAAGTGACGTTTGGAATGACGGATGGATGGACGCATGCATGCAAAAAGCTGTGGAGGCGCCGTGCCCCGTGCCAGGGGAAACGGCCGTGTGGACTTTTAGCGCTCTCGAGCACCAGCCATACCACTAGCGTAGCGTTCGTAGTAGTACTAGTACACCGCAACAGGCACGCCGTCAGAACCTCCAGTGCTCAGGGCCTGGGGCAGGCGCATCGCATCCCGTCGATTCCACAGCACGAACTGTGAGTACAAAGTTACAAACCAGTCGGGTACATCGATGGCACGGCTCACATATGATATGACCCATCTAATCCACGCTTGCAGTGACAAAGCTTGGATGACTTCACTTCGCTTACATACTGATCGACTGATTTACCAACCCATGGTCGGTCGGTCGGTCAGTCACATATTGCTACTGCAGTGAGAGAGAAACCACACAGTCACACGCACACTAGTACATTACATATATAGAACGACGACCCTAACACTTGCTAGCAGCTAATTGATCACGTTTAACAGCGCATGCATAAATCACTACGTACTGATACATACTAACTGATTGATTGGTTACTAGTAGGACTAGGAGGGGTACATTAGCACAACCATGTGGACGTGGTGCGTGGCATATCCATATCCATCATCCATGTAGCGGTGTGTGCATGCAGCTAGATGAAGCCCCAGCCGAAGGCGCCATCGAGCTGGCCGGGGCCGACAGCCATCTGCGGCGGCGCGGAGCGGCCCTCGACCTTGACCTCCATGCCGACGACGGGGGGCCAGTGGAGAGCCCCGCCGCCCAGCGTAGTTCCGGACAGACCGCCTGCTGAGAGGAACAGTGGCAGCTGGAGGTTGTCCTGCTCCTGCACGGCCTGCAGGGACGCACGCAGGCTCGGGAAGAAGGCCGGAGGCAGCGGCGGCGGCTCGAAGGCCAGCGGCAGCGGGGCTGCGTTGTACGGCTGCCCGATGCCGAGCGCGGCGGCATCCAGGGCGCCGGTAGTGGTGTTGCTAGTGGAGAAGCAGGGCACGAGCTCACGGCCGGTGACCAGGTTGTTGCCATTGTTGGCGGCACCGCCGCAGTAGGTGCTGCTGTTGTCACTGTCGCCGGCACCGGCCCCGGCCGCGGCCGACGCGAACAGCGATAGCGAGGAGGCGTCCGTGACAGTGAGCAGCGGGCGAGGCGCGGACGACGCGGACGCTCCGCCGCCGCCTCCGCCGATGGAGGCCGAGGTGGAGTCCGAGAAGCAGGACTCGCCGCCGGCGCTGCTCAGGCCGCCGAGGCGGTGCTTGCGGGCGGATGGGACCTCGCCGGGCTTCTGGAACACCCTCGCGATCACCCACTCATCCTGAAAAAGGTCCTACATGTGTTACATAAAGAAACAATATATATATGCTACAGTTCAGGTGTCTTTCTTTTACTGCTCATAATTATTAATAGAAAAATTTACTACAAACATATAGAGTACAGTACGGAAGTAGAAAATGGCCTTGAGACATGAACAGTACAATACAATAGTAGATTATATGCATGCCAAAAGAGAAAACACTTTTGCTGGAAACTTGTTCAAGCTGACACACGTTATATATAATATAGGAGTACTAGCATTGCAGCCTTTTTTTGTATACAAATTTTGTGATAAAATGGACGAGCCACGAAATCGATCAAAAGTTTGAGAAGTGGTAGCATAGCAGCAGTAATACTAGTAGTAGTAAAAAAAACAAACAAGGTGAGCAGGCATTTACAGTATGCTGATACGCTCGCATCGTCGTCACTGGCCAAGAAAAGATTCGAATCCCTGTGCCCTATCTTTCTTCCCCTGTGCGCTGCGCTGCGCTGCGATTGCGATAACCCCCCTCCTCTCGCCGGCCGGCTTGGGCTTGCCAGATCCACGCACGTAATGCAGCAGCAGAGAGAGCTGCAGAAGCAAGCAGTACGGAGTACGTACGAGTATCCTACACGCATGCACTCAACAACTGGATGCATGCGAGGCAGAGAGAGGGAAAAGAGACTACTACTACAGTACAGGGCCTGCCGTGCCCTGGGCCCTGGCCCTGATGTGCACTGTGGCACACACTGTGCAGCAGCTACTCCTGTCCTACTCGTAGCCATGCGATGCTGGAGTGGAGCCTATGACCACCCTTTTGCCCTCCCATCATCATTACCTTGTGTCTCTAGTGCTGTACTGCTAGTACAGTAGTACGTAGGAGTATTTGTAGTTTTGTGGATGGAGTAGTGTACAGAGATTTTACTAATTTTTTCGAGTTCCCTTTATTTAAAGATGCATGCGTAAAGAACTTCAATATAAGTCCCAGATATAGAGCATAAACAAATGTAGGATGGAGTATAGGAGTATACTACTAGTAGCAGTTTTTTTTCTTGACAAAAAGGAACAATACAAATCGAGGATAAAGATTGCGCAAATTAAAGTTATCCTAGCTAGATCAAAAATGCTCGCTCGATCAAACAACATACATACTGTATATATATAGCACAAGATGACGATCAATAGTACTAACCCTTGTGGAGCTTGGGAGGAAATGGTAGGCGTAGGTGCCCTCGAGTCGGAACTCGTGCATGACCCAGTGCGTCTTCTGTCCCTTGGGGGCGCGGCCGCGGTAGAAGACGAGCGTCTTCTTCATCCCCACGAGCGCGCCGGTGCGGGCGCTGCGGATCTCGCGGTCCTTGCCGGTGGCCTTCCAGTAGCCGGCCAGCGTGGCGCGGTTGGTGCGCAGGCCCGTCGGGTACTTGCGGTCGCGGAGGCTGTAGAAGTACCACTCCTTCTCCCCCATCTTAGCCTTGTCTGTGTAGTACGTAGGAGACAGTGCGGGCAATGGCATCAGATCATCTAGCAAGAACGAAGAAGAAGCAACGAACAGACGGACGATGCAACGAACTGACGGCGGTCTCACCCGGGAGCTCCCATGGCTCGCACTTGTTGAGGTCGATCTCGGCGATGGCGCGGCCGCAGAAGCTGCCGTCCACGGCCTTGCGGAGGAGGTAGTAGGTGATGAGCTCCTCGTCTGTCGGGTGGAACCGGAACCCAGGCGGCAGCTCGCCGCATCCTCCTCCTCCACCTCCGCCGTCCAGGCCCAGCCGCGTGCCGAGCACGCCGAACCGCTCCATCGTCGTCGTCCTCAGCAGTCAGCACAGCAGCAGCTAGCTACCACCAACAAACAAAACAAAACGACACGACACGATCGAGGAGATCGAGGAACATCCGTCCATGTTAATTAATGCAAGAGGCAGCCAAGGAAAAGGAATGGAATGGAAGGATCAGCATCAGCATGTAGTACTAGTACCACGCTCCCTAACCTGTGCAGGTGAAGTGAAGGCACGCCGTGCCCTGGTTTTGGGGATGGAGGCTTCCGGCGGGGCTCGTGGGGCTTCATTTTATAGCAGGCAGGCAGGCATTGTGGGTGGCATGCTCTTCGATTCTTGCCAGGGGAGACAGGGTAGGAGGAGAGGGTGGGTGAGGAGTTAATGGTGGATTCGACGAATCGGGGGACGGTGTCAGTCTCTCAGAGCGGGGGCGGTACAGGCCAGCAGCAGCCGACTGCGTGGGAGTGGCGCCGGGGGACGACGTGACGTGGCGGAGTGGTCGAGCTTTTGCTTCTGTCTGGGGTTTTGGGAAGCCTTGGACGGTGGACACACATCGGATCGGACGGATCAAGGGCGAGCCGATGCTGGAATTCTTTTCATTCGCACCTTGCAAAATACTAGCAAAAAGAACAGTGTATGAAAATGCACTAAGTATTTTTGGTCTCTGAGGTTGTTCTTTTCATTCAGCTTAGTTTTTTTAGCTTTGCTTTTATAAATAACTAAAACTGTTTTTAAAAAAACGGTAAGCAAGACAGCTTCTAAAAAAAAAGATAGCAGATAGAATCGAGAAAAGCTGAAAAATAGAGTAGGCTTCTTTGTTAAGATAAGGTGAATAATCTATCTATATCTATATCTATATCTATATCTATACATAATACCTAATAATAATAATAATATTAAAGAGGTAAAATTTCAGTCACTTTTTTTCGTCCGGCCAAATAATATTAAAGAGGCAAAATTTCAGCCTCTTTTTTTCGTCCGGCCAAATTTTCGTCTGGCCTCTTCCAAAATTTCATCCCCTCTTTTTTTCGTCTGGTCTCCCCTAGCTATTCACTGCGGTCTTCGGTCACCCGTGCTAAGATTGTCTCCAACAGCCACTACCCAAAATACAAGACCCATTTGATGCCACTACCCAAAATACAAGACCCATTTGATATTTAGGTAGCGCTACAGTCAATAGCTTCAATACCTATTTTTAGCCTTCTCCAACAATCGAACCCAAAAGAGAACTCTTTCTGCAAATGGGTCTTAAGGAGAGAGGATACTCAAATTTAGGTTTTATCTCTCCTGATACCCAAAATGGGTCTTCCATATAGGTACTTTGTTGGAGGCTATAGGTATTGTGTTGGAGACCATCAAACCCAAAAGAGAACTCTTTCTGCAAATGGGTCTTAAGGAGACAGGATACTCAAATTTAGGTTTTATCTCTCCTGATACCCAAAATGGGTCTTCCATATAGGTACTTTGTTGGAGGCTATAGGTATTAGGTACTTTGTTGGAGGCTATAGGTATTGTGTTGGAGATCTATTTTGGATTTGGCTCTCCAAATAGGTCTCCTATTGGAGACAGCCTCGAACGGAACAAGAGCGGAAAGAAAAGAGACTCTATGCTTCTCACGTCTCTGTGATGGACTCTCTAAAAAAATCCCGCAAGATACAAGCACTGTCCATATTGTTCCAAATCTTCCATGAATCGTGTCTTTCCAAACCAAAATCAAATCAAATACAATATGCTTCTCACGTCTCTGTGATGGACTCTCTAAAAAAAAATCCCGCAAGATACCACTTTCCATATTGTTCCAAATCTTCCATGAATCCTATCTTTCCAAACCATATATAACAACAAAAACCTGATAAATAAATAACAGCGCTGCTTGATGGTACGTCTAGGCATCTAGATCTAGAAACCAGTATGTCGATCTAAAGCTGAAGTCAAATCAGACTAACTCTAGAAAAAAACCAATAAATTTGTTGCTTCTTCTTCATACACGACGAATCGAATGAAGAGGAAATCTGATCTGAGAGAATCAAAATGAGAAAATCAGAGAAAAAATCGACTTAAGAACCGCACGGAGCACCCATGCGGCCACCGGCCAGGTCCGCCTGCGCCGCTGCCTCTGCCCTCATCGGCCAGGACGCCTGTGCAGTCGTCTTGCCCCACACGAACGGCCCCAAGCTTCGGGTGCGACCTCGCTGGCGCAGGATTCCCGGTGTTGGCTCCGCCGACGCGCGGCGCGGGTGCGTGCTTTGTCAGCACAAGCTCCCCGGCGTGTGCTCCCGGCACGGGTGCCTGCTCCGCTGGTGCGGGCGCAGCCGTGAGCTCCCCGGTGCGACAACCCCGGCTCGGAGTCCGCCGACGCGCGGCGCAGGCCCCCGACGCAAGTGCGAGCGCCCCCGTCCGTGGGCTCGCCTGACCGCGCCGGCCGCGCCCCACTGATGCCGCGGTCCGTCCTCGCCGTCGTCGTTTGCGGGCCGCCATACCTCCTCTGCGTCGGTCCCTCCTCACCGTCGTCGTCTGCAACTCGCTCCTCCTCCCTCAGCTCCGAGTAGTGCTCGTTGGGGTCGTCGATGGGACCCTAACCGCCTCTTTCTCATTGCACGGCCGTATTGGCCCTCACCTCCGCCGCCCCAACCCAGCTGCTCTTGACCGTGGTTCTGGACGGGGATTAGATGAGGAGAGAGAAGTGCGGGGGGACGAATGGATAAAGCAGTTGGCTAGAATTTTTTTAGGCCCCTCATGGAAACAAGTGTGCGTGCAATAGTGGATAGACTTGTTCGATGACCAATGGTTTTTTATTTTCAGAGGTGTTTAGTTTCTACCCAAAATTTTACATATATATAGACCTTGTTTAGATACCACACAAAATAATTTTGCATTCTACAATAAATATTGGAACACTAATTTAGAGTATTAAACGTGAATTAATGATAAAACCCATTCCAACAACCCCTGGTAAAATCAGAGACCTTTCTAATGAGCCTAATTAGAACATGATTGGACAATGTTGAGCTACAGTAAACAGTCTCTAATGACGGATCAATTAGGCTTAATAGATAATCTTGCGATTTCCGTTCACCCGTATAATTAGTTTTATATTTAGATCATATTTAGTCCTCCTAAGCTGATTAATTATGTAAACTTTAGTAACTGCTTATTTTTTTAATTAAATATTATAATAATTTTTGTATCTTTACTTCAATCCACCGTCTGGACGACTGGACCATTGTGATAGATGGAATTAATCAAACATGATAATTTTTTATTTTTAAAAGCATAGAAGACACAATAATGTATACACATGATATCATATAACACATTCATATAAAAAGTGTAACTATATATTCATTGTTTGTTTGAAATGTCTAAATTTCATAAAAATGTAATAGAGAAACATATAAACTGGAAAAAAATCCTCATAGCTTCACTGGCCATTTTGCACCATATGTTGTTATTATCAAATACTAATTATTTAATTTTAATAAATTTATCATCCCGGTGCATCGCACGGGCATCTTTTCCTAGTAGTTTTATAAAGCGGCAAAAGTCCTACCTATGCAAATATGCTCTAGGTGGGTCCATGAACTCTTAGTTATTATCGATCCTTCAACTTTTAAGATGCCATTTTTTGGATAGGGATTCTAGAAATCTATATTATCTAGTGCGTAGGATATTTTTAGACTAGGATTTCTTGGCATATAGGGAATCCGAACGATTCAGAATCTATCTTGCCATCTCTCCTGTTTTGATAGTGTATATATTTTTCTATCACTATCCTAAAATCTTTAACATATTCAAAAAGTTCTTAAGTGGTCCATTCTATAGCAAAACTGCCTCACAATGAGAGAAAGCGGATTGAATAATGTAACATGAAAAATAACCATCAAAATAGACATTTTTATTTATGTTTTACTTTGTCAAAACAATTCAAGCTAAAATCTATTTTATGATGGTTGTACCATCTACATAATAAAAATTAATATTGACAATAATATAACTATGTTATGTATATAATTGAAAACAATAAAATTTATCGTGAAATTTTAAAATTTTCGCATATTTTCATCTAGGACCATAAACCAGACTTGAACTCAACACGTGATCATCTAGGTCCTTCAACTTTTAAGTGGTTCATTCTACGTTCCCTATAGGTCACCTTAGTTCACACTTAGAATAAACCATTTGAAAAGCTAAAGCACCCTCATTGTCACTTTGAAAGTTATGGGCCTAGACCAGAATGTACAAATGTATTCTACTCAATTAAAAATATAATCTTTATAAATTTTTGTTCCATTGTAAAGCACATGTTTCCTTATAAAATACTCCCTCCGTCCATTTTTAATTGTCGTCCGGAAAGCGTGTCTGTGAGGGAAACACGAATTTTTAGAGACAGTTATTTAGGGACAGAGGGAGTATAACATAATTTTTTGCAGGGAAATATATCATAATTTAAATTTCATACTATTCATACATGCGTTAGTACAATTAAATATTAAGTTCTTTGACTTGCTTTAGGACTCATAAAAAATCGTAACATGATCTCTTATTAAAATCGGCAAAAAAAAAAGATAGTTGTCGACAGTTAAGGACTAGCCAACGACTCCATATCCATGGATTACTGTCAGCATGTGTGTCAACTGTGTCAAATGAAGGATGGCATCCTCAAGTGATTGGATATTTATATGGTTAGCGTCCTTTCCACCTATAGCAAAGTCCACACCGGGTTCGCCAGTTCCTCTTCTGAACTGACTGACTATCATGCCCAACTGTGACTCACTGCATGACACTCAACTCAAGATGTATCGAAGGTATGTGTTTTCCTCCGTGGTTTGCATCCTGGCATGTCGCAGTTGGCAATCTCAAGCTCCAACTCCTCACATCCCTCACATCGAGCGATACAAATGCTAACTGAGCTGGTCTTCTCAAACTTGGCTAGCTTGGCATAATTCTCTGCCAACTCAGTTTGCAAGCCTAGACAAGACTTGCACGCACCCAACAAGGTAGGTCTCGCCTTGACCTCCTCAAGCTCCTTCCTCAAAATGGGACATGCTTTACAATCAGCCACCAAGTCAAGCCTCGACTTCAACTCATCATGCACTTCAAGCAAAGAGGCATACTTGGTTTGAAGGGTGGTAAAGTTGGTCATGTGCACCACACACTCACACTCCTCCTCTCTAGAGACACACACCTCAGAACAAGCAAACTCACGATCCTTAAGCGCTACAACTAGCTTCTCCTTGTACTCACTACGCTCCCTAGCTACGCGCCTAAGCAACTTATCTTGGCTAAGCAAGACGACGTTCAAAGTCTCAAGCTCAGCGGAGAGACATTCGACGACAGAAGAGGTTGATACCTCCGAAGATGTGTCGTTGTTGTTGTGAAGCTCCTCCGCACATGTGATCGCTTCCTCGCCCAGTGCCATGGTGCAGAAGCCTCTAGGGGTGGAACCGGTGAAGAAGCATAGGCCATTGATGTGGTCCTCCGTCTTCCTCTTGGACTTGTCATCGCTGGAGCGAGAAGTGCGGCCATCGGAGTCATCGTTGAGGTCGCTGATCAATGCGAGGAAAGCACGCTCTTGCGCCTCGATGCTCTTGTAATACACCTTCTTAATGGCGTCGTTGTTGAACTTGTCCTTGGTCTTCTTCTTGTCGACGGTGTACTCGCGCTTGTCCTTGTGCCTGGAGTTGTTGTACCTGCCAGGGAAGACCTTGTCCTTCTTGGGGCAGTTTACGACGTAGTGGTCGGGGTCGCGACACTCGACACTACTGCACAAAGCTTAACCGCAGCGGGCGTTTTGGCTTTACCGCAGCGGGCAACAGCGTCCGCTGCGGTGCTAAGGCCACGGTTAATCGTGGCCATTACCACAGCGGGCGCTGTAGCCTGCTGCGGTAAAAGCCTTAACCGCAGCGGGCAACATAAGGGGCCCGCTGCGGTTAATAGCATTTACCGCAGCGGACAACCTAAAACGCCCGCCGCGGTAAATCATTAACCGCAGCGGTCGTTTTAGGTTGCCCGCTGCGGTAGTTGCGTTTAACCCTAGCGGGCAGCTTATGTTGCCCGCCACGGTTATTAATTTTGGATTAAAAAAAATAAATAATGCAGCCAGCAGAAACAGCAGGATATGAATTCAAATCTGCAGTTTTCAAATAATTCCAGAATTCCAGATTTCTAACAGATATATATATATATGCACATATAAACCATCTGGACATAACATACAAAGTGACTTAGTTGTTTGTTGTCATCATATACACATTGACTTAGTTGATTTCAAATTCAAATTACAATTCATATTTCAACTTGATGAGCTCAATATATATGTATGAAACATGAATTGAACCTTTGAAATACTTACCGGGAAATCTCGTCGGATTTTGAGGTGGTACCTATGCTTGTCCTTGAACTTTTGAGTTCTTCGGTCCCAGAATCCGGGCACCTTTTGGTATTCCTTATAAGCGCTGTACAAAATATAATAGTTTTAGCCACAATTTAAAAATGTATGGTAACCGTAACTGATGAAAAAGCTGGATGACTTACTTTTTCAGACAATCTTCGAATGCCTTGTACCCTTGCTTGTTTGGTACGCTCAAGGAGTCAAACACACAGGCCCTGCCATCTTGAGGGTATATGATAAAAGCGACCCAGTGGCCACCCATGAGGCCCTGGCTGCACCATTGCAACAAAATAGAGTTTATGATGACTAGAAGGCATGATATGCTAGCGACTTAGGTGTACGTACATGTATTTGACTTACCCAAAGTGATAGGCAGCCATTATACACTCTGGCCCATCCGGCTTGATCTTCTTCATGCATTCTAATATGTAATTTTTCAACTTAGTCTTCTCGGCTTTCATATTTTCTTCATATTTCTTCTCTCGCTGTCGAACTGTCATCTCCGGATCAGTGATCTCGAAACCCTTGATGACTCTTTCGGCAATATGTGCAGGAGATAGGTAGAGTGCAGGACGTGTCTTTTTATTACTTACAGTGACATGCTGCACGGACAAGTCATCGTGACATAATAAGTATAGAACTATGGAAAATACGAATGTAGTGATCTGTGTAAGTTGCATTCATCGCTTACAGTGTGAATAGGGTGATTTGAACGATGTCCAGGTCTTCTTCCCGCATCAGGTTGTACATGTCGCTAAATTCGACGGGTAGGTGCATTTCGTTACCAGCGGGCAAGTGGAAGTACTCCGTGGGAATCTTGACGTTAAAACTTGACATCCCGGCTTTTGCAGCTTCCATGTACCATAGATGGAACCTCCTTGTATCCCACTTTTCCTCGTCGATGAGCTGGGCCTTGGGAATCATGAACTTCCCGCACACATAGTGGCCAGGGCAGTCTTCGGCCTCATCAAATAGTTGACGGGTAGTTTCAGGCCTGGCAAACGATGGATAGGGATGTTAGTAGCATATATACTATGGACGTGGTATTATGCTCAATGTTACCATACCTTTCGAACGTGAGCGTGTACGGGAGCTTGTCGGTGGACGTTCTTGGATTCTTGTTGGGCGGGGGAGGACATTGGCTTGTGGTTGACGGGGGAGGTGTCTTCGTCCCTGTTGCCTCCCCCATCGTGCCTCCCTGTTGCTCGTCGTGTTGTCGCCCTTACCGGCCTCTGAGCTTCTTGCCTCATTGACCGGGCCTATCGGCGGACTATTTGGAGGCGGGGGAGACACAGTTCCCATGTCAGTGCCCTTTTCCTTTTCCCCGCCATCACCTTCTACCTTTTCCTTGTCCCCGCCTTCGCTACCGCCTTCTCCTTTGTCCTTTCCCTTGCCCTTGTCCCCGCCCTTTTCTTCGTCATCATCGCTGTCGTGATCTGGATCTTCCGGAGGACAAGATCCGGCGGCTGATGGTTGTGATGCTGGTGTCGGCGTTGGAGTTGGCGTCCAAGCAATGATCTCGATGTCCTCGCGGTTCCATAGGACTTCCAATCCAAGTGTCTGCCCTAGGTGCCTGGCCGGTTGTAGGTTGGGATGGTCCAATTCAAAATGTTCCTGGTCCGAAACGTGCCATAACGGGCTCACGACCACATAGTCTTCAGGGGTGTTGTCTTTGTTGAAGTCGTGAATATCGTGGGGTGCAAGAATGCATCCCTCGGCCACCACCATCTTCTTGGACCTTCCGAACGGGATGAGGAGTTGGACGTGCTGGTTTTCATTGAAGTCCTCGTTCGAGACCCTTGGGCGATCCTCGTTCATCGGCGGTAAGGCTTTCTTTTCCTTTGCTTGAGGATTGGGCAGCCCATGGTGATCAAACATCTTCGACCTCATCGCGACCATCTCCGGGTCGTTGCTCGTGAAGGCTTCCTTTATTGAGTTTTTGATCATTTCAGCCACGCCTTCATTGAAGCCCTTCTTATATAGCTCATCTTTATACCTCTGCCTGGACTTGTATGTGGCCGCGTCGGATTGCCACGACTCAACCGACTTCCAGCTCATCTTTGGCCCGACACCACGAACGTGGCCGCAGTGCTCGGGGGTTCCCAGGACCTCGGTGAGCAAGTCATGGCCCCGGCGGACCACGATGCTGTCCTTAAGCTTTGCTTTCTCCATCAAAGTCTTCTCGACGTCCTCGAGGTGAGGCTCGTTAAACTTGGCCGCCCCGGGCTTCAGCCTCTTTGGAATGCGGGCCCTCATGTAGTCCTTTGCCCTTGGGTCGATGCCCTCATACGGATCTGGAACCCCGGCAGCCTGTCTTGCTTGTTCTTCTTGCTGCCACTTGGTCCTCTGACCGGCAAAGCCAGTCATGCCCAAGTGGTGAGGATTCTTGTTCCTCTTCGTGAGCTCACTGAACTTAGCGCTCTTTTCCTCTGCTTCTTGCGTCTTTCTCATTTCGTAGAAAGCGTCCCACATGTGTGCCTTGACCATATTGTACTTCAGCAGTGGCGACTTCCCCTTCTTCAGGTAATTTCTGGTCAGCATGGACCTGAAGTTGCGAAGCGCAGTCGACGCCACGTGCAAAGCCCACTCTTGGCACTTCTCCATGTCAGCTGAGGGCGGATATCTGAATCTCCTTGTCACCTCACCCCATACATTGTTTTTTATGTCTTTCGGTACATCGTGCCAGTTGGGCCAAGTGATCTCCACCTTCTCCTTGGCTATACACGCCACTTGATTGCTGAACTTGCCAATGACTGTATCTGGAGCTATTGGGTTTCCCTCTGGCCCCACCGCATCGATGACATGCACCTCGTTTTCTTTGTCCAACTTGTGCCTCCCGTGTTGTCCCCTCACCCTCTTCTGGCCCTTAGATTTGGACGAAGAGGTTGCCGTAGAGGGAGCGGGGGCTTCTTCCTCCCTGACCGCGTCTTCGTCCCTAAACTCGAGCTGACGAGGCACAATTGGCAGCTGTTGACAAGAGTCACGAGCCTTTAGTGATTCAATCGCGTCTTTGTACATGTTAGAAAGCCAGCGTGTTGCGTAAACCTCGAGACTCTCTGCTTCGTCCGCCCCTGGTTCGTACGTGGGATCGTTGCCCTCCTCTGTACGCTGCTTCTTCGGCGGTGGAGTCACGGACACCTCACTCATCAAGCTGGTTGACGAGGAGCTAGGGGTAGGGTCCCTCCATTCGTTTGTTTTATCTTCCGCCATTTTAGTTCTACATATACACAGACGCGTATATAATATGATCAGTTCAAAGCTTTTGAATAAAAAATGACACGTATAAGTTTTTGGCTCAGATTTGCCCCTAGGTCAACACGTCACTGCTAAACTGGTTACTTGTAAAATACAAGCCATCCTAGTCTAGCAGCTGACTCCGCATAGAAAGTAGGGGGCAATTGATCATCATCACCGCTGCCTCAGCATAGATCGAAAGGGGTCACATCATCGCATTTGCCACTACCTCAGCTTACAAGTTCGAATAAAATCATCAATGCAAATGCCATAGTAGGGAGTAGGGAGAGTAGTAACAGAGAGTAGTAGTAGTAGGGAGAGGAGTATAAAGAGAGGAGTAGGGATAGTAGTAACAAAGGACTAGTAGGGACAGTTGTATAGAGAGTAGTACAGAGAGGACTAGTACAGAGACTAGGTAGAGAGTAGGGAGAGGAGTAGTACAGTAGTATAGAGTAGTAGGGAGACGAGTAGCAGGGAGAGGAGTAGTAGGGAGAGGAGTAGTACAGTAGTATATATAGAGTAGTAATGAAGCACTAGTACAAAGTAGTAGTAGAGAGTAGGGCATTTGCAAATAAAAAAGCATCAGATGGCATCATAGGTAGTGGCATTTGCATAGTAGGGTAAAAAGGCATCAAAGTGCATCATAGGCAGCAAATAAACTCTGAATTAAAGCATCACGAGACATAAGATAGGTTCCATCTGAAGACAAGTAGTAACCAGTAGTAAGTAGGAAGTAGACAGAAGATAAGTAGATAGGAGTACTAGCAATAGAGAAGTAGTAGAGAAGTAGTAAGTAGCAGTAGTAAGTAGGAAGTAGTAGATAAAGCCTTACAAAATCTTACAAGTAGGAAGTAGTAGATAAAGTAGTAGATAAAGTTAGAATAATTGTCCCAAAAAAACAGTTAGAATAACCCCTGTTCAGAAGGGGGAAAAATGAAACTAAGGCAAGAATAATCAGATGATGCACCTAGCCACTGTACCATAACTGTTTTAGCACTCTAGGTTTTTTTTCTGAAACGCACAAGCACTCTAGGTTATCAATACCACACAGCATCCAAATGTCACTGAATAATTCATTTAAAAAGGTTTAACCGAATAATTAAGTGCCACTGACTCATTGTGTAACATTGGAATCTTTCTGTGCAGGTTATGTCTCAATCGGGAACCAAGTCGCCTATAAACCGTGTGAAAAAAATCACTTCTGGGAAAAACAGAAAACTGAAGAAAGCTCTAAAGAAGTTGGAAGATATAGTTGAAGAAGGGTCTCAGCTTTTGACACCACTGACTAGCACCATTACTAGTGGTACCAGTAGCAATGACATATCAGACCCTGCAAACAGCGTGACCAGGATTACCACTACTTCATCTCCTACAGGTTTCATAATTGGTAGGGACAAGGAACGTAATGAGATAATAAGGATGCTCCATGAAACAACAAGTGTTTGTGAACCAACCTCCAGTAACATCAAGTGTTATTCAGTGATTGGTGTCTACGGTATCGCTGGTTCTGGGAAGACAACACTAGCGCAACATGTCTGTACTTATGAACGAACAGAGAACTATTTTAGCCCTATCATGTGGGTTCATGTTAATCAGATTTTCAACGTGCATGGAATTTATCGTCAGATGCTGGAGGCAGCTTTAGGAGAGCCATGCCATGAGTTCAGTAATCTTGACACCCTACAGATGAAGTTAGAGGCAGCACTGACAAGAAGTGCCTGACAACATTGATACTTGCATGGTCACAGAACCCGTCTAGTCAACATCCAGACCTCGAAGTGGAGATAATCATATATATATATGTCAGTGACTAATAATTCATCTCAAACCATGTTCAGGAGGTTAGTGAAATTAGCATCTCAAGAAGCAGGGCATCATCACATAGAAGCATGGCATCACATAGAAGCATGGCATCGTCTCAAACGAGGAAGAAGAGGTTATGAACTCACATCAGGCTCCTGGCGATGCTCCGGCGGTGGACGAGCTCCAAGCGACGGGCAGTGGCGGTGGGCTAGGGCACCGACGGACTCCTGGCGGCGGGCGCGCTCCAGGCGATGCTCCCGCGGCGTACAGGCTCCAGGCGATGCTCCGGTGGTGGGCTAGGGCACCGACCGACGTCGCTCTGACTCCGGCGGAGATGGCGGTGGTGGCGGGCTAGGGCACCGACCGGCGTCGCTCCGACTCCGGCGGCGCTAGGGCACCAGCAGTGGAGGAGGAGATGCGCTGCGGTTAATAATTAACCGAAGCGGGCATATAAGGAAGCCCGCTGCGGTTAAATAAGATTAACCGCAGCGGGCTCCTTACGTTGCCCGCTTCGGTTAATTATTAACCGCAGCGGGCGCTTCCGCGGCCGGCCGCGGTAGGCCGGCCACCGAATAACCGTGGCGGGCAAAAACTGTGCCCGCCACGGAGCCCATTTAGGCAACGCTGCGCAAGTTCTTTTTTGTAGTAGTGCGAAGCAGCCATCCTTCGCGGCACCACATCGGTGGTTCAAGTGGTTGTTGTGGAATCGCGAAAATCGGCTAATGATGAGCGTGAGCTCATCGTCGCCTAACACCTCCACCTGCTCCCCCGACACTAAAAGCAAGGAAGACAATGCAAAAGACGATGGTGAAGTGTTAGCGGAAACAGTCGACTTGTGCCTACCTGAGACCAAAGCCATGGTGACTGGTGAGGGAAGAAGGATTCTTCAACTTGGCCTGGGTCTGGAGGTCGATCTTGGTGGACTTGAGCTTGCTGAAAAGTTCATCCACGGTGAGGGTGTTATAGCCTATCGACTCAATGATAGTTGACACTTTCACCTCTGGAGAAGAGGAAAGTGTTCGACCAAAACTACTTAGGCCACCTAGTGGCAAAAGCACCTTGGAAAGATCCTTATGAAGTTAGGAAACTAACGCAATAGACGGATCTCAAATCGGAGCTTGAACGCAAAAGATACGGCCGCTAGAACAAACGAAACTCCGAAAGCGGAACACTTAACTCCTATGGAGAAGAAGGAAGTGTCCGACCAAAAATACTTTGACCAATGGTGGCAAAAGTACTTTGGAATGATCCTTAAGAAGTTAGGAAACCAACGCAACAAACAGATCACAAATCGGAGCTCGTATGCAAAAGATACGGACGAAATCAGCAAAACTATGCAGTCGCGGACTGTCCGCTAGTGAACCGCGGACTGTCCGCTATTGAACCCCGGACAGTCCGGGAATGAGTCCCGGACAGTCCGCCGTTCAAAAAAGAAAACAGCGACCTCGCTGCCCGTGAACAGCCCCAACCCCCGGACAGTCCGGGGATAAGTCCCGGACAGTCCGGGAATGCCCAGAAAGGCTAAAAACAGCCCGTATCAAACTCAAATTCGATTGGAACTCAACCAAAACGAATGGGGCTGCAACCAAACTTCTCCCAAGTGTTCTTCTACATGTTGGGAAGCTAATCCTAGGATATCATCGCTTCAATCCAACTAATCCATGAGAAATCCAAAGAACACTAGAAAAGGGGGAAGAACGAAGAATGAACGCGATTTCGACCCGATCTACGAGCTCTTGAGGTTAGAGAAGAAATCCTTCGGTGGAAAGAAGGAGCTCACGACATAGAACAATCTGATTCGAACGGAATCGCAAATCGTCGCTCGGAGAGGGAGAACGAGGCAAATCCCCGGGAGGGGAAAAACCAAAACGTGAAGAACAAAAACGCGATTCGATCCAAATTTCAGCCAACAAAGAGGAGGGGAGAAATTGATCCTTGGATTGCTACTAGATGATGAATTGTGTAGCACTCTGTGTCGGGTTACAAGCCACTCCTCGCAGTACAAAACGCGGATGGCGAAAAGCTCAAGAACAAGAGCCAGTCTCTCCTCTCACCCTAGCCTCCTCTCACCTAAACCAAATGAGAGTGACACCTCCAAGGATAGCTGCCCTAGCAGCCCCTTCACATATATATAGGCGCACGTCCGAAGACCAAAATGCCCGCACATGAAGCACTCAACCCAAATACCCCCAGGGGTAAAACTGTCCAACGCTAGCAGTTTTCATCCGACGACCACGCCCGCACATCCGGTAGCTTCGCCTCGACGCGACCTCCCTGATGCCACCACGTGCCGTCATGTCGACCACCGCGCCTTCCTCGTGGATAGCTTCGCCGCCGCGCCAGCCTCTCCACGCCGCCACGCGTCGACCGTCCTTTTGGACCTTCCCCCGGTTTTGAGGCCCAAACCGGAAAACCTGCCAACCCAGGTTTTGAGGCCCAAACCTGGAAACCGTCCATCTCGAGTTTTGAGCCCCAAACTGAAACCGGCAACCCAGGTTTTGAGGCCCAAACCTGGAAACCGTCCACCCGAGTTTTGAGGCCCAAACTCGGAAACCGTCGATGGTAGCTTTTTGAGGCTCAGCTACCGAACCCGCACCGTAGACGGGATGTGGTTCGCACACCCCGACCACCGGCACCGATGCCGATGCATGTCTAGCCTCCACGCCGGGCACAACGCCTTCGCCTTCCTTCTTGACTTGGCCGACGGCACTTGCGCCGCACGCAAGCCCGTGTCCGACCTCCCGCCAAGTGCCACGACGCCATCGTCTTCGTCCCGACTCGGCCGATGCATCGCACATCCCCATGTGCTCTCGCTCGCCGATGCCACGTGCCAGCTACCACAGCTGGTCCTCTGGCCCTCTGGTCTGTCAGTCCAAGCCTCACGTCCGCCCTTCACCGCTCTGGGTACATCGGCATGGCACGTCCGCCGCACGGCATGCCCATCCTTCACCGCTCCCGGTCCGTCGGCACGGTACGTCTCTACTTGACCTTCACCTCGCCATTGACCACTGTATCCGAGCTCCACACCTGCACATCAACACAGCCAAGAGACACATGTTGCACACACACGCCAACACAGAAACACACCACAACTCAACGCCACCGGTTAGTCATAAACATTAAGCGCATAGCTAGATATGGACTAAACCGGGAAAAAGCCTCAAACCTTCCTCATCAAAGTCAATCATTCATCATATATGTTCTCAATCTCCCCCTTGATGAATGCATTGACTAACAAGAAAACCAAAAAGGAAGGGTTTGAAGGCAAACCTCATTCAAGTGCCAAAAAGCCAATAAAAAGCAAACACAAGGCCACTTGATATGAGGAAGGGTCATGAACACTCCAAATAAAAGCTCTCGGTCCCAAAAGAAACGGGAAAAGCGGGCAAAGCCTCCACACAACCGAAGAGTCAAGATAAAACAAGAGTTTCATGAAATCCCAAAAAGGTACTCAAAAACCAATCTCAAATAAATTGTCAAACAATCATCACAAAAGAAACCAAGGTACTTATCCACTTGGGTTCACTTGGGTCGAAATTTCTCCCCCTTTTTCTCCCCCTTGATGATTGAATTGACAAAAACTAGGCACAAGAGATGGTTTGAGATACCAAAACCGAAAACTTGGTCCCCAAAGATATGGGCAACGGCTCAACGCAACCAAGCAAAGGATCGGAGCAACAACTCATAAAAGAGCAAAACTTGATCACACAGAGCGAAAGACTTGGTTCCCAAAGACATGGGCAACGGCTCGACGCAACCAAGTCAAAAATGAGCTAGTCCTCAAGAAGAGGCAGAAAATGGCTCAACACCACTAGCTCAAGGCTCGACACCAATTGAGGCTGAAACAACGCATAAGAATGCAAAACTGCTAGTCCCTCAAGATAGAGGCACAGAGGCTCAACACAACTAGCAGAAAAACTCGATACTAATCACAAACAGCCAAGAATTGGTTAAAACAGCTAGTTCCTCAAGACAGAGGCACATAGGCTCGACGCAACTAGCTGAAGGCTCCAAACCAAATCGAAAATACCAAGCAAAAACTGCTAGTCCCTCAAGACAGA
Organism: Coix lacryma-jobi var. lacryma-jobi; assembly: GCA_009763385.1. Taxonomy (NCBI): domain Eukaryota; kingdom Viridiplantae; phylum Streptophyta; class Magnoliopsida; order Poales; family Poaceae; genus Coix; species Coix lacryma-jobi. The sequence goes on from CM019829.1 coordinate 115,876,055, forward strand.
GGCAAAACGGCTCAACACGACTAGCAAGCTCGATACCGACTGAGAAAACACAAAGAGAAGCTCAAAATCAAATGGAGCACAACCACTCGGAGCACGCGGAGAAGCAGCAAGACAAAAGTCACTCCCCCTGAAAGCAAGCCTATATACAAAAGCTATGCAACAAAGCTCGTGACACTAATTACACTCCATACCAAAAGATGGATACTAATTGAAACACATAAAAGAGCTATTCCAAAAGAAGAAGGACATAAAAGAGCTAAACTCCCCCTAGCTCAAAGCTCTCCCCAAAATGCATGACTCTCCCCTTTGTGCCAACACTCAAGCTCCCCCTTGCAAACAGCTTCTCCCCCTTGACAAAAGGGAACATGTTGAGGGGTTTTAACATTTCTCCACAAAGTTGACACAAACACAAGACAAGTCATCAACCAAAAGCATTGAAAGTGACCACAAAGTGTATCGGAGCTGGGGGTATGTACACTAAGCTAAAAAGCATGATATGCACAATGCAACAGCTTCAAGTGTATAGCAATCAGAATGAAAAGATGCTCAAAAGGGTGCTGCCCTGAAAGTGTAGCAACCAATACAAATGCTAGCAAAGGCTCAAACTGATCAAATGAATACGAAATATGAACAAATGAGCAAATGAGCAGTTTTAAGCCCTTTGAAAAGGAGTTCACCACTAAAATAGCACTTAGCATGAATAGACAGGAAATCCAGCAAGTGCTAACTTAAGTATAAAAGGTGAACTACCCCTAGCAAAGTTCAACCATCATGCCATAGAATGAAGCATAAACTTGTGTTATTTTTCATATTTTATCGGAGATTGCAGCGGTATTAACACAAGTTCAAACTAAGGCATGTGATTGCGAGAGGTTGAAAGCATGGTCATTGCCTAACTTTTCAACCGGGCTAAGCCTATGCAAGAAAAGCAATCGGAAGCTTAAAGCACCGATTTCGGTCTTACACTACACGGCTCAAGTTTAACTCAAAAGTGCAATGAGAAACAGTCTCGATACCGTGAGGTGCTGACACATGCAATCCCATCTCGATCTTTTCATTTCACTTAGACTTGGATCAAATTTTAAGCACAGGGTAAATATGAACAATCCAAGCAAGTGAATGACTCAGTGCAAGAGACATAGCAACCTAGCATACAAAAGATAGCACAAATGATCTCAACACATCCTACCCATGCTAGTTGCCAATCTCAATGGTGAACAAATTAAAAGTTTCATAGTTGAATAGTCAAGTTCACCATTTGTCAAGAATAGCTTAGCTCATAACATGTATCAAGTGATCAAAAAGAGCCTAAGCTACAAGCATCATCATGAATAAACAGGGCATACCAAAAAGAGCATAATCTCATTCTCATTAATATATACATGAAGCTCTAAAATGCAGGATATACATGATGAAATGCATGCAAAAGCTAGCCTATAAGGAACGAAGCAAAAGCTAGCCTGAAAAGAATGTCCCAAAACAAAAGGGTATCGGAGACGTCAACCTATGAACCAACAAGCAAAATGCTTCCCCAACTAAAAGGGAAACACACACAAAACTCACAAATAAAGAGCCATGAAGCGCTCGAGCGACAGTCAGCAAAATCCACATTGAAAAGACCACACAACAAATAGAGGTCAAGGAAGAAGAGTACCAAAACCCGAACTCAGAAGTGTGTCGGAGGTACCTCATGAAGCGCATGACCGCCTGCTGGTGTGATACCTGAGGGGACGCCTGAATCTGCTGAACTCCGGGGCGCCTGCCTTGCCGAAGTCATCTCCCCCTCGCCTGATGCTGTCGCTCCCACAGGTGCAGCTACTGCTCACTAGAGAGCTGCTCGAACGAAACCCCAAGTCGTGGCAGAAGTGGGATCGGGTCCGTGAGCCGAAGTGCTCTCTCCAGGCTCCTGTTCTCCTGCACACTCAAAGGCAGAAGAAACACAAGGCGTTGTCTCGTCCAGTGTGACCTCAAGGTCTCTACAAAAACGGTTAGTCACATAATAAGCAGAAGGTGAACTCTCAACAAAAGGAGATCTACCTATGAATGATACCGCAAGGAGATCTGAACTCAAACTAGTCAAGACTACCATGCAACAGGATAAAGCACTGTATAGCAAAATGCAGCCTAAAGACATGATCAACCCAAACATAGCCTAAGCCTCAACACATGCTACAATGCAAGATAATGATAGCGATAGATCCAAAAGCATGTAACATGATAAAATCGTGGAAAGGCTAGTGCTCAAACTAATCATATCAACAGGATACATGTAGCTAACCAAAACTAGCACCTGAAAAGTGATACCTAATGAACATCATACCACTACAAATCCAGCTCATGGAGAAATATGGAAAAACATGGCACAATGTTCATGAGGATCACAAACTAGCATAAAAAGTGGAATAGCCACCAAAACTATACACAAAGCTAGCATGACATGATATACAAGGGATAGCACATGCTAGACTAAACGAAACATGACACAAAAGAAAATGTACATGCACATACTATACAAGTGAGCACATGAAAGACCATCTCATACCACAAGACATAGATCATGGATGTACAAGGTATGAGTGTATATGAAAGCTCACCAGATAACAAAAGCCTCTTTGGAGGCAATTCTAAGTGGGGTGTACAGAACCATCAAATCTTGGTCATATCTAAAAGACCAAGTCCCATCAGGCGCATGTTCTCCACCCCGCATCCTCATATCTACACACAAGAGGACAAAGTATCCCAAGTCTTGGATCCCGAAGGGTTAGCACGCATATACTTGGGAACCCAAGAGTTGGTCACAAAACTCAACTTATTTTGTGGGTTAGCAAGATGCAAATGTTGGTTCAAATGCAATTGTGAAACACCCTTGGAAGCATTCCTCAAAAGGACAACTCGAGGAGAAGAACGAGTCGTACCACGGGAAAAGATGCAAACATCTTCAAAGGTTTTTGTAGAAGAACCAATAGAAGCATCATGAAAAGCATGACGTGGACCGAGAGAGGAAGCACTAGAAGCATGTCCACGACCATGACCTATCCCACTAGAAAAGGAGTCATAAAACCCATCAACAAAAATGGGCTTCTTACTAGGAGCACAAGCGTTCATGCCATGGGAAGGGCTATGAACCACCATCTTCCTAGAAGAACGAGCTTGGCGCAAACGTTTGGCACGCCGATAGCAAAAGCTTTCTTGATGCCCATCTTTCTCACAAAAAGAGCAATGGTACCAAGGCCTACTGGAAAGCACACCATTCTCCGACAAGTGAGAAGTCCCTTAGGACTTAGAACAAGAAGCATCAACTACCAACTTGGTGCCAACACTTGGAGCACACGTGCCATGGGAAAGGCTATGCGGCTTCCTAAAAGCCTTAGCTCAAATACGTCGCTCGTGCTTGACACGGCGAAAACAAAAATCGAATGAATGTCCATCCTTCTTGCAAAAGGTGCAATGGAAAATCGGATTGGGAGCACGATTTCCAAAAATGAGAGAAGCACCCTTGTCATGAGAAGTCCCTTGGACATCACTCGAAGAAACAACAAGGTTAGGAGTAGCTATGAAAGAGCTATCCGAAACCTTGACACTAGTGCTAAGGTCAATAGACTCACGCGCAACACAAGAACTCAACTCCGGTTGCAAAGAAGCAATTTTAGAAGCATCAACATCGGAGTTGCAAGAAGTGCGTGAATCAAAAGACTTAGCACAAAGACTCTTGCATCTTTTGGCTAAAACCTCATTCTCAAACATGAGGCGATCACAAGTACCACAAGGAGTGTTTCTCAAATTTTCCATCTCCTTTTCAATGCACTCGGCATATGTGGTAAGCAAGAGCTCAATCTCCTTCTCAAGGTTGGCACTCATATCATTGTGCTCAACCAACTTAGCGCTCATATCATCGCGCAAAATCTTCAAAGCCAAAACTTCTTTTTCTAAATCAATGCAAGATGTGCAAATGAAATCGGTGGAAGAAACATCACCATTCACATCAAGCAAAGAATCATGAATAGCACAAGAAGTAAGGCAAGCATTCTTATTCACGGAGCATGAGCTACAAGGCTTAGAATTTATATCAGCAATTTCTGCCCTAGCATGCTCAAGTTCATCTACACATGTGGTGTGAGTCAATTTTAGTTCATTAATTTCAGCATGCAAAGACTCACAAAAAACACATGGTAACAAAGCATTTGACTTAAGCAAGGCTAATTCAGTTTTAGCACAATCGAGGTCCTTGCGCAAGTCAATGCAAACTAAACATAGTTTGGAAGCATTTGATTTCGACAATTCATTCTCAGATTTTAAGCTAGCAAGAGAAAATCCTAGCTCATCATTCTTCCTAACCATGTCACTACAAGAGGTGCAAGGCAAAGAGGGTCTAGACTTCAACCTAGCAATGGAGCATTTCAACTTCTCATTCTTTCTAAGCAAGATAGCACAAAGCTCATCATTCCTAGTGCAAGACTCATATAGGTTGTGCAAGGTCACAAGACCACAAGCAAGTGTACCTCTCTTGGCCTTGCCAAGTTGACATAGGAGATCCTCCGGTGAAAGCTCGTCATGTCATAGAAGGTTCAGCAGATCGTTCACCTCCCGATCCCTCTCATCAACTGCACTCCTCCTTCCCAAGATGTCGTCCTTGGAAACATTCAAACCAAAATACAAAGACATACTTGAAGAAGAACTTGGTGCCACTTCCAAAAGCACCGTTAGTGTTAGCTAAACAAAAGCTCAAACACCTCGACGAACAAAAGTCGAAAACACAACCGCTCTCAAAAGGTCGCCTTCACGGATCCGGAACCGGTTAAGGTAGAGAGATCCTTAACTTCCGAGAACAGGGCACCAAAGCAACGGGGCAAAACTGCACAAGCAAGCTCCTAGAACAATCGAACTTCCGATAACGGAACACCCCACTCCTATGGAGAAGAGGAAAGTGTTCGACCAAAACTACTTAGGCCAACTAGTGGCAAAAGAACCTTGGAAATATCCTTATGAAGTTAGGAAACTAACGCAATAGACGGATCTCAAATCGGAGCTCGAACGCAAAAGATACGGTCGCTAGAACAAACGAAACTCCGAAAGCGGAACACTTAACTCCTATGGAGAAGAAGGAAGTGTCCGACCAAAAATACTTTGACCAATGGTGGCAAAAGTACTTTGGAATGATCCTTAAGAAGTTAGGAAACCAACGCAACAAACGGATCACAAATCGGAGCTCGTATGCAAAAGATACGGACGAAATCAGCAAAACTGTGCAGTCGCGGACTGTCCGCTAGTTAACCGCGGACTGTCCGCTATTGAACCTCGGACAGTCCGGGAATGAGTCCCGGACAGTCCGCCGTTCAAAAAAGAAAACAGCGACCTCGCTGCCCGTGAACAGCCCCGACCCCCGGACAGTCCGGGGATAAGTCCCGGACAGTCCGGGAATGCCCAGAAAGGCTAAAAACAGCCCGTATCAAACTCAAATTCGATTGGAACTCAACCAAATCGAACGGGGCTGCAACCAAACTTCTCCCAAGTGTTCTTCTACGTGTTGGGAAGCTAATCCTAGGATATCATCGCTTCAATCCAACTAATCCATGAGAAATCCGAAGAACACTAGAAAAGAGGGAAGAACGAAGAACGAACGCGATTTCGACCCGATCTACGAGCTCTTGAGGTTAGAGAAGAAATCCTTCGGTGGAAAGAAGGAGCTCACGACATAGAACAATCTGATTCGAACGGAATCACAAATCGTCACTCGGAGAGGGAGAACGAGGCAAATCTCCGGGAGGGGAAAAACCAAAACGTGAAGAACAAAAACGCGATTCGATCCAAATTTCAGCCAACAAAGAGGAGGGGAGAAATTGATCCTTGGATTGCTACTAGATGATGAATTGTGTAGCACTCTGTGTCGGGTTACAAGCCACTCCTCGCAGTACAAAACGCGGATGGCGAAAAGCTCAAGAACAAGAGCCAGTCTCTCCTCTCACCCTAGCCTCCTCTCACCTAAACAAAATGAGAGTGACACCTCCAAGGACAGCTGCCCTAGCAGCCCCTTCACATATATATAGGTGCACGTCCGAAGACCAAAACGCCGCACATGAAGCACTCAACCCAAATACCCCCAGGGGTAAAACTGTCCAACCGTAGCAGTTTTCATCCGACGGCCACGCCCGCACATCCGGTAGCTTCGCCTCGACGCGACCTCCCTGATGCCACCACGTGCCGTCATGTCGACCACCGCGCCTTCCTTGTGGATAGCTTCGCCGCCGCGCCAGCCTCTCCACGCCGCCACACGTCGACCATCCTTTTGGACCTTCCCCCAGTTTTGAGGCCCAAACCGGAAAACCTGCCAGCCCAGATTTTGAGGCCCAAACCTGGAAACCGTCCATCCCGAGTTTTGAGACACAAACTCGGAAACCGGCAACCCAGGTTTTGAGGCCCAAACCTGGAAACCGTCCACCCGAGTTTTGAGGCCCAAACTCGGAAACCGTCGATGGTAGCTTTTTGAGGCTCAGCTACCGAACCTGCACCATAGACGGGATGTGGTTCGCCCACCCCGACCACCGGCACCGATGCCGATGCATGTCCAGCCTCCACGCCGGGCACAACGCCTTCGCCTTCCTTCTTGACTTGGCCGACGGCACTTGCGCCGCACGCAAGCCCGTGTCCGACCTCCCGCCAAGTGCCACGACGCCATCGTCTTCGTCCCGACTCGGCCGATGCATCGCACATCCCCATGTGCTCTCGCTCGCCGATGCCACGTGCCAGCTACCACAGCTGGTCCTCTGGCCCTCTGGTCCGTCAGTCCAAGCCTCACGTCTGCCCTTCACCGCTCTGGGTACATCGGCATGGCACGTCCACCGCACGGCACGCCCATCCTTCACCGCTCCCGGTCCGTTGGCACGATACGTCTCTACTTGACCTTCACCTCGCCATTGACCACTGTATCCGAGCTCCACACCTGCACATCAACACAGCCAAGAGACACATGTTGCACACACACGCCAACACAGAAACACACCACAACTCAATGCCACCGGTTAGTCATAAACATTAAGCGCATAGCTAGATATGGACTAAACCGGGAAAAAGCCTCAAACCTTCCTCATCAAAGTCAATCATTCATCATATATGTTCTCAGCCTGCAGTTGTGAGCTATGGACCCCGTGGTGGTGGCTTTGTAGTTGAGCATTACCCCCCACCACGTTTTGAGTATCGCGATGGACGCTCTTCCCTTAGCGGACCACGTTTTCCTATACGTGGTGATCGCTTTCCCCGTAGGCGCGCTAGGAATGGTTTTGCTACTAACCGTTCATTTGAGCAGCCGGCCCAACACTGGTATAATTCCCATTTCACTCACCCTAGTGTTGGACCGTATGCTCACTCTATGTCTTTTTATTGATGTAGGTAAAACGATTGGAGAACGTTTGGTTGGTGGATTCCGGGTGCTCAAGGCATATGACCGGAAATGCCAAGTGGTTCTCCAGTCTTAGTCCAGTTGCCGGAAAGGAGTTTAACACCTTCGGCGACAATAGCAAAGGTAAAGTGTTGTCTCGTGGGTCGGTGCGAGTTAATGAGCACTTTGTGTTGCGTGATGTTGCTCTTGTTTCTAACTTGCATTTTACCCTTCTTTCTGTTTCGCAACTTTTCGATGATGACTATGAGATTCGTTTTAAACCGAATCTCAGTCGTATTTTAGATCCTCAGGGCAATCTTGTATGTTTGATTTCGCCCTTTGGGAAAGTCTTTCGTGCGAACTTCTCGGAGTCGTTTGGAATTTCTCGTTGTCTTTTGGCTGGACCTTCCTCCTCTGATCTTTGGAAGTGGCATAGGAGACTTGGTCACCTGAGTTTCGAGTTGTTTGCAAGGCTTAGCTCACTTGGCCTAATCCGAGGATTGCCCAAGTTGTCCATGGAGAAGGATCTTGTTTGCCATTCTTGTAGACATGGGAAGATGGTTGTCGCTCCCCACCATCCAGTGACTCAGGTCATGACTAAGCGCCCTGGAGAGCTTTTACACATGGACCTTGTTGGTCCGGCTCAGGTGAGCTCGGTTGGGGGGAAGTGGTATGTGCTTGTTGTTGTTGACGATTTTTTGAGATATTCGTGAGTTTTCTTTTTAGCTAAGAAAACCGAGACTTTCTCTTTTGCCCGCAATCTGATTTTGCGTATTCAGATTGAGTTCCCTATGAACTCAATGCGATCTATTCGAAGTGATAATGGTTCCAAGTTTAAAAACTCGGATTTTGAAGAGTTTTGTAACTCTTTGGGTTTAGAGCATCAGTTTTCTTCTCCCTACACACCGCCATAGAATGGTGTTGTAGAAAGAAAGAATCGGACCCTTGTAGAGATGGCCAGGACGGTGCTCGATGAGCATAGGACTCATAGGCGGTATTGGGCCGAGGCTATGAACACTGCTTGCTATATTTCCAATCGCATTTTTCTTCGAGCTTTCTTGAAAAAGACTTCTTATGAGTTGCATTTTGAAAGACAGCCCAAAGTGAGTTATTTTAGAGTTTTTGGTTGCCACTGTTTTATACTCAAGAAAGGCAACCTGGACAAATTTGAGTCTCGTTCTTCTGATGGTGTATTTTTGGGTTATGGCACTCATACTCGCGCGTATCATGTACTTAACCTTGATACTAACCGAGTCATAGAGACATCCGATGTCACCTTCGACGAGACCATGGTTTGTCCTTCTTCTAGATTTGAGCGTGCAGGTGATCATGAGGTTGGCGAACCTCTGTTTGATGATGAGGACGAGGGTGCTGAAGGGATGGATGATCCAGCACCACCTCCACCTGTTGTGCCGCAAGCATCGGCTTCTACTATGACGACTCACGGACCCAACCCCTCTTCATCGACTACTTGGGGGCCGTGGGATCCGCCACATCGGGCTGTACCTTTTGTACCCGAGGAGGCACCAACTGCTATTGAGGGGGAGGTTTCTTTAGCTCGGGAGGCGCCACAACACATTTAGCGCCAACACCCGCCTCAACAGATGATCGGCAACATCCACGAACGCGTCACTCGGTCTAGGTCACAACAAATCTCTCACTTTGCTCATTCTGCATTTGTTGCTGATTTTGAAACCCGAGATGTTGGACACGCTTTATCTGATCCGGATTGGGTCAATGCGATGCATGAGGAGCTTGAAAACTTTGAGAGAAATCAGGTTTGGGTTCTTGTTCCTCTTCCTCCTGAGTGTCACCCTATTGGTACAAAATGGGTTTTCAAAAACAAACAAGGAGAGGATGGCCACAATGTGAGAAACAAGGCCAGACTTGTAGCCCAGGGGTATAGTCAGAAGGAGGGGATAGACTATGAGGAGACTTTTGCTCCTGTAGCTCGTTTGGAGGCAATTAGGATCCTCTTGGCTTTTGCTGCATCCAAAGGGTTTAAACTTTTTCAAATGGATGTCAAGAGTGCCTTCCTAAACGGCTACATAGAAGAGGAGGTGTATGTGAAACAACCCCCCGGTTTCGAAAATCCCAAGTTTCCAAACCATGTTTTTAAACTTCATAAAGCTTTGTATGGTTTGAAACAAGCCCCTAGAGCCTGGTATGATAGGTTGAAAACCTTTTTGCTTGCTAAGGGTTTCAAAATGGGATGTGTGGATAAAACGCTCTTTCTCCTCAAGAAAGGCAATGACACTCTCTTGGTCCAGATTTATGTGGATGATATCATTTTCGGTGGTTCTTCTCACGCTTTGGTTGCCAAGTTTGCAGATCTTATGAGCAGGGAGTTTGAGATGAGCATTATGAGGTACTTATGCTTCACTCCAGAGTTTGGGATTTGGTATTCTGCTTCCTCCACCCTCTCCCTTTGCGGTTATTCTGATGCCGATTTTGCTGGTTGCCGACTTGATCGCAAGTCCACTTCTGGGACTTGTCAGTTTATTGGCTCTTCTCTTGTATCTTGGTCTTCTCGCAAGCAGTCTAGCGTCGCCCAGTCTACCACAGAGGCTTCAAGGACCGAGAAAGCACTAGCAAGGCGACCATAGGGGGGGTGAATGGGAGCTCAAAAATTTCTCTCAAAACTTTGGTCAAATGTCCCAAAATCAACCCCCAAAAGCTACGACCGAAACCGTGATGCCCACGACCCTTGGAAGAGGGTGGATGATCCCTAGGATTACAGCGAGGCACCACAAAGCGATAGCAAACCAAACGTCAAATGCACCGGCTCGAATGCGACCCCAAAAACCAAGTCCCGAACGTAGATAGACGGCTACATCGAGAAACTCCCAAATACCGATGCTAACAAGTAGCAAAGATACCTAGAGAGGTTCCTTGATCAACTCTAGGGCCAAACGAGAAGTCCGGAAACCAAGCGAGGAAGCCGGGAGAGCAAACGAACTAAACCGGAGGCTATAGCAGGATTCCGGACTGTCCGCCGACGGTCGCGGACTGTCTGCCCTGTGGCGGACTGTCCGGGCTCAGGTCGCGGACTGTCCGTCACTGTTCGTGAAAACCAACGACGGACTGTCCGCCGGTCAAAAAACCAAAACAGCGAAGCTGCAGAACAGTCCCTGGACGACTCCCGGACTGTCCGCGAGTTCCTTCGGCGGACTGCCCGCGGTTCAAAAAGAACTTGTCCGTACAAGCTGCGCAGCCACTGACTCGGCTGGAGCCCGACCCCCGGACTGTCCGCGCCCCCAGTGGCGGACTGTCCGCGAATGAACAGAGAGGGCGATTTTGATCGCCCCTCTCACGAATCTCTCCAAATTCGATCCAAATCAAAATCCCACGTTCCCAAACTTGGAGAAGATGATCACGGGGTAGTTAGGAGACTATCCCCAAGAAATCATCCGCTCAAATCGATTCAATCACCAGGAAATCGAAAGGGGAAGATCAAGAACGAAAAAGCGCCACGAAAACGAAATCAACCCGATCTACTTGTTTGTAAGGAGTTAGATAAATTCCTTCGGTGGAAATGATCTCCTTTCAAATACGAACAAGTTGATTCAAACGGATTTCGCAAAGACGCAGTAGGGAGAGAGATTGAGTGACGGGAAAATCGCGGAGAAACGAAGAACGCGAAGAACACGAACAAAACACGAATCAACACATCGATCTGCAACTGTGTGGCTACCACACGCTACAACAGTGAGGTTACGGCCTCACTTCCTCAAAATCTCCAGTACACAGAGGTATGGTTCTCTGCGGATCTCCCTAGCTACAGCAGGGGATTGGGAGAGCAGGAAACCCTAGAAGCAAAGAGCAAATGACTGAGATAGGAAGGGAGGAGGGTGTCTCCCTCTACTTATCCTAATTTCTAATTCCTACTCTACCCCTCAACTAATTACAGAGCGAACCAGCTAAAACCTAGGGTTATTCTGGACCAACTCGATGGTAGGTGGATCCGACGGCCACGCCCGCACAACTCGTAGCGTTGCCTCGACGCAACCTCCCGATTGCCGCCACGTGCCGCCACCGCTCTGCACCCCCGGTTTTGTGGCCCAAACCGGGAAACCAACCTTTTCAGCCAACCCCCGGTTTTGAGGCCCAAACCGGGAAACCAGCCCACCAGTATCTGAGTTTTGAGGCCCAAACTCAGCAAACCTGCAGCGCCCAGGTTTTGAGGCCCAAACTTGGAAACCGTCCTCAGCCCGAGTTTTGTGGCCAAACTCGGAAACCCTCAGCACCCAGGTTTTGAGGCCCAAACCTGGAAACCGTCCACCCGATGGTTTTTCATTGGTTCTACAAACCAAACCGACGCCGTAGAAGGGATGCACCGCCCGTGCACCCCGTCCACCGACACATGTCCCCAAGTCCACGACTCAGGCAACACATGACCGCAAGTCTTCGCTCGTCGCTGTCCCAGGCTGCCAGCCACCACAGCTGATCCTCGGGCCACCGGTCCCTCAGTCCAAGCCTCACGTCCACCCTTCGCCACTCTCGGTCCCTCGGCACGGCACGTCTCTACTTGACCTTCACCTTGCCTCTGATCACTGTATCCGTGCTCGACACCTGCACAACACAAGCCAAAGAACATGCGCATCATCCCAGTTGACAATCACTCATCACTCAGAGACTCGACATACACCCATGTATTCGCAATCTCCCCCTTGATGAGTGCATTGTCAACTACTCACACAAATCATACTGGAAAAAGAAGGAGGAAGAAGGAGAAAGAGAGAGAACTCAACCAAATGACCCAAAAGCATAGCAAAGCCGAAGAAGGTCAAGTGGAAAGAGCGAAACAACTTGGTTCCCAAAGACATGGGCAACGGCTCGACGCAACCAAGCAAAGCAAAGCTAGCCCTCAAGAAGAGGTAGAACAGGCTCAACACCGCTAGCAAAAACCAAATGAAAAATCGAAGCAAATGCTAGTCCCTCAAGACAGAGGCACAGAGGCTCAACACAACTAGCAAAGAAGGCTCGATAGCAAAACCTTACGGTCAACAGGAAGCAGCAAAACTCCTCCTCGAATAGTGCAAACAACCAGGAAAGCTCCCCCTTAGTTCAAACGGAGGGTAATGATTTGCAATTTCTCCCCCTTAGTTGAAAATGCACTTATCAAGAAACAATGCTCCCCCTCAGAAAATGCACCAACAAAAGTGCCAACACGCAAATTTCTCCCCTTCCAAAATGCATATGAGTCAAAATGCAAGTTAGGAGCTTCAGGAGTATACTCAAAAGAGTGCAAAGATGCTCTACAGAGTTCTGATCTGATGACTCAGAAAAATGCACAGAATGCTAGCAAAGGCTCAAACTGATCACTAAGTCTGAATTTAGAGCAAAAAGAGCAGTTTGTAGCCGAAAAAGGTATTCACCATCAAAATAGCACAAGACATGTATAGACAGGAAGTCAAACAAGTGCTAAACATGTATACAAGGTGAACTACCCCTAGCACAGTTCAATCATCATGCTGATACCAATTGAAAAATGAAGCATCTACTTGTGATTTCAAATTTTAATCGGAGTTGCAGCGGTGAAATTACACAAGTCCAGAAATCAGCATGTGACTGCGAGAGGTTGAATGCTTGTTATTGCCTAACTTTCCAACTGTGCGAAGCCTATGCATAAGCAATCAGAAGCTTAAAGCAAAAGTTTCGGTCATACACTACACAGCTCAAGTTTAACTCAAGGTGCAATGAGAAACAGTCTCGAAACTGTGAGGTGCTAACAAGCAAACCCATCTCGATCTTTTCAATTCACTTAACTTGGTTCAGATTTTAAACAGGATATGACATACCAAGCAAGTGAATGACTCAACACTAGAGACATAGCAACCTAGCATACATAAATAGCATAAGTGACTTCAACACATTCTACACATGCTAGTTGCATATCTCAATGGTGAACATTTTCAAGTTTTAAGTTCATTAATCAAATTCACCATTCAAAAATAGCTCAGCTCACAGTATGTATCAGTGATCAGAAAGAGCATAAGCTACAGCATCTACATAAAGCATCGGAGCAAAGACTACACAGAGCATAGTTACATTCTTCAGACTATATTCATGAAGCTCAGAATGTAAAAGCGTATGCTGAAATGCAAAGATGCAAGAAGAAACTAAAAGAAGTAAAACCAACTAAAAAACACAAAGTCAGTGTATCATACAAGAGTCAAACTGTTTCCCCCATCTAAAAGGGGAAACACACACCAAGCTCACCTCTCAACTGATTAAAAGTTGATTGGTCCAAAGGCTTGGTGAAAATATCAGCCAACTGATGATGAGTATCGACATGGCGAAGGTCGATATCACCCTTCTCATAGTGGTCTCGCAGAAAATGAAAGCGCACATCAATGTGTTTGGTCTTCGAGTGCAGCACGGGGTTCTTAGCAACGCTAATCGCACTCGTGCTGTCACAAAGCAATGGAACACGAGAAAAGCTCAGACCAAAATCACGCAAAGTGGCCATCATCCAGAGTAACTGGGAACAGCAGCTAGCCGCAGCAACATACTCAACCTCCGTGGTAGACTGGGCGACACTAGACTGCTTGCGAGAAGACCACGATACAAGAGAAGATCCAATAAACTAGCAAGTCCCAGAAGTGGACTTGCGCTCAATCCGGCAACCAGCAAAATCAGCATCGGAATAACCGCAAAAGGGAAAGGTTGGAGGAAGCAGAATACCAAATCCCGAACTCTGGAGTGAAGGATAAGTACCTCATAATGCGCTTGACCGCTTGACGGTGAGAGGTGTGCGGCGAAGACTGAAATCGCGCGAAGAGACACACCGCGAACTGAATGTCCGGGCGTGTCGCCGTCAGGTACAGTAGCGACCCGATCATACTTCGGTACTCCTTCTGGTCCACAGCTTCTCCCTCCTTGTCCGCATCCAGGGCCGTCGTGGTCGACATGGGTGTTGGAAGAGGCTTGGCCTCACCCATATCGAACTTCTTCAGAATGTCACGAGTATACTTGCCCTGGTGCACAAACGTTCCTTCCCGGGATTGCTTGATTTGCAACCCGAGGTAAAACGTCCACTCGCCCATCATGCTCATCTCAAATTCCCTGCTCATAGTATCTGCAAACTTGGCAACCAAAGCGTGAGAAGAACCACCGAAAATGATATCATCCACGTAAATTTGGACCAAGAGAGTATCAGTGCCTTGCTTGAGGAGAAAGAGCGTTTTATCTACACATCCCATTTTAAAACCCTTAGCAAGCAAAAAGGTTTTCAACCTATCATACTAGGCTCTAGGGGCTTGTTTCAAACCATACAAAGCTTTGTGGAGTTTAAAGACATGGTTTGGAAACTTGGGATTTTCGAAACCGGGGGGTTGTCTAACATACACTTCCTCTTCTATGTAGCCGTTTAAGAAGGCACTCTTGACATCCATTTGAAAAAGTTTGAAACCTTTGGATGCAGCAAAAGCCAAGAGTATCCTAATCGCCTCCAAACGAGCTACAGGAGCAAAAGTCTCCTCATAGTCTATCCCCTCCTTCTGACTATTTCCCTGGGCTACAAGTCTGGCCTTGTTTCTCACAACATGGCCATCTTCTCCCTGTTTGTTTTTGAAAACCCATTTTGTCCCAATTGGATGACACTCAGAAGGTGGAGACACTAGACCCAAACCCGATTTCTCTCAAAGTTTTCCAACTCCTCATGCATGGCATTGACCCAACCCAGATCCGTCAAAGCGTGTCCAACATCTCGGGGCTCAAAATCAGCAACAAAAGCAGAATGAGCAAAGTGAGAGATTTGCCTTGACCGGGTGACGCGTTCGTCGATGCTACCGATCATCTATTGAGGCGGGTGCTGGCGCTGAATGTGTCGTGGCGCCTCCCTTGCCGAAGTGGCCGCCCCCTCAACAACAGCTGGTGCCTCCCCGGGTACAAAAGGTACCGCTCGGGGTGGCGGATCCCACGGCCCCCAGGAAGAAGACGTGTCGGGGCCATGAGTCGTCGTAAAAGCTGCTCCTTGCGGCACAGCAGGTGGAGGGGGTGCTGGATCATCCATACCTTCAGCACCCTCGTCCTCATCATCAAAAAGAGGCTCACCAACCTCATGATCACCTGCACGCTCAAAACGAGAAGAAGGACAAACCATGGTCTCGTCGAAGGTGACATCGGATGTCTCCATGACTCGGTTAGTGTCAAGGTTAAGTACACGATAAGCTCGAGTGTGAGTGCCATAACCCAAAAACACACCATCAGAAGAACGAGACTTAAATTTTTCCAGGTTGCCCTTTTTGAGTATAAAACAATGGCAACCAAAAACTCTAAAATAACTCACCTTGGGGAGTTTTCCAAAACGCAACTCATAAGAGGTCTTTTTCAAGAAAGCTCGAAGAAAAATGCGATTGGAAATATAGCATGCAGTGCTCATAGCTTCGGCCCAATACCGCCTAGGAGTCCTATGCTCATCGAGCATCGTCCTGGCCATCTCTACAAGGGTCCGATTCTTCCTCTCTACAACACCATTTTGTGGCGGTGTGTAGGGAGAATAAAACTGATGCTCCAAACCCAAAGAGTTACAAAACTTCTCAAAATCCGAATTCTTGAATTCGGAACCATTATCACTCCTAATAGCTTGCATCGAGTTCAAAGGGAACTCGTTCTGAAGACGCAAAATCAGATTGCGAGCAAAGGAGAAAGTCTCGGTCTTCTCAGCTAAAAAGAAGACCCTTGAATATCTCGAAAAGTCGTCAACAACAACAAGCACATACCACTTCCTCCCAACCGAGCTCACCCGAGCCGGACCAACAAGGTCCATATGCAAAAGCTCTCCAGGGCGCATAGTCATGACCTGAGTCACTGGATGGTGGGGAGCAGCAACCATCTTCCCATGTCTACAAGAATGGCAAACAAGATCCTTCTCCATTGATAGCTTGGGCAATCCTCGGATTAGGCCAAGTGAGCTCAGTCTTGCAAGCAACTCGAAGCTTAAATGACCGAGCCTCCTATGCCACTTCCAAAGATCAGAGGAGGAAGGACTAGCCAAAAGACAGCGGGAAATACCAAACGACTCCGAGAAATCCGCACAAAAGACTTTCCCAAAGGGCAAAATCACACAAACAAGATTGCCCTGAGGGTCCAAAATGCGACTGAGATTCGGTTTAAAATGAATCTCATAGTCATCATCAAAAAGTTGTGAAACAGAAAGAAGGTTAAAATGCAAGTTAGAAACAAGAGCAACATCGCACAACACAAAGTGCTCATTAACTCGCACCGACCCATGAGACAACACTTTATCTTTGCTATTGTCGCCGAAGGTGATAAACTCCTTTCCGGCGACCGGACTAAGACTGGAGAACCACTTGGCGTTTCCGGTCATGTGCCTCGAACATCCGGAATCCACCAACCAAACATTCTCCAATCGTTTTACCTACATCAATAAAAAGACATAGGGTGAGCATACGGTCCAACACTGGGGTTAGTGAAGTAAGGGGAATACCAGTGTTGGGCCGGCTGCTCAAAAGAACGGTTAGCAGAAAAACCATTCCTAGCACGCCTACAGGGAAAGCGATCACCACGCTGAAGAAAACGTGGTCCGCTGGGGAAGGAGCGCTCACCGCGATACTCAAAACGCGGTGGAGGAAAACGCTCAACTACAAAGCCACCGCCACGGGGTCCATAGCCTACAACAGCAGGCTCCCGCCGGGCACGCTCTCTACGTGGCCTAGGCCTAGGAACTTGAGGCACTGCACCTCTAGGCCTAGCATCTCTCCTCGGAGCTCTCCTCTGCCTAGGCCTGGGAACTTGAGGTTCTGGACCTCTGGGCCTAGCAGCACGTCTCTGAACATTTGGCGCATGTACATCATGGAAAGGATGGTACATGTCCGCATTGTTCATCTCCCTTGCACGGCGCGCCTCTCTCTTGCGCCGAAAGCAGAACTCACTCAAGTGTCCATCTCTCCCACAGTGCTCACAATGGTACCTCACCGCTCTCAAAGGGGGTTGTTGGTACTCACGGTTGTGGGTGTGGATCACCTTGCCCTTCTGTGGCAAACACTCCTCCTGGATAGGTGGCATCGTATCAAGCTTGTTCTTCAAGTGATTGGGTTTGGGATGCCACACTTGGTTCTTGGGTGGAGCTCTCGGAGGTTCTTCAAACACTCCGTCCTTGGTGTTGGGCTTGAGCGGCTCTTTGGGTGGAAGCTTGGTAAGTTTGGGAGTAGTGGTGGAGTTGGGCTTCTCACATGGGTTCAGACCACTCGACTCTCCAATCTTCCCAAAAGCAGAAAGATCAACACCCGGAGCAAAACCTACACCAGGACCTCCAGCAGCACGCTTGAACTGGGAGATCATCATCCCAAGCTGCGGCTCACCACAAGACACCCATGACAAGATGGTTCGAAGGTATGTGTTTTCCTCGGTTTGCATCTTGTCATGCTTCACGTTTGCAATCTCCATCTCCAAACCCTCACACAAAGCACACCTAGTCACACAAGTGCTACCCGAGCTGGCCTCCTCAAGAGACACAATCTTGGCATTCTTCTCTGCCAACTCGGATTGCAAGACAGGACAAGTCTTGCACGCACCCAACAGCATGGGTCTAGCCCGGAGCGCATCCACCTCTCCTACCAACGCAGCATACTTGCTTCTCAAAGTGAGAAGGTCAGTCATGTGTGTGGTGCACATCTCACACTCCTCCTCATCGGTAACAACCACGGTGGACTTGACAGAATCAAGTTCCTTCACCATATCCTCCCACTTCTGCCTAAACTCCTTGCGCTCTCTAGCGGCACGCCTAAGCAACTTATCTTGACTAAGGAGCGCGGCAGTAAGTTTCTCGACCTCAGCGGAAAGCTCGTCGTGGGTCAGAGATACCTGGGAGGTGTCGTCGTCGTCGTCGTTCCGAGGAGTCTCCGGCTCGCCATCGAGGGCCATGGTGCAGAAACAGTCGTCGTCGGCGAAGAAGCAGAGGCCGTTCAGCTTGTCCTCGATCCTCTTCTTCTTCTCGGACTCGTCATCGCTGGAGGCAGTGGAGTCGTCATCCGAGTCGTCGACGTCGCTGAGCGTGACGAAGAACGCGCGCTGCTCAGCCTGGGCCTTCTCCAAGTACTTGGTCTTGATGTACTCCTTGTCGAAGCCGCCCTTCCACTTGTGCTTCGCGGGGACGTACTTCTCCTTGCGCTTGCCGGAGTCGTACATGTGCCCATGGTCCGCCTTGCCGAAGGTCTGCTTGTTCTTCTTCGGGCAATTGGCGATGAAGTGGTTAGGTCGCCGCACTCATAGCATCCTGAGCGTCCTCCTCCGCGGCGACGGTTCATGCGGTTGTTGTGGAACCGCGAGAACCGGTTGGCAAGCAAAGCCAACTCGTCATCCCCAAAGAACTCCAACTGCTCCTCTGTGACAGAAAGAAGAGAGGAAAGCGCAAAACCTCCAGAGGGGTTAGCAGAAGAGCCAGAAAGCAAAGCCATCGACGGGCCAGAAGGATTTTCATAAGAAGCCCTCGCCATGGCATCGATCTCACTGGACTTGAGCTTACTAAAGAGCTCGTCGCACGTGAGGGTCTCATAGTTAGGCGATTCGATGATCGCCTGAACCTTGGAATCCCACACCGACCGATCAAGAGTATGCAAAAGCTTCAAAGCTCTCTCATGATCGTCGAAAGGCAACAGCTCCTTGTTAGCCCTCATCCTGTTGACAATAACCTGAAAGCGAGCGAATAAACTCTCTATGCTCTCGCCAGGCATATGTCGAAAGTTCTCATACTCTCGCTTGTGCGACTCGTAGAGACGGGTTTTGACTTGAGAGGTTCCCTCATGGAAACGCATGAGGGATGCCCAAATCTCCCGAGCCGTAGCGAGGTGAGAAACGCGATCAAACTCCGTCATGCTCAAGCATGAGAAAAGAGCATTACGGGCTCGGCTATTGGCATCGTGATCATCGATATGACGCTGAGTCACATGAGCAGCCAAGACCACGTAATCAGCAGAGTTGCAAATATCCCAAATGGAAGCACCCATACTCTGCAGATAGGCCGACATGCGTATCTTCCAATACGCATAGTTCGTCCCATCAAAGAACGGCGGTTTGCCCACGCCGCGATCCATGTCGCCTTCGGTGGATCTGGAACCGGCTAAGGTGGAAGGTCCTTAACCTGCTCCGATACCAATTGAAGGACCGAGAAAGCACTAGCAAGGCGACCAGACGGGGGGTGAATGGGAGCTCAAAAATTTCTCTTGAAACTTTGGTCAAATGTCCCAAAATCAACCCCCGAAAGCTACGACCGAAACCGTGATGCCCACGACCCTTGGAAGAGGGTGGATGATCCCTAGGATCACAGCGAGGCACCACAAAGCGATAGCAAACCAAACGTCAAATGCACTGGCTCGAATGCGATCCCAAAAACCAAGTCCCGAACGTAGATAGACGGCTACGTCGAGAAACTCCCAAATACCGATGCTAACAAGTAGCAAAGATACCTAGAGAGGTTCCTTGATCAACTCTAGGGCCAAACGAGAAGTCCGAAAACCAAGCGAGGAAGCCGGGAGAGCAAACGAACTAAACCGGAGGCTACAGCAGGATTCCGGACTGTCCGCCGGTACGGTCGCGGACTGTCTTCCCTGTGGCGGACTGTCCGGGCTCAGGTCGCGGACTGTCCGCCGGTCAAAAGAGCAAAACCGCACTGCTGCTGAAGTCCCCTGGACAGTTCCCGGACTGTCCGCGAAAACCAACGGCGGACTGTCCGCCGGTCCAAAAACCAAAACAGCGAAGCTGCAGAACAGTCCCTGGACAACTCCCGGACTGTCCGCGAGTTCCTTCGGCGGACTGTCCGCAGTTCAAAAAGAACTTGTCCATACAAGCTGCGCAGCCACTGACTCGGCTGGAGCCCGACCCCGGGACTGTCCATGCCCCCAGTGGCGGACTGTCCGCGAATGAACAGAGAGGGCGATTTTGATCGCCCCTCTCACGAATCTCTCCAAATTCGATCCAAATCAAAATCCCACGTTCCCAAACTTGGAGAAGATGATCACGAGGTAGTTAGGAGACTATCCCCAAGAAATCATCCGCTCAAATCAATTCAATCACCGGGAAATCGAAAGGGGAAGATCAAGAACGAAAAAGCGCCACGAAAACGAAATCAACCCGATCTACTTGTTCGTAAGGAGTTAGATAAATTCCTTCGGTGGAAATGATCTCCTTTCAAATACGAACAAGTTGATTCAAACGGATTTCGCAAAGACGCAGTAGGGAGAGAGATTGAGTGACGGGAAAATCGCGGAGAAACGAAGAACGCGAAGAACACGAACAAAACGCGAATCAACACATCGATCTGCAACTGTGTGGCTACCACACGCTACAACAGTGAGGTTACGACCTCACTTCCTCAAAATCTCCAGTACACAGAGGTATGGTTCTCTGCGGATCTCCCTAGCTACAGCAGGGGATTGGGAGAGCAAGAAACCCTAGAAGCAAAGAGCAAATGACTGAGATAGGAAGGGAGGAGGGTGTCTCCCTCTACTTATCCTAATTTCTAATTCCTACTCTACCCCTCAACTAATTACAGAGTGAACCAGCTAAACCCTAGGGTTATTCTGGACCAACTCGATGGTAGGTGGATCCGACGGCCACGCCCGCACAACTCATAGCGTTGCCTCGACGCAACCTCCCGATTGCCGCCACGTGCCGCCACCGCTCTGCACCCCCGGTTTTGTGGCCCAAACCGGGAAACCAGCCTTTTCAGCCAACCCCCGGTTTTGAGGCCCAAACCGGGAAACCAGCCCACCAGTATCTGAGTTTTGAGGCCCAAACTCAGCAAACCTGCAGCGCCCAGGTTTTGAGGCCCAAACTTGGAAACCGTCCTCAGCCCGAGTTTTGTGGCCAAACTCGGAAACCCTCAGCACCCAGGTTTTGAGGCCCAAACCTGGAAACCGTCCACCCGATGGTTTTTCACTGGCTCTACCACCAAACCGACGCCGTAGAAGGGATGCACCGTCCGTGCACCCCGTCCACCGACACGTGTCCCCAAGTCCACGACTCAGGCAACACATGACCGCAAGTCTTCGCTCATCGCTGTCCCAGACTGCCAGCCACCACAGCTGATCCTCGGGCCACCGGTCCCTCAGTCCAAGCCTCATGTCCGCCCTTCGCCACTCTCGGTCCCTCGACACGGCACGTCTCTACTTGACCTTCACCTTGCCTCTGATCACTGTATCCGTGCTCGACACTTGCACAACACAAGCCAAAGAACATGCGCATCATCCCAGTTGACAATCACTCATCACTCAGAGACTCGACATACACCCATGTATTCGCAAGGCTGAGTATGTTGCTGCGGCTAGCTTTCATCCCAGTTGACAATCCCAGTTGCTTTGGATGATGGCCACTTTGCATGATTTTGGTCTGAGCTTTTCTCGCGTTCCTTTGCTTTGTGACAGCACGAGTGCTATTAGCGTTGCTAAGAACCCCGTGCTGCATTCTAAGACCAAACACATTGATGTGCGCTTTCATTTTCTGCGAGACCACTATGAGAAGGGTGATATCGACCTTCACCATGTCGATACTCATCATCAGTTGGCAGATATTTTTACCAAGCCTTTGGACCAATCAACTTTTGCTAGGTTGAGAGGTGAGCTTGGAGTGTGTTTCCCCTTTTAGATGGGGGAAACATTTTGGTTACTATATCATAGACTGACTCTTTTTCTTTCGTTTTGTTCTCTTTTCTGATAAGTTAGTCTTTGCATTTCATCATGCATTTTTCTTTTCAAGCTTCATGTATATAATCTTTAGAATGTGATTATGCTCTATCTAGTATGCTCCGATGCTATATGATGATACTTGTATCTCATGCTCCTTCTGATCACTGATACATGTTATGAGTTGAGCTATTTTATAAATGGTGAATTTGCTTAGTGAACATAAAACTTGAAATTGTTCACCATTGAGATTGGCAACTAGCATGTGTAGAATGTGTCGAAATCACTTGTGCTTTTCATATATGCTAGATTGCTATGTCTCTAGTTCTGAGTCTTTCATTTGCTTGGTATGTTCATATTCTGTTATCAAAATTGAACCAAGTTTTAAGTGAATTGAAAAGATCGAGATGGGATTGCTTGTCAGCACATCACGGTATCGAGACTGTTTCTCATTGCACATTGAGTTAATCTTGAGCCATGTAGTGTAAGACCGAAACCATTTCTTTAAGCTTCTGATTGCTTCTGCATAGGCTTAGCTCGGTTGAAAAGTTAGGCAATGACAAGCCTTCAACCTCTCGCAATCACATGCTGAATTTTGAACTTGTGTAATCTCACCGCTGCAACTCCGATTAAAATCTGAAATCACAAGTTTATATTTCATTCTGTTGCATGATGATTGAACTTTGCTAGGGGTAGTTCACCTTGTATACATGTTTAGCACTTGTTTGACTTCCTGTCTATACATGTTTAGTGCTATTTTGATGGTGAATACCTTTTGGCTAAAACTGCTCACTTTGCTCATATGTTCATATTTTGTATTTGCTGATCAGTTTGAGCCTTTGCTGGCATGTATGCTTATTATTGAGTCATTGGAGTTATACTTTGTAAAGCATCTTTTCATTCTATCGAGTATATTCCTGAAGCTGCTAACTTGCATTTTTGACTCATATGCATTTTGGAAGGGGGAGTGATTTCCTTGATAGTGCATTATCAACTAAGGGGGAGAAATGTCAAATCATAAAGGGGAAATCATATCACTGTTTGAGGGGGAGTTTGCTCGTTTGATGAATTTTGAATTTTTCCATTTGGTATGGAGCATTTTTCCAATTGGACCGAAGCAATTTTATGCTAGTTGTGTTGAGCCTCTGTGCCTCTATCTTGAGGGACTAGCAGCTTTGCTTTGTGAAGATGTTTCTCAATTGGTATCGAGTTTTTCTGCTCTTCAGTCGGTATTCTTCAGTTGGTATCGAGCTTTCTCGTTAGCGGTGTTGAGCCCGTTCTGCCTCTTCTTGAGGGCTAGCTCTATTTTGCTTGATTATCAACTGATATTTCAATTGGTATCGAGCATTCCTGCTAGCTTTGCTTTGCTTGGTTGCGTCGAGCCGTTGCCCATGTCTTTGGGGACCAAGTTGTTTTGCTCTTTCCACTTGACCTTCGACTTTGCTATGCTTTTGGGTCATTTGGTCGAGTCCTCTCTCCTTCTTCTTCCTTCTCCAATTCCATTATGATTTGTGTGAGTAGTTGACAATGCACTCATCAAGGGGGAGATTGCAGATACATGGGTGTATGCCGAGTCTCGAGTGATGAGTGATTGTCAATGGGTTTGATGCGCATGTTCTTTGGCTTGTGTTGTGCAGGTGTCGAGCACGGAGACAGTGATCGAAGGCAAGGTGAAGGTCAAGTAGAGATGTGCCATGCCGACGGACCGGGAGCGGTGAAGGGCGGACGTGAGGCTTGGACTGAGGGACCGGTGGCCTGAGGATCAGCTGTGGTGGCTAACAGCCTAGGACAACGACGAGCGGAGACTTGCGGGGCATAGTGTTGCTCGGGTCGAGGACCTGGGGACATGTGTCGGTGGACAAGGTGCACAGGCGGTGCATCCCCTCTACGGCTTGGTTTGGTGGTTGAGCCACAAAAAAACCACCGGTGGACGGTTTCCAGGTTTGGGCCACAAAAACCTGGGTGCTGCGGGTTTGCCGAGTTTGGGCCACAAAACTCGGGCTGAGGATGGTTTCCACGTTTGGGCCTCAAAACCTGGGCGCTGGCAGGTTTTTGAGTTTGGGCCACAAAACTCAGACGATGGACGACTGGTTTCCCAGTTTGGGCCTCAAAACCGGGGGTTGGTCGTGAAGGCTGGTTTCCCGGTTTGGGCCTCAAAACCGGGGGCGAGGTCCGAGAAAAGGACGAGCATAGCGGAGGCGGCACGTGGCGGCAATTGCTGAGATTGCGTTGAGGCAACGCTACCAGTTGTGCGGGCGTGGCCGTCGGATCAGCATCTTCTTCGAGTTGGTCCAGAATAACCTTAGGGTTTAGCTGGTTCGCTCTGTAATTAGTTAGGGGTAGAGTGGGAACTAGAATTAGGATAAGTAGAGGGAGACACCCACCTCCCATCCTATCTCAGTCATTTGCTATTCTCCACTTAGGGTTTTTCTGTTCTCCCACATCCCTGTTGTAGCTACTGAGATCCGCAGAGTCGGTGAACAATACCTCTGTGTATTTGCTTTTTGAGGAAACGAGACCGTAATCTCGTTGTCTCCTCGTGGGGACGAATTTTGGCCGGCAAATTCATGGTTTGATTCGCGTTCTTGAGTTGTTCTTCGCGTTCATCTTTTCTCCACATTTTTCCCGTCGATTGTTTTCCCTCTACGTTGCTCCGTTTGCAAAAACCATTTGAATCAACTTGTTCATTACAGTGAGGAGATCACTTTCACCGAAGGAATTAACCTCAAACCTCACGAACAAGTAGATCGGTTGGTTTTCGTTTTGGATCAATTTTTCTTCCCTCCCCCCGAAATTCTTTGATTCATCGATTTGGAGATAGGTTTGAGCCATGATCTCTTAGAGGTAGCTCACTATCCTCCTTGCGACTCCTCTCACCAAGTTTGATCTTTAGAGGATTCGTTTTGGGTGAGATCGAGTCGAATCGGTGGACGAACAGCACAAAATCGGGGTGACCGGACGCTGCCTGTTCAGCGACCGGACGCTGACCCTGAGTCCGGTCGATGAACATGTTCACTATGTTTTTCTTCGTGACTTGACCGGACTCTTGATTCACAAGTGACCGGACGCACATGTCGCACTGTTCACAGTTTTTGTCTGAACTGGCCGGACGCTCAAGCCGTGACCAGACGCTCAGAGTCAGTGAGTCCGGTCACAAACAGAGAGCTCCCAAATCTGTTTTCGATCGACCGGACGCGTCCAGTGCCTACTGACCGGACGCTCCAGTGAGTCCGGTCAGTGCAGCTTCGCACGTTTTCGTCCGTGGTTCGCTCGTTCGTTGTCGGTTTTGATTTCCGACTTTTGCGTTGAGTTTTTAGAGTTGAGTAGTGTCTCGCTGTGCTTCTCAGAAGCATCCACCCTACATCTAGGGTCGTGGACATTATTTAAGCTCTAGGTTTGCTCTTGGGGTGATTCTCGGGACAGTGGCAACAAGTTTCTGAAAAGAAATTTTGAAGGTCCCATTCACCCCCCCCCCTCTAGTCGCTTTCTGGTAGCACTTTCGGTCCTTCGACAATCTTTAGATTCATCGTCCGAACTATCAGAATCCATCTCGACAATA
The DNA here is from genome assembly GCA_009763385.1 of Coix lacryma-jobi var. lacryma-jobi. Taxonomy (NCBI): domain Eukaryota; kingdom Viridiplantae; phylum Streptophyta; class Magnoliopsida; order Poales; family Poaceae; genus Coix; species Coix lacryma-jobi. The sequence continues at coordinate 115,901,631 of CM019829.1, forward strand.
TGTACGCTCGATCGATGAGTCTTATGAGGATCGTAAGGTTCTTTAAGGCGCGATTCTATTGAAACGGTCTTCTGCAAAAGCTGATTTACATTAAAGAAATCATGATGCTCGAGCTTGTCTTTGATCACCCGGCGTAGACCAGCGAGACATAGATCTGTTAGATCTCAATCGGAAATCATCAAATGAAAACATCGGTTCTTAGTTTCTTTAAAACGTTTAAAGAAGTCGACCACAGGCTCGCTACGCCCTTGTCGAACCGACGTGAGGTGTGATAACCTAGTTTCTTGAACCCCGTCATAAAAGTGATTATGAAATTTTTCTTCTAACTCGGCCCAAGAACCTATGGTGCATTCTGGTAATGACGTAAACCAGGCGAAAGCCGTACCAGTAAGAGATAAAGGAAAATGTCGTACGTTCATATAATCTAAAGTACTGGCTTCGCCCATTTGTGCAAGGAACATGCTAACATGCTTCATGGTGGTTTTACTACCATCACCACTAAACGTATAAAAATCTGGTACCCTCCAACCGTCAGGTGCTTTCATAAAATCAAAACATGAAGGGTATGGTTTTGAATAAGTGGTCCTGGTAGGCTTAAATTGGACCCCCAAACTAGTCTCGAGAGACTTAGTTATCTCTTCCTTAAACCGATTTATGGCTCGTCCAAAATTGGTGTCAGCAAGGTTAGGAGTGCCACTATGCATATGATTATGGCTCGGAGATTTCGGTGGATTTGGCAATACTGTTCCCTGTCCTCCTGAAATCATGCTTGTCGCTATGCCCTGGTCGGTCTGTGTGGTCCGACCAGTGCCACGGTGGAGACCACTGGTATACATTGATGTGCTAGCTTCACCGTGAGTGGTCCTGTCGGTATCGTTTTCTGACTGCGTTTGGCCAAACTCTGTGTGTGAGGTTTGGCCTCTGAAGAAATTAAAGGGCATACCGAACTGTGGTTGTCCGGTAGGACGATCAGGTTCAACGGTCTTACCCTCTAGTTTATCCATGCGGTCACTAAGTAATTTAAACGAACGCTGAATAGTGTTGGTAAGAGTTTTCGAAGTATCGACCAGCATTGTTGAATAATTAGCATGGGTAGGGTAAGGATCTTCAGGTACCTTGGCATTTACCTTATTAGTAGTGTCTTCAGCATCTGTGGTGGACGTAGCAGGGATGATCTCGCTGAAGTCCGGTTCCTTGTCTTGAGTGACCCTGCCGCGCCGAACCTTCGAGCAGCTTTCCAGGAAAGCCTTCAAGACGGCATCGAGCTTGGCCTGCGCTTGTTGCTTTAACTCGTTGGGGAGCTCGTCAATGGCCGTAGGACGGGCGATGTTATCCTTATCAGTAGCACCATCTTTGCCGCCCATGTTGGTAGTAGATGAAATTTCAATCATCCCCAGCGGAGTCGCCAAAAAGTGTGTTGACGTCGGAGGTGATCCGAATCACACAACAGCAGGGCTAAAACGCCCGAAGAGGTTGCAGATCAACCTGAGACAGCAGGGACCCTGGCTAAGCCGACGAAAACCGATCTAGAGACCGGTTTAAGTCGATTTAGGGTTTTAGACCATTGTGTTGATAACTCTAGAACTCCTCCCGGGGAGACCCGTCGGGGAGAAGCACGTAGAGGTTGACCTAGGACCAGCAAGGCCGCCTAGAACGCCGTCGAGCCTCGCCGGGAGACACGCCGAACAACAAAATAGAGAGAGGAAAAGGGTAAAAGGGATAGTAGATTGATTTTGATCGATTAGGGTTGGATGCCTCAATCGACCATGATCCTCTCATATATATATATAGAGGGGACTGGTCTTATCCCAATAGGAAACATCTCCAGATACGATCTCCAAGTTTCCTATTCGAACTCCATCAAAATATGGAATCCAAGAGTTCAATCCGGACTAGACAAGGTAAACCCGATCTCGCTGATCTTTGAATCGACTAAACCGACTAAATGGGCTTTATAAATATCAGCCCAAACCGTAATCCATTTGACCAAAAATCACGAAACTTTAGCACAAGCTAGATATGTAAGTTATCTACGACTTTTCTATAGACAAGTTTCACAGAAATGGTTGCTCTCTGTTTATGCCTAGATCAGATTTTGTGAATGCAATTGTTTCACCATGTTAACTAGCGAATCATACTGAGATATTTAAATATGATTTGTAGGAAATTTCATAAGCTTTCCAAAATGTCTTGTTGTGTGTCATTTGGAGTTGTGTAGCTCTAGCTGTGATTTAATTACTTAGCTCCTGTGTGTATGTCCAGTTTTGCTGAAAGGCTGCAGAGACAGTTTCTATTGTGGTAATGACTTCGTGTTGTAGATATTGTTTTCTGTAGATGTGGTCTATGCAAAAGTTGTAGATAACTTCTTAATCTTGCTTGTCAGCAAATTGCATGGCCATAGGCTTAATAGTTTAAGAGATATGGCTATTGCAAGTTGGCTGTCAAGGTTTGCCTACATTCTGTCCAGATCTGAATGATGGGCTTGTTTCACCTAGTTAACTTGTGATTCATGCTTAGGTGATTATAGAGTATTTGTATTTATTTTAATAATCTTTCTAAATTATTTTAGCTCATGTCCATTGGAGTTATATAACTTGAGTTATGACTGTTTTAGTACAGATGGCTAAATCTGTCCAAGTCTGGACAGAGATGCCTATTTATGTTAATTAGACCTTGTTAACTTGTGAATCATCTTAATATGATTATAGATTATTTGTATAAAACTTAATAACCTTTCTAAAAAGTCTAGGGTCAAGTTCCCAGGTGCTATAGATCTTTAGTTATGGTTGTTTTAAGTTACTGTTGTTGATGTGTGGCTAGTTCTGTCCAAGTGTGGACAGAGCTCCACTAATCATATTGTTTGACCTTGTTAATGATTGATTCACCTTGAGCTAAAAATAAGAAAGATTTAGATAATCTTGTAATATTTCTAGAATGTCTACTTGCATGCTCATGTGATGTTTATGTTGTGAGTTATGCTTCTCTGAAGCCCTGTCGGTCCTGCTGTCCAACAGTTGGACAGAGCTGCATAGTTATCTGTTTTTGAGTTATATAACCTTTGAATTTGCTCTTATGGTGAATAACAAAGTTGTAGGCAATTGAGTTAGATTTCCAGAAAGCCTTATCTCACCTTGTTTGGAGATCTGTAGCTTGAGTTACAGTCAAAAGAGTGGACTGCTGTCCTGCTGTCCAAATCTGAGTGTTTGTGTTTGATTGCTTAACTTGGCTTAAGTTGATTAGGTGAACTTAGTGACCAATTTAAAAGTGTGCATAACCTGTTGGTTGTTGTGTGCTTTGGTGTGTGCTAAGCTATCTTAATTGTTTGCATGAATTTTTTGCTAAGTGCTTGTTAGTGGTTGCTTGTGATATGTGATCAATATATTACTTCGGTAGCATTCATACATATGCATTGTGCATCTCATATCTAGGTTCGCTAGATGGAAGAACGTCAAGCGAAGGACGTCGTGATGGAGCCAAACCTCAGGATGATGGTTTGGTGGTCGCCCAGAGATGATGGTGTTGGCGAACCCCACAAGTTCCTAGAGCGGTGATGTTCCCGAAGTGGTGCCATCTAACACTAGCATAAGTGTTGTTCCCAGGCAAGCCCCGGAGCATTCCCCTCCTATGGTTTGCAAATGAATTACGAAATTAACTTGATTTGATTGTTGCATTAAGTTATAGGAGTTGATTGATACCGTTGGTGCATTATTTATTTATCCTTGTCCACCTACAATTATTATCTTGATATCCCTGTAAGTCTAGGCCGTTATATGCTTAGTCTGCTTAGACCGGTACAAGTCAGGTGATTTCCTGTCTCCCGCACATAGGTGGATACTGATCATGACTAGCCTGGTGCTATCATGGAAATAACCATGTGGTAATTAATTTGAGACCGGGCGGGATGTAGGAGCAGCAGGGCATGGGTCCTGTGTGCTGGTAGTCTCCCGTCTGTGTCGATTAGGATCCGACGAAGGCACACCTCAGTCATTTGAACGCGTCAATCACTTAACGGAGTAGGTCGGAGTACCTCCCGTGAAGCCGAGTAAGGCTATTCGAGGCGGTGATGGAGATGTTGACGCCTAACACCTAGGGCCTTATATGTACCGTGGGCAACTATTCTGAGCAACCTGGCATGGTCCGTGGACAAGCGGGGCCTGATTGACCTGGCATGACCGTGGGAAGTTATAGCTTGAGCGACCTGGCATTGAGATAACCCCCGGTTTAGAAGGGCCCATGACCGTCCCGCGCGTTGTGTTCTCGAATTTCCTGAAGTGGTCGCCGACGGCTGCCTGACAAGGTGTGATCGGGCGAGTGTGCGACATTTTATCCCCAGCTGGGTAGGAATCGATTATAATCGCCATCGCTCCTGGACAGTGAGTAACTTGACTGGGCATGTGTTACCATAGTAACTTATGGAATTAAAGATGTTTATGGTACTGAATCTGAAAGGCTATTGATGAGATAGTCACTCTTGCTTGATTAATTAGTCAAGTGCTTGCTCTAGATCAGGTGCAAATCTAGTTAATCAGGTTGATTACATAAAATTGACTGCTAATACTCTAATGATGATTATTTAATAATGAAAATGCTTTTATGCAAAAAGGTAAGTATAGCCAACCCCAGATATAGCCTTGCATACTCCTTGGTGTCACTTTATTTCTGGTTTATGACGGGTAAGTCTAGCTGAGTACATTCGAGTACTCAGGGTTTATCCCACCTTGTTGCAGGTGAAGGTTAGGCCTGCCGAAAGGTGATGGCCAGTGCCGGTGGGCTCGGCAGTTCCATACTTCTTCTCTTATGCTGTTGTTGGAGGATGTCACTCAAGCTAGCAAAGTATTTCAACTTATGTTATGGTATTTATTTCAAAGCTATGTTGTTTCTTCTGAATTAAGTGGAACTCAACTTGTATTATTAATTGTGAACCCTATTGTAATCTTATTTCCGCTGCAAAGCTCCGTGGACATGTGAGAACACAAGGTTGATATGTGCCCTTGTGGTTCCCTTCCTGAGTGATGAGTGATCGATCAACGGGCAACATGTCTCTTGGCTGTGTTGATGTGCAGGTGCGAAGCTCGGACGGTGGTCGAAGGTGAGGTGAAGGTCAAGTAGGGACGTGCCGTGCCGACGGACCGGGAGCGGTGAAGGGCGGACGTGGAGCTTGGACCGACGGATCGGGAGACCTGAGGACCAGCTGTAGTAGCTGGCACGTGGCGTCGACAAGCAAGAGCACATGGGGATGTGCGGTGCATCGGCCAAGTCGGGAGGAAGGTGATGGCGTTGTGACACTTGGCGGGAGGCCGAGAAGGATGGCGAAAGCACTGTGCCCGCCGTGGAGGCTGGACATGCTCCAGCATCGGTGCTGGAACTCAGGGTGTGCGAACCACATCCCGCCTACGGCACGGGTTCGGTAGCTGAGCCTCGAAAAGCTACCCTTGACGGTTTCTGAGTTTGGGCCTCAAAACTCGGGGTGGCCGGTTTCCGAGTTTGGGCCTCAAAACTCGGCGTGGACGGTTTCCAGGTTTGGGCCTCAAAACCTGGGCGCGCGGGTTTCTGAGTTTGGGCCACAAAACTCAGCCTGAGGACAGGTTTCCCGGTTTCGGCCTCAAAACCGGGGGAAGGCCCAGGTTTCCTGGTTTCGGCCTCAAAACCGGGGGGAGGTCCGCAAAAAGGACGGTCGACGCGTGGCGGCGTGGAGAGGCTAGCGCGGAGGCGAGGCTATCCACGAGGTAGGCGCGGCGGTCGATTGGGCGGCACGTGGCGGCATCCTGAGGCTTGCGTCGAGGCGAAGCTAAGGATGAGGAAGGCGCGTGGCCGTCAGATCAACTATCAGCAGAGTTGGATCGGGATACCCCTAGGGTTGGCCGCTTCGCTCATGTATCTAGGGGTAGTAAGGGGATTATTGTTTTAGGCTATAAATAAGAGAGGCACCTCTCCTCTCCCTCTATCCTTGCAGTCATTTGTTCCTGAGCACTTGTTGGTAGTTCTTAGCTTCACTAAAGATAGTGCTAGGAAACTATCCCCGGTAACGGCCCAGAAATGCTTGTTGGCACTTGCTAACGTTGTTACTAGGAGTAGACTATGGAGTCTATCCCCGGCAACGGCGTCAGAAGTGCTTGAAGCAAGACCGGTCACTATACCTAAAGGAATGAAGCTAAAGCAGCTATCTACTAATGCCAAGCGGGGCTGTCAATCCTGACACTAGTAGGAGCTAGCTAGAGAGATTGCAATCTACCAGGAGGAGATTCTGCAAGTGCACAGAACTATCGTAGTAGCACTTCGCCTGGGAGTACCAGGTGTCGATTTATTTGATCCCAAGGGAAGGCTAGGGTGGTGTATGAGTCGAGTCAAGGAGGGGATGAGAGTCGAAGAAATAAGAAAAGAGAAAAGGGGAGAAGGGAAGATGAAAGGCTAGAAAGAATATATGGATGGCTAGGTAAGGATGAAAAGGATGGCTAAGGTAAGGTGGATAACTAGATGGATAAAGAGAATAGGATAACTAAGGGTAACTAAGATAACTAACTACTAACTACTAACTACTCCTAGATAACTACAAAGCAAGATAACTACGAAGCGAGATAGTTACGAAGCAAGGCAGGCAAAAGACAATAAAGCAACTAAGTTGAGTAAAGTTTTATTCCTATCTTGTCAAGTATCGAGGCGTACTAGCCTTTACAACTTACTTAGGTTGAACGCTAGCACAACGAGCCTTACTGTTAAACTGGGCCAACTACGTGGTGGAATTCAAGGCGCACAGGGCTGTCACCACCTGCTTGCTACCACAGCTATCCGGGGGTCCAGCCGTATCTGAAGGTAAGTCTATAACTAAGCACCACGCTTAAATATATTCTAACTATCTCTACCCTAGCTTTGAATAGAGACACCCTTGCGGACGTCAGAGCAGACACTTGACTTAATAAGATAAACACTAAACTAACTAAGCAACCTATTGGCAAAGATCAAACACTAAGCTCACTAGAGATTAACTACTATGGCTAAGTGAATTGAACTGTAGGATAGCTAGGCACTCAAGCAATCAATCAAGTATACCACTCAATACTGATAAGTAGAATAAAGTAATACTTGAAATGATGAACTAGAATATAGTAAATGCTTGAGTAACAAGAGCAAAACCCGAACTGGAGATGAAGGAAGACTCTTCCCAGCTCTAGGACCGATCACTCGCACGCCTCTACTCTTGAGCTAAGCCTTGAGCAGCGCTACCGCGAGGGCGAAGATGCCTTCCTCTACTAGCTACCTACTTGCCTAAGCTCTCTAAGCTTCTAACCTAACTCTCACTTGCTTCTCTTGCTTGTGTGTTGCTCATGGATGGTACTATGTGATGGGGTAGTGTCACCAGGGGGGTATTTATAGCCTTGTGGAGTGAGGGGGGTTCTTATAGGGGGCAGCCACCCGACCTAGGGTTAGGTCAGGTGGCGGGCGCCACCCCCTACTGGCGGCCGCCAGTCCCCTGGCCGTTGGATGAACTGCCTCTGCTTCAACGGCATCCAGGTGGTTGTCCAAGGCGGTTTGGAGGTCGGTTGCATGTCCTAGCAACCGACATTCAGCCTTGATCCACGCCACTCCTCCCTGAGCCGTCCGATGCCACTGACCTAGTGACCAAGGGCCAAGATTTGGCCCTGGGGAGGTCACACGGATCGGTGACGTGGCAGAGATGGAACTTGGGGCAACCCAAGTGGCGGGCGCCACTTAGAGCTGGCGGGCGCCACCTAGGGGTGGCGGGCGCCACACCTCTTAGGCCCATTTGGGCCCTGCTGAGTGGGCTTGTCTCCTGGTGGGTCCATATGTCCAAATTTGGTTCAAATCCTGCATTCAAATAGAATTCTATGGACATGTGGAATTTGGTTAGTTTGAAACCTATTTGACTACATTTCATGCCTTTTTGGTGGACTTTAGGGTCAATTGTTGATGGTAAAACAGGTGTTTAAGGACCGTCAACAAGCTCCCCCAAGCTAACCTGTTGCTCGTCCTCGAGCAACAATGCGGTTTAAGCATTGAGTATGAAATGGATAGCAACTTAAGATGTCTGCAAGTGCATATTGTATAGTGAGAAATAACTTAGCATATATCATTAATCATAGCAATGTGGGGCTTTATAGCTTTTCACTTCAAACATGCAAGAGTGAAATAAAGCAGTAGATAGGAAACTTTTATCTTGCTTAGGTTTGACTAGGATTCTGTCTGGAGGTTTTTCAAGGTTTTCAAAAGATAACAACTTGCTTAAGTCCTCCAAGATTCACTCAATCACTCAATGGTGTTTAAATCCTCACTTAGGCCAAAATGTAGCCTCTCCTATTTCTAAAGAATGATATGTGGAGTTATAGGTAGGCTAAGAACCATGAGCAAATTGCCTGATGTTTATTGCTAAGCTAGACACTCAGATCATAAGGAGCAGCAAATCATAAAAATTGATCAAGATGTGCATGTGTGGTTATGTGGAAGTGTATAGAGAGATATTTCATAATCCTTCCTAGTTAATTTCTGGGGTCTAGAGCTAATGATAATTCTCTCTTCTTTTTTTTGGATACATAGTGAGTAGACAAAAGATGTGTCCTCACATTTTCTTAGGACATAGTCCTCTTTTGAGCTACTTTGCTCATTTTTTTTTCTTCAGGACATAGTCCTTTCTTGAACTACTTTGCTCATTTCTCTCTCTCTCTCTCTCTCTCTCTCTCTTTAGCTCTAGATTTTCCCCAGACATCTATAGGAAAGGATTTTTGAAATGAGTAGGGAAAGGGAGAGAAATGCTTATTCCCAGTGTAGGAATAAGCATAAGGCTAGCAATGGGATGTTTGGCAGGGTATTGCACATCTCCGGTGTAGAGAATAAGCAATTTATTTGGTGGTTGCAAACTTCCAAAGTGGAAAGTAGGCAATTTATGGTGGGTGTGCGTGAATCTTGATTCAAAAAGATATGATAAGCTTCTCTACTAAGATCTATGAGGTCTAACAAAGCTCAACACAAACAAAGCTCTTTGTGGTTTTGACTAATGACTAACAAATATTTGGCTGGTGGTGGGATGGCATAAAATCTAGGAGGAACTTTTAGCAAGGTTTTCATAATTTTTTTAAAAGAAATCCTCTAGATTAGGTCCTAATTTCACTTTAGCAAGTTTAAAGAATTACTCCATTTCTTACTTACTTTATTCACTAAGCATGATTTCAGTTAAAGCATGTGCAACCCACAAAAGCTACAACTTAGATAAGACCAGTTATTCAAACCATAACAATAGCATTTGCATGACATATTTCAAATCTTATTCAGGTTTCAACTTGTTTAAGCAGATGTTATCAATTTTATTCATGGAGTGGTTATTTAGGCAAGCATGTGACATTCAAAAGATATAGAATTTAAGAACTGAATGTAAAGTGTAGGCTTGAGACATACCTTATTGGAGCGGGAGTCTCCCCCAAGCTGGCTTCTTGCTTGGTGAAGGGTTCTTCTTCTTCTCGGTCGGAGCTCTTGTTCTCATTTTATTAAAAGGGAAACTATCTAATGTTGTGAAAAGGGAAACTATCCTATGATATTTTATTATTCTAACTAAGTTAACATATACCTATGCATATAACTAATGATAACTGGTGATATTTTTTTTTAGTTACATGCATGACATATGTTATTTATTTGAAAAGGGAAAATTGAAGGGAAAAATTAAAAGTAAAACCATACCTTAGGTCCATGGAGTTTCATCCTTATCGGGTGGATCTTCTTCCTTGGGCACTTCTTCTCTTAGTACTCCATCTGGTTCTTCTTCTTTTGGCACTTCTCCCTTGTTATGTGAATCACACAACTCAGGAGGAGGTGGTTCTTTTTTCTGTTCCACCTTGTTCTTGGGCGCCTCTTCTTGGTACGAACGGGTTTTGCTACCTGCATGTTAGCGGCATATGCGGGACCACGGGAGAAGGAGAATATTTCCTTCATCCCTCCTAATGTCATTTGAATTTTGGCACTTCCCACATATATGCAAGCATTAACAGTGTTCAAGAAGGGTCTACCTAAGATTAGAGGCACATCTTTCCTATTTCTCATATCTAGTATTATGAAATCAGCAGGAATATAGGAGCCTCTAATATGAACAGGTAAATCATTAACTATTCCTTCTACATAGCAAGTGGATTGATCAGCTAGCACAACATAGGCAGATGTGGATGACATGGGTGGAAAGAACGAGTTTTCATAAAAATCTTTAGATAGAATGTTCACACTCGATCCTAAATCACACATGGCATTTTTAAAGACTTCACCAAAGATTGAGCATCTAATTATGGGACTACCAGGATCACCCTTTTTAATAGTCATGGTTTGATCTTCATAATAGTTAAAATATTTTATTTCAACCATATTAGCAGTTTCCATGTCAGGTTTAGCAGGAATTTTGCCCGGTTCAAAAGATGGTATGATAGCAGCAAGTTGAGCTAATTGGGTTTCTAACATCTTATTAAAGCTTAATTGATTTTTCAGAGCAGATGAGAAATCTTCCAATTTAGCATTTATTTTCTCAAGGGTTTTATCATTCGTCATTAATCTCTCTTTCAAGAAATCAGTAGTTTTACCTTGTGAGTAAACTAAATTTTTCAGGAATGAGAAATTGTCAGAATTATGAAAATTAGAGCGAGGGAATGAATTGTTACCTTGAGAATTGGAGTGCTGATTCCATCCTTGATTCTGTTGACGGAAACCGTTATTGTTGTTGATGAAGTTCAAATCTTCATGTAGCTCGGGGCAGTGGCTCCCAGAATGTCCGGTTTCTCCACAGACTTCACAAGTCATGTAGGATTCCAGAGATTGGACACTCTCTTGTTGGTTCGTCTTCTCACATCTGTCTAGCTTCTTTGCCAGCAGGTCCATCTTGGCCACGATCATGTCGGCCTCCTTAAGGGAATGCATACCTCGCTTACGGGGCTGTAGTCTTTCGTCATTCCATCCTTGGTTTGACACCATCTTCTCTATGAGAGCCTTAGCATCTGCAACATTCAGAGAAAAGAATGCACCGCCGGCGGCGGCATCCAAATGGCTTCTAGAGAGAGGGGTTAGGCCATGGTAGAAGTTCTGGATCAATAGCCAGTCCTCCATACCATGGTGCGGACAAGCAGCGACATACTCTTGCAACCTCTCCCAAGCCTCGGGAATAGATTCCTCGGCTTGTTGCGTAAAGCTGGAGATTTTGTTGCGCAGAGCATTCGTCTTGCCCATAGGAAAGAATTTGGCGAGAAAAGCGTTGGAACATTTGTCCCAAGTGTCTACAGCGTTGCGATCGGTATAGAACCATTGCTTCGCTTTTCCTAGCAAAGAGAAAGGAAAGAGATGAAGACGGATGGCTTCTTGGGTTATCCCCTTAATGGTGAAGGTGCCTCAAATCTCCAAGAATTGTTGGAGATGAGCATTGGCATCCTCATAAGCCTTGCCACAGAACGGGCTAGCTTAGACCATCGTGATCAGAGCCGGTTTTAACTCAAAATTGAGGTTGGCATAGATCACGTCTGGTCCTATCGCTACATTAGTGGCAGAAGGAGCAGAAAACTCACGAATGGTCTTATTGGCCATCGTGAAGATAGAACGAGATAAGAAAGGAAGAAGTTGAAGAAGATGAAGGAAAAAGATAAGAAGAGTTAAGGAAAGAAAGAATGGGGTAAGATGGGATTCGCTAAGCGGGAGCTTAAGCGAAGATAAATTCGACACGAACTCAACCGATACACCAATTTCCTTCCCCGGCAACGGTGCCAGAAATGCTTGTTGGTAGTTCTTAGCTTCACTAAAGATAGTGCTAGGCAACTATCCCCGGTAACGGCCCAGAAATGCTTGTTGGCACTTGCTAACGTTGTTACTAGGAGTAGACTATGGAGTCTATCCCCGGCAACGGCGTCAGAAGTGCTTGAAGCAAGACCGATCACTATACCTAAAGGAATGAAGCTAAAACAGCTATCTACTAATGCCAAGCGGGGCTGTCAATCCCGACACTAGTAGGAGCTAGCTAGAGAGATTGCAATCTACCAGGAGGAGTTTCTGCAAGTGCACAGAACTATCGTAGTAGCACTTCGCCTGGGAGTACCAGGTATCGATTTATTTGATCCCAAGGGAAGGCTAGGGTGGTGTATGAGTCGAGTCAAGGAGGGGATGAGAGTCGAAGAAATAAGAAAAGAGAAAAGGGGAGAAGGGAAGATGAAAGGCTAGAAAGAATATATGGATTGCTAGGTAAGGATGAAAAGGATGGCTAAGGTAAGGTGGATAACTAGATGGATAAAGAGAATAGGATAACTAAGGGTAACTAAGATAACTAACTACTAACTACTAATTACTCCTAGATAACTACAAAGCAAGATAACTACGAAGCGAGATAGTTACGAAGCAAGGCAGGCAAAAGACAATAAAGCAACTAAGTTGAGTAAAGTTTTATTCCTATCTTGTCAAGTATCGAGGCGTACTAGCCTTTACAACTTACTTAGGTTGAACGCTAGCACAACGAGCCTTACTGTTAAACTGGGCCAACTACGTGGTGGAATTCAAGGCGCACAGGGCTGTCACCACCTGCTTGCTACCACAGCTATCCGGGGGTCCAGCCGTATCTGAAGGTAAGTCTATAACTAAGCACCACGCTTAACTATATTCTAACTATCTCTACCCTAGCTTTGAATAGAGACACCCTTGCGGACGTCAGAGCAGACACTTGACTTAATAAGATAAACACTAAACTAACTAAGCAACCTATTGGCAAAGATCAAACACTAAGCTCACTAGAGATTAACTACTATGGCTAAGTGAATTGAACTGTAGGATAGCTAGGCACTCAAGCAATCAATCAAGTATACCACTCAATACTGATAAGTAGAATAAAGTAATACTTGAAATGATGAACTAGAATATAGTAAATGCTTGAGTAACAAGAGCAAAACCTGAACTGGAGATGAAGGAAGACTCTTCCCATCTCTAGGACCGATCACTCGCACGCCTCTACTCTTGAGCTAAGCCTTGAGCAGCGCTACCGCGAGGGCGAAGATGCCTTCCTCTACTAGCTACCTACTTGCCTAAGCTCTCTAAGCTTCTAACCTAACTCTCACTTGCTTCTCCTGCTTGTGTGTTGCTCTTGGATGGTACTGTGTGATGGGGTAGTGTCACCAGGGGGGTATTTATAGCCTTGTGGAGTGAGGGGGGTTCTTATAGGGGGCAGCCACCCGACCTAGGGTTAGGTCAGGTGGCGGGTGCCACCCCCTACTAGTGGCCGCCAGTCCCCTGGCCGTTGGATGAACCGCCTCTGCTTCAACGGCATCCAGGTGGTTGTCCAAGGCGGTTTGGAGGTCGGTTGCATGTCCTAGAACCGACATTCAGCCTTGATCCACGCCACTCCTCCCTGAGCCGTCCGATGCCACTGACCTAGTGACCAAGGGCCAAGATTTGGCCCTGGGGAGGTCACACGGATCGGTGACGTGGCAGGGATGGAACTTGGGCCAACCCAAGTGGCGGGCGCCACACCTCTTAGGCCCATTTGGGCCCTGCTGAGTGGGCTTGTCTCCTGGTGGGTCCATATGTCCAAATTTGGTTCAAATCCTGCATTCAAATAGAATTCTATGGACATGTGGAATTTGGTTAGTTTGAAACCTATTTGACTACATTTCATGCCTTTTTGGTGGACTTTAGGGTCAAATGTTGATGGTAAAACAGGTGTTTAAGGACCGTCAACGGCACTCTCTCTCTCTAGCCCTCGCTTAGGTTCTAATCATACCTCGCTGCAAGCGATCCGCAGAGACGGGAATCATACCTCTGTGTATTTGGATCTTTTGAGGAAACGAGACTGTATTCTCGTTGTCTCCTCGTGTGGAGGAATTTCGGCTGAAATCAAATCGTGTCTTGTGTGTTCTGTTCTTCACGTTTTGGTTTTGCATCTCCCGGAGATTTGCCTCGTTCTCCCTCTCCGCGAGATGATTTTCAATTCCACTTGAATCAATTTGTTCTTGGTCGTGAGTCCCTTCTTTATACCGAAGGAATTCTCTCCTAACCTCACGAATCCATAGATCGGGTTGATTTTGTGTTCGTTCTTCGTTCTTCCCCTTTTACGGTGATCCACGAATCTCTCTTGATTGACTTGGTTTGGTGCGATGATTTCTTAGGATTAGCACCCCAATACATAGAGGATCACCAGGGAGAAGTTTGATCGAAGTCCCTTTTGATTTGGTGAAGTTCCGATCGATTTGCCTTTTTATCCCGAGCAGAATTGTGCTTTCTGTTCATCCGCGGACAGTCCGCGCCCCCAGCGGCGGACAGTCCGGGGATCGGGATTTGGCCGGTTCAGTCAGGTGCAGACCCTTGACTGTTCACTGTCGAGTGAACGGTGGACAGTCCGCGGTACAAACCCGCGGACAGTCCGGGACCTGTCCAGCAGACTTGCAGCATTGTTTGGTTTCTGCGTTTTTGCCGGCGGACAGTCCGGCTCCAAGCCGCGGACAGTCCGGGACTCTGACCGCGGACAGTCCGCGAATCTACTGTTTGTGCAGTTTTGCTCCGTGGCTTTGGCAGTTGGTTTTGGAGTTTCTCCGGAGGTTCCGCTATACCACTAGGACATCTCCTAGGGTATCCACCTACTCGTAGGTCGAGAACTCTCCGGTCGTTTCGAGTCTTCGCTTTTGGGGTGACTTACTGGGACAAGGGCCATAATATTCACGAGTTGAATTTGAGGCTCCCATTCACCCCCCCCCCCCCTCTGGTCGCTAATCCGGTCCTTCAACATGATTTGTATTTGCTTGACCATACGATCTTGGTTGAGATGTTGGAAATATTTGAAATCCTTCGAGATTTCCGGACTACCGGGTTTATATGGGCTCAAGTGTGCTAATTCAGCCGCTTCGGCGGAGGTTTTCGCACTTGTGCTCTTATAAATTGGTCGGTTCTGTTACATTATACCAATCAATAGATTATCCTTACAAAGAAGGATCTTTGAATCAGCATCCGATTCGGCGCTCATCACCATCTTAAGACTTTCGACCAGCATTACCTGGTCGGAAATAGTACAACTGGTCAGAATACCTCAAACGATAAGGTTCATCTTACTTAAAACATTCGACCCTCAATTTAAAGATCAATTCAACCTCAAAATATTATGAGCCGAATACGTCTTCTAATCTCAATATTTACCTATGACACTTTTGAGTGCCAACACTTATATTTACTTGTTCATATACATGTGCTAGTGTAGTTGTTTTTGTAATTAGTTAGCATGTGTAGCTTGCTAGTTACATTCCTTGCTTGTGTAGCATAGAAGTTGATCCTGTGAGTGACTAGTTGACTTGTAGTCTTGCTAGTCACATTGCTTAGTTTGTGTAGCTAAGTTGAGCTCTCTAATTTGACTTGTGTAACCTTGTTATTGAGCATTGCTAGTGAGCTTAGGCTTAGTGCTTTCGCTTAGTGGCATGTATAGGAGCTCCCCGGTTGATTGAGTACTAGTTTCTTAGGTTTGTGTAACCTTGCAAGCTAGAATTGTTTAGGTGAGCTCTAGCTAGCCCGACATCTTATTTTCTTTGTCTAGGATCTTTTGTAAGGTGTCATAGAGTATAAGTAGAGGGGTGTAGTCTTGGCTAGACCGATAGTTTTAATTCTGCATTTGTTTCGGTTAGCCGGTGCGATTAATTTTAGAAAAGACTATTCACCCCCTCTAGTCCGCCATCTCGACCCTTCAGCAGACCTCCACCCTTTGTCCCTGACTTGGACCGCTTGCAGTCCCAGACAAGATAGAGAAGTCCATGGCAGCGCAGAAAACACCGTGGCAACTGACAAGTCGCTACTCAGTGCGAGTAGGAGAGGCAGTTGAAGCATCGTTCGATGTGACATGGGTTGTGCAAATGATGGATTAATTAGGCTTCTTGCAAATTATTCTTGGTGTGTGCATTTAGTTTGTAATTAGTCTACATTTAATACTCTAAGAAGGTATTTGGATCTAAGGCTAAAATTTTAGTTGTCACATCGGATGTTATAGCACTAATTTAGTCTATTAAAAATAGACTAATTATAAAACTAATTACACTATCATATGGTAATTAACAAAATAAATCTATTAAGACAAATTAATCTATCATCAGCAAAGTTTACTATAACACCACATCGTCAAATCATGGAGTAATTAAGCTTAGTAGATTTGTCTTGTGAATTTGCTTTGGACTGATAAATTAGTTTTATAATTAATTTATTTTCAATAGACTCAATTAGATCTGCAACATCTGATGTGGCAGCTAAAATTTTAGCCGTGAAATCAACACCCCATAAATTACAGTATCCAAACATCTAATATAACATGGACTAAACTACGGTACATCCAAACACCCTCTTAAACTGCTCGCGTCTTCGATACGGAATAGAATTTGGATACCAAAGGCTTGTTTAGTTCATGACTAAAAAGTTTTCGGGTGTCACATCAGATGTTTCGACACTAATTTAGTCTATTAAAAATAGACTAATAAGAAAACAAATTACATATTTTGTCTGAAAATTGTGAGGCGAATTTATTAAGACTAATTAATTTATCATTAGAATATATTTATTATAGCACAATATTATCAAATCATGGACTAATTAGGCTTAAAATTCATCTCGCAAAAATTATCACAATCAGTATAATAAGGTTTTTATTTATATTTAATATATACTTCATATATATGTCGAAACAAAGTTTTTTTAAAGGTGGAAACTAGACCAGACTCAAATTGCAGCAGCACTCCAGCAGCCACTAACCACTGTATCCGCAGGCAGCGCGCCAGTACAAACATCCTGACCAACACCGGCAACACGACGATGCGTCGTCGTCGACGTGCCCCCACCGCACGTTCCTGGGCCCACACGCGCACACACATGGATACGCGACGCTCCATCTCACACGCCAGGTCACCGTAGCAGAGACGGTCCGGCCCACCAGCCAGGCCATCATCAGCACGCTGGCCAGGACGACGTGCCACGGCAGCACCAGCTGGACACGCACACGCCATGCGGGTCAAGCGAGGCAGGCAGGCAGGCGCGTAGTCGACCTTTTCTGCCTCCTTGGCCGACCTGCTGTCGGCGCGGCGAGCCCAGCCCAGCCCACAGGGCGTTGCCTTGCCGAATCTGAGGGTCTGTTTGGAACGCGGGATTTTTTTTCAGCTTCTGCGTTTTTCCTGTGAAATTGAACTGATTGCTGTGAAATTCTTGCGTGATTCCTGTAAAATGGCTCTGTTGCTTCGATCTGGAGCGTTTTTTTTCTTTCTTTTTTGTCGACTGCCTGCATGGATCATTAAATGTAGGTAAAAAAATAATTAATTGTACTTTTAGTATGTACATGTCGAGACGAATCTTTTGAGTCTAGTTAGTCCATGTTTGAACAAAGTTTGTCAAATAACAACGAAAGTGCTACAGTACATTTTCCAAATATTTTCCAAAACTAAATAACACCAGTCTAATTAAATATTTTCCAAAACTAAACAACACCACTTGTCCATGTTTTGAAAAAAGTGTTTGGCAAAACAGCTTCACCAATAACTTCATGCATGGAGAGAAATAGGGGTGTAAGCTGTGAAAACTACTTTTTCAGGTTCATCTCAGCTTATAGTTTTGTGAGAGAAGAAATAAAATAGCTTCATGGGTGAAACTGTTTTGGAAAAAGGTATTTGGCCAAAAAAAAAAGGCTCACAATAGTCCATGAAACTATTGTGAGTTGTACCAAACCGGCTCTTTCTATTTTTCTGTCCTTGTCTAACCCAGCAAATACAAAAGAAATCATTTACCCTCGGCAGCCTTGTTTAGTTTCCCAACTTCCCTCGAATATTTCTACATTCTCCGTCACATTAATCTTTAGTTGCATGCATAGAGCATTAAATGTAGGTAAAAAATAACTAATTGTACTTTTAGTATGTACAAGTCGAGACGAATCTTTTGAGCCTAGTCCATATTTGGATAAAGTTTGTCAAATAACAACGAACGTGCTACAGTGCAAATTTCAAATATTTCTCAAAACTAAACAACACACCTGAACCCGCAAGCCTATCGACCAACGGCGCGTTGGAGAGCAGGAACTTGGCCAGCGCCCTCTGCGCGGTGCTTCCCCCTGCTAATGCACCAGGTTGATTGATTTGATCTGATCTCTCTCACTTTGTTCCTCAGGCAAGGGATTATGCCGCTCGTGGTGCTTGGCGTTCACAAACAGTTACAGAAGCTGCCTCAGATTCATGAGCTCCGCCTCTGATGTGGCCTCTTCTCCGCAAATGTCGACCTTGCAGTACGCGATCCTCGTGGAGCCGCCGCCGCCGCTGCCGTGCGTGGTTAGGATCGGAACGAACCGCCGGGCATGGCGCCCCTGTACTCGAACGCTTGTAGATAGCTCTGACGAGTCGACGGCGACGGCCGTCAGGTTGTGGCAGCAGCAGAGGGCCAGCCTGCGAATGCGCACCCAACCAAACGGACTCCAAAACTACAGCAGTAAAGGTGCAGCGCGGTGCCGTGTGAGGTGCCGCCGTGAACCAAACCTGTCCTAAGAGTTGGCTGTTAACCAAAAGGCTCGACACCACCAATGCGTTAGTCTGTCTTCAAAGTCTTAGAGATTTTTCTATACCTACAATCATTATAGATGTCGACGATGCCTTGCTGATATGATATGCATTCGATTTATCAGCTCATTGTAAGAGTCGTTCCTCGTTTGGTATAGTTCTTCTTCAGCAGTGGAGTAGTTTTTTCTAGCTTCAGTTGAGGGAGCATATTCACTTGAGAGCTAAATTAAGCTGTTTCAGAAAAACATTTTATAAAAGAGAACGTATCTGGTGCAAACCACAGCCTTCGTGAAAACCCGTATAAACCATAACAAAAAAGTTGTTTAAATTCACCAAAAAAATCACACATGTAGATGATATGATGATACACAATCTTATAAAATATCTTGTCCAAAATCGAATTCATTTGTGAGATATAAAAATAACAAATTTCTAACAAATCATGTGGAAAACTTTCTAGTTAAAATTTGTTATTTTTATAACTCACAAACGAAGTCGATTCTGGACAAGATATTTTACAAGGTTGTGTATCATCATACCATCTACATGTGTGATTTTTTTTGGTAAATTTAGACGATTTTTTTATCGTAGTTTACATGGATTTTCATAAAGGCTATGGTTTGCACTAGATACGTTCCCTTTATAAAATAGCTTATCTCAATTGTTAAAAAGGTCAAATAGCCGCAATATATCTTTTTTCCTCGGCTGGCCCACGTTACTATGTAAGACAATTGGCCAATTGCCTCTTGCCCAAGCTAAGGGGCCCATGATCTTTTTTATATTTTTTTTTCTTTTTGCCTTTGTTTCTTTGAGTTTTTTTTTCTTTGTAAGGTGGCCTTCTGGCAGAGCTAAGGCCTATGGCCTATTAAAAAATAAATAAAAAATCTATTTCATTCCATCCGCCTCGTCTCTTTGACTCTTCTCTTGCCAAAAACAGATAGATGAAAAAAAAAACATGAGCGAGTTGAATTCATATATGACTACATACGGGGACAGAGTAGTATTTAAATCATAGGAAGGGCCGTTTGTTTTGGTATACTAATCATAACAACATATGATAAAATATACACGCGTACATACAATATATGTATATTGAGTTAGCAAGAGTATAAATAATAACCAAATCAATATTTGTTTTGCGATACAAAAGAAAGTTATTAAAATTCCAAAATGGCACTAAAAATTATAGTGAAAGAGAAAACTATAAATAGCCCTAAGTCTGTAATCTTTGCGCAACTGATCTAATTCACAGAAAAAAAACATTACAATAATTGGAACAAAGAAATGGGAAAAATAAAGCAGTAATTAACCTCATAGCTAACTAATTGGTTGTATGTTATGCAGATCAATTAAGATGTGTATAAGTAAGGGGTTATATAGTAGGGCAATAGCGAGGTTGGGGTGTGTGTGGCCCCCCTTCCCTATGTCATACTATATACTCGGACTCTTGTTGTTGTAAAACTCTATCCTAGAAGGAAAAGAAAAAAAAGAAGAATCCCAATAATGTTACAAGTATACTTTATATCAATCTAGACATGACCTATTCTAAC
The DNA here is from genome assembly GCA_009763385.1 of Coix lacryma-jobi var. lacryma-jobi. Lineage (NCBI taxonomy): Eukaryota > Viridiplantae > Streptophyta > Magnoliopsida > Poales > Poaceae > Coix > Coix lacryma-jobi. Next base: position 115,921,693 of record CM019829.1, read on the forward strand.
TTGTATGAGCACAAATTTGGATGAAAAAGCTTTTCATTGTTCAATAGTTAGGTAGTAATTCAGGTCGCTGGGTAGGCACATACAGCCAGTGCATGTGGAAGATCCATGGTTAACGCCAACAAATCCGTGGTGTAGGGGGGCAGCGCGGTACATTGTGATTTACGGGGATGTAAAGAAGAGGCGAGTTTTTTTATTGGAAATGTGATGGAAATCTTCTAATTTTTTAAATAAAAAATCTGGAGCTCCTTTTCATTTGATTTGGATATTTATTTTTTTGGACTATTTCTCTTCTCCTTCTCTGTGTTTTTTATTATTATTATATTATGGAATTGTTTTCAATATTGATTCTAGAAAATGGACTCTTACGTGATTTGCATGAGGGAGAAGTGGAGAACAAAGTACAAACACGTGAGAAGATAGAAGCCGATCAAGATAACAACAATTGATGGACACGCATTGAAAGGTCACCAATTGTAGACCAAGCGAGATCAGGAAAAATAACTGCTTATTGTGCAGGCGACGGGCAAGAAAATAAGTAGAACGGATTCCTGATTCGGTTACCAAGAATTAGAGAGATTTATTTGAATCAGGATTAGGATTTATACCTATCTAGGTTGCCCAAAAAACTCTGCATATGTTATCTCTAATCTATCTAATCTAATCTATATCTATATACCTAATCTATATCTATATACCTAATACCTATACCTATATAATAATATAATAATAATAATAATAATAATAATAAAGAGGCAAAATTTCCGCCTCTTTTTTGGTACCATTTTTTTGGTATGACCTCCTATAACTAACTCTGTGAATGTAAAGATAACTAGAAGTCCTAATCTGTTGTGTTTACTACCATATATACCTAATAAAGAGGCAAGCCAAAATTTCTGCACTCTTTTTTTTTCGTCCAACTTCACGGTCATAGTTCTCCGTTTCCAAATCGTGCTCGTGACGTTATCCGACACCTGCGTCTAAAAAGGGTATGGTAATCTATTGCAAGAATTGATAGAGTTGCCTTTTTGTTTTTGAGTACAACTGTATCATGATGGGCATATTAGGAGTTTCTAGAGTCCGCATAGAGCACATCTTGGATTAGTTTAACTAGCCTATACGTGTCTTCTTACTTAGGTATCCTTGAGCCAACCAATAATTTCCTTCAAGCATGTCCTCCAATCCTACCTATGTACGTATGTATATCATGTATGTCCGTAGTATAAAATAAGATATGTGCTTGCATAACTTAGAAAAGAAAATATTCCTACTTACTACTACTCCACGAGATGCAAGAAAATCAAATTGCAACAGATCGAGAAATAAGAGGACAAAGTTAAGATTTCGACCACGGATAACTAAATTTCTGAGATCAAATCAAAATCATTTACAACTAGACTGAATCGCTCGGCGAGGAGCACGCAGACCTCTGAGAAGGAGCATGGACGTACGCCGTGAGCATGGGCATAGGCATGAGCCACAACGACCAGCCGGAGCTCAAACGCGGAGCATGGGCCCACCGACGGCAGCGAGATATAGAGCTCAGCCACGGGCCACATTCTACGTCGGAGAGGCGAAGCTCGATCGCAGGACACAAGCCACGAGGATGACGTGGAGCTCGAGCCCAAAGACGACAGGGCTCAGGTGTCGACCGCCGGCCGCCAACCACGATGACGACGCGGGGCCCAAGGGAGGGGGCTGCGACCTCGGGTGGAGGCAACGAGTAGCACGAGACCAAAGGCCAAGGGAACGAACGCTAGGATGCGGTGACCGCGGGTTGCGCGAGCTCGAGCGGACGAGCGACACGAAGACGGGCAGGGCAGTTGGGCGGCGCGTGAGAGGAGATTGTGGTGCGGAAGGATGAGCCGCGGCCAGTGTTGGGGAAGGTGAGTCCGTGGGCTCTAGGCTGCTAGAATATCCTTGGGACTTTTTGGTTGGTCCTTTTTCTTTCTTTTTTCCCCTTATTACCGGTGGTTTATTTTTCTTTTTGGAAAAATACATCACTGGCTGTGTTGGATTTAAGATTTTTCTTGCGCACGCTCTGTCAGTTTTATATGTTCTTATTAGCATAGAGAAGTTTCTTTGGTTTTGTTTTTGTTTGACGGTGTTCTTTTAACGCATTCCATTGGTTCCATCAATTAGCTTTCGATTGATTTTTAATCAGTCATTTTTTCCCTTTTCCAATTAAAATACTTGAAAAACAACCTAGCATTCTAGACTTATATATACTCAATAAACTTTCTATGATAGTTACAGTTTGCTAAAGATGAAACGTGGTTGTAAGAAATACTATGTACTACCAACAACGTTAATAACCCATATAGAATAATTTATCTGATTTGTCTATCGGTTCAGTAATATTTTTGTCAGTCCTCGACAAATAGATAGGACAATTTTTTTAAGCATAACCAATAAGAAACTTCCAGTTTCTGTAAGTAAAAAAGAAGCTAGCGCAAGACAAGAATCAAGAGTTCTCTAAAAGAATATAAAATAACAGCTTAAATAAAATAAAAACTTCTCTAAGAAGAAGCTCGATCTTACCTGTACAAGAAGCAGCACCTGTACCACTCGACTAAAATATTAAGGGGTTATTTGACTACACATATATATACATCCTAATCCACGTATGGTTTGAGAGGATTAGATTAAAACTTTCACTCCAATCTACTTCAACTCACATGGATTGGAAAGTATTTGTGTGTATAGTCAAATAAGACATGAGGAGAGATAAGCCTAGAGAGATCGGCCACATCCGCTTTGGCTTCAACAGTAATTCGCCTGTAAGGACCTTTGATCCGGCCACCGAATTAGCCGCCCTCGACGGAGGCCGCACCTTTGATCCGGCCACCGAATTAGCCGCCCTCGACGGAGGCCGCACGAGACGCGTAATTCTCGTTGTCTATCGCTAGCACGTCTAGATCCTCAATGCAGGGCTTATGGTCTGTGGACTAAGGGACTGCACGTGCCTGGGCTGCACACCATATAATTTCTATTTCCACTTCCAAGAACATTTGACAACTTTGTCTTCCAAGGACAGCTATGAGTGTCGTACCAAATAACATCTTAATAACAAGAGATATATTTTATCTCTCCGTTGCAACGCACGGGCATATTTCCTAGTAATAATAAAGAGGCAAAATTTCCGCCTCTTTTTTGGTACCATTTTTTTGGTATGGCCTCCTATAACTAACTCTGTGAATGTAAAGATAACTAGAAGTCCTAATCTGTTTACAACATTGTTGCAAAATTTCTGCTACCAATTTTTTTCGTCCAACTTAATCCTTACTGTTGTGTTGGTGTCTAATTTGTTTTCCGTTTCCATCTCCAATTCCTTTTCACGCTGCCTTTTCTTTTCCGCCTTCTTTTTCTTTTTCTTCCCCGTAGGTTAGTCTCTTTTGGTTTGGGGTCAGAAAAGTGTCGCCTCGTAATGTCCCATGCTACGCTTTCCGTGTTCAGTTTTTCTATTTTCTTGTAAAATAAGTCCGTCTTTTTTCTTATTAAGATAAAGATAAATAATAATATAATATATTTGCTATAAATCTATATTGCTTGCTATTTTATTTTTATACCTATCTATCCCTAATCTATATCTATATATATATATATATATCTATATATATATACCTATAATATATATTATTAATAATAATATATATAATAATAAAGAGGCAAAATTTCTGCCCACAAAAAAAATTCGTCCAACTCTAGAGCATTTATTTCGACGACCGTTTCTATTTCCATAGCTGTTCTTTTCGTTTCTACTTTCTATTTCTATAGTTGTTCTGTTCGTTTCTACTTACATAAGGTCTGGTTCAGTATGTTTTGTTTTACGTGTGTGTTTTGTATCTACGTGGTGCATGTTTCTCTCTACGTTACGTATATGAATTTGAGTCGAGTTCTAGGCAATGCTGAAAAATTCTCCTAAGAACGCAGGGGTTTTAGTTTGGGCAGGGAAAAGAACACGCCAAACTCTCGATCCCAAAAAATTAGACCGCATAAACAACCCGACGACATGCGTCGTTGCCTCGTAGGTGAACCGAGGGTGGTTCTTGATTCGGCTGATGACATCCAAATCACGTCGGAGCTCGGTCAGCCGCTATTGGAACTCATCGTTGGGGAACGCGGATCGGTGGCCGCGTTAAGCTTGCTGCGTATGGCCGATCAGTCGTTCACGTGCTCTCTGCTGGCTTGCTCGACTACTCTGTTTAGTTGCTCTGTTCGGCGTTGCGGGGCTAAGACAAGCACAGGCGTAGGCATCGCGTGAGCCTACGACGACGACGGCGATGACTTTGAGATGGGCCAAGGGTGGAGGCTCAGCCCCGCAAGGGCGACAGCAACCGCATATAGGCGGGGGCCACGGGGCCAAGCGAGCTAGGTGCCGGTGTGCCGCCATACTAGCGAGTGCGAGATACCAGCAGGAGGCAGGAACGACGGGTACGTGGTGCAAGCAGGAAGTGAAAAATAGCCATGAGCATTGCATGTTGATGTGAGTGATCGAGGCACCGAGAGAGTCTATGATCTGTCCTACCCTGCTCCTTTGTTGTTAGGCTAAAATTGAAGACATGTTTTAAAAACATTTGGGCGAAGACTCTAGGGCCATGGCCTACTGGCCCTGCTGATGAGGATGAGCACAAATGTGGGCCGAAACGATGAGGTGAAGCTCGAGCACGACAATGACATGGAACTTAGGCGCTGACCGCAGGTCGTTACGATGACACAAAGCGCGGACAAATGATGGCAGCGAGATGTAGCTCGACCGCGGGCCACAGGTTGTGAGGGCGAGGCGTGAAGCTTGGCTACAGGACACAACCATGAGGATGTGGAGCTCGAGCGCGACCACAGGTCCACAATGGTGATGCGTAATGTCGACCCACCGATAGCGGCTCTCCGCCACCGCCTGCTCCGTGTGAACCACGACGTTGCTCACACAGCCAAAAGCTATATAAGTGACATTACAATAAACCATGTGCCCCGTTGCAACGCACGGGCATTTCTGCTAGTAAAACTAAAAAGACTTAAGACATGGAAATTTTTTTTGGTGCGACCTTTCTTTAGTTTCTTTGTCCTGCCTGTCCATGCGTTCAGAAAAAGGAAACGAAACATCAGCTCCGTGCGTTTTGCAAGCTAAAAAGAAAGAAAACCCGATTAAAAGAAAGAAAGGAAACCAAACCTCAGCAACGTGTGTTTTGAAAGCTAAATTAGAAAGGGAACCCGATTAAATGGAAAGGACATCCGCGCCCTTCACCCACCGGGTCACGCTCGACACAGTAGCCATGGACCCGGAGCTCAAGGCCCGCGTCCGCGCCGACCTGGAGAGCTTCCTCAAGGTCAAGGGCCACGCGTACTACCACCGCCTCGGCCGCGTCTGGCGCAGGAGCTACCTGCTCTACGGCGCTCCCGGCACGGGCAAGTCCACGTTCGCCGCCGCGATGGCGAGGTTCCTGGGAGACATCGACCTCTCCCGCGGCGGCTGCGACGACCTCCGCGCCCTGCTTCTGGACACCCGCCCCACGGTCGCTCATCCTCGTGGACGACCTCGACCGCTACCTGCGCGCCGGCGACGGCGAGACGGCGGCGGCGAGGACCGCGCGTGTGCTCAGCTTCATGGACGGGCTCTCCTCGTGCTGCGGCGAGGAGCGCGTCATGGTGTTCACCATGAGCGGAGGCAAGGACGGCGTCGACCCAGCCGTGCTGCGGTCGGGGCGGCTCGACGTGAACATCCACTTCACCATGTGCGACTTTGAGGGCTTCAAGACTCTGGCAAGCAACTGCCTCCTGCCTGGGGGCTCAAGGACCACAAGCAGTACCCGCAGGTGGAGGAGGGGTTCCACGCCGGCGCCCGCCTCAGCCCCGCCGAGCTCGGCGAGATCATGCTCGCCAACCGCGGGTCCCCGAGCCGCGCACTCCGATCCGCACTGTCATCAGCGCGCTGCAGCACGTAGCGTCGTCATCGTCAGCGCAGCTGCAGCGGACCATCACCGCGGCGCGGCCGCCGAGGCTGACCTCGAGATGGTCCGGGCACCTCGACGACGCCAGCGCTGCGGCGTCGGAGCCCAGCGCCGCGGAACAGTCCCCGCGGGGCGGGGCGGAGGAGGTTTCGCCAAGGACGCGCCGTACAGACAGGTTAGGTGTGGCAGAGTGTGACACGGTGTGGCCAGAAACCAAACAAGCCAAGAACAAGCTCTAACAAGCCAAGAACAAGCTCTATGGTCAGATCAAGTATAGGAGCCGCAAGGACGCCGGCGTCGTGCCGGTGGACGACAGCGCGGCATCGCCGAACGGGCGGGGCAGCGACGTTAAGCATCTCCAATAATTTGGAAAAATGACTTGCTATCCTTGTTTTATTGGAAAATGAAGAAAAAACGTTATTCAATAAATTGGTATCTAAATTTTTTCAAGTTGGAATCGGAGGCCATCTACTTGCTATATTTACCAAGTCAGCTTCACTTGCTATTCGGCGTTTCTATGTTATTTTTATCAAGTTGGAATACTTTTCTATGTTATTTTTACCAAACTATTGGAGATACATGAAAAATTTACTTGCCAAAAGTTTTAGCAAGTTACTAAATGACAACTTTTCTCAAGTCAATTTTTCCAAACAATTGGAGATGCTCTCCGAGAAGAACCGTTGAGCATCTCCAACAGTTTTCTTTTTTTTTCCCTAAACTATGGTATTTACAAACTCCCCAAATAAGTGGGTAATGAAAAAACAAAGTATGTCCAACAGCCTTATATTTAACTTCCCAAACATAAAAATATGGTCCCACAAAGAAATTTTTTGTCAACATTTTTTTTTCACGCAGTATCGTTTCTGGTCGCATGTTGATGCCGCCGCCGCCGCTTCTCCTTTGTCCGACAGAAGTTCCAGCCGGCCATCACGAAAATGGCGTGGGGGAGGTGCTTGAGGCGGTACTCAACATGCCTCTTCTCGTTCCTCTCATGGATGAGCTGGAAGTGTAGGGAGAGTGGGAGACCATCTCCTCCCCCGTTCAATAAAAAAAACCATCTCCTCTAGCTCCGTGACCGCGGTCTCGAGGATACAGATGTTGGAGAGCAGCTCATATACCTGCAGATCGAGTGCAGAGGAGAGACCGTCCAATGTCATCGACCGCCGCTGGGAAAGCCAAGCAAAATTAATCGCGATAGTGCGGACGGGCGGGCGTACGTTGGTGGGGAGGTAGGCCATGTTCACGAGCGGCGAGCTTGACGGCAGCGCAGCCCAGGGCGTCCTCGAGGACGTAGTGGAGGCGCTGGATGAAGCCTCGACAGTGGCGCGAAGGATACTCGGAGCCGGAGGAAGAAGGAAAGACACGCAGGGAAGACCGGATGCGCGGCGATGTATTACGCGCAAATATACCCGTGGAGGTGGGAGTTTTGCCAATTTGCTAAAGATAGGGAAGAGATATGGGAAACTGTTGGACATGATTTTTTTTCACTTTTTCTAAAAACACACGATGGGTAGTTATTTGGGCTTTGTTCGTTTTTCTTTTTCCGTTGATAATGATTTCTGAGTACAAATTTCTTGTCTATTCCAGATACCGTGTTCATCTAAAACGCATCCATTCATTGTAAGTAATCTTGTAGTGGTAGGGACTTTCTTGTTACTCCAGATACCGTGTTCATCTAAAACGCATCCATTCATTGTGTGGCAGTAAACAAGGTCAGACAATGTTCAAAGGCAACGGCGTATTCACAGCTTCGCATACTGTTCGTGACATGTGAATTGCTGGCGTGGAGCCCAATTGGCAATTTGGTGACTTCTTCCGAAATATACACACGTGCAATAGAACAGCAAATTCTCGACAACGGCTAAATAAACAACCATGACACACAGTATGTTTGATAGATTGAAGTTAAAGTATTTCGTTACAAAGGAAAAGATCTTGTTTCTTTTCCGAGCAAAAATGAACACAGATCTCTCACTGCCACGGCGTGCATGCAACTGACCTGGCGGACGATACGTCCATCAATGTGTTCATTTTTGTCATGAATAGAGAGGAGAGAGAAGAAAAGAGTTTCATCATGGTGAAACGACTCCGCAGTGTTTCCAGTCCTCGGTAACAGGGTAAAACTCCCGTTGAGGCCGATTTGTTTCGTCCTCCGGATCCCGTGCGGACTCCTCCGTCGACGCCAAAGCTCCACGCCCGCGCCAAATCCTCCCGCGAGGAGCCTTCTTCCCCCCCCCCCCCCTTCTTTATCTCGCGTCGTCCGCCGTCCGCAGCCTGCCGTGTCCGACCGTGGACCATCGTGCCCCATCCGCCGCCTGCCGTGTCTGACCGTGGACCATCGTGCCCCATCTGCCGCCCTGTCGAGGTCCACCAGCCATGGATCCGCAAGGAGCTGATGATTCCCTGCGGCGCGCACCAGGCAGAGGCGGGAAGCAACGCAGGGGCAAACAGTTGGAGCTGAAGAGGCCGCTGCCGGCGGCTCCATCACCGCCCTCCGCCGCCGCATCTCCGCGTGGCGGGCGGAGGACGCCGGAGCGCCTGCTGCGCGCGTCCGCCGCGGTCCCGCGGCGGCGCGGGCCGGGCGTCGCCAGGGCGGTGTTCGAGCGGTTCACGGAGAGGGCGGTGAAGGCGATGGTGTTCTCGCAGCGGGAGGCGCGCGGGATGGGGGACGAGACCGTCATGCCGCACCACCTGCTGCTGGGCCTCGCCGCCGAGGACCTGACCCTCATGGGGTTCCTCGGGTCCGGCCTCCGCGTCAAGTGCGCGCGAGAGGCGTGCCGCGACGCCCTGGGTAAGACCGGGTCCGCGCAGGCGGCCACCGGGATGCCCACGCGGACGTGCCATTGTCGGCTGCCAGCAAGCGCATCTTTGAGTCCCCGTCGAGTTCTCCAGGAACATGGGCTGCAACTTCATCTCGCCGGAGCACATTGCTCTTGGCCTCTTCGACCTGGACGATCCCACCACTAACAGAATCCTCAAGAGGTTGGTGGTGATCTTCTGTTCCATACTCCTCTCCATTAAGAAACTCTGATATTTTTCATCATTCAGACTTGTTTTATTTGTCATTTTAGAGAAGAGTGAACTAGCTAAATTTTGTGTGGATTTGACCATGCGAGCAAGTGCAGGCTTAATTGATCCTTCATGCTTTGCACATAATGCACGATACTTCCCATATTGGCAGTATTGATTCATGCGCTGTATCATTTTTCATCATCTATCTTAGGTCTTGTTTAGATGAGGAAGATGAGTTTTTTTCTCAACTGTAGCACTTTCGTTGTTATTTGACAAACTTTGTCCAAATATAGACCAACTAGACTCAAAAGATTCGTCTCGACATATACATACTAAAAGTACAATTAGTTATTTATTTTACCAACATTTAATGTTCTATACATGCATTCAAACATTGATGTGATGGTGATGTGATAGAGAGAGAGTAAAAAAAAGTTGATAGTTTGTGGGTATCTAAACAAGGACTTAGTTATGAATCTGTGCACTATATCTGTTTTAAGCCTGAATGTTGCAGTGTACTGGTACCTCTATCTTAGTATTGTGATGCTTGTGCACTTTGAGACCTGATGATTATCACCTGGTGCTTTTCTAAGCACCTGAATTTTGTAGTGATGGTAGCACCTGATGTTTGTGTGTGCACGAACACCCAAATGTTGCGGTGCACGTGATGCTTCAAGTCTACTCCGTATTGCTTGTGTGTGCACCTGACTATTCAAATCACTTGAATGTTTGCTGCTATTTTGCCGTGATGGCTGCTCTGAATGTTTTCTGTGCACTATATCAGCTGTGTCGTGATGATTCATTATGTCTTAAAATACAAATGGCTACACGACACATATGGTGCATGTGATCCCAACATCTTGCAGCAATAAAATGCTTTGCTTAGTCTTGGAAACAACAAAGTGAAATGCTCCATTGCTGATGTTGTTTCATAGATGGTTTCATTTCAATCTTGATGAAACCGTGCAATGACCCTGCCCATTGATACTGGCCTTAAATGTGCATGACACCTTGGTGAAATGCCCATTGAGAATGGCCTAACGGAGGACGAGGCACGAGGAGCGGCCGAGTCCATCATTTAGTGCCAGATAGACTACTTCGGAGCATACGGTGAAAGCCGGGTGGAACCGGTGAAGCGATAACTTAAACATGTGTATAAAAATAGTATGGAAATACAACCGAACTTTTCGTGGATTTATTAGTACACAAAAAAATAGATATCAGAGATTTTTCTTTCTACAGATATAAAATATTATGTTAGTTGTATCACATAAAGATATATGCGTTAGAATTTGTGAGGATGTGACACCACACTCTCTATAATTGTATTAATTTTACAAACTTTGATTTTTGATTAAATATCACTTTAACGTCCGTATTTAATTTCATAGTATTATTATCTTATCATGTGATCAGTATGGTTTTATTATAAAAAATTAGTTGTTCCGTAGCAACGTACGGACACAGTACCTACAGTGAAAAGGTATGAAGATCAACAGCAGCACGTGGACGTCGCGGCACGGCATGGCTCCCTGTGCCACCAGTGATATAAATAACTATGTGCATAGAAAAATAATGGATTCTTGGATTAAATGTCACTTTTCTATCTATATGACTTGTGTATTTTATTAAAAAATTTAGTTGTCCCGTAGCAACGCACATACATGCTATTTAGTATTTAAAAATAATAAAGATAGACGAATCGAGACAACTTTTACATTCATATACTAGTTATTAGAGTACGTCATAAAAATGAAAAAAAAATCTTGTCTCTTTGTATATAAAAATAGAGATAATAATAGATATAAATATAGATATTGATATGCAGGCAGTGAACAAGTTGGCTGTCTTCAAGAAGGAACGGAATTTGGACCCCAAAATTGCAGCAGCGCAGGCAGGGCAAACGTCCTGACCGACAAACACGACGTGTCCCCACCGCAAGTTCCTAGGCCCACACGCGGGCGCACACATGGATACCCGACGCTCCAGCTCACATGCCACGTCACTGTAGGTCCGTAGCACAGACGCTCCGCCCCACCAGCCAGACCACGTCATGAGGCCAGTCTCAATGCAAAGTTTTACCTCCCAATTTTCAAGACGTAAAATTTAGCATGAAACAGATCTTTCTCCACAATACATAGTTTCGTTGCACAATTTTATAGGATTATTTTGTCTTTGGTGGGTCCCGCCTGTGTCTCTCACTTATCACTTCCCCGCCGCCAGAACATGTACAACGACGGAGCTCCTTCACGTGCGACCCCGGTAGACGGAGTTCACGCACGACGGATCCTGTGGCAGCGGCTGACCTCGTGCACATGGCGGACCACATGTGCGCGGCCGGCGAAGCCACGCTTGGTAGAGGTCGCGCCCATGGCCGGCTCACGCGCGGAGAAGCCCGTGGTCACGACAGAGCTCGTGCTTGCGGCCAACTCGTGCATGGCGAAGCTCGTGCATGCAGTAGAGGTCGCGCCCATGCTATCCCATGGCGAAGCTCTCGGCCGGCGGAGCCAGCGCGCGGCGGATCTCACGCCCGCGACCAGTGGAGTCGCACTTGGCGGACATTGCGCCCGTGGCCGGCTCACGCGCGGTGGAGCTCGCCTTTCCTTGCCAAGCCACCATCTCCTCCCACGGCGGCCGCGTCCTTCGCACCTTCGGTGGAGCTCCCGTCCGACGGAGCTCGATTTCCCATCTGACAACGGCCTCCTATGTCGCGTTTCCTTCCCGTGCTGCCATCATCACCCACAGCGGCGGCGGCGGCGTCCGCGCCCGCGGAGCTCGTCTTCCACTCTGGCAACGGTTGGTGGAGCGGCGCCTCGACGGAGCTTCGGCCGCTGGTGGGAGCCTGCACGCCCACGTCCGGTGGAGCGGTGCTCGACGGAGCCGCGACGGGCTTCCCCTGCGCCCAGCGGCCGGCAGGAGCCCGCACGCTCGTGGCCAGTGGAGCGGCGCATGACCGAGCCGCGACCGACTTCCCCTGCGTCTAGCTCTCTCCCGTGACGCACGCGATGAAACGGATGAAGCTGCGGATGTCGTACAGTTTCTCACGACTTGGAAACAACTATACGTTTTGTGGGGATGAAACGTTTCCCCTCTCTCTCCTCCCAGTTTCATAAAAAAAAAGCTGACGTGATACCCTATATGTGTACGACACCTTCTATGAAACTCTATTGAGACTGGACTCACGACATCAGCACACTGTGCCAACCATGACGTGCCACGGCAGCACCTGCTGGACACGCACGTACACGCCGTGCGGGTCAAGCGAGGCAGGCAGCCAGCCACGCAGGCAGGCGACCTTTTCTGGCTCCTCGACCGAAGCCGACCTGCCGCTGCCGGCGCGGGGACGCAGGCAATTGCTTGCAGAGTTTTGGCCGGCCATACAAGCTAGCTGATAGCCCAGCCCACAGGGCGTTGCCTTGCCCAAAGAATTTGAATGGTTCTGCTGGTTCCATCTGCAGGAGGTTTTATTTGCGCCGGCGGCCTGAATTTTCACACCTGAACGGCAGCATCCATCCTTGCGTAGTTGCGTGCGTCGTCGCGTGTCGTAAATGAGGTTTTACTCCTTCCAGACGGCCGTAATTTGGGTTCAGTTACTCGTGTGGTTTTCACGTTTTCACATTTAAGTGTTGTGACCGATGGTCAAAGGAAAGCAACATAACCTACGTGGTACGTACTCCCTCCATACTTACGAAGTCGTTTTGCATAAGAGTTTCTCCGTACTTACGAAGTCGTTTTGCATAAGATTTAAGTTAAACATTAAAAATATAAATTACTAATAAATTTTTAGTCATTAGGTTTAAAAATATGACAACTATATGAATAGATTCGTCTTAAAAAGTACTTTCATAAAAGTATACATATGTCACTTTCCATAAATATTTTTATATATACAAAAAGAAGAGTCAAAGTTAAGTTTTGAAGACGATGTCGCTGTCCTAAACGACTTCCTTTACAAGTATGAAATAGTATAATAGTCATGTTGTTATTAGAGCATCTTAATTCATTCGTTTCCCAAAAAAAAATATTTCGTAATCATTGAGTTCTTCAAGTAGCTAAAAAGTTGGGAGTATTCATCCAATATTTTTAAAATTTTGCTCCTACAAAAATTTCAAACTATTCCTGAAAAACCCTAACCGCTTTTATACTTTCTTTTTCTCTTATATATTTGAGTAGGAATCTTGTCCTACTTATTCTTCTTCACGTCCTTTCATCTGTAGATCAGGAGATCAATAAGCGCGCATATTTCCACACGTATTGGTCGATTTTTCCAAGTATGGAAGATAGGAGCTGTTGAAGAACAGTTTTTTCAATCTTGCTAAAAGATCAAGATTGGTAGTGGGTTTTGAGAACTCTTTGAGATGCTCTTTGTTGATGGTGGAATATTACCAAACTCATACACCTAAAACCCCGTCAACAAGCTCGGTATTAAGGAAGAATAACATGGCATGAACATACTTTTATCAATAACCAGCTCCACTTGTATATGAAAGTGTGTTTATGCAGATAATGAAGAAATGAAGCAAAGTGAGCTGGTGGGCCCTACATAAGGGGGTCGTCCGACCCCCTTATGGCCCCACCAAGGCTCTACCAAGTGGGACCAACCATGCTAAGCCCCAATGTGAAGAAATGTGCCAAGGAAATCTGGTGGGACCCACATAAGGGGGTCACCCGACCCCCCTATGCGCCCACCAGGGTCCTGCCAAGAGGCATGATCCATGTCAAGCCTTCCAAAGTGCTTCTCCACCCTTGGATCACAATTGTGCTTTCTCTCAACGGTGGAAGATGAAGTCACATGGATCAATGGGCCCACAACGAAGCATCCAAAGTGATCATGACACATTTCAACGTGCCAAACACCAAATGACAAGTGGGGACATCATTTACACATACCAAGGTGGGGCCAAGGTGTCATAGGGGGGTCGCCCGACCCCCCCATGGGTCGGCCGACCTAGGGGTGCCCCCCTAGGTGCCTTCTCGTGGAAGCTAAGGTGGCTTCACGGTGAATTAAGCCCAAGGAACATCAGCCCTTCATCTTGAGGTGGTTACAATCCAACGGAGGAGAGAGCACGTCACGCGGATCGATGACATGGCGATGGAGTAGCCCCTACTCCACCTCCACCTATAAATAGAGGCCCTCCCCCTCTCATTCAAGACACCAAGTCACCAAGAGGCCAAGTGATGTGAAGAAGTAGGATAGACACTATAGTTGTAGTTAGTATCATAGGAGTCCTATACTCTCTCGTTGTCCTCCCACCTAGCTACACTATTAGTCGTCCGACAGTTATCCTGGTGATCTTGTGTCATTACCTTCCTACCAATTTACCTTACCCCTCTACACTAGTTAGTACCAAGTTGTGGTAATCACTTAGATTCCTCTTATCATCTTCTTTCCTAGCCACCGCTTTCCCTTGGGATAAAATAAATAACGATACCTTGGAATACTCCCGGGTGAAGTGCTACAGCGGTAGATTCTGTGCGCTTGCGGAATTATCCAATAGACATAAGAACTTACCCACAAGTATTTCTGGCGCCGTTGCTGAGGATAGACCTACCCCCTATTCTTAGTAGCGACGCTAAGAAATACCAACAAGCATTTCTGGCGCCGTTGCCGGGGAAAGCAAAGGTCTAGGAAATTTGTTAAGCCAGAGTCTTAAGATTACCACCAACTTAGTACGAACTAGTCGTAGGGGCTTACCCCTGCTCTTGTTTCTCGTTATTGTGAAGCAAGGCAGTGTATGAGCGGTTTCCAATTACCGAGCAACTTTGTTGAAAATCTTGAAAAGCTTCTGAGGAGTTCTAGACGTCGTCTAGTTCCCCCTCAAAAGATTATCTCGGAATTAGACCCGCTCAAGGAAGGAGGTTCTGCACCACTACCTGAGGCAGCCATGGCCCAAAAGACGATCTCAGAGTACTCAGCTCCGCCGGCTTCTAACGTAGCCACGGGACCGCAGTTCAACTTCGGGGACGCCACTTTTGAGCTCAAGCCTGCCCTTATCAACATGGTGAAAGCCAACTGTTGATGCTCACTAAGTGTCATATTCTTAGCATCAACAAGGTCATATAACGCAACACAAGGACCTAAAATCAACCAAAAACCTTTTATAAACTAACGATATCCACTTGTCCTTGAGTTTTATTTGAATGTAGGTAATTGCAGGGTTTTTGAGCAAAATGACCAAGAGGACCCACCAGGAGGCGAGCACTTTGGGCCAAGGTGGGGTGGCGCCCGCCACCCCTCACTGGCGGCCGCCAGGGGAGTGAGGCCCAAACTCCTCCCCTGCCACGTCACTAATCCAGGGGAGGCATGCCACACTCATTTGCAGCCATTGATCACTTAGGTCATTGCATCCAAGGGCCAAGAAGGGATGTCACATGGATCATGACCCAATTGCCCATGTGACGGTTATTTGGACATGCAACCGACCTTGGAACCGCCTCTCTGGAGCTCCTGGATGCCGTTGAAGCAAAGGCGGTGGATCCAACAGCCAGGGGGGTGGCGGCCGCCACCTAGCGCTGGCGCCCGCCACCACACTCACCCCCCTGACCTAATCCTAGGTCCATAAGTACCCCCCTAGGTCCCTTAGGCTATAAATAGGACCCCCCAAGCTCAGTTGTACTCAGACATCACCTCATTAGTCCCACTCTCTTGTAAGCGAAGCTCTGGTGGAGTAACACTCTAGTTGAGAGACTTAGAGTGAGAGCGAGAGTGTAGAAGAGAAGAGCTGGAGTTGTAATAGAGGATCTTCCAAGTCTCTGGTATAATTCCAAGTCTTTCTTCATTTATCTTAATGTTCTTCTACTTTCAGCATTTACTTTAAGTTCTTTACTTATTGTTCTTGTTGAGTGCTTTCGATCATAGATAACTTAGTATTTAGTTTGTATCTAGTTTGGGTTCTTCGCTGAGTAATCAGTGCTCTAGTTTTGGACGCAAGATTATATATCAGTGTAAGCGCGGTGCTTAGACTAGTTATACCTTAGTTTGTGGCTAGCCCCCCGGATAGCTGTGGTAGTAAACAGGTGGTGACAGCCCTAGGAGCCTTGAATTCCACCATGTAGTTGGGTTAGTTCTTAAATCATAAACATCGTTGTGCACGTCTGAGGTAAATAGTCCAGAGGGTGTGTACGGTTCGAAGAACTAGATAAAACCTTTATTGCTAAGTTAGTTGTGTTCGTAAGTGTGTAGGAAAACATTAATCTGTTCATTGGCCAGACCCCGCCGATTTAGTTTAGTAATAGTTAGTTTTTCTTTCTTTTTAGTAGTAGTAGGAACCAACCCCCATTCATACATTTCGATCAACCTTGCTAGAATCACTAGTTGTTCATAGCAGTCGTAGTGTTAGTTCTGCCATAGTAGCTTCCCTGTGGAAATAAATACGATACTCGGTTACTCCCGGGTGAAGTGCTACAATTGACTTATTATGTGCGCTTGCGGAATTTACCAATAGTCATAAAAATAGTTAGTTATACTTCTTACATTAAGAAGTACCAACAAGTCTTTCTGGCGCCGTTGCCGGGAATAGATTCCGTAGTCTACTCCTAGTAACGACGTTAACAAGAGTCAACAAGCATTTCTGGCGCCGTTGCCGGGGAAGCAATTGGCTAGAATTAATTCTTTGTGATTTCTATTGAATTAACCCCCGTAGTTCTAGCGGGTATATATATTGTTCGTTCAAGTAGTCATGGCCGGATTCAATCTTCCGAGCGACTATCAAGAAGATCCTGAGGCCATTCTTAGGAGAGCGAGAGCTAATCTCACTCCGCCGAGGAAGAACCTGGAGTTTCACGAAAGGAGTTCGTCAAGACAAGAATCCCAGTCAAAAGTGACTGACGAACCAAGCTGCTCCAACGATCAATCAACATCGACGTCGACCAAAACACTCCGTGAGTATTCCATGCCTACTCTTGCTCACATTCCAGTGTTACCTTCTACTAGTAATGTAGATTTTGAGCTTAAACCTCACCTAATACGTATGACTCAAGCTATTGCATTTAATGGCAAACCTTCCGAGGCTGCCAACGCTCACCTCCGGAATTTTCTGGAGATATGTAGTACAATTTCTGTGCAGGGAGTTTCACAGGATGCCATTAGACTTCGTCTTTTTCCATTTTCATTAGTGGAAAAAGCGAAGCAGTGGTTCCTCTTCAACTCTGGACACCTGCTGACATGGGTGAGATGCGCGGATCAATTCCTCAACAAGTTCTGCCCGATAAGTCGAACTATTCTTTTCCGTAGCACGATTTCCAACTTTGGACAGGGAGACGAAGAAACAATCACTGAAGCTTGGGAGAGACTACAAGAGTATGTTGAAGGTTGTCCCCACCATGGTATGCAAGACTGATACTTGATCCAGAGCTTCTACCATGGACTCCAGCAAGAATCTCGACAACACATTGATGCTGCCGCCGGAGGTGCATATCTCTCTCTCACTGTAGAGAAGGCAACCAAATTGATCGAGACAATGGTGGCGAATCAAGGATGGACAAAAAAACGTGCTAGAGGTATGTCTGAAATTAAGCAAGTTGATTCTGTTACCCTGCAAACTTTGGTAAAATTGCTAGAGCAAAGAATAAATGAGAAAAGAGATCATGCTGCAAAGGAGTACTACGCCAAGCAAAGAGCCGCTTCGTCAAGTGAAGGTCAAGTAGAAATTAAGAAAGAGGATGCAAAATCCCTTCTTAATAATGGTGGCTACGGAGAACCTTCAATTCCAATGATCCAACAATGGAATAATAAAGGTATGCCTCGAACCTCCGTATTTAATTCTCCTATTGGAAAATTAGTTTCTAATCAAGGTAGAGTTAATGATAGCATAAATAATAAATTAATTGAACATGATAAAATGTTAGAAGGAATTTATGCTAAACTGAATGATTTTTCTGAAGCATTTAAGGAACAAATTAATTTTAATAAGAGATTAGAACAAACAGTAGATAACATTAAATCTCAAATTAAATACTATGAGGAGGTAAAAGCTGTAACCACGAGAGGTGGTAAATCCACTCGTGATCCACCTCATCCTAATTTAGTTCCTAGTAGTAATGCTGCTACAAAGAAAAATATTGTTAATGTTGAAAAAGACAAAGAAGAGGAGACCCCAACTGAACCTTCGTCCAAGGTACGAACTACTCCTCATGAATTCTATGATACACATGTATTACCTTTTCCAGATCGAAACAGAAATCCGACGGAAGACGACCAATTCAAGAAATTCGTCGAGGTAATTCAAAAATTATATATACATGTGCCATTTATTGACGCTATGCAGGTTCCAACTTATGCAAAATATTTGAGAGACATGCTCAATAAGAAGAAACCAATTCCAAGTAGGGATGTGGTTAAATTGACCGAAGATTGCAGTGCGGTCATTTTAAACCAACTCCCAGAAAAGAAGAAGGACCCAGGAAACCCAACGATCGCATGTTCAATTGGAGAGCAGCACTTCGAGCATGCACTCTGTGATCTGGGAGCAAGCGTCAGCGTCATGCCCAAGGTAATATATGATAAATTAAATCATCACACCTTGTCCCCTACTTCTATGTGTTTGCAGCTAGCCGATCAATCGCTCCGATATCCCGCGGGAATAACAGAGAATATTCCAGTGAAAATCTAGAATCTCTTTGTCTCGGTGGATTTTGTGGTTCTGGATATTAATCCCGACCACCGGACGCCATTGATCTTGGGACGGCCATTTCTGAGCACTGCAAAAGCCACCATTGATGTAGGAGCTAGAGAAATTCAGCTCCACATCAGTGGAAAGGAGGAGAAATTCCAATTCACACCGCGACCGGAAAAACACCCGTCATCAAGGTTCGTCGGTGCCTACATTCATCCACATCCACCATGAAGGCGACACTAATTGGGAATCCAAAGCGGCTAACCAAGGTAAGTTAGGCTAAGGTAAGTCTTTATCCCCCATTTAAATTGTCGTTTTTACTTAAGCAAATTAATTTTCTGCAAAATAGATGCTTAGTAGGGAGATTAGGTGAAGCCTAGGGGGCTTAGGGCAGCCTTAGGGGTGGCGCACGCCACCCCATGCTGGCTCCCGCCACCCCATGTGGCCCTTTTCCACTTAGCCAATCAACTAGACTATCATCCCTAGCCCATAAACTCAAATAACACCAGGAGAGACCCATGCCTTTGCTCTTTTCAATGCACTCATTCATTCCCATGTCTCCTCCTCTCTCTTCATCTTCACTCCAACTTTTGGACACTTCTCCACTCAAAAATTCTGGTGAGGAGTGATGAGGAGAGCACAAGTGAAAGAAGGAGTGGCTTTGAGTAGGAATTTCCCACAAAGGGGTGGCGCCCGCCACTTTTTCCTGGCGCCCACCACCTCAATTTCCACATTTCTGCACAAAACTGCTCCCGAGTAAGTTTCCCACCATCCTTGGTATAAAGTATGACCAGAATGAAGAAGTGGTCTTTGAAATTTTTCAGCCCACTTACTCCATTTAGGAGGTTACACTCTTTAAACTTTACACCGACACTACCACTTTATTCCCCACTTAGAATTTCAGTGGACATTGCGAGGGAAACCTCATGTGTCAGTTGCAGACAAAAATGGGCAAGGTGGGGTGGCGCCCGCCACTTTTTCCTGGCGCCCGCCAGGGGGGTGAAGCTTTCAGCCTTCCCCCTTCCATCCTCAGCCTATAAATGCTACCCACACCCCATGCAAGTTCCTACACCTCACTCAAAACACAAAAACACCAGCCATCTTGAGCACTAGCAAGGAGGTCATGGGCCCTCTCAAGAACTTCTTCACCGGCAAGAAGAAGAAGAAGAGTAAGGGTGAGGGAAGTTCGTCAAGGGCAAACACTCACATTCGCTTTGCTGGGAGTGATGAGGAGAGTGCCGGGTGGGGTACTCCATCCACCAACAAAATGTCGGTGGATCGGATCTCTCCGCCCACACACCAGGCCGGACCAACCATCCGCGTCCTGAGTTTCGTCGATAATATCATCTGGCAGAGTGATCGGGAACGGCAGGCCCGGAACATCCTCAGTGAGAGGGAGTTCGTTCACACTCGCCATATCGACGATCACTTGCTAAGTCGCACTGGTATGGACAATGAGTTTCTCTATATTTTTCGAACCTTGGGATGGGAAGATGCATGGAAGATTAATGAGGAGGGAATCATGCCCCTCACAATGGAATTTCTGGCCACAATGCAAATATCTGCTAATCACATAACATTTCGGCTTTTTAATGAAGAACATACCTTAACATGGAAGCAGTTCAGCAAGAATTTAAACTTTGATGATTCATGCTTGCTGAGCCTGGAATCTGCCTGTACGGGATTTAATAGAAATGAATTTTGGAAAAGTATTGTTGGGAACATAAACCCAGGCTTGCCCCGTACAAGTAATATCCACAACCCCACGCTCAGGTTCTTTCACAAATATATTAGTATCATACTCTTTCCAAGGCCTGACTTGAGACCAATTAAAAAGCCCGAAATGCTGCTGCTTTATGCTCTAGTAAACCACATAAAAGTATCACCCGCCAGAGCCATGGCGGACTACTGGTCTAAATTTGATCAACGAACTGGAAATATTGAAATGACATCATGGATAACTAGACTGGCTTTTAACATGGGTCTGCTGAACACCGCTATATACTCTTACATTCCTAGTGACCGAGACCTTTTGACCATGGAGCACTTCTCGCAAGGACACCTCTTGCGTGAGAACCAGGAGACCGGTGAGATTCACATGATCTACCAAGATTATGTGAATAAAATCGCTCTTCCTGACATGTCACTTTGGTTGGTGAATGCACCAACATTACTTTTGGCCCTGGAAACCGAGGCAGAACAAAACCGTAGGTTGGCTCGAGAGAACACCATGCAGGTTCCCAGGAGGAGGACGCGAGCACAGACCCGTGCAGCAGAAGAGGCAGCAAGAGCCGGAGCGGCGGCACATGAGTTTAATCCTTTTCATGCAGGGCAGTACGGAGGAACAGCACACTATGGCCATTTGACACCTCCTGGCTCGCACCAAGCAGGGGGTCGAACTGGCAGCAACCGCAACATCCGCAGTGGGGATACGGCCATGAGGCGTCCCTTCACTCATCCCAGTTGGGGAGTTCATCCCACTCTTTGGGAGGATCCACCCGGTACACTGGCCGTGGTGATGAGTTCTTCAATAGGGGAATCTCGCCACAGGCCGCTCGCCATTCGTCCTTTCATCAGGACGAGTGGATGCGCGATATGGGATATCTTCGGCACCAAATGAATGGACTCACCATGGATACTGTCGAAATCCGTCAGGCTGAACGAAATGAACCAAAATTTCCAGGAATTCCACCAGGAAACTGGTGGAGAACTGGGTAATATTTCTTCTCTCCTGCAGCAGAACCAGCAGAACTGGGACGACATGTACCGTCGTCAGGGATGGATGTAACCCAACCACGCCAAAAGCCAGCTTGGGGGAGGACCCCCGTCAAAAAGGTAAGTATCACTACCATCTTTATTACTGTCAGTTTTATTTCTTTTATTTCAGTAATTTAAATTTGAAGTTTTAACTTAGTTAATTTGCAGTTAAAAAAATAATAATAATAAATAAATAGTAATAAATGAAACGCTCTCATCATAAGTCTTTTTAATGAATAAAAATAATGTATGCCATGCATTAGAGTTATCATGGGAGAACGTATGCTAGAACTAAACTTGAGACATGAGCATTAGACTAAGTAAAGGGGGAAGTAAGTTTCTACTTTGACTTGAGCAAGTCAAGTTTGTGGAGTATGCATTTTGAAAAAAAATTAAAAACTTGCTCTAAGTACTTCTGTGGCAAAGAAAGTCCTACCAAAGCCAAATATTTTTTACTCTTAGAGTAGGAGCTTCCACTTGCTGCATGTTAGCGTTGAGCTAGTTAGACTTTTGTTGATAGTCATGGTAGAGAAACTTGTCATATTTTTAGACCAAGGAATTCACTTGCACCCACCTATATAGTGTTATTCTTACACTGAGAATACGCACACAACATGCCTTTATTTCCATTCATTGTTAGGAATACTTCATGGCAAAATATCATGCTCCATAATGAAATCTCAGGGACATGGCTATAATCATTCAAAAAGAGAGAGAGAGAGAGAGAGCAAGTGCTCTAGAAAGAAAAGAATATTCAAAAGAGCAAGTGCTCTAGAAAGAAAATTCAAAAGAGCAAGTGCTCTAGAAAGAAGAGAATACCCAAAGAGCAAGTGCTCTCATTCACAGCCATGATCCCACAAATGAGATAAAAAGGAGAAGTGCCATGAAAGTATTAGCCACAATAAATACCACACACTTGCACATTCCTGGTCTGAACCTATGACTTGTTGCTCCTTTGCTCCATTTGTCTAACTTAGCAAAATTATGCTAGCATTGCATGCTCACTTTTACCCTACCCATTAAACCCCACATAAAGTCTTAGTGAGAGGATAATTCTTCCATTTCCACATACAAATATGAGTGATTGAGTGAGCCACAGAAGTCGCTAAGCATGCTTTCTTTTGAACAAAACTTGCAAAAACTCCACATAT
Organism: Coix lacryma-jobi var. lacryma-jobi; assembly: GCA_009763385.1. NCBI lineage: Eukaryota > Viridiplantae > Streptophyta > Magnoliopsida > Poales > Poaceae > Coix > Coix lacryma-jobi. Next base: position 115,944,172 of record CM019829.1, read on the forward strand.
CTTGATTAGCAAAATAGGCAAGGGAAAGACAAACCTTCTTTCTTGCTGGTCTTTTGTTCTAATCTTGAGTGCAGGGAAGGCTACCAATTCCATGGTGATGAAAATAATATGGGCATACACAACAAAAACACAGAGTTTCCAAGATTCAAGTCCATGCTTGCTCGAGAACGAGCAAGAGGTAAGCTTGGGGGAGCTTGTTCATGCTCACTAAGTGTCATATTCTTAGCATCAACAAGGTCATATAACGCAACACAAGGACCTAAAATCAACCAAAAACCTTTTATAAACTAACGATTTCCACTTGTCCTTGAGTTTTATTTGAATGTAGGTAATTGCAGGGTTTTTGAGCAAAATGATCAAGAGGACCCACCAGGAGGCGAGCACTTTGGGCCACTGTGGGGTGGCGCCCGCCACCCCTCACTGGCGGCCGCCAGGAGAGTGAGGCCCAAACTCCTCCCCTGCCACGTCACTGATCCAGGGGAGGCATGCCACACTCATTTGCAGCCATTGATCACTTAGGTCATTGCATCCAAGGGCCAAGAAGGGATGTCACATGGATCATGACCCAATTGCCCATGTGACGGTTATTTGGACATGCAACCGACCTTGGAACCGCCTCTCTGGAGCTCCTGGATGCCGTTGAAGCAAAGGCGGTGGATCCAACAGCCAGGGGGGTGGCGGCCGGCACCTAGGGCTGGCGCCCGCCACCACACTCACTCCCCTGACCTAATCCTAGGTCCATAAGTACCCCCCTAGGTCCCTTAGGCTATAAATAGGACCCCCCGAGCTCATTTGTACTCAGACCTCACCTCATTAGTCCCACTCTCTTGTAAGCGAAGCTCTGGTGGAGTAACACTCTAGTTGAGAGACTTAGAGTGAGAGCGAGAGTGTAGAAGAGAAGAGCTGGAGTTGTAATAGAGGATCTTCCAAGTCTCTGGTATAATTCCAAGTCTTTCTTCATTTATCTTAATGTTCTTCTACTTTCAGCATTTACTTTAAGTTCTTTACTTATTGTTCTTGTTGAGTGCTTTCGATCATAGATAACTTAGTATTTAGTTTGTATCTAGTTTGGGTTCTTCGCTGAGTAATCAGTGCTCTAGTTTTGGACGCAAGATTAGAGTAGTATATATTAGTGTAAGTGCGGTGCTTTGACTAGTTATACCTTAGTTTGTGGCTAGCCCCCCGGATAGCTGTGGTAGCAAACAGGTGGTGACAGCCCTAGGAGCCTTGAATTCCACCACGTAGTTGGGTTAGTTCTTAAATCATAAACCTCGTTGTGCACGTCTGAGGTAAATAGTCCAGAGGGTGTGTACGGTTCGAAGAACTAGATAAAACCTTTATTGCTAAGTTAGTTATGTTCGTAAGTGTGTAGGAAAACATTAATCTGTTCATCGGTCAGACCCCGCCGATTTAGTTTAGTAATAGTTAGTTTTTCTTTCTTTTTAGTAGTAGTAGGAACCAACCCCCATTCATACATTTCGATCAACCTTGCTAGAATCACTAGTTATTCATAGCAGTTGTAGTGTTAGTTCTGCCATAGTAGCTTCCCTGTGGAAATAAATACGATACTCGGTTACTCCCGGGTGAAGTGCTACAATTGACTTATTATGTGCGCTTGCGGAATTTACCAATAGTCATAAGAATAGTTAGTTATACTTCTTACATTAAGAAGTACCAACAAGTCTTTCTGGCGCCGTTGCCAGGAATAGATTCCATAGTCTACTCCTAGTAATGACGTTAGCAAGAGTCAACACCAACCCGCTTTGTGGAAAGCCCCATGAGGATGCCAATGCCCATCTCCAACACTTCATGGAGGTGTGTGGTACCTTCATCGTCAAAGGAGTGTCGTGAGACGCCATCCGTCTCCGCCTCTTCCCGTTCTCATTGCTGGGAAAGGCGAAGCAATGGTTCTACGCCAACAAAGATGAAGCCACCACCTGGGAGAGATGCGCCAACGCATTCTTGAAGAAGTTCTTCCCGATGGGCAAAACCAATGCCCTGCGCGGAAAGATTTTTAGCTTCCAACAACAAACGGATGAGACGATTCCCGAAGCATGGGAACGTCTTCAGGAGTACATTCGTGCCTGTCCTCATCATGGGATAGAAGATTGGATCCTTATCCAAGGTTTCTACCATGGGCTAACTCAACTAGCCCGTAGTCACCTTGATGCTGCAGCTGGAGGAGCGTTCATTCAACACAATGTAAGAGATGCCAAGGATCTCATCGAAAAGATGGTGATCAACCAAGGATGGAATGAAGAACGCACTCAGCCAAAGAAGAGAGGGATGCACACCGTTCATGAGGTGGACATGCTCTCTGCTAAGATGGATCTCTTGATGAGAAAGATAGATAAGAAATCAACCATCAAAAGAGATCACAAGGTCAACACCGCACAAGCAATCGAAGCTGATCCATGGTGCGAAGTGTGCGGCGAAGATGACCATTCGGGGAGTAGCTGCCCCGAGACAAGGGAAGACGTGAACTTCATCATCATCATCATCATCATCATCAACAACAACAACAACAACAACAACAACAACGGGTATCGATCCTAACAACAAGGAGGATGGAATTCACGCCCCTTCAACCAAGGTAATGGTTATAGCAATAATTTCAATAATAGCAATAATAACCAACCTTCTCTAAAAGATCTTGTTTATGGCCAACATAAAATCAATGATAACATTAATAAGAAACTTCTTGCCAATGATAAGATTCTTGAAAATCTTAGTGAGAAAATGGATAGCTTTTCTTCTGCCGTTAAAAACCAACTGAGTTTTAACAAAATGCTAGAAACACAATTAGCTCAGTTAGCGGCCGCTGTCCCATCTTTTGAACAAGGAAGAATCCCAGGAAAACCTGAGGATCCTATAGAAACTGTTAAGCTTGTCACAACGAGGTTCAGTAAGCCTCAACTCCATTCCAATTGGGGCTATGTCCTTGATCCACCATTTATCACCAAGAAAGGAGATCCAGGCCACCCAACGATCAAGTGCTGCATCGGGCCACAGACCTTCCGCAACGCCTTCTGCGACCTTGGATCAGGCGTAAACATCATGTCCAAGGTAACTTATGATAATCTGTTAGGAGGACCCTTGGTCCCTTCATTTGTTCGTTTGCAGATGGCGGATCAATCAGTACGATTCCCTAAGGGACTCGCACGGGACATCTTGGTGAAAGTCCAAGATGATTATGTCCCGACCGACTTTATCATCCTGGACATGGGAGCCAGTGATGATGTTCCCCTCATCTTGGGAAGGTCGTTCCTCTACACCACCAACGCCGTTATATATGTGGGATCATGCCAAATCCATTTCTAGTTTCCTGGGTGGAAGGTAAAATGTCGATTCAATGGTTATAAAACTAACAAACAGGTTAAGACGACCCGGCCCCGAGGAAGACCACGTCGAAGGAACCAACCTCTGAAAGACAAGAATGCGGGTACGACTACTACGCAGAAGATGACAAACCCATCGAACCACGACCGCAGGTAAAGCAGGTCTGGATAGAAAAGGAGGTGCCACCATCACGGTCCCCGTCTCCAGGACCGACCGAAGCACCTGAGAAATGACCACGACGGAGAAGTCCGGCTCTAGGACTTAAAAACTTGGAGCCCTCGCCGAAAGGTAACTCGGTAGTTATCCATCTTTTTAATTTTTTTTAGTTTTACTTTTACTATGCATTTTCATGTTGCATTCTCCATTTCTGAATTTTGCCAAACTAGTTGCATATCATTAAATAAAACCTTGAGGAGATTCCACCATTAAAATTTGAGACAATTTAGAGTCATAAAGGGGTCGCCCGACTCCCTTATGTCCCCTCTGCCATGTGTCATGAGTGGGAGACAATGAAATGACTCTAGTGGTGTTAAAAGAAAGGAGAAGAGTGGCATAGGGCAGGTCGCCCGACCCCCTAATGCCTCCTTTGATCACTTTAGTAAAAACCATTCACCCTTTCTTAAAGTGCCTTAAAATATTGTGCAAGTGGAAGTGTCATATGCCATGAGTGGGAGACATAGAAATGACCTTAGTGGAGGAAAAAGGAAAGAGAGTGCTCATAGGGGCATGGGCAGGTCGCCCGACCCCCCTATGCACCCTCCAGCACTTGGCCTTCCTCTGCTATAAATACCAAGGCATGGGAGCTCAACCATCACAACAATTTCCAGCTCAAGCTCCCAGAGTTTCCACCCTCTAGTTATCCTTTGAGTCTCTCAAGTAGTGGTGATAGTCTTTCTCAAGCTCATACTCTAGTTAGTCATTCTAAAACCAAAAACACAAAAAGATTTTCTTTCCTTTCATTTTGCATCATTAAGCTTGTTGCTATCTTGAGTTACTCTCCGCAAGGACGGATTGTGGAGTGTAACAACCCACAAGAACGGTTTGTGGAGGCAACCATGCCCCGCAAGGAATACTAACACTGGACGACTAACCGCTAACGCTAATCTTTTGTTGTCCTAGTGTTGTTCTTGTGATTCCCTGCTACAGATATGAACCCATTCAAGTCCCTAACGAAGAAGGCGAAGCGCGTTTTGAGCGGAAGCTCATCACGACGCCCTCTTTCCACTGAGGAAGAGCATAGGAGTGAACCGATGGAGAGCTCCTACCATGGTGCCATTATCACACCCCCGACAAGAGTGAGAGATGATGAGAGCGGCCTCTCATTTACACCACAAGAATACCAGAAGTTCCTCTCGCTCCGCAGACGCATGTTCATGCACACCAAGGTGCTGGACCCAGCTCTCCTCGACACATCAGGTATGACCACCGAACTCAACATTGCATTCTCTTTAACCGGATGGCAAGGCTTTTGGGTAGTTGATGAACTAGGAATAAAAATGCTTACTTTTGAATTCCTATGTTCATTGCAAGTAGTTAACAATGGAGTTTATTTCCGCATGTTCAACCAAGATTTTAACTTAACATGGAGTGAACTCAATATAGCCCTTGGTTTTGATGAAGCATGTTTCCTAGATTTGAACCATGCTACACGTAGATTTGATAAATCTGAATTTTGGGTTTCAATAACTACTTTGCAAGATTGTTCCAATCCAATATCTGATGAAATCCATAACCCAACTTTAAGGTTTATCCACCGTTGGATGACCATCACTCTTTTTCCCCGTCTAGATGCACAACACATAAGCACTGAAGAACTAAGACTAATGTTTGCCTTAGTGAAGAAAATCCATGTTTCACCTGTAAAGCTCCTAGTTGAGTTTTGGCAAGGAGTGTTTAGCAGAGATGACTCTATTGAGTTCACCTCTCTCATCACTCGCATTGCCGAGTCTTTAAACCTGCTAGATTCTCACCATGTAGAGTACCTGGACACACCAAGGGGTGTGCTCGAGGAAGCATTTTTCGTGCATGCTCATATGCTTAAGAGAGGACCACGAGGTGGTCTCAAAATGGTTTACCGCGGCCATACAACCGTAGTCCCGCTACCAAATAGCAGACTTCGGTTGCATACGGTCCGCCAACTAACCATTAACTTGGACCGAGAGGCAGCACGTCGAAGTTTTGCAGGGACAGACAAAACTCGTACCAGGACACAAGCTGCACAGTTTAACAAGGCGGCACATCATATGGTGCTAGGGGAGATGTAGAAGAAGGTGATGAGGCCACATCAAGTACGATGCAGATTTCAAGTTCTGACGGACGGCCACTACGACCATCCCGCACTTAAAGTGCGCGATCCTCCTTCTCAGGAGATTTTCGCGGGATGCTTCAGCAACTGGATGAACTCACCAACGGGATTGGAGAGCTGCGCATTGAACAAGGTATCACAAGAACTAACGCAGCTCAAAATAGAGAGTTTATACAGGCAATGCAGGATGAGGAAGCCAAACAGTGGGGAGCTTGGTGGGCGCAATATCCGCCACATCATCAACCACCAAGCTATTAGCAAAAAGCAAGCTTGAGGGAGGTTCCCTCCCCCACTAAGGTAAGTTTTTATTTGTGCATTTGCATCTTCATTTACTTATGCATTCCATGCATGTTTATTTTCTTTAGTAATAAATAAATAAACTCCCACACATAATTAACAACAAAAATATTTCTCTTCACGTATGTTTCATACATGTTTACTCTTTCCGGATATGATGAATAGTTGCTCTGTTAATATTTCTCTAGTATCTAGTCTACAACTTAATATTTCTCTGAGCATGGATCACTTAGCTCACATGAAACCATCATGAGCCTAAAACTTCGTGGGTAGCAAAAAGCTGTAACTAAGTCTAAGTTGTTGTGAGATAAGATATAGCTAAGATAAGAGCTGCTATAATATTGTTTCCACCTGTTGAATTATCAGAGTTTTATTTTAAATGGTGAAAAACCTTTCTGTTCCTCAATGGTGATGAAATTCCTACCACAGCCATATATACCCTTTCATGACATAAGCCTCTCTATAAAAGCAACTTGCTTTGTGTTGAGTCTTGTCAAGTCTTGTTGACCCTTGTTGAGAGACTTATCATGCTCCCAAGATCAAGATCACGTACACTCCACATATACATGCCGCTTCTACACTGGAAGTGCGCAAAAACATGCCTTTCATGACCACCAAATAAAGACTCCATGTTCTAAAAGAATGATCTCTCTAGTTTAGTTCATTAGAAGAGACAAAGGCTATAGAAAAGTATGAGAAAAAAAATATGGACACATGAAGGTCCAAAGTATTGAAAAGAAAAGAAAAGAAAAGATGAGCATGTAGAGCTCATGAAAAAAGAGAGAGTTATGATAGCCATGTCTCAAAAGAATAAGTGTTAGGAAGAGATCAAATCAACTAAAGGAGTATAAATACCATGTACCACACACTTACACATCTTGATCTAAGAGTATGACACTTCTCTCCTTGGATCCAAGTTTTGACTTGACAACATATGCAAGGTAAGTATGCTACATCTTTTACCCCTACCAAGCTCTACATAGACCTTATTAGAAGTAGGATGAAAAAGAAGGCAACTTTACACATATGCCTTGGTGAGGAACCATACACCATATGAGTGACATGAGAGTACCATATGAGGAACATTAAGTTTTCTTTGAAAAATGCAAAACCTCCGGTATGCAAACTTGTGAGAAGCAAGAAAAATGGTACTCGAATCAAAGGTTGTTCTATCTCTCAACCGCTCAAGACAAAGGAAAAGGCTATAAGCCCCATGGAGGACTAAGGTAATATGGGTGAGTTTTCAATATTGCTAACTTTTCCATTCAAAAGAGAAGTACTTTGTTGTATACATGATACTCTTGAAATGTTAAACATAGTAGCAACTCCTGATCCACCGAGGCTAAGTTTACTATTTGCTCGGGACGAGCAAAGGTTAAGCTTGGGGGATTCTTGTTGACGGTGGAATATTACCAAACTCATCATACACCTAAAACCCCGTCAACAAGCTCGGTATTAAGGAAGAATAACATGACATGAACATACTTTTATCAATAACCAGCTCCACTTGTATATGGAAGTGTGTTTATGCAGATAATGAAGAAATGAAGCAAAGTGAGCTGGTGGGCCCTACATAAGGGGGTCGCCCGACCCCCTTATGGCTAAGCCTGGGCGTTCGGGTTACCCGTTTTTTTCGGGTCGGGTAATTCGGGTAATTCAAAGTTCGGGTAATGAAAATTGCTACCCGAATTTAGTCCTGAAAAAACACTACCCGCAACTTCGGGTACCCGATAATTCGGGTTCGGGTTCGGGTATTACCCGATTTACCCGAATTCATAAAAAGAGCAAATTATACAAAATTTTAGTAGAAATTCATACATAATTTCAGCAACATCTTGTATAGAATTCTAACACTAATTTACAAAGAATAACATATTATAGTCACTTGTTCAAACCGAAAGAATAGTATACTAATTAAATGATAAATTTATTGATTTAACTAACAAAACATGATAAATACAAAGACAAAAATACAACTTCGGGTAATTCGGGTAGTTCGGGTACCGGGGGATATTACCCGAATTACCCAAACTAATTTCGGGTAATCAAAATCAGTATCCGAAGTTGGGATCGGGTACCTCGAGTTCGGGTAATTCGGGTCCGGGTTCGGGTAATTCGGGTACGGGTAATGGGTAGCGGGTATTTTGCCCAGGCTTACTTATGGCCCCACCAAGGCTCTACCAAGTGGGACCAACCATGCTAAGCCCCAATGTGAAGAAATGTGCCAAGGAGATCTGGTGGGACCCACATAAGGGGGTCGCCCGACCCCCTTTTGGGCCCACCAGGGTCCTGCCAAGAGGCATGATCCATGTCAAGCCTTCCAAAGTGCTTCTCCACCCTTGGATCACAATTGTGCTTTCTCTCAACAGTGGAAGATGAAGTCACATGGATCAATGGGCCCACAACGAAGCATCCAAAGTGATCATGACACATTTCAACGTGCCAAACACCAAATGACAAGTGGGGACATCATTTACACATACCAAGGTGGGGCCAAGGTGTCATAGGGGGGTCGCCCGACACCCCCATGGGTCGGCCGACCTAGGGGTGCCCCCCTAGGTGCCTTCTCGTGGAAGCTAAGGTGCCTTCACGGTGAATTAAGCCCAAGGAACATCAGCCCTTCATCTTGAGGTGGTTACAATCCAACGGAGGAGAGAGCACGTCACGCGGATCGATGACATGGCGGTGGAGTAGCCCCTACTCCACCTCCACCTATAAATAGAGGCCCTCCCCCTCTCATTCAAGACACCAAGTCACCAAGAGGCCAAGTGATGTGAAGAAGTAGGATAGACACTATAGTTGTAGTTAGTATCATAGGAGTCCTATACTCTCTCGTTGTCCTCCCACCTAGCTACACTATTAGTCGTCCTACAGTTATCCTGGTGATCTTGTGTCATTACCTTCCTACCAATTTACCTTACCCCTCTACACTAGTTAGTACCAAGTTGTGGTAATCACTTAGATTCCTCTTATCATCTTCTTTCCTAGCCACCGCTTTCCCTTGGGATAAAATAAATAACGATACCTTGGAATACTCCCGGGTGAAGTGCTACAGCGGTAGATTTTGTGCGCTTGCGGAATTATCCAATAGACATAAGAACTTACCCACAAGTATTTCTGGCGCCGTTGCTGAGGATAGACCTACCCCCTATTCTTAGTAGCGACGCTAAGAAATACCAACAAGCATTTCTGGCGCCGTTGCCGGGGAAAGCAAAGGTCTAGGAAATTTGTTAAGCCAGAGTCTTAAGATTACCACCAACTTAGTACGAACTAGTCGTAGGGGCTTACCCCTGCTCTTGTTTCTCGTTATTGTGAAGCAAGGCAGTGCATAAGCGGTTTCCAATTACCGAGCAACTTTGTTGAAAATCCTGAAAAGCTTCTGAGGAGTTCTAGACGTCGTCTAGTTCCCCCTCAAAAGATTATCTCGGAATTAGACCCGCTCAAGGAAGGAGGTTCTGTACCACTACCTGAGGCAACCATGGCCCAAAAGACGATCTCGGAGTACTCAGCTCCGTCGGCTTCTAACGTAGCCACGGGACCGCAGTTCAACTTCAAGAATCTTGTGGAGTCAAGGCATTTTAAGTTTGACATCAAATAAGTATACTATAAAATATAACTAATAAAATATTTAATAATACTTAGTTGATATTATAAATGTTATTATTTATTATATAAATTTAGATAACATTGTAAACTTTTGTCTCTTCAAGATTTTTGGAATGACTTATAACTCGAATGAAGGGAGTAATAATAAAATTAGGGAATGTGTTAGTTCCATGGTGTAAAAACTTGAATGTCACATCGAATATTACGTAGGATGTTGTATGAGATGTTCAGGTGGTACTAACAAAAGAAATTACAGAATCCGTCTATAAATCATGAGACAAATTTTTTAAGCCTAATTAATTTGTCATTAGCATATGTGTTACTGTAGCATTTTAGTGTCAAATCATGGACTAATTAGGCTTAAAAGATTCATCTCGCGAATTACAATGAAAACTATGTAATTAGTTTTTTAATATATAATTAGTACTCCATGCATATGTTCAAAGATTCGATACGACAGGTGTAAAGTTTTTGATTTTGGAACTAAACATGACCTTAGTCAAATATAAAAAAAAACTCTGACTCTACAAGATTCTTTAAATGACTTATAAATCTGGCTTATAATCTCGAATGGAAGGAGTAGTATTTTATTAAGAATCACATAACTCGAATGTTATGTCAAATTCTTTTGGAACGAACAAAGATGCAATTCTAGCTTCTCGTGATTTACTTTCTAAGTAGTAGAACAATATATTTTATCCGTATAGTTTATCCTAAATACTGTGCAGTCATCGTACAATTGTTTTGGATCACACAGAATCATTTCTCCACGATCAATGGCATAGAAAAGAATCTCTGTCAAACAACTGATATGATACGATAAAACTTATAGTTTGTTTGGGGAAAGATGAACCTTTTTTTTGACAAGGAAACCCTGGGATTTCGGGTTTATTGATTAACATCAGGATACTGATAGAATCATTATATTTTTTATGGTTACATTCTGGAATGTCCTAATAACGAGACAGTCTTGATCATGAGGTGCAAAAACACAGGAACCTGTGAAAGAAAGAAGATTGATTCTAATAGAAGTAAGGGCCTGTCGAGCAAGCAAATCAGCCAATTGATTCTGAGTCCTCCTAATTCGTCTAGCTGTAGTAGCATATCTCTGTAGATTGGAATGGACAATCTGGGTGAAGGGTTTGATTCGCCAGTCAGGTGGGTCATCCTGATTTAGACTGTTCAGAAAGTGGACAGTATGTAAATTTTCTGAAAAAAAACGTATTCACTGCAGATTTTGTATCACGTACCATAGTTGCCAATGTAAGTGCCGCGACCTCTGCTACGAGAACGGAGGAAGTATTCAGCATTGCAGCTTTGGTAAATACTCCCTCCGTACTTGAAAAGAAAGTCGTTATAGATAAGATTCAAGTCAAACATTGAGAATATAAATCATCAATAAATTTTTTAGTCGTTGAATTTGAAAATATGACAACTACATGAATAGATTCGTCTTGAAAAATACTTTCATAAAAGCATACATATGTCATTTTTCTATAAATATTTTTATAGAAATGAGGAGTCAAAGTTAACATTTGGGAACCGTGTCACTGTCATAAACGATTTTTTTACGAGTATAGAGCAGTACACTATGGGGTATCTAGTAGAAACACTTCATACGGCAGAAACAAAAAATTGATTGCATGCGCCGATCCCGACCCTATCCTGGCACAAAAAGCTGTAATTTGACCAGTCAACCTCACGACCCTTTCTCACGGTTGGGTTTGGCTTGGCCTGCATTCCTTCCCGCCACCTATATAAACGTAACCAAACCCCGCCCCAGCAAAGCCACGTACTCTCTGCGCCAGCTTTTCACCTCACAGCCTCACAGGCCGTCACAGGCCACAGGAATAGCACACCTAATCCAAGAACGACGAAATCCATCAGGTCCTCGTCCTCGTCCTCCTCCACCCGCCGACGTACGTACGTACGTCTCCGTTGACCGGGCCGCCGGCCGGATCGGCCGGAGCGATGCTCCACGGCATCAGGTTCCTGCGCTCCGCCGTCGCCGCCTTGGCCCGCCTCGCGCACGCGTTCATCGTCCGCAGTCTCCTCTTCATGCCCCTCTGCTCGCCGACGTCGACCTCGCCGATCGCCCCCGCCGCACCATGGCAGAAGCCGGCGAGGGCGGCGGCGGCGCCCTGCGACAAGAAGGTGCACCCAGCGGGGGCGGCGCTGATGGCCCTCGATGACCCCAACAACAAGGACCAGCAGCTGATGACGACGCCGCTGTCGTCGGCGCAGACACCGGCGGTCGTCGTTGTCCCGGTGCTCAAGCAGCAGCAGCAGACGGCGGGCCAGAGAGCTGCGGAGACGAACAAGACGACGGCGGCTTCCAAGGCGGCGAGGGGAAGAAGGCCGCCCAGGCTGGCCATACCGGCGCCCATGGCCTGCGCTCCCGGGGTCGACCCGTTCGGCGCGGTGGCGGACCTGGAGGCGGAGGTGGCCACCGAGCTGGAGGTGCAGGGCGAGGGGTTCTGCCTGGCCAGCAGGAGAGGGGTCAGGCACGCCATGGAGGATGGCTATGGGGTCATCACTGATCAAGGAGCTTCCCAGCTGGTACGCATGCACATTTTATATTATCAACTCCAGACTGTTAATTTGTTATTGGAAAAAGTCTACTTAACCCCCTCACCTATTAAGAGTTGTCTACTTAATGTCCCAACCTATGAAACCGTCTGTTTTAGCCCCTGAACTTTATAAAACCGGTCAAATTACCCCCTCAGGCGGTTTTAGACGGTGGTTTTGCTACAGTAACCGCGGTTTTGATTTTTTCTTTTTTATTTATTTTTGCTGAATCTTTGAAAAATTATAGTAAATCACAGAAAAATCGTTAAATGGAAATTTTAATTTTGTTGGACTCCACATGAGTACATCTACACAATGAATATATAATATGGTATGCTTTAGTACAAAGTTTTTGTTGTAGATTTAAATCTGTTCTTTTTTCAAATTAATTGGAATAATTCATAACTGTAGTTTCAATGGTCCATTTATGGTGACCTAGTTATAGTATGATTGAACTACAGTAAAAATTTTATACTCATTGGATCATATATAACTTAGTTATAGATTTATTTAGATTTAATAAGCATAAACCCTAAATAAATCTATAACTAAATTATACTTGATCCAATGGGTATAAAATTTTTACTATAGTTCAAACATACAATAATTAGGCCATCATAAAAATTTGATTACAATTAGACCATACAAACTATAATTATGAATTATTTCAATTAATTATAAAAAAGAATAGACCTAAATCTACATCAAAAACTTTATACTAAAGCATATGATATTATATGTTTTCTGTGTAGATCTACTCATGTGGAGTCCAATAAAATTAAATTTTCTATTTTACTATTTTTCTGTGATTTACTATGATTTTTTAAAGATTCAGCAAAATAAATAAAAAAGAAAAAACCAAAACTGTCGTTACTGTAGCAAAACCACCGTCTAAAACCGCCTGAGGGGGTAATTTGACCGGTTTTATAAAGTTCAGGGACTAAAACAGACGGTTTCATAGGTTGGGACATTAAGTAGACAACCCTTAATAGGTGAGGGGATAAACTAGACTTTTTCCATTTGTTATTTATTAATATAAGCTCAACTATGTTCTGAGGATTATATTGGGATACTAATCTAGGTGCTAAATATATGCATGGTGCAATTTTCTTTTCCAAATGAAATTCAGATAAGAAACTGGAATAATGATGAACAATGAGATGGTACGGTGCGGAAATCTACATTTTATGGATACATGTTCATAGCTACTTCTTATTGCTTAATTCTACGATGATCTTGTAAAACCTATAAATTCAATAAATACCTTTGGTACCGAAATCACTTTTGAACCTCAAATAGACTTCATTGGCATCGAAACATAAAAAAAAACACTTTTTTATTTTTACAATTTGGTGCATTGGTGCGGAAGAAGACTCTGGCACACTAAGCGAGAGAGGGAGAAGACTTGAAGTTGGCTATCGAATGAAATTGAATGGACCAAAGAGATGCGGTTGTTCAAATGCTTGATGATGAATAACACCCCCCCCCCCCTCCTCCAAAGCAAAACTATAAGTACACTATAAATCGTGCATTGCACCCATTGCTAAATGGGTAGAATTCTCACCTTTCTTTGAAAGAAAAATTAAATGGTTACAAACTATGATCTTTGCGCAACCATTTTGCATTGGGACTGTAAAATAAAAACAAAACTCACATAAGTGCATTCTACACATGCTAGTTTAATGACTAAAATGTATACCATGCATGATCCAATTTAGAACAATTCATCAATTGAAACTGAAGAAATCGACGTGGTTTTGTACTAGCTAGTTTGTTTATGTAATGGGATAGGGTACAATTAACTACGTATATATGTTAAAAGTTCATCAAATATTACTAAAGTAAACATACATGCATTCTGTCTACAATTCATAATAATGTCGTTATCAAATTATAATGAGAAGGGACAAAAAACAAAAACGTATTGCAGTTACCGTATACATATATAGTATGTTGTCACGTACGATGTGTCTCTACCCTGCATGGATTTTTAACTCAAAACTCAAGTGGAATGCCATTATATTTTTGAAAAAACATATTAAAATTAGCATGGAATCTTATCCTTTAGGTTCCATGGAATCTTTAACCTTTAGGTTCTCACTGACAGGGGTGGATCTAACAGCACGGTTGCACCACTTCACTCTGCCATTCAAGTATTGTTCATATGTAAGCTCTATTGGGCGTGCCAACTTGTCATCTAGTTTCTGGTTCAGTACGTTCTTGTAGTAAACCTTGACAGCATCCACACGAGCTTGGTACATCATGTCCTTGACTCTTTTCCTAACATAATTTTCCAAAACACGGTCTGCTTCTTGCTGATCCTCCCTTTTGACCTGGAACAAACGCTACATGCAAAAGAACAAGTAGGAATGCGAAGAAAGTCATTTCATCATGTGAGGAATGACCACAATAATTACATACATATAGTAACCACAGTAGTTATGTACAGGTATGTCAACTTATACAAAATTCATGTTACTCACCCAAAATTCAGAAAGTACACGATCTCCAGCAGTCTGTCTTGTTCTATCCTTTACTGTTAGGAAATAATCAGCCCACTCTAGTGCTGGGCGGGTGTTAAGAACTACACCATTTTGATCCTTGTCATCTATCAGGCCCGGGTATTCTCTCTTAATAATAACCCCAAGTTGAGTAGTGTACTTATAACCAGACTCACGATAACCAACATAAGTAAATTGCCTTTTCATCGGTACAAAGATTTAAGGCATGTAAACAACAGTTAGTAAAAGGGTTAAAAAATTGGGAAACAATGTAGAGATGATTGTGCACTCACATGTCACCAAGTGGTTCAAGGGCCACCTTGCGACCACGCACTAGCATTTTTAGCTTTGTTAGACACCCCTGCTTTCTCCCCTTTTGCTTAGCTGACTGTAGAGAACGGATAGGTTCAGTAGCATCAAGGCTTTGAGAAGAAGGATCGGACCTTGGTCTTTGAGAGGCACCATCACTTGAGTTTGAAACACGAGAAGCACTCCCTTTTGCACGACTGTTACGACTGTGACGAATGCTACTCACCATCTGCAATGGAAAATTATAAGTGAGATTTACCATCCAAATTTAAAATATAAATATAACATTCTGTACAGCATAATTTTCACATGTTTGGAGCCATAATTTAAATGTAGTGAAGTAGACAATATATAGGCAATAGCATATATACATTAATAAACGTTCAATACATTAGATCGTAGACATGGAGAACACAAAGCTCACAAAATAGAGAGTACAATACACAAATACTACAACAAACATTGCAATTTTATCACCACAAATTTAAAAATCAGTTCAATCGTAAGCTTCTTCTGAATCTTCATTCTCTTCATCTGTGGACTCTATCTCTTCGTCTATAGCTTCATTTTCTTCCTCAATGTCAGCTGGATTTTTCTCTAATTCTTCCAAGTCTTTAGGATCAGTAATCTCATCTGAAACCAATGATGCTATAGAGTCCAATGCAGCCCCCAAGTCAATAACGAAGGTGCCATCTAATCCATCCTCTTGGAAGAATTCAACATCCTGAGTTGGCCCTTCACCAAGACTAGGATCAGCATTGGTATTAATTGGAGGTATGTGTCCATGTGGAGCAACTTTATACACTATTGACCAATCCATGAGATCTTCTCTATTTTTACATGGATAAGGTAGATAGTAAACTTGACTAACTTGAGCAGCCATGACAAATGGGTCAAAATTTGATAATCTTGATGTGTGCTTAATCTCTACCAAACCCAAGTTCTCAGTGCACCGTACTCCATTGGGTGTTGGATCAAACCAACGACAGTAAAATAAAACCAACTCAAGTGGCATACTCCCTTCCCAAACAATTTTGATGATGTCTTCTATGACACCATAATAATCAAGAACATTGCCACTTTCATCATAAGAAGACACACAAACACCGGTATTGCAAGTGGTTAGTCCAGATCTTCCATTCTCATACTGCTCAGAACGAAATCTATAACCGTTGACATCATAACAACCATAACAGTGAACTCGAGTACAGAAACCATATGACATTTGACACAAAGCTTTGTGAACAATAGATGATTGCATGCACTGCAAAATATAGTTTATATATCAGGGGTGTCTTCTGTGAAACTATAACACAAATGCAATCTCATATGCATAGGGACATTACTTGGTCCTTGAACCATTCAAAAAAATCTGGCCCTTGTTTTATGGAACGAGCATAATTCCAGCCATTTAGTCTCAAGTCACGTTTCTGTTGTTCGGTTGGAACAACACGACTCTTCCACTGCTCCTTGTCAAATTTTCTACATTTATAGAATTACTATTATGCGCACATATCATAACTTAATTGAAATAAATGAGTGATTGTGATTTGAAGAACGTACTCAAAGAAATCATCCATCTCAGGTATGTTAGTTAGTATATATAGGAAGGCAACCTTGTACTCTTCTATAGAGAGCTCACGGGTACCTCTTGGGCTGATGCATCTACCCAAGTATTGGAAAATTTCGAGGTCACATATGCTTTCAGACATAGTGGCATCATCATCATATCGGGGCATCTTGTTTTTAGTAGACCGAGCGCTTGCTCTAAAATACAAGGATAAAAAATTTGTAGCCTCTTCAACTAGAGAAGCCTCAACAATGCAACCCTCAACACGTGCCTTATTTCTTACTTTCTTCTTAAGTTTTTTGATACACCTACACATTTATACAAAGATATCATGGACAAAATTTGAATTCTAAATAAATTATGTTTATGTCACAGAACCAATTCTGAGATTTACCTCTCAAATGGGTACATCCAACGGGCTTGGACAGGCCCTCCTAATCGTGCCTCATAAGGTAAGTGTATCATTAAATGTTGCATAGGGTTGAAAAAACCAGGAGGAAATATCTTCTCTAGTTTGCATAGGAGCACAGGAACATTCGCTTCTAGAGAGCGAACAATGTCTTTACTAAGCTCTTTAGCACACAAGTGTCTGTAGAAAAAGCTAAGCTCAGCCAAACAATGCCATATATCCTCTGGAAGAAATCCCCGGAATGCAACTGGGAGAAGGCGCTCAACAAATATGTGGAAGTCGTGACTCTTGAGGCCTAAAATCCTTTTCTGCACTAGGTTAACACCACGCCTGATGTTGGCTGCATATGCATCAGGAAATTTCAGATCCTGGAACCACCGAAGAATGGTTATCTTGTCATCTTTGTCAATGCAGAATGGAGCCCTTGGCATTTTACACTTCCCCTTGTTATTTCTCACTAAATTCAGCGAAGGTCGGACACATATTTCAGCTTGATCTAGTCTAGCTTTCACATTATCTTTGGTCTTGTCAGCTATGTCAAAGCAAGTGTTCCAAATAGCTTCACCTACATTTCGCTCATTATGCATTAAGTCAAGGTTATGTGGGAGCTTTAACTTAGAAAAGTATGGAAGTTGCCTAAAGCAGCTCACAAAAGTCCAATTGTGTAGTTTTCCATAGTTTTGTGTATCATCTACAAACTTCTGCAGATGGTTTTCCACTTCCTCCCCTGTTAAGCGTCTAGGTTGTTCTTCAAGCACCCTTGTGTTCTTACGAAATGCATTAGCTTGCATTCTAAATGGATGGTTCATAGGAAGGAAGCGTCTATGACAATCAAACCAACAGGCCTTATGTCCATGACGGAGTTGAAATCCTTGGCAACCATATCCACATGGACATGCTAATTTGCCATTGGTGCTCCATCCAACAAAGTCTCCATAAGCACGAAAATCATGCACTGACCAAAAGTAAATTGCCCTCATTGTAAAGCTGTGCTTGAGTGAAGCATCCTTTGTTTCAACCCCTACCCATAGTTTTTGAAGTTCATCAACCAAGGGTTGCATTAGAATATTCAATTTCCTTCCAGGATGCTCAGGACCAGGGATTACCATGGCAAGAAAAATATATTCTGGCTTTAGGAGTATGCCGGGGGGTAGATTTAGTGGAGCAATGAACACTGGCCAACAAGAGTATGTAGCAGCATTCAAGCTGAATGGTGTGAAACCATCAGTGCAAACAGCAAGTCGCACATTTCTAGGATCCCTTGCAAAGTCTGGAAAGTCCACATCAAATTGTTGCCATGCTTCTCCATCACAAGGGTGGACTATTTTACCAGACGTGGAGCGATTGTGTGATCGCATTAGCTTGGCCGTTTCTTCATGTGCATACAGCCTTTGTAGTCTATCCGTTATTGGAAGATAACGCAAAACTTTGCGTGCAACTTTATTCCGGCCTTCTTCATATCGATTGGCATTACAAAAGTCGCATTTATCTTTGTTCTCATTATCTCCATAGAACAACATACAATTGTTATAGCACACATCAATTTTAACATATGGCATACCCAGGCCATCTAGCATTTTTTTTGACTCATAGAAGTTCTTTGGCAACTTAGAATCCGGAGGTAGCAGTTCATGGATTATTTTTAAGAAATCATCATAGTGGTCAATTGACATATTGTACATTGACTTCACAGCAAGCAAGCGAGCTACAGCAGAAAGTGATGAGTGGGTAGTTTTATCATGCACCAATTCATCAGCATTAGCAACCATTCTATAAAAGGCTTGGGTAGAGGATGTTGGCATATTATCTATAGGCGGTGGATGTCCGCCAACCAGATCAAATATCATATCATCCATATGGTCAACTTCATTGCAACCCTCCTCAGTACCTACAGTGCTAGGTTCGTCATGGCTAACAAGACTCTCACCATGTTCTGTCCATGTTTCATAGCCTTCTCTAAAACCAAATTTACACAAATGAAGCTCTATAGTACTCCTTTTCTGCCTAAAGTAGTTCCGACACATGGCACAAGGACACTTGATGGTATCATTTTCAACCAGATCCGATAAAGAGAATGCATGATTCAAGAATTCAGTGGTTTCATCAACCCATTCATTAGAGGGAGGTTTACCATGTTGCCAACTATTATACATCCACGAGCGTGACATTTGAACTATCTCTGTATTGCAAATATGAAATTTTAATTGTTAATTTAGACCACGCATATTGACATACAACATATCTGGAGATGTGGTATATCTATCATTCCATAACAGAAGACATGTGTATACCAAGCAAATTAACAAATGTACCTAGTGGCAATCACAAGATAGTAGCATGCATTGTATAATAAAAGCATACCAATCAAATTAACTAATGATAAGCGATGGCAATCGCAAGATAACAGTAGTATGTATTAAAAGCAACATAACAGAGCACATTCTTAAACACCATAAAAAAGGTAAGAACTTTACCTTTAACTAGAAAGCCAATTCACACCACTTTGTTATGTGTTGTAGTGATGAAGAAATATTTTTTGACTACTACTCAAATTGCAGAAGCTTATTTGAACCTGTGTCAAACAAATAGAAATAACACACAATGCATAAGTTATACAGATAAAGTGCCTATACAATATGGTGGCAATTCTAAGTAAGAAAACATCAATAGATTTATTGTGTGTATAAGACATCCCTAGTTAATATTGAGACACTAAAGTTACTCCATGAATATTAACCATATCGTAGAAATAATTTATTCATAATGCTTATCATTTTATTGATAAAAAATAACATTTATCTTAATAAAGACAGCAGTAAAGCACCAATTCTAATAACAACTATTTAGTTATATGTCAAATTAGTAGTGTGTTTGTTATACGCCTTCAATTTGCCGCTCAACATACATCCAAAGAACATAAACATATATTATGTCAAACTGTAGCAAACAATAGACATAAAACCAGCTCACTGTATGAATAAAATAAAACCCCTAATTTATCGATGAATAATCAAACCCCAAGATGGCACCACCGCTCTCTCTTCCCTTCCAGAACAATTGCTACCCCTTTTCTCCAAGAAAAACTTATTTATTCCATATATTAATCATGTGTTCTATGAATGAAACAAACGAAATAGATCTACTACCTGGCAGATCTAGCAGATGCCTTCACGGCTTGGACTGAGGTTGCCTCAAATGTGAATCTCGTCCTTCCCAGCGAGATGAATCTTCAGGGAAGAGGGAGGGGTCAGGCTCGACGGTGGTGACCCGGACGCCGACTGGTTACTGAGCTGTGGGGAGGTCAGGAGGGGGAGGTGGACTGGTTACTGAGCTGTGGGGAGATTAGGAGGGGGCGGTGGGGAGGGCACCACATTTACCGTCCATAGAAGCTGTCGGTCGGAGCACGAAGAAGTTGCCGGCATGGGGGCTCCTACTCCATCTACAGACGGCAGCAGCTGAGGCCGTGGGGTCGCGACGGCGGCAGCCAAGGCCGTGGGCGGCGACTGCTGCGAAGGGGATGGCGGCGGACTGAGAGTTGCGAAGTTTTTTCTACGAGAGCACAGCTGCGTGCGAAGGGGACGGCAGCAGGCTCTATTGTGCGTGTGTGGCCGGGAGGTGAGGTCAGGAGGATAAGGTAAGGTTTTTTATTTTATTTTTATTTCCTAGTGTGAGGCAATACTCGCGGGAAATTTCGCGCCAATGATTTTTTTGGGACTAAAACGCGCGGGCAGGCAACTTTTGTGGCGCCAAAAGGATAAGTCAATTAACCTGTGTGCTATATCCGACAAAAAAAATATAAAACACACAAGGATATTAATTTAATTACCCTGTGTACCAATTTTTTTTTGTGTGTTTCATAAAAACCGACAGATTTATTTCTATTTTTCTGTGCGCTAAGAAAACCGACAGGTTAAATAGATTTTTTTTGTGAGTACTTTTTTACCCGTCAAAAAAAATACCTGGCACACAAAAATATTGACGTTTCCAGTAGTGTGCGTGGGGTGGGTGAGGCTCTAGCCCTCCTACGGTCGTTGGATCCATAGAGTCCCCTAGTCATTCTCTTACAATTTTTTTTGTCATAGGTACATACTGAAGATATCGAAGTGAAAACTATCTAGGCCACAACTCAGATAAACCTGAAGAGAAGCTAATTAAAACTATCTAGGCCACAACTCAGATAAACCTTTTGTATTCTTATTATGGAAGCAACGCACCTACTAACTAGTACAGTAGGTAATATAGTAGTATAGACGACGAAGCGAGAACCAGTCCATTGCTTAGCTACGAAACATCCAAAACCTAAAACGTATTTTTCTCCCTCTCTCTCAAGCTATAGAGAAGTTAAGGCCACATGAGTTTGTTGGTCAAAAGGCAGCAGCATTCCCCGGCCCCTTTCAAAAAAAATGAAAAAGGCAGCATTGTATTTTAAAACTGTAATGTATATCCAATCCGTTCTTTTATTTCGTCAAACATGGAACATGCAAGTGTTAGTACGTATTCAACCAGACACATAATGTTGTCAAAAAAAAAACCAGACACATAAATTTGCGTCCTTGTTAATTTGCTGCACAGGCGTTCTACGGGGTGTACGACGGGCACGGTGGCCGTGCGGCCGTGGATTTCGTTGCCGACAAGCTGGGCAAGAACGTCGTGGCCGCAGTACTGGCCGCCGCCTCAACCACGGCGAGCCAGCAGCAGGAGCTATCGCCGTCGTCATCGTCGACGCAGCCGCCCACGGCGAGCCAGCAGCAGCTACAGGTTGACGCAGTCGTGGCGGCGATCAGAGCGGCCTACCTGACGACGGACCGCGAGTTCTTGACCCAGGTAGGCATCCAGATTCGTATATACTACTATCTTTTACAGTAGCTTGCAAGTTGCAACGCAAGAGCATCAGCAACTGGCCTTTCTTTTTTGTTTGACTGGGACTGTGCGTCGCAATCGCATGCGTTATTATATTCATTCATTCATGGGTACGGCGGGCGTGGTTTGAACGGGTCAAGTGAGCTGCTGCCTGCTTGCGTGTTAGTTGCTGTTTTCAGCTGGACGTTGACCGTTTACGTCTCGCGATTCTGGTAGCGGTAGCCACGCCACGTAGGTAGGTAGTG
This sequence comes from Coix lacryma-jobi var. lacryma-jobi, assembly GCA_009763385.1. Taxonomy (NCBI): domain Eukaryota; kingdom Viridiplantae; phylum Streptophyta; class Magnoliopsida; order Poales; family Poaceae; genus Coix; species Coix lacryma-jobi. The sequence goes on from CM019829.1 coordinate 115,966,181, forward strand.
GCTGGTAGCACCGGCCGATTGGCTTGTCCTGCTAGCTAGGTTTAAGCCAAGTGGTAGTAGTATGCATGGTGATGATGGCTGTGCTGTGTGTGATAGAGATTGATGAATTTGAGTGGTAGTAGACTAGTAGTAGTATGCTGTATGCATGGTGATGGCTGTGCTGTGTGTGATAGAGATTGATGAATTTGCATGGCAAGCTGCTGCGTGCTGGTTCAGTGCCAGTGCCGTGTGGCTTCTGCTAGCTAGTACTCCCTCCGTATCCTAAATATTAGACGTTTAGGACAGCGACACGGTCTCCAAAGTATAACTTTGATCGTTTATTTCTTTAAAATATTTGTTATAAAGTGGTATATATATACTTTTATAAAAATACTTTTCAAGATAAATTTATTTATATGATTTTTATATTTTTAAACTTAATAATTTAAAAGTTATTCATGATTTATATTCCAAATATTTGACCGAAACTTTTTCCAAAACGTCTTATATTTGCGATACAGAGGTAGTATGCGCGTGCATGCAGAGGGCGGCCGTCGGCAGTAGTACTAATTAAGGTTCACATGCATTGACTAGGTCTAGGTCATGCATGCACCTCGCCTGGCTGCCGTGCACCCTCGTCCGTACGGCACACGCCTACACGTACGCGTTCTCAATTCTCGTGGTTCAAATGGGAATTTTCCCGGTTCATGTAAAGTACAGCAGTATGTACGTAGTTAAGTGGTTTCCCCCGTCACAGAGGAACAATCGTATTGTTCCTACTTTTTATTTTAGCTTAAACTTATCAAGTGACTTATCAACCATACTATAACTTATTTTCTCTCATAGAACAGTATTGGAACGGTCGAAATCAGCTCAAGTGATCAAGCCGGGATGTTTTGTGCATTTGAAAAGTTTAGCTTTCTGCTTTGTCCAAGCTAGGTGTGCTTATATATGCATAGTATTTAGTTCTTATGTTCTTTTTTTGCAAGGAAAATGTAGTTGTTCTAGTTTATCCAATAACATTGATCTTATTGTATGTTATTTACTCAAATTTTGCATATTATAACGCTGAAGTCTAAACTAGTTAGACTTAGGTCCGTTTGGATGATCGATCGAGTCGGTTCCGATTCTTCTTGGAATCGAAAGATACACTACCAAACGCCATATCCATAAAACGATTCTGCCTTTGAATGGTTCTATCATTCCACACTTTTTGACCGGGGCGAGCCAAATGTCTTCAGCCTGGTTTCATGTTTATAGTTTTTCCTATGCGCCGACAACAATATTTTTTTTTCTATTTATACTTTTTATAAACAGAAGTTAAAACTAGTCATATTTAAGTTTAGAAAGTTTTCTATATTTTAGCATATTTTATTTATATAATTTTTATGTAAAACAACTTTTTTGAATAAAAAATTAGCCTACCAGCCAAATGATGCCATACAAATGGTTTTGATTCATCACCTAGAACACTTTTAAGAGAATCTAGATCTAATGTGTTTCTATATGAGATTTCAAATCCCTACCCAACGAACCCATATATTTGAACTAACAAAGAACAAAAGGCATATACTTCCTACCAGATGAAGTACCCTGCTGCTTGAAATTCTATGACGGTTTAATTTATCACTTATCGCAAATTTTATTAGGTGCCTATTATTTTTGTTATTTTTTGGGTAACATATAATTTTGTAATTGTTTGCACATAAAAAATTATGAATTATCTTTTTAAGTTATTCTTTTAATTGTCTTAGTTGATTGTGAAAAATTGTTGTCTTAAAATTCAGACAGCTGAAATATAGCAACTCACTTAAATTATTATTGCAAGAAAGCAATGTGAAGCGAATTTCACACACACATGAGCAATTTTCAGACTTAGCTTGCACATGCATGGCTTTTTTTTCTAGTTATGCTTTTAAAAACAGTAAGTTAAAATGAGTCATATTTAAGTTCAGAAAGTTTTCTGTATTTTAGTATATTTTATTTATATGATTTTTTTATATGTAACATCTTTTTTGAATGAAAATTTAGTCTACCAACCAAATGATTGCATAAAAATGGTTCTGATTCATAACCTTGAATGTTTTTAAGAGAATCTAGATCTAATGTGTTTCTATATGAGTTTTCAAATCCCTACCCAACGTGCACGTGCCCATATATTTGAACCAACAAAGAACAAAGGGCATGAAGTACAATGCTTGAAATTCTATCACGGTTTAATTTATCACTTATCATATATTTTTATTAGGTGCCTATTTTTTTGTTATTGTTCAGGTGACATATAATTTTGTCATTGTTTGGACATAAAAAGATTATGAATTATCTCTTTTAAGTTATTCTTTTAATTGTCTTAGTTGATTTATAAAATCATTGTCTTAAAATTTAGACACCTGAAATATAGCAACTCTCTTACATTGTTATTGCAAGAAAGCAATAATGTGAAGTGAAATTCACACACACATGCGCAATTTTCAAGCAATTTGAAGCTTGCAGATGCATGCATGGCTTCTTCAGAATTAGTGCCACCACACTAGCAATAATATTAAGACCTACTCCCTCCGTTCCAGAATAAGTGTCGTCCGGAAAGCGTGTCTGTGAGGGAAACACGGATTTCTAGTGACACTTATTTTGGAACTGAGGGAGTAGCTAGAAACATATGCTTGCACAATATATAAATGCATCTGGGTTTTAACTAACTGAAGACTTTGCAATTCCTTCATTACATTACTACTACTACTATTACCAGTAATAATTTGCATTTGACAATTACTAATCGGGGTACTCCTTTGGTTCTGCATGTATATATACATGTAGGGTGTACGCGGTGGCGCATGCGCGGCGACGGCGCTGGTAAAGGACGGCGAGCTCTTCGTCGCCAACGTGGGCGACTGCGGCGCCGTCCTCGGCAGCCGCAGCGGCGTCGCGACCCCGCTGACGAGCGACCACACCGCCGCCCGCGAGGACGAGAGGCGCCGCATCGAGAGCTCGGTAAGTGGCGATGATCGAGACGTACGGCTGCACTGCACAAGTAGTCGTGTCATACACTCATACTCATCCCGCACGCAGAAGCTTCTCTCGCAGTCGCAGTCGAGCAGTACTGATGATGAGATTGCACACACATGCGCATTATTGCAGGGAGGGTACGTGAGCTGCGGCAGCAGCGGCGTGTGGCGCGTGCAGGACTGCCTGGCCGTGTCGCGCGCGTTCGGCGACGCGTCCATGAAGGCCTGGGTCACCTGCGAGCCGGAGGTCTCGCGGCGCCGCCTCACCCCGGACTGCCGCTTCCTCGTTGTCGCGTCCGACGGCCTCTGGAACAAGGTGTCCTGCCAGGAGGCCGTCGACGTCGTCGTCGTCTCCGCCGCGGCCGGAACATCCTCCGTGGGATCGTGCAAGGAGCTGGTCGCCTTGGCCAAGAAGAGAGGGAGCCGGGACGACATCACCGTCATGCTCGTCGATCTGCAGAGATTATTCATTTCACAGTGACACAGGACGCGTATGTATTTTCCATTAATTCGTACGTACGTGATCAGATGTTTCTTTCTACATCGCATTTTCCATTTTCTTTCATTTTTTATTATTGGATACTGTAGATGCATGATTTTCGTAGAGATTATATGTATGTAGTAGTAGTGTTAGAGAGGGCTGCCTTCCGAAGAGATATATTTTTTTTTTGAATTGGAACTCATCGGAAAGTGCAGATGAAGATTAGCGCGACGCGTGTAAAGGAGCCTTGGATGAGATGAATTACTATTTCCTCTATTATGAAAAACAAGGACCGGAACCACGCGTAGTGATTTATCTTTCTATAAATTTTTAAAGCGATAAAATTTTAAACCATTTTTTAGAGGTGACATTCTTTTTAATAGATATGGCTCTATTAAAATCAGCCTCTAAAAATGTTTTCTGAATCGATTTTCGAGCGATTTTATTTTTAGAAGCGTTTTTTTTATGCAACTGTAATTTCAGATCTCTAAAAATGATATTTTAATTTTAGGCGCGGTTCGGCTTGCCAGCTTCCTCTGATATATAATAGAGATATTTCTAGACATAACCGCAGTTTCCAAACCTCTCCTAGTAAAGATAGGATTCTCGTAGTATTTTAGCATTCAAATTGAGTATAAATTTTTACTACTAAATATCTTCTACTGAGATGATTCTCTTATGTTATAACTAATGATATTAATTTATTAAACATTAGGAGAAGTCTATCATTTTAGTACTAACTTAGTAAGAGACGGTTGGCAATTTAGGTCTTGTTCACTTCACAAAATCTCTCCAAAAATATTGCGCAGTACCCGTCACATCGAATTTTTAGACGCATGCATTGAGCATTAAATGTAGATAAAAAATAACTAATTGTACTTTTAATTTGTTCATGTCAAGACAGATCTTTTAAACCTAGTTAGGTTATGTTTGGATAAAGTTTGTCAAATAACAACGAAAGTACTACAAGAACTTTTCATTACAAATTCGCGAACTGAACAAGGCCTTACCAGAAAAAGAAAATATAGAATTGAGAATGTTGGCCGGAAAAATGGAACGGGAAATGTGAGATGTCAAAACGAAACATATCGATTAGGAGGAACCGGTCGATGACCATTATGAATTGATAACTAAAATTACGACGAATGATGGACCATAAAACAATAATGACTTTGGAGTATATGACAACCATCGATATGACAATTCGTATGGCTGTATCATTTAGTCCAACAAAAAAACGTGTAGTACATCTCTTCTATATTTCTATCTCTATCTACTCTCTCCATATGGAAACACAAGTCGTTTTGAACAAGATTTGAGTCAAGCATTGAGAATATAAATCATAAATAACTTTGAAATTATTGAGTTTAATTAGAGATATAAAAATCATATAAATAAATTTGTCTTAAAAAGTACTTTTATAAAAAAATATACATATACCACTTTGCAATAAATTCAAAGAAACAAGTGGTCAAAGTTATGCTTTGGAGACCATATCGCTGTCCTAAACGACTTTTATTTCCATATAAAAGGAGTATCTATCTATCTATCTATCTTTTATATATATATATATATATAAAATATATATATAATATATAATATCTCTTCTCTATCTCTACAACTAAAACATACGGATTGTCAACGTCTACCCGGCAGCACCAAAATCTACCTGCGATCCATGACTACCTGGCAGCGTACAAAAGGAAAAAAAAATGATGATCCCACCTCGTCATCTACAAAGAAAAATCTCGTGAAAAAAATCGCCGGCAGAAAATCTAGCAAAAAATCGCCGGCAGAAAAAAATCACAGCAGCAGAAAAAAATCACAGCCAAGAAGTTACGGATATAGAAGGAGAGGCTACCAATTACCAATACCATCCTTAAAATCACATCACGATCTCTCCTCCCTAAAATCACGTCTCCATCCTTTCTTTAATTACCAAATAGCATGCAATGCAAGATACATGTAAGCCAGGATTAATATAACTACATGGGTTGAGTTCATTTTCGGCAACAATCAAATCCTCTATATTCCTAAGATTATGCAAATGTGTTTAGTGCTTAAATTAGATTTGAGTATAGGCATTTCAACGTTGCCAGCCTGTTCACCCTAATTTTTTATAATTTAACCCTTTTTCTATTAAAAATTCACGTTTGGACCCTTAAAAAAACTATACCCGTTTTTGGACCCTGAGCTCGGCGCCGCGACTTATGGCGCCGAGGTAACATAGCTTGGCGCCAACTTATGGCGCCGAGGTAACACAGCTTGGCGCCATAGGTCATGGCGCCGAGATAGGAGGGTCTAATTGACGTGGCTAGCGACCTGGCAGACGACATGGCGCTGACATGGCAGAGGTCGGCGCCATGATTCACGGCGCCGAGCTAAGAACAAATAGATATTGCGTCCTAAGAGTACGTAACACACACATGCTATAGAGCCACGTCAGCGCCCCGTCGCCTGCCAAGTCCGCGCGACTACCAGATTTTGCGTAGCTCCCTAGTGCCTAATAGTTTACCGAGTGTTTTAAAAAAACACTCGGGGTTATCGCCGAGTGTATCATTTTACACTCGGGATATGGAAAAGCACTAGGGAAATTTCACTTTCCCCGTGTGTTTATATTTGCCTTCGGGAAACTGTTCCTTTAGACCGAAAAATTTAGACAGACACAACAAAAATAAACGGCGTCACGACACTCCCGAGTGTATCGTGCAAGCGGGCCTTCGGGAACAGTTTTTGCTAACGTGGCGGGAAAAATAGCGCGCAGCTGCTGCGGTTCGCGCCGGACGCCAAAAACTTTTTGGGGGAAAAACCCTCGAAGCCTCCGGCAACCAAAAAAAATCCACTCTTCAGCTCAGACACACAACCCGCCGCCACCTTCGTCTCCGAGTCTCCGAACCTGGCATCGCCGTCTCCGAGCTCCGTCTGCCACCCCACCCGTCTTGGTCCCTAGCTACTACTGCTCCCGCTGCCACCCCATGGCAAGAAGCTAGCTGGCACCCCGTGGGTAAGAAGGTCGCCTCCTCTGATTGCCGTGCTCCAATTTGCTTGTTCCCCAAATTTGCTTTTGCTTTTTCCCATGCCGCACAAATTAGAGTGCGTGCATGTGCTCCAATTTACTTGCCTCCTCTGATTTTCCTCTCTGTTTAATCCCCATCTCTATAGCAGATCCATGCCACACCTCCCTCTCTGGATGCAAAAGATTTTTCCCCAAATCACAGATTCGGTGCTGCAATTTGCTTGCCTCCTGTGATAGATTAGTCCCCTGATTCTGCCCTCTTTAATCCCCACTCCATAGCAGATCCGTGGTACATCCCCTCTCTGGACGCAAACGGAGCAGCAAAGGTGAGGAAAAAAAAGGAAATTTTGCCTTTTGTTTTATTTTGTTTTCCTATGATTCGAAGGTCCTGATTGGACTATAAATTTCTGATTTTGATGCAAGCTATAGGATTTGAAGAAATCTTGCTCCATCCCCACCACAATGGATCTAGATAAAGCAACGCAAGGTAAGGGAGAATGTGGAACAAAGAAGCAATCATTCAAATTTCTCCCCTGTTTGTTACTGTGATTGTAAACTCATGACTTGCATCTAGATTTATGGTTATAAAGATAACTGTGGGAGTTGACGAAATCTTGAAGCATCACATTTATATTATGTGTAACTTTGCAATTTTAAATATTTATTTCTGTAATTCTATTTGTTCCAAAATTAATCCTTGTAGTACCTGAAATGAATACAAACTACTGATCGCTTGTATTATGTTGATTATAATTGCTTACCACTGTCATTTGCCATGTACCTGAATTTATCCTACTGCTTTACTATATATTGTGCAGTAACAGATAGTATAATGTTTTCCTTATTTAGCGAAATTCATTGGATCTGACATTTTACATGTTCCTACATTTTATGTTGCTGATTTATTACAAATTGTGTGGTAACAAGTACTATGTAGATTCAACTTTTTCACCAAATTCTATTAAATCTATCATGTTTATCATCATGTTGCTTTACTATAAATTTGTATAGTAACAGATACCTATATTGATTTAGGTTTATTCTCAAATTAGCTCTGAAGTCACCAAGTCTGTCAAAAGGAGCTATTGCTTATTAATACACCATCACTGCTGCTGCACTTGAACTTGTTGTGAGCAGGTAACTCATAGGTGTAATTATTCTTCCACTTTGTAAGTTTGTGATATATCTTCTCTAGTGCCTTTGTGTGTTGAATGTTTGTTGATTATGTTGAATATCACTTATTTTTCAGCTAGAATTAAATAAGCATGAAACTAGCAGATATTAAATTATTATAGTGCATAATGCACATATATGTGCTCTCTAGACCCGTTGGGTTCTATATAATATTAAATGACTATGAGTGTTATTTACATAATGAATTCAATATTTTTTACCCACTAGTATGGGCGAGGACCGTAGTTGGATGTACACCGGACGTAGAAACCGAGGTCAGTACACTGAAGAATGGATGGACAAGACTACAGCTTTTGTGGATTGCGCATTCGCTAGAGACACGGGAAGCAATGGTGTTTTGTGCCCTTGCGGACGTTGTGCAAACAAACGGCCACAAACAAGGGCAACAATGATTGCCCACTTGTGTAATCATGGATTTCGTCCTGACTATACCACTTGGGTCTACCATGGGGAGTCAACTCGTAGCAGATCATCTGTTTTGAGGCAGCGCATAAATGATGAAGGTGCCTATAATACTGCAAGGATGAATGATATGATAGACGATTTGCAAGATGCATATGTACCAGCAGCAGAAGAACCAGAGCCTAGAGCAAAGGCTTTCCTTGAAATGATGATGGCTGCAAACCAACCACTGCATGGTCATACACAAATCTCCCAGTTAGATGCCATCACACGCCTAGTCGCCGTCAAGTCCCAATTCAACTTAAGTATTTCTTGCTTTGATGCATTTCTAAGTGTGTTTTGCACCCTTCTCCCAAATGGTCACAAGCTGCCCTCAAACTTGTATGAGACCAAGAAATTGCTAAGCGAACTTAACATGCCATATGAGAAAATAGATGTTTGTCCAAATCACTGCATGTTGTTTAGGAAGGAAAATGCAAATAAGACGCATTGTAGTAAGTGTGGTGAGTCTAGGTATGTGGAGGTCGACTCTGGTGATGGACAGAAGAAGCAGTTGTCTGTTAGTAGAAAGGTCCTGCGTTACCTACCATTTATACCTCGAATTCAAAGACTCTACATGTCTGAGACTTCTGCTAAACAAATGACATGACATAAGTATGGTCGTCGTTACAATCCAGACAAGATGGTGCACCCATCTAATGGTGCAGCATGGAAGCAATTTAATCTCGATTATCCGGAGTTCGATGCTGAAGCTCGAAATGTTCGGATTGCTATTGCAACAGATGGTTTTAATACATTTTCTATGGTTGCTGCACCATACTCATGTTGGCCTGTATTTGTCATTCCACTAAATCTACCACCTGGTGTGTGCATGCAAAAGCACAACATGTTCCTTTCTTTGGTAATCCCTGGTCCTGAATACCCTGGAAAAAATATGAGTGTTTTCATGGAGCCATTGGTGGATGAGTTGATGCTTGGGTGGGAAGAGGGCATAAAGACATATGATAGGGCATCAAAACAGAATTTTACCATGCGAATCGCATATCATACATCCTTGCATGATCTACCAGGATATGGGTTTCTGTGGGTGGTGTGTACATGGGAGCTGGGTCATACATCCTTGCATGGTCCAGATTTTGATGTGATGAATGCGCCCCTTGATAAAGTTGCTGTGTATAGAGCTGGGCGTGGAAAGAAACATGGGCGTTGTGTGATTGGTGATGGTTTCATTGACACTCACTCAACACTTGCAGAGGTCCGAGCATTAGTTAGTGGGTCAGAAAATGAGGTACGTCCCCAGAGAAGTCGACAAACAGATGCTCGTGATAGATTGTATGAGCAGGAAGTTGAGGCAAGAAAGATTCTAGAAGAGAAATTTGATAACCAAGTTGAGATAACAAAATGTTTGAAAGAAGGTTACAATGCTTTAGCCTCGGTAATTTTCCTCTTACTTTAATTCCAAGAATTGTTCCTTTATAATATGCTTGTGTGCAGTTCTATAATTAATCAACATATTTAAATTAGTGAAACACATCTGAATGTTATAATATTTTTTTGTGTGTAGATTATCGAAACACATCTGAATGTTCCAGTACCTCCGCTGGTACTTCCATCACAAACTGGATCATCTCATCAGGTTAGTATAGATCGAATCACTTGATTGTCACTTTAAACTTTAGAAATCTCATATGCTTTTAAAAATGCAGGGTACTGGAGAGGAGACTGGAGGCTCAGACATAGGTGCTGCACGAACTGGTACTGCTACAGAGGCTAGAGAAGGGGAACATGCTAACAATGGATCTCATATAGATGAATCTGTGCCAATCCATTAGGCCAAACTATAGCAACCTTGCATTTCTGTGCTAAAACTCAGTGATGGTGTCAAATTTGAGATGAAGTTTTTGTCGTGTCCTGTCGTGAACCTTTGGAACTTGTGACTTTTGTTGATCTGATCATGTTAGCCCTTTTGGGAATCTAAACATGTAGACCTGCTCCTTAGGGAGTGGACGACTATTTTGTGACTTCTGAAATTGTAGGACATGTGAACATGGAGTGTACTTTGGTGGAAATTATGGATGTAGTCTGATATGTTATGTCTCCATATTATAATTTATGAAGTGCATGCGGATTGAAGCTGTGGTGAAGCTAATGGTATGACAGAAAAAACAGTCCACGTGGAACAAATTAGTGTCACCCTAAACTTCTTATATCCCGAGTGTCTGTCATATCTAGGGCACACTCGGAACAACTAAAGGATACCCAGCTGTATATATCCCGAGTGTCTATTGTATCGAAGCACTCGGGAATATAAGAAGGATACCGAGTGTGTTCACCACTCGGAGAACAACTCCGTTATCATGGCACGGAGCCGTTATCGTGTTTGTTTCCCGTGTGCTGAATGTCTCCCGAGTGTCTATTAAAACACACGGGAAAATTTTAATGTGCCGAGTGTTTTGGTGGAGGCACTCGGGAAACTAAAAGTTTCCCGACCTGAGGCCACCGAGTGTGTTTCGCCGAGTGCCTACTCTCGGGAAACCCTATCCCGAGTGTTTTCTTTTATGTTCCCGAGTGTTTGCAACACTAGGGAGCTACGCGGAATCTGGTAGCACTCCGTCAACCACGTCGATCAGACCCTCCTAGCTCGGCGCCATGATTTATGGCGCCGAGCTGTGTTGCCTCGGCGCCGTAAGTCATGACGCTAAGCTTAGGGTCCAAAAACGAGTATAGTTTTTTTAAGGGTCCAAACGTGAATTTTTAACAGAAAAAGGTTAAATTACAAAAAATTAGGCCTGTTCACGTCCGAGCCATGCATCGAGATCTATAGACTGGCAATAATGGGAGCTAATGTTGGCCTGTTACCTCGAGACCAAGCCCTGCATACGCTAACGGACACCAAAGAAGAGGACACTGTAGCCTCGCTCACAAGGTGAGAACTAGACATCCATTGCATTTGTGTTTGTTGAGCCTTCATGTATGGGATAGATTCTAATCTTCTATGTATCTTGTGTTTCAGACATAAAAGGTGAAAAAAAATGTTCACAAAATCTCAACAACTCTATGAAAAAATGTGCATGTCTCTTTTAATATATATCACTCCCTCTGTTTCAAAAGTTATAAGTCGTTTCGATTTTTTGATACATCTAATTTGCTAAGCATCTAGACATATATCTAGATACAAGCAAAATAGATGTACTAAAAAAGTTAAAGCAACTTATAATTTACTTCCTTTGTCCCTAACTCTGAGTCGTTTTCAATTTTCGTGATGGTACCTTCAACTCGATTTGTAGATAATGCGCGTAATATTTGTATCTACTACGCGAATATCAATCTTTGCCGAGTGACTAGGGCTTTGCCGAGTGCCAAATTTCGGGCACTGGGCAAAGAGCCTCTTTGCCGAGTGCCGGCCACGTGGCACTCGGCAAAGCGCAAACACAAGGCAAAGGATGCTTTGCCGAGTGTCCGACACTCGGCAAAGAAAGACACTCGGCAAAGGCACCTCTTTGCCGAGTGCCAGCCACGTGGCACTCGGCAAAGAATGTGGCCCCGAACTGTGCCACGTGGTCGGGTCTTTGCCGAGTGTCATGTGGCCGGCACTCGGCAAAGAGGTGCCTTTGCCGAGTGCCAGCCACGTGGCACTCGGCAAAGAATGTGGCTCCGAACTGTGCCACGTGGCCGGGTCTTTGCCGAGTGCCACGTGGCCGGCACTCGGCAAAGAGGTGCCTTTGCCGAGTGCCAGCCACGTGGCACTCGGCAAAGAATGTGGCTCCGAACTGTGCCACGTGGCCGGGTCTTTGCCGAGTGCCACGTGGCTGGCACTCGGCAAAGAGGTGCCTTTGCCGAGTGCCAGCCACGTGGCACTCGGCAAAGAATGTGGCCCCAAACTGTGCCACGTGGTCGGGTCTTTGCCGAGTGCCAGCCACGTGGCACTCGGCAAAGAGCTCTTTGACTAGTGTTTTTTTGACACTCGGCAAAACCAGTTTTTAAATTACATTTTGAAGCAGTAAATTAATCCAAATGAAAAAGTTTTTAACTACAAAGTTGGTTAACTTATCAAGATGAGCAATTTTTGTTTTGGTGATTTTTTCATTTGACAAAGTTAAAATAAATTCGTTCACAAATTTTATATCTCTCTCTGGTAGTTTATAAAACTACAAGAGTGATATATAATGTTTGTGAATAATATTAGAACCACAATGTCGGATGCACAAATGGTCAAACAACCAAAATAAACTTTGTAGATCTTGACAAGTTATGAAAGTTTATAGTTGATAACTTTTTAATTTGAAGTCATCTAGTTATGCAAAACTGCGTTCGAATTTGAAAAATTTAAAATTCGAATTTTTAAAAATATCTCGGATGGAGAGATGACCAAAATAAAAGTTGTAGATGTCGAAAAGTTATGAAACAACCTTTTGATTTGAAATCATCTTGTCAACGAAAACTACGTTTCAAATTATCAAATTTGAAATTCAAATTTTTATAAACAACCTCAGATGGAAAAACTACAAAAATAAAAGTTGTAGATCTCAAAAAGTTAGAAAGCTTTGTAGTTGACAACTTTTTTATTTGAATTCGTTTAGGGTCTCAAATAAGCAAGTTACACTCGGTTTAGTATAATATATGGGTAATCGAAACGGATATGTAACGTATATGTGTGTAGTGCAGTGGTAGAGGAGGCTCCGCATGAAAGAGAGGTCCTGAGTTCGAATCCTGCTGATTGCGTGAGCGAAAATTGCGTGAAAAATACCCGGACTTGCGATTTCGAGGGAGACGGGTGGGCGCTGCCTAGTCGGCCCCTCCCCCAATTTAATAAAAGTTTTTCTCTATTTTTTTGGATTTTTTTCGTTTTTTCTTTGCCGATATTTTCTTCGCCGAGTGCCCTTCGCCGAGATCTTTCCAATAATACTAATTATGTATCATAAATTTTAATATTTATTAAATATATATTGAATCAAAAGTGTTTCTCGGAAAACAAGAACAACAAACACTTAGGGATGGAGGGAGTAGAACGAAGGGAATAGCATTGTTGACGAAGGAGCTCGTCCGTGTGCTTCTAATCGAGATGCACATCGAGTTTTGCTATTTGTTACTGCAACTTGAAGCAACATTCACCGTCGAGATGCACATCAGGTTTTGCCGTTTATGTTTCAGCTAGCTTCGTGTTCATCACAAAAACAACAAAAAAAGCAAGGTGCCTTGGTATGATGACCGTATGTGATAGTGTTGTTATTATTATTATTATTATTACTTTACTTTACTAATTATTACTAAGAAACAAAGACCAACAGCTCCACGCAAGGAAGCCATAGCCACGTGCGCCCAAAATTTGGGCCCGTCCGATCTCAGCATCTACGGCTCTCCTTGCTTCCAGACCCTGATTCTAGCTCCAGATTCCGCCTGAAGCGCTTCTGCCCTTTGGTTCGCTGCAGCTGACGATCGGCTTCCGCTTCCAGCTTCAGGCATGCGGCTTCAGGCCGTAATAATTGCGGCCTCGGCTTCTGCCCGATCGGTCGGCCAAAAAATTCTTCGCCCTCTCGCACGCCTCGCCGCTGTCCTCTCCTCTCCGTCCTCGCGCGCGCCGCTGCGGCTTCCTCCTCGCTGCTCTCACAGTCTCACCGCCGCGGATTCCTCCTCGCCGCGCCGCCGCCTCGTGCCTCCATTGCTTCGCCCCGGCCATTGCTTCACCCCCGGTGTGCTTTCTCAGGCGTTTACGGAAGGAGGGCCAGGGAGGTGGGTCGGGGGGGGGGGGGGGGGGCGGCCGGCGCGGAAGGGACGACGTGTGGCTCATGGACGGAAAGCGCCGGCGTCCGAGGAAGGGCGCCTAACGGAGGGAGGCCTGCTGTTGCCGCGGGGCTCGGCTACGGCCTGCTCTGTGGCATTACATTGGGTGCTCCAGGTTACTGTTCCCCAGTTCCTCAGTTTGGATTTGCCAAGGATTTCTTATCAGCTATGTTTCGGTGCTTCCTTCTTTTGCAGTTCCGGCCGGTTCAGGACATCACGGGTTGCTTCATCATCCGCTTGTTCCGTACGTTCAGCAGGTTCGTGCCTTCAGGAGATTTGTTCTGTGCCTCTAATTCTTGCGAGTTCTCAGGCTTTGCCATTCATTCAGGATTTCCGGCGAGTTGCGCCAGCTGCTGCCTGCTTGCTGCTGCTTGTTGGGTACAGAGATTTGCGGGATTAGGTCTGCTAAACGCAGTGGTCGCTAAAAGGTATGTTCCAGATATGCTCCACCTTGGTGTCATGTGTTCGTTATACCTGCTCACATCATGCATGCCTACTGATTAGTTGTTTCTTCCTCTTTTGCCTGCGTCGAACTTACGTTCCAGTGGGCTACTGTGTGTGTTTTTCGTTGCCAAAATAAAAAACGGTCACAAAATTTCCTTTTCACCTGTGTTTGCGGAAGAAAAAAGACACGCTAAGGCTATTGAATTTGCTATTGCTGCCTAGAGAGGACCATACATTCGGCGCGATGTTTATTTTCAGAATATCGTATCTAGGTGTATTACAAGCTGTTGCCCAGTGCTGCCGCTTGTCTTATGTATCAGTTATACATCAGGTTTTAGATGATGGCACCAATTTATATGGTGTCGAAATTGAATTGCCACCTCGACCTTCTGAGAGAACCCATGTTGGACCATCATTCTTTTGGGCGCCAGGTGGCCTACAACAGACTGCTGCATATGAGTTTGCTTCACTGCAGGCGCTCATAGCTTTGCAGAGCTCATTTGGATTTGTTATACTGGACTACAATGTCCATGGTCTACTGTTATATAGGAATGTAGCCCACCATCTTCTTCCACTTGCCAATAGAGGGATACACCTTGCTAGGCTTGTTATTGCATCCTCTAGACAGGAAGGTGTCAGCTTTGCACACCTGGTAACCGTCGCTGAGCAGCTGATCGATCAGATAGCCTATATTCCGCATGAGTTATTCTTCTAAACGTCTGTGACCGCATCATACTTTGTTTGTATTTTTTATTCATTTTTTTGTTGTCATCTTTGATAGTTAATAGTGCTACTGCAATAGAGTACTGTGCTTGCAATAAATTCTGCTTTTGTCAATAAACATGTGCCACACAAATGCTTTGCAAATTCTGCCTTTGTGTTTACCACATCATTTGAGTTCGAGTGCTGCTGATGTGTTTCATGGTACCTGTTACCATGCATGCATCCCGGCTGACAGTTTCAGAAAGAATAAAAATAGAGGAGGCCCATGTTCTGTAAAGCACCCATATCCTGTTTTCGGCTATGTTTCGGTGAAAAAAAAACATGTGTGCTTTGTTGCGTTTTACACATATTTATGGGGTCTGCTGTGTTGCATGGTACCTGTTACCGTGCATGCATCCCGGCTGATAATTTCAGAAAGCATAAAAATAGAGGAGGCCCCTGTTCTGGAAAGCACCCATATCCTGTTTTCGGCTAGGTTTCGGTGCAAAAAAAACTCACGTGTGCTTTGTTGCATTTTACACATATCTATGGGGATTTGCTGCTTAATGAATTTCGAAACGAAAAAACAAAGGCCAGTGGCGGCTTCCAGCTACAGTTTCAGTTTTTTTTTAAAAAAAACTTCGTTTCGTATGGGTCTACTAACTGATGGATTCGACAACTCCACGTGGTGACCAAATACAAAGTACGTAATAGGTTTCAGTGAAAAAAAGATCTATCTCACGTGTGCTTTGTTGCGTTTTACACATATCTATGGGGATTTGCTGCTTAGTCAATTTCAAAAGGAAAAAAGAAAGCCCGGTGGCTGCTTCCAGCTACGGTTTCAGTTTTTTTTTTAAAAAAATTCGTTTCATATGGGTTTGCTGACTGATGGATTCGGCAGCTCCAAGTGGTGACCAAATACAAAGTACGTAATCTTCTCCCATGGATTCATTGTTCATATGGAAAAATGTTGTCCATCCTCGCATGGTTCTACTCCTATTTGTTCTAACAGTGCATTATTTTAACTGTCAGCTAACAGGACCGTGCGACTACGCACTCCTGCTACAGCTTCGGCTACTAGGCGGGCAAGAGGACGTACGTATCCTCCGGTGCCTCAGCCCCCTAACAAATATATATCTATATGTATATTAGTAGACTAAAATAGATTACCTCCCATATTTGTCTTCACAAAATAGGTAGGAACACATCTTATGCTATCCATGAATCACCTCCAGCAAGTTCAAGAGCGAAAAGAAGACTGTTGTTACAGCAACACCGTATGGTCTGGGGAGGTAAAAGCTACTACTGCATGGCCAATTTTGTTTCCTATAGTCTCAGGAAATAGATGGCCCAAACCTGCTGTTGCAATGCAGGTGCTGCATCTATTCGGAGTGCAAATCTTCAGTGCGGCCATTTTGATGACGCCTTTGTTGATGCACTCAAAGGTACAGCCTATGTTGCCTGTCCAGACCCTTGTTGCGCGCTCACTTACCAGCCATCCTAAAGGCAAGGGCTACACAGATAAAGCTAATAGTTACGTTTCTCTTGCCTTTGTGTTCCTGTGGATGCAGTATCGTATCCCGGGAGATCCTACTATGGAGCACCTAATCATGAATGTTCTAATTGCCATGCGGTATTCTGGTACGGTGAAAGCATTGCCAAGGATAGTGCAACAGGAACTATCGTCTATAACAAGTGCTGTAGAGGAGGCAAGGTTCAGATACCTCCGTTCCAACCACGCCCAGAGCCTCTGGCTTCATTGGCAAGATTTCATGGTGGTCCTGCCTCAAAGAAATTCATGCGAAGCATAAGGCAGTACAATTGCCTTTTTGCTTTTACATCTATGGGCGCTAACATTGATCGAAGTATGAATGATGGAAGAGGCCCTCCTGTCTTTAAGATTTGTGGCCAGATTCATCATTGTATAGGCTCCTTGCTGCCTCCAGAAGAGACGCCTCCAAAATTTATCCAGCTCTATGTGTATGACACTGTGAATGAGGTTCAGAACAGAATGAAAGCGTTGGATCATAATGAGACACGAAGTGCAGCTATTGACCCCCTCATTGTGGAGTCCTTAGTTGCCATGCTGGACCAGCACAATCCACTGGCACGTCAATTTAGAATGGGAAGAGACAGACTAGCACATGATGATGCAGACGAATTTGTCATCCAGATTGTAGGCCCTCGAGATGGAGAACCACCGCAGTACAGCTTGCCAGCTACCGACGAGTTGGCTATGCTCGTTGTTGGTGACTTTGGTCCTGATGCATTTGAGCGGGATATCATCGTCCACACTCATGCAGATGAGCTTCAGCAAATATCAGCTCTTCATCCAGCTTTTATGGCTCTACAGTACCCTTTATTGTTCCCCTTTGCAGAACGTGGTTTCCAACCTGGGGTGCTGTATACTGGGTTAACACCAAATGAGCAGAATGCATATACAAAAGTAACCATGCAAGATTACTTTTGCTATATGCTGCATTATAGAAGGAACCAGCCAAACCCGTACCTTTGCTACGGTGCTTTATCTGCTCAGGCGAAGGTGGATGCCAGAGCTTGCATTGATGAGAATAGGCTAATGTATTTGATGCAAAAACAAGATGATATTCGGATGGAGAGTATCCAAGGCATTTGTGACGCTATTAGCAGAGGGTCTATGGAAGGTAAAGACATGGGTAAAATGACAGTGTTACCAGCTTCTTTCACTGGTGGCAGAAGATACATGATACAAAATTATCATGATGGAATAGCCATATGTCGAGAGCATGGCCCTCCTGATTTCTTCGTAACTTTTACATGCAATCCTAAATGGTTAGAAATTGCTGAAGCTATCTTTGACCGTGGCCAGAAACCAAATGATCGTTCTGATGCAATTGTGAGAGTCTTCAACTTGAAACTAGAGGAGCTCCTGCATGATATCAAAAGTGGAAGTGTTTTTGGACCTTGCACTGCAGGTACAATCTGCCTGCACCAAAACACATTATGCTTCCGATTAAAAATACCCTGCTACTGAATGCAGTCCTCTCCTTTCAAAATTGTTAATAACCCAAAAAAAATGTCTTGCAGTACTCCATACGGTGGAATTCCAAAAACGTGGCCTCCCGCATGCACATATTATCTTATGGACTGCAGCAAATACATCTAATCCAACGCCTGCGATGATCGATACCTACAGATCTGCTGAGATTCCAGATCCAAGAACAGATCCATTGGGGTATGCTCTGGTTGCGGAGCATATGATGCACGGGCCATGTGGGAGGCATAATCCTCGGTGCCCATGTATGAAAAAACAAAGATGTTCTAAGCGCTTCCCAAAGCAATATCAGGACGAGACTTCTGTTAATTCGGAAGGCTTTGCGGTGTACAGAAGAAGGGAAACTGATCTATATATTGAGAAAGGAGGTATGAGACTTGATAACAGCTGGGTTGTACCACATAATTTGGATTTGCTTAAAAAATACCAAGCTCATATTAATGTTGAGTGGTGTAACAAGACTACATTCATCAAGTACCTGTTCAAATATGTCACGAAGGGTGCTGATTCAAGTAAAGCTTACTTAACGGAAGTTAAGAGAGGGGATGCTGTGCCATTTGATCCAGAGACAAAGACAGCTAATGAAATCAAAGAATATTTAGACTGCAGATATATTTGTGAGCATGATGCATGTTGGAGAACATTTGGTTTTGACATACACAGACATTATCCAGCGGTTAAGAGGATGCCTGTGCATCTTCCAAATGAAAATTTTGTAACTTTCAGCGCAAGGCAGAGAATGGACAGTCAGGCATCTTTAGAATTCCTTAAAAAAACGATGCTAACTGAGTGGTTTGTTTGTAACCAGTTCAGACCTCAGGCTAGGAATCTCACCTATCCCCAATTCCCTTCCAAGTGGACATGGGAACACAAGGACAGAAGATGGAGAGAACGGAAAACAAAAGAGGGCAAAATAGGCCGCATGCACTATGTTCATCCATCAGCAGGCGAACGATATTACCTTCGCCTACTTTTGTTAACGGTGAAAGGATGCACAAGTTATGAGGAGGTCAGATTTCACAATCGCCAGTACCATCCCACATTTAAAGAAGCTTGTCGGTCGCGCGGCTTGCTCGGCGATGACCAGGAATGGTACAACGCATTTGATGAAGCAGCTGCTTGGTCCACATCTGACCAACTGAGAAGGCTGTTTGTAACAATGATATTGTACTGTGAGGTTGGAGATGAAAATGCTTTCTTTGAAAAGGTTTGGCACCATTTATGCGACGACATTCAGTATCAATACCGGGAAACTATTGGTGATCCTAATTATCAGCTATCAGATGATATAGCCAGAGATTACCTTCTCGACGAGTTGGGCACGCTGTTTGCACAGAACGACAAAGATATCCGTAAATTAAATCTACCTCCAAAGACTCATTCGTCGTATCCTCCATTTTATAACCGTCTTATACAGCACGAGCTTTCGCACCCTATTGATCCTCAGCTTGGCTAATCCTACATCCTCCCTTAATATTGGCCAGGCACATGCCTTCGATACTATAGTTGAAACGGTGTTAAACGAGCAGCCAGGATTCTTTTTCGTATCAGGATGTGGAGGTACTGGAAAGACATACTTATGGAGCCGTATAGTGTCCTACCTAAGAGCACAGCAGAAAATTGTGTTAACTGTGGCCTCCTCAGGAGTTGCAGCTCTACTTCTTCCAGGAGGCCGGACAGCTCACTCGAGATTTAAAATACCGTGTGATTTAATGGATGACACCGTATGCGACATCAGTCGAGGTACAATGTTGTCTGAGTTGATTGAAGTAACAAGCTTGGTAATTTGGGACGAAGCTTTCATGACTGATCGGAGGGCGTTTGAGGCTCTAGATCGAGCTTTCAGAGATGTTCAAAAAGCACGGGACTCAACTGCTGCGCAGATTCCATTTGGTGGGAAAGTTGTCGTCTTAGGCGGGGATCTAAGACAGATTCTCCGTGTTGTTGAAGGAGGAGGGAAAGTAGAGGTGCTGAATGCAGCTATCACCAAGTCACGGCTATGGACACATATAGAGATACTTAGCCTCACCGAAAATATGAGGCTTCTATGCCCTTCTACTGAACCCAGCTATCAAGAAAAGGTTGCAGAATTTAGCGAGTGGGTATTAAAGGTGGGCGAAGGTAGATTACCAGCAACTGCTAAAGAAGGAGAATCAGAGCCAACATGGATCAAAATACCTGACGAGTTGTTGCTCACCACGGATGGAGATAAGCTTAGTTGTATTGTCAATACAGTTTATCCAGAACTACAGGATAGGTTTGCAGATCCAGCTTATCTTGCTGACAGAGCTATCTTGACTCCAACAAATGAACTTGCTGATACAGTAAATGAATACATTGTTTCTTCAGTGCCAGGAACTGAGAAAGAATACTTAAGTGTAGATAGCATTGACAAATCAAGTGGCCCACATGAAACGTATGATCTGTTGTATCCGGTGGAATTCTTGAACTCTCTAACTGGCAATAATTTCCCTCAGCATCGAATTGTACTAAAAAAAAGGAGTTCCCATCATTCTTTTGCGGAACCTGGATCAAACAGAGGGCCTTTGTAATGGTACAAGGCTCATTGTGACTGCAATTGGAGAATGGAATATTGAAGCAAAAATCATGAATGGTCGCTATAGAAATCGGAGTTTTGCTATACCACGTATTACGTTAGAGTTGAAAAGTAAAAAATGGCCTTTCATCTTGAAAAGACGCCAGTATCCAATAAGAATTTGCTATGCTATGACAATCAACAAAAGTCAGGGTCAGACATTGTCGACAGTTGGAGTGTACCTCAAGAGGCCAGTTTTCACGCATGGTCAGCTGTATGTTGCTGTATCACGTGTGGCATCGAAGGAAGGACTCAAAATTCTCATTGAAGATGAAAGAGGAAGCTGCAGTGATGAAACAAAAAATGTTGTCTACAGGGAAATCCTACAGTACCTGCCCAGCCAGTGATCAGCGAGCCAAGGACCAAGTCTTCATGGCTACGCTTATTTTGTTTACGGCCTTTCAGAACCACTGATGTATAGTCAGTTAGGAATGCAAAAAAATGTAGTAAATAGTACGCAACCCAGCCAGTGATCAGCGAGCCAAGGACCAAGTCTTCATGGCTACGCTTATTTTGTTTATGGCCTTTCAGAACCACTGATGTATAGTCAGTTAGGAATGCAAAAAAATGCAGTAAATAGTACGCAGAGATGGAGGCTTCTGCAACCTTTTGTTATTACTTCCTGCTGCCAAAAAATTGACAGCCTTTTGTCTCAGTCTTCTATTAACCAAGGATGTATAATCGTTTATGAATGCAACAAACCTATTTTGTAATCAATAGTACGCAGTGATGGAGGCTTCTGCAGCCTTGCCTAAGAATTGGCACCCTTTTGTCTCAGCCTTCTATTGAACAAGATTTTGCTGCCATATGATCTATTGTTTTGTGCAGAAAATATATTAAAATAAACTTTTCCCTACACGTAGCAGTAATTTCCTTTCCAAAAGTTCATGCATACAATACCCGTTCAGAGATTGCTGTTTAGGCACCAATTTGTTAAAACAAACATAATCTGCATGAAATTAAAGTTTTTAATTCAATTATTAGGGCGTGCTTCCAGATTCACAGGCTTCTTCAAATTTACTAGCTTAATTGTGTACAGATGGTACATAAACATCTAGACCTAAAATTTGTTTACTTTTCCCTAGGTCGCACCAGATATACTTTGTCTGCTTTTCCCCAGGCTGACATATACTTTGTTTGCTTTTCCCCAGGTCACACCAGATATGGATGAAACAACGACTCTTGCAGCATTAGCAAAAGGACGTCAAAAAAAGGCTCTCACAGTTAGGGTTGTGAGAAAATGGACCGTGACAGAAGAGAGAGGCCATGGTCAGCCAATCTTTACAGGAATGATTGTAGCAGACGCAGAGGCAAGACATAATTCTTACTTCCACATCACCTTACAGGTTAAATTTTACACGCATTGACTTACCAATAACTGTGTTATCAACTTTATCATATATACAGAGAAATGCTATGTACGCTGAGATTCCCAAGGAAGTAATACCTAAGAAAGAGTACCTGCTTGATATTGGCAAAGTCTACATCATAAAGAAATTAAATGTCAACAGGGCAAAGCCAACTTTTAAGACCATCGACAAAGAACTTATGATAGAACTCACAGAGTACACGACTATAGAGGTTGCAAGACATTATCCAACCAGTATTCCAGAGTATGTCTACAGTTTGACACCGTTCTGCTCCATAGTGCCTGCAGGTAGAACTATCATCAACTACACAGGTACATATGGTGCTCAATAACATACATAGTTTCAGTGATTTATTCATCAGCTTCATATCCTTCAGGTTTATTACTAACAGTGCTGAAACTTTTTGCAACGCTTCATGCAGATGTTCTAGGCTACATCATTGGATATACAGACTTGGACAGTTTTGTGCCCAAAAACCAAGAGAGAGTGACTCACCTCAGAAAGCTTATTCTAAAAGATCTTAGGTACATTGAACTCCTGTTACATGTGATCCAAAACTGTTAATAAAATTTTCAAAACTTGCTCTTTCATTCCCTTGCAGTGGCAATCAGATAGGAGTGACTTTGTGGGGGGATCATGCCATCAACTTCAACGTTGATAATGTATACGATGAACAGATCGGAAACATCGTCGTTTGCCTTGTCGTTGGGTGCACACCGCGTCAAGACTACAGAGACTCTGGTAAATGTTTACAAACTATGTGCTTCCCAGAGTCTGCACACCGTTACTATTATAACACATCTTCATTTGCAGACACGGTGTATTTAAGCGGCAGTTCCACATTTGCCTGCTATCTCAATCCACAGATCGAAGAAGCAGCTCCTTTTTATTCCAAGTAATAGCTTATAAAATCACAAATTGATAGGTTGCCAAATTTAACATAATCGACCCAAGACTTATCTATTGATGCGCTGCAGGTTTAAAGATGTCCCCATATACATACAGCGTCCTACTGGACCACCTCAGGTTGCGCCTACAGCCGTTGTTGCCAGGCCACTAAAAATGATGACTGTTGCTGATCTCAACGCCATACTAGATCCATTTGAGTTCGAGGTACGACACAACATCACATAAATAGAAACACGCTGTTGTACACACTCTCTAAGGAGCATTGCACAGAACACCTTTGTTTACTAACTACATGGTATTTCAACGCAGGAAGGAACATACAAGTGTGCAGTGACAGGTACAGAAATAGCAACCAATGTGAGCTGGTGGTACATGTCCTGCAAACAACATAAGAAAAAGGCTGATCAGCAGCCTGATCTGTCATATAGATGCGCAGTTTGCGGCAGTTCTGTTACGCTACCCAGGTAAACTCAGTGAGCTTATGAAATCCATGCCTTTGTAAATTGGTCTCCTAACAACTAATAATATGACCTACTATGCTAAAACTGCCTAATACACAGGTACTCTCTCTCATTCACTGCGTGCGATGACACAGATCAAGCTAGGTTTTTTGCATACGATGACCAAGCAACACAGATAGTTGGCAAAGACTGTGAAGCGGTCATGAATCCACTTGCAAAATCAAGCGGTCTCCCTCACATACTGCAGAACATAGTGAACAAAAGATATGTTTTCTCAGTTGATTTGAGCACTTCGGCAGTAAGGCAATATGTGGTCAAGGGTGTTCTCGAACGATCGCCAAGACGCCCTATTCAAATTGACAATACAATCCCAGCTGCTGAAATTCAGACTGCAACTTCTCTGCTTATTGAATCAGTGACAGCCGGTACAACATCACAAAGCCCGCAGACTCCACAGAATGCTCTACGTATTCAGCCAACGACACAGGTAACGACCACCATATGTGTTTTTACAACTCCTCTGGCTTTACACTTGCATTCTACTAAATTGTTGCTTCCTTATATAGCAGACACCTGCACATTCGGTTCACGTTCCTAGCCTCCATGAGAAGAGCCTGGACAAAAGGTAACTGTGCAGCCACATAAATATTATATACAAATATTCAAAGATACGAAGCACAGTTTCCTTCCATTATAATTTAGGAAACTAAAGTTTCTTTCAAACATAATTCAGTTGTATAACTATTTTCTCTAACAACGAAAAATAGATTACCTCCGCGACCAGCGAGCGCACGCAAGAACATACTCAGTCAATTAGATAACGCAGATAAGGTAAATTGCCTTGCCCATATAGATGAGAATGTATGGATGCTAAGATAATATATGGATGCTGAAACAACAGTTGATTTATATAACATGGTTTGCCTTTTATTACACACATGGACAGCTTGACCTCGTTGGAGACAGTGAACTCTCAACTATGGATCAAACTGCAGATGAAGACAGTGATACCTCTAGGCCTAGAGGCAAAAGGTACACCTCAAACCATAGCACAGGTTTACCATTACACAACCATAGCTTATCTGAAACTGTTACAAAAAAAATGTTGACTGTTCCAGGTCTAGAACCAACGCCAGCAAGTCGAGTGCAAAAGGCGGCTTTCGCAAAACATGCCCTCCTGATACCTAAATTCAGGTACAAGTTGCTCCTTCCTTACCTGCATATATACACTCACACACAGACACTGAGAAAAAAAAAACACTCATACTGCCCTGCCCTTTTATTTTGCGGCACTGTCCGAAAAAAACATACACACAGATATTGACAGTACATAGGCACTGTTACCTTACTATATTTGCCTTTTTTTATATACCCAGGGGTGTGCTCAATGTCAGTAACCTCTTTTGGACCTACGGCTGTGAAAATACCTACGATGATATACTGGTGACAGCAGCTTCCAGATGGCCTACATAGATATAGGCGAACCTTCCTTCACAAAGTGCCACTATGGTACATGGACCACTCTATGTATAATTAGATGTGTGGCTTTCAGTCCTCGCTATCGTGCCTCTAAGCTTCTATGTACTCAGTCTATAAAATGTTAGGTCCATAAATCTGAACTTTGATATTCAGCAGCGCTTGCTAGGTTGAACCTACAAGCTATGGGCTGCTAAGACGTTTATTATATATTTTAGTTACGCAAATTTGGAACTCATGCTTCGTGTGTACCATACCATGTTAATTGCATTATAGTCTGACAATTTACTTAGTCCATGGCCATAGATTGGCAAAACTAGAAAGCACTACAATTTTACACGGTGATTTGTAGGCACCAGTTCCAAAAATATATGTAAGACTAAAAGCAATATATGTTGAGATTACAAAGCAGGTCTATGGAAGTGAAGCCTTTTTTACCACAAGGCAAACATTAAAAGGTACTTACGAAACTTTCATAGCTATCAAAGATGTGACCAAAAAACACATTGAACTGCTTCATATCATATTAGGCAGTTCATTACTTTTGTATAAAATATTAACAATATACATTACATTGAACAGCCATCAAGATTAGCTCCTAACCGGGCGCGCGAAAGCGCGCGCCCTCAACTAGTATAGTACAAACGTTACCAGATATGTGAAGTTACATGCATAGAGTACACGTGTAACATGGGCATGGCCCCCCGATCAAAAAAAAAAACATGGGCATGACAACTGCTGTAGGTTTTTCATGTGCAATCTTCCATGTTTTAAACGAAAAAAAATCCTACAATCACCCAGCGCTACCTCCCTCGGATCTCCCAAAAAATGACAACAAAAAAATCTCTCCCCAAATTGGATCACCACAAACATTTTATTATAATTTATTTATACAACATAATACTCCCTCTGTCTCTGAATAAATCAATTCCTAGAATCCGTGCCGGTCAAACTTTTTAAAGTTTGACCAACTTTATACAAAAGAGTAAAAATATCTATGATATAAAGTAAACATATTATGAAAATATATTCTATGATGTATCTAATGATACTAATTTGATATCATAAATCTTGACGTATTATTCTAAAATTTTGGTTAAAGTTTAAAAAATTTGACTCAGGACAACTCTAGAAATCTATTTATTCAGGGACGGAGGGAGTACTAATTATCCTTTGATTATGCACATCAGGATATCCAAAGAATATGAAATGACTTTATGATCAAACTATTGACATACAAAAGATATTCAAGGCAAATTTAAATTCCTAAAGATAAAGAAGTGCAAGTTCTTTCCTGCAGCGTAGACATGAAGTGATATAATATGTTCTTATATATATTGTGAACATTATAAAGTCAATGTGTGAATTTCGCATCAAAATTTGGAGTTATATTTTAATTATTTTTTGGAAGACATGTAATATTGATGTTACAAATATATATATCATAATTGCAATATCTATTTTAGATAAAAACACATGCTCATATATACGTTATTTATTGTATTATGTGTTGCCGTTGCAACGCACGGGCATTCACCTAGTATAATTAAAAAATACGTAATATCAACATCTAACCGGCAGCACCAAAACCACCAGGCGATTTATGGCTACCTAGTGTTAAAAAGGAAAATTCATGTGACTAGTGCATGCATAGCAAGGGCCAAATCAACAAGCAAAAAATATAAAAAAAAACATGCAACCAGTGCATACAAGGCAAGCGTTAAATTAAGGACTAAAAAATCTGATTGATTTATAATTGCTTTGCATGAGCGCATGCACGTCAATCTCTTCATCAGGGATCAACGTGAGATCAGCTGACACACTACCATCATCGGGAGCACCGTGATAAAGGAAGGAATTATCGTGATATAATAAAAGAATGGATAATTGGCGAGTGAAAGAAAGGTACCGCCACGCTCATATTGCACTCTGTTGTACCTTGCGCTTACCAGAGAAGGAGATCTTACGTGATGCGGAGTCCGGCGACAATGACACATACGTTTAAGGCCAGTCTCAGTGGACGTTGTTTAGTCCCCGCCTGCCCTTCTTGCATATGAGGGAATAAAACTCACTAAAAGTGTAGCCAGGATAACTTGATTTTCTTGTCCCAGCTCTCACGGGAAACAGATTACGCTTTCACGTAGAAAATGGAAGCGCTATATATAAAAGAGCTCTTTACGCTTGGCAATAGAGCATCACCTACGTACAGTACCTTTTATCCTTTTTTTATTTAATGAGTTGATATTATATTAATTGAATATCTTTTTTTTAGATTTTTGCAAAGGTTTCATTTACGCCTAATCCATATCGCTAGTGGGCCGTTGTGAGAATTCTTAATTCATGAGTTGTAGGCAGGGACTTAGGTCACCACAAACAGAAACTAAAGCAAGTGTTGGATTTAAAGCTGGTGTTAAGGATTCTAAATTGACTTACTACACCCCGAAGTACGAAACCAAGGATACTGATATCTTGGCAGCATTTCGAGTAACTCCTCAGCCCGGGGTAGTTCCGCCTGAAGAAGCAGGGGCTGCAGTAGCTGCGGATCGGCATGAGAGGTTTTATGCACATAAAATAGGGTGTCACATCAGCTTTTTGCATGAAAGTAAGAGGGGAGAGAAGGAAAAAGTTTCATCCCCACGTTGTTTTCAAAACGGTGAAACCTTGGTGAAACCCCCATTGAGAGCATTATTGGGTTTCATCCCATACAACACGCGCGGTTCAAGGGAGAAGAAGAGAGAAAGAGGGATCACGAGACCATAAAGCATATCAAACTGTGCACTGAAACTGTACATTAAGGGAGAGATCTATTTGATCACTGATTTCATTTATTTTGGAAACCGAGATATGAAACTGTGCATTGAGACTGGTCTAACTTGCCCCTGCAGACCTCTCCCTGCGCATCGAGGAATTAATCACTGCCACCTTCTCGTACTATCGATCATTCTGTAGAGTCCGTGGAGCCTACACCTATTGTACTATTAAATGTTAGGTATAACTGTGTTAATTTAATCAGGCGTGGATGTATTAATTAATTTCATAAATTTTACCTTTTAGATTAAATGTAACTTTGACATATGTATTTAATTTTATAGTATTGTTATCTTATTATACGATCCATGTATTTTTAGTATAAAATTTAATTGTTCTGTAGTAATGCACGGGTATGAACCTAGTAGATGTATAAACTTGTATAAACTTGTTGAATGCGTTCGTTTATAGTCATATGTATGCCATGCAACATATTTTGCCACCATGGCAGGTGAAATGAACTATTTTATACTCGCATCCCCATGACTTTCTCCTTCTCATCTAGGTTTTCTGCGTCTTGCTTTCCATACCTTTTGTCTGCTACTCGTTGGCTTCCCTCAAAAAAGAGAAAACAGCGTCGTCATTTCCTAGCGACCGTCGACAATAATGGAGCCACAATGACGTGCAAAAGATGACTACCTACGACCTACGTGAATGCTATCGCTAGTGGGCCGTGGTCCATATGGATGCACATGCCGTCTATCACCCAGCCCTGCTGGGGTAGCAGGCCGTGGCCCATCTGCGTGGGCATGTCATGCCCATGCCACCACGCCAAGTGATTCGGCGAGGGACCGAGGGTCCCTTATTTTTTATAATTTAGTCCTTTTTTTTGTTTAAAAATTCATGTTTGGATCCCTGAGAAAAGTATACCCGTTTTTGGACCATGAGCTTGGCGCCGTGGCCTACGACGCCGAGGTAACCCAGCTCGGCGCCATAGGTCATGGCGAGCTAGGAGGGTCTGACTGACATGGCTGGCGACGTGGCAAACGACGTGACGTTGATGCGGCAGGGGTCGGCTCCATGATTCACGGCACCGAGGTTGGCGCCATACGCCCTGGCGCCAACCTCGGCGCCGTAGATCTTGGCGCCGAACTGTTTTCCTATAGCTCTGATCTTTGGAATGAAACATTTAAATATTCGTTCCTAGAATTTGCACAAACGTGTGGTAGTCCAGCTGGTTAAGTCTCCCGTCTTTCTTTTAAACTATGGACCTGGGTTCAAATCCTAGGAGATATAAAAAGCTCGTGTATATATATACAATAGAGTATTATCTACTTCCTAAATAATTCTCGCTTATCGAAAAGTCAAACATTTCGAACTTTGACCATAATTATATAAAAAAAATATTAATATTATTGATACAAAAAGGAGATATAAAAAGCTCGTGTATATATATACAATAGAGTATTACCTACTTCCTAAATAATTCTCGCTTATCGAAAAGTCCTAAATAATTCTCGCTTATCGAAAAGTCAAACATTTCGAACTTTGACCATAATTATATAAAAAAAATATTAATATTATTGATACAAAAAGGAGATATAAAAAGCTCGTGTATATATATACAATAGAGTATTACCTACTTCCTAAATAATTCTCGCTTATCGAAAAGTCAAACATTTCGAACTCTGACCATAATTATATAAAAAAGATATTAATATTATTGATACAAAAAATATACCATTAGATTAGAGCATCTCCAAGAGATATGTTATCTTTGTTTTGTATGCTATATTTACATTTTTAGAGTAAAAAGTGAACTCCAACAGCTATGCTATCTTGTTTTGTAAAATAACAAGTTTGTTATTCCTAAAATCTCGCATGGTAAATATAGCTTGGATGCGTCACTAGCTATCTATTATTGCTATAATAGAAAGACTGTTGGAGTTTTCTATTTTTTTATAGAGTTTTTTATTTTAGAGACTAGCTATATTATAGGTTTAGCCATCCATTTTTACCAACTCTCTTGGAGTTGCTCTTAGTAATAGAATATTTTTTCACAATAATTTTATTTAACGACATAAATACTAATACCTTTTATTATAATCTTAGTCAAACTTGAATCAATTTGACTGACACGGATCTCATAATTACATGTTTTCTATAGACAGAGGGCAAATCATAATTGTTATTACTAATAATCTAATAAAGGGCGGAGGAAGTACCTAATACTCTAGACATAATTGCGCCCTTTTGGGGTCTATAACAATTATGAGCTAATTCTAGGAAGAAATATTTAATTGTTCCATTCCAAAGACCAAAGCTATAGGATAACAGTTCAGCGCCAAGATCTACGGTGCCGAGGTTGGCGCCAGGGCGTATGGCGCCAAGCTCGGCGCCATAAATCCTGTTGCGTCAGCGCCACGTCGTTTGCCACGTCGCCAGCCATGTCAGTCAGACCCTCCTAGCTCGGCGCCATGACCTATGGCGCCGAGCTGTGTTACCTCAGCGCCGGGCCGTAGGTCACGGCGCCGAGCTCAGGGTCCAAAAATGAGTATATTTTTTTCAGGGGTCCAAATGTGAATTTTTAAGTGAAAAAAGACTAAATTACAAAAAATTAAGCCGAGGGTCTACCTTATTATATAGCTACTATTGTAGTGATCAAATTTTACTTCTCAGATTTTAAAGATGACATTCTACGTATTCATGTCTGAAAACCCTTTAAGTTAGCATAGCTCCATGCCAGATTAGAGGTTATTTTACTTCTCAGATTTTAAAGATGATGACATTCTACGTATCATGTATTCATGTCTGAAAACCCTTTAAGTTAGCATAGCTCCATGCCAGATTAGAGGTGGGTTTCGAGGTGATCTATTCCATAATGTTTACGGACAAGAACGGATACATATGCTAATAAGTTTTTTTTTTCCTATAAGCTTTTACTAGGAAAGATGTCTGTATATTACAACAGAACGTGTAACTTGTTGTTTTTCATAAAGACGCGGTTTGAAATTTATTTTGTTCAAATTACTCTAGTAATTGAAATCTATATTACGCTTGGAGGCCTGCTCTCCGTAACTTGTAAGGACATAGGGTTGGAGATGTACACTAGAGAAGCGACCTTTAGTTCCTAACAAAATTTATTCGCGTTTCGTGAGATTCGAACTCAAGATCTCTCATTTCACGCATAACTCACTTAATCGGGACTAAAAGGTCACCTTTTAGTCCGGGTTGGTAATACTAACCGAGACTACAAGTTGACTTTTAGTCTTGGTTGGTGTTACCAACTGGGACTAAAAGTCTCTGGTCCCGGACGCAATTTTTTGTCGAGCCTAAAGGTCAATTTGGCGATCGACCAAGACCTGTTCTCTAGTAGTGGTATCTACTGGTCGTGTCGTGTATTCCAACTCATCCTCTCTTCTAGTTAGGTCTTGCGGCTTGCTCCTCACGCATCAATGCAAGATTCCGCTCATATTGCTCGTGAGAAACCGCAAATGGCATTATTTGCAAGATCTCCGAAAGCACAGACAAACCTCCATATAGATCCCTGGAAAGTACAGACAACAATAAGCCAGACGATCTAAATATTTTGTCTGCCTTATGCTTCAAACATGTTCAAATGTCTCCAGCCTCACGCATGAAACTTCTTAACAAATTGTGAGGCATAAATATATCAGTGTTATCACCTTTTTCGATCAACACATGCTCCTCTGTTTTTTTGGCAAAGCTTGCATGCCAAAAAACAATTCTTCTCTTATGCCGAAACTGTGGACGATGTCAACACATCCATTGACCATTTTTTTCTAAGGGTGATAATTAAATATCGGTCATGTTTATATTTGTTCTAAGGACGATAACCTAGTATCAGCCATATATGCTTAAGTTTCTTGCCACGCGTTTGCATAGAAAAATTTTAAATATTTTCCATTGAGAGCACGGGGTAGCAACAGGGTAGCAAAGTACCTTGCAATGACTCCACTAATTATGAATTTCCAGAAACCACTCTCGCAATTTTGAAAGGACCTTCCGAACTCGGAGACCACTTCCCAAACTTGTTATCTTTTGAGCCAATTGGTAGTATCACCTTCCACACTAGATCACCAACTTAAAAGCTATTTAACTTGACCTTCTTGTTATATGCTTTTGCCACTCGTAGCTTGTCTCTCTCAATAGCCCTCAATGCTTCTAATCTCTTATCGGCGACCTCATCAATATTGTTCATCATTAAATTGTGAAAATCAACCACCGATAAATCATCTGCTTGGCTAATCTCAAGGCATCATCCAGGTTTACTTCCACAAGCAAAACGACTTCTTGTCCATATATAAGCTCATATGGAGTTAGTTTGGTCACACCATCTTGTCCACCCTCTTACTAGGATCTTACAAGTAATTAACAATGGGCTTCCTTCAATCTTTGTCCTCACCTGCATAAGATTTCAAATTAGTGGCTAAATCGATGGGTTGTGGTTTGGCTTTGTCTACATTAGCAACACAAAACATCGGCTCTTGACAGATGTAAATCACGCCGTGATGAACATGATAGTCGGATGCTTGCTGTGCCAACTGAAGGGTCGAGATGGCAGACTAGAGGGGGGGGGAGGGGTGAATAGTCTTTTCTAAAAATAATCTTACCGGCTAACCGAAACAAATGCGGAATTAAAACTATCGGTCTAGCCAAGACTACACCCCTCTACTTATACTCTAAGACACCTTACAAAAGATCCTAATCAATGCAAATAAGGTGTCGGGCTAGTTAGAGCTCACCTAACCAATTCTAGAAGCAAGGTCACACAAGCCTATGCAACTAGTACTTCAAGCACGAGGGAGTTCCTACACAATCTAGCAAGCAAAGCACAAAGCCTAAGCTCACTAGCAATGCTCAATAACAAGGCTACACAAGCCAAATTAGAGAGCTTAAATTACTTAGCTACACAAACTAAGCAATGTGACTAACAAGGCTACTCAAGCCAATTAGTCACGCAAGAGAGCTTACTTCTAGGCTACACAAGCAAAGAAGGTAACTAGCAAGCTACACAAGCTAACTAATTACAAGAGCAACTACACAAGCACAATATATATGAAAGTAATTACAAGCTTGTGTAAGGGGAATGCAAACCAACAGGAAGAACAAGGTTGACACGATGATTTTATCCCGAGGTTCACTTGGTCGCCACCAAGCTAGTCCCCGTTGAGGCAAGCCCAAGGTTGCCGCCGATCCTCTTGCTAGTGGTGACCCTAAGTCACACTCTCCACGATGGAGTGCTCACCAAGAGCTCTAGCTTCGATCCGGCCGGACCACTTGGCGCTCTTCGCGCCTCTCTCTACTAGAGTTGCTCTTCGCGATCTCCTGCGGGGCGAGCACAATGCCCCTCACAAAGCTTCTCCGGAGCCACGCACAATCTTCACGCGGGCTTCACAATGGAGACTCGATCACCAAGCCGTCTAGGAGGTGGCAACCACCAAGAGTAACAAGCACCACCGGCTTGCAACACGATCACCTAGTGCCACTCGATGCAATCTCTCAATGCAATGCACTAGCTATCACTCAGTCGCTATCGAATCGCACACTAGCAAGCACAAGCGAGTTAGAGGGCTCCCTAGCACATCCACACAAGCCACAAAGGCTCTAGAGTGCTCAACCTATTCACCCAAGGCCGGTTACCAACGCTATATATAGCCCCAAGGGCTAACTAGCCGTTGCCCCTTCACTGGGCAACCTGCGCCACCATCGGACGCTCCGCACGGGACCATCGGATGCTGAAGCCAGCGTCTGATGCACGGATGCTCGCCATGTGTCCCTCATGTTCAACTTCGGCCGAGCGATCCCAACGGCTATATTACTTCCCACGCCAGTTAAAGTGGCATCGGACGCGCCGATGCCAAGCATCGGACGCTCCGATGCCTCTGCTCAAATCTGCGCAAGAACACCCTCACATCGGACGCGCCGGACACTTAGCATCGGACGCTAAGGACCAGCGTCCGATGATACACCAGAGAGGTTCCAGAGAGGGCAGAAACACATCGGACGCGTCCGATGGTTCCACATCGGACGCAGGCCAGCGTCCGATGCTCCCTGGAAAGCACGCTCGCGCCACGTCACCTGCATCGGACTCTGCAACAGTGATTCCTTAGCGTCCGTTGCCAGCGTCCGATGTTCCTTCAACTTCTGACAGAAACTAGGGTTTGCCATCGGACGCTCGGCCCAGCGTCCGATGCTCCTCGGACCAGCGTCCGATGCACCCCGAACACAACACTTCATCTCCGAAAACCGCTGAATCCTGCCTCGCAAGCTCGGCAGGAGGAAGAGGGACTATACACTAGTTTCTCCCACTTCTCCACTCCTTCTTTCAACACAACTTCTTCTCTAACAACTTCTCCTTTGCAAATGTGCCAACACCACTAAGTGTATACAACCTTGTGCATGAGTGTTAGCATTTTCACAAACATTTTTCAAAGGATTTTCACTTGCTCTCACCACGCCACTCGATCCTAGCAACATCGCAAAGTTAGATCGCTCAAGTGGCACTAGATAACCGATATGCAAACAAGTTTGCTCCTCTTCATAGTACGGCCATCTATCCTAAACCCGGTCATACTCTTCTCTACACACCTATGACCGGTGAAATGAAATGCCCTATAAGTATACCTTTGCCTTGCGCATTCCATTCCAACTCCATCGGTGTTGATGCAACACATGCACCAATCTCTTCATCAAATGATATGATCCACTTCATATCATCACATGGCCTCCATGGTCCATTGATCTTGACATCACTTGCTCTTCACCATCGCTTCGGTCCTTCGGCGCCAAGTTTTGCTTAAGCCTCCCGACACTCGGTACCAACGGCTTCAAAGCCTCCAACTTGCCCTTCACTTCCGCAACCGGTCCATCAAGCCAAGCCTTGCCTTGATCTTCACCATCTTAGCCATATGACCACATGTCATGTCACATATGCAATAAGCTCATTCTTCATCACATGCATGAGCATTACAACATCCTTCAAGCCATTACACCTCTATGGCATATGTTGCTCATACATGATCACCTGTGGACTTATCTCCTGTGTATCTCACATAAACACCATTAGTCCACCTAAAGTTGTCACTCAATTACCAAAACCAAACTAGGACCTTTCAATCTCCCCCTTTTTGGTAATTGATGACAACTCTACAAAGATATGGAAATTAAGCTTATTCCAAGCTAGCACTTTACAAGAATGAAAATTGCTAACTTGGTTTGGATTCTATGTTACTTATCCAACATTAAGACCACATATGAAGATTTGGATAAGTACCATACAACCCGACTTGGTAGTGATAACTCCCCCTACGTGTGTGCTCAAATGGTTTGGTTTCAAGTTTGCACACATGCATATATATGAAAATTTGTGGGAGTGTTAGCACTACTAAGTGATGCTAAGGTATATAAGATAATTTGACCTTTGAAGCGTGTATACCATATTTGAATCTTCCTTAGCATCAACCTTGCTAGAAACAAGTGAAACTAGATACCACGTGAGATCAACATTATAAGCAAGGTTCTAGTTACCACTTGTTACACTAGGACTATGCTCTAGATACCAAATAAAGGAAAACAATCATCATCCAAGTCTTAGCTCTAGCAAATATTGCACACAAGCATGTAGGAATGTAAAACATATGCAATGTGAGCAAGCAAATGTAATGCACAAACAAATGCATCAATCATGTATTCATGAGCTTGCTACTTGTGTTCTCTCTTTTGTCCAAGAATTTTGATCCTTTTCCATTGTTCAATCTTGTTCCCTCTTGATCCATGTCCATCTTTTGTTTTTCTCCCCTTTGTCCTTGACGTATTATTGCCATAAATTCTTCCCCTATCATATCATATCTTTGGCACTTTCTCCCCCTTTGTCATCAATGACCATAAAAAGGTATGCTCTTTTCATGTGGAGGGTGACACTAGGGTAGATGGTTGACACTTGAGTCTTGATTTTTGATGGACACCACCATATGTGTTGGAATGACACCTATGTGTAGGATCTTTGACCTTGATACCAATAGGTGGGGAACCTTCTCTTGCGGATACATGGGTGTATGCCGAGTCTCTGAGTGATGAGTGATTGTCAACTGGGATGATGCGCATGTTCTTTGGCTTGTGTTGTGCAGGTGTCGAGCACGGATACAGTGATCAGAGGCAAGGTGAAGGTCAAGTAGAGACGTGTCGTGCCGATGGACCGAGAGTGGCGAAGGGCGGACGTGAGGCTTGGACTGAGGGACCGGTGGCCCTAGGATCAGCTGTGGTGGATGGCAGCCTGGGACAGCAACGAGCGAAGACTTGCGGTCATGTGTTGCCTGAGTCGTGGACTTGGGGACACGTGTCGGTGGACGGGGTGCACGGGCGGTGCATCCCATCTACGGCGTCGGTTTGGTGGTAGAGCCAGAGAAAAACCATCGGGTGGACAGTTTCAAGGTTTGGGCCTCAAAACCTGGGTGCTGAGGGTTTCCAAGTTTGGCCACAAAACTCGGGCTGAGGACGGTTTTCCAGGTTTGGGCCTCAAAACTTGGGCGCTGCGGGTTTGCTGAGTTTGGGCCTCAAAACTCAGATGCTGGTGGGCTGGTTTCCCGGTTTGGGCCTCAAAACCGGGGGTTGGCTGGAAAGGCTGGTTTCCCGGTTTGGGCCACAAAACCGGGGGTGCAGAGCGGTGGCGGCACGTGGCGACAATCGGGAGGTTGCGTCGAGGCAACGCTACGAGTTGTGCGGGCGTGGCCGTCGGATCCACCTACCATCGAGTTGGTACAGAATAACCCTAGGGTTTAGCTGGTTCGCTCTGTAAGTAGTTAGGGGTAGAGTGAGAATTAGGAATAGTTAGAATTAGGATAAGTAGGGGGAGACACCCACCTCCCCATCTATCTCAGTTATTTGCTCTTTTGCTTCTAGGGTTTCCTGCTCTCCCACATCCCTGCTGTAGCGAACCTGAGATCCACAGAGAAGAGAACAATACCTCTGTGCCCGTGAGATTTTGAGGAAGTGAGACCGTAATCTCACTGTTGTAGCGTGTGGTAGCCACACGGTTGCAGATTTGTGGTTGTGATTCGCGTTTTGTTCGTGTTCTTCGCGAACTCCTTTTTGTCCACGTTTTTCCCGTCGATCGATCTCTTTGCTTGGTGTGTTGTTTGCAAATCCGTTTAAACCAAGTTGTTCTAGATCCTGAGGCACTTCTTTCCACTGAAGGAATTAACCTATAACCTCACGAGCTAGTAGATCGGTTGATTTTTGGTTCGGGTCAAGTTTTTCTCCTTTCCCCCGAAATTCTTCGATTCATCGATTTGGAGATAGGTTCGAGCCATGATCTCCTAGGAGTAGCTCACTATCCTCCTTGTGACTCTCCTCACCAAGTTTGATCCCTAGAGGATTGGTTTTGGGTGAGATTGAGTCGAATTGGTGGACGAACTGTGCTGAGTCGAGGTGACCGGACGCTGGCTGTTCAACGACCGGACGCTGACAGTGAGTCCGGTCGATGAACATTTTCGCTGTGTTCGTTTCATGACTTGACCGGACGCTTCCTTTGCTCTGTGACCGGACTCGACGATACTACTGTTCATTGTAGTTGTGTCATTGTGACCGGACGCTCGAGCATCGACCGGACGCTCAGGGTCAGAGAGTCAGGTCAGGAACAGAGAGGGTCCAGAACCGATTTCGCTCGACCGGACGCGTCCGGTGCCTACTGACCGGACGCACCAGTGAGTCCGGTCGCAGCTGTTTCGCGCTATTTCCTCCGCAGTTTGCTCGTTCATTGTCGGACTTGGTTTCCGTCTTTTGCGTTGGGTTTCTAGAGTCGTGTAGTGTCTCGCTGTGCTTCTTGGAAGCATCCACCCTATATCTAGGGTCGAGGACATTTACGAGCTCTAGGGTTTGCTTTTGGGGTGATTCACGGGACAGTGGCAACAAGTTTCCGGCAGGAAAATTTGAAGCTCCCATTCACCCCCCCTCTGGTCGCTTTCTGGTAGCATTCTCGGTCCTTCAATTGGTATCGGAGCAGGTTAAGGATCTTCCACCTTAACCGGTTCCAGATCCACAGAAGGCGACATGGATCGCGGCGTGGGCAAACCGCCGTTCTTCGATGGGACGAACTATGCGTATTGGAAGATACGCATGTCGGCCTTTCTACAGAGTATGGGTGCTTCCATTTGGGATATTTGCAACTCTGCCGATTACGTGGTCTTGGCTGCTCGTGTGACTCAGCGTCAGATCGATGATCACGATGCCAATAGCCGAGCCCGTAATGCTCTTTTCTCATGCTTGAGCATGACGGAGTTTGATCGCGTTTCTCACCTCGCTACGGCTCGGGAGATTTGGGCATCCCTCATGCGTTTCCATGAGGGAACCTCTCAAGTCAAAACCCGTCTCTACGAGTCGCACAAGCGAGAGTACGAGAACTTTCGACATATGCCTGGCGAGAGCATAGAGAGTTTATTCGCTCGTTTTCAGGTCATTGTCAACAGGATGAGGGCTAACAAGGAGCTGTTGCCTTTCGACGATCATGAGAGAGCTTTGAAGCTTTTGCATACTCTCGATCGGTCGGTGTGGGATTCCAAGGTTCAGGCGATCATCGAATCACCTAACTATGAGACCCTCACGTGCGACGAGCTCTTCAGTAAGCTCAGATCCAGTGAGATCGATGCCATGGCGAGGGCTTCTTATGAAAATCCTTCTGGCCCGTCGATGGCTTTGCTTTCTGGCTCTTCTGCTAACCCCTCTGGAGGTTTTGCGCTTTCCTCTCTTCTTTCTGTCACAGAGGAGCAGTTGGAGTTCGTTGGGGATGACGAGTTGGCTTTGCTCGCCAACCGGTTCTCGCGGTTCCACAACAACCGCATGAAACGTCGCCGCGGAGGAGGACGCTCAGGATGCTACGAGTGCGGCGACCCCAACCACTTCATCGCCAATTGCCCGAAGAAGAACAAGCAGACCTTCGGCAGGGCGGACCATGGGCACAAGTACGACTCCGGCAAGCGCAAGGAGAAGTACGTCCCCGTGAAGCACAAGCGGAAGGGCGGCTTCGACAAGGAATACATCAAGACCAAGTACTTGGAGAAGGCCCAGGCTGAGCAGCGCGTGTTTTTCGCCACACTCAGCGACGTCGACGACTCGGATGACGACTCCGCTGCCTCCAACGATGATGAGTCCGAGAAGAAGAAGAGGATCGAGGACAAGCTGAACGGCCTCTGCTTCTTCGCCGACGACGACGGCTTCTGCACCATGGCCCTCGATGGCGAGCTGGAGACTCCTCGGAACAACGACGACGACGACACCTCCCAGGTATCTCTGACCCACGACGAGCTTTCCGCTGAGGTCGAGAAACTTACTGCCGCGCTTCTTAGCCAAGATAAGCTGCTTAGGCGTGCCGCTAGAGAGCGCAAGGAGTTTAGGCAGAAGTGGGAGGATACGGTGAAGGAGCTTGATTCTGTCAAGTCCACCGTGGTCGTTACTGATGAGGAGGAGTGTGAGATGTGCACCACGCACATGACTGACCTTCTCACTTTGAGAAGCAAGTATGTTGCGTTGGTAGGAGAGGTGGATGAGCTGAAGGCTAGACCCTCGCTGTTGGGTGCGTGCAAGACTTGTCCTGTCTTGCAATCCGAGTTGGCAGAGAAGAATGCCAAGATTGTGTCTCCTGAGGAGGCCAGCTCGGGTAGCACTTGTGTGACTAGGTGTGCTTTGTGTGAGGGTTTGGAGATGGAGATTGCAAACATGAAGCATGACAAGATGCAAACTGAGGAGGAAAACACATACCTTCGGACCATCTTGTCATGGGTGTCTTGTGGTGAGCCGCAGCTCGGGATGATGATCTCCCAATTCAAGCGAGCTGCTGGAGGTCCTGGTGTAGGTTTTGCTCTGGGTGTTGATCTTTCTGCTTTTGGGAAGATTGGAGAGTCGAGTGGTCTGAACCCATGTGAGAAGCCCAACTCCACCACTACTCCCAAACTTACCAAGCTTCCACCCAAAGAGCCGCTCAAGCCCAACACCAAGGACGGAGTGTTTGAAGAACCTCCGAGAGCTCCACCCAAGAACCAAGTGTGGCATCCCAAACCCAATCACTTGAAGAACAAGCTTGATACAATGCCACCTTTCCAGGAGGAGTGTTTGCCACAGAAGGGCAAGATGATCCACACCCACAACCATGTGTACCAACAACCCCCTTTGAGAGCGGTGAGGTACCATTGTGAGCATTGTGGGAGAGATGGACACTTGAGCGAGTTCTGCTTTCGGCGCAAGAGAGAGGCGCGCCGTGCTAGGGAGATGAACAACCCGGACATGTACCATCCTTTCCATGATGTACATGTGCCGAATGTTCAGAGGAGAGCTCCGAGGAGAGCTGCTAGGCCCAGAGGTCCAGAACCTCAAGTTCCCAGGCCTAGGCAGAGGAGAGCTCCGAGGAGAGATGCTAGGCCTAGAGGTGCAGTGCCTCAAGTTCCTAGGCCTATGCCTCGTAGAGAGCGTGCCCGGCGGGAGCCTGCATTTGTGGGCTATGGACCCCGTGGCGGTGGCGTTGTAGTTGAGCGTTTTCCAGCACCGCGTTTTGAGTATCGCGGTGAGCGCTCCTTCCCCAGCGGACCACGTCTGTCTAAACGTGGTGATCGCTTCCTTCGTTGGTGTGCTAGGAATGGTTTTTACACTGACCGTTCTTTTGAGCAGCCGGCCCAACACTGGTATTCTTCCCACTTCACTAACCCCAGTGTTGCCCGTATGCTCACCCTATGTCTTTTTATTGATGTAGGTAAAATGATTGGGGAACGTTTGGTTGGTGGATTCCGGGTGTTCGAGGCACATGACCGGAAACGCCAAGTGGTTCTCCAGTCTTAGTCCGGTCGCCGGAAAGGAGTATATTACCTTCGGCGACAACAGCAAAGGTAAGGTGCTGTCTCGTGGGTCTGTGCGAGTTAATGAGCATTTTGTGTTGCGCGATGTTGCTCTTGTTTCTAACTTGCATTTTAACCTTCTTTCTGTTTCGCAACTTTTCGATGATGACTATGAGATTCGTTTTAAACCGAATCTCAGTCGCATTTTGGACCCTCAGGGCAATCTTGTTTGTGGGATTTCGCCCTTTGGGAAAGTTTTTCGTGCGGATTTCTCGGAGTCTTTTGGCATTTCTCGTTGTCTTGTGGCTGGACCTTCTTCTTCTGATCTTTGGAAGTGGCATAGGAGACTAGGACATTTGAGCTTTGACTTGCTTGCAAGACTTAGCTCACTTGGCCTAATCCGAGGATTGCCCAAGCTGTCGATGGAGAAGGATCATGTTTGCCATTCTTGTAGACATGGGAAGATGGTTGCTGCTCCCCACCATCTAGTGACTCAGGTCATGACTAAGCGCCCTGGAGAGCTTTTGCACATGGACCTTGTTGGTCCGGCTCGGGTGAGCTCGGTTGGGGGGAAGTGGTATGTGCTTGTTGTTGTTGATGATTTTTCGAGATATTCGTGGGTTTCTTTTTAGCTGAGAAGACCGAGACTTTCTCCTTTGCTCGTAATCTGATTTTGCGTCTTCAGAACGAGTTCCCTTTGAACTCGATGCGAGCTATTAGGAGTGATAATGGTTCCAAATTCAAGAATTCGGATTTTGAGAAGTTTTGTAACTCTTTGGGTTTGGAGCATCAGTTTTCTTCCCCCTACACACCGCCATAGAATGGTGTTGTAGAGAGGAAGAATCGGACCCTTGTAGAGATGGCCAGGACGATGCTCGATGAGCATAGGACTCCTAGGCGATATTGGGCCGAAGCCATGAGCACTGCATGCTATATTTCCTATCGCATTTTTCTTCGAGGTTTCTTGAAAAAGACCTCTTATGAGTTGCGTTTTGGAAAACTCCCCAAGGTGAGTTATTTTAGAGTTTTTGGTTGCCATTGTTTTATACTCAAAAAGGGCAACCTGGACAAATTTGAGTCTCGTTCTTCTGACGGTGTGTTTTTGGGTTATGGCACTCACACTCGAGCTTATCGTGTACTTAACCTTGACACTAACCGAGTCATGGAGACATCCGATGTCACCTTCGACGAGACCATGGTTTGTCCTTCTTCTCGTTTTGAGCGTGCAGGTGATCATGAGGTTGGTGAGCCTCTTTTTGATGACGAGGACGAGGGTGCTGAAGGTATGGATGATCCAGCACCCCCTCCACCTGCTGTGCCGCAAAGAGCGGCTTCTACGATGACTCACGGCCCTGACACGTCTTCTTCCTGGGGGCCGTGGGATCCGCCACCCCGAGCGGTACCTTTTGTACCCGGGGAGGCACCAGCTGCTGTTGAGGGGGAGATCACTTCTGCACGGGAGGCGCCACGAC
This sequence comes from Coix lacryma-jobi var. lacryma-jobi, assembly GCA_009763385.1. Taxonomy (NCBI): domain Eukaryota; kingdom Viridiplantae; phylum Streptophyta; class Magnoliopsida; order Poales; family Poaceae; genus Coix; species Coix lacryma-jobi. Next base: position 116,008,090 of record CM019829.1, read on the forward strand.
ACATCCAGCGCCAACACCTCCCTCAGCAGATGATCGGCAACATTGACGAACGCGTCACCCGGTCAAGGCAAATCTCTCACTTTGCTCATTCTGCTTTTGTTGCTGATTTTGAGCCCCGAGATGTTGGACACGCTTTGACAGATCCGGATTGGGTCAATGCCATGCATGAGGAGTTAGAAAACTTTGAGAGAAATCGGGTTTGGGTTCTAGTGTCTCCACCTTCTGAGTGTCATCCAATTGGGACAAAATGGGTTTTCAAAAACAAACAGGGAGAAGATGGCCATGTTGTGAGAAACAAGGCCAGACTCGTAGCCCAGGGATATAGTCAGAAGGAGGGGATACACTATGAGGAGACTTTTGCTCCTGTAGCACGTTTGGAGGCTATTAGGATACTCTTGGCTTTTGCTGCATCCAAAGGTTTCAAACTTTTTCAAATGGATGTCAAGAGTGCCTTCTTAAACGGCTACATAGAAGAGGAGGTGTATGTTAGACAACCCCCCGGTTTCGAAAATCCCAAGTTTCCAAACCATGTCTTTAAACTCTACAAAGCTTTATATGGTCTGAAACAAGCCCCTAGAGCCTGGTATGATAGGTTGAAAACCTTTTTGCTTGCTAAGGGTTTTAAAATGGGATGTATAGATAAAACGCTCTTTCTCCTCAAGCAAGGCACTGATACTCTCTTGGTCCAAATTTACGTGGATGATATCATTTTTGGTGGTTCTTCTCACGCTTTGGTTGCCAAGTTTGCAGACACTATGAGCAGGGAATTCGAGATGAGCATGATGGGCGAGTTGACGTTTTTCCTCGGGTTGCAAATCAAGCAATCCCGGGAAGGAACGTTCGTGCACCAGGGCAAGTATACTCGTGACATTCTGAAGAAGTTCGATATGGGTGAGGCCAAGCCTCTTCCAACACCCATGTCGACCACGACGGCCCTGGATGCGGACAAGGAGGGAGAAGCAGTGGACCAGAAGGAGTACCGGAGTATGATCGGGTCGCTGCTGTACCTGACGGCGACACGCCCGGACATCCAGTTCGCGGTGTGTCTTTGCGCGCGTTTTCAGTCTTCGCCGCGCACCTCTCACCGTCAGGCGGTTAAGCGCATTATGAGGTACTTATCCTTCACTCCAGAGTTCGGGATTTGGTATTCTGCTTCCTCCAACCTTTCCCTTTGCGGTTATTCCGATGCTGATTTTGCTGGTTGTCGCATTGAGCGCAAGTCCACTTCTGGGACTTGCCAGTTTATTGGTTCTTCTCTTGTATCGTGGTCCTCTCGCAAGCAGTCTAGTGTCACCCAGTCTACCACGGAGGCTGAGTATGTTGCTGCGGCTAGCTGCTGTTCCCAGTTACTCTGGATGATGGCCACTTTGCGTGATTTTGGTCTGAGCTTTTCTCGTGTTCCATTGCTTTGTGACAGCACGAGTGCGATTAGCGTTGCTAAGAACCCCGTGCTGCACTCGAAGACCAAACACATTGATGTGCGCTTTCATTTTCTGCGAGACAACTATGAGAAGGGTGATATCGACCTTCGCCATGTCGATACTCATCATCAGTTGGCTGATATTTTCACCAAGCCTTTGGACCAATCAACTTTTAATCGGTTGAGAGGTGAGCTTGGTGAGTGTTTCCCCTTTTAGATGGGGGAAACATTTTGACTCTTGTATGATATACTGACTTTGTGTTTTTTAGTTGGTTCTACTTCTTTTAGTTTCTTCTTGCATCTTTGCATTTCAGCATACGCTTTTACATTCTGAGCTTCATGAATATAGTCTGAAGAATGTAACTATGCTCTGTGTAGTCTTTGCTCCGATGCTTTATGTTGATGCTGTATGTTGGGAACACACTTGCTATAACACTGCACTTGTGCAGGGGTACAGCGAAGGCGGCCGAGCGTCGGAAGCGGAAGCAAACGGAAGCGAAGGTTTTGGGCTTAATTAGTGTCGACACGCTTTGATGCCAAAAAACACCTACCTTGTGCACTGTTCACCCCTTGGTATTTATAGGGCATACCAAGGGGCACAGATCAAATTACGAAAGGGTACAACAAGATTCCTCGCCTCCACGCAGGGAGGGGGGGTAAAGAGGTAAATATACAGCGGGGCTGAAACCCTAGCCGACTCCTCTCCATTGCGCCGCCACCTGGTTCTGTGGGACCTTCGGCTCCACTTGTCGCCGGGAGAGAAGACCGAGGGTTGGAACTTTGGTCCGCGACCTTCGCTGCCTGCTCGGCCCATCGCTCCGCACAAAGCAATCCTGGGACCCGTCGAGGGTCGCCCGCCGCGCCCCCGAGGCCTCGACCTGCAGGGAGTTGCGAAAGGGACGTTCGAAGGTCGGACTCGTGTCCGAGGGTTAGGAAATTGATCCAAAAGGTAAGGGGACTGTGCGAGGGCACCGAGGTCGCGCGGAAGACGTTTTTGGGTACCACTTCGGGCGGCGCTGCTTGCCGAGGGTCCATTTGCCCAACAGTAGCCCCTCGTTGCCTTGGATCTAAAGAGCGGAGTTTTAGGCCCAAGCAGCGTCTTTTGGACTGGGAAACGTAAGGGGACCCTTGGCAGCGGCGCCCGCGGCTGCTTTGGGCCGTGTTTGTTGTACTGTAGTTCGCACTGTTAAGGCCCGTTTCGTTATTTGCGCCGCGTTTGTCGGTAGTCATGCCGATACTGTCGCGGGGCTGCCTGCTACTTGGCCTATAAATAGGAGGGGTAGCTGGGCTGTGGAGACCTTGAGCCCTCATTTTGCTCTAGCCTCCCTGCTGCCGCTGTTTGTCTGTAGCGAGGGTTGCGTTCTAGTGATTTGCGAGGGTACTGTTCGTTTGGTGTCTTGCGAGGCTTAGATAGTGATGGCGAGGCTGAAGCAAACCGCCCGCGCTGTTTCGCCCTCTACTGGTGTCGAGGGTATCAGCTTTGAGTTTGGTTTGAGCCGTGTTGGGAATTCTGAACTGACGGCCTATTTGAAGCGAGGGTGGATCGAGGAGGGAAAAGCGGGGATCAGCTCCGGAGAGACGGTTCCGAAGCCTGGTGCAGACGAAATTGTCGTTTTTGAGGAGTTTTTTGAAGCTGGGCTGCGTTTCCCAGTTGACTCATTTGTTACGTCCGTTCTGCGGAGGTTTAAACTGAGATTTCACCAGTTAACACCTTCGTGCTTTACGAAGATGTCGGTGTATGTTTGGGCCTGTCGATCGCAAGGTATTGCTCCCCAGGTCGAGGGCTTTGTGCGGACACACCGTGTGCACATGCAGCCTCGCAAGGTGTCCGACAGCGAAGGCATTGCGAGGCAGGGGCAGTTCGGAGTGTACACGTTTTGCCACCGTGCTGGGTCGGAGCTGCCGGTGCAGGCACAGAAGAACAAGTGGGCCAGCGGATGGCAAGAGTTTTGGTTCTATTATAAGTTTAATGTGGGTTCCGAGCTTTGCGGTGAACTTCCGCCGCTTGGCGATGTAAGTGCCGAAGCTCAGATGAGCCCCGAGGCACACGCCGCTGTTGACTGTTTGAGGGTAGTTGCGCGTTCCCAATGCGCTCGTGATCTGGTCGAAGAATATTGCTGTGCCGACGCGTGGCCACTTAGCCGGAGACAAGCTTGGTTTCCGGTGGAAGATGATGCGAGGTACGAGGCTCGCGGATTAAAGAAACCGAAGCTCAACTTGGGCAAAATTTGGGAGAGGGTTTTTAAGAAGTTTCCGAGGCGACAGGATGGTGTTGATGCTATTTACAAACGAGTTCGGCAGAGGGTTGAGAATCTCGTTGGGAAGTTGACCACCCTCGAGATTAAAGCTATCCACAGCTCAGTGGGGAGCGGAGGTCGTATTAACAGGGTGTTTGACCTGCTCGGGATAGAATACACCGACTGGCCTGCGCCGACGAGCGACGATGCGCCCAAGAAAAGGAAACGCGTTCCTGCGGGGGATAGCGGTGTGGTTTCGCGGCCGAAGAGGGGTCGCGGCGGAGGTCGGGGTGGTACCGGCGGCCGGGCAAAAGTTATTTCATCGAAGATTGTTGCGAGCTCTGGTGCCTTAGGGACTTCATCCTCGGCCGTGGCCTCGAGTGGCCGAGGTTTTGAAAAAGTTGGAGGGCGAGCGCCTCGCGTGGGCGGTATCGGGGCTTTAATTCAAATGTCGGATGACGAAGGCGTCTCCGAGGACGCCGATGAGGAAGAGAAAGAAGAGGGGGAAAGGGAGGTCATGTCTTCCGGCGAGGGCAGTACTTCGTCCAGTAGCGAGGATGACTCCGATGAAGCCGTTTCTGTGGAGGACAGCCGAGGGAAAAGGATAGCTTCGTCCAGCGCTGTTGCTGCGGCGGCACAAGATATTGAGGAAGCGCTGGGGGATGTGGAGGGGGTTAGCCCACGACGAGGGTCTGTGCCCGATTATGCTGGTTCACACATTTGGGTCGGGGGGTCCGAAATTAAAGGTGATGTTGGTCCGGACCAGACCCCTGGAAAGAGGCCGTACGGCGAAGCTAGCCTGGCGAGCCTTCCATACTATGCTCGGGAGCTGGGTGTTACGGACCCGGCGACTCATTTGTATACGAGTGCGGACCTTCAGGCGACCCGCTTGCCTTGTTCTCCGGAGGAAAGGCGATTCTTGGGTCGTGTATTTAACCGAGTTTGTCTGCCGGAAGCGGAGCTTCGGCTCGCCGGCGAGCCTTTGGACAATATCCATGATGATATTGATGTGAAAGTGGCGGAGCTGATGCTTCTTAACCGGTCGGCACGTCGAAGGGCCAGCTATAATCTGCATTATCTGAACGACCGGTTGAAAGATGTGCAGAAAGAGAACAAAGACCTTCGCCGGAGCTTGCAAGATAAAGTTGGTGAGCTGGAGGCCGCCTTGGAGGAGGCTGAAAAATGGAAAAAAGAAGCGGAGGAAACTGCGAAGACCAACGCGGAGCTCATAGCTGCGGGTCAGCAAAAGGATAAGGAGTTGGCATCTTCGAACAAGCGCATGGAAGATTTGTCAGCGGAGGTGGCGGCCCAGGCTGAAGCTTGGCGTAATAGTCTGTCGAGGGTCAAAACCAAGATAGATGCATGTTTAACTGAAGCCGGGGGTTCGGCTGGGGAGCCACTTCCTGCGGTTGGCGCGGAGGCCTTCGAAGGTTGGTTAAATAACGAGCTAGATGTGTTCAGCTCGTTGGTTGGGAATGCTGCTGACTTTGGCGGGTATGCCGGGGCGCTGGCGATGGCTGGAACGCTTCGCCAAGCGGACTGCGAGCATCTTCGCAAGATAAAGAAGCCCAGCCACATTTTTCCAACCGTCGAAGAGGTTCGACAGATGAAGATTGATGACGGCGAGGTCCGGAATTGCGCAATGCGGTTCCTCCGCCGATTTTGGATTGCAGGCGGCGGTCGGGCTCTCGCCTTCGAGGAGGCTGCCGAGGCTACTCGTCAGGTTTGTGTTGAGGGTGTTGTTTCTTCGGTATTGTTTGATGATTGTGAGTTTGGAGTTGAGAATTGAATTGATTGGTCCTTTTGGTTTTTACAGGCTCGGAAGGAGGCGATGCCTTCGCCACCTACCGTTCAAGAGGCCGGCGGCGGCTCCGAAGGCGCTCAGGCTCTCGGCTCTGCGGAGGTGCTGACGGTGGCGGTTGAGGGACAGGTGGAAACGACAATCGTGGGCGAGGGTACCTCACAAGATGCGGCTGCGAGTGGTAAGACTGCGCAGGACGCGGAGGATGCTGCTGGCGAAGCTGTGACGGCTGAGGTTGAAGGAGCCCGGCAGGTGTGAGCGTGTGGGAATGTGTGTATGGGATATTTTGGTAAAAGCAATGATGCTTTTGTAATGACTTCAATGAATGCTGAGACGTTTGTACTATTTTATGTGGATGCAGGTTCCTGAAGGAACCGTGCTTGAGGTTTTTGACGTGACACCGTTAACGCTTAACTACCACGTTGTTTTTATAACTGGTGACTCCTGGGCTCGTGCGAAGTTAAAACATCCTTCGTTGTCCTTCGAACGTTTTTGGTGGTCGAAGGTGCGAAGGTACGATTTGAAGAATAGTAGGTCGAGCAACTTTTGGCGCGAGGCTGACTTTACTGATCGGCAAGCTACGCGTTATTTGTTTGGTTCGTCTTCGACTTCGCAAGCCGTTTTAGATGATGATATCGATGATAGCACTGCGTTGGACTATTTGTTCGGGCGAAGCGATTTTGCGGTGGACTCCGCCGGGTCGCTGGTGGTTCCAAAGGAGGAACCGTTGGAGGTTAACGAAGTGCCCCGCACGTATATGTATCGGGCGAGGGTTTTGACCGGTGAGTTGCCTATTGTGCCGGCAACTCCTTTGTTGTGGGGGCCCATTGTTGCGGTTGAGCCGGAGTTCGAGGAATTTAGCGGGGGCCCCGATGATTTGATGCTGATTGAAGGGAACTTTGGTTCCTTGTAACCTTTTTGTAATTTGCATTGTTTTGTTTGTGGTTGTAAAGATATTCCATGAATGACGGGGAAAGATTTAATAGTTGTGTAAAGCGACGCCCCCTTTTTCTTTAGCGAGGCTCGCGTATTTGCTCTCGTGAGCTTGTTTTGAAAAAACAGCGACGCCCCCCTTTTTCTTTAGCGAGGCTCGCGCATCTGCTCTCGTGAGCTTGTTTTGAAAAAACAGCGACGCCCCCCTTTTTCTTTAGCGAGGCTCGCGTATTTGCTCTCGTGAGCTTGTTTTGAAAGAAAATAGCGGCGCCCCCTTTTTCTTCAGCGAGGCTCGCGCATTTGCTCTCGTGGGCTTTTAAACTAGCAGATGTGCTGACGTTTTTTTTTTTTTTTTTTTTTTTTTTTTTTTTGAGCTTCGCGCGTTACGTGACTTGGGCGATGATGGAGTTGACTTTACGTGCCCTGATGCGTTTTGCGAGGGTGCTGCTTTTCGAGCCCTTGGCGTGTTGTGCGAGAGCGCTCTGCTTTTGTACCCGCCCGAGGCCTGGGTTAGGGGGTTCGGGCGGGACGGAAGGAGTGGACCCGCCCGAGGCCTAGCTTGGAGGGCTCAGGCGGTACGGAAAAGGTGGGCCCACCTGAGGCCTAGCTTGGAGAGCTCGGGGCGGGACGGAAAATGTGGGCCCGCCCGAGGCCTAGCTTGGAGGGCTCGGGCGGGACGGAAAATGTGGGCCCGCCCGAGGCCTAGCTTGGAGGGCTCGGGCGGGACGGAAAAAGTGGACCCGCCCGAGGCCTGACTTTGAGGGCTCGGGCGGGTGTGCTCGAGTTTTTAGGTTTCGCGCCTCCCCTTATCTTAGGCGGAGGTGGGATTTGCTTTTTGCGAGCCCCTGTCGTTTGTGCCAGGGTGCTCGACTTTTTCGACCTCCCCTTATCTTGGCGGAGGTGGAAATTGCTTTTTTGCGAGCCCCTGTCGTTTGTGCCAGGGTGCTCGACTTTTTCGACCTCCCCTTGTCTTAGGCGGAGGTGGAAATTGCTTTTTTGCGAGCCCCTGTCGTTTGTGCCAGGGTGCTCGACTTTTTCGACCTCCCCTTGTCTTAGGCGGAGGTGGAAATTGCTTTTTTGCGAGCCCCTGTCGTTTGTGCCAGGGTGCTCGACTTTTTCGACCTCCCCTTGTCTTAGGCGGAGGTGGAAATTGCTTTTTTGCGAGCCCCTGTCGTTTGTGCCAGGGTGCTCGACTTTTTCGACCTCCCCTTGTCTTAGGCGGAGGTGGAAATTGCTTTTTTGCGAGCCCCTGTCGTTTGTGCCAGGGTGCTCGACTTTTTCGACCTCCCCTTGTGTTGGGCGGAGGTGAAGTTTGCTTTGAAAAGAAAAGGAATGTTTTTCGAAGCAATCTTAGCAGGCTTTCATCGAATGTAGCGCTCTTGAAAGAGATCCGCTTTTTCGATGTTTTGGAGATTTTAGTTTTTTGGGGGTTCCAACCTGTATTAATGCTTTGGATGCTGCCTCGTTAAAAAACCTTACGCCCCTTCGTAAGGAAAAAGAGTGCAGCTCCTGATTTTTGTTAAGTACATGAATGTAGATAACGTAATGTGCGACAAAGATTACATATCGCGAGGGCTCGCTAAGGCTCCGCTATGGGTAGAATTTGCGAAGGTCGTCAATGTTCCAGGTGTGTGGTAGGATGTTGCCTTCGCTGTCGGAGAGATGGAAGGAGCCTGGACGGTTGCATTCTGCGATCAGGAACGGGCCTGTCCACTTAGGCTGAAACTTCCCGGCCATGCTGGCGTTTTGTTTACGGATGAGGACGAGGTCACCCTTCTGCAAGTTTTTGATTCTGACCTTTTTATCTCTCCATTTTTTGGTCTCTTCCTGATACTTGCGAAGGTTGTGCACTGCGCTACATCTTGTTTCTTCTAGTAAGTCTTTGTCAATCAGTTTGGCTGGCTCATCATTTGCGAGGGTTGTCCTTGGTGAGACGTATTTTAGCTCCTCGGGTAACACAGCTTCTTCGCCAAACAAGAGCTTGAAGGGTGTGAATTTTGTTGCTCTGCATTCGGAGGTATTGTGAGACCAGGTGACTGAAGTTAGCTCGTCTGCCCATTTACCTTTGGGTCTGCCTTGCAACCTTTTGGATATGGATTGGAAGATTGTTGCGTTGGCCCTTTCAACTAGGCCATTAGACTGCGGGTGTCGGACTGAGGCGAAGCATAGAATTGTTCCGATTTGTGCACAGAATTCTTTGAAAACCTCGCTGTCAAACTGGGTGCCATTGTCGACGGTTAGATGTTGGGGGACTCCGAAGCGACAAACTATCTGCTGCCAGAAAAACTTTTTTACTGCGAGGGTGGTTATGGAGGACAGCGGTCTTGTTTCAATCCACTTTGTGAAATACTCCACGGCTACCACCGCATAGCGAAGGTTCCCCGGAGCCGTCGGTAGTGGGCCCACGAGATCCATTGCCCACCTTTGCAGAGGCCAGGTTGGGCAAATGAGGGTTGTTGGAGCTCCTGGGGGGTTTTGTTTTTTTGCTGTCAGTTGACAACCCTCGCACTGCTTGACGATGGTTTCAGCATCTCTCAGCGCAGTTGGCCAGTAGAAGCCTTGCCGGAAAGCTTTTCCTACTAGTGCCCTCGGGCCATTGTGTGAACCACATATACCCTCGTGGATTAGCTTGAGAATTTCATTGCCTTCGGACTGTGACACACATTTGAGCCACGGCGAGGTTACCGAAGCTTTGTACAAGGTATTGTCAACGATCTTGTATCCTCGCACTCTTTGCTTTAGTCTGTTTTCTTCTTCTCTGCTGCTTGGTTCATGGAGCCCCTTGATGTAGGCTATGATAGGTGCTCTCCAATCCTCGCACTGAATTGCGCTGATCAGCTTGATGCTGATTTCAGAAGCTTCGAAGGCTGGCCGAGTGGTAACCTCGTAGAAGACATCCGGAGGGAGCTGTAGCTGCTGTGCGGCTGCTTTGGCTAAGCAGTCTGCCTCGCTGTTCTCGGTCCTTGATATTGCTTTTACAGTTATGCCGAGGAAAAAGGATTCTAACCTTCGCACATGTTGAAAATATTTTTGGAGTTCTGGATCTTTTGCTTTGTAGTTCTTTTCAATGTGCCCTGCAATGACTTGAGAGTCTGTTTTGATAAGTGCCCTTCGGACTGATAGGGACCGCAGTCTTGAGAGAGCCAGAATCACAGCTTCATACTCGGCCGAGTTGTTTGTGCATTTGAAGTTCAACCTTCTTGCGTATCTCAGCTTCGATCCGGAGGGCGAGACTAGAATGGCCGAGGCACCGGCCCCTGATGCACCCCAGGCTCCGTCGACGTAAACGATCCAAAATTGATCATGATGCGGCTCACCAGGGTGAGGGTCTGGAGTCCATTCTGCTATGAAGTCAGCCAATATTTGAGATTTGACTGCTGTTCTGCCGACGAAGGTCACAGCGTAACTGTTAAGCTCGACTGCCCATTTAGCTATTCTTCCCACTGCTTCGCTGTTTTTGAAAATGTTCTCGAGGGGGTACGACGAAGGTACTTGGATCTCGTGTGCTTGGAAATAGTGTTTGAGCTTTCTTGATGCCATGACGACGGCGTATGCTATTTTCTCAAGCTCCGAATAATTTCTCCTTGGGCCCTCGAGGGTTTCTGAAACATAGTATATTGGGGCTTGTCTGGTCTTGTCGTTTTCGCGGAGCTCCTTGATGAGAACCGCGCTTGCAGCGTGAGGCGAGGCTGCAATATAGAGTAACAATAAATCTCCCTTGCTTGGGCTGGTTAAGGCAGTTAAGCTTGTCAGATACTTTTTCAACTCCTCGGAGGCCTCTTGTTGCTGGGGGCCCCAATTGAATGGAGCGTTGCTTCTGAGTGTTTCGAAGAAGGGTAACCCTCGCTCTGCGGATCTTGAGATAAATCTGCTAAGTGCTGCCAACCGACCGGTCAGACGCTGAGCTGCTTTCTTTGTTGCCGGGGGTTCCATATTCATGATGGCGTCAATCTTCTCAGGGTTAGCTTCGATTCCTCTGACTGAGACGATGCAGCCTAGCAATTTACCCTTGCTTACCCCGAAGACACATTTTTCCGGGTTTAGTTTCAGCCCGGCGGACCGGAGGTTGCTGAACACCCTCGATAGGTCTGAAATGTGGTCTTCTTTCAGCTTGCTTTGAACAACTAGGTCGTCCACATAGGCAGAGACAGCGTGTTCGTCCTTGAAAACTTCAGAGGTCATGCGAGCGAAGGTTGAACCTGCGTTTTTCAGCCCTTCTGCCATTCTTCGGAAACAAAAGGTTCCCGAAGGTGTGATAAAACTTGTTTTGTCCTCATCTTCTTCATTCATCCAGATCTGGTGATAGCCTGAAAAGCAATCAAGAAGGGATAGCATCTGGCATCCCGCCGCTCTGTCAACGAGGGTGCTTATGTTTGGAAGGGGGAAATCATCCTTCGGACAGGCTTTGTTCAAGCAAGTGAAGTCCACGCACATTCGCCATTTTTTGTTCTTCTTTTGGACTAGGACCACATTTGAGAGCCAGGTTGGGTATTTGACCGGGCGGATGACGCCTCCGTCCAAAAGCCTTTTAACCTCAGCCTTCGCTGCCTCTTTTCTTTCTTCTGACATCTTGCGAAGCTTTTGCTTGATTGGCCGATAGCCTGTTTTGATGTTCAGGCTATGCTCGATCATTGACCTGTTGACTCCTTTTAGGTCTTCAGCGGACCACGCGAAGGTGTCTGCATTTTCCCTGAGGAAAGTAACGAGGTTGCCTTCGGACTGAGGATCTAGATTGGCTGATATGAGCACCTTTCTTTCTGTGTTACCCTCGAATAGTTGAACTTGTTTTGTTTCCTCCTTTGGCGCTGCGTTGGCTTTGTCTTTACAGACCTCACCCTCGTTCTTGACAGCGGGGGTTTGTGGTTTGGACAGATTGTGAACATTGCGTTGCCCTGGGGCTACGTTTCCTTCTGCTGTTCTCGCAATATCCTGGTCCCCAAATACTGCGACTACACCCTTCGGAGCAGGGAGCTTCATGCAAAGGTAGGCGGGGTGGATAACAGCGTTGAATGCGTTGGTGACCCCTCGGCCAAAGATGGCATTGTATGGGTAAAACATATCAACGACATCGAATGTGATGTTCTCAGTCCTGCAGTTAATTTGGTCGCCGAAGGTTACAGGCAGGGAGATTTTTCCAACGGCTCGTACTTGTTGACCACCGAAGCCGTATAGGGGATTGTCGGCAGGTTGCAGGAGGTTCCTATCAAGCTTCATGCTGTCGAAGGTTGAAGCGAACAAGATGTCGGCGGAGCTACCAGTGTCGACTAGTATTTTGGTGACGGTCCATCCAGCGAGGTTGGTTTCGATCACCATAGCGTCCGTGTGAGGGTAATCTCTTAGCTTCATGTCGCTGGAGTCGAAGGTTATGGGAATGTGAGACCAACGACCGAATCTGTGGGGTCCTTCGACGGCGACGTGGTGAACTCGTCTGGCATGTTCTTTCCTTTGCCGTTTGTTACCATGGTCTTCATTTGAGCCTCCGGTGATAGCTAGGATCACACCGAAGGTTGATGTTGGATTGTTGATGGTTGCTTGGCTTGGGGCTTCGGCTTTGACAGGTTGTGGTGCTGGTAACGCGGGGATTGGCGGTGGAGGTGGCAGAGCGTTGCTAGCTTGGTAGGTTGTTGGAATTTGGTTTTGGGGGGTAGTTGGGTATGTGACTGTGTAAGGTGGGTTTTGGCGTTGTGGGACGGTGGTTGGCTGATAAGGGGTTTGGTTGTAGAATGGGTGGTGAGTGTAAGAGGGTTGTTGCGAGGGTAGGCCGTAGTTTATGGGGGTATATTGGTAAGGGGGATTTGGTGGGTGGAAACTTGGTTTCCTGGTGTGGTTGATGGTTCGGGTGTCAGACGAAACAGCTTTCCTGGATTCCTGGTATTCTTTTCCCTTGGCGAAGCATTCGCATTGCTTTGTTGTGTGTCCCTTTCCCATTCCACAGAAGTGACAATACATTTTGGCAGGATCTCGCTGCTGGAACCGCTGATTCGGCGGAGGTGGCAAAGCCTGCGGGGCTTGGTTGCCCGGAGGTTGTGCGTTCCGTCTTTGGTCTTCGCAATTTGTTGCTTTGTTGATTGCAACGACGTTGCTTTGCTCTTGGCGAAGGTTGCTTTCTCTCGGTTGAGGCCTCGGCTGTGGCCTCTGCTGGGACCTTCGAGCATCGGACTTCGCTCTGAAGTCCATATCAGCTCTGCAGTATCTTTCCATGGTTTCGTGCAACTCTTCGATTGAGTTTGCCGGTTTTCTGGCAAATTTTGAGGAGCATGGTCCTGGGCGCAGGCCACTGACTGCAGCGAGGATGACAGCCTCGTCAGATATCCCCGGGGTCCTTGCTCTGATTTGAATAAACCTTCGCCAGTAATCTTGGAGCGGCTCGCGCTCTTCTTGCTTGCAATTAAACAGCTCGATGGGGTTTGACGGGGCTGGAGTGATGCCCTTGAAATTCGTACAGAGCTTGTCTCTGAGGGTGGCCCAGGAATCCACAGCTCCGGGGCGAAGGTTGCTGTACCATGTTTGTGCGATGTCTCGCAGAATGATGACAAAGGATTTCGCCATTGTTGATTCATCACCGCCTGCTGCGGCAACTGCTGCTTCGTAGCTCATAATGAACTGGCGAGGGTCGGAGAGTCCATCATAGCGAGGTAGGTTTTGTGGATTGTAACATGGTGGCCATGGCTGGGTTTGAAGTATTTGGGAGAGTGGTGACTTTGGGTCATACGGCATTTGGTGTTGCTGATTCCTTCGCTGAATGCGAAGGTTTTGTTCTCTCTCATCTGGGTAGAGTTGTTGGAAATTTGGGTGTCTCACAGGATATGGCTCTGGGTGCACTGGTGGTGGTGGGTGTGGTGGATGGTGACGAAGGTTGTCTTGATTCGGCCCCTCATTTCCCTCTTGCAGCGGGGGTATCTCCTCATCATTCCAGCCTTCGGCTTCGGCTTCTGCCGCGGCGAGGGATTCCTCCATACGGCGAAGCTGTTCCCTGGCCTCGTCAGCCCTCTGTCTGATCGAGCGCAATCGGTTATGCCTCTCAAGCTGTTCCAGACGCCTCTTCTTCCCTTGCAGCTCAGCCTCGAGCCTTTCAAGGGCCTCGAGGCCCATCTCTTCTTCTTCTCTTTCTCCTTCTCCCGAAGTGTTTGGGTGCGGTTGCGCCGCCACCCGGACCTGGGGGCCCAGGGATTGGGGTTCCGGGGTGACGTTCTCTCCCCCCGAGGGTTGCACAATTTCTTCCGCAGGAGGGACCACCGTCGCTGTCTCTCTGGCCACGCGTTGGTCCCTCGCTGGGTGAGCTCTTCTGTTTCCTGCCATGTCAAACGTTCGATCCCCACGGACGGCGCCAAACTGTTGGGAACACACTTGCTATAACACTGCACTTGTGCAGGGGTACAGCGAAGGCGGCCGAGCGTCGGAAGCGGAAGCAAACGGAAGCGAAGGTTTTGGGCTTAATTAGTGTCGACACGCTTTGATGCCGAAAAACACCTACCTTGTGCACTGTTCACCCCTTGGTATTTATAGGGCATACCAAGGGGCACAGGTCAAATTACGAAAGGGTACAACAAGATTCCTCGCCTCCACGTAGGGAGGGGGGGTAAAGAGGTAAATATACAGCGGGGCTGAAACCCTAGCCGACTCCTCTCCATTGCGCCGCCACCTGGTTCTGTGGGACCTTCGGCTCCACTTGTCGCCGGGAGAGAAGACCGAGGGTTGGAACTTTGGTCCGCGACCTTCGCTGCCTGCTCGGCCCATCGCTCCGCACAAAGCAATCCTGGGACCCGTCGAGGGTCGCCCGCCGCGCCCCCGAGGCCTCGACCTGCAGGGAGTTGCGAAAGGGACGTTCGAAGGTCGGACTCGTGTCCGAGGGTTAGGAAATTGATCCAAAAGGTAAGGGGACTGTGCGAGGGCACCGAGGTCGCGCGGAAGACGTTTTTGGGTACCACTTCGGGCGGCGCTGCTTGCCGAGGGTCCATTTGCCCAACACTGTAGCTTATGCTCTTTCTGATCACTGATACATACTGAGAGCTGAGCTATTTTTGAATGGTGAATTTGATTAATGAACTTAAAACTTGAAAATGTTCACCATTGAGATATGCAACTAGCATGTGTAGAATGTGTTGAAGTCACTTATGCTATTGATGTATGCTAGGTTGCTATGTCTCTAGTGTTGAGTCATTCACTTGCTTGGTATGTCATATTCTGTTTAAAACCTGAACCAAGTTAAGTGAATTGAAAAGATCGAGATGGGTTTGCTTGTTAGCACCTCACAGTTTCGAGACTGTTTCTCATTGCACTTTGAGTTAAACTTGAGCTGTGTAGTGTATGACCGAAACTGTTGCTTTAAGCTTTTGATTTCTTATGCATAGGCTTCGCACAGTTGGAATGTTAGGCAATAACAAGCATTCAACCTCTCGCAGTCACATGCTGATTTCTGGACTTGTGTAATTTCACCGCTGCAACTCCGATTAAAATTTGAAATCACAAGTGTATGATTCTTTTTCAATTGGTATCAGCATGATGATTGAACTGTGCTAGGGGTAGTTCACCTTGTATACATGTTTAGCACTTGTTTGACTTCCTGTCTATACATGTCTTGTGCTATTTTGATGGTGAATACCTTTTTCGGCTACAAACTGCTCTTTTTGCTCTCATGTTAGACTTTGTGATCAGTTTGAGCCTTTGCTAGCATTCTGTGCATTTTTCTGAGTCATCGGATCAGAACTCTGTAGAGCATCTTTGCACTCTATTGAGTATACTCCTGAAGCTCCTAACTTGCATTTTGACTCATGCATTTTGGAAGGGGAGAATTCTGCGTGTTGGCACTCTTTGATGGTGCATTTTCTGAGGGGGAGCATTGTTTCTTGATAAGTGCATTTTCAACTAAGGGGGAGAAATTGCAAATCATTACCCTCCGTTTCAACTAAGGGGAGCTTTCCTGGTTGTTTGCACTATTCGAGGGGGAGTTCTTGCTGCTTCCTGTTGGCCGTAAGGTTTTGCTATCGAGCTTTCTTTGCTAGTTGTGTTGAGCCTCTGTGCCTCTGTCTTGAGGGACTAGCATTTGCTTCGATTTTTCGATTGGTTTCTGCTAGTGGTGTTGAGCCTGTTCTACCTCTTCTTGAGGGCTAGCTTTGCTTTGCTTGGTTGCGTTGAGCCGTTGCCCATGTCTTTGGGGACCAAGTTGTTTCGCTCTTTCCACTTGACCTTCTTCGGCTTTGCTATGCTTTTGGGTCATTTGGTTGAGTTCTCTCTTCTCTTTCTTCCTTCTTCTATTTCCATTATGATTTGTGTTGGTAGTTGACAATGCACTCATCAAGGGGGAGATTGCGGATACATGGGTGTATGCCGAGTCTCTGAGTGATGAGTGATTGTCAACTGGGATGATGCGCATGTTCTTTGGCTTGTGTTGTGCAGGTGTCGAGCACGGATACAGTGATCAGAGGCAAGGTGAAGGTCAAGTAGAGACGTGTCGTGCCGATGGACCGAGAGTGGCGAAGGGCGGACGTGAGGCTTGGACTGAGGGACCGGTGGCCCGAGGATCAGCTGTGGTGGCTGGCAGCCTGGGACAGCAACGAGCGAAGACTTGCGGTCATGTGTTGCCTGAGTCGTGGACTTGGGGACACGTGTCGGTGGACGGGGTGCACGGGCGGTGCATCCCATCTACGGCGTCGGTTTGGTGGTAGAGCCAGAGAAAAACCATCGGGTGGATGGTTTCCAGGTTTGGGCCTCAAAACCTGGGTGCTGAGGGTTTCCGAGTTTGGCCACAAAACTCGGGCTGAGGACGGTTTTCCAGGTTTGGGCCTCAAAACCTGGGCGCTGCGGGTTTGCTGAGTTTGGGCCTCAAAACTCAGATGCTGGTGGGCTGGTTTCCCGGTTTGGGCCTCAAAACCGGGGGTTGGCTGGAAAGGCTGGTTTCCCGGTTTGGGCCACAAAACCGGGGGTGCAGAGCGGTGGCGGCACGTGGCGGCAATCGGGAGGTTGCGTCGAGGCAACGCTACGAGTTGTGCGGGCATGGCCGTCGGATCCACCTACCATCGAGTTGGTCCAGAATAACCCTAGGGTTTAGCTGGTTCGCTCTGTAAGTAGTTAGGGGTAGAGTGGGAATTAGGAATAGTTAGAATTAGGATAAGTAGGGGGAGACACCCACCTCCCCATCTATCTCAGTTATTTGCTCTTTTGCTTCTAGGGTTTCCTGCTCTCCCACATCCCTGCTGTAGCGAACCTGAGATCCACAGAGAAGAGAACAATACCTCTGTGCCCGTGAGATTTTGAGGAAGTGAGACCGTAATCTCACTGTTGTAGCGTGTGGTAGCCACACGGTTGCAGATTTGTGGTTGTGATTCGCGTTTTGTTCGTGTTCTTCGCGAAATCCTTTTTGTCCACGTTTTTCCCGTCGATCGATCTCTTTGCTTGGTGTGTTGTTTGCAAATCCGTTTAAACCAAGTTGTTCTAGATCCTGAGGCACTTCTTTCCACTGAAGGAATTAACCTATAACCTCACGAGCTAGTAGATAGGTTGATTTTCGGTTCGGGTCAAGTTTTTCTCCTTTCCACCGAAATTCTTCGATTCATCGATTTGGAGATAGGTTCGAGCCATGATCTCCTAGGAGTAGCTCACTATCCTCCTTGTGACTCTCCTCACCAAGTTTGATCCCTAGAGGATTGGTTTTGGGTGAGATTGAGTCGAATCGGTGGACGAACTGTGCTGAGTCGAGGTGACCGGACGCTGGCTGTTCAACGACCGGACGCTGACAGTGAGTCCGGTCGATGAACATTTTCGCTGTGTTCGTTTCATGACTTGACCGGACGCTTCCTTTGCTCTGTGACCGGACTCGACGATACTACTGTTCATTGTAGTTGTGTCATTGTGACCGGACGCTCGAGCATCGACCGGACGCTCAGGGTCAGAGAGTCAGGTCAGGAACAGAGAAGGTCCAGAACCGATTTCGCTCGACCGGACGCGTCCGGTGCCTACTGACCGGACGCACCAGTGAGTCCGGTCGCAGCTGTTTCACGCTATTTCCTCCGCAGTTTGCTCGTTCATTGTCGGACTTGGTTTCCGTCTTTTGCGTTGGGTTTCTAGAGTCGTGTAGTGTCTCGCTGTGCTTCTTGGAAGCATCCACCCTATATCTAGGGTCGAGGACATTTACGAGCTCTAGGGTTTGCTTTTGGGGTGATTCACGGGACAGTGGCAACAAGTTTCCGGCAGGAAAATTTGAAGGTCCCATTCACCCCCCCTCTGGTCGCTTTCTGGTAGCATTCTCGGTCCTTCATCTCTTATGTAGCATGGGTCTTTCACTTGATAAACTTGTTGGTGAGGGATGCTTTGCTTGATTTGATCACTTAAAGTTGAGGATCACTTGACATTTTATAGGATACCACTTGCGAGCTTGATCTAGACACCACTTGGTAAATATCACTTGAAAGATCATATACCATCTTGAATAGATACCATGTGAAGAAATGATGAGTCTAGATACCACTTTAATGATAGTTTAAAACTTGATATCCATTTGCATTATTGTCTTCTTCTTGAACTCTTGTCATGAGCCTCTCATTTGTGACTTGAACTATTAAACTTTGCACAAGATATTTAACTCGGTTTGCTCTAGAGTAAGCTTCTTCACACATCTTTCAATGGTTATCTTACTCATGTTGAATTAGACACTTGAATGCTCATCTTCTAGATCAAGTACTTGGGTTCACAAGGTCATGAACAAACTCACATACTAACCACTAGATCATATAATCAATCAAGCAATAGTGGTAGGCTATGAATTTAAACTTTTCATTTGTTATGCATGATCCTATTGAGCATGTACTATATGCACTAACCGCATACTAGTAAGGGATGAAATGATCATGCACAGTACAATAATACCTTTGCTATCTTGGAGTAGAGGATAGTCATTTGATTCCAATCAACCTCCAAATAGCAATGTGAAGTCCATGGTGAAGACCAATAGATACCAATTGATAGAACAAATCTTCACCCATATGATCAAGTGCACTAGCTCAATGTTGTGGTTGGCTTGTCTTTTCATTTGATCATAGCTTGTATGTGAATACCACTTGAGTTGCCATGATTCGCTCTCTTTTGGGTGTTGCTTGCTTTCTAGATCAACCCTTTTGATTTCTTCAACTAAGCATCTCCAATGACACTTTAGATCACCACTTCCATGTTAGCCTTCCAAACCTTTCTTGGTTAACCTACCAAAGGCGGCAAGCCCCTACAAAAGGGAGAAGTGACCTCTTTCCAAAGAATCATCCTTGATACTCACTTGAATTGACTTTGTTTGATTGATCCATTTGAACTCTTCTTGAAATGTGACTTTGAATCCATCTTTGAGTCCTTTTCTTTCTTCCAAATGATCTTCAATTTGATACTAGAACTTGATCTTTATCTTCATCTTGATGTTGGTCTTGATCTTCAATTTGAGTACCAAATGTGTTCCAAGTACACTCCTCAATCAAATGAACTTGTACTCATCTTTGTCATGCTTCTAGCTCATTTCAACACCAAACATAGGTCCCTCAACCACTTATAAACATGATTCCAACTTGAGGGCCTTTCAATCAAAGTGACTCTAGATCAATCCAATAATTGTCACTTTTCTGGCAGATTCTGTCCTTCTCAAAGAAACATGCATATCTCCCAAAATATAAGTCCAATGACCATGAAATTTGGTGGAGATGTGCTTCTCTAAATGTTCTAGCAGCCATAAAAATTTGAGCTTCTTTGGCTTTCTAGATTGGTACCAGATTTCAATTCTTTCCATGGTACTACATGCTGAAAACTGCTGCACTGTAGTTGACAAGATCTTGGTAGCTCATGATCATCCAAATAGCAAGCTTCTACTCAAATTGATTGCAAGCCATCAAATATTTCCAATCAACCACCACAACTAGAATGTGACACTTGCATGTTGTAGCATAATTGGACTTCACTTCACTTGACTTGGCATTGGGTTTGGATGTGCACTAAGATTCTTTACTTGACTCAATCATATAATAATCATCATGAATCCACTTGAATTAAGCCTCCAATGCCATGGTACCTACACACATTCATCCATTTTTTGATGGTACCCAAACTTGTTTGGGTCCTCTCAAGTTAGGAGCAACATACTTAGGCAATGCCTTAGTATGAATAACGGGATGTGTTGCAATAACCTCCGATGAGGTACAATTACCATCCTTTCTAAGCACAAGATTAACATCAATTGAAATAGGCTTAGAAGTGTTACCTAGGGGACATGAATTAGCCATGTGTCCCCTTTCCCGGCATGAGTAGCAAATTCTCTTTGATTGAGCCTTCTCTTCCTTGCTCAAATGTTGCTTCTCATTGCCTTGCTTCTTCTTGTTTGCTTGAGCCTTCTCCTCAAGCTTGTTTGGGCAACCCGAAGCTAGGTGGCCTAATTCATCACAATTGTAGCACTTGATGTGAGCCAAATATTTCTTCCTTCCTTCATTCTTGCTCATCATCATCTTGGCATCTTGGATATGAGATAGATGCCTTGCTCTTCTACCCCTTCTTGTTTTCTTCTTCTTCATCAAGTCACCCTCATGATGGTTGTTCTTAATTTGAACTTGGGGCTTCTTTTCTTGCTCAACTTGTGGCTTTGGTTGAGGCTCATCTTGTTGCTTCTCCAATTGCTTGGTTGGGCACATAGAGGTGAGATGTCCTCTAGTGCGGTACTTGAAGCATTTGACATGCTTGAGCCTCTCTTCTTCCTTCTTCAACTTGAGCTTCTCCTTGTTGGGGCAAGCATTTGCAAGATGTCCCATCTCATGACACCAATAGCACATAAAATGAGATAGCTTCTCTTGTTCTTGCTTCTTCATCTCTCTTTCATATTTCTTCTTTCCCCATCTTTTGCCTTTGATCTTGCTCTTGTTGAAGCCAATGCCACTCTTGTCACCATAGCTCTTTTGATTCTTCAACATGTGCTCAAAGGTGACTTTGGAGTTGTAGCACCTCTCTAATTTGTTGCTCAAATTCTTCACTTCTCTTTTGAGCTCATTGTTCTCCTTCAAAATGTTAGTCTCACAAAACATAGAAGTAGAACAAGCATCTATATGTGAAGAACATGGCATAGATAATAAATCATCACAAGAGGTGGATACATGCTTCTTCTCTACATCACATGGGTTAGCACAAATATGTGATTGATCACTTGACCCAAATGATGAGCTCTCACTAGTTTTAGTTTCTACATTAGAAAGCTTCTTAGTGAGAAAAGCATGGTCTTGTACCAAGTTGTCATGAGCGACACTAAGTTCCTCATGAGTCAATTTAAGCTCATCATGTGAACAACTAGTAACATAAAGTAGATGCTTTTGTTGTTCACATGCATTCTTTAGAAATGAGTTTTCTTTTGTCAATTTCATTGTTTTAGCCATCTCATTTTCTAAAGCTTTGGTGAGTCTACACACAAGCTCAAAGTTTGGATCATCACAATCAACAACCACATTTGCAATTGATACCTTAGTGTCACCGTGTGACATGAAGCAATGTGGTGTAGAGGAAGAGCTTGTAGAGACATCACTCTCATAGCCATCATTATCATCATCATCAAGTGTGCATGAGGTAGCATCATCTTTTGCATCACTTGAACTTCGGCTATGGTCACCATCATCATTGTCAAGTGATCTTGTGGATTGATCATCATCATCATCACTTGACCATGAGGTGGAGCAATCCTCCACAACCACCATGTTGTGGTCATGCTCAACATCCTCATGTGCCTCTTCCTTGGGCTCACTAACATCATCATTATTTGGAGCACTCCCATACTTGTCATTGAGATATTTCCACATGTGATGGGAGGACTCCATATCCATGATCTCACTAAAGATATCATCATGCAAAGATCTAAAAATGATGTTAGTAGATTGGCACTCGAGATCTAGGCATTTCTCTTGTGCTTGAGTTAGATTCTTTTCATCCAACACATGAGAAAAACCTACATCTACGATCCACCACATTTGAGGGCAAATAAACTTGAAATTGCATATCATCCAAGTTTTCCAACGTGTAAAGTGAGTGCCATAAAAAATGAGTGGACAATCAATGCCTAGCCCATAAGTCGCCATCCTCTCGGGTCGGTGAAGACCACAAATGAGAGACCTAGCTTTGATACCACTTGAAGGGTCGAGATGGCAGACTAGAGGGGGGGGGGGGGGGTGAATAGTCTTTTCTAAAAATAATCTTACCGGCTAACCGAAACAAATGCGGAATTAAAACTATCGGTCTAGCCAAGACTACACCCCTCTACTTATACTCTAAGACACCTTACAAAAGATCCTAATCAATGCAAATAAGGTGTCGGGCTAGTTAGAGCTCACCTAACCAATTCTAGAAGCAAGGTCACACAAGCCTATGCAACTAGTACTTCAAGCACGAGGGAGTTCCTACACAATCTAGCAAGCAAAGCACAAAGCCTAAGCTCACTAGCAATGCTCAATAACAAGGCTACACAAGCCAAATTAGAGAGCTTAAATTACTTAGCTACACAAACTAAGCAATGTGACTAACAAGGCTACTCAAGCCAATTAGTCACGCAAGAGAGCTTACTTCTAGGCTACACAAGCAAAGAAGGTAACTAGCAAGCTACACAAGCTAACTAATTACAAGAGCAACTACACAAGCACAATATATATGAAAGTAATTACAAGCTTGTGTAAGGGGAATGCAAACCAACAGGAAGAACAAGGTTGACACGATGATTTTATCCCGAGGTTCACTTGGTCGCCACCAAGCTAGTCCCCGTTGAGGCAAGCCCAAGGTTGCCGCCGATCCTCTTGCTAGTGGTGACCCTAAGTCACACTCTCCACGATGGAGTGCTCACCAAGAGCTCTAGCTTCGATCCGGCCGGACCACTTGGCGCTCTTCGCGCCTCTCTCTACTAGAGTTGCTCTTCGCGATCTCCTGCGGGGCGAGCACAATGCCCCTCACAAAGCTTCTCCGGAGCCACGCACAATCTTCACGCGGGCTTCACAATGGAGACTCGATCACCAAGCCGTCTAGGAGGTGGCAACCTCCAAGAGTAACAAGCACCACCGGCTTGCAACACGATCACCTAGTGCCACTCGATGCAATCTCTCAATGCAATGCACTAGCTATCACTCAGTCGCTATCGAATCGCACACTAGCAAGCACAAGCGAGTTAGAGGGCTCCCTAGCACATCCACACAAGCCACAAAGGCTCTAGAGTGCTCAACCTATTCACCCAAGGCCGGTTACCAACGCTATATATAGCCCCAAGGGCTAACTAGCCGTTGCCCCTTCACTGGGCAACCTGCGCCACCATCGGACGCTCCGCACGGGACCATCGGATGCTGAAGCCAGCGTCTGATGCACGGATGCTCGCCATGTGTCCCCCATGTTCAACTTCGGCCGAGCGATCCCAACGGCTATATTACTTCCCGCGCCAGTTAAAGTGGCATCGGACGCGCCGATGCCAAGCATCGGACGCTCCGATGCCTCTGCTCAAATCTGCGCAAGAACACCCTCACATCAGACGCGCCGGACACTTAGCATCGGACGCTAAGGACCAGCGTCCGATGATACACCAGAGAGGTTCCAGAGAGGGCAGAAACACATCGGACGCGTCCGATGGTTCCACATCGGACGCAGGCCAGCGTCCGATGCTCCCTGGAAAGCACGCTCGCGCCACGTCACCTGCATCGGACTCTGCAACAGTGATTCCTCAGCGTCCGTTGCCAGCGTCCGATGTTCCTTCAACTTCTGACAGAAACTAGGGTTTGCCATCGGACGCTCGGCCCAGCGTCCGATGCTCCTCGGACCAGCGTCCGATGCACCCCGAACACAACACTTCATCTCCGAAAACCGCTGAATCCTGCCTCGCAAGCTCGGCAGGAGGAAGAGGGACTATACACTAGTTTCTCCCACTTCTCCACTCCTTCTTTCAACACAACTTCTTCTCTAACAACTTCTCCTTTGCAAATGTGCCAACACCACTAAGTGTATACAACCTTGTGCATGAGTGTTAGCATTTTCGCAAACATTTTTCAAAGGATTTTCACTTGCTCTCACCACGCCACTCGATCCTAGCAACATCGCAAAGTTAGATCGCTCAAGTGGCACTAGATAACCGATATGCAAACAAGTTTGCTCCTCTTCATAGTACGGCCATCTATCCTAAACCCGGTCATAATCTTCTCTACACACCTATGACCGGTGAAATGAAATGCCCTATAAGTATACCTTTGCCTTGCGCATTCCATTCCAACTCCATCGGTGTTGATGCAACACATGCACCAATCTCTTCATCAAATGATATGATCCACTTCATATCATCACATGGCCTCCATGGTCCATTGATCTTGACATCACTTGCTCTTCACCATCGCTTCGGTCCTTCGGCGCCAAGTTTTGCTTAAGCCTCCCGACACTCGGTACCAACGGCTTCAAAGCCTCCAACTTGCCCTTCACTTCCGCAACCGGTCCATCAAGCCAAGCCTTGCCTTGATCTTCACCATCTTAGCCATATGACCACATGTCATGTCACATATGCAATAAGATCATTCTTCATCACATGCATGAGCATTACAACATCCTTCAAGCCATTATACCTCTATGGCATATGTTGCTCATACATGATCACCTGTGGACTTATCTCCTGTGTATCTCACATAAACACCATTAGTCCACCTAAAGTTGTCACTCAATTACCAAAACCAAACTAGGACCTTTCACCAACTCATTTGCTCTGCATTTTTCATGTCCGGATATATATATATGAACAATACTAAAGAAATCTAAGTTAGCAATAATATCTAGACATTAAGTGTTTGTCGAAACATTGAAAGACCTTGGATACTTGATGTACTACTAACAATGAATCACCAAAAGCCTCAATATGTGTAACTCCTATAGCAACCAACAACTCTAGTCCGAATAGCAAAGCTTCATATGACTTTATTATTTGTGCAAAAGAATTCTAAGCGGCATGGGGCTTCAGAAATAGCACCATATAGAGAAATATAAACAACACCAACACCTTGGCCATTGCTACAAACTGAACCGTCAAAATATGATCTTCATGGTACTAAAGAAATAAGGTTCAAATCAGCACTATGCCTATCATCAATCTGATGCTCAACAATAAAATTAGTAATGATTTAGCCTTTCATTGCTTTCAAAGGTTCATAAGCCAAATCATATTCAATTAAAGCATAAGCCCACTTACCAATCGTACCATTAAGAGTTGGTCTATGCAACATATATTTAATGACATCGGTTTGTTATGCTACTATGTAAGCACTAAATAATAAATAATGCCTCGACTTTGTGCAAGCATAATATAGATAAAGGCATAATTTTTCAATAAAAGTGTACCTTGTTTTAACATCCAATAAAAGTCAACTCAACTATGTAATACCATGCTCCTTTCCTTCTGTTTCTTGTGTCAAAACAACACTAATTACTCCATCTTCGTTGCAATATAAAGTCTAAATGGCTGTCCATGTTTAGGAACCCTCAATACCTATGGAGTAACCAAATAATGCTTGATCTTTTCAAATGCTTCTGGTTGCTTTGTTCCCCCAAGTGAAATCAGTGTTGTTCTTCAGCCGTATAATAGGCGTAAAAGCATCAACTTTCCTCGACAAGTTAGCTATGAATCTCCTCAAGTAATTGATTTTGCCAAGGGACTTTTCCATATCTCTCTAACATTCAGGAATCTGAATTTTCTGGATGGATTTAATTCCATTAGGATCTATCTCTATGTCATGCTCACAAATAACGAAGCCCAAAAACTTTCCAGCTGATACACCAAAAGCACACTTTAAAGGATTCATCTTCAGTTTATACTTTCTCATTCTATCAAAAGCTAAATGCAAATCAGCCAAATGTGGTGCAATGACATTCAATTTGACAACAATATCATCAATATAAACCTCTAAGATAAGCAAAACATGAAATATTAAATTCATAGCTCTTTGAATGTAGCACCGGCGTTTACAAACCAAATGTCATTACCCACCCACTCAAATAATCCAAGAAATCTAGGATAGCGAAAAGCCATTTTATACATGTCCTCTTTGGCCATAAAAATCTAATTATACCCCGTATTACCATCAAGAAAGCTAATGACCTTATGTTTAGAAGCATCATTAATAAGCATATCAGCTATAGGCATAGGATACTCATCTTTGGGTGTAGCTATTCAAGTCTCTGAAGTCAATGCACACCTTCAATTTGCCAGATCCTTTCTTCTCCATGGGCATAATATGGAAATCCTTTCTTCTCCATGGGCATAATATTGGAAATCCTATTAGCATATCTGTATGGTCTAATAAAATTAGCTTTAAGCAATTGATTAATCTCGTCCTTGATCTAGTCATACATCTTGGAATTGAACCTTCTAGTTGGTTGGTTGAAACGTCTGAAACCACTCTTAATGGGTAGCCAATGTTCTATTTGGGCTCAAGCCGACATACTCTTCTAATAGCTCGATTAACTTCAACTTGTAATCGACTTTTCATATTTTGTTTATAAAAGTCGGCCTAGGAACTGATCCATCGCCAATGTCTATCTATTCTTATGGATTAGCCGATTTAAAAACTTGTCCTATCTTATCTATATTTTCTAGCTCTTCTATGGATTCATGCATATCGTTCTCTTGAGATCAATAATTTTCAAGATGCTTTTGCAACCAATCTAAGCTAGGATTCATCTATGACATTATATTTTTTAGCTGATTACCACCAATCAGCTTTAATGTGACAAGCACAAAACCATTTTTGTAGCACTAAGAAAATCAAACTCTGGAAGTTCATTGCATCCCGTCAAACAAGTAGCTTCAGTATGTTGCCAATCCACCATAGCATCAGCCAAAGCAACACAAGCTGATGTGTCTGCATAAATCATCTCCACCTCGTTCTCAACCCATTGGGTTATAAATTGGTGCATGGTAGATGGCACACACTGGTTAGCATGTACCCAACCATGGTCTAAAATCACATTATAATTACCTTGCAGCTCGACAACAAAGAACACAACGAGCAAAGTTTTGGTTCCAACTGTGAGCTCCACATAAACAACCCCTTTGGCCTTTGTCCATTCTTTGTCTTCAAAGCCATTGAGCACTATATTGGTCATCTTCAAGTCTTCATCTCACAGACCCAATTTCTCTAAAACTTAATACTCCCTCCGTATCACTTTTAGATGACGTTTAGGACAACGACACGGTCTCCAAAGTATAACTTTGACCACTCGTTTCTTTAAAAATATTTGTTGTAAAGTGATATATGTATATTTCTATGAAAGTACTTTTCAAGACAAATTTATTTATATGGTTTTTACATCTCTAAACTCAATAATTTAAAATTTATTCATGATTTATATTCCCAATGTTTAATGTTGATCATAGCTCTAGCATCAACAAGCATTCTAGCACTCGATGATCCATTAATGTGACCCTTGATTATATCAACACAACTTCAAGGTTCACTTTTAGGCTTCTCAAAGATGGCATTCTTGGGGCCAAAATCTAACTAGGCTACATCTGCTTCATCAACAACACGATACTCAGCAGGTAAGTAATAAACCATATTAATATCCATTCCTTTCCTTGCTGGGTGTCGGCTCAAAATCCACCATCTCTTCGCCATCTCCCAAGGTGAATACCGGTGTATGTGATGAAGGAGGTGTTGGAGGTGACATGAGTGAGGTGGCAATAGCCTTTGGAGCCTACTGTTGTTTTTTCATCAACCTTAGGCTTCCACACTTGTTTTGTATTGCCGGTGTATGTGATGAAGGAGGTGCTGGAGGTGACATGAGTGAGGTGGCAATAGCCTTTGGAGCCTACTATTGTTTTTTCATCAACCTTAGGCTTCCACACTTGTTTTGTATTGACAACAAGTTGAATTTGGTTGAAAACTCCATCCCTTTGCTTCTCCCTCTTTTCCTCCTCCTTTTGCTGAGTTCTCATGCGCTGCAAGCTCCTCTTCTTAGTCTTGAACAAGTCGGGAGGACACCACATCGGCTAGGTATACCTAGGATCTATTTTCTTTGTGCCGCTAGTACTAGCTTCATGATCATTTGCTGCTACACCTAGCTAGACAACAACAACACCACCATTAGATTTGGTAAAATTACCAATAATAATCGGCCCTTTACCCAACTCTTTGATCTTTATATCATTAGTGCCAATTTTGACGATGTTGCAACTTGTAGATCCCCTTTCTTGCTTGCTTGTTGGTTCTGAAATTTCAGCACTTGGTGACTTAGGACGCCATTCTTGCTTCATGATCTTTTTCTTTAGAGAGGCTTGTGATGACCGATTAGCACCACCATCCAAATGACCCTTTGTAGAATGAGTTAGTCTCTCAAACATGGGTCTTCTAGGTGCTGGCCACCTAGGATGAAAAGCATATGGAGCCATCAGCGGCTGCTCCCATCCTCCATAGTAATCTCTCGCATAATATGACACATAGGGAGGTGACACCATCCATGGTGCAGGAGCCCATGGTCCATATGGACCATGTTGATGCTGAAATTGATACCATGGAGGTGATTAAAGCTAGAACTGCGTGCTTGTTTGGCGTACTTGGACACAACATATCAAATGTTGGCCTGACTTTCTTTTGTTGTAGTTTTGCCTCATTCAACTTCCACTTGCCAAACTCTAGATTTTTGGGCTTGATGTGACTTGCTGCTGCGCTCCTGCTGCGCCCCGGGTACAAAAGCTTCCATAGTGATTTTTAATATCTGATTGCCATTAGGGGCCTTCTCAAGCACAACCTCTCTTCCCAAAACCTTGTCCTCTGCGGTTATGGCCCTAGGTTCACCGATAATAACATTTGACTTCCCGTTAGCAGCTTTGGCATGTTCAGGCCGAAGTAACACCTTATTGCACTCCAAATTTAAAGTGTTCATAGGGAAGAGGGTCTAGTCAACTTGGATTTCAACAAAACTCAATCGTCCATCATTGAGAGTCGATTGGATCTGTCACCAAAAACATTACAATCATTAGTAGCATGTGAAAAAGAATTATGATATTTGCAATAAGCTCGCCGTCTCAGCTCCTCAAACGACAGTAAAGTATGTGAAATTTTAATGAACTTGTCTTGCAGCAAAGCATCAAAAATCTTATCACATTTAGCAATATCAAAAGTAAATTTCATCTGTTCTTCATGATTCTTACAAATCGGCTTAAGAGGGCTACAAGAATATGGTTTGGCCTTAAGGGCCAAACAAATTCAACAACATAAGCATAAGCTTCATCATTCGAATTAGAATTATAATCATTGACATGCATGCGAGAATGATCAGTTTTAGTCTTATAACCTTCTGTAACATCTTTGCTTCGACTCTCTTGAGCTAAAGCACAATGTAAAACTTGTTTAATAGTTAAAAACTCATCATTCTAATTTACTTTAATGTTAGTTTTCAAACCATTAATGGCAAGATCAGCTAAGTCTCTATCACCTATCACAAGACTATAGAATCGGTTTTTAACATCTCTAAATCTTTTGATATAATCTAAAACTGATTCATCATGCTTTGCTTAACCGATGTAAGATGTGATAGCTTAAGTTCATTAACATTTTTTAAAAATGATCATGAATTTTTTGTTCTAGCTGCGACCATATAGTAATAAAACAAGGAAAACAAAGCAGAAAACTATGAAAAAGTTGTACAAGTTAAAGATAAAGGAAATAAATGAACTTTCAACTCATCCATAGAACTCACTTCACCTAATTGAGCAAGATATTGACTAACGTGCTCCCATATGGTTTTTCTATGCTCACCATTAAATTTTGAAAATTTGGGAACCTTATAACATTGAGGATAAGTAATAGCATCAAAAGTAGGATGTGTATGACTTTTGATAGGTATGTCCTCTAACCTTCGGCTTGGATTCAAATGACTCAACAAACAACTTATGCAAATCATATTTCATCTTTGCTAAAGCTTCTTCCATATTAACCGAAGCTACATATGGTGGTGGCGAAGGAACTACATGACTGCTAGTTACTGTTCTAGTCTGTAATTGTGGCATCGACAACGAAACAAACTTGGCATGGACCTTGGTATGCTTGTATTTGTTGTTGATGTTCCAAAAGATGGTACACTCATAATAGGATTAGAATATGTAGGCACTACGAATAGCTTGCTCCAAGTTTAGTTTATTGTCTAGGAAAGAAATTCATTAGCATGCCAAATTGGGGTTGTGTTGTTGGCGTTTCGGTTGCCAATGAATTAATTGGTGTTGTTGTCTTAGGGTTTTCTACACTAGAAGATGTACCAATATGACCAATTAGATGATGTAGGTATAGTATTTTTAGCATTTAATGTTTCTAAAAAGTATTTGCATACAAGTTTATTTCCTTCAGTGATATGATAATTAAGAACAACTATTTTTCCAAGAGTAAAAGGTTCACTTACAATGATGTTTACCTTTTCCTTGTTGTGTATATGTAGAGAAGGGAATGTGGTCTCGCCAACCGATGTGATATTGCCTTGATCATCTTTGTTGAAGATGGCAAGGTACTTGTCCATCTCTTCCGCTTCACGTTTCTCCCTATATGCCTCATAAGCTTGGCGATGCTCTTCGGATAGTTCATCACAGCTAGGCTTGATGATGTTGTCCTAGTAGATATCTCTAGGCTTTAGGATCATGCTATCGGTCATGATGAATAATAGGGTAGATGTACCTTGATTTTCTTTGTTCCCCAGCATAGTCTCCAAAACGTGTGTTTGCACACAAACACATCATGTGTGCCCCCGACGACGAGCGTGATGGCCAAGACATGTTGCAAGGGGAGTCTCATCGGAAGTGTGACAAGCAAGACACGACGGCGAGAGCTCTTGAGACCCTACAACCCACACTCTCGGGAGGGACCCCGTCGGGGAGAACGGTGGTGATGGACTGCCTTAGGCCGGTCTTATCACCCCTAGGACCTTGTGCTCGTTGTCGCAACGAAGTAGACGACAACGAAGAACAAGAAGCAAAAACTAGAGCATATGTAAACTAGAGCATAATAACATCACTCGAATAGTAGCGAACATATGTAAATTTATCACAGACTCTTGCGTGCATGTTGGGTGAACATTCTTCAATGAGGAGAGCAAGTTAGCGATGGAGGAGAAGTACGACAAGATCAGAAACTGGAGCACCTAGCTACATGTGCTGAATTACAAATTGTTGGACTACTTTGGATTAGGGTAACAAAAGTAGTAGAGATCAATCTTAATTAGTTTCACATTTGACATGTTTGTAACCTTGAAAGGTCACAAATGGCTAAAGGGGTGGATAGCCTAATAAATTTTCTACAAAACACTTAGATCAACTAATTAGTCAATTAGAATGCAAATTTTTTTTGCTCTATCGCTACTAAGTGTTGCAACCCACCTATGAAAGCAATTCTAGTATATTAATGAAGGACCGAATTAGCGACCAGAGGGGGGGAGGGTGAATGGGAGCCTCAAATTTCTTCTCGAGAAATAGATGGCCCTTGTCCCAGAAAATCACCCCAAAAGGCAACAACTCAAACGTCCGGCTAGTTCACGACCTACAAGTAGATGGATACCCTAGGAGATGTCCTAGAGGTACAACGGAACTACCGGAGAACCCCAAAAACCCAGCACCAAAGCAATGGGAGAAAACTGCACTTACAGCAGGTTCGTGGACTATCCGCGGTTAGGGTCCTGGACTGTTCGCAGTCAGG
The DNA here is from genome assembly GCA_009763385.1 of Coix lacryma-jobi var. lacryma-jobi. Classification (NCBI taxonomy): domain Eukaryota; kingdom Viridiplantae; phylum Streptophyta; class Magnoliopsida; order Poales; family Poaceae; genus Coix; species Coix lacryma-jobi. The sequence goes on from CM019829.1 coordinate 116,039,164, forward strand.
GTCCCGGACTGTTCGCGGTTCAACGCTGGACTGTCTGCGCCTGGGTGCCGGACTGTCGGCCGGCAAAAATGCCGAAATCAAACTGTTCTGCAACAGTCCTGGTCAGGTCCCAGACTGTCCAAGGTAATGTGACTTGCGGACTGTCCGCCAGTCACTATTGGCGGTTCTTAAGCACATTTTATACCGCCAACTTTTATCTAAAACCTACACTTCTAGAACCAAAACATAGAATTAGGACATAAACTAACAACCTCCACGAGTTTTGGATATATCAATTTTCTTGCAGGAATCACAAGTAAAACTACACTTGGGATGGGCCAAAAGTGCATACCAAATTCAACATATCAAGGCCCAGCACTTCCGGCCCATCCGAATAAGAGAAATAGAGCTCAAAGCCCATCAATACTCCAAACCAGACCAAACAACCTCGATAGACATGGCCCACACTTCCTCAGGGACCCACCAGAGTGAGCCGGGCACGAGAGGGGCCACCAGGGATGCGCTCGCACCACCAGGTGCACCGGTCGCGCCCAACTTTTGTCGGTGGCTCGTTACCGCCTTCCTCACGTCGGTTATAAAGGTCGTCCATGTTCAATGTACCAAGAAGGCGGTTCTTGAGGTCAGTTTTAGACTTTCCAAGTGGGGAGAAGAGGATCTCCACCCCTTCAAGGCATCTCCACTATAAAAGAAGGGCCCAAGAGCTTCTATAACATCATTCCATTCATCATTCATTCATTCTTTAATTAGTTGTAGAGTAGTGTAGTTCCATTCCCACCTTGTGAAGGATTCATTCAAGAGAAGAAGTAGAGCTACATTCTAGCTCTAGTAGCTACTTAGTAGAGGGAGTGAGTGAGTGCAAGTCGAAGAAGTGCCGGAGTTGTGGGCTACCTCCTCAAAGTGTACATCTACACTTAGCGGAAGGAATACCGGAATCGCCGGTACGACTTCGCTTGTACCTCGACGAACTATTTGGAGTATTAAGGTTCATGTTTATCTTTGTATTCAAGTTCTATTTACACCAGATTTTGGACTGAAAAAATTATCATTTTTGTGAACCACAAACGGCTGATTTATTGGTGAAAGAGTCGGCCAGCAAAATAAAAAGGAGTGTTTGGACCCGAACACGACCAAGACTTATGAGGACCAGGCGCGATAAGCTTCGAAAACATTTTGGGTTCAGCCAGGAAGTTTGAGTCCGAGTCGTCTTTTATTTTTATGTAACTTAATCGTGTTAGGACAGGAGTCAACCACCGGCCAAAACCATAGGAGTAGGAGTAAGGTAGAACTCGGCGGAACCTTCAACCAGGCAGGGCTGCATCGGCTAGACCGACCTCCGGTTTGCTTGTAAGTTTCACCAATGGCTCGTGTCTTTGTTCAATAATGAAGGACCGAGAATGCAATAGCAAGGTGACCAGAGGGGGGGGGGTGAAAGGGAGCTCAAAAATTTCTCTCGAAACTTTGGCCTTTGTCCCACAAAACAACCCCCAAAATCTTCGATCGAAACCGTGATGCTCACGACCCTTGGAAGAGGGTGGATGATCCCTATGATCACAGCGGAGCACCACAAAGCAATATCAAACCAATCGGCAAAAGCACCGGAACAAGTTCAACCATTAAAAAACCAAGTCCCAAACGTAGATGGAAGACTACGTCGAGAAATCCCCAAATACCAATGCTAACAAGTAGCAAAGATACCTAGAGAGGTTCCTTGATCAACTCTAGGGCCAAACGAGAAGTCCGGAAACCAAGCGGAGAAGCCGGGAGAGAAAACGCACTAAACCGGAACACATAGCGAGTTCCTGGACTGTCCGCAGGTACGGTCCTGGACTGTCCGGCTCAACCGCGGACTGTCCACGGGGGGATGGCGGACTGTCCGCCGGCAAAATCCCCGAAACAGCACAGTTGCTGAAAGTTCCCTGCTCGGGCCCGGACTGTCCGCGCCTGTCAACGGCGGACTGTCCGCCGGTCACCTAAGGCAAAACCAGCCAAGCCACGCGACCACTGCCCGGTCGGAGCTCGACGCGCGGACTGTCTGCCGGTCAAACCGCGGACTGTCCGCGACCGCCCAGTGAGGGCGATTTCAGTCGCCCTTCACACACAACCTCTCAAATCCGAATCAAAACTCAATCCCACGTTCTCAAACTTGGAGAGAATGATCACGAGGTAGTTAGGAGACTATCCCCAAGAAATCATCCGCTCAAATCAACTCAAACACCGGGAAATCGAAAGGGGAGGAGTATGAACGAAAAAGCGCCACAAAAACGAAATCAACCCGATCTACTTGTTCGTGAGGAGTTAGATGAATTCCTTCGGTGGAAATGTTCTCCTCACTATAAAGAACAAGTTGATTCAAACGAGAAAATCGCGGAGAAACGAAGAACGTGAAGAACACGAACAAAACGCGAATCAAGTCATCGATCTGCAACCGTGTGGCTACCACACGCTACAACAGTGAGATTACAGTCTCACTTTCTCAAAATCTCCAGTACACAGAGGTATGGTTCTCTGCGGATCTCAGTTGCTACAGCAGGGGATTGGGAGAGCAGGAAAACCTAGAAGGCAAAGAGCAAATGACTGAGATGAAATGGGAGGAGGGTGTCTCCCTCTACTTATCCTAATTCTAATTCCTACTCTACCCCTCACTAATTACATAGTGAACCAGCTAAACCCTAGGGTTATTCTGGACCAACTCGAAGATGCTGGTAATCCGACGGCCACGCCCGCACAACTGGTAGCGTTGCCTCGACGCAACCTCCCGATTGCCGCCACGTGCCGCCACCGCTCTGCTTGTCCTTTTCCCGGACTTCGCCCCCGGTTTTGAGGCCCAAACTGGGAAACCTGCCTTCACGACCAACCCCCGATTTTGAGGCCCAAACCGGGAAACCAGCCGACCATCGCTTGAGTTTTGTGGCCCAAACTCAGAAACCCGCAGCACCCAGGTTTTGAGGCCCAAACCTAGAAACCGTCCTCAGCCCAAGTTTTGTGGCCAAACTCGGAAACCGTCAGCGCCCAGGTTTTGAGGCCCAAACTTGGAAACCGTCCACTCGGTGGTTTTTCTGTGGCTCAACCACCAAACCGAGCCGTAGATGGGATGCACCGCCCGTGCACCCCGTCCACCGACACGTGTCCTCAGGTCCTTGACCCAAGCAACACCGTGCCCGCAAGTCTTCGCTCGTCGGTGTCCCAGGCTGTCAGCCACCACAGGTGATCCTCGGGCCACCGGTCCCTCAGTCCAAGCCTCACGTCCGCCCTTCGCCACTCTCGGTCCATCGGCACGGCATGTCTCTACTTGACCTTCACCTTGCCTTTGATCACTGTATCCGTGCTCGACACCTACACAACACAAGAAAAAGAACATGTGCATTATCCCAGTTGACAATCACTCATCACTCAGAGACTCGGCATACACCCATGTATCCGCAATCTCCCCCTTGATGAGTGCATTGTCAACTACCAACACAAATCATAATGGAATAGAAGAAGGAAGGAAGAAGGAGAGAGAACTCGACCAAATGACCCAAAAGCATATCAAAGCCGAAGAAGGTCAAGTGGAAAGAGCAACACAACTTGGTTTCCAAAGACATGGGCAACGGCTCGACGCAACCAAGCAAAGCAAAGCTAGCCCTCAAGAAGAGGTAGAACAGGCTCAACACTGTTGATGGTCCTTAAACACCCGTTTTACCATCAATAATTGACCCTAAAGTCCACCAAAAAGGCATGAAATTTAGTCAAATAGGTTTCAAACTAACCAAATTCCACATGTCCATAAATTTTTATTTGAATACAGGAATTTGGACCAAATTGGACATTTGAACCACCATAGGCCAAACCCACTCAGCAGGGCCCATTGGGCCTTAGGGGGGTGGCGCCCGCCACCCCTACGTGGCGCCCGCCACTTGGGTTGGCCCAAACCATCCCCCTGCCACGTCACTGATCCATGTGACCACCCAAGGCCAAATCTTGGCCCTTGGTCACTAGGTCAGTTTGATCGGAGGGCTACATAGGGGAGTGGCGTGGATCATGACCTAAGTCGGTTGCTAGGACATGCAACCGACCTCCAAACCGCCTTGGACAACCACCTGGAGGCCGTAGGATCAATGACGATGCATCCAACGGCCAGGGGACTGGCGGCCGCCAGTAGGGGGTGGCGCCCGCCACCTGACCTAACCCTAGGTCGGTTGGCTGCCCCCTATAAGTACCCCCCTCACTCCTCAAGACTATAAATACCCCCCGGAGGCATCACTTCATTGTTATCCCAGTACACACGAAGAGAAGCAACACACAAGCAAGACAAGCAGAGAGTTAGGTTAGAAGCTCAAAGAGCTTAGGCAAGTAGGTTAGCTAGTAGAGAGAGTATAGCTCTAGTGCCCTCGCTACAGCGCGGCTCTTAGTTTAGCACAGCTCAGCCTAAGTTCTTGGTAAAAGGAGCGTAGAGCTTGCTAAGAGAGAAGCGGGTGCGAGCGACTGGCATCGGAGGTCGGTTGATTTCCCGGCGTCTCTGGTCTGGTTTGCTCTCTTGTATCTCAGGTACATTTATCTTTATCTCAGTATTACTTTAAGCATTACTTTCAGTATTCTTTCAGTATTACTTTATCAAGTACCTTGAGTGTGACCTAGCTATCCTACAGTTCAATTCGCTTAGCCATAGTAGTTAATCTCTAGTGTGCTTAGTGATTGATCTTTGCCAATAGGTTGCTTAGTTAGTTTAGTGTTTATCTTATTAAGTCAAGTGTTTGCTCTGACGTCCGCAAGGGTGTCTCTATTCAAAGCTAGGATAGAGATAGTTAGAATATAGTTAAGTGGTGCTTAGTTATAGACTTACCTTCAGATACGGCTGGACCCCCGGATAGCTGTGGTAGCAAGCAGGTGGTGACAGCCCTGTGCGCCTTGAATTCCACACGTAGTTGGCCCAGTTTAACAGTAAGGCTCGTTGTGCTAGCGTTCAACCTAAGTAAGTGGTAAAGGCTAGTACGCCTCGATACTTGACAACATAGGAATAAAACTTTACTTAACTTAGTTGCTTAATTGACTTTTGCCTGCCTTGCTTCGTAACTATCTTGCTTCGTAGTTATCTTGCTTTGTAGTTATCTAGGAGTAGTTAGTTATCTTAGTTACCCTTAGTTATCCTATTCCCTTTTATCTACCTATCCATCCACCTTACCTTAGCCATCCACTTCATCCTTACCTATCCACCCATATATTCTTCTAGCCTTTCATCTCCTCTCTTCTCCCTTTTCCTTTTTCTTATTTCTTCGACTCTCATCCCCTCCTTGACTCGACTCATACACCACCCTAGCCTTCCCTGGGATCAAATAAATCGACACCTGGAACTCCCAGGCGAAGTGCTACTACGATAGTTCTGTGCGCTTGCAGAATCTCCCCTTGGTAGATTGCAACCTCTCTAGCTAGCTCCTACTAGTGTCGGGATTGACAACCCCCTTGGCATTAGTAGATAGCTGCTTTAGCTCCACTCCTTTAGGTATAGTGACGGTCTTGCTTCAAGTACTTCTGACGCCGTTGCCGGGATAGACTCCATAGTCTACTCCTAGTAACAACGTTAGCAAGTGCCAACAAGCATTTCTGGGCCGTTACCGGGGATAGTTGCCTAGCTCTATCTTTAGTGAAGCTAAGAACTACCAACAAGCATTTCTGGCGCCGTTGCCGGGGAAGGCAATTGGGTGTATCGGTTGAGTCCGTGTCGAATTTATCTTCGCTTAAGCTCCTGCTTAGCGAATCCCATCTTACCCCATTCTTTCTTTCCTTAACTCTTCTTATCTTTTTCCTTCATCTTCTTCAACTTCTTCTTTTTTATCTCGTTCTATCTTCACGATGGCCAACAAGACCATTAGTGAGTTTCTGCTCCTTCTGCCGCTAATGTAGCGATAGGACCAGACGTGATCGATGCCAACCTCAATTTTGAGTTGAAACCTGCTCTGATCACGATGGTCCAAGCTAGCCCGTTCTGTGGCAAAGCTCATGAGGATGCCAATGCTCACCTCCAACAATTTTGGAGATTTGCGGCACCTTCACCATTAAGGGATAACCCAAGAAGCCATCCGTCTTCATCTATTTCCTTTCTCTTTGCTAGGAAAAGCGAAGCAATGGTTCTATACCAGTCGCAACGCTGTAGACACATGGGACAAGTGTTCCAATGCTTTTCTCGCCAAATTCTTTCCGATGGGCAAGACGAATGTTCTTCGCAACAAAATCTCTAGCTTTACGCAACAAGCCGAGGAATCTATTCCCGAGGCTTGGGAGAGAATGCAAGAGTACGTTGCTGCTTGTTCGCACCATGGTATGGAGGACTGGCTATTGATCCAAAACTTCTACCATGGCCTAACCCCACTCTCTAGAAGCCATTTGGATGCCGCCCGCGGCGGTGCATTCTTTCTCTAAATGTTGCAGATGCTAAGGCTCTCATAGAGAAGATGGTGTCGAGCCAAGGATGGAATGACGAGAGACTGCAGCCCCGTAAGCGAGGTATGCATTCCCTAAGGAGGCCGACATGATCGTGGCCAAGATGGACCTGCTGGCAAAGAAGCTGGACAACTGTGAGAAGATGAACCAACAAGAGAGTGTCCAATCTCTGGAATCCTACATGACTTGTGAAGTCTGTGGAGAAACCGGACATTCTGGGAGCCACTGCCCCAAGCTACATGAAGATTTGAACTTCATCAACAACAACAACGGTTTCCGTCAACAGAATCAAGGATGGAATCAGCCTACAAACTCTCAAGGTAACAATTCATTCCCCCGCTCTAATTTTCATAATTCTGATAGTCTCTCATTCTTGAAAAATTTAGTTTACTCACAAGGTAGAACTACTGATTTCTTGAATAAGAAATAATGTCGAATGATAAAACCCTGAGAATATAAATGCTAAATTGGAAGATTTCTCATCTGCTCTGAAAAATCAATTAAGCTTTAATAAGATGTTAGAAACCCAATTAGCTCAGCTTGCTGCTATCATACATTTGAAACTGGCAAAATTCCTGCTAAACCTGACTGGAAACTGCAAATATGGTTGAAATAAAAATATTTAACTATTATGAAGATCAAACCATGACTGTTAAAAAGGGTGATCCTGGTAGTCCCATAATTAGATGCTCAATCTTTAGTGAAGTCTTTAAAAATGCCATGGTGATTTAGGATCGAGTGTGAACATTTATCTAAAGATTCTATGAAAACTCGTTCTTTCCACCCATGTCATCCACATCTGCCTATGTTGTGCTAGCTGATCAATCCACTTGCTATTAGAAGGAATAGTTAATGATTACCTGTTCATATTAGAGGCTCACATGTCCTGTTGATTTCATAATACTAGATATGGGAAATAGGAAAGATGTGCCTCTAATCTTAGGTAGACCCTTCTTGAACACTGTTGATGCCTGCATATATGTGGGAAGTGGTAAAATTCAAATGACATTAGGAGGGAGGAAGGAAATATTCTCCTTTTCCGTGGTCCCGCATATGCCGCTAACATGCAGGAAGCAAAACCCGTTCGTACCAAGAAGAGGCGCCCAAGAACAAGGTGGAGCAGAAAGAAAGAACCACCTCCGAGTTGTGTAATTCACATAACAAAGGAGAGGTGCCAAAAGAAGAAGAACCCGATGGAGTACTAAGAGAAGAAGTGCCCAAGGAAGAAGATCCACCCGATAAGGATGAAACCCCATGGACCTAAGGTATGGTTTACTTTTAATTTTCCCTTCAATTTCCCTTTTTCGAATAAATTACATGTTATGCATGTAACTAAAAAAAATCATCAGTTATCATGAGTTATATGCATAGGTATATGTTAACTTAGTTAGAACAATAAAATATCATAATAGGATAGTTTCCCTTTTCACAACATTAGATAGTTTCCCTTTTAATAAAATGAGAACAGAGCTCGACCGAGAAAGAAGAAGACCCTTCACAAGCAAGAAGCCAGCTTGGGGGAGACTCCCGCTCCAATAAGGTATGTCTCAAAGCCTACACTTTACATTCAGTTCTTAAATTCTATATTTTGAATGTCATGCTTACCTAAATAACCACTCCATGAATAAAATTGATAAAATCTGCTTAAACAAGTTGAAACCTGAATAAGATTTGAAATATGTCATGCAAATGCTATTGTTATGGTTTGAATAACTGGTCTTATCTAAGCTGTAGCTTTTGTGGGTTGCACATGCTTTAAATGAAATCATGCTTAGTGAATAAAGTTAGTAAGAAATGGAGTAATTCTTTAAACTTGTTAAGGTGAAATTAGGACCTAATCTGGAGGATTTCTTTTAAAATTATGAAAACCTTGCTAAAAGTTCTCCTAGATTTTATCCCATCCCACCACCAGCCAAATATTTGTTAGTCATTAGTCAAAAACCACAAAGAGCTTTGTTTGTGTTGAGCTTTGTTAGACCTCATAGATCTTAGTAGAGAAGCTTATCATACCTTTGAATCAAGATTCACACCACACCCACCATAAATTGCATACTTTCCACTTTGGAAGTTTGCAACCACCAAATAATTGCTTATTCTCTACACCGGAGATATGCAATACCCTGCCAAACATCCCATTGCTAGCCTTATGCTATTCCTACACTGGGAATAAGCATTTCTCCCTTTCCCCTTTTTCATTTCTGAAATCCTTTCCTATAGATAACCTGGGGAAATCAGAGCTAAAAAGAGAGAGAGAGAGAAATGAGCAAAATAGCTCAAGAAAGGACGATGTCTTAAAAAAAAGAGCAAAGTAGCTCAAGAGAGGACTATGTCCTAAGAAAATATGAGGACACATCTTTGTCTACTCACTATGTATCCAAAAAAGAGAGAGAGAATTATCATAGCTCTAGACCCCAGAATTAACTAGGAAGGATTATGAAATATCTCTCTATACACTTCCACATAACCACACATGCACATCTTGATCAATTTTTATGATTTGCTGCTCCTTATGATCTGAGTGTCTAGCTTAGCAATAAACATCAGGCAATCTGCTCATGATTCTTAGCCTACCTATAAACCAATATCATTCTTAGAAATAGGAGAGGCTACATTTTGGCCTAAGTGAGGATTTAAACACCATTGAGTGATTGAGTGAATCTTGGAGGACTAAGCAAGTTGTTATCTTTTGAAAACCTTGAAAAACTCCAGACAGAATCCTAGTCAACCCTAAGCAAGATAAAAGTTTCCTATTACTGCTTTATTTCACTTGCATGTTTTGAAGTGAAAAGCTATAAGCCCACATTGCTATGATTAATGATATATGCTAAGTTTTCTCACTATACAATATGCACTTGCATACATCTTAAGTTGCCATCATTCATGCTCAATGCTTAAACCACATTGTGCTCGAGGATGAGCAACAGGTTAGCTTGGGGGAGCTTGTTGATGGTCCTTAAACACCCCGTTTACCATCAACAATTGACCTAAAGTCACCAAAAAGGCATGAAATGCAGTCAAATAGGTTTCAAACTAACCAAATTCCACATGTCCATAGATTTTATTTGAATGCAGGAATTTGGACCAAATTTGGACATTTGAACCACCAGAGGCCAAACCCACTCAGCAGGGCCCATTGGGCCTTAGGGGGGTGGCGCCCGCCACCCCTAGGTGGCGCCCGCCACTTGGGTTGGCCCAAACCCATCCCCTGCCACATCACTGATCCATGTGACCACCCCAAGGCCAAATCTTGCCCTTGGTCACTAGGTCTGTTTGATCGGAGGGCTACGAAGGGAGTGGCGTGGATCATGACCTAAGTCGGTTGCTAGGACATGCAACCGACATCCAAACCGCCTTGGACAACCACCTAGAGGCAGTAGGATCAATGATGATGCATCCAACGGCCAGGGGACTGGCGGCCGCCAGTAGGGGGTGGCGCCCGCCACCTAACTAACCTAGGTCGGTTGGCTGCCCCCTATAAGTACCCCCCTCACTCCTCAAGACTATAAATACCCCCCGGAGGCATCACTTCATTGATATCCCAGACCACGAGAGAAGCAAACACAAGCAAGACAAGCAGGAGTTAGGTTAGAAGCTCAGAGAGCTTAGGCAGTAGGTTAGCTAGTAGAGAGAGTATAGCTCTAGTGCCTCGCTACAGCGCGGCTCTTAGTTTAGCACAGCTCAGCCTAAGTTCTTGGTAAAAGGAGCGTAGAGCTTGCTAAGAGAGAAGCGGGTGCGAGCGACTGGCATTGAAGGTCGGTTGATTTCCCGGCGTCTCTGGTGTTTGCTCATCTCAGGTACATTTCTCTAGAGTATAGTATAGTAGTAGGATAGTTTATATCATAGGTAGGTCATATAGTCAGTGTTCTAGTATGTATACAGAGTACGAGTAGGTTGCTAGTGAAGTACCTAAAGTTCAGATTGTTTATATGCTAGGTAGTTTGAATTAGTTGCTAAGAGAGTTATGAGGGTTTCTGTAAGTGTGATTTAGCTTAGCTTATATTAGTTTGTAGTTAGTACTCTATAGCTATATTATAGTTATAGCGATTACTTATTAGTATTTACTTTATAGATCTAGTATTACTTAGCATTACTTTTAGTATTACTTTTATTATTACTTTAGTACCTTGAGTGTGACGTAGCTATCCTACAGTTCAATTCGCTTAGCATAGTATTAATCTCTAGTGTGCTTAGTGATTGATCTTTGCCAATAGGTTGCTAGTTTATTAGTGTTTATCTTATTAAGTCAAGTGTTTGCTCTGACGTCCGCAAGGGTGTCTCTATTCAAAGCTAGGATGAGAGAGTTAGAATATTTTTAAGCGTGGTGCTTAGTTATAGACTTACCTTCAGATACGGCTGGACCCCCAGATAGCTGTGGTAGCAAGCAGGTGGTGACAACCCTGTGCGCCTTGAATTCCACCACGTAGTTGCCCAGTTTAACAGTAAGGCTCGTTGTGCTAGTGTTCAACCTAAGTAAGTGGTAAAGGCTAGTACGCCTCGATACTTGACAAGATAGGAATAAACTTACTTAACTTAGTTGCTTAATTGACTTTTGCCTGCCTTGCTTCAACTATCTTGCTTCGTAGTTATCTTGCTTTGTAGTTATCTAGGAGTAGTTAGTTATCTTAGTTACCCTTAGTTATCCTATTCCCTTTTATCTACCTATCCATCCACCTTACCTTAGCCATCCACTTCATCCTTACCTATCCACCCATATATTCTTTGTAGCTTTCATCTCCTCTCTTCTCCCCTTTTCCTTTTTCTTATTTCTTCGACTCTCATCCCCTCCTTGTCTCAA